>CM058240.1:38885585-40261321 GCA_030180135.1 Orychophragmus violaceus
CAGGGCTCACTCTTGCACAAAAAACCCTTCCCAAACCGAAATAAACCAGCTCTTAATCCACACTTCTCTGTTGTCTCGGTTTCTTCGGTTTCGCGTTTGACTTTTTAGAAAATCCTTCACCATTTCCATAAATCCCAAAACTTCCGTAAACTGATTCTCCCTGATTGTTTATGAATTTAGCAACTTGAATCACCTCATTTGGAGTTTCCTAGCTCCGGTTATGAATTTCCGAAGTTTTCTCGGTTTAGTAGGTTTTCATACCGATAAGCCGAAAAACCCGTTTCTGCTCCGTTTCTTCCAATTCTTGTCTTGTAAATGTTCTTTATGTTTTAAAATAAGAACATATGGCCCGTCTCAGCTTCCGTCTCGGACTTTGTCAAAATTACCATTTTGCCCCTGGGTTTGGCAAAATTACAATTTTGCCCATGTTGACTTTTCTTCTGCCCGTTGACCATATTTTTGAATACAGGGTATTACAGGCTCCATCACTATCAGCAAGGAAATATGCCCTCTTTCCATAGGCCGAGCTTACCCTCGATCGAAGTAACCCAACCCCTATAAGTACCACGACCCCCTGCTCTCATTTTCATTCATCCACCACTCTTAGATCATAGTAAACACTAGAAAAAGAAAGAGTAAGAAGGAGAAATAAGGGAAAGAAAGTAGGACGAGAGGAAGTATCCGATAAGCGAGAAAACCCGAGTCTAGAAAACCGTCTGCCGAAAGCACTGTGAGTTATGGTGATGTGTGATTGATTGCTAGGAATGCATGATAGATTTAGTGATATATGTTTAAATGTTTGATTTATGTTTAAGCTTATTAGTATTTGCATGATGTGTTGCATGCTTATATATTGCTACGTTTATGTTGTTTCGGTTGAGGTTTTCCTTATCTTGCACTGAAATTTGGTAAGTAAATTCATGCTTGAAATGGGATCTCGTGTTTTATAATTAGGATGGGTAGGGTGGAAGATGAAGATTCGATCTTTCCTTTTGATGCCTCACTCTAGCGAAGGACCGTCTAGGTGAGAAGACTCGAAGAGACGGGATTGCAGCCTAGGGCCGAGTTCTATCCGACGAGATATATGGGATAGTCGTGGTTAGACGGAACCCGCCGAGATGTTACCGTGGGGACGGGTCTCGGGTGGTGAATTTCTATGATCATGTGCGTGTGTGGCTATGACATAGGTGTTCACGTTTAGATGGAAGGATTGAATGCGGGAGACCTAGGACGGGGTGTTAATATTAATGTTATTATTATTGTTTAAGTTTTTCTTATGCGATGCTTTGATTGATTATTGTTTGATGTGTGTTATTTTGGGGTTTTGGGGGGGGGGGGGGGGAGGCGGGGGAGGGGGGATATATTACATGCTAGGGGAGCTATAACTCATTGAGCGAGTAGCGCTCATCCCTTACTCTCTTTTGCAGGTAACCAGTAGTTGGGAAACATTAGTGGGAAGCGCGAAACGTTAGGCCAGCCAGTGTAGGTTTTTATTGTCTTTGTAAAATAATGTTTATCGGTTGTATTTATGATGGTTTTAGGGCACGTAGGCCTGGAACCAAGGAACATTTAAATGTTGTGTTGTATATTTTGAAAACCTATATATATATATATAAAGACGTATTTTGTATAATGGCTGGGTTTCCTCTGATATTAGCTTTATCCGAGCTAACACAACTCTCGGGCCAGGTACGGGTTGGCAAGCCTTAGGCCTTGGTCGAGAGGGATGGTACTAATGACGGATCAACCAGAGATCCTCAAAACTTGGTTGAACCATTCTTGGTATTCGTCATTGTAGCATTTTCGATCTGGTTCAGGCTCTAAGGTTGGTTGTGCATGTTCTTGTTTGATTGTTGCACGGCCGACAAGTCAACTTTGACCTAAACGGGTTCGGAGGTGTTACAGGTACTACTACTAAAAAATAAAAATAAAATGAACTACGAACGGTACATAGGAAACTTTTCCCTAAGCGTAGCTATAACTATCAAAAACACGTAAACCCTCAAGAAAGTACCATGATCATAACACCCACCTTCTGGACAGAGTTGTGGTCTCCACACATTCCCCTCGATTGTGGCGGTGAAATAATTTATACTTGACCAGCTCTACGCCTAAAATTTTAACTTGTCAGGATCAAAGTGGGTTCGTCCCGCACAACGCGTTTCTCATGGATGCAGTGGTGAAATAGCCCACACCCTAGGCCATAAGTCTAAAACATTTAAGCCTAGGGACTAAAATCTGAGTTCAGTCCCGCATAAGGCTCGAGGTCATGATGAATAAAAGCTATGCTGCCCCCCCCCCCCCCCTCCACAAATTCGTCACTGGTCGAAAGCCAAACCAGCATAAGCCGAGCCCCGCTCACATCACGTGCACTTGAAAAATTAAAAAATTGTATCCGACTTATTACCTCTAAAAGGCATCATACCCCATAGGTCAGGCAGAAACCAAAACATCATTTCAGGATAGTCGGGGAACTTGCCCACTAGAAGACAATCTCCAAAACAAAAGTAGTACGAATGCAGAAAATAGACACATCAGAAGGTAAAATCTAGATAAAGCAACTTTTTATTCATAATAGGAAATATATATCAACAAATACAAATATCTCGGAAAGATACATCGACATTTACAAATATCTTAAAAAGACGCGTCAGCAAGCACAAGCGCTGCTAAAGGAGGAGAAAAGAAAAAAGAAAGATGGAAGTTCGAGCAAGAGCAGGGAAGGAGGTTCGAGCAAGATCAGGGAAGGAGGAAAAAGAGGTGGAGCTAAAAACAAACTCCCTAGGGGAACTCGGTGATGAGGATCGTCTACCCGACCATCCTCAGGGAGAAGCCTCTGGAAAGGCAATTCCACCAACTTAAACGGCCAGGTTTAACCGCCTTTGTTACCCGAGCTGCATCCTCTACCGACCAAGCAAGTCCTAGATGCAGAGTCGCTCGGATTCCCTCGGATAGGGCCCATGTTTCTCCTTTACCCCTCCAATGAAAGGATAATCAAAGGAAGTAAGCCCCGCAAAAAAATAACGTGAATAGAGAAATCGAAGAGACTCACGATGTGGACATCAGATCTGGGATTGATTTATATGAGCCCCTTTTGGAAGAAATATGGTGCGTCAAGACCACCCGAAAAAGGGTCAGAGCACCGTCTCTAGGTTTATTAAGACGGCATGTGATCTAGGCATAAGAAACCGATTGTTCATCAATGATAAACCATTTGACAAAGAGAAAACACCACTGTTAGTCAACGTACAAGATTCATCTAGAGACTCAGAAAACAGCTCATGCCGAAGGAAAAGGAGCACATCGAAGAAAGTAAGGAACAAATAAAGAGGAAAAGTCTTACAATAATATTGAAGAGAAGAAAAGAGAGATGAATAAATTGGAAAGAAGCAAAGAGGGAATTTCTAGAAAAAGAGAAATGATTACCGAAGCGCATTAAAAAGACGAAAGCATCCTTTTATCTGCCAAGAAACACGCGTCCAACCATAAAAGGCTAGGCCTCCGACTGTTCAAACGGTGGTTTGGTTTCCCAAGAAAACGCATGGGAAAACCCTCCGGACTGAGCCTTGGAGCGACTTTTCGTCACCCAATAGGATAAGTACACTAACTCAAGTCATCAGTAAGACAAGACGTATCAGAAAGACAACACATTCAGGCTGTCAGTTCAAGTAATGGGCCGAGCCACGATGCAGCCTACCCATTTCGCCACAATCGCATCCTAATTTGTTGAACTAAGCGGGGAGGGTGGGGACAACTGTTGGTGGTGGGCTGAGCGCTCCCCCCCCCCCCTTGAGAAATTAATTTGGCCCATAAAAGAAAGGTTAACTATTATAAGCCCATGATAACTCTCAAGGCCCATTTAGAAAAAGAAGCTTTCACATGCAAGCCGAGAGCAAAGAAACGCATGTGCATTGTCCCTTGTAAAAATACTAGGGTGGCATCATGATTGCTTGTAGACCGACCTACTCACTCAACATTAAATGTCGCTGAATAAACAATATTCAGCATAAGCTACAAGGAATCGGTAAGCTATCGGACATCTCCCGAACGGGCTACGAATCGGAAGATACGGAGGATAAACCCTATAAATACCAGGGCCACCTCTAAGTTACTTCGTTCTTTAAACACATTTTCCCATCTCTTTTGTAATTCTTGTTACGATTCTTATGTATCCGTATCACTTGTAACCATTTTCATAACTTTCTATAAACTCATTCGTCCGACCTACCTTAACGATCTACTGCCTTATCAAACATAGGATTTTCATATACTTCGTTTGTCAGTAAAAGTCACGTTACTTACCACTAATAGCTCTACCATTTTTCTACCTTGTTTCTCAACAAATTTTACTAAAATACCATTGTGTGAAGTTACCCTTCAACACAGAGTATGGAGTTTGATCTCTAACATATAATGATGCAGAACCAATGAGTATTAGAGATAAGGAAACTTATCATTGAGTATTGGAAGTAGCTGCAAATATAAGCTTTATGCTAGCGTAAGACTGAATCATGTCACAAACAGGAAAATATAAATAGCATGTAGCCTTTGTAGGTGAATGGACCAACTGGAATTCTATCAAAACATAACGGGGTTGGAAGGATTAGGTTGGAGACAAATCTATTGCTCAATGAAAAGAAAATCACGGAGCTTTCCTTTCACAAAACCCGAATCCAACTTTGCAGCAGAAAAGATTACCTTATACTACAAGAAAACACCATTTTACTGACGACATTATCAGTCGATAATCCGTCGGTAAAGGCCTTTGCTAACGGATTTCCAATAGAATGAATCCATCGGTTCTAGGTTATCAGAAACAATAGTCCCTCGGTTCTTTGTTGGTATTTACCGACATATTAGCAATGAAAAATAAAACAAAGGAGAACCGACGGACTATCGACAAGCTTTTACCGAGGGATTACCGACTGATTCTCGATGACCGAAAGACCGATGAACCGATGTGGTTAAATATCAATAGAGACCTCGTTGGTTATCTGTCGGTAATAACCGTTGGTAATCTGTCGGTTTAAATTGTTGACGGTAATCTGTCTGCTTTTATCCGACGAAGAAACCAACAACATACCAGCAAATTGGACCGTTAAATTTCCTAGAAAATCCCTATTGATGTTTACTGACAAATGACCGAGGAAATTATTTTTCGACGGTGTACCGACGGTTTACCGATGGCTATAAAACTGACGGATAAGACAAAAATTGATTGAATTAATTTTCAAAAATAATTAATAATATTCTAAGTTTTTTAAATAAAAATATTGAAATATTAAAAATTAAATTAATGAAATTATTTGAAACAAAAATAAATTTTAAAATTAAAACTATTCAAAATATTTATAAAACATTAATAAAGAGTTTTTCTTATAAAAACAAACGTGATCCCAATCCCAATCCTGTATCCCTAGTGTGGAGGTTGTTCAGTCGAGCTTCCATAGCCGCCACTATATCGTCGGTCTGAGCGGCTTTGGCGAGGAGGGCCACCTTGGTCGCCTTGAAACTCGCGATTTTCTTGTCTTCTCCCTTAACGCTGCGGTGAAGGAGTTTGTATCGGGAATGAAGCAGGAAAGCGTTCTGAAGGACTTCAGCTTCCGAGCAATGTTTCCTAAACTGAAGAAATTTCCCTTGCTCTTTGGCGTTTTCTAGCGAAATAATTAAAAATACAAGTTAGAAAATTAATCATTTAAAAAATTAATTATAAAGTATAGAAATTTAAAAGAAAATTTTACCTCGAGAACGATTTTGTTGACCTGTTTAGCCGGTTGAGAAGTTACGGAAGTCGAGACTTCCTCGGGTTGCTGAGATAAAACATCATCCACAACTCTCTTCTTGTAAGTCTCAACGAATCTCCGAGCGATCAGATCTTGAATGACGCTGGAATTGTTGGTGTGGCCGTCCTCTATTAGCTCAATGAACTCAAGGGTCCTCCCTCTCTCTCGGTCTACAAAAACATACTAATTTATAAAGTGACTTAAAATATGTTAAAGATAAATGTAAAACATACAAAGTTAATTTTCTATTGCAACGTGCTCTTTGCCCCCCACGTTGTGGATTGCCATCTCGGCGTCGCCTTTGTCGCTCTTACGGTTCTTCGAGTTTGTCGAAGATTGCAATGTGGTGTCTGGTTTTGACCAGTGGACAATAAAACCTTGTCAAACGGTATTCAGGGGCCCCTTACCTACCTTTCCCTCCGTCCACCGCTGCTTCCACTCGTTGATGGTATGCGGGTGGTAGTGAGAAGGAGCCTTATGGTGGAACTACATTTCCTTCCGCCCACTGCTACTTCCACTCGTTGACGGTATGCAAGTAGTGCGAAGCAGCCTTATGGTATAACTTATGTTCAACTTGCAAAGTGATGTTTACATCCTACGTATATTCTTACTGCAGAAAATGGTTTGTTAGTAATAATAATATGGCAAGGTAGGAACCAGTTATGCATATCCTATAAAGCTATATCCATGTACGGCGGATATGCCTTATGCAGCCGGCTGTGCATCGTCTACAAGTTACATTTTTTATCTTGGCATCAGTCATCCCGAACCTATAAACGCAAAGACAATAAAACGTAAACATAGTAAAGGTAAAGAAAAAGATGAATTTAAAGTAAAAAAGAACTAATAGACTGGTCAGGGGCCTCTACGCTCGGTATCAAGTCTGGTATCATCTCTTGGCTCGGCTGACCGACTAACTCCGCAATCACCGTAGCAATGGATAGCGGAACTTGCTATATCTCTGGCACCGGAGCCAAACAATGGTTGCCACTAGCAGTTTGCTCCCACAGCTGAGTCGATCGAGTGGATCGAAAAGGCTCGAAATCTCCGAATCCTTACCTAACATATTAATAATTGTAAAAGTTTATAAAAAGTTATAAAATTATATAAAATTTATAAAAATGTAGAAATGTTATAACAAAATTTATAAAAAAAAAACTCATAAATTTATAAAACACTCTTAAAATTTATAAAAACTTTAACAACTTTAAAATCTTATAAAAGTTTTTATATGAAACATTTTAAAAACTTTACAAAACGTTTTCTATAAATTGAAGAAGTTTAATTTTTTAAATGTATTAATTAAATTTAAATAGCAGTAAAATTTTGAAAAATATATTTAACTTTGTTTGAATATCAAAATCCAATAAACGTTTATAAACATTTGAAACATTTGAAAAATCATTTTTACCAAAATAAAATTAGAAAATCACCAAAATTAACCCACAACCTAATTAAACTCACTAATCTAAGCCTAGATGTCCAATCCCTAATAAAATCTAAATAAAACATGCATAGTCCTAATTCCAATCTATCCACCTAAATCTTCCTAATTCTTTTAAATTAACAAAACAAAACGAAAACTTACATGTTAGAAGGATTTGGACGGTGGGAATTGATGATTTGACAGTGGAATCGTCGGGTGAAGCTAGAGAGAGAGAGAGAGAGAGAGAGAGAGAGAGAGAGAGAGAGAGAGAGAGAGAATAATACACAGTGAACTGACGGATTACCGATACTAAATGAATTACCGATGGCTAAATTCGTCGGTAAGTGAACAGTTTATTTAAGTTCGCGGTTTCCACGAAATCTTTGGGAAAATGGTGGTTAACTTACCGAAGGATTTAGTCGTCGGTAAATAAAAAAGAAAATCCCAGGTTCGGCCTAACTCGAACCTGGGTTGATTGACATTTACATGATTCTACGTAACCATTATTGAAAACCAAATACAAATTTTATTTAAATTCCTAGCTTGTAGACGTCAGCAATCTCGTTCCAATTTTCGATTATTAGTGTCCAAGTTTGAGCCGGATCCATGTTTGTTTTCGATTTTCTCTTTACAAAACAAACTTCAAGCGGAGCATTTTGCTCTGAAAACCACTCGGGTGATTTTGTGGAATTCACACCAAACTTGTTTGTTTATGGTGGGAATAGAATTGACTTAATCATGTATATTTTAAAATAAAATTATTATACAAATATAAATGTTAAAGATTTAGTTAACTACAAAAAAACAAATTTTGGAAAAGATTTGTATTTACAAGAAAATGGAAGAACCAATTCAATTTTATGTTACCAGTAATTAGCATGTATGTAAACCAATTCCCAACCCAATGATGTTCGATCACATCATTTATCATGGCATATATGCTTGAATTGTGACCAAAGCATATTGACATGTTTTGACGGCCAGGGTGAAGGACTCGCACAGTCGTCCGACCATTCTTCGAGATGTAGTACGCGATTGATTCAAGGTTTTTTACCGTCAAACAAACGCAATCCATTTATTTGTGAGGTAGAAAAAACTAGAAGTTGTGTGTGTGAGGAAGAAGAAGAAAAGATCCCTATATTTATAAAATTTTGGACCAACAGATTTTTGACGGAATATCCATCGGTATAGCGATTTAATTCAAATATGCCACTTCCAAAAAATACTGGGAACATACATAGAGTTTAGTAGGGTCTGACCGTTTGACTTTGTCATAACCGACAGACTTATGATGGATTATTGAGGACCGTAAAACCGATGAACCGCCATCAGTAAATATCTACAGAGATCTCGTCAGTTTTCTGTCGGTAATAACCGTCCGTAATATCTCAGTTAAATTGCCATCAGTAATCCATTGGCTTTTATCGGACGAATAAACCGACAACCTACATACCAATTGGACCAATGAATTTCCGAGAGAATACCGACCGATGTTAACAGAAAACGACAAAAGATGGTTTTCCGACGACCATAAAACCGAAGGATAACCGACGGAGATTGATTTAATTAATTTTAAATAATTAATTAATAATATTATAATTTTGTTAAATAAGAATATATTTAAATATTAAAAATTAAATTAATGAATTTATTTAAAACGAAAAACAAAACATAAAAAATTATTTAAATATTCATAAAACATTAAAAGTTTTCTTATTAGAAACTAACGGGATCCCGTTCCTCATCTTGAACTCCTAGTGTCGAGGTTGTTCAGTCGAGCTCCCATAGCTGCCAATATATTGTCGGGCCGGGCAGCTTTAGTTCGGAGGGCCTTCTGGATTGCCTTCAAACTGGCGAGTACCTTGTCTTTCTCCCTTAACGCTGCGGTGAAGGAGTCCGTATCAGGAGTGAAGCGGGAAAGTGGTGTGGAGGACATCAGCTTCCAGTTCTCGTTTCCTAGAATTAAAAATTAATACAAATTAGAAATAAATTATTAAAAAAATAATTATAAATAATAGAAATTAAAAGAAATTACCTCAAGAAAGGTTTCGTTAATTTGTTCATTTAGTAGGAAGTTACGGAAGTCGACCCTTCTACGGACTGCTAGGATAAGACAATGTCCTCCACTCTCTGCTTGGAAGCCTCGAAGACACTCAGAGCGATCAGATCATGAATGATGCCAGCCTTTTTGGTGTGGCCGTACTCTATCAATGAACCCCGGGGGTCGTTCCTCTCTCTCGGTATACAAAAAACATATATAATTTATAAAAGAAACTTAAAATATGTTAAGAGGTAAATGTAAAATTTACAAAGTCAATTTTCCGTTCCAACGTGCTCTTTTCCCTCGCTTTGTGGATTGCTATCCCGACGCCGCCTATGTCGCTCTTACGGTTCTAAGAGTTCGTCGAAGATTGCGATGCAGTGTCTGGTTTCGACCAATGGACAACAAACGGTATTGAGGGGCCTCTTAGCTTCCTTTCTATCCGCCCACCGCTGCTTCCACTCGTTGATGGTATACGAGTTGTGCGAAGCAGCCTTATGGTGGAACTCATGTTCAACCCGCAGAGAGATGTTTGGATCCCACGTATATTCTTGCTACAATAAAAATGGGTTGTTAGTAATAATATGGTAATGTAAGAAAGTTAAGTAAAAAAGACACATACCGCAAACAGGCGGATCCAGTTATGCATATCTTGTAAAGGCATATCCATGTACGTCGGATATGCCTTATGCAGTAGGCCGCGCATCATCTTCAAGATACATTTCATTATATTGGCATCAGTTATCCCGAACATATAAACGCTACGACAAGAAAAATTAAACAGAATATAGGTAAAGAAAAAATGAATTTGAAGTTAAAAAAACTAACCAATAGACTGTTTGCGGCCTCGACGCTCGTGATTGAGTCTGGTATGCATCTCTCGGCCCGGCTGACCGACCTACTATGCAATCTCCGTAGCAATGGATACCGGAATATGTTGTGTCTCCGACACCTGAGACAATGAATGGCTGCCAGTAGCAACCTGCTTCTGCTGCTGAGTCGATCGGGTTGATCGAAGGGCCTCGAAATATCTGAGCCTTTCCCTCACATATTAATAATTAAAAAATCTATAAAAAGTTATAAAAATTATAAAATGTATAAATGTTATCATAAAATTTATAAAAACTCATAAAATCTAAAAAAAATCATATAAATTATTAAAATTTAAACAATTTAAAATCTTATAGACGTTTTATATAACGTTTAAAATTTACAAAACGTTTTATATAAATTGGCAAAGTTTTAAAATTATAAAAATGTACAAATTAAATTTAAATAACAATAAATTTTTTAAAAGTATATTAAATTTGGTTTTGCATAATATATAACACCCTTCCTCCAAAAAACCTTTATAAACATTTAAAAACAAATTAGAAAATTTTCTATTTTTACAAAAAACAAATAGAAAATCACCAAAATTTAACTCATAACCTAATCAATCTCATAATCATAATTCTAATCTATCAACCTAAATATTTCTAATTCCTTCAAACTAACAAAATAAAAGAAAAACCTACATGGTTAGAAGGATTTGGTGAGTGGGAATTGATGATTTTATGCTGGAATCGTCGGGTGAGTCTAGAGAGAGAGAGAGAGAGAGAGAGAGAGAGAGAGAGAGAGAGAGAGAGAGATAGAGAGAGGGAGAGAGAGAGAGAGAGCTTTCAGAGCTAATGAGGAGGAAGAAGAAGTTTCGCGAGAAATAATATACAACGAACCGACAGTTTACTTCAGTTCGCGGTTTCCGCAAATTTTTGGAAAAATGGCGGTTAAATCCGTCGATAAATAAAAAAGAAAATCTAAGTTTCGGCCTGACTCGGACCTGGGTTGATTGAAATTTATGGGATACTCTGTAACCATTATGGTTTATTGTTATTCTAGTTCAAATCACACACACACATGTACTATATTAAAATTCCAAATACTTTTTCGTATTTAAAACTATAGAGCTCATTATAATTAAAATTTATTTGATTTTATTTAAAAGAGAAATTCAAATTTTAATTAATTTAATATAAAATTGAAAAAAAAATTATTTAATTTTATTGAAAGCCAAATACAAATTTTATTTAAATTCCTAGCTTGTAGATGCCTCGTCAGCAATCTCGATTTTATGTTATCGAGAATGAGCATGTATGATAATCAATTCCCAACCCAATGATGTTCAATCACATCGTTTATGACGGCATATGTGCTTGCACTGTGACCAACCCATATTTACCCGTTTTGAAGGTCATGGTGAAAGACTGGCAGAGTCGTCTAACCATTCCTTGAGATGTAGTAGGCGACTGATTAACGGTTTTGCATCGTCAAACAAATGACATCCATTAATTTGTGGAGTAAAAAAAAGAAGTTATGTGTGTAAGAAAGAAGAAGAAAACAACCTTTTATATTTATAAAATTTTGGACCTACGAATTTACGATGGAATATATGTTGGTATAGTGATTTTAATTCGAATAGGCCATTTCCAAAAATACTTGGGAACATACGTAGAGTTAAGTAGGGTCTGATCGTTTGACTTTTTCATTACCGACGGATTTCCAACAAATTATGATAATCTGTTGGAAGTCCTTCGGTTATAGTAGTGATGGATTTCCGACGGATAATGGTTTAGGGCATGTTTAGTGTTTCTAAGGTTTCTCCGACCAGAAAATGTACCCTTGACCTAATAATCATGGTACGTTGTCAAATATTATAGGGAAAATTACTATAGTAGCACAAAAATATGATAATTACTGTAATAATACATGTTTTTATTAAGAAAATGATTAATTTTTGGACCATGATACCCCTATTAGTCCTTATTAGGAAAAAACCTATTACAGAAATGCCATTATTTGTTTTCCATGTCAAACAAAATTTATTTATTTAAAAAATGCCACCGCGTTTTCAAAATAAATCCGCAAGTATTTTTCAAATAAATATGAAATCCTCATTTATGATTTATTTATTTTGCAGGTTTATGTGTGCTTTTAAAAAAAATCCACAACCCTTGTTGTGCATTTGGTTTCTTTGTTCCAGATTTACTTAATCTATAACAAGCGGAAAACTTATCAAAAATTACTATAGTAGCATCTAGTGTTACAAATTGTATATGTGTTGCAGATTTATTACCTAACGTTGCATATTTTGGTTTTTTTTTGCTGATGTGTCATCTAATTTGTTACAGATTTTTTAGTTTTCCAGATTTTTTTTTTTAGATTTATATAAATATGGAGATTAGTGTTGCAGAGGGTTTTTATGTGTTGCATATTATATAAATTTACAACACATGAATTTGAATCAATTAATTACTGCAGTAAGTATCACTGTTATGTTGCAGAATTATTAATAATGTTAAAGATTTTTTTTTATATTGTAGATTTGTTATATGTCGAAGATTTAATTTAGTGTTGCATATTTATTTGAGAATTTTACTTACCAAACTGAAAATTGGAATTGTTAGTCTTGATATTTTTCCTAGATTTTAGGAGAATTCTTGGGAAACAAAATATTTTCCCTAAATTAATAAATATTTAGAAACGAAAAAAATATTAGGAATCCAAAAAAAACTTTTTATTAATTTAAAAAAAAACTAACCAATATTTTTGTATTAAGATCTTATTAAAATAATTTCTTTATTTAAAATATTTTTGTTTTTGTTTTTTTTTTAAACAAAATTAACCCAAGAAAAATAACATTTTAACAATTTCTTATTTACATAATTTATTTATTAAAATATAATTTATTTATTTCCTATTTTGGAAAAATAACTTAACCAACGAAAAATAATAATTTGTTTAGTATTTAAATGATTCATTTATAAAACTATATTTGTATTAATTTTTATTTTACAAAACAAAAATGTATAAAATAATCCAAAATTTTTTTTTATATAAATTTCTTAATAAAATACTTTTTGTTAATTTTTTATTTATTTTTTATTCTTAAAACAAAATTAAAATTGACTAAAGTCAAAATATTATTTTTTATTAATTTGTTATTTTGGGGAAAAACAATTTAACCAGAAAATAATATTTTTAGTATTTAAATTATATATTTATAAAACTCTATTTTATTAATTAAATTATTTATTTATAATATTATATTTTTATTTATTTTTATTTATGAAACTTAATATTTTAAAAAATAATCCAACAAAATATAAAATATTTTGCAATAATTTCTTACTTTTATTATATATCTATATAAATATTTTTTATTTATTTTTTATTGTAAAAATGAAATTTAGAAAAATAAACTAACGAAGAAATATTTTTATTAATTTTTATTTTAGTGATTTACTTATAGAAAAGCTTTTTGAATTAATTTTATTTAAACAATTTAAAAATAACAAAATAATTATTTTATATTTTAAATCAAAATTTAAAAAAAAAATTAACCAAATTATAAAGAATTTCTTTTTAGTCTTTTTACTTATAGATGAATGCTAATATAGTAAAAAAAAAAACGTAATGCTGCTACAGTAACTAACACTAAAATTAGTGCTACCATAAGTAGTTTTCACCGTATTATAACTATAGACAATTGTATTTTGTTAAAATATTATGAAATAAGTGTCTACATAAATCCTTCTTAAACACTCTTGTACATTATAGATCTCTTTTCAACAAAAGTTGTAATATTTTTTTAAAAACATGGATAAGTGTTTTAAATGAAAATATGAAGTGTTATATAGTTCAAAAAATTGCTTAGAATATGTCCATACTTCTTTCACAGTGGCCTGTTTCAATTTAGAAACTCTATACCATTTTAAAAACTCTATACCCTGATCCATCGGTTTTTCGTCGAATTCCTGTCGGATTATTATGGCCCGTCAGTAATCTGTCGGAAATCACGCCGTATTTTTATATTTCATCGGTTTTGGTCCCGTCTTTTCGTTCTGGCGGTTTTGATTTAAAAAATTAAAACGCTTCCCCCCTTGGTCATTCTCGAATCCGGATACCAAGTCTTATAGGGAGGATACTAAACCATTGAGCTTTGTTTTTTATTGGTTTATTTCATATATTCGTATTTTTTCAAAAAACAAATCACCAATAAATTTTAAAATATTTAAAAATACTGATATTAAAATCACCAAAATCTTATAAAGCTTTTAAAAGTTTATAACGAAACAAAATATTAATACGTAAAATTAATCCTCATCAGATTGTGAATCGTAATCGTAGGGAATTGAGTCGGTGTCGTTATCAAGTTCTCCCATCGATTCTTTTGAATCTGAATAAAGAGTTACGTCTCTAAATTGAGTAAAATTAACAACTAGATTAGCTTCAAGGGATTGTTCTAATGGAGCTATATGACCATGAGTCTTGCTTGAATGTCACTCATGGATAAGGAATATAACACACCTACATCAAATAAAGTCTTATTTAAGAGTTAAAAAAGTAATCTTAAAGTTTTGTTAGTATAAATTTAAAATCACTAACATGATCTGTTTGTAAAGCAAGAATGGATGGATCATATTTTTGAAGCTTTTGCAGCGAATGGATATACTTAACTCCAAAATCACCATTGGTGACACCTTGGCCAATAATTTGTTTATACCAATCACATAAAAAGATCACACCTTAACCCCAGCTTCCCAAAATATTTGATTTTCAATATTTCTTTGAGTACACTGTAATACACAACTTCGCCGAAAGTAGACGATACCTAGTGATATACGTTTATCCTTGTAGAATCTTCTTGATGAACCTTAAAAGCATACACCTTTGTAGAATATCTTGGATAGGATTTTGTAAGGTAGTTGGACCTTTTAATTATGTATAGTATTCAATCCTCAAACGTGCGTCTTTTTTCCATTTCATCTTTCACCTGCAATTAGAAAATGTGAGTTAATTTTTAAAAAAACTTAATATATTTATCTTTGTTTACATATAAAATGAAATCCTTACGTAAAATTGTAAGTTAACCACGTGGAGAAGTCATTTTGTTTACGCTGCTCACACTCGTCGTCGGTCAATTTTGGGTGCCAATGTCGTAAAACCTCCATGTGTAGCCTACACAAAGTCAATACTTTGTTAGTACACTTATTATGAAATATAATTTTCAATCTAATTATAAATATAATAAATTTATCTTTTATATTCGAGGACTTCTTCACAGTTGGTGAGAATATACGTGTGTAGGTGAGCATACACTTGGGATGTTATTTACCGCTCACGTGCTTTTCTGCTTAACCTTCCAGCTTGTTCAAAAATGTTGGGCACATTGGAGGGACAAAACAACTTTTCTCCTTTATCAACGTGTCGAGCTAGACACCGACTCTTTGTACGTACTTGTGAGGGAAAGTAATAAGCGGCAAAGTTAGAGGTTTATACGTTAATTCTCTGTGTCATAATAGAACCATTGGCCCGCGGCCCGCACATTGACCTAACCGGCACCGCCCTAGCGGCCAGTGCGTTGCGTCCCTTGTTGCCCGACATACTCCATTCTCCTTTTTACCGCATTCGAGCAATTGATTCCGCGGGCGAGCGATCATAATCCGAGCAACCGGCGAGGCCCATAGCGGATGGAAGATCACGACCCAAGGAGACCAGTGCATTTGTGTCGAACACAAATAATGGGTCAATGCAAACCACAGCCATTCTTGAGCTATATCCTCCTTCTTGTAGCGGTCGAGGGCCACCATTGCCAAAATCAAAGGAGGAGAAGCCTACACCATGATCAAATTTTGGGGGAAGATCTTGCCTCCACCTCCCATTATACTCACAATCCATATCCAAGTAACAAACTCCAATACCTTGTTCATATCTTTGTTTCTTTTTGTATTTTTTCTTGCTCTAGCTGCCGACCAGACGGTGATCTGAGGGGGAAGGTTGTTTTCCGAACATCATTCATTAAGTGAAAATCCTTTTAAGTAGTTTGATATAAATTGTTCGAATAGGATATGTCTCGTACAAAAACATTCCGAGCAGTCTCGCATATTTATATGAAATGTTGTTTATGCTAAACGTATGATTTTTAATCCTAAGTCCAACCTTAGTGCTTAGACTATATTGTTCGGGACCATTGAGTTTGAGAGCATTTCGAGTCATATCCCTCTTGAAGGTTAGAGAGATATACTCGACTTATAGACCAATTTCAGTAATGAGATGATGTTTAAAATCGGTGTGCTTAGCAGCGTTTCGCTGGGTTTTGAGTTACGTTCAGAGTTCAAAGGCTGGCGAGATATACTCGACTTATGGACCTATTTTAGTGAGGATCTGATGATTGTGACCAGCGTGCTTAAAAGTGTTTGGCTGGTTTTTCGTTCAAGTTCTGAGTTCGAAGGTTGGAGAGATATACTCGACTTACGGACCTATTTTGAGGTGGTTAAGACTAGTGTGCTTAGTAGTGTTTTAACGGGTTTCGAGTTATACTCCGAGTTTGAAGGCTAGCGAGATATACTCGACTTACAAATCCATTTTGGTAGTAAACTATAAATGAATATCAGCTTGGGTATACCTAGCGGATATTATACCAAGGTATCCTCAGTCAGAATTTGTATAGCGCGCTTTTAAATCTAAGAATATGTATAAGAACTATTGTCTATATGTTGTCAAAAAAAAAAAAAAAAAGAACTATTGTCTATATATGACGTATTGGTTATTGTCCTTAAGGGACGTAATTGGTTGTCTGTTGTGGCCAGCAACAGACGAGACGAAAAATGAAATGCAGAGAAAATGTAAGTGTACTAATCTTGGTTTGAAAAAATATCATATCATGACGTTCAGTGAATTGACTAAAACGATGGGACGTGCATTAAGATTGTTGAACAGTTTATCACGTGTATGGATAGATTTCCGAGCAAGACGAGAGGCGTTTTTCCGATCTGACTTGTGAATTAGCTAGCAAGTCGATTGTGTACAAGCAGGATATGCTATCCAATAAATGGGCATGTCCAGAAGTCCGTTCGGCAGTTTGTCTGAGAAGGATTCTCAAGCAATACATGATGCGATCAGTCTTTCCACCAAGTAGGTCAAGATGTCGAGCAAGCGAGACAAAACTTCTTCGACAGTCTACAATTCCGAGCAGACTGGGTGATGCCAATCTGATCTATCGTTGATTCCGTGATTGTAAGATGTGCCAAATGACCAAACAGCCGAGAATGTTGGGTTGTGCGAATCGTGGAGCAGAAAAAACCGTTTCCTACTGCGAGTTTTCGAGCAGGAAATTTTGAGAGGTTCGGTCCGAGTCATTGTTGCGTTTGGGTCCATGGTTCGAAAAATTCAAAAAAAATTGAATTGCGGAAGTATAGATATATACGGACTCACACCCCCCCCCCCCCCTTTTCGTGAGGGGGGAACAGCTGAACTGAGCAGAAGATAGGCTGCCTACTTACCCTTTTGAAGGATTATTGTGTTTTTCCATGGTTCAATTCTCGGATTGCAACCTAACACATAATCTTAAACAGATCTAGGTTCTTGTAACTGAATCATAAACAAACCTGATCCTTACCTTTGCAGCGGAATGATTGGTGGTAATGACAAGATCAGATTAGAACAGATGAGAACCGGTTCCTCCTTGGTATCCACACTCTTACAAGCGAGGGATGGCTGCTAGACCGAGATGGAAGAACAACAAAGAGAGAGGCTAGAGAGAGAGAGATGAGCCGCGGCTACCATCTGCAAAATCGCAGAACCAAAAGAATGCTAGGGTTTTTCAACCCTTGTTGCAATCTTATTTTACTAATGGGCCCAAGTTTAATTAATTAATTAATTAAACTAATGGCTCATTAGTCTTTTGGGCCCAAGACACAAATCAGACAAAAGCCCATTTGTTGTCTGCCCAACTCTCTGTACAAATACAGTAAATACCTTAGCATCTTACCGTATTAATTCCATCTTAACTTTCCCGTTAGCTATGGTGTGTGACCCTTTGGGATCATACAATACTGGTAATAAGTCTTAAACTTATAGATCAAGAGCGGACTCTAGCAAGCCATCATGATCACCCAGTATTTATGACTTATGTCTGATCTCGACATTTATCATACTTTCTAGAGATAGTACAGTAGATTTCAGGACATTCCCAACAATCTCCCACTTGTACTGGAATCCTACATTCCCTAGTCCTTTTGTCATAATATCTCGATCTGGCATAAGGCAAGATGCGTGTCATCCTTATATAGCCAGACCATGTTCATCGGACCAGATTTGATACTGACAATGCAAACGACTTGGGCAAGTCCGTTTGGGAGTGGCCACTCTCTTACCAGCTATCAAGTCTCCGATTGGCCTAGAGATATTACCTCCGTTAAACGGCAGGGACAAATCCCATCTTGTTCCATCACTATGAACTACACGCTTCATAATACACCCAACCAAGGTCCTTATAGCTCCCAGTTACGAAACAGCGTTAGACAATGATCAAAGTGCATCAATCCATGTGCAGCCACATGCATGCGAACTCAGGTCTAAGGACTATACTCTATAGTCGTATATGAGAACCTCTTATGACACAGATATTAATATCTTGTAGAGTTCTCATCAGCGGGCCATGTCCGGTCATATGCTCCCCTACATATACCTATGTGTCGACTTTGATGCCGCGCATCTATGACCCCTCGAAACTTGGTCATAAGTCTCAACACAATCTAGTCTCAAGTGGTTGTTGGTGTTCCAATTTCAACAACCTTCGACTATGGACACTATGATTTATGTCATTTCGTTAAATATGGGGTTTCAGGATCAAGTCTTACTCATGTACTTCGATGGCCCATATATAATGACATGAATCATTTTGGAACGATTATTTATATCACAGTTAAAATAATCCAGAAATCATAGATTTCATAAACATAAAATATTATGTTTACATGACCTTTCAAAACAACTAAGTAAAGCCCTTTACAAACTCCCACTGAAATTAAGACTACATCTTAATTTCACTCATCCTACAGCTACAGTCCGCGACTCGTGCTTAGGCATAAGGAGTGGCTTCGTTAATAGATTAGCAACGTTCTCACTCGATGAAACTTGCTTATCTACTTAACACCTCTGTCATTTATCTCACGGAATAGGTTATACCTACCCTCAAGGTGTTTGGACCTCTGATGTGCAGCTAGTCTCATCTATGCTGGGAATCACATCAAGTTCAGTGATGAACTCTTCTTTCCAAACAACCTCTTTCGCCGCTTCTCAAGCTGCGAAATGTTCAGCTTAAGTCATGGAGTCAGCAACAGTGCCTTGCACCGCCAGTCAGACACAAGATATAGCCGGACTGTGACCGGGAATTATCTTTGTCAATTGAAAAATTGCCTTTCAGACTCTATCGACTTGTAGCACCTCACTTTCTCCGTAAACCAAGAATTTATCCTTAGTATTTCTCAAATACTTTAGGATATTCTTTACGGTAATCCAGTGATTCTTTGCTGGATTTGACTGGTCTATACTTGTCTTGCTTAACATTAAAGCAACATCAAAACAAGTGCGTGTCATGGCATACATGATAGATCCAATTGCCTACGCATATGGAATCTCATCCATGCATTCAAGCTCAGCAGTTATCGTAGGATACTGTATCTTGCTTAACTTAATGCCATGTGACATTGGCATAAAACCCTTCTTGGATTGCTCAAAACGTGTAGGACTTTGTCAATGTAAGAATCCTGACTTTGTCCTACCAGCTCTTCTGGATCTCTATCTTTAGATCCAGAATCCAAGAACTACGTGGCTTTACCCATGTCAATCACAAAACCAACTCCCAAGCCAGTCCTTTACCGACTGCAGTATTGGGACGTTATTTCCGAGAATCAGTATGTCATCGACATACAATATGAGAAATGCAACATCGCCCCCACTTATCTATTAGTAAACGCACAGTTCCATTTCGTTCCTGTTCAAGTCAAAACCTTGACTACTTCAACAGAACGAAGATTCCAACTCCGATATGTTTGCTTCCATCCATGAATGGATCGATGAAGCTAACTTACACAAAATGTAATTTTTCGGAGTCCGGGCTCACTTTCGCTTCTTTGAATTTCGCAGATTCGTCGCTTTCAATGATCATCAGATCATGCGAACTTTCAATGATCATCAGGTTCAACTAATGACGAGAAATCACTCTCGGATTAGTGATTGATTCATTCATATCTGCGAACTTCAGGCTCTACAGGTGTAGATTCTACAGAAATCTGTAAATCCATCCGCTGCTCTCCCTCAACAGGTTGAGCAGCCTCCTGTATTTCTCGAATTTCTTCGAGTTATACTTTTACTCCCACTGTTCTTCTTGGAAAGTAACTTCCCTTCTTAGAAAACAGAATGGACGTAAAAGTAACAAGCCTTGGTTTCCCTAGGACAACCAGCGAAGTAGCACAACTACAAATACTCAGTAAAGACGAATTTGGATCGATTCCAATCCACATTTACGTGGTGTCTTTCAACTGATATTGGTGGAACTATTTCAGCGTAAACTTAGATATTTTAGAGCGTTATTCTTAAAGAATATCATGGAAGATTCGTGTGACTCCTCACAGAAATACCTCAAGGTTTTCAGGAGAAATGAGCTGTGAAACGATTTCACACTTATTCAGATGATCACACCATTAATGACTCAAGTATTCTCACTCGTGATCTAATCCAGAGTCTTAATACTTCTGTCACTCAGATTCTATACCTCATTCTGGAACTCTTTCGACCATGTCAAAGAATTCCGACTTGTGTCTCATCAAATGAACACAGTCTTACTCACTGAAGTAATCAGTAGAGACAATGAAGTACAGGAAATTTTCTCTGGCATTACTGCTCATCGGACCACATACATGAGTATGTTCAATCTCCAATAAGCCTTTGGGCCTTTCTCTAGCTCGGCTAAGATGGGCCCTTTGTCTTTTGGTCTAGTAAGCAGAATTCAAGTCTCATAAGATATCCATTCAAATGAGCCCAAAAGTCCATAACTATGGGGTTTCTGAATCTGACTTACTCTATGTGACCAAAACATTTATGCCAAGAAAAATCAGGTTTAATTCATCAGATTTAAACCAATTGCGGTATTTATGTTACATTTTAGGCACTCTTTGGTTTAAGATATAAAACCCATTCCTTGAATAGGGTGCTACAATTAATATTTCATTAAGATCAAAAGAACAAAACTTGTCTTTTATCAAAATGAAAAACATTCAAATTCTTACAAGAAAATGAAAGACAACTCTGCTTAAAGCAGGTACATTGTAGCAATTACTTAATACAAAACCAAGCCTCAAAGGCATCTACAAGTGAAAACCCTACGGCTGAGACAGCATCCATAGCTCCTTCCAGACACGCAGTTCCACTTGTCCTTCCTTCAACGTTCTACTGTTGCTCAGGCTCTGCATATTATAACAAATATCAGTGCCACAACTAGTATCTAATACCTATAAGGTATAACTTGAAGTAATAACATGAATACCTGAGGAAGTAGTCTCATACATCGACTTTAACTCCTCATAATCTTCCATGAATTTAATGCAATTTCTCTTCCAATGCCCAGTCTTTTTACAGTAGCAGCACTTACCAACGTAAGAGGTATCTGACTCGGGCTCAGAAGACACACGCTTGCCATGATTCAAAATCTGGACAACTTTGTCTTCACCCTTGTCAGCACTAGGTTTTGTAAACCTACCCTTCTCCTTCATGAGATTGTACAGGGTACTCTTCACGTTTGGCTCAACTGTCTTGAGCATATCATGCAATTCAGTCAACGTCTTCGTTAAGCCTTTCTTGATATAGTTCCTTACGAACTTATCATAGCTTGACGGCAGTGACTGCAGAATGATCTCAGTTGCCAATTCCTGGCTAACTGGATAATCCAGTTTCCTCAGGTTATCAACGTAACCCATCATTTTACTGACATGAGGACTTACTGGATGATCATTTGGTAGCTTGCAGCTAGTGAGAGACTTAACCAACTGGTATCTCTCCACTCTTACCTGCTCCTGAAATTTCAATTTCAGGCTGCTGATCATCTCTATTGGCGACTCCATGTTCTCATATTGCTTCAGCAAATCTGAGTCCATGGTAGCCAATATCAGACCACGCACATCTACCGCATCATTATAATGCTTATTCCAAGCATTATATACTGCATGAGAGGCATTGGACCCGATCCTCACGGGGAGAGCTCTCTCAAGGACATAGTCCTTTCTCTCCTGCCTAAGGACTAGCCTTAGGTTCCGCGACCAAGTCAAGAAATTTGATCCGTTCAGTTTGTCCATCTCAAGGACAGACCGGATCGAGAAAGTGTTTTGATTGTTTGTGCTAGTCATAACTGAAATTTAGAGATAAATAGAGTTTTAGTTATTTAGTTCATAAAAGAGTAATCTTAATAACTTATAAGAAAACTCGCATTGCATTCAAATTTTCTTTGTTTAACCTCATAAGAAGGCAATGATTCCGAGACCCATGTTCAGCTAAATCCAAGATGGGCCACTGGCCGTCACCCAGAAGTAGCTTTACTTGGTAAGCATACACACAGCTAGTTATATCTCATATAACTCTCGGTTGTGAATTGGGCCCAAGGCCCAATACACCAGATGTCTCAAGGCCCGGGACTCCCGATGGCCCAGTCAAGGAAACCAATCTCTTACAGCCAAATAATCACTAAAGTCTGGGACTCCCAATGAAATTAGTGACTATATACTACTTTACTTACGCGAAAACAGACACCTCACACTGTAAGCCATATCTGTAATCGAATAAGCGTTAAGTAGCTGACAAGATTGGGCAAGACATCCAAGCTTAATATTGGTTTTGAGGATTTTAGGTTTTATTTCCAAAAATAGAAGATTACTATTTTGGGAAACTTTCTTATTTTAGAAACTTTCTAAATTTAGAAATATTCTAAAAATAGAAATTTCTAATTTAATATTTTATTAATATTTTGGGTTGGGTAACAAATTATAGGCCCAATTCTTGGCCTAAGACCATAGAATTCCAATTGGCCCAATAATTTGACATAACCGAGTCGGTTTATTAATTCTGGTCCAAGACCAAATTAACTATCAAAACCATCGGTTATTTACTAAACCAGACCAGCTCTAAATTATTTGGTCCAACCAAATCAAACATAGACCAGCCTTCGGTTTAGGTTAAAATTCAATTTTGAATTTTAATCCGGTTTAACCAGAAATTAAATAATACCAATTGTATTAAATAATTTCCAGCAAACCGCGATTTGGGTTAACCGCTTGAACCACCAATTAAATTGGATCGGTTCAGTTAAGTCCAAAACCGGGAAGAAACACCTAGTGTTTTAGCCAATTTTGACCTAACTTGCGGTTTAAGGCTTTAAACACACAATTAACCTCCAATTAAATGGACTGGTTAAATCGGTGTGGTTTTGGGCAACGAACCACGAAGCTCGGTTTAACCGATTAACTATTCGCGGGACGTAAAATTTAACGGGCCAAACGATCGGATCCATGATCCAACTCGGCCCATTAACGCAATTCGTGGCCCATGATCCATCCGAGACCTTGCGGTTGCTCACGATCGCAAACGATCGATCATCGCAACACACGATCACGCACGGCTCTCGGCATCACGGTCACGATCGCTCGATCCCTTGCCTCACGATCGGATTGATCGATCTCGGCTTAGGGCAATCGATCACACGATCTCATGCATCACATGCCATGATCACGCTCGGCTTGAATCCATGATCGATCTCACACGATCCACGGCCTCTCGATCACGCGGCTTAAGGTGATCGATCATCGATCGATCCAATCGATCTCACGCATCACTTAGTCCGTCCCAAACGATCACACGCGATCGATGGCCATCCTTATGATCGATCATTACTTGCGGCTCATGCACCACGATCGGCTTGCAAGGGGCGGATACACGATCGGCTTTCAAGTGATCGATCCGAGAACCCTAGCCGATCAATGGTTAAAGCGATTCAAAACATTGATCCCTTTCTTGCGTGACAAGAAATTGATGGGAACAAAGCAACTTATGATCCGAGATCATAATATGCAGCCGATTAAGGGTTTTAATGGTTTTTAATCAATTTAACATTATTGATTCTCTAAACAATTAAACAGCCCTATGATCCAAATTACAAGAAACTAATGACCTGGCTCTGATACCACTGAAGGATTATTGTGTTTTTCCATGGTTCAATTCTCGGATTGCAACCTAACACATAATCTTAAACAGATCTAGGTTCTTGTAACTGAATCATAAACAAACCTGATCCTTACCTTTGCAGCGGAATGATTGGTGGTAATGACAAGATCAGATTAGAACAGATGAGAACCGGTTCCTCCTTGGTATCCACACTCTTACAAGCGAGGGATGGCTGCTAGACCGAGATGGAAGAACAACAAAGAGAGAGGCTAGAGAGAGAGAGATGAGCCGCGGCTACCATCTGCAAAATCGCAGAACCAAAAGAATGCTAGGGTTTTTCAACCCTTGTTGCAATCTTATTTTACTAATGGGCCCAAGTTTAATTAATTAATTAATTAAACTAATGGCTCATTAGTCTTTTGGGCCCAAGACACAAATCAGACAAAAGCCCATTTGTTGTCTGCCCAACTCTCTGTACAAATACAGTAAATACCTTAGCATCTTACCGTATTAATTCCATCTTAACTTTCCCGTTAGCTATGGTGTGTGACCCTTTGGGATCATACAATACTGGTAATAAGTCCTAAACTTATAGATCAAGAGCGGACTCTAGCAAGCCATCATGATCACCCAGTATTTATGACTTATGTCTGATCTCGACATTTATCATACTTTCTAGAGATAGTACAGTAGATTTCAGGACATTCCCAACACCTTTTTGGGGATCAAGTCATTCTATAGTTCAAGTTGTTTTATCGTTTTTGTGATGTTCAGAATTCTTAGCTTAGTGATAATACTTCTTCTTATGCATTGCGTTCCAAATCGTTGGAATGTTGACGTTTTCTATTTTGGTTAACTCGTATTATCCGGGGCAAACCACTTTCGTAATTCTGTATGGTCCTTCCCAATTTGCTCCCAGTTTGCTCGTGTTTCATTTTTCGGTGTTCTGAAACACGTTTCGTAGGATTTGGTCACCTTCGCGGAACCTTCGGCTGTGTTCGTTTGAGTTGTAATATTAGGTCTAGTTCATCGAGAAGCATCAGGATTCAGTCCTTCTTTCCCATGGAGAAGTCTGCGGCGTACCCCCGGGAGTTCAACCTCGGATTGAGTTACGCATTCTGCTCCATAAACGAGTCTGAATGGTGTTTCACCAGTTTCTCATCGGGGTGTTGCACGATGGGGACAAAAGACTCCTTCTAGCTCGTCTTCTTATCGTCCTTTCATTTCGTTGAGTCGTTTCTTCAATCCTTCAAGGATTGTCTTGTTAGTGGCTTTGGCTTGTCAATTACAGTGGGGGTAATGCGGAGTGGAATTTTGTAACGTATCTTCCCCTTTTCACAAAAAGCTTCGAAACGTGTGGAGATGAGCTGCGAGCCGTTGTCTGTGAAGATATCGTAAGGCACTACATGCCTGCATATGATGTTTTTCCATACGAACTGTTCCACTTGGGTGTTTTGTTCGGACGAGCAAGAATCACTTTTTCTTGGATCGGTGAAGTTGACCTACTATATCCATTGACCAGTGCATGGAAGGATATGGTGCGGAAACTGACGAAAGCAGCTCTGCCGGTTGATGAATAGTTGGAGTGTATCTCTAGAATTTTTCGCATGTACGACAAAACTTCTCGCAGTCCTTGATCATTGTTGGCCAAAAGTAGCTATGACGCTTGATTTTGATTGCTATGGCTCTGCCTTTTGAATGGTTTCCGCACAAACCACTATGAACTTCTTCCATGATATCCCTTGCTTCTATGCCTTCGATGCAAGATATTAGAGGCCTGGACAGTCTCCATTTGTAAACGTTTCCGTCCATCAAGATGTAACGAGCAGCCTGCATTTTAATTTTCGATATGCCCATTTGTCTTCTGGAAGTTCGCCATCCATGATGTATACGCAAATTTCTCACATCCATTATTTGTCATAGCCATAGTCTCCTTCGGGCTGCATGTATGCTTCTGCATCGACCTCTTGTGGTGGAGGATTTTCTTCATTATTCCACAGGAATGAACAGCTTCAGGCTGGGTTCGGAAGTAGAGGCCAGGGTTGCCAATGCGTTGGCTGGGGCATTTTTCCTCGAGGAATTCGGGTCAGTTTGAAAATTTTGAGTGGTTTTAATGGACTTTGAATGATCTTCAGATAGGCCTCCATTACTTTTTCTCTCGTTTCGTATTCTCCGCAGTACTTGCTCGCGACTAACTAAGAATCACATATCGCTTGTATGCTTTGAATTTTGAGTGTGTGAGCTAGCCTTAACCCGACGATTAGAGCCTCGTATTCTGCTTCGTTGTTTGAAGCGTAAATCTAAGCGGACACACTATTCTAAGATTTCCCCATTTGGCAAAGTTAAGCGAATCCCAACTCCAGAACCTTGTTTCGATGATGGCCGTCGACATGGAGCAACCAGTCTGAATCCTATGTTGGCTCTTCTACTCCTTCTTGCGGTAACTGGACCAGGAAATCCGCGAGTACTTGCGAATTTGTACACGTCCTGGATCGATGAAATCTAATTCGCTGATCTCCACTGCCCACTTTGCCAGTCTTCCAAATTGGCTCGGACTATGAAGGATCATCCGCAATGGAATAATTTTCAGAACTACGACCGAGCGAGATTGGAAATATGGCCTTAGTTTTCGAGCATACATTACTACTGCGAGCGCCCATTTCTTGATTTGAGGATTGCGAGTTTCCACGTCTGTTAGCATTTGACTCACGTAGAAGATTGGTTTATATTTGCCTTGATCCTCTCTGATAAGGACTCTCTTATTGTTGTAGCGATATTGCAGTGTATAAGAATGACAGCTCTCCTTCTAACGGCTTAGCAAGAACTGGCGGATTTGCTAGGTATAGCTCTCCTTCTACAAGCTTAGCGAGTACTTGCGTATTTTCTAGGTATTTTTCAGCTGTTGGAAAGCTTCTTCGCATTTCTCTGAACAGTCAAACATTTGTTTACCTCTCCAAGTGTCGTAGAAAGGTAAACACTTGTCTGTTGATCGCGAGATAAACCTCTTAAGCTCTGCAACTCGCCCCGTTAATTGTTGGACTTTGCGTTTTTTCATTGGCGAAGATATTTGGATCAGGGCATTGATTTGCTTTGGGTTTGATTCGATGCCTCAGTGAGTGACGAGGTATCCGAGAAACTCTCCAGAAGCGACCCCGAACCTGCATTTGGCTGGATTGAGTTTCATGTTGTGCTTGTTCAGTTGTTTGAAACATTCTCGCAGATGATCCACGTGGTATTTATCGTGGAGAGATTTAACCAACATGTCGTCTATATAGACTTCCATAGTAATTATGAGTTGTTCAGCAAACATTTTATTGACTAGCAGCTGATACGTTGTTCTAGCGTTTTTAAGCCAAAGTGCATGATCTTGTAGCAACAGATTCCTCTGTCGGTGACCAATGCCGTTTTGTCTTGGTCATCTGGATTCATCATGATCTGGTTATAACCCGAGAAAGCGTCAATGAATGTGAGCAATTTTTTTCCTGCCGTCACTTTTACTAGTCGGCCGATGTGCGGAAGCAGAAAACTGTCCTTTAGAACATGCCGTGTTTAGATCCATGA
This sequence comes from Orychophragmus violaceus, assembly GCA_030180135.1. Classification (NCBI taxonomy): domain Eukaryota; kingdom Viridiplantae; phylum Streptophyta; class Magnoliopsida; order Brassicales; family Brassicaceae; genus Orychophragmus; species Orychophragmus violaceus. The sequence goes on from CM058240.1 coordinate 38,913,427, forward strand.
AGTCAGAAAAAATCTCCATTTTCTGTTTTTCTTCTTTACCAAAACAGGATTCGCAAGCCAATTTGGATACTTGACCAAATTGATATATGCATTATTTATTAAGCACGATACAATATGAGAGTTTAAATTATATTTTCTGAAGTTAATCATCACTCGCTAAGGAAAACTTAAATCTGTTATTTTTTTTCTTTATTGAGTGTTTCTCTAATGTAAATTGTGTCTTTAAAACAACTAATGATTGGACCCCGCGTGGCTTTCGTTAAAATAAAATCTGTTTTTTTTTTTTTCACTTCACATTGATTATGTTAGTTTCGGTGTATTTTTTATGCTATCATACTTCTGTGAATCAGTCCATATTATTTTTTGAACCAATTAAATGTTAAATTTTATTACAATTTTAAGTTTTTGACAGAAGTACAGAGAAACAAAGAAGCCAGATTAACCAAAAATAAAGAACTCATCAGTCCATATTATTTATCCTTTGAAACAACATTTGAAATTGTTTAAGTGGTATGTGTGAATTATATGTTATTCTTATTTTACAGTTTACTTACCGTGGTTACATTCCAATTGTTGTCTCATTGAATCTTTTTGGAGAATTTTCTTTTGCTTTCTTTCTCTCGCTTAACGATTATAAATTACGGTTCGCGTTTATTTTTCTTTTCCAAAAGGCTATAGAAGCATACTTATGTTGATTGTCTTATATTCCAATGTTTTGTTTTGGGAAAATTTGGTCTTGTTTTAAAATCTCCTTCCATAAAGGCTGTATTCTCTCTTCTTCTTCTTTTTTTAATGTAATAAGGGTAAGACCACTTACAATGGCCTGTTGAATTTGTTTTTTCAACAATTGAATGAATACAATGAAGTGTTGATTGGAGTGTTGAAAATTAGGTGGATTAAAACTTGTTGAACTTTTTAAGCTAGTTGAAATATAAAGAGAGAGAAAAATTTAAGTAATGTGGAAAAATAAAAAAAGAGAATGCAACAAGTGAGTGTCCACGCCGGAGTGTTCTGTGGAGTTAGTTGCGTAGGTTGTGTGAGCCTTCGGACATGGGTGCAAGGTGTTATTAGTCTTGGATTTGCTTCTTTGATGTTGTGTTAGCTTGTGATGAGATCGTGGGTTCCTAGAACCTGCCTTCACTCGGTATTGGTGTTGAACCAATTATTTAGACCTCCTCTGTTGTTGTTTTGCAGGTAATCATGGAGAGTTGCAAGGGGTAGACGGACAGTGTGGTGCTACATTTTGGGGAAGCATGTTTCTTTTTTTCCTTCGTTTTGCGTTTCTTTTATTTCAATAAGACTTACACGTTCTTTCATTTAACGTTATGACTATTTCAGTTTGGTTCGGTTTTCTTGTAAGACTCATGTATGGATTTTTAATAAAGTAAACCGTTTCAGATATTTAAGTGTTGGATTGTGGTTTATGACTTGGTTTACGGGTTTATGGACTATTACTTGAGAAGTCAAAGAGTCGTTGACGAGATCCGACGGGATGGGTGTTACAATTTGGTATCAGAGCCGTGTTAGACCTAGTCGGTGCCGCCCTGGCTAGGTAGGGTACGTGTTGAGGTCAAAAACCTCCTCGACGAAAACAATAGCCGAAGACAGGATCAAGCAGTCGGGCACGAGCGAATGTTTGAATTAGACATTCAAGGTCTCGTATAAATGACAAAGTTGTACGAAATGCCGACAATGTCATCTAAATGATTTATCGGAAAAATGGTTTCGTCAAAACAGACGACATCGTAATCGGACAAACATATCTTCCGACAGGAACTACAGATCAACGGAACATCCAAACAAAGCAAAGGACGAGCTGAACCAGCTCGGAAAACCGAGCTGAACCAGCTCCGAAATCCGAGCTAAACCAGCTCGTAATTCCGAGCTAAACCATCTCGGAAAACCGAACTGAACCAGCTCAAAATTCCGAGCTAAACCAGCTCGGATCTAAAACCATCCCCTCTCGATCTTGATCATGAGTTGCCCTTCCGGAAATCCCGAGTTGAGTGAACCTTTGAGCTGAACCATCTCGGATTTCCGAGCTAAACCGTTTCTGGTTTTCCGAGCTGAACTTTTGGAACGGATAACCAAACATTTGCCGATACGCATAACTTGACGCAACCCACCTTCGGAAACATCAGCCCATACTTCCTTGGACCGATGACTTGGGCTGATGGATCGAGATCGAGAGAAATGGGAACTTAGGCCCAAGCATACGACAAAATCTAAACCAAATACGTAAGTCGATACGTTAACGGAATCGGAACGTCCAAATCTCGGCCCATCCGACAAATGAGTCGAGCCGAGGAAAGACGAAGTAAAGAAAGAGATTGGGAAAAGGAAAATCAGAGACATTAATGTACATTTTAGCGAAAAAAGGAAAAAGATAAGAACAGGAAGATTTCCTAAAATCTTGCGGAAATATTCTCGAAAGCCGACGAACCGAAGCTATAAAAGGAGGGAGAAGCCAGAAGAGAAAGGCAAAGCGAAAATCCCTAGATCTAGACTTAAGAACTTAGCAGTTTGTCTTAGCCGTTTTATGAGTTCTTTTGTACTTTCATTTCCGATTCCTTTACTCACTTTTCCCATTTTTTTACTCTTTTCGACTTCTTATCAATAAAATGTCCTCCGGGTTTCCTAGTTTAGTGGTTATTCCTTGAAGTTTATGTTCCCTAAAAGTTTTGCTCTACAAGTTTTGACCATGTGAATTTCGACTTTCACAGTTTGGCGCCGTCTGTGGGGAAATAGAAGTTTCTTACACTTAAAAACCACCGACTAGCGGATCCGAAGATATGGCCTCCAACGGAGACAGAACAAATCGTCCAGTAGCGATCAATGCTGCAGAAGACGCAGCCGCATCACATGACACCATGAAGGATAAACGCTGCGACAGACGCAGCCGCAACTGATGCAACGACAGCCGACGTAGCGCTATTCAAAGGAGACGACAGCCGTACTGATGCAAAAACTCAGTATTAGGAGAAGGAAAATATCACGCTCACCGAGCAAGCAGAGAGGCTCGGAACAAAAACCATGGAGAACTCGGCCAGTGAAGTTCAAACCAAATAATCATAGGCGACTCAACCTCTCAACACCTAGCGGATCAACGAGAAACCATACGCTACGTCGACCGCGATTTGCAAACAAGCAAATCCTTCCTGCGGACAGTCTAATACGATAGATCTACCACCATTAATCTGTCCAAGAAGGATCGCGACGACTATCGACGTCGATGGAGAAGAATGCATGGACGCAACCTCAAACAAAAAAGAATCGTGACAATGATACCAATATCGGATCGGAATTCACCAAAGCCGAAGAGAACAATTTGTGGTGTTCAAAGATCGTCTTCATCGAAACTCACCTTACGATCTGTCTGATTGTCAAGATAAGTACCTAAATTCGTATTCACCTTATCATCATCAATTGTTTTACATATTGCTTCGATTTATTCAACTTCTTTATGACTTATCGATTTTAGCCTTGTTACAAGTTTTCTGCTTTCAATGCTTTACAATTATAGAAATTAACATGATAAACTCTTGATCGAAGTCGTAAATATATCGTCAAACCTTTTCGTATGATCAATGTACAATCTAATGCTTTTTGATTTCGTTTCACATAATGAACGCCTTTGTTTCAGACTTTGCGGTTATGTGTCATGATCAGAGCCTAACCAATTTTTATCATCGAGCGAGTCTCCGACGTTGCTTCGTTTGCAGATCTATCCGCGATGCAAGAAGCCAAACAACCGACGATCGTACCGGAATCGAACGGCTTGAAAATTATGTTTTAATATGTTGTTGCACCTTCACACCGCAACCCCAGTCGAACTATCTCTAACCAATCTTCATCGATGCCCCGCCGTTATACCGTCAAGAGTTCCAAGCCATCTTGCTCCTTGACCGTAAATATCCGAGCACATAAGACTGCTCAGAAATACGAGCAAACCAGATCGGAAATCCGAGCTGAACCACCTCGGAAATCCGAGCAGAACCAGCTTGGGTTTTCCGAGCTGAACCACCTCGGAAATTCTGGGCTAAACCAGCTCAGAAAATTCGAGTAAACCAGAGCACGCAAACGCTTGCAGCATGCTCGACAACTCGCAAAGCATGCTCGGAAACTCGCAAGCGTGCTCGGCAACTCGCAAGCGTGCTCGGCAACTCGCAAAGCATGCTCGGCAACTCGCAAAGCATGCTCGGCAACTCGCAACGCGTGCTCGGCAACTCGCAAGGCATGCTCGGCAACTCGCAAAGCGTGCTCGGCAACTCGCAAAGCGTGCTCGGCAACTCGCAAGCGTGCTCGGCAACTCGAAAGCGTGCTCGGCATCTCGTAAGCGTGCTCGGCAACTCGCAAGCGTGCTCGGCAACTCGCAAGCATGCTCGGCAACTCGCAAGCGTGCTCGGAAACTCGCAAAGCATGCTCGGCAACTCGCAAGCGTGCTCGGCAACTCGAAAAGCATGCTCGGCAACTCGCAAGCGTTCTAGGCAACTCGCAAAGCATGCTCGGCAACTCGCAAGCGTGCTCGGCAACTCGCAAAGCATGCTCGGCAACTCGCAAGCGTGCTCGGAAACCCGCAAAGCATGCTCGGCAACTCGCAAAGCATGCTCGGCAATTCGCAAGCGTGCTCGGCAACTCGCAAAGCATGCTCGACAACTCGCAAAGCATGATCGGTAATACGCGCAGCTTGATCGACAACTTGTTCGACAAATCACACAGCAAGCTCGGCAACTCGCATAATTTTCGAAAATCCGAGCTGAACCAGCTCGGAAGTTCCGAGCCAAAAAAAAGGAGGAAGCGAGAATAGCAGCTCGTATTCCGAGCTAAACGTGATCTCACGTGTAGGAATATATTTATATATATATACATATGTGTATATATGCATGTATATATATATATATATGTGTATATATATATATAAAAAGAGAGAGCAAAGGAGAAAACACATCCGAACTTCCCATATACTCGGGAACAAGTCTTCCGACCATCATCTCGACTATCATTCCTAGCTCGACAAAGTTACTTTCCGCGACCGTCTCACCACTCGCACAGAACCTGCTCGTATGCATCATCCCCATGGTCAGTACTTGATTACCTCAGTTTGTGACGATCACATTATTGAACTTGACACACATAAGATGTTTTGCTGGGAAGATTGATCATGCGACAAAGTAATCTTCTCGGAACATTTTCTCCACGTGCGGTGATCAAACTAACGATACGAACGACGCGATCATGCACTTGTCCGCATCCAAAATTGCCAACAAGAAATTACTGAATACTACATGTCCAATGTCCGCAGTTAAAGGCTCCTCAACAATAACCTAGTCCTATGGAAAGGTTTCCTGAACGCGGCTGAACGAAGCACATGCAAACTAGGATTAAACCGAGAATGAACGTGCATAATTAGTTACCAAAGTAGTTTACCATGGAGCATACGAACTTGCCAACATGGACGATGACAAGATTCCAAGAAGTTGGAATGCAACACATTTCGAAGAAGTACTATCACTAAGACGATATTTCTGAACATCTCAAGAAACAACTCGAACTACGGAATGGCATGATCCCCGAAAAGGGTACGTAGGCAGCCGATATCTTGATCGGTTCAGCTGTCCCTCCTTTTTAAAAAAAAAAATGGGGGAGCGGGTCCATATATATCTATACTCTCGCATCAGAATTCGAAAAATTTTAAAACAATTTTCGAACTCGAAAGCTTTTCGGACAAAGTCGCTCGGAACATTCAAACAAATCAGCTAGGAACTTTTTAGCAATTCAGCTAGAAAATTCCGAGCAAGTTAGCTAGGAACTTCCAAGCAAGTCAGCTAGGAAAATCCGAGCTGTCCGAGCAAGTAAGCTAGGAACTTCCAAAGTTAGCTAGGGAAGTCCGATCTGTTCAAACAAAGTGAGCTAGGAACTTCCGAACAAGTGAGCTAGGAACTTCCAAGCAAGTCAGCTCGACACTTCCAAGCAAATCAGCTAGGAAAGTCTGAGCTAATCAAACCAGTCAACTCGGAGCTTCCGAGTAAATCAGCTAAGAAAGTCCGAACTTCCGAGCAAACCAGTTAGGAAATTCTGAGCTGACCTCTCTTCTCAGAAATTCCGAGCTGGCCTGTCTTCTCGTAAATTCTAAGCTGACCTCTCTTCTCGGAAATTCCGAGCTGGCCTCTCTTCTCAGAAATTCCGAGCTGACCTCTCTTCTCGGAAATTCCGAGCTGGCCTCTCTTCTCGAAAATTCCGAGCTGACCTCTCTGCTCGGAAATTCCGAGCTGACCTCTCTTCTCGGTAATTCAGAGCTGGCCTCTCTTCTCAGAAATTCGGAGATGGCCGCACTCCTCGGAAATTCCGAGCTGGTCTCTCTTCTCGAAAATTCCGAGCTGGCCTCTCTTCTCGGAAATTCCGAGCTGACCTCTCTTCTCGGAAATTCCGAGCTGACCTCTCTTCTCGAAAATTCCGAGCTGACCTCTCTTCTCGGAAATTCCGAGCTGACCTCTCTTCTCGGAAATTTCGAGCAGAAATCTCTTCTCGGAAATTCCGAGCAGAACTCTCTTCTCGGAAATTCCGAGCTAACCACTCTTCTCGGAAATTCCGAACTAACCAACTAGGAAATTCTGAGCTGACCACTCTTCTCGGAAATTCCGAGCAAGATGCTCCTCTCAACCAAAGACAAAACTTTTCCAACCGATTTTGAGGCATATTCGGACTACTCTCAAGGCACTCGGCTCATACATCCAATTCACTCAAACAACTTGGGAAAACAGATCATAACTAGAAGCAAGGCGCGTCCGCAAAAGTTCAACCCCCCGACCATAAGTTATCAGGTAACGAAAATAAACTCTCTTCTCATATTCATTTATTTTTTCTTAGATCGAAATTAGGATAGGAACTTTGTAACTTAGAATCCGACTACTATTACATCGCATGCATACTCGTTAGGAATAGCTTATCTTGTCTGCTGACGGCCGCAGCGGACAAGCGCATACATCCTTTACGGATATAAGCCAACACGTCCAATAAGGATTGAAGCTCTATTACATCCAACAATGGATAAAAGCGCGATATATATGTTTATTATCGGCAAAGGGAACATAAGTCGAGAGGTCGATGTAATATCCCGAATACGGGTTGTTGACAGGTCTTCAAATCCACCGCACCAATACTGGAGACGATAATAGACCCCAAAAAATCCAGTATGACGCTACTCAGCACACTGGTGAAATGTCGTTTTAACCAAGTATATCTTGGTTTGGTATTTTTGAAAGGTAGCCCTGCGGATACCGGCTTATTTTCAGTGAACGGAAGACGCGAGGCGAGAGTTTCGCGGAAAACCGGGATTGAAAATCTAAATCCAGTAAAATGCAACACACTTGTCTCGACAACGTCATTACTGAGTACACGACTGGCTTGGGAATGTAAGACGGCAGACCCCCGCACTAGTACTAAAGTCAACCGTAAAACTCCTCGAAACCCAGCAAGCCGCTTCCGAGCACGCTGGTCTAATCATTATAAGTCCATAAGAGAAAAACGATTTTTTGTCGGACTCGAAACCCAGTAAACGCTTCCAAGAACACTGGTCTGATCATCATAAGTCCACAAGAGAAAAACGTTTTGTTATTTCTCGGACTCAAAACCCAGTAAAACACTTCCGAGCACACTGGTCTAAATCATTATAGGTCCGCAAGAGAAGTACGTTTTGTTATTTCTCGGACTCGATGTTAAAACCCAGTAAGACGCTTCCGAGCACACTTGTCAAAACATTACAAGTCCGCAAGAGGAGTACATCTTGCTACTCCTCGGAATCAATTTTGAAACCCAGTAAGACGCTTCCAAGGGCACTGGTCTAGTCATTACATGTCCGCGGAAGGAATACGTCTTACTATTCCTCAGACTCAATTTCAAAACCCAGTAAGACGCTTCTGAGCACACTGGTCTCAATCATCTCAGGTTTGTAGGTAGAGTATATCTCACTGACCTTCAAACTTAACTCAAAACCCAGTTAGGCGCTTCCGAGCACGCTGGTCTTAGTCATAACAAAGGCGAGTATATCTCGCCGACCTCTGATAGGTCAGATTTTATTCCCTATACTAACTGCAAGTGCACAGCAATATCAATGTAGTATATAGGGTTATCGAATCCACAGGGACACTGGTCTCGATAGATCAGAACAGTAGAGATTAATACTAAGAATAAAGCAAGTGGTGAATGAAATAAAAGCAAGGCGAGAAAGTAAATCAGTAGCAGGAATTGGTTGTGAAAGCAATAAACTAAGAGCGCTAAGTCTAGGGAATTCTCAGGAAATCAGACAAGCAGACAAGTTAATCAGTCAGGATCAAATTAAACTCAGTTCTAGAACTCAAATCACAGAATTAGAATTAACCAAATCTCTTTGCGAAAATCGTCTAAGTCTAAGTGCAGTAATCCAAATCTCTTTGCAATTACTAACAGATTAAACCAGCATTAATTTCAAGTTTGATATGTTCACAATTAAACTAAGCCAAATCTCTTTGCGAATAATTTAATTACTCAACCTAAATAGTTCAGATTCTAAACCACACTCTCGTGTCGTATTTAGCAACCTAAGATCTAGATTCTAATTGATCAGGTTAGAACTAGCATTAAGCATAATTTAGTTTGAAGAACATTCTAAGCATGTGAATCCTTAACTGAATTAAACAAGTCTAGCAAGTCATGAAATCCCTAATGAGAAACCCTAAACTTAACTATGAATCTACTCAGACATGATTAATGAAACAGAAATCATAGAAATAATAGATTGCATATAAGAAATTAAATAGATAAAGGGGTTCGAAATCTTCTCCAAAATAGATGAAGTACAGGATTAGATCAGCCCCAAAAGCTCTAAAAATCTCTTAGCTCTAAGTATGAAAGCGTATCTAAAATAAAAGCCAAAACTCTAAATATATAGGCATAATCTCGGCTGGGGCTTCTGTGTAAATACTGGAACTATTCTGGGCTTCTCTGCAAATCTTCATAACTTTGTTAAACCGCCGCGTACGGCCCATCTCGCTAGTGTGTCGATCGACACCAAAGGTGTGTCGATCGATGCATGATCATCAAATCGGGCAGTGAGTTAAAATCTCGGCCAAAATGCTCCAAAAGTCCCAAAATACTCTAATTATCTCCAATTAGCTCCAAACCTGATTAAACCTGTAAAAGACTCTAAAATAACACAAAAGACACTAAAAACACATCTATATCATGGCATAAAATGGGTAAAAACCATGATATATCAACTCCCCCACACTTAGCCTTTGCTTGCCCTCAAGCAAAACAGAGAACTAAAATGCAGTGAAGAGGTTTGAAAACTCTTCAGAAACTCTTTTCATCCTAGAAGCAGCAACACTCAGATTCCCCTTAGTAAACCACATGAAAGAATCAACTTGCAGATATCAGGACCAACATATACTTCCCCCACACTTAGCAACTGTCCTAAGTAAACTCCACAATCACATTCAAGCATTCAAATTCTCCCTACTGACTTCTGCAAGTATTTAAGTGCGGTCTCACCTAAGGAGTATCGATCAAAGGGCACATGGATTCTTACCTTATCAGCTCTAGACCACCATACTATCTTTCTCTAGTCCCTTTCTTCTCTTTCCCTTCCTTAACAACTGATTTTTCCCCATTGGGTATCATTTTATTTTTTTTATCAGTGCTCTTCCCGTTAAGGGGTGTACTTTGGACACATTCCATGGATGCATAAGAGATAATAGTGTTTGCTACTATTCCCATGACCACTTCGGAGTTACTAACTCATCCTCAGTTTATTATCTTTTTTTTTTTATGGAAGGGGAGAAGGGAACTAGATAGGACAGGTTTACAGGCTGTGTCAGAACTAACAAGGGAATCCGACACAAAGTACATCAAGCCCTTAGGTGAGAAAATCTAAGTCAGTATTAGGGTGAAGTCAGTAAAAAGATCCTCTGATACCTGAAGTGATGTGGGTGTCCTCAGTAGGTTGATATGTGTCTGGGTTTTCTAAAAGTCAGAGATAATCTGCAGCTTCATCCCAATGGTTACTTAAGTTCCTGCAAGTGCTACTAATCTTCTCAAAAAATCATTGTTTCTTACTTAAACAAATTTTGACTCGATAAAACAAAAATTTTGAAAATTTTAAATGACTCTAAGAACACAAAAGAAAGAAGTTAGTAGAACCTCCCCCACACTTAAGACACACTGTCCCCAGTAGTGTCAAGCGAAGGATTGGCAAAAGAAAGAAAATAAAAATTTGTTTATGGAATGGTTGAGTTCTCTCGGGTTTTACCTCTGTCGCACTTAGGCATCGATCGTTGCACTAAGTGCATCGACCGTTGCTAGGCGATTTTTCGTGTATAATCGATCATTTCCCAAAATCGCAGAGTAACGACCGTTGCATAAATGCAACGACCGTTGCAAGGCGATTTCGCCACAAACAATCAACCAAAATTCAGTCCAAACTCGTGCCACATTATCGCAAATCAGCTCAAAATCATAAAATATCACCCTAAATCGGTCTAATTACGCATGCCTCATCAAATTTCCGTTCAAAAATCTCAAATCCTAAAACCCTAAAATTGAATCCGAAAATTTGAAAAATAGAGGTACATTACCTTGGATTCTCGAGATAAGAGCTATAGAAACGGTTTTGGAGTGTAAAATCGGAAGTATTAGCAATTGAAACGAAGAAAAATGATGAAGAAAGTGGGATTTTTGGGTGTGAGCTTCACGGTGTACGGTCGATCGGAAATGAGAAAGAAAAGAGAAGAGAAAGGGTTTAAGGTACTTATCTCGGTCGTGGTTGCAACGATCGTTGCTTTAGGGCAACGACCGATGCTGGGCAAATCGAAATCGATTTCCGGTTTAGCACATACCTTAATTTTGCAATTGAACCAACTGCAACGACCGTTGCGTATGAGCAACGATCGTCACAATGCGATTACCCCTCTTCGTCAAATCTCCTTGCAACGACCGGTGCACAAGTGCATCGATCGTTACACATCTCTAGACTCGAGTTCTGTATCTGAAACTTAAAAACCAATAAAAACGTGAAATCCTAAGAAAAACACCAAAAATAAAAAGGAAAAACAACTAAACCTAACAGTGGGTTGCCTCTCACTCTGCGCTTGTTTAAGGTCATTAGCTTGACCAGACGAACAAGATCTTTCAGGCACCAAGAGATCTTGACAGAGACTTTTTATGTCCCCGTTCAAGTCTCCTCATCCAGGGTGGCGAGTAGGCTGTCATAGAATGCTCGTGTCCAAGAAAAGATGGAGTAAAATGCGCTCCAGGATCTATAATCACAGTGTCATCTGGCTGCTCATCATCTGCTTCCATGATGGTGAATGTCTGCCCATCTATCAGTGGTCTTCGCAGCTTATCCATCTCATAATGAAGCGGTTCATCTCCCAGATGGAGGTCTATCAGGCTGTTCCTAACATCAATTACTGCTCCCGCTGTAGCCAAAAATGGTCTTCCAAGTAACAACGCTTCATCCGGATCACAGTCATATTTCAGCACTAGGAAGTCCGTTGGAACTAAGTAGTTTCCAACTCTCACCGGGATGTCCTCAAGAAGTCCTTCCGGAACTCTTATAGACTGATCAGCTAGGACAAGAGAGGTCCTAGTAGGCTTAAAATCCAGCATTCCCAGCTTCTCTGCCACAGAGTATGGCATAAGACTTCCAGCAGCTCCTAAATCACAAAGAGAGCGCCTAAAACTATCTTCGAAAATAGAACAGTTAAGCACAAAGACACCAGGGTCTGGCAGCTTCTTCGGGATCTTAGTCAGCAGAACATCACCAATATGTTGAGGAACTATAATCACCCAGTCTCTCAGCTCCTCATCTAAAGGCAGCATCTTGTTCAAATACCTCTGCACACATGGGTGATATGGTGGATCATCAGATGATGGAATTTCTTCCAATTCTTCACCAATCTCCTCTAGCTTCTCAAGCTCTTCAATTTCCTGCTTGATTACTTCAGACACTGAGGAGTGTTGTCTAATGATTTGCGCATAGATTTCCTGTTGAGAAATCTCAGAGACTCCAGAGAATAAGCTATCAAGGTTCAAATCTGCATCAATACCATTATCATTCGGCAAGTCTGTCTGTTCACGACTTGCATCGACCGACACTAGATGTGTGTCGATCGATGCAACACTGTATTTTTCACCCGAGAGATTTTCTCCAAAATCCGAGATTTCTTCTTCTTTCACCAATTCAGCTGTACTTAGCTCAAATTTTTCACCTAGGTGAGATCCATCATTAATGTACACAGACCAGGCTTTAATATGAGTGTCTGCTACTCCTTTTCCTTTCATAGAGCTGGAAATCTGATTCACCTGAGTATCCAACTGCTTCATGTGAGTGTTTATAGACTCGATCTTTCCATTGATATCCTCGTAGACAGCATCTAACTTCTTGTTGCTCTCCACAGTACTCTTGGTCTGACTCTCCATAAGTTGTTCTATCATTGCTTCTATTCTACTCTCATGAGCAGTGGCTGTAGGAGGAGTCTGATAAGATGAAGATCCATAGGTTCTCTGAGCACCTTGTCCAAAGGGCTTCTGAAAACCAGTAGTCTGTCCAAAAGAGTTCTGATTGCCTGTGAAGGCACTCTTTTATCCTCCATTGAAGAACATGTTGCCTTGCTGATTACCAAATCTGTTACCTTGAAAACCAGATCCTCCAATGTAATTCACATCTTCTTCCTGAGTGTCCTCTTCAGTCTGAATTACTTCTACATCTTGTGCAAAGTGGACAACCTTCTTACCAGCCAGGAGATTGCAAATTGTGTCCAGCTTAGATCTAAATTCAGCCATCTCTGAATTCTCTACACTTCCACCAGATTTCTTCCTCCTATCATCCATAGTCTTGCAACTGTTGCTGCTCACTAAGTTCTCAATCAACTGCTTAGCTTGTGCAGGAGTTCTGGTGTTGAAGTTTGCATTACTGGAGTTATCCAGCACAGACTAATATGGCAGATCTATGCCTCTGAAGAAGATACCTAGCAATGTGACCTCAGTGAATCCATGGTGTGGACAGTCACGCTGGTACTTCCTAAATCTCATCCAAGCAGTCTTAAGTGGCTCAGTGGGACCTTGGGTAAATGTCAGAATGTCCTGTCTGGACTGATCGGAACGCGCATCATCATAGAAGTGACGCAGAAACTCACTCTTCAGGGCTGCCCAAGTAGTATACTGACCAGGTGCCAGTTGCTTCAGCCATGCAGCAGCGTCTCCAGCGAGACTGTATGGAAATAGCTTGAGGAACAGATAATCTTGGCAGACTCCATCATACTTCATGCCATTGATTAGGTCCTCAAATGTATCAATGTGATCCATAGGCTGCTCTGTAGGATGACCATGGAAGGCATTCTGTCTCATCAGCGAGTAGTAGATGGTCTTGATCTCAAAATCATCCCTCTCAAAACCAGGAAGAATTAGAGCTGACCGGTTTGCATGAAACTCATCCGGTCTATTGTAGTCAGCTAAGGTTCTCTCATGGGCAACCATCTCTCTACCTTGGGCCTGTCTTGGCGCTTGGTTCTGCTCCTGTTGCAGTGGCTCAGGAGGGTCAGGGATGACATTCCCTTCAGCATCAACCCTTTGCCAAGCAGCATTGTATGGGTTGTTATCTTGGTCCCTCAGAGTACCTTGAGCATCGCGTACTAGAATCAGCCTCTGTACTACCATTCTTTCTCTTCTTTCTCTTCTGTTAGTCCTCTCTAGACGTCCAAGTTCTTCAAGATCGAGATTGATTAGGCTTAAGTTCGGATTACTTCGAGTTTCACGCTTCTGCATAAACTGTCTGTAATCGTCAAGCAACGATCGATGCTAACAGTGCAACGATCGATTCAATCTCAAATCGCTTAGTGACGATCGACACAAGAGGTGCAACGATCGACGCAAGGCGAAATCGGTACCTGCGACAGAGAGAAAACAGAGAAGAAATCAGTATAATAAAATAAAAACAAAAACAAAAACAAAAAAGAAAAATTCCTAGTAAAAACCTAAGTTCGGTCCTATCGAAGACTCTAAGAGTCCCCGGCAACGGCGCCAAAAACTTGATAGGTCAGGTTTTATTCCCTATACTAACTGCAAGTGCACAACAATATCAATGTAGTATATAGGGTTATCGAATCCACAGGGACACTGGTCTCGATAGATCAGAACAGTAGAGATTAATACTAAGAATAAAGCAAGTGGTGAATGAAATAAAAGCAAGGCGAGAAAGTAAATCAGTAGCAGGAATTGGTTGTGAAAGCAATAAACTAAGAGCGCTAAGTCTAGGGAATTCTCAGGAAATCAGACAAGCAGACAAGTTAATCAGTCAGGATCAAATTAAACTCAGTTCTAGAATTCAAATCACGGAATTATAATTAACCAAATCTCTTTGCGAAAATCCTCTAAGTCTAAGTGCAGTAATCCAAATCTTTTTGCAATTACTAACAGATTAAACCAACATTAATTTCAAGTTCGATATGTTCACAATTAAACTAAGCCAAATCTCTTTGCGAATAATTTAATTGCTCAACCTAAATAGTTCAGATTCTAAACCACACTCTCGTGTCGTATTTAGCAACCTAAGATCTAGATTCTAATTGATCAGGTTAGAACTAGCATTAAGCATAATTTAGTTTGAAGAACATTCTAAGCATGTGAATCCTTAACTGAATTAAACAAGTCTAGCAAGTCATGAAATCCCTAATGAGAAACCCTAAACTTAACTATGAATCTACTCAGACATGATTAATGAAACAGAAATCATAGAAATAATAGATTGCATATAAGAAATTAAATAGATAAAGGGGTTCGAAATCTTCTCCAAAATAGATGAAGTACATGATTAGATCAGCCCCAAAAGCTCTAAAAATCTCTTAGCTCTAAGTATGAAAGCGTATCTAAAATAAAAGCCAAAACTCTAAATATATAGGCATAATCTCGGCTGGGGCTTCTGTGTAAATACTGGAACTATTATGGGCTTCTCTGCAAATCTTCATAACTTTGTTAAACCGCCGCGTACGGCCCATCTCGCTAGTGTGTCGATCGACACCAAAGGTGTGTCGATCGATGCATGATCATCAAATCGGGCAGTGAGTTAAACTCTCGGCCAAAATGCTCCAAAAGTCCCAAAATACTCTAATTATCTCCAATTAGCTCCAAACCTGATTAAACCTGTAAAAGACTCTAAAATAACACAAAAGACACTAAAAACACATCTATATCATGGCATAAAATGGGTAAAAACCATGATATATCAACCTCCGAACCCAAAACTTGATTCAAAATATGGCAGAACGCTTCTACGCGCGGCAGATTTAAATGTTGTCCCATTAACCTTAAGACTCGGAATACGCATCTGAGTGTAATGCTTCTAAAAACGCAAAGGGTCAAAACCTAAGTCACACTTTCCTTTGGGAATTATACGAAGATTTCTGGAAAAGCCTTCAAGCTCTACCAAACCGACTCGTACAATCTATACAGAGCCGACCAAGGAGATTTTCTCCCGATTAAATCTGCTCGACTTTTCTGCATTAATCCACCTAACGTCAACACTACAGTCGAACTTCTCGGACGTACAAATCGTCCTACCAGGCTCGACAAACTAACCTGAAAACAAATCATAATCAGAAAATCTGAGCATGTTTGCACAGGAAATCCAATTAGACTTACTCGGAGAATTCCGAAGACCAACACGTTTCCCTCTTGGACTTGTCACATTTGTAAGCACGACCGGTTCACAATTCAATACGGAAGCGTCGACGAAAGACCAATAATGGATCTCCAAACATCCAACGACATGACAAGAGAACTACGGATGGCTTGATCCCTTTCTTAAGGGTACGTAGGCAGCCTTTCATAAGGTTCAGCTGTAAACAAAAATTCTCCGCTTGAAGTAAAGAAGCATCAAGGTCATACACCAGGAACGACCAATGGTTCCGAAGAAAATTTCAATAACATACAAAATTGCTCGGAAGACTCTGCACAAAAAAATCAACTACGGCCGAAAGATCCAAAAGGGTCACCATATACACGCCAATGGATGTGAAACGACTTACTCGAAGGGCCGGAACAAATCCAACTCGAAAATACCATTTCAAAAAATTCGTCTAACTTGATGGACAAGACGAAGGCCCAAATGCGACAAACGATTCGGACAATCCTTCGTCGCAAACGGAAGAGCAACAAAACAGAAAGGACCGAACAAGGTCTTTCGGACAATTTCTTTCACCTCGAATACAAAATAACCTCGCCATCATCGCACTCGAGTCTGACGAGCTGGGGGGGCTAACTGTTGAGGTCAAAAACCTCCTCAACGAAAACAATAGCCGAAGACAGGATCAAGCAGTCGGGCATGAGCGAGTGTTTGAATTAGACATTCAAGGTCTCGTATAAATGACAAAGTTGTGCGAAATGCCGACAATGTCATCTAAATGATTTACCGGAAAAATGGTTTCGGCAAAACAGACGACATCGTAATCGGACAAACAAATCTTCCGACATGAACTACGGATCAACGGAACATCCAAACAAAGCAAAGAACGAGCTGAACCAGCTCGGAAAACCGAGCTAAACCAGCTCGGAATTCCGAGCTAAACCAGCTCGGATCTAAAACCATCCCGTCTCAATCTTGATCATGAGTTGACCTTCCGGAAATCCCGAGTTGAGTGAACCTTTGAGCTGAACCATCTCGAATTTTCGAGCTAAACCGTTTCTGGTTTTCCAAGCTGAACTTTCCGAACGGATAACCAAACATTTGCTGATACGCATAACTTGTCGCAACCCACCTTCGGAAACATCAGCCCGTACTTCCTTGGACCAATGACTTGGGCTGATGGATCGAGATCGAGAGAAATAGGAACTTAGGCCCAAGCATACGACAAACTCTAAACCAAATAAGTAAGTGGATACGTTAACAGACTCGGAACGTCCAAATCTCGGCCCATCCGGCAAATGAGTTGAGCCGCGGAAAGACGAAGAAGTAAAGAAAGAGATTGGGAAAAAGGAAAATCAGAGACATCAATGTACATTTTAGCGAAAAAAGGAAAAAGATAAGAACAGGAAGATTTCCGCAAATCTTGCGGAAATATTCTCGAAAGCCGACGAACTGAAGCTATAAAAGGAGGGAGAAGCCAGACGAGAAAGGCAGAGCGAAAAAACCTAGATCTAGACTTAAGAACTTAGCAGTTTGTCTTAGCCGTTTTCTGAGTTCTTTTGTACTTTTTTCCGATTCCTTTACTCTCTTTTCCGATTTTTGTACTCTTTTCGACTTCTTATCAATAAAATGTCCTCCGGTTTTGCTAGTTTAGTGGTTATTCCTTGAAGTTTCTGTTCCCTAAAAGTTTTGCTCTACAAGTTTTGACCGTGTGAGTTTCGACCCTCACAGTACGTTAGTGTGTTTATATTCGGATTTCATTGTTGTTTTCAAAGTGTTTTCAATTCTTTTCTAAATGGGGCTTTCTAAAAGTTAGATTCAGTGAGAACCACACCGATCTCCTCCTTATATACTCGCCGGAAGTGAGTTCAGTATTCAATCGCCATCTGACTCATTCATCCTTCTTTTGCAACAGGATGCCGCCTAAGAGAAGAGCTGCACCAGCCCGTCGGGATGACAGAGATCCGTCCCTAACCACATCGACATGCAGTGCTACCAGTGTGCATGGAAGTCAGGAACCAGCAGCTAAACACACAGGAGGAGCAGCGTTAGCTGCTGGGCAGGTAGCTGTGGATGCAGCTCTTCTGCAAGAGTTGTTAGCCTTTCGGGAGGCGCATGTTGTAGCTTCCGGAGCTGCAGGAGGTGTCGCATGAGCTGCTGAAAGAGCATGAGCTGCAATGGGAGCAGCAATGGGAGCTGTAGGAGCATGAGCTCCCGAAGTTATACCAGAGAATGCTAATGCGGCGCATGGAGCCGCAAGAGGAGCCGGAAATGCAGGAGGAGCTGGGAATGCACCAGGTAGGGCTGGCTTTGTTGCTGGAGGAGCAGGATTTGCTCCTATGGGGTTTGGATTCGTTCAGCCTCCACAAGTTATGAATCAGTACCCACTACCACCGTACATGGCTAGAAGTGGTGCATGGGATGTATTACTGGAGCATGCTGAAGCATATAAGGGAGATGTTAATGGACCATTTTGCCGGTGGGATCAATGCCATTGATGCATATAACTGGAGAAGGAAGTTGGAGCGGAATTTGGATACCGCCAGGTGCCTGGTGGAGTTTCGTGTTGAGATAGCAGCTTTCTACCTCAAGGATGATGCGCTGGTTTGGTGGGAAGGAGTAGTGGAGAGCGCTCAGGACCGTTAACTGACATGGGCGGAGTTCGGGGAAGCTTTCAACCGGAAGTACTTTCCGCAGGAGATCATGGTTGGATGGAAGGAGAGTTCCAAAACCTCCGTCAGGGTAACCGAGGTGTCCGGGAGTATGGAGAAGAGTTCAACCGTAGGAGATTTGCAGGCCGGTATCTGACCGAGCAGGAGCTGATTTGTCGGTTCCACATGGGACTGAAGATAGAGCTCAAGTGCCACTGCAAGCTGAGGGATTATTTTGATATCAACGATCTTATTGAGAAGGCAGTTGATGCCGAGACTGATCGGGATAACTTGTCTCTGACTGGGTTAAATCCTAATCAAAATCCTCACAGACTTGATTCCATATGTGATCCTTGTCCTCCATGGACTTGATCTTATTATCCCGATCCTTTTAAGTCTCATACTAGATCATAATCAGGCCATGGTTCTTTACCGGACTCGACCTTATCAATCATCTCTAGACTCACAAAAACCATGTGTAGCCACAAAGTCAACTAGTGCGTGTGTCTCCACACCACCAATGGTTACAGTTATTACACATTCACAATGCTAAGCAACCTAACCCTTTTCCCTGAGGCAATGGGGAACCTGGCCCGATCCTTCTTAGACTCGTCCCTTTTCTTAATGCAATGGGAAGCCTGGCCGGATCCTTCTTGGGCTCGACCCTTTTCCCAATGAAAAGCCACGCTCTCATTGGGACGCATGGACTTAATGACGCATTATATCGCATTGAAGGTACCAGCCACACCGAAGTCCTTCACCAGCTCGTAAACCTGCGGTACCTGGGCTTAGCCCATAGCCTTTTTGTGTGGCCATTCCCCCCGTGGTTTACTCCTGGCCCTGCATGTACTTCTGCTTGCAGCCTCAGGCATTCTCTCCAGGAATGCCCAGAATTTCAGTAATAGAAGCACGTCTTTGGGATGTCACTCATCACTTTTCCTTGCTCTTTATTTTGCAGAGAGCCTCGGATCGGATGTTCCTTACTGCCGCACTTCGCACATACTTTGGCGAAGTTTCTATTGGTATGGCGATCAGTACTCACTCGATCCCATTTCCTCTTTAGGTCCTTCCCAGTTTGGCTAGCCACCTTTCCTCGTGACTGTGCCCTCACTCGGTTCACCTCTGTATCCTCGCGACCTTTAACAAGATCCATGAACTAACATTCCAACCGATCCCATACTCGGATGGAAAGTACAACCTTCCAACCGATTCCATAATCGGATGGAAAGAACTTCCGGTTAGAATCGATCTTAAAGTCTGCCCAACACTCAATGCGTCTCCTGGTGCGCTTGTCCGCAAGCCAACAGTAATGTGTGTCTCCTTCCACGAAGTGAACCGAAATGTCCTAGAACCAAGCATGCTCTGATACCAAATTGAAACACCCCATGCCGGCCTTCCTAGGCCGCGGTTGACACGTTCTTGTCTCAGGCTACTTTCTGGCATGAACCTCCCTAAAATCCTTTTCTATTATAAATATGACCTCTAGGGAAAATATTATTTCGGATATTCCTATTGACTTTTCATATTCCTTGCTAGTCTTAGATCCTTTACCCTTAACAATAAACAACGAAAATTCTTATCTAACCTTGATTTCACTCCTTTAAGAACTATCCATCCGTGAACCTCCTATCTTTTTAAAACATTTCCTTTAAAGTTTCTTATGAGGTTCCAATCCTATCTACCCAGTCTAACCACCTAAGTCCTACCTTAAATGGTTCCATTCCCTTATTCCGTTCTAAAAATTTCCTTATAACATTATTCGGCTACTCGAATAAGTACCTTAGCCTTTTAAATGAAGTCGTTATGAATTCAATTCCACGTCCTCCTTCACAAGTCCTTGCGCCTACTTCCACCATGTTAGCCCATTCATTGAATCACACAATTCACATTCCAACTCCCTTGTCTCAACTAGCCGATCTCAGATACCTCAAATCATTCATCAAACTCCACAGAAAATATATCTCCCGTACTTAGTCATTCAGCCAAAAATTCCCACGTGACCAAGTACAAGTGAGATCTTCATAATCTTTGTACATGATCACCATGATCTCGCATACCCTTTAGCCACATCAACTGTTAGACCATCCCCTTGCTACTAAGACATTCAATCATCAAGCCCCACATGTCTAAGTAACGAGGAGGGTAACACCCAGTTATCCATCCCACTGATCCAATCACGTCTTACTCCATCGCTTCAGATCCATCGGTTCAGTCTCACCGCTCTTCATGTCATGTTGAATCATGTTTTCCCTACTGATTGGATCAGTCTGCCTTATAAAATCCGTTTGTATCGCCCAATTATAGAGCCATGACCGTCCGATAGTCACTCGATAATCCAACCAAACCTGTTCACGATACCAGCCGACTCCACATCCAGTCAACCGATCCATCCCCATCTCAATTGCCCTTCATTCACGCCATTCTCGATCCATCGTTCGCTTCTTAACCATTTCCATGATCTCCTCATGCATCCAAAAATACTTAAGGAATCCTTGGCAATAATTAGATAAATAGCCCATCATCCTATCAGTCGAACTATATACTTCTCAAATTCTCAATTCCAATCGCTAAAACCTATATACTCGATCAAGTCCATGATCTGGCTGGAACGCAGTCTGATCATGACACAAACCGTATTGTGATCCGCGATTCGTTCCATCCATCGATAAGGGAGTGACAAGTCTGACACTACGATAGATCTGTATGTGGTCGGTATCCACTTAACCGTCGAACCAGCCTTCTCTGGCTTATCGACAGGTTCTCGCGAATTCAACCTGAACCCAATCCGCATATCAAACTATAGCATGACCCAACCGTGCGGACCAAGGCGTCTTATACCCCAACGGTTATGAAATATAGGACGGGAAGAATATAACAAGTACTTCTGTGTGTGTGTGTGTGTGTGTGTGTGTGTGTGAGAGAGAGAGAGAGAGAGAGAGAGAGAGAGAGAGGTAGAGAGGGATTTCGACCAGAACCCAAACGACTGTCGAACCGCATCGCTATGCCGTGCTCGCGGTTCAGTCTAGCCTCAGGTACACACCTTGGTGTTTCGGTTTTCTGACTGGTCCATAGTCGTGGCAAATCCATGCTTGATCCCTCTACAATCCTTAACCCCTTTCTTGTTATAAACCGCACCCAACTTCCTCTTAAACCGCCTGAAAGTCCCCTTTAATATTTCTGGACATATCCCTTGCCTCATTCTCTTAAGCCTCACGGTTTGTCGTAGTACTTTTTCTGAGATTCCCCCTTCATATGTGTCTCACGTTTTTCCTTGAACAATATGCCCCACAATCTCCTTTCCAACCGCCGGCTACTCCCTTCAAGATTCCAGCCCACTCTTCCTTTTTATCCTCCAGCCCTTGGTTATTTGTCCTTGCATACTTCTGTGTATTTTTCCTCTTGTTCGTGTGTGTCCAAAATTTTCCAGGATCAAAAGTATTTATAGGCTAATCCCTAAAGGAAACTGCCTATTAAGTTAATGAGTGCAAGTGGTCGTTGAATGGATGCCAAAACACTTGTACCCCTTGACTTGCAGCCACCCACCAGTCAGCTAGTGTCACTAGCTGACCTAGATCACTAGATGACCCAACTAGCCAACACTACTCCTAGCTGAGTCAGCTGATCCAACTCAGCTAATCTCCTTTCTCATTGAACTTAGCCAATGACAGACCATGGAATGCTTCTTCTTAGTCTCTCTGACTGAGTGTACACGTTATGGTTCCATGGCTCATTCCTCCAATCCTGCTTAGGTTTGGTCCCAAGATAGGGATGTTACATAGCATAGTGCAAAGTGGCAGGGATAGTCACTACAAGAAAACAGTCTTTTTGCGACTGCGTATATAGTCGCAAATCAGTCGCTAAATTACATTTTGCGACCAAATAGCGACTAATTGCATTAGTCGCGAATCTGTGGTCGCTAAATTTATTAGTCGCTATATTAGTCGCTAAATTGCGACTATTTAGCGACTATATATATTTTGTGAATATTAGTCGCTATATAAGTCGCTAAATTAGCGACTAATATAGCAACTCATTAGCGACTAATATGTGATTATTTTAGCAACTAATTGGCGACTAATAATAATAATAATAATCATAAATAATAATAATTTTGATATTTACTAATTAGATAATAATAATTAAATATTAATTATTATATTAATCTATAAATCAAATAAATTTAAAAAATAAATACAAATATACATAAAAAATTATCATTAAATATTAATTTTTTATTTATAAACAAAATGCAAAAAACAAATACAAAATCAAAAACAAAAAGAAATACATGGAAAATGCAAAAACAAAAGAAATACATATACATATATACATATGTGACTATCATCTTCACGGTTGAAGAAACGAGCCGGAGGAGCCACCGTCCACAGAGCCGGCAGCCGTAACCTTCACTTCCGGAGCTCTCTTCGTTTTGTTCCGGCGACGAGAGTGTGGAGGAGGGAGGTCGGCTCGCTTCGTCTCTCTCTCGGCTTCGGCCGTCACAACCACCACACCGTGTCTCTTACGAGATGCCACGGTGAGTTCCTCTTACGAGCCGTCACCACCACCAACGGTGTTAAACCCGCAACCTCTATCGATGCCACGGTGAGTTCCACCACCGGATCTTCCTCCAACGAATCGGCCTCGCCAGTCTCGCCGTAACGGAGCAGAACCTCTCCGTGAACCTCGCCATGGAGCATAACCTCGCTGGAGCAGAACCTTCGCCATAGATTCGTCTTCGTCCGGTGGTTGAGGTGGGAGATCGAGCCTCGTGATTACTCTTCATCTTCATCCGGATATCGAGAGCAGTAGTACGAGCGGGCCTCTTCATCTTCATCCATCATCTTCGTATGCTTCCTCCGTCATCGTCATGTACAGATCCGAACCCAGACGTTTCAATTTCTTCCTTCTGTTTTTGGATACAGGAGAAAAAGGGAAGATGGTGTTGACGGCTAATCTCGTGAGGGTGTGAGTGAGGGAAGAGATGGTGAGACAAAACCTAATTAATTAGGTCAAGACATCAACGGCTGAGATTAAAAGAGACGAGATCTAACGGTTGAGAAAGTGATATGTGTGTTTCTTTAAATAAATCTGAGCCATTGATACATTTTAATCAATGGTCTAGAAATGTGATCCGCGTGATACATTTTTAACCAATAGAAACTTTTTAAAATATAATTAGTATATAATAATCAAAACATAATTTAAAAATAATACAAATGGTTAACATGAAAATTTTAAAAATCTTAAATTTATAATTGTAATAGATAAATTTTTTTAAGGTTTCAAAATTTATAAATGATATAAAAATAAAATAAAAATGAGTATATATAATAAAAATGATTAAATTTTAATAAAATAGAAATGAGTATATATAATAAAAATGAGTATTTTAATATTTTAATACTTTAATTTATTATTAGTATTCAAATATTAGTAAATATGCATACATGTAGTAATTAAATTAGTGTTAATGTATGTTATAGTTTATGATATAGGGTTTAAAGGAATGGGTTTATGATTATAAGTTAATGTATCAAAATAATAGATTTGAAATGTATTTTTTTAAAAAATATTGAATCTTAGTTTTGGATATGATATAGTAATTAGAGTTTTGTTTATATTTTAGAGTTTTAGGGTTTGTTTAGGGTTTAGAGTTTTATGTAATTGTTTTAATTTACTATAGATTTCAAATATATGTTTTATTTATATATATAATAAAAATTATATATTGATTTTATAGTTTATGAAAGAATTGGGTTTATAGTATAATTATGGTTTAGTGTATAGGGTTTAAGGATTGTGTTTAAGGTTATAAGTTAGTGTTTAAAATGTTAGATTTTGGAAGAAAAAAATTCTAAGTGTTGAATATTAGTTTTGGATATGTTATAGTAATTAAAATGTTATTAATTAGAGTTTGAGGGATTGTTTAGGGTTTAGTGTTTAGGGTTTAGTGTATAGGTTTTAAGGATTGTGTTTAGGGTAAGTTAGTGTTTTGGATATGTTATAGTAATTAAATGTTATTAATTAGAATTTGAGGTGTTGTTTAGGGTTTAAGGGTTTAGGGTTTAGGGTTTAGTGTATAGGTTTAGGGTTTAGGGTTATAAGTTAGTGTTTTGGATATGTTATAGTAATTAAAATGTTATTAATTAGAGTTTGAGGGGTTGTTTAGGGTTTAGGGTA
Source organism: Orychophragmus violaceus (assembly GCA_030180135.1). Classification (NCBI taxonomy): domain Eukaryota; kingdom Viridiplantae; phylum Streptophyta; class Magnoliopsida; order Brassicales; family Brassicaceae; genus Orychophragmus; species Orychophragmus violaceus. Next base: position 38,937,913 of record CM058240.1, read on the forward strand.
TAGGGTTTGAAGGGTAATATTTAAAGTTTTAAATGTTTTACTTAACTTTATAATTAGAGTTTTAGTTATTAGATTTTTGTTTATAATTTAGAGTTTTAGGGTTTATTTAGGGTTTAGGGTATAGGGTTTATTTAGGGTTTAGTTATATAAATTTTTGCAACTATTTAGCGACTAATGTTGCGACTGATTCGCAAAATTAGTTAGAAGTTAGGTACACCCGGTTTAGAACATTAAAAACGTATTCTATACCGGCTTTTAGCGACTAAAAAAAATACGGTTTAGCGACCCGCCAAATTTAGTCGCTAAATAGTCGCTATTTAGCGACATATAACTTGTAGTCGCAATTTAGCGACTAAATCGCGACTATTCTCTATTAGTCGCAATATCAGTCGCAACTTTGTCGCTAAGTAGTCGCAACATTTAGCGACTATAAAATCAGTCGCAACTTAGAGTCGCAAAAAGCCTGTTTTCTTGTAGTGAGTGATGGCATCGATTGGAGCCATGGTAGGGTTTCAAAATTGAGTGATTTGGAGGGAGGTATATAATGTTGCTTTGTGAATATGGCTAGAAGGTTATGCAGCGATGAGGATAATATTTGGGGTTTATATATAAAAAATCCATTCGAGTATCTTAGATTTTTGGTTTATATTCGGTTCTATCCGGATTCAGTTCATTTCATGATACCAGCAAAATCACAAAATAAATATAACAACTAGTACATTTTAATAAAAAATTGTTAGTTTAAAGAAATATAACAAGAAGTTTCATATATTTCGTTTATTATGAGTATTTCATTTATTTATGTTTAGAAATAACTAATTCATATGAGTTTATAATTATAAATTTTGAATAACTATGTTATATAAAATTTAAATATATTTAATATTGTGAGTATATAAATGTAAGTTCGGGTATTTAGAATATCCGTTAAGTGCTTCAGTTCGGGTTTGATTACGTTTTTTCAAAAATATTGTTTTTTGGGTTCGATTTTGGTTTAATATTTTGGTTCAGTGTATTTTTCCAAGATGTAATCAGAAAGTAGACCAAAGTTACTACGTAACAAAACGAAAGAAAAGAAAGAAAAAATGAAAAGTAACCAAATGTGTTAGTTTGGTTTTTTTTTTTTGTCGACAATATATTTTCATTAAAAGGTCCAAAATGGGTTAGCAGATACATGTATTACATGTGTAGAATTTTAAAGAAATACAAGTTGATGGGCAAAACCGGGCCAAGACGAATGAATCCGAAATTTGTTGGATCCGGATGAACACGAGAACGAAAACTCCAAGAGGTGGATGCCCCATATCGAGTTTCGAGTCATATCGGCATGCTTAGCGCCGCCGTCAAAGTTCTGGTACCTAGCTTCGTCACTACACCATGCACTTTCTACCAATCAAACTTCACCAAATACCAGCACAAAACCGCTACATCGAATTAACTGCTCGACAAATTACACAACGATTACTAGTTAATGCACCTCATATCTGCAGAACCCTCAATTGGATTCAATCGCATGTGATTTGAGAAACCGTCAACCCGTTCAACTCGATCGGGCATCAGACCTACCAACTCTAACGGCCAGTAAGTTGCGTGAAGAGAGTGTGAGATTTTCTGATATTATGGCGGAGGACCGTGAAGAAGATCGGAAACATGCATATAGCCCAGATCTATAGTAAGCTGAGTCCGGTTAGAGACTGAAAGCAAAAAGTCGAACAAAAACTCCATCTCAAGTTACATGGAAAGTCGACAAAGATTTGTCGAAGCTTAATCTCAAGTTTGAGGGATAAGTTATAGAAAGAGTCTAGAAAAATGTAGAGAGAGGTCGGTGAAATCCAAAATTTATTAGTTTAGTTTTATTTGGTTTGGTTTTAAATTAAAAATCAAAATAAATAAGAGGAAAATTAAAATTAAAAAAAAAACGAGGGACGTGTGAAGAAGCAAAGGCTACGAATAGATTTGGTTCGACTTGGGACATAACCATTTGTTAAACGTCCCAAAGGAAAAAACACACATAACGTTGTATTAAATTACATATTAATTATTTAAATTTAAATATTTTTGTTGTTATTCGTTAAACAAGGTTAAGCTATTCAATAATTTTCATTGGAAACTGTTCTTATGACTGACCTCTCCCCTTCATGATCATTTTGCTTTCTTTCTTTATTTTTTATTTTTCCTTTTTGTCAATTTTCCATTTTTATCAATGCTGTAATTTCAGTCAGATTCTATACCAACTCTTGATGATTAATGGAAGTTAATCTTTGTCGAAAAAAATAAAAATAAAATTACAGACCATTGCGTCCCTTCGGTAATAATCCTCTTTTCTGTTCCCATTTGTGTTTCCTCATTCTCTCTTCTCTCTACGACAAAGCGGTAGGTTCTCTTCTCTTCCTCAATCGATTCTCCCGGAAAGTTTTACTTTTTTTCTTGAGAGGTTTATCTTATCCCAAGGTTATTTAGATCGATTTTGTTTCATAGCTCTTGTGTATCTGCTTGATTATTATTATTTTTTCTTTTGGGTTCGTTCTGGGTTTTATTGTTTTCCCAAGCTCGGTCGAAATTCATTCATTGTAGCTTTAGATTTTGAAAATTCATCGATTGTTCAAAGGTGGTTCCTTTAGATGGGGTTTAAGGCTTTGGTCATCGCATTTGAATGGGTCTCTCTAATTCTGTGAACTTGTGTTGTTTTATTTGTTTGAAGAGAGATTGTTTATCTTGATATTGGGGCTTAACTTCTTTGGTGTGCGACTCAATAGGATATGTCAGAGACGCCATATTATTGATGAGGCAGTGCTTATTTTGAAATTCTCTTCTTTTCTGATACCATTGAGTAAAATGTCTTCACTCTTTTCAACTATATCGTCCAGTGCCCTTGTTGTTGTGTGGTTCTAGCTTCTATTTGTTCCTCCTTGCATTGGCAGTTAGGTGTCAAATAAAGAGAAAGTTGAAGTTTTTTTTTTTTTTTTGTAATGATGGTATGGTATATATTTACTTTTCCATCTGTGTTTTACTGTTAAAAACTCATGTGTCATCTGTTTGTTGTTAAATTTTTTTTGCATTTTAGCCATCAAATCTATGATTCAGTCTCCATCTGTCTATATCCGGAGTTGCATTTTTGTTTTTTGTTTCCGGAGTTCCTAAAGCTTTTGTGTTTTAGTTAGGTGTCGCATCTATGGGTCAGTCTCCATCTGTATAACCCGGAGTTGCAGTGTCCTTTGTGCTCTACTAGGTGAAGCAATTATATGATTGTATATGCAATTCTCAGTCTGTAATTTATCATTACAGTTCTAGGAGATGTGTTTCGATTGCGTGCGTGTGTTGAATTTTCCTGTGACAACTGAAAGATGTACTGTCTTTGTTCTTTCAGTTCCCCATTGTTGAGAGAAAGAAAGTCTGGTGAGAGAGATGCAGGGAGAGAGGGCCAGTCTCGGCTATTTATCAGAGGCCTTGAACTTTGAGCATGGTTCTACCTCAAGTAATGGTGTGATTGATCATTGGGAGAATATTCATAGTCTTGGTGATAACGACTTGCAGGACTACATGATTGCAAATTCTGAATCAAGTACGTCACTTGCAAACTCAGTTTATCGCGAGCAACATGATTTACATAGGTTTAGCCTTGGTGAGGCTAGCTCTTCAAGTCACAAAGAGCAACGAAGAAATGAAATAATTGATTTAGACCCAGATGTTGAACAACCTGTCCAGAATGTCAATCTGAATGCAGAATATATTGCACTTGACGAGGATATTAATCTGGCTAATGGACAAGGGGGTGGCAGACCTTTTGAAGAGAATAGTGTTAGAACAGGTTCTTCTGTAGAGGGGCGTCGTGCTTCTTGCAAGAGAAAAGCTCTTGAAGGAGGTTATCGTAATTTCCAGCATGGAGAAAGCAGTTCGTGGACCCCAGCTTCTACGGTTTATAGGCCAGGAAATGGTTTAAACATATCTGGCTCAATTGCAGAAATCTCCAGGAGTAATCCCTCAGATCAGCAAGAAACTGTAAACCCAGCTGCTTTTTCTGCGGGAACTGTTGTCAGGCGACCTGTCACTCCATCCCAGTCGAGACATCTATCATCAGATCAACAACATCTGTTGGACTTGAGACATGGACAATCTTTAGGCAATGTCTTTTCTCCTGCTATGAGCATACCACCGTTTCAATGGACGGAGGGATCATTGAACTCTACCGAGCACGCTGAGAGAAATCTTCACCTGGATGAAACCAGATCAGGGAATACTCCAGAGAATCCCTTGTTTGTTCCAGCTCCTGGGCTCAGGAATCAGATTAGCAGAAATGCAACAAATGGAAACCTGAATATTTCATCACCGGTGTTGAGGACAGGCTCAACGTCAGGTGTTCAACTACAATCTTCTAATCTAGCGTGGACCCCTTACCATCATCAAAGAAGAAGATCCGAACTTGTCCGTAGGTCATTGAATTCTACCCTTGCTGTAGATGCTACAAACCAGAGATCTGGTGATCATCCAACACTTGGTTCGTTGGCCTCTCCCGATGGGCTTGTGCTTCAGGCTGGTGTTGATGATAATCAGATGCATAGTCGGGCTTACTCGAGAGCAGGTCAAGGGGATAGTGTGGTCGGGGTGGTTCCTCATTCTTTTCGGGCCTTGGCAGCTGCAAGCAGAGGAAGAAGCAGACTGATGGTATCCCAGGTCAGTCCATACGAGTTCCATTGCCATGATTTGAATACCTCGAGCAATCACTCAAGTAGAACTGACAATGAGCTTCTCTTTTGGATAGATGCAGAATATCTTGGATGTCATGCGTAGGGATCCGAATCATAGCTTGCGGCTTGAGGTTAGTTTCTCCTTAGAATAAACAGTTAAGTCTATTGCAAAGGTATCTAAAATTAAAATTCGACTTGTCTTCTCTCTCTTTCTTAAATAATCTGAATGGCTCATTTGTCCAGGACGTCATGCTTCTAAATCAGTCAGCGCTATTTGATGGGGTTGCTGGTAGGCATGACCGTTATAGAGACATGCGACTTGATGTAGACAACATGTCATATGAGGTAAAAGAAACCCTTAAAATCTTTGTCGGGGCATGTTAAATTGTAAAACCTCACTCCTTTGATTCATAAACTTATAGGAATTGTTGGCACTAGAAGAGCGGATTGGAGATGTTTGTACGGGTGTAAACGAAGAAACCATATCAAACCGGTTGAAGCAGAGAAAATATAAAAGCAGTACAAAATCTCCACAAGATGCAGAGCCATGCTGTATTTGTCAGGTAAAACATATACAGTACAGACGAGGTGCTGTTATCATTATAGTAAGAAAGATTTTATATTTTTGTATGAATGGTGAAACTTGGCGTAGGAGGAGTACACTCAAGGAGAAGATATGGGGACGTTAGAATGTGGGCACGATTTCCATAGCCAATGCATAAAAGAATGGCTTAAACAAAAGAATCTTTGCCCGATTTGCAAGACGACAGGCTTAAACACTGCCAAGAAGCGAAAAATAGGATGAATGAGAGAGTATTCAAAAAATGAAAGGAACAAAAAGACACCCTCGAGCTCCCACCATTGCAGAGCCTCACACCAGAATGCCACCACAGGCAAGTTGGTCCCTGTTTTGTTTGTCTTTTTTATATAGTATTTATATTCTGAGTATGCAAGATAATTGAGTATCATGATGTCTGGTACAAAGGTTTGTGATTGAAGGGAAAGATGGAGGTTGATAGGTAAATGTCTGGAGAATGAAATAGTTTTTTTTTTTCCTTTCTGGATTTGTTTTGGATAATTTTATTTACTCATTGTCAGTTAATATTTATGAAACCATTGAAAGAAGCAGAAAGTTGAGTCGGCCGTTTTCTTATAAAGGATTATTAGATTTTGACGTATCGATAAAGAAGCGTGAATTTTTTTTAAAAAATAATTTTTAAATCAATTTTTGTTTGTTTTTATAATTTAAATTTGTTAATTATTTAACATTATAATTTAGTAATTGAATATTATGATGATTATATACTCAATGAACGAATACATTGAATATATTTTATAATTTAAAATATATTTATAATATTTTATTTTTAATAAAATAATCATTATAAAAATTATGTAATAGAAATATAATATATATTGTGTTGATTTAAAATATTTTTTTAGAGAACATCATATACTCATATATCAAATATTTGTGTTTTTAATATTTTAATAGTTAAATTTATAATTTTATATAAATATAATTATAGATTTATGAAGTCAAAATATGATTGTTTATTTAACATTTTGTATTAGTTTAAGTTTATTTTAATATTTTTAAATTTAAAATTGGTCAATCTGTCATTTTAACATTTATTTCAGTGAACAAAATCCTTTTTAATATTTTTATAGTCGAAAATTAATTTATTTTGTAATCCATCTTTTAGTGGTCCAAATATTTTGAAAATAAGAAAGAATAATTCATCAAAATTATGATCATAAAAACATCAACTGTAATCTAACACATCATTTATTCCAATAATACAAATATTGAATAGTTCTAATATTTTTGTATCAAAAGTTTACATATAACAATTGAATTTGGTTAATAAATATTTTTATGATAATCCATTTTTACACTTTTTGATTGGTTTAAGCTCATTTTAATATTTCTATAATTAAAATGGGTAAATTCTTGTTTTTAACATGTATTCCGATGAACAATTTAAAAACAATATTTTATAATCGAAACAAATTAATTATTTTCCAATCTATCTTTTAATGGTAAATATTTTAAAATTTTGAAACAAATAACCCGTCAAAAATTACAATCATAAAATATCAATGGTAATATAACCCATCATATAGTCGAATAATATAAATATTAAATAATTTCAATATTTTATTAAATTTAAAATATATGAACTGAATTTGGTTAATCAATCTTTTATGATAATATGTTCGTTAATGTTTTATTTGTTTAAGTTCTTTTTAATATTTCTATAACTTAAATCGATTAATTCATCTTTTTAACTTGTCTTAAAATGAATATAAATATTTTGTAATTAAAAAAAAATTAATATATATTTTAACTCATCCTATAGTAGTCAAAGTATTTTGAAAATTTGATTAAAAACCCTTTTAAAAATTGCGATCGTAAAAACATAAACCTAATCTAGCTCATCATATATTTGAATAATATAAATATTGACTAATTTTAATATTTTATCAAACTAAGAATATATCAATTGAAATGGGTTAATACATATTTTAACCCGTCTTCGAGTATAAATAATTTTTTAATAGTATATATAATTTAAATTGGTTAATTTATTTTTCAATACGGTTTATAATTGTCTAAATATAAAGGTTTTTATTTTTATTTTATAGATAATCATAACTAAAATATGATAATTTGTTCTGAAATGTTGACATAGTATTTATTAAAAGGAAACCAGGCAACAAGTTCACATTACGAGACAGAGAAACTGATATGAAATTTAGGCCTCCCCTATTATACAATTGATGTTTGCATGAACAATTGTATGATCTTCGGGAAAGAAGATGAAAAGAAAGATAAGTGTCGGTTTCGTGCTTCACCAAGATGGAATCCGAACGAGAGACAAAGTAGAACCAAAGTACCTTACAATCGTATGTAGTATCTACCAATTACTGGCAGACTAAAGAGAATGTATCAAAGCAAGAAGACTGCAACGACAATGAGATGGCATGTCGAGCACCAAACAAAGGAGAGAGAAATTTGTCATCCGTCTAATGCGGCGGAGTGGAAATAATTTCAAGCTCAACATCCTCTATTTGCCCAAGAACCCCATAACGTTTATCTTGGATTATGTACAGATCGGTTCAATCCATTTGATATGTCTCGTAATCATTCGTTATGGCCCGTGATCTTGACTCCATATAATTTACCCCTTGATATTTTCATGAATACACAATACTTGTTTTTTACAATTCTGAATTCTGAGCCAAATCATTCGTGCGCTAGTGTCGATATCTTCCTCCGACCTCTTATTGAGGAGTTAAAAGAATTGTGGTCTTCTGGAATCGATGCATACGATGTGTCGTTGAATGAAAATTTAATCTAAAGGCTGTGCTGCTATGGACAATAAGCGACTTCCCTACATATGGGATGTAATCGGGGTGGATGATCCCTGGTGGATTGTCTTGTCCTATTTGCATGGAAGATACAAAATCTTTTTTCTGCCTAAGGGAAGGAAGACGTATTGGTTTGATTGTCACCGAATATTTCTTCCACATGGTCATCCAATGAGGAAGAATAAAAAGACTTCTTGATGGGAAAATACGCCTCGAAAGAGCATCCACCTGAGGCTACTACAAGAAAACAAGGTTTTACCGACTACAACTTGAGACTAAATATTCGCAAAAGTACTGACTATCTTGCGACTAATTTACGACTGATTAGCATCTACAATATTTCGGTCGGAACTGATTCGTTATTTTGCGACCAAAACGCGTAATCGCAATATGGTCGGATATTTATGACTGATTCGCGACGATAAAGAAGTCGCAAACGAGACAGTCACAACATAGGTCATTAAAAGTAGTAGGTTAAACATGTGTTACTCGTATGTAGGTAGGTGTAACTAATTGTTGCTACTAACAAAGTGGAGTCGTAAAGCAGTCGTAAAGGAGTCGCAAATCATCTAGAGTATAAAAAACCGAAATATCAAAACAAAGACGTGTTTTTCTTTACACCCTACGAAATGTCGGGAAATTACAACTATAGTAATTCTCGGGAGTGGATATATAGGAGGATCGATGAAGCTATGGGAAATTTTTCGCAAGTGTTCGAAATGGGGATGGAACAGTTCATGGCATTTGCAAACAACCAGCCTCTAGCGCAAAGTAATGACGGTAAGTTTCACTGCCCTTGTAATGTTTGCAAGAACAAAAAACCGATAGCCTCTGGAAAAAGAATTTGGAGTCATCTCTATAGTAAAGTATTTATGCATGATTATAATGTTTGGTATAAGCATGGAGAAGAAATCGGTATGGATTTAGGAACGAGTTATGCTGATAGGACGCATATTAATGGGAGTGAAGATGTTGATAATTATGTAGTAGACGAAGATAGATATGTGGATATGGTGAATGATGCATTTCGTGATAACGAGAATTTTGATAGCTATTATCAGGATTTTAGTTATCAGAATGTGGAAGAACATATTACCCGTAATCATTCCAAAAAATTTTACGACCTGTTAAAAGGAGCGAAAAATCCATTATATGATGGTTGTTGTGAAGGTCACTCGCAGTTATCCTTAGCTGCTCGAGACTTGCAAAGATAGGCAGAACATAATATGAGCGAAAGGTTAGTGGATTCGATATGTGAAATGTTTATCGAGTTTTACCCGAAGGAAACCATGCACCTGGTTCACATTACGAGACAGAAAAACTGAAGCGCAATCTAGGTGACCCCTATTATACAATTGATGTTTGCATCATTAATTGTATGATCTTCTAGTAAGAAGACGAAAAGGAAGATAAGTGTCTGTTTTGCCAAGCACCAAGATGGAAGCCTAATGAGAGACAACAGAGAACCAATATACCATATAGTCATATATGGTATATGCCAATTGCTGATAGGCTGAAGAGAATGTACCAAAGCGAGAAAACTTCCACGGCAATGAGGTGGCATGCCGAGCACCAAGCAAATGAGGGAGAAATGTGTCATCCGTCTAATGCAGCAGAGTGGAAATGTTTTCAAGAGCAACATCCCCGATTTCCCAAGAACCTCTTAACGTTTATCTTGGATTATAGACAGATGAGTTCAATCCATTTGGCATGTCGAATAATCATTCGTTGTGGCCAGTCATATTGACTCCATATAATTTACCCCCTGGTATGTGCATGAATACAAAATACTTGTTTCTGACAATACTACTAAACTCCGGACCAAATCATTCGCGAGCTAGTCTTGATATCTTCCTCCGACCTCTTATTGAGGAGTTTGATGTTGTTGTTTTTGTTTAGTGATTATATGATTATTTTCTTTGTCTTCACAGTCAACTTTCACAAATGAAAGAGGAACTCTCTATGGTGTAGGAAGCCTAGCAAAGAGACATGTCAATGGGAAGAGGAAGTACTCGGAGGGTTATTCCTATTTCAGTATTTGATATACTTGCGTTTTCATACATTTAGGGAGTTGATTAGATCATGTTTTGGTTTCATTTAGCCTTCTTTCGTTACATTTTCTTGTTCTTTGTCACCTTTGTAAATAGTTGCATTTAGGATTAGAGTTTGCATTGTTTTAGTATATTTTGGAGTGTGCCTTGGTCCTTTACAGGTGATGTGGAGTTCGGAGAATTAAATAGAGGAGAGGAAAATGAAAAGAAGTCTTTGCATATACGAAAGAGTGAATGGGAGGTCTTTATACGTGTGTTTGCTGAAGTCAACAATTGTGTGCTCGTGTTGACCATGTGACCATGCATGCTACGTGTGGAGAGAAGACGCGACGTGAACCAGCCGGCGAGAGATGACTCGCAAAGCCCCCCCCCCCCCCCCCCCCCCCCCCCCCCCCCCGACTACGAATTTCATAAAGGTTGGACAGCGGCTTCTGCATCGGCTGGTGTATCGGGCTGGATGGATATCGGTTCGAGTATCGGCCAGACGAGCCAATACACTTCTTCGACCAAAAATCCGAGAGCTCGTATCGGTTACCATATCGGCCAGACGAGCCGATACACTTCTTCGACCAAAAATCTGAGAGCTCGTATCGGTCACCATATCGGCCAGACAGGCCGATACGTTTCCCAGAAATTGTTTTGGATCCGGGTCAACACCCGGTTTGTTCCGGGTTGACCCGGTTCGCCCCATACTCACTACTTAAGCCAAAAACCTATTTTATATTGTTTCTTAAGCTTTATTTTTGTTCTAAACACTTTGTAAGAACACGTTTGAATCTTGGATTAATCTAAGTACTTCTTTTGAGATTTCTTCTTTTAATCTTTCGACTTTCTCTAATCTCCAATGATTAACACTATCTCTTTGGGTTTTGTTGATCACAAGATGATTAGTGAGTAGTCTCCTTTTGAGCTTTTGGGTTTGGAAGATTTGAGTGATTAGGGGTTGAATCTTGATGTCTAGGGCTTAAATTTGATTGATCATTTCTCATTAGATGCTCTTAATGCTAGATTAGGCTTAACTATCCTTAATCTAGAACTTTGGGATTTTATTGCACATAAGGTGTTCGATGAAATGCTAGCTAGGATTTAGTGAGAGCTTTGCATTCTTATCCAATGACAATTGATGTGTAAGGTGTTTAGTAGCTAAAGGACTTGTGTTTAATGCATGCTTGCTTGTGATTAGCCAATGAAAGTTGATGTTTAATGCTTGATTAGCATAGGGTTAATGACATGAGAGTGTATTAACTTGAATTAGTGTTCCTAAGCTAAAGGATTAGCATTTTAATGTTGTGTTTGACATCTTGATTCAATGCTTAGTTGCTTAGATCAAATTTCCTATACCCAAGAGCTTGATCTTTAATCATCCATTTGAATTATCTTGTTTGTTCTCTCTTGCTTGATTTTATAGCTTGATATTGTTAATTGCACTTAGGATATTAGAATTTCAACTCAAATTTGTATTGCTTGACTGTTTGGGTTTAGTGTATTCTTATTGGCTCTATTCGTCCCAAAAAGGTTCGATACCTCAAAGCTACACGACAAGCTTGAGGAATTGGTACCTCAAAGGATTGCAAAATCCTTGTTATCAATTTGGCGCCGTTGCCATTTTGGGATTTTGGATTGATCAATTCGATTTATAATTCTATTTAGTTCAAGTCTTTGTTACTAAATTTGCCTCTTCCTCTCTCTTTGATGTTAGGTGTATGAACTTACGCAGTGATATATCATGGTTTTTACCCAGTTTAGACCATGATATAGATGTGTTTTTAGTGTCTTTTGTATTCGTTTAGAGTCTTTTACAGGTTTAATCAAGTTTGGAGCTAATTGGAGATATTTGGAGCATTTTGGGACTTTTGGGACGTTTTGGCCGAGAGCTGAAGTCACTGCCGGATTTATTGATCATGCATCGACCGACACACCTTGTGCATCGGTCGACACACTACCGAGATGGGCCGTACACGTCGGTTTAATGAAGTTATGAAGATTTACAAAGAAGCCCAAGATAGTTCCAGTATTTACACAGAAGCCCCATCCGAGATTATGCCTATATATACTAGTTTTTGGTGTTTTATTTAGTTACGCTTTCATACTTAGAGCTAAGAGATTTCTAGAGCTTTTGGGGCTGATCTATTTCCTGTATTCACTTATTTTGGAGAAGATTTCGAACCCCTTTATCTATTTAATTTCTTATATGCAATCTATTATTTCCTTGATTATGTTTTCATTAATCATGTCTGAGTAGATCCATAGTTGAGTTTAGGGTTTCTCATTAGGGTTGATGACTTGCTAGACTTGTTTAATTCAGTTAGGATTCATATGATTAGAATGTTCTTCAAACTAAATTGTGCTTAAAGCTAGTTATAACCTGATCAATTAGAATCTAGATCTAAGATTGCTAAATACGTCACGAGAGTGGGGTTTAGGAATCTGAACTATTTAGATTGAGCAATTAAATTATTCGCAAAGAGATTTGGCTTAGTTTAATTGTGAACATATCGAACTTGAACTTAATGCTAGTTTAATCTGTTAGTAATTGCAAAGAGATTTGGGTTACTGCACTTAGGCTTAGAGAGTTTTCGCAAAGAGATTTGGTTAACTCTATTTCCGTGATTTGAGTTCTAGAACTGAGTTTAATTTGATCCTGACTGATTAGCTTGTCTGCTTGTCTGATTTCCTGAGAATACCCTAGGCTTGACGCTTTTAGTTTATTGCTTACAAAACCGATTCCTGCTACTGTTTATTTTCTTGCAACGCAATTTATTTACTTCACTACTTGCTTTATTTCTAGTTTAATCTCTACGTTTCTGTTTCTATTGAGACCAAGTGTCCCTGTGGATTCGATAGCCCTATATACTACTTTGACATTGCTGTTCACTTGCTGTTTAGAATAGGGTAAAACTTAGAACCTATCAAGTTTTTGGCGCCGTTGCCGGGGACTCTTTGAGTCTTCGATAGTTTCGAGCCTAGGGTTTTACTAGGAATTTTCGTTTTCTTTTTCGTTTTTGTTTTTTTTTTTTTTTGCTGATTTATTTTTCTGTTTTCTCTGATTTCGCATTGCATCGATCGACGCCCTTCTTGCATCGATCGACACACTTCGCTGAATCACCAAGAACACTAAGAGATCATCAGGACGATGTGTCGGAATGATATTTTCAGCTCAGGGATTGACAGTTCACAGATAGCTGGGTTGAAGAACCAAGTTGACTCTCTGCATAGTCTTCTACTTGGAAAGTATGCACAAGAAGCTAACCATTGCGTTGAAGGAACTGGATTCTATAGTCACGGATCTGCTTTTCAGAAACCCTTTACAAGGAGTTGTAGTGTTTCTTCTTACCAAGTACTGCCTGCACCTACAGCCCATGAGAGCAAAATGGAGGCTATGATGGAACAACTGATTGAGAGTCAGACCAAGATTTCTGTGGACTGCAACAAGAAGTTGGACGCTGTCTATGAAGACCTCAATGGGAAATTTGAGTCTCTAAGCACTCACATGAAGCAGTTGGACACTCAGGTGAACCAGATGTCCAGCTCACTGAAGGGAAAAGGAGTGGCAGACACTCATGTTAAGGCCTGGTCTGTGTGCATTAATGATGGATCTCACCTAGGTGAAAGATTTGAGCTAAGTACAGCTGAGTTGGTGACAGAACAGGAATTTTCGGATATTTGTGAAAAACTCTCGGGTGAAATCTGCTGCAGTGCGTCGATCGATGCAACATCGGCAACGATCGATACACCCGTCGGGATAGCAACGATCGACACACCCTTAGTGTCGGTCGTTGCAGGGTGTGAACAGACAGAATCTTTGGATGATAATAGCATAGATGCTGACTTGGAGCTTGATCGCCTATTCAATGGAGCCTCTGAGATTACTCAACAGGAGATCTACGAGCAGATCTTTAGACAACACTCCTCAGTGTCTGAAGTGATTAGGCAAGAGATTGAAGAGCTGAAGAAATTAGAAGGGATTGGTGAAGAATTGGAAGAAATTCAAACTTCTGATGATCCACCTTATCATCCATGTGTGCAAAGGTACCTGAATAAGATGTTGCCCCTGGATGATGATCTGAAAGACTGGGTGATAATAGTTCCTCAGCATATTAGTGATGTTCTGCTAACTAAGGTCCCGAAGAAGCTATCTGATCCTGGAGTCTTTGTGCTGGATTGTTCTATCTTTGAGGATAGTTTTAGACGCTCTCTGTGTGATTTAGGAGCTGCTGGAAGTTTGATGCCTTACTCTGTGGCAGAGAAGCTGGGTATGCTGGATTTTACTCCTACTAGGACTTCTCTTGTCCAAGCTGATCAGTCCATACGAGTTCCTGAAGGACTCCTTATGGACATTCCGGTGAGAGTTGGAAACTACTTAGTTCCAACGGACTTCCTTGTGCTGAGATATGACTGTGATCCGGATGAAGCATTATTGCTTGGGAGACCCTTTTTGGCTACAGCAGGAGCGTTGATTGATGTTAGGAACAGGTTGATAGACCTCCATCTGGGAGATGAACCACTGCACTATGAGATGGATAAGCTGCGAAAGCCACTGATAGATGGGCAGACATTCACCATAAGGGACGCAGATTTTGAGCAACCTGATCATACCATGGTTATAGATCCTGGAGCACATTTCACTCCATCTTTTCTTGGCCATGAGCATTCCGCAACAGCCTACTCACCACCTTGGATGAGGAGGCTTGAACAGAGACAGAAAAAGTCTCTGTCAGGACCTCTTGGTACTTGAAAATTCCCATCCGTCCGGTCAAGCTATTGACCTTAAACAAGCGCTGGGTGGGAGGCAACCCACCATTAGGTACTGGTGTTTTTCTACTTAATTTTTGATGTTTTTGTTAGGATTTTACGTTTGTTTTTGTTTCTGGTGAGTTTATGTTTGCAGGTCTCGGTTAAATCGCAGTGCAACGATCGACACACTTCTGTGTCGATCGTCACAACACGAAAGGAATCGCATTGCAGCGATCGTTGCGGTCCTGAGCAACGATCGACTATACACGAAAATCGCCAAGTAAACGGTCGATGCATTAGTGCAACGATCGATGCTCAGCGACAGAGGTAACCCGACAGACATAATTTCACCTTTTCAATTTTTATTTTCTTTTTACCGATCCTTCGCTGGACACTACTGGGGACAGTGTGTCTTAAGTGTGGGGGAGGTGCTACTGACTTTTGTTTTCTGTTTTCTTAAGAGTCAGTCCGTTTTTCAAAAAATTTTGTTTTATTGAGTCAAAATTGTTTAAGTAAGAAACTATGATTTTCTGAGAAGATTTACAAGACTTGCAGGAACCTAAGTAACCATTGGGATGAAGTTGCAGGATCTATCTCTGACTATTAGAAAACCCCATCACAGATCAACCTACTGGGAACACCCACATCACTTCAGGTATCAGAGGATCCTTTTACTGACTTCAACCTTAATACTGACTTAGATTTCTCACCTAAGGGCTTGGTATACTTTGTGTCGGGTTCCTTTGCTAGTTCTGACACAGCTTGTAAACCTGTCCTATTTAGTTCCCTTCTCCCCTTCCATAAAGTAAAAAAAAAAAAGATAATAAACTGAGGATGAGTTAGTAACTCCGAAGTGGTCATGGGAATGGTAGCTAAAACTCTCATATCCTGTGTACCATGGAATGTGTCCAAAGTACACCCCATAACGGGAAGAACACTGATAAAAAAATAAAATGATACCCAATGGGGAAAAATCAGTTGTTAAGGAAGGGAAAGAGAAGAAAGGGACTAGAGAAAGATAGTATGGTGGTCTAGAGCTGGCAAAGTAAGAACCCATGTGCCCTTTGATCGATACTCCTTAGGTGACACCGCACTTTAATACTTGCAGAAGTCAGTAGGGAGAATTTGAATGCTTGAATGTGATTGTGGAGTTTACTTAGGACAGTTGCTAAGTGTGGGGGAAGTATATGTTGGTCTTGATGTCTGTAGATTGATTCTTTCATGTGGATTACTAAGGGGAATCTGAATGCTGCTGCTTCTAGGACAAAATGAGTTTCTGAAGAGTTTTCAAACTTCTTCACTACATTTTAGTTCTCTGTTTTGCTTGAGGGCAAGCAAAGGCTAAGTGTGGGGGAGTTGATATATCATGGTTTTTACCCAGTTTAGACCATGATATAGATGTGTTTTTAGTGTCTTTTGTATTCGTTTAGAGTCTTTTACAGGTTTAATCAAGTTTGGAGCTAATTGGAGATATTTGGAGCATTTTGGGACTTTTGGGACGTTTTGGCCGAGAGCTGAAGTCACTGCCGGATTTATTGATCATGCATCGACCGACACACCTTGTGCATCAGTCGACACACTACCGAGATGGGCCGTACACGTCGGTTTAATGAAGTTATGAAGATTTACAAAGAAGCCCAAGATAGTTCCAGTATTTACACAGAAGCCCCATCCGAGATTATGCCTATATATACTAGTTTTTGGTGTTTATATTTAGTTACGCTTTCATACTTAGAGCTAAGAGATTTCTAGAGCTTTTGGGGCTGATCTATTTCCTGTATTCACTTATTTTGGAGAAGATTTCGAACCCCTTTATCTATTTAATTTCTTATATGCAATCTATTATTTCCTTGATTATGTTTTCATTAATCATGTCTGAGTAGATCCATAGTTGAGTTTAGGGTTTCTCACATAGGATTTCATGACTTGCTAGACTTGTTTAATTCAGTTAAGGATTCATACTGATTAGAATGTTCTTCAAATTTAATTGTGCTTAAAGCTAGTTCTAACCTGATCAATTAGAATCTAGATCTTAGGTTGCTAAATACGTCACGGAGAGTGGGGTTTAGGAATCTGAACTAATTAAATTGGGCAATTAAACTTATGCGCAAACGGAAGATTTGGTTTAGGATAATTGTGAACATATCAAACTTGGGACTTAATGCTAGTTTAATCTGTTAGTAATCTGCAAACGAAAGTTTGGTTTGCTGCACTTAGGCTTAGAGAATTATCGCAAAGGAGATTTGGTTAATTCTATATCTGTGTTTTGAGTTCTAGAACTGTGCTTAATTAGATCCTTGACTGAATGAACTTGTCTGCTTGTCTGATTTCCTGAGAATACCCTAGGCTTGACGCTTTTAGTTTATTGCTTACACAACCGATTAATCTCTGCTACTGTTTACTTTCTTGCAACGCAATTTATTTACTTCACTACTTGCTTTATTTCTAGTTTAATCTCTACGTTTCTGTTTCTATTGAGACCAAGTGTCCCTGTGGATTCGATAGCCCTATATACTACTTTGACATTGCTGTTCACTTGCAGTTTAGAATAGGGTAAAACTTAGAACCTATCACGCAGCCGTGGGACAACAAACTTAGTTGCAAGAGTTGAGGACATCAAGGCACACGAGAGGAGATTAGCAAAGGAACGACGCGCACAAGAGAGAGATGTTCACTTAGAGAGACTTGGGTTGGAACCAATTGTAGAGATTCAACAGGACTTTGTGGGTGTTGAGCAGCCAGTTATGGATCACCAAGAGCAACAGAATCATCAGGGCAATGATGGACATAATAATAGGATTCCAGTTCATCCAGAGAGGCCAGCTAGAGCCATTGGTGATGGAGATGCACCGGATACAAACGAAAACCGGCAAGGGATCATTCCACCACCGGTAAACAACAACAACTTTGAGATCCGGGCTATCTTGATTATCATGGTGCAAAATAATCAGTTTCACGGGCTTGCATCTGAGGATCCCTTGCAGCACTTGGATACATTTGACAAGATTTGTTCTACCACAAGGCTTAATGGTGTGACTGATGATGGTTTGAAGATGCGTCTCTTCTTTTTCTCTTTGGCAGATAGAGCTAAGGAATGGGAAAGCAACATCCCTCCGGGATCTATTACTACTTGGGGAGACCTTAAGAATGCTTTCTTGAAGAAGTTCTTCTCAGCTACTAGGACTGCCCGTTTTCGCAATGAGCTATCCGGCTTTGTGCAACGCAACAATGAGAGTTTTGCTGAAGATTGGGAGAGGTTCAATAGGCTCACTAATCAGTGTCCCCACCACGGTTACACTAAGGAGACACTTCTCAGTAACCTCTATCGCGGAGTGCTTCCTAAAATGAGGGCGATGCTAGATTCTTCTAGCAATGGACACTTCCTAGGCAAGGGAGTTGATGAGGCTATGGAGTTAATTGAAAATCTTGCTATAAGCGATGGGAACTACAATGAGGATTACGAGCAGACTAATAGAGGATCATCTTCTACGGATGAGAAGTACGAGAAGGAAATCAAGTCCTTAAATGAGAAGTTAGACAAGATGATCTCCTCAAGCCAAAAGCAAATCAGCTTTGTGGGCAACTATGATGATACTCTGCCACTCCTCTATAGTGTGGAAGAATATATGACACAAGAGGAGATTAACTTCATTGCGGGGCAGGGTGGTTTCAACAAGGGCTTCAACCAAAACTATAGAAACCACCCAAACTTTTCATACCGAAACCCCAATGTAGCCAATCCTCAGGACCAAGTCTATCCTCAAGCTCCATCTCAAGGACAAGCTCAACAACAAAAGCCATTTGTACCTTACACTAACCAACAAAGGTTCGGCAATAAGCCTCAGTTTCAAGGTCAACAAGGCTATGTTCCCAAGCAACAATACCCACCCGGGTTTGGGCAACAACAACCAAAAGCTTCTTCTTCCTCAGGATTGGATAATGAGTTAAAGAGTATGATGCAGCAACTTCTTCAAGGGCAAGCCTCAGGAGCTATGGAGGTACGGGATCTCAAGAGTGAGCTTCAGAACTTGACTTCAAGGGTCACCAACATGGAGAAGCAAAAGGGGAAAGCTGATTCTACCAACCATTGCAACACCATTCATTCAAATGTTGACCATGAAAAGTTTGTAGCTAAATTAGAAGCCCCTATCTTTGGTTCTCCACTTGAGAAGGAGAAAGATGATAAGTTGGATGAAGAGGCCATCATTGAGGAGTTTCTTCTTGGTCATAGTGATGAAATTGTATATGAAGACATGGTTGAGGTAGAACCACCCACGACCAAGATAGCTCCTACTTCACTTCCTAAGCTAGGAGCGCCGGGCAAGTTCTCATTATCTTGCTCTCTTGGTCACTTGAAGATTGAGGATGCCTTGTGTGATACATGCTCAAATGTAAGTGTCATATCCCTTGAGATGGTTGAAGAATTGGGGATTCTTCAACAAAAGTACCATATGGGGAGCTTAAAGACTACCCGGTGATGATTGAGGATTGTACAATCCCAACTGATTTTGTGGTTATGAAGATGAAGAAGGGAAAGAAGCTTCCTCTACTATTGGGCACGGATTTTCTCAACACTACCGGTGCAACAATGGATTTCAACAAGAAGAGGGTAGTACTCACAAAGGTGAGTGATAAAGTGTTCTATCCCATGAAGTCATCCTCCATCAACACTTGTGGAACCATCACAAGTGACCGAACCATCACAAGTGACCTTAATCTCGAGGAGGAAAGGACTTTTGCTAGTCTTGCCAAGCTTGAGTATTGTGCATCCATCATTTTGGGAGATTTGAGGATTGAGGAGCCACAAGTTGAAAAGGTTGAGAAGTTGTACTCCCCAAAGGTTGAACAAGTTGTGAAAGATGCTTTGGTTGGAGAGAGTAGTAAAGAGCTGATGAGTGAACACTTGGAAAGTGTTCCATTAGAGGAGGTGAGTGGAGCAAAGGAAGCTCCTCGTAAGAGAAAGAAGAAGAAGGGAAAAGCACCTACAACCTCTACTCATACTCAAGCTCCTAGCACTCTCACTCTCAGCCCTTTGAAGCTTAAGGATGAGACAATAGAGTATAAGGTAAAATGCAAGGGGATCTCTAAGCCATTCTCAAGTGCAAGAGCCATCCTTACTCCTGAGCTTCAAGCTGATCCAAACAAGCTCCAAAAGCATCTCAACAAAGTCTTGACAATCACTCAAACGGTCAAGACTCCTTGATATATCATGGTTTTTACTAGTTTTAGACCATGATATAAGTGTGTTTTAGTGTCTTTTGGTGTTCTTTTAGGTTCCTTTACATGTTTTATTAGGTACAAGCACGTTTGGAGCAGAAGTGGAGATTTTGGAGCTATTTGGTGCATTTTGGAGATTTGGTCCGAGAGACAGAGTTCACTGTCCAGATTTGAGGATTGCGTCGATCGTTGTACACCTGCATCGATCGATGCATAGCGCGAATGGGCCAGACTCGGCGGTTTAATGAAGAATGCTGATATTGCAGAAAAGCCCAGAAGTTCCAGATATTTACACAGAAGCCCAAAACGTGTTTTAGCTATTTAATTGGGTTTTTAGCTTCAGTTTTAATTACGCTATCATAACTTAGAGCAGAGAGTTTTTAGAGCTTTTGGGGCTGATCTGATCCTGTACTATATTCGTTTTGGAGAAGTTTTCGAACCCCTTTATTATTCTAATCTCTTTTATGATTTCTATGAATTCATTGATTATGTTTACTTTATCTATGTCTGAGTAGTTTCATAGTTAGGTTTAGGGTTTCTCATAAGGATTTCATGACTTACTAGATATAATTAATTCAAGTAAGGATTCACATCAATAGATGTTCTTCAAACTAAATTGTGTTTAATGCTAGTTCTAACCTGATCAATTAGAATCTAGATCTTAGGTTGCTAAATACGACACGACAGTGTGGTTTAGAATCTGAATTTAGGTTGAGAAATTTAATTACTTGCAAAGGAATTTGGTTTAATTAGATTGTGAACATATCAAACTTGGATTTAAAGCTGGTTTAATCTGTTAGTAATGTTGGGAATTCCTAGCAGTTCCTAATCCGATTAGGCAACCCTAAGTCTGAATTCCGAGCCTAGGATCTCAGGGTTTAAGTAATTGAATCATGGATCTCGCGTTTACCTTGTTCTGGCAGCGGAAGATGAATCAGGTAAGACAAGATCAGGAGCGATTCAGATGCCTCGCCTCTATCGTAGTCCACACGCACACAACCTGGAAAGTCGGGATGCTAGTGCCGAATCTGGGAATCGAAGAGAGAGTTTTTTCTGTTTTCTGTAATCAAGAAAAAGACGGCTACCAGTTCAGGTCGACTATATAAGCCTATATATATGACCTGTTATGACTAAACCATTTTCCGGATTTAACCGAAAAATCTATGTCATAAACCGAAACATCAGTCTCGGAATCGACCCTGTGTCGATCGATACACCAACTGTGTCGATCGACACATCTCTCTTTAATCGATATTGATATGTATCCAATACACATCATCTTGATCATCACCATGATGATCATTCCCATAACAAAGCTTCCAGGTTGCTTAGGTGTGTGACCCTATAGGATCATATGATACTGGCAGTAAGTCTACAACTTACAGACTGCAAGAGGCTTCTAGCAAAACATTGCAACCGCCCAGTATCATACAACATGTCTGATCTCGACACACAACTATCGTTAGAGTAAGTACAATGTGATTTCAGGACATAATCCCAACAATCTCCCACTTGTACTGGAATCATCTATTCCTATAATCCTTTCGTCTCTATATCTCGATATTGCATAAGGCAAGAGACTGTGTCATCCTTATTATAGCCAATATCATGTTCATCGAACTCCTGATCTATACTGATAAAACAAACGACTGACAATCACCTCGTTTGAGCACGGCCATGCATTTTCTCAGTATCAAATCTTCGATGGGCCCTGAGATATTTATCTCCCGTTATATAGGAGGGACAAATCCCATCTTGTTACATCCCTGTTTCTACACATACTTCATGATATGCCTAAGCAATGCCGTTATAGCCGCCATTTACGGAACGACGTTTGACAAGGTTAAATCGCACCAATTCATATGCTAGAAAGCATGATGAACTCAGGTCTAAGGACTATACTCTATAGTCGTAATGAGAAACTCTCATGACACAGATATAACTCTCCTGTAGAGTTCTCATTAGCGGGTCATTTCCGATCATATGTTCACCAACATATATCTATGTGACTGACTGTGATACTCATATCATTGACTCCATGAAACTTAGTCAACAGTCACCTCACAAGCTAGTCTCTCGCGGTTTTCAGTGTCCCACTTTGACAATCTCGACTAGGGACAATCATAATTTATGTCATCTTTTACTTATAGGGTTTCATGATCAAGTCCTCCACTTGATGACCTATAAAATGAACATAAAATACTTTGGGACCATTACTTAATTATCCAATAATTAAATAATACCGATGTCAGTTTTAACTTACACAAACATTGCCATAGCATGTTTATATAAAGATTATAACATAACTAAAATAACTCCCACTGGAATCAAGATCATCTGTTCAGATATCTTATACCTACAGCAACATAAATCTCGTGCTTAGGTTGTGGGAGAGACTGCAGTGTTTTTGCTTGAAACAATTCCAACAAACCACACCGCCATTCAGATAAAAGCACTATTATACAGTCCACTGCTTGGAGCCCTTCCAACAGATAGCACCGCTATTCAGACAAAGAGACATGCCAGGTAGGAACCGGGAATCGTCTTTGTCCGTCTAACTACTTTCAACTGGTTCGTCACTTCCTCAGTTCACCACAAACCTATCCTTAGTGTTTATCAAACATTTGGGATATTTCTGGCAACTGTTCCGTGACTTTTACCGGAACATATTGGTATCTTCTCGTCATGCTTTATGCGTAAGCTGCATCTAGACGAGCGCAAAACACGGCATTCATGATGGATTCTATTGCAAAAGCATAAGGAATAACACTCATACATACTAGCTCAGCCAGTGTTCAAAACACTTCATCTTGCTAAGATTGTTACCAGCTCAGCCAGTGTCTAAGACACTTCATCTTGTTAAGATTATTGCCATAAGACCTCTGGTTTGAAGCCATTCTTGGAATACTGCATATTGGGACTGTCCAACACCTTATCTATATAAGGATTTTGACACGATCCAATTAGCCTACCTAATATATATCAATAGATTCTTATTCCGAGAATTCATGAGGCTACTCCCATGTCCTTTTGTTTATATTTGACTTCCGACCCAAATCTTGACAAGACTTTAGCATCGGATCATCGTTTATGAGATTAAGTACGTTATGTACACTCGGTGTGAGAATTGCAACTACGCTCCCACTAGTCTTCTTGTAAACGCATGGTTTCATTTCTTTTCTGATCAAGTCAAAACTTTTGACCACATTATCAGAATGTTGATTCCAACTCCAAGATGTTTGCTTCAATCCAGAAATGGATCGGTGAAGCTAACATGCATACCCAGCCAATTTTCGGAGTTGGGGCTCACCATCGCTTCTTTAATTTCGCATGCTCGTCACTTTTCAATGATCAACAGATCCCGACAATCGGCTACGAGAAATCACTCTCGAGTTAGTGACGGATCCTTTCAGATCTGCGAATTTCAGGCTCCACAGGTGTAGATCCTAAATCACTTTGTAGATCTCACCGTTGCTCTCCCTCAACAGGTTGAGCAGCCTCCTGTGTTTATCGAATTTCTTCGATGTGTACTTTTACTCCCACTGTTCCTTTTGGAAAGTATGATCTTTCTCAAAAGACACAGTTTCGGACAACAAAACTTTGTTCTCGGATTGGTTATAAAAGTAGTAAGCCTCGGTTTCCCTAGGACAACCAGCGAGGTAGAACTTATCAGATTTGGGTTCAAGCTTGTTAGCTTTCATCCCCAAATGATCATAAACAACTTACTTGAAAAACTTCCAGTCCACATCCAATGTGGTGTCTTTCAATTGATTCTGATTGAAACCCTTTTCTGAGCAAACACAGACATTTCTAGAGCGTGTTTCCAAAAAGATAATGGAAGATTCGTGTGACTCATCATTAATCGGAGCATATCCAACATGGTCCGATTACATCTCTTAAAACCACCATTGAGGTTTTCATGAGAATTGAGTCGTGAAACAACTTCACATTCACTCAGATGATCACGAAATTCTTGACTTAAGTATTCTCCTCCGCGATCTAATCGAGGATCTCAATACTTCTGTCAAATCAAATATATACTTCATTCACATCCATACTTACTGAAGTCATCAATAAAGGTAATGAAGTACAGAAGATTTCCTCTGGCATTAACGCTCATCGGGCCGCATACATCAGTATGTGTAAGGCCCAATAATCTTCTGGCCCGTTTTCTTTTAGCTCTGCTAAAAAGCCTTAGTCATTTGGCCCAATGAGCAGAATTCATATCTCATATGATTTAAAATCAAATGAGCCCAAAAGCCCATAACTATGGAACTTTTGAATCCGCTCCACTCTGTGTGGTTGAAACGACTATGCCAAGGAAAGACTGGTTCGAGTCATCAGACTCAAACCTTTTAGTATTTATGTTATATTCAAACTCACGTTGGTTTAAGATATAAAACCCATTCTAAACGGGGTGCTACCATATTATATTTCATTAAGATCTAAAGAACAAAGCTTGCCTTTTATCAAAATTAAAAACATTCAAATTCTTACAAGAAAATGAAAGACATCTCTGCACAAGGCAGATACCTGATAGCAATTACTTAATTTCTAAAACCAAGTATGAAAGGCTCCTACAAGTGGAGAATCTCTACGGCTCATGCAGCAACCATTGCTTCATACCAGACACGCAGTTCCACTTGTTCTTTCTTCAACGTTCTACTGTCGCTTAGGTCCTGCATATTTCAAAATATCAGTACCACAACTAGTATCCAATACTCACGTAGAACTTGAAATAATAACACAATACCTGAAGAAGAAGTACCATACATCTTCTCCATCTCTTGTGAATCTTCCAAGAATTTAATGCAATTTCTCTTCCAATACCCAAACTCTTTACAGTAACAGAATTTATCAACATCAGATGGGCCTGACTTGGGCTTAAAAGATGACACATGCTTATTCTGATTCCAAATCCGAACGGCCTTGCCTTCACCCTTGTCTATACAAGATTTCTCAAATCTTTTACCCTTTTTGATGTTTTGCTCTGCTGTCTTGAGCATGCCATGCAGCTCAGTCAACGTCTTCGTCAAGCCTTTCTTGATATTGTTCTCAACGAACTTATCATAACTTGACGGCAGTGACTGCAAAATGATGTCAGTTGCCAACTCTAAGTTGACAGGACAATCCAGTTTCCTCAGGTTATCAATGTAACCCATCATTTTAATGACATGAAGACTTACTGGACCATCCTCTGGTAGCTTGCACCCAGTGAGAGACTTCACACTCTGGAATCTCTCAACTCGTGCCTGATCCTGAAACTTCAGTTTCAGGCTGGTGATCATCTCTATTGGCGACTCCATGTTCTCGTATTGACTTTTCAAATCCGAGTTCATGGTAGCCAACATCAGACCACGCACATCTACCACATCAATATAATGCTTATTCCAAGCATCATATACTGCATTCGAGCGATTGGTCCCAAGCCTTTCTGGAAGAGCTTTCTCAAGGACATAGTCCTTGCTCTCCTGCTTGAGGATTAATCTCAAATTCCGATACCAATCCAGGAAATTTGATCCATTTAACTTGTCCTTCTCAAGGACGGATCGCAATGAGAAAGTAGTCTCAGACATAAGCTGAAATCCAAAAAAAACAAAGATTTAGTTATGTATTCCATGAGAAGTCTTATCTAATAAGAAAACTCGCATTATATTCAAACAATGTTTCCTCTATGAATATAATGATCCAAGATCCATACTTCACCAAAATATGAGTGGATGACTCGCCATCACCCAAAATTTAGTTATCTAGGTAAGCAAATCATTGCTAATTGCACCCAGTACAACTCTTGGTCGCAGATAAAACAATCCATGTCTCATCTACTCTCACGTCTCTGGGCCCAGAACTTCTGATGGTCCAGTCAAGTAAACCAATCTCTTTAGTCTTGTGATCATTGACAGTCGCACTGCAAGTCTATCAATGATCACCTGCCTTACTCATGTAGTAGTGGATACCAAGGACTCCAAGGCTATCCAACAAACGACAAAAGTCTTGACAGTAGACAAGATTTGGGCAAAACATCAATGTTACTTGATATTTAGTTGAGGAAACTAAACTCTGAAAGGTTAGCAAATCAATCTCTTAGGTCATGTAATTGTTGATGTCAAGTACTGCAAGTCCATCAACATAATTACCTGCCTTACTCACGTAATTGTGGACACCAAGCTCTCGGCTAGACTATCACACAACGAAATGAGTCTTGACAGTTGAACATATTGAAGCTAAGCTTTGATCAGGGTTTAAGTCTAGTTTGGTTTCTGCAAATTCAAGGTTCAATAACCAGAATTGTGAGCACTGCGTCGATCGACGCAGACTATGTCTGTCGATCGACACTACCAAACAAAAACCGGATTTCAATAACCGGTTAATCCAATTAACTCGGTTCATTGAACCGGTCATGTCGATCGACACAACCCATGTGTGACGGTCGACATAGACCTAAACCGGATACAGTTTTGATAATCGGTCCAATCCAATTGAACCAACTTATCAGATCAAACTGATGTTTACTATTTAAATCGGTTTATACTAATTGAGATAATTGGTTCAATCCAATTGAATTAATTCATCCAATTCAAACCGTTTCAACCAGTTTCAACTAATTATGATAATCGGTCCAATTCAATAGAACCGTTTTATCCAATCAAACTGATTTTAACCAATCGGTTTATGCTAATTGAGATAATCAGTTCAATCCAATTGAACCAATTCATCCAATTTAAACCGATCTGTTCGGACTTAACCAAGCATGATAACCGGTCCAATCCAATTGAACCGATTAACCAATCGCAAGGCCTGTGTCGACCGACACTCAACCTGTGTCGATCGACACAGCAGGCTTTCTGTTTTTCTTCGCGAAATAGCCGCCGAGTCTGTCGATTTCACCATTCTGTGTCGATCGACACTCTGCGAAAACACAGAATCGTTTTCGATCTGAATCGATCTAACCTGTTCTTATTCATACTATCTTATGAACGAATTTAAATCATCAAATTCTACTAAACAGGCTGATTCAATGATAAAAACCTGAGGCTATGATACAACTGTTGGGAATTCCTAGCAGTTCCTAATCCGATTAGGCATCCCTAAGTTTGAATTCCGAGCCTAGGATCTCAGGGTTTAAGTAATTGAATCATGGATCTCGCGTTTACCTTGTTCTGGCAGCGGAAGATGAATCAGGTAAGACAAGATCAGGAGCGATTCAGATGCCTCGCCTCTATCGTAGTCCACACGCACACAAACTGGAAAGTCGGGATGCTAGTGCCGGATCTGGGAATCAAAGAGAGAGTTTTTTCTATTTTCTGTAATCAAGAAAAAGACGGCTACCAGTTCAGGTCGACCATATAAGCCTATATATATGACCTGTTATGACTAAACCATTTTTCGGGTTTAACCGAAAAATCTATGTCATAAACCGAAACATCAGTCTCGGAATCGACCCTGTGTCGATCGATACACCAACTGTGTCGATCGACACATCTCTCTTTAATCGATATTGATATGTATCCAATACACATCATATTGATCATCACCATGATGATCATTCCCATAACAAAGCTTCCAAGTTGCTTAGGTGTGTGACCCTATAGGATCATATGATACTGGCAGTAAGTCTACAACTTACAGACTGCAAGAGGCTTCTAGCAAAACATTGCAACCACCCAGTATCATACAACATGTCTGATCTCGACACACAACTATCGTTAGAGTAAGTACAATGTGATTTCAGGACATAATCCCAACAAGTAATTGCAAAGGAATTTGGATTACTGCACTTAGACTTAGAGAATTCTCGCAAAGGAATTTGGTTAATTCTATATCTGTGTTTTGAGTTCTAGAACTGTGTTTAATTAGATCCTGGCTGATTGATTTATCTGCTTGTCTGATTTCCTGAGAACGCCCTAGACTTAGCGCCCTTAGTTTATTGCCTACAACAACAACCTGCTACTGTTTACTTTCTTGCTTGCTTTTCAATTAATCAATACAATTTGCCTTTTAATTTCTTCTAGTTTTAATCTCTTTAGTTCTAATCCTATCGTTGCCTAGAGTCCTCGTGGATTCGATCCCTAAGTACTACAATTGATATACTGTGCACTTGCAGTTAGTATAGGGTAAAACTCGAGACCTATCAAGTTTTTGGCGCCATTGCCGGGGACTCTTAGAGTCTTCGATAGCTTCGAACTTAGGGTTTTTACTAGGATTTTTGTTTTTATTTTTGTTTACTGATTTTTTTTATTTTTCTATGTTTTCTCTCTGTCGCAGGTCATAATCGCATAGCATCGACCGTTGCACTTCTTGTGTCGATCGACACTAGGCGATTGGAGTTGAATCGATCGTTGCACTGTTAGCATCGATCGTTGCTTGGCGATTACAGACGGTTTATGCAGACGCGTGATACCAGAAGTAATCCGAACACTAATCTCGTAAACCTCCAACTTGAAGAACTTGCTAGACTAGAGAGGACAAACAGAAGAGTTCAAAGAGAAAGAATGGTTGTTGAACGTGTGATCATATTGCCTGATGCTCAAGGTGTCCTGAGGGACCGACACATCAATCCTTACAATGCTGCTGGAGAACCGATAGATGCTGAAGGGAATGTCATCCCTGATCCTCCAGAGCAACCACAGCCGCAGCAGGAGCAGAATCAAGGACAGAACCAAGGTAGACAGATGGTTGTCCATGAGAGGACTTTAGCTGACTATAACCGTCCGGATGAGTTCCATGCTAACCGGTCAGCTCTTGTACTTCCTGAATTTGAGAGGAGTGATTTTGAAATCAAAACCGTCTACTACTCTCTCCTGAGGCAGAAAGCCTTCCATGGCTCTCCAAGTAAGCAGCCGATGGATCACATAGATGGGTTTGAGGGCATAGTTACTGGAATAAAGTACGATGGAGTTAACCAAGACTATCTGTTCCTCAAGCTTTTCCCTTACTCTCTGGCTGGAGATGCTGCAGCCTGGCTAAAACAACTTCCATCTGGGACGCTTGTTACTTGGGCAGCCCTGAAGAGTGAGTTCCTGCGTCATTTCTATGATGATGCGCGCTCAGACCAGTCCAGGCAGGACATTCTCACCTTCACCCAAGGTCCTACAGAGCCTCTTAAGACAGTCTAGATGAGATTCAAGAAATACCAACGTGACTGCCCGCACCATGGATTCACTGAGATAACACTTTTAGGCATCTTCTTTAGAGGAATAGATCTTCTGTATCAGACTGCGCTGGACAATTCTAGCAATGCCAACTTTAACACTAGGACTCCTGCTCAAGCTAAGCAGTTGATAGACAATCTGGTAAGCAGTAATAGCTGCAAGACCACTGATGAGAGAAGGAAGAAGTCCGGTGGAAAGATTGAGAATTCTGAAATAGCTTATATTAGATCTAAGTTGGACACAGTTTGCAATCTTCTAGCTGGGAAGAAAGCTGTCCACTTTGCTCAAGATGTTGAGATGATCAATGATGAAGGAGAAGAGCAGGAAGAGGATGTGAATTACATCGGAGGATCTGGTTTCCAGGGAAACAGGTTTGGTAATCAGTCTGGTAACAGGTTCTTCAATGGAGGACAGAAGAGTGCTTTCAACAACAACCAAAACTCTTCTAGGTTTGGACACACTAGTGGATTTCAGAATCCTTTCCAGCAAGGTAATCAGAGAACATATGGATCCTCCTCTTACCAAGCACCTCTTGTAGCTACTACTTATGACATTGATGCAGATTCAGAGCTTAACCGCTTATTCCCTGGGGTGTCTGAGATAACCCAACAGGAGATGCACACTCTATTCGCTTATATCCTAAGGTATCTGAAGTGATTCAACAAGAGATTGATGAGCTTAAAGAGCTAGAGAAGATTGGTGAAGAGTTGGAAGAAATTCCACCGTCTAATGATCCACATTATCACCCTTGTGTGCAGAAGTACTTGGGTAAGATGTTGCCTTTGGATGAAGAGCTGAAGGATTGGGTTATAGTTGTTCCTCAGCACATAAGTGATGTGCTATTAACCAAGGTTCCTTAGAAGCTACCTGATCCTGGGATTTTTGTGCTAAGTTGTTCTATCTTCGAGGATGGTTTTAAGCGCTCTCTTTGTGATTTAGGAGCTGCTGGAAGTCTTATGCCATACTCTGTGGCAGAGAAGCTGGGTATGATGGATTTTAGACCCACTAGGACCTCTCTTGTCCTAGCTGATCAGTCGATAAGGGTTCCGGAAGGAGTTCTTGAGGACATCCCGGTGAGAGTTGGAAACTACTTGGTTCCAACAGATTTCTTAGTTCTTAAGTACCACAGTGAGCAGGATGACGCTTTGATATTGGGTAGACCATTCCTAGCTACAGATGGAGCAATAATAGATGTGAGACACAGTTTGATAGATCTCCATCTGGGAGATGAGCTGCTGCATTTTGAGATGGACAAGCTGCGCAAGCCACTGATAGATGGGCAGACCTTCACCATTATGGATGGAGATGAAGAGCATTCGAGTCACATTACGGTTTTGGATCCTGGGGAGCAGTTTACTCCTTCTTTTCTTGGAAAAGTTCATTCTGATACAGCTTACTCTCCGCCTTGGATGAGGAGACTTGCACTGAGACAATCAAAGTCTCTGTCAGGATCTCACGGTGCCTGATTCTTGTTCGTCCGGTCAAGCTAATGACTTTAAACAAGCGCTGAGTGGGAGGCAACCCACTGTTTCATTTTTGCATGTTTATTTTTGGTGTTTTTGTAGGATTTTACGTTTTGGTTTTGGTTTTGGTGAGTTTTTGTCTGTAGGTCTCGGCCAAACCTGTCCTATTTGGTTCCCTTCTCCCCTTCCATAAAATAAAATAAAAGATAATAAACTGAGGATGAGTTAGTAACTCCGAAGTGGTCTCTGGGAGTGGTAGCTACAACTATCATATCATGTGCATCCATGGAATGTGTCCAAAGTACACCCCTTAACGGGGAAGAGCACTGAAAAAAAAAAGATGATACGAATGGGGAAAAATCAGAATGCTAAGGAAGGGAAAAGAGAAGAAAGGGACCAAAGAAAGATAGTATGGTGGTCTAGAGCTGGCAAGGTAAGAGTCCATGTGCCTTTGATCGATACTCCTTAGGTGAGACCGCACTTAAATACTTGCAGAAGTCAGTAGGGAGAATTTGAATGTGTGAATGTGATTGTGGAGTTTACTTAGGACAGTTGCTAAGTGTGGGGGAAGTATATGTTGGTCTTGATGTCTTGCAGGTGATTCTTTCAGTGGTTTACTAAGGGGAATCTGAGTGTTGTTGCTTCTAGGACAAAAAGAGTTTCTGAAAGTTTTCAAACCTCTTCACCATGTTTTAGTTCTCTGTTTTGCTTGAGGGCAAGCAAAGGCTAAGTGTGGGGGAGTTGATATATCATGGTTTTTACTAGTTTTAGACCATGATATAAGTGTGTTTTAGTGTCTTTTGGTGTTCTTTTAGGTTCCTTTACAGGTTTTATTAGGTACAAGCACGTTTGGAGCAGAAGTGGAGATTTTGGAGCTATTTGGTGCATTTTGGAGATTTGGTCCGAGAGACAGAGTTCACTGTCCAGATTTGAGGATTGCGTCGATCGTTGCACACCTGCATGGATCGATGCATAGCGCGAATGAGCCAGACTCGGCGGTTTAATGAAGAATGCTGATATTGCAGAAAAGCCCAGAAGTTCCAGATATTTACACAGAAGCCCAAAACGTGTTTTAGCTATTTAATTAGGTTTTTAGCTTCAGTTTTAATTACGCTATTATAACTTAGAGCAGAGAGTTTTTAGAGCTTTTGGGGCTGATCTGATCCTGTACTACATTCGTTTTGGAGAAGTTTTCGAACCCCTTTATTATTCTAATCTCTTTTATGATTTCTATGAATTCATTGATTATGTTTACATTATCTATGTCTAAGTAGTTTCATAGTTAGGTTTAGAGTTTCTCATAGGGATTTCATGACTTGCTAGTTATAATTAATTCAGTTAAGGATTCACATCAATAGATGTTCTTCAAACTAAATTGTGTTTAATGCTAGTTCTAACCTGATCAATTAGAATCTAGATCTTATGTTGCTAAATACGACACGACAGTGTGGTTTAGAATCTGAACTATTTAGGTTGAGCAATTTAATTACTCGCAAAGGAATTTGGTTTAATTAGATTGTGAACATATCAAACTTGGATTTAAAGCTGGTTTAATCTGTTAGTAATTGCAAAGGAATTTGGATTACTGCACTTAGACTTAGAGAATTCTCACAAAGAAATTTGGTTAATTCTATATCTGTGTTTTCAGTTCTAGAACTGTGTTTAATTAGATCATGACTGATTGATTTATCTGCTTGTCTGATTTCCTGAGAACGCCCTAGACTTAGCGCCCTTAGTTTATTGCCTACAACAACAACCTGCTACTGTTTACTTTCTTGCTTGCTTTTCAATTAATCAATACAATTTGCCTTTTAATTTCTCCTAGTTTTAATCTCTTTAGTTCTAATCCTATCGTTTCCTAGAGTCCTCGTGGATTCGATCCCTAAGTACTACAATTGATATACTGTGCACTTGCAGTTAGTATAGGGTAAAACTCGAGACCTATCACTCCTCCACCTCCTCACTAAAAGAAAAGGTAGTTAAGCTTAGTGACTTAAAACAAGCTAACTTGGGAGGAAGTCTCATGTCTATCTCTTGTAAATATTACTTTATGTTTTAATTTTCCTAGTCATTGTTGATCTCTCTATTAGGTCTCTTTAGGTTTTAGGCTATATAGGTTTTGGCATTGGGAGAAAGAAAGAAGAAGGGTCATGGCGAAATCAACAAAGGATTGAGCTCTCATCCAAGTTGGGAGGAACTCTATAGCCTCCACCTCCCATTCCTCCATCCCATTTCACTCCACTTAAGCACCAAGTAACACTCCACCCTTGTACATATTTAGTTTTTCTTTGCTTTCATGGCATTTTGTTTGTTTTCGGTCTTTCTTCCTCGCTTCTTTCACACAAGGGAATATGTGATTTAAGTTTTTGGGAGAGACAAGTTGCTAATCATGTTTCTTTTGATCTTATTTTTTATCTTTGAGTCTCACGCATTGCATCTAAGGCATAGAAAAACCAAAAAAAAATCGAAATTTTTTTAAAAAATTTCACAAAAAGAAAGCATTGTAGGATCGAGTCTAGATAGTATTGTAGGATTCACGCATTGGGGACAATGATGATTTTGCCTTGTAGAGGCTCAACAATTAAGTTGCTCGTTGCTTTAATCAATTTTCAAAACAAAGGAAAACCCATTGCTTGACTTTGAGATTCTGAAATTCCCCATCCTTGTGAAGCTCGCATGAACTTAGCTCAATTCTGTGATATTGGACTTAATTTGACTTTGAAATATCTTGCTTAGGGGCTTGAAATGCAATCCCATGATCCTTGCCAGAGTTATTTTTTCCCTTTTACCACTCTCTTGATTAACTCGGGCAACCATTGATCTTATGATCATGGCTTCCCTTACCCAAAGACCCTAAACCTTTCCTTAAAGCCAAAATGATTTGTGAGTGAGGCCTGTTCTTGATAGCTTTTGGCATGTGCAAAAACTTGAGAGTATCGGGAACGACAATGGTCAGTTCTCATTCTTAGCTAGCTCTATTTTCCATAAGAGTCTAGCATTGGGATTAGAAATAAGTTTGGGGGAGAGATGAGAGTTAAAATGGGAATGGACGGATCAATGATAAGAGTTGAAAAAGGTTTCAAAAAAAAAGAGAAAGAATGTCACTAGGAAGTCTTATAAGAAAATAGCTGTGTGCAATAAGAAAAAGTCCCCTAAGAATGATTCAAAAGGAAAGAAAAGAAAGATTAAGTAAGAGGGGATAAGTTATGAAAAAGTTTGCTCAAGTTTGAAAAAGAGTAAAATCAGTTAAGTGTTTCCTAGTTGACAAAGAAAAGAGAGAAAAAGAGCTAAAGGGATGAGTGTTTTGGTAAAAGATTGATCATGAGTTGGGGGTTTGGTGAGTGTTTATCTTTCATTATGGGATTGTTTAGAAAAAATTTCTAAGGATTGGGTAGAATAATGAGGAAAGAACTTTGTATGCATAAATTGTTCCATTTCTTAGATAGATTTTGTGTAATGCCAATTGCTCATATTCTTGAGTGTTAGCCACCCCAAAAGAAAATCTACTTAACCACCTCAAATAAGCCTTTCTTGAACCTTGCCGATTGGGATTGATTGATTGCTCCTTTGTGAGATCGCGCTTAACTTTTAATGAATGTAAGGAATTGAGTTGATGATTTCTTGTGTTCTATAGGATCTCGGGAGTTGGAGTAGGGATTGAGGGAACGGTAATGTTGAAGTACATGGATAGTCAATGTGATTAGAGCAACTTGTAACTTCTTTGAAAGATCTTGTATCTTGTTGTGAGTCTTGTGGTTTTGAGTCCCCGCCTTCAAACCTTTCTCCCAACTTGCCTTGATAATCTTATGCTTGCTTGTAGACAAGCAAGGTTTAAGTTTGGGGGAATTGATATACTTGCGTTTTCATACATTTAGGGAGTTGATTAGATCATGTTTTGGTTTTATTTAGCCTTCTTTCGTTACATTTTCTTGTTCTTTGTCACCTTTGTAAATAGTAGCATTTAGGATTAGAGTTTGCATTGTTTTAGTATATTTTGGAGTGTGCCTTGGTCCTTTACAGGTGATGTGGAGTTCGGAGAATTAAATAGAGGAGAGGAAAATGAAAAGAAGTCTTTGCATATACAAAAGAGTGAATGGGAGGTCTTTATACGTGTGTTTGCTGAAGTCAACAATTGTGTGCTCGTGTTGACCATGTGACCATGCATGCTACGTGTGGAGAGAAGACGCGACGTGAACCAGCCGGCGAGAGATGACTCGCAAAGCCCCCCCCCCCCCCCCCCCGACTACGAATTTCATAAAGGTTGGACAGCGGCTTCTGCATCGGCTGGTGTATCGGGCTGGATGGATATCGGTTCGAGTATCGGCCAGACGAGCCGATACACTTTTTCGACCAAAAATCCGAGAGCTCGTATCGGTTACCATATCGGCCAGACGAGCCGATACACTTCTTCGACCAAAAATACGAGAGCTCGTATCGGTCACCATATCGGCCAGACAGGCCGATACGTTTCCCAGAAATTGTTTTGGATCCGGGTTAACACCCGGTTTGTTCCGGGTTGATCCGGTTCGCCCCATACTCACTACTTAAGCCAAAAACCTATTTCTATTGTTTCTTAAGCTTTATTTTTGTTCTAAATACTTTGTAAGAACAAGGTTGAATCTTGGATTAATCTAAGTACTTCTTTTGAGATTTCTTCTTTTAATCTTTCTACTTTCTCTAATCTCCAATGATTAACACTATCTCTTTGGGTTTTGTTGATCACAAGATGATTAGTGAGTAGTCTCCTTTTGAGCTTTTGGGTTAGGAAGATTTGAGTGATTAGGGGTTGAATCTTGATGTCTAGGGCTTAAATTTGATTGATCCTTTCTCATTAGATGCTCTTAATGCTAGATTAGGCTTAGCTATCCTTAATCTAGAACTTTGGGATTTTATTGCACATAAGGTGTTCGATGAAATGCTAGCTAGGATTTAGTGAGAGCTTTGCATTCTTATCCAATGACAATTGATGTGTAAGGTGTTTAGTAGCTAAAAGACTTGTGTTTAATGCATGCTTGCTTGTGATTAGCCAATGAAAGTTGATGTTTAATGCTTGATTAGCATAGGGTTAATGACATGAGAGTGTATTAACTTGAATTAGTGTTCCTAAGCTAAAGGATTAGCATTTTAATGTTGTGTTTGACATCTTAATTCAATGCTTAGTTGCTTAGATCAAATTTCCTATACCCAAGAGCTTGATCTTTAATCATCCATTTGAATTATCTTGTTTGTTCTCTCTTGCTTGATTTTATAGCTTGATATTGTTAATTGCACTTAGGATATTAGAATTTCAACTCAAATTTGTATTGCTTGACTGTTTGGGTTTAGTGTATTCTTATTGGCTATATTCGTCCCAAAAAGGTTCGATACCTCAAAGCTACACGATAAGCTTGAGGAATTGGTACCTCAAAGGATTGCAAAATTCTTGTTATCAATTTGGCGCCGTTGCCATTTTGGGATTTTGGATAGATAAATTCGATTTATAATCCTATTTAGTTCAAGTCTTTGTTACTAACTTTTCCTCTTTCTCTCTCTTTGATGTTAGGTGTATGAACTTACGCAGCCGTGGGACAACAAACTTAGTTGCAAGAGTTGAGGACATCAAGGCACACGAGAGGAGATTAGCAAAGGAACGACGCGCACAAGAGAGAGCTGTTCACTTAGAGAGACTTGGGTTAGAACCAATTGTAGAGGTTCAACAGGACTTTGTTGGTGTTGAGCAGCCAGTTATGGATCACCAAGAGCAACGGAATCATCAGGGCAATGATGGACAAAATAATAGGATTCCAGTTCATCCAGAGAGGCCAGCTAGAGCCATTGGTGATCCAGAGAGGCCAGCACCGGATACAAACGCAAACCGGCAAGGGATCATTCCACCACTGGTAAACAACAACAACTTCGAGATCCGGGCTATCTTGATTAACATGGTGCAAAATAATCAGTTTCACGGGCTTGCATCTGAGGATCCCTTGCAGCACTTGGATACATTTGACAAGATTTGTGCTACCACAAGGCTTAATGGTGTGAGTGATGATGGTTGAAGATGCGTCTCTTCTTTTTCTCTTTGGCAGATAGAGCTAAGGAATGGGAAAGCAACATCCCTCTGGGATCTATTACTACTTGGGGAGACCTTAAGAAGGCTTTCTTGAAGAAGTTCTTCTCAGCTACTAGGACTGCCCGTTTTCGCAATGAGCTATCCGGCTTTGTGCAACGCAACAATGAGAGTTTTGCTGAAGCTTGGGAGAGGTTCAATAGGCTCACTAATCAGTGTCCCCACCATGGTTTCACTAAGGAGACACTTATTAGTAACCTCTATCGCGAAGTGCTTCCTAAAATGAGGGCGATGCTAGATTCTTCTAGCAGTGGACACTTCCTAGGCAAGGGAGTTGATGAGGCTATGGAATTAATTGAAAATCTTGCTATAAGCAATGGGAACTACAATGAGGATTACGAGCATAATAATAGAGGATCATCTTCTACGTATGAGAAGTACGAGAAGGAAATCAAGTCCTTAAATGAGAAGTTAGACAAGATGATCTCCTCAAGCCAAAAGCAAATCAGCTTTGTGGGAAACTATGATGATACTCAGCCACTTCTCTATAGTGTGGGAGAAGATATGACACAAGAGGAGATTAACTTCATTGCGGGGCAGGGTGGTTTCAACAAGGGTCCTTAGGCACATGCTGAGCGAGAACATATGAGGGTCAGACTTCTGCTACAAGCATTAGATGTCTTAAGATGTGATCTTAATTTTAGTGGGAGTTGTTGTTGTTTAGTTATGATATGATGTTCATGTAAGCATAATTTGATTATGTTAATGAAATCTGACATCAGTATTATTTAATTATGTTATTAAATAATAGTCCCAAAGTAATTTATGACATTTTATAGGTCATCAAGTATGTGACTTGATCATGAAACCCTATAAGCGATAAATGTTATAAATTATGATGGTCCCTGGTCAAGGTTGTTAAAGTGGGACATTAACAACCGCGTGAGACTAGTATGTGAGGTGACTGATGACTAAGTTTCATGGAGTCATTAATAAGAGTATTAAAGTCAATCACATAGATATGTGTTAGAGAACACATGATCGGACATGACCCACTAATGAGAACTCTACTGGATAGTTATATAAGTGTCATGAGAGTTTTCATTACGACTATAAAGTATAGTCCTTAGACCTGAGTTCATCATGTTTTCTTACATGTGAATTGGTCCGCTTTGACTTTGTCAAACGTCAGCCGTAACTGGTGATTATAAAGACATTGATTGGGTGTATCATGAAGCGTGTGAAGGAACATGGATGGAACAAGATGGGATTTGTCCCTCCTATATAACAGGAGATAAATATCTCAGGGCTCATCGAAGATTTGATACTGAGAAATGTGTGGCCACACTCAAACGAGGTGATTGTCAGTCGTTTGTCTTGTCAGTATAAATCGGAGTTCGATGAACATGATTTTGGCTTAATAAGGATGACACGGATCTTGCCTTATGCCATATCGAGATATAGAGACGAAGGGATTTTGGGAATAGATGATTCCAGTACAAGTGGGAGATTGTTGGGAATGTCCTGAAATCACACTTGTAATCACTCTAGAGATAGTTGTGTTGTCGAGATTAGACATTCATACAATACTAGATGGTCATAATGTTTTGCTAGAAACCACTTGTGATATGTGAGTTGTGAACTCATTACTAGTATTATATGATCCTACAGGGTCACACTGTAACGCCCCTTTCCCATTCTCCTCTGACCGCCGAGCTGACCGGTCAACAATCAAACAAGAACATGACCAATCGAACCCGAGCAAGTCGAACGGGAAAAGTTCGCTACAGGACGAAGCCAAAGATAGTTCGGTTTGAGACAAAAGGCTCGCACCGATCTATTTCCGATTCCGCTATCCTCGTATCCGTAGCGCAAGCAGTACTACTTGCACGACTTCAACGAGTTGTGTCGGTTCGGACCAACCTCATATCAGGGAAACAATTTCATTTTTAAGGAGTTAAACATCGAATACAACGTTTAACAATTTTACAAACGGTCGTCAATAACAATACATAAACAATCAAAAACAATCAAAACATAAAAGGCGCAGCTGCCGAACCGAAAATCAAACATCCCAAAATCTCGAATCAAAACACGTCACAAGCAACCCGAAGCTACACCGAAGACCTCCCACGTCCGTCGCTGATAACCTGAAAAACACAAAAAGAGTCTAATGAGCAATCTAAGATTACCCAGTGAATCGGCTCCCCACTAATGGCTTCTAATCTGTCTAACTCTACAATCCCCGCCCCGAAACCCAAAATAACAATCAACAAGAAATAAATGGCCAATCACGCGCTACCACGGCGTAATAAACCCACACACAAGCAATAGCCAAGAGAAGTGAGAGAGTTAAAGAAATCGAAGGCACTGCGGCACATGTCCTCGATTGGGCTCGATCTATCTATGCGCAACGAAAGAAAGATAAATAACAACACTGGGCCCTACGATCTCGGTAACTTCCACGGGTTCACATCGTCGCCTATATGGCAACTAACCCTCGACTCCTATACGTGCTCATGAGGACTCACGCATAGGACACCGTTCTCTGTCCATCGATACGCGGTGACTCTGACTACCCCTAGATAGCCCGAGTTTCCATGCAATCCGGCCCTAGGACATGACCCCGTATTCTCCGGACCGCACACCTACCGGCGTCACCCGATAGGTTAACACCATAACCAGAACCACCATGGCCCGGTTAGGTCAAACCCGAGGATCCAATCGGGTCGGAATTACCGGAACGTAAACAAAAACCTAGGCTTGCGGAATCTAACGCACCCTAGCGTCCTAGTGCAGAAATATAAACACGCAAACTCGCTGGGACTCTAACACAGATCACGCAATCAATAACAACAATAACAATCCCAACCATTCCGCAAGCCTCTACACTACCCAACTCACCGCTCTGACTAGGTAAGATACCTAACCAGCACCACTAACTTACCCGGTCCCGAGACCGGAGTAAGTGTCCACAATGACTACTCGGCCCAACACCGAGCAGTCTAATAACACCTGCACAGAAATCTCACAACAATAATAACACACAGTACATGCAACACAGTCAAACACGATTACCACAAGCAGGTCTATTCAAGTTTCTAGTCTTTTACTTATTCTCGCCGCTACCTTGGGTTAGCGGATTGCTAACCCGTAGACGGCTCCCGACACGCTTCATTTCTTTATTATCTCATCCTAGGTTTATTTTAACATTATTCTCGATATATCGGTTTAGAATTAGTAAACTTACTAACTCCCCGACATATCCTTTCCAACTAATGGATTCATTACCCAATCCCCGCTACTTAACCTAAAACCCGATCCCGTTAATATACTCTATACATTTGTTTAAGGTTAACTCATATTTTACTATCGTCTTAGTTTCCCGTTTATAGTTCATTAACAGTCGTTCTTAATACTTATATATAAATCAAGAGACTAACAACCTAGCGGCTCAGAGACAGTTAACCTTTTTACGCCTAAACCCTAATCGCGCTTAATTTGGTCTTATTCAGTTGTTTACTAAATGCCTCATTAATTATTAATTATTAATTATCCGGTTAATTCTTATTTACTAATTACTTTGGTTACGGTCTAAGTCTTAATGGCTACGGTTAATGATTTCCCGGTGCTACTGAATTGTACGAGTTTCGAGCCGACTCACAGAATAGTCGCGGAATGACGGGTAACACGGAGAAGGTTTTCCGAGGTATCTACTACTAATCCCGAACCTCCGAATATTCCTGAAACACAAAACCACGGGTTCGTCAAATTATGGAACTACCCCAAACCGGTCAATCACCCTTAGAACCGGTTTGACTAAACCGGTTTCGGGTTAAACCGTTGACCGGTTTAACATCCTTTGACCCGGTTTAATCTAACCACAAATTAATTCCAAATTCATCACAACATATACCAATGGCCTCCTGGAAGAACCGGCTTTAATTTGGCGGTGGCGGAGCTTCCCGGCGGCGACTCTCCGGCGTTGACTCCGGCGGAGGAGAGTTGACCGGCGGCGGAGGGGCTTTTCCGGCGGTTTCTTCTGCAGATCTCTACACCAAACTAATCCCAATCAACAGATCTACTCATTTCTAGGCTCAAAACATCACAAAACACAAGGAAAAGGGTGAGATCTACAAACCCTAAGGGGCGGCTTCTTCACGGCGGTTTTCCGGCGATCTCCGGCGGCTACAGGGGCGGCGGTTCACTGGAAAAGACAGAGGAGTTCAATACCAAGCTATAGCATTTTACAGAATCAAATTTGAGTTAGAGGTGAGAAAGTTACAAGCTTTCTTGCTCAAGAAGAAATGAAGAACAACTAGGGTTCTGGAGCTTTTCTTGAAGATACAAGGAACATGCATGAACTTCTTGGGCCAAAAACTTGCTTAATCTTGAATGACAGAGAGAGAGAAGACCGAGAGTGAGAGGAGAAGATTTGGTGAGGAAAAACAAGGATTTGAGCTTTTACTTGCTCATGAAGTTATGATGAATCAAACAAGGTTTTTGCTTGGATAATTCTCTCAACAACACCAAGAACATCAAACAAGGTTTATTGTTTCTGGAAAAGAGAGAGTGAGAGATCGAGAGAGAGTTGAGAGAGATTAGAGAGAGAGGTTTAGATTAATTGAATGATAGGATGTTTACTTGCACAAGAAAGAGATTCAATGCATTCTCATGCATGCATGCAAAGAAGAGAGGTGGCGACAAGGGGGTGAGGACAAGTGTCCTACTGGGCTTTAATGGTTGCCAAAACATCACTTAATCATCATTACTCCAACCCATAATCCCACTTCTTTATTTGCTCGGTTTTGCGGTTTTCTCGGTTTAATATTTGAGAATGGTTCCGGATAATCCCATAAATTCCCAAACCTTCAAAATAAGATTCTTCATGCTATTTTATAAATTTAGCATTTTGAATCACTCCATTCGGGCTTACGTAGCTCTAGATATGAATTTCCGAAGTTTCTTCGGTTTAGTCGGTTTCCATCCCGACAAGCCGTGAAACTCGTTTCTGCTCCGATTCTTCCAATTTT
The DNA here is from genome assembly GCA_030180135.1 of Orychophragmus violaceus. NCBI lineage: Eukaryota > Viridiplantae > Streptophyta > Magnoliopsida > Brassicales > Brassicaceae > Orychophragmus > Orychophragmus violaceus. The sequence goes on from CM058240.1 coordinate 38,979,672, forward strand.
GGTCTTCTAAACATTCTTTATGTTAAAACATAAGAATATTTGGCCCGACTCGGCTTCCGTCTCGACTTTTGGTAAAATTACCATTTTACCCCTAACTTAGGTAAAATGACGATTTTACCCTCGGTTGACTTTCTGCTGCCCGTTGACCGTATTTTTGATACGGGGTATGATGAGGGCATCAAGCCATCATCAACCAAGATGCATAGAGAAGAGATCAACCAGCCGGTCCATGCCATTGGAGATAAGCAACCTGGAGCTCAACCACTCAGCCATGGAGATTCCACTCATGCCAACCAACTCAGTATCAATAACTTGTGTCAAACAGCCTTTCTTGAAGTCATTGGTCAAGCCAGAACACCCCGGTTCATGTTGAATCACAAGTTATTTAAATTGCCAATCCGAAGCCATTTAAGGAAACTATGAAGACCACTTGGTTTATCACCTCTCAAACCAAGACATGGCGACCAGGAGACATTTACCACAACCCAAAGAAGCTAGAAGACGTTCTAAGTCCATACAAAATGCAGATAATCACTTGGAGAATCAATTGGACCGACTTGCCTATTTTGGAGCCTAAGAAGATCATCAACCAACGGCTACATTCTGATGTGTTTCTACACAATCCCAAGCCACATTCACTGCACCTGGAAATTCCAAGACATCACTCTTACTTACCTAAACCACCAAGACTCAAGGGTTTCCATACTTGGCCAAGAATCCCCTTGAATCTCCCCAACGGCTAGTTTTTATTAAGCAATGATTTCTTTCTTTATTTTTGGCCATATGGCCGTTGTTTACAGCTTATTTAAGCTTAGTCTATCTCATTGTAACATTCACCTTTCAATCTGATAAAATACAGAAATTCGTTTTTCAAGAGTGTATTGAGTTGTTCTTGTTCATTAGCATCCATTTGAGTGATTCATTGGATTCTACTGAGTTTTCAGATCATTTTTGTTTGTGTGATTCAAGCAACTTTGTTCTGCCATCGATTGAGAGAGTCAGTCACCCACTGAACAAGAGAGTTTTTCACCAATACCATTCCATCTCGCCATTCCATTCATTCTGGACAGATCAAGAGAGCTTTGAAGCCAGTGTTTTGTTCTCCATCAGCATATCCATCTTGTCTCATCTTTGGGGCTGTATCATCTAGGGTATCACATTCTTCCCCACTTACAGGAATTCGGTCCCCGAATTCTCCGTCACTTACGGACGTCGAATTGGTTCCGATTCCGGTGGACTGCTTACCAACTCCTACGCTTCCCCACTTTGCTTCAACTTCCACATTTCTCGGACGACATCCTTCCCTCCCTTTCCTGGGACACTCTTCAAGAATCTGATCATCGGCTTCCTTCTCCATGACTCCAACATCGGCGTTCCTTCCTCCAAATCTTTTTGCTAACTCCTCATGCGTCCTGGCTCCTCCCCGTCGATTGCGATGGCCGCTCCACTCTCATTGTCGGTGCTCCCAATGCTTCGCGGTCCGGCGTGCTCGACTAGCAACATCTTCGACACTTTCTCTTGCGTTCGGGTTCGGGTGCAGTTTTACTTCGCTTCCTCACTCTATCCCCGATATCACTTGCCCATTGAAGTATGGTTACGTAATCACGTACCCTATGGTCTCTCGTGATTAAATAACAATACCCTATAAGTCTGTTCTCTCGTGAATTGACGGTTGAACTCAACCGTCCGCAAGTCAGCTCGAAACTTGAAATATAATCAAAATAAACTTATGACTTATCTTCCTATCAAGATCAAGGGAAAACGATCAATCGCTACGCAACTTTCGAACTAATAACAATCTAATGGTCGCTCTGACCCACTCAAACAATCTATCAAAACCCCGCACACTAACGCCACACAGACTACCGCCCCACAATACAATCAATCAATCAAGCAAGAAATAAACAAGCAAGCTACTATAATAAATCACGCAATCTAAAGATCGGCCGGATGCTTCGTCAATCCGGGTTCGGGTCATGATGAACGGTCGTCAGTTCCGCCCATCATTTAGTTTCACACAGTAAGCCATTTGCTTTTCGAACCATCTCAATCATGCAAATAGTTACTATGCTACTATAAACGATTAGCCGAACACTCTGCATTCACCATATACATAAAACGATATATCATACATCATAAAGTTTTTAGTACACGGTTAAGATCAGAGTTCCTACATAAAGCCGTCATCATATACCAAAAACCCATACGACGCCGCTGCACAATAAAAAATCAAAGACGACACGCAAGTCGCCTATCCGCCGATCTATCTACAAGTCAAAATAGAGTTAGTGCCCCCAACTTACCTGGCCTAACTACCCCTACCCTAACCTAACGCCTCCAGTAAGACCGAAATGCCCCACACCACTGGCAACACGGCTCACTGGAGTATCCGCTGGCAGGCGCGCCGGGTGGGTGTGGTGGGTGTGCGTCTCGAGATGGTGCCCCGACGTGCTGGGGCTCGGCGATCGGACAGAGGTAAACATCGTGACCTGCGCGGCCACAAACTGAACAGACTGGAGGAGCCACTGGGTACGGTCCTCGATAACAAGCGGCTGCCGAATGTCCATAACCTCCACACAACTGGCACGGCGAAGTCGGCGCTGATGGGGGATCCATGAAACAATCTGAGGCAAGATGACCCGGACCTCTACATAACTGGCACCTCCTCACTGGCTCGGGCTGCGGCGACTGAACGATCGGCATCTGGATCATAGACAACTGTCTGGCGGGCGGCGAACTAGGCTCGGGATCTCTGCGGCTGGGTCCGGCTCCCCAATCTCCGGGTACCGATGCCGGGTACGGCTCTCCATCGGGCATGTGCAGTGCTGCTCTGGCGACTGGGCAAGTCATCTCTCCGTGATCTGTCTGGCTACATAGGGGACAGCAAGCTGGTCCGGATAAGGGGTGGTACACCTCCCGAAGGTGCGGGTCCACTGCTCGAGGGCACCACCATAAATGGAAATCCCGCACTCCACAGCCACTACAAGCTCGGCTCTCGGGTACAACCGGTGGGGCCTCTCTCGCCTCGGCTGGTGGCGTGACTGCCTCAAACTCTGCCTCAGAAGATCCTGATGACATCTCAACATCCAACGGGGTACGGGGAGATCCTGGTCCAACCTGCTGTGCCAAAATATCCTCTAACATCGCTACCTGCTCTCCTACCTGCTGCTCCCACTGCTGATGCTGCTCGGGGTCTACTGGCTCCATCTCTAGATCAAAACCAAACGGTAACGGGTCCATCAGATAATCCTCCATACCAAGCAGCGGTGGAAACTCGGGTGCCTCAAGGGGTGGCGCCTGGTACATCAGTGGCGCATCTGTCGCTGCGAGAATCTGCGGCACGTCCGGCTCTGGCCACTGTGGCGGTAACTGCAGCTCCACATCTGCTCCGCCCAGAAATCCCAACATGTCGGCATAAGGGTCTCGGCTACCGGCATCATCCATCATCGCTGGCGGTAACGGGTCTGGAAGAGGCGACCAATCTACCTGCGCTGCTCTCGCACCCTACATCTGTCGTAATGGAACGGGCGGCTGATCCGCTGTACGGGATCCCTGCGTGTGACCTGGCGAAGCTGGGTACCCCTGGAACTGAACTACCTGTCCCTGCTCGGACCCCACTGATCCCTGCTGACTCATCCTGCTCGACTGTACTGCTCCGTATCCACACACACACCCAACCACTCTGCCCGGGACGCACTGATGTAAGACTGCAATCAAAGACACAAAATGAGTTAGTACAAATAAAACGAAAATTTCTACTTTCCCATCCCAACCCCAGGTGTAACGGACGCGGCTCGGTTTCCTAACGGTTGCTTGTGTGACACATTTGACTCGATAAAACACGGAAAACACTCAAAAAATGAAATGTTTCGAAACCCATTAAGAACCATGCTCTGATACCACATTTCTGTAACGCCCCTTTCCCATTCTCCGCTGACCGCCGAGCTGACCGGTCAACAATCAAACAAGAACATGACCAATCGAACCCGAGAAAGTCGAACGGGAAAAGTTCGCTACAGGACGAAGCCAAAGATAGTTCGGTTTGAGACAAAAGGCTCGCACCGATCTATTTCCGACTCCGCTATCCTCGTATCCGTAGCGCAAGCAGTACTACTTGCACGACTTCAACGAGTTGTGTCGGTTTGGACCAACCTCATATCAGGGAAACAATTTCAATTTTAAGGAGTTAAACATCGAATACAACGTTTAACAATTTTACAAACGGTCGTCAATAACAATACATAAACAATCAAAAACAATCAAAACATAAAAGGCGCAGCTGCCGAACCGAAAATCAAACATCCCAAAATCTCGAATCAAAACACGTCACAAGCAACCCGAAGCTACACCGAGGAACTCCCACGTCCGTCGCTGATAACCTGAAAAACACAAAAAGAGTCTAATGAGCAATCTAAGATTACCCAGTGAATCGGCTCCCCCACTAATGGCTTCTAATCTGTCTAACTCTACAATCCCCGCCCCGAAACCCAAAATAACCATCAACAAGAAATAAATGGTCAATCACGCGCTACCACGGCGTAATAAACCCACACACAAGCAATAGCCAAGAGAAGTGAGAGAGTTAAAGAAATCGAAGGCATTGTGGCACATGTCCTCGATTGGGCTCGATCTATCTACGCGCAACGAAAGAAAGATAAATAACAACACTGGGCCCTCCGATCTCGGTAACTTTCACGGGTTCACATCGTCGCCTATATGGCAACTAACCCTCGACTCCTATACGTGCTCATGAGGACTCACGCATAGGACACCGTTCTCTGTCCATCGATACGCGGTGACTCTGACTACCCCTAGATAGCCCGAGTTTCCATGCAATCCGGCCCTAGGACATGACCCCGTATTCTCCGGACCGCACACCTACCGGCGTCACCCGATAGGTTAACATCATAACCAGAACCACCATGGCCCGGTTAGGTCAAACCCGAGGATCCAATCGGGTCGGAAGTACCGGAACGTAAACAAAAACCTAGGCTTGCGGAATCTAACGTACCCTAGCGTCCTAGTGCAGAAATATAAACACGCAGACTCGCTGGGACTCTAACACAGATCACGCAATCAATAACAACAATAACAATCCCAACCATTCTGCAAGCCTCTACACTACCCAACTCACCGATCTGACTAGGTAAGATACCTAGCCAGCACCACTAACTTACCCGGTCCCGAGACCAGAGTAAGTGTCCACAATGACTAATCGGCCCAACACCGAGCAGTCTAATAACCTGCACAGAAATCTCACAACAATAATAACACACAGTACATGCAACACAGTCAAACACGATTACCACAAGCAGGTCTATTCAAGTTTCTAGTCTTTTACTTATTCTCGCCGCTACCTTGGGTTAGCGGATTGCTAACCCGTAGGCGGCTCCCGACACGCTTCATTTCTTTATTATCTCATCCTAGGTTTCTTTTAACATTATTCTCGATATATCGGTTTAGAATTAGTAAACTTACTAACTCCCCGACATATCCTTTCCAACTAATGGATTCATTACCCAATCCCCGCTACTTAACCTAAAACCCGATCCCGTTAATATACTCTATACATTTGTTTAAGGTTAACTCATATTTTACTATCGTCTTAGTTTCCCGTTTATAGTTAATTAACAGTCGTTCTTAATACTTATATATAAATCAAGAGACTAACAACCTAGCGGCTCAGAGACAGTTAACCTTTTTACGCCTAAACCCTAATCGCGCTTAATTTGGTCTTATTCAGTTGTTTACTAAACGCCTCATTAATTATTAATTATTAATTATCCGGTTAATTCTTATTTACTAATTACTTTGGTTACGGTCTAAGTCTTAATGGCTACGGTTAATGATTTCCCGGTGCTACTGAATTGTACGAGTTTCGAGCCGACTCACAGAATAGTCGCGGAATGACGGGTAACACGGAGAAGGGTTTCCGAGGTATCTACTACTAATCCCGAACCTCCGAATATTCCTGAAACACAAAACCACGGGTTCGTCAAATTACGGAACTACCCCAAACCGGTCCAATCACCCTTAGAACCGGTTTGACTAAACCGGTTTCGGGTTAAACCGTTGACCGGTTTAACATCCTTTGACCCGGTTTAATCTAACCACAAATTAATTCCAAATTCATCACAACATATACCAATGGCCTCCTGGAAGAACCGGCTTTGATTTGGCGGTGGCAGAGCTTCCCGGCGGCGACTCTCCGGCGTTGACTCCGGCGGAGGAGAGTTGACCGGCGGCGGAGGGGCTTTTCCGGCGGTTCCTTCTTCAGATCTCTACACCAAAATAATCCCAATCAACAGATCTACTCATTTCTAGGCTCAAAACATCACAAAACACAAGGAAAAGGGTGAGATCTACAAACCCTAAGGGGCGGCTTCTTCACGGCGGTTTTCCGGCGATCTCCGGCGGCTACAGGGGCGGCGGTTCACTGGAAAAGACAGAGGAGTTCAATACCAAGCTATAGCATTTTACAGAATCAAATTTGAGTTAGAGGTGAGAAAGTTACAAGCTTTCTTGCTCAAGAAGAAATGAAGAACAACTAGGGTTCTGGAGCTTTTCTTGAAGATACAAGGAACATGCATGAACTTCTTGGGCCAAAAACTTGCTTAATCTTGAGTGACAGAGAGAGAGAAGACCGAGAGTGAGAGGAGAAGATTTGGTGAGGAAAAACAAGGATTTGAGCTTTTACTTGCTCATGAAGTTATGATGAATCAAACAAGGTTTTTGCTTGGATAATTCTCTCAAGAACACCAAGAACATCAAACAAGGTTTATTTTTTCTGGAAAAGAGAGAGTGAGAGATCGAGAGAGAGTTGAGAGAGATTAGAGAGAGAGGTTTAGATTAATTGAATGATAGGATGTTTACTTGCACAAGAAAGAGATTCAATGCATTCTCATGCATGCATGCAAAGAAGAGAGGTGGCGACAAGGGGTGAGGACAAGTGTCCTACTGGGCTTTAATGGTTGCCAAAACATCACTTAATCATCATTACTCCAACCCATAATCCCACTTCTTTATTTGCTCGGTTTTGTGGTTTTCTCGGTTTAATATTTTAGAATGGTTCCGGATAATCCCATAAATTCCCAAACCTTCAAAATAAGATTCTTCATGCTATTTGATAAATTTAGCATTTTGAATCACTCCATTCGGGCTTACGTAGCTCTAGATATGAATTTCCGAAGTTTCTTCGGTTTAGTCGGTTTCCATCCCGACAAGCCGTGAAACTCGTTTCTGCTCCGATTCTTCCAATTTTGGTCTTCTAAACATTCTTTATGTTAAAACATAAGAATATTTGGCCCGACTCGGCTTCCGTCTCGACTTTTGGTAAAATTACCATTTTACCCCTAACTAAGGTAAAATGACGATTTTACCCTCGGTTGACTTTCTGCTGCCCGTTGACCGTATTTTCTATACGGGGTATCACATTCTTCCCCACTTACAGGAATTCGGTCCCCGAATTCTCCGTCACTTACGGACGTCGAATTGGTTCCGATTCCGGTGGACTGCTTACCAACTCCTACGCTTCCCCACTTTGCTTCGACTTCCACATTTCTCGGACGACATCCTTCCCTCCCTTTCCTGGGACACTCTTCAAGAATCTGATCATCGGCTTTCTTCTCATTGACTCCAACATCGGCGTTCCTTCCTCCAAATCTTTTTGCTAACTCCTCATGCGTCCTGGCTCCTCCCCGTCGATTGCGATGGCCGCTCCACTCTCATTGTCGGTGCTCCCAATGCTTCGAGGTCCGGCGTGCTTGACTAGCAACATCTTCGACACTTTCGCTTGCGTTCGGGTTCGGGTGCAGTTTTACTTCGCTTCCTCACTCTATCCCCGATATCACTTGCCCATTGAAGTATGGTTACGTAATCACGTACCCTATGGTCTCTCGTGATTAAATAACAATACCCCACAATACAATCAATCAATCAAGCAAGAAATAAACAAGCAAGCTACTATAATAAATCACGCAATCTAAAGATCGGCCGGATGCGTCGTCAATCCGGGTTCGGGTCATGATGAACGGTCGTCAGTTCCGCCCATCATTTAGTTTCACACAGTAAGCCATTTGCTTTTCGAACCATCTCAATCATGCAAATAGTTACTATGTTACTATAAACGATTAGCCGAACACTCTGCATCTACCATATACATAAAACGATATATCATACATCATAAAGTTTTTAGTACACGGTTAAGATCAGAGTTCCTACATAAAGCCGTCATCATATACCAAAAACCCATACGACGCCGCTGGACAACAAAAAATCAAAGACGACACGCAAGTCGCCTATCCGCCGATCTATCTACAAGTCAAAATAGAGTTAGTGCCCCCAACTTACCTGGCCTAACTACCCCTACCCTAACCTAACGCCTCCAGTAAGACCGAAATGCCCCACACCACTGGAAACATGGCTCACTGGAGTATCTGCTGGCAGGCGCGCCGGGTGGGTGTGGTGGGTGTGCGTCTCGAGATGGTGCCCCGACGTGCTGGGGCTCGGCGATCGGACAGAGGTAAACATCGTGACCTGCGCGGCCACAAACTGAACAGACTGGAGGAGCCACTGGGTACGGTCCTCGATAACAAGCGGCTGCCGAATGTCCATAACCTCCACACAACTGGCACGGCGAAGTCGGCGCTGATGGGGGATCCATGAAACAATCTGAGGCAAGATGACCCGGACCTCTACATAACTGGCACCTCCTCACTGGCTCGGGCTGCGGCGACTGAACGATCGGCATCTGGATCATAGAGAACTGTCTGGCGGGCGGCGAACTAGGCTCGGGATCTCTGCGGCTGGGTCCGGCTCCCCAATCTCCGGGTACCGATGCCGGGTACGGCTCTCCATCGGGCATGTGCAGTGCTGCTCTGGCGACTGGGCAAGTCATCTCTCCGTGATCTGTCTGGCTGCATAGGGGACAGCGCGCTGGTCCGGATAAGGGGTGGTACACCACCCGAAGGTGCGGGTCCACTGCTCGAGGGCACCACCATAAATGGAAATCCCGCACTCCACAGCCACTACAAGCTCGGCTCTCGGGTACAACCGGTGGGGCCTCTCTCGCCTCGGCTGGTGGCGTGACTGCCTCAAACTCTGCCTCAGAAGATCCTGATGACATCTCAACATCCAACGGGGTACGGGGAGATCCTGGTCCAACCTGCTGTGCCAAAATATCCTCTAACATCGCTACCTGCTCTCCTACCTGTTGGAATTGTGTCCAGTAATCTCGGTACTGTCTCTAGAAAGTAAGAGTATGTCAATGATCAGACATAAGTCATATAATACTGGGGATCATGATGGCTTGCTAGAGTCCGCTCATGATCTATAAGTCTTGGACTTATTGCCTTTATTATATGATCCCATATGGGTCACACGCTTAAGCTAGCAGGAAACAATGTGGAAACGGCTTAGCAGAAGAACGGTAAAAGTGCTAGGCATTTACCGAACTTAGAGAGAGATTAATGGGTTTGATTAATCTAAGGGATTTAATTCTTTTGGAATTGGGCCCTAAAGGCCCATGAGAACTAAAAGGAGTTTTATAAATAAAACTCAATCAAGTTGCTCATAACCTGAAGCCCTAGCCGCGATTTCTCTCTCTCTCTGCGCCTCCCATCAGCTCGGTCTAGCAGCCAGTTTCCTGTGAAGCGTGTGTGAGCCTTTGGAGGATCCATCTCTTGGTGGTTCTGCTGATCTCTGACCTGTTCTCTCTTTCCGCTGCATAAACAGGTAAAAGGTGAGATCCATTATTGTTTCTATTCAAGAGAACCTAGATCTGGCATGTTTAGGATCTATTAATCTGATGAATTGAATCAGGATTAACTCTAAACGATCCAACAGTGGTATCAGAGCTATTGGTTCTGTGGTTTTTCTTGTTTAGAATCATGTTTAGGATTGTTTAAAGAGGTGTTTTTGAATCAATCTACTGATAAGAGCAAAACACTTAAGAAACAAGAATTGAAACCTAAACAAACTAATGAAAATCGCAAACCAAACTATATGATTTGGTATGCGTCGGTTTGATGATGCACGGACCGATCGCTTTGCGGATCGAGTCGCGTGATCATCCGATCGCGGCAGCTGGACCGGACGACCGAGCGGATCGGATCAACGCGATCGCGATCGCTTCCTGCATCGTCCCGGCATGTCCAGCCTGCTATCCCGATCGACCGTGAGGCGCGAGCATCGCATGGATCGCGTGCGTCTCGGCCAGCGTCGTCCCGCGTCTCGATCGCTCGGCGATCGCATGACGCACGACCCGGCTGTCCCGATCGCTCGACGATCGTCCCGTCCCGTCCCGTCCCGTCCTTCGCGCCGTCTCGATCTCGGATCGATTGCGTGCGGCTTGCGGCTGACGTGATCGCGTGAAGCTCACGATTAGGTCGTGATCGGTTCACGTGATCAATCGGTTCGATTCGGTTTAAGGTTCGGTTTAAAACTGATTAAAATCAAAACGTCACGGTTTAATAAACAGATTTAATAATTTTATTAAGTTCTGGTTAAACCGGGATAAGAAATCCAAAGTCGAAAAATTGGATTTTGTGCCTAAACCAGGATTTTCTAATTTGATTTGGTTGGACCAAATAAATTGAGAAAATCCGGTTTAGTAAATAACCGGTTGACAATTGTGGTCGTCGTAGTAATTAATTTTGGTTAGACCAATTTTAATGAACCAGACCGGTTATGTCATCTAATTGGACGATCGGGTTATGTCTCGGACATAGACCAATTCTTCGGCCTCGGGCCAAGAAGTTAAAACGATTGGACCAATTATTTGAGTCGTTTCTTCAGAATTAATTTAAAATTTATTTTATAAAATTATAAAAAATCGATTTTTAAATTAAAGTTTCCGAAATTTTGAAATTAGAAAGTTTCTTAAAATAGAAGTTTCTAGATTTGCATGTTTTGGATTTTAAGAAATTTCTAAAGTTAGAAAGTTTCCGGTTTTAGAAAGTTTCCAATTTTAGAAAGTTTCCAAAAATAGTAGGTTTCCAAAAATGGAAAGTTTCCCAAAATAGTAATCTTCTATTTTGGGAATGAAATTTTAAAATAAACCTATGAACCTCAAATAATATCAAGCGTTGGATGTCTTGTCCAGGCTATGTCAGCTGTCGAAGCCCATTCAATTGCATTCATGGCCTTACAGTGTGAGGGTGTCTGCTTTTGCGTGGGTAAGACGGTTTGTGATTCATAAATGTCATTGGGAGTCCCAGACATTAATGATTACATGACTGTATAGTCTGGTTTTCTTGACTAGGCCATCGGGAGTCCCGGGCCTTGAGACATCAGAGTGGATTGGGCCTCGGGCCCAGATTCACAACCAAGAGTTATATCACGGATATAATTAGCCGATATAGGGCTTACCGATATAAGCTAAGGTTGGGTGACGGCCAGTGGCCCACTTTAATCTTAGTTATATGTGGATCTTGGAATCATTATATTCTATTGAGGGTAACTGATGTTATTGAATATAATGCGTGATTAATCATATTAATTTTAATACGAGATTAATCATGTTGAACATATTAACTAATAACCTTTTTATATTATATATTTCAGCTATGACTACTACAAGCACACAAAACACATTCTCGATCCGGTCTGTTCTCGAGAAGGAGAAGCTGACTGGAACGAACTTCCTGACGTGGTCAAGGAACTTGAGGCTAGTCCTCAAGCAGGAGAAGAAGGATTATGTCCTTCGTGATCCCCTCCCCGAGAGGCCTCCTGCCAATGCCGCCAGGACTCTGCATAATGCTTGGGAAAAGCATTCGTCAGATGAAAATGATGTCTATTGCCTGATGTTGGCGACAATGACTGCTGAGCTGCAAATGCAGTTCGAGAGTGTGTTGTCACCCATCGAGATAATGGCAAGCCTGAAATCGCTTTTTCAGGAGCAGGCTAGGACTGAGAGGTTCCAGACAGTTAAGAACCTCTTAGACTGCAAGTTGGCTGCAAATGCGGCAGTGAGTCCTCATGTCTTGAAGATGATGGGTTATCTCGATCATCTTCAGAAACTCGACTGCCCTATCAGCCAGGAACTTGCCTGCGACATCGTTCTGCAGTCTTTACCTGCAAGCTATGATCAGTTCATTCTGAACTTTAATATGCATGGCTTGAGTAAGACATTGCCTGAGCTTCACGGAATGCTCAAGACTGCAGAGCCCAACTTGAGGAAAACCGCCAAGGACCCCAATGTGCTTATGGTGCAAAAGGGCAAGGGGTTTAAGAAATCCTCTGCTAAGGATAAGGGAAAGGCCAAGGCTGTCCAAGTCGCGGACAAGGACACGCCAAAGCCCAAGCCCAAGTCCAAGGCTGGGCCTACTGACATCTGCAGGTTCTGTAAAGAACCAGGGCATTGGAGGAGAGAATGTAAGAAATTCCAGGAAGGTCTAAAGGAATTAAAGAAGAAGACTCTCGAGACTTCTTCATCAGGTATTTTTGTTATAGAAGTTAATACAACTACTTCTGATAATACCTCATGGGTTATGGATACTGGTTGTGGGGCTCATATTTGTACAAATATGCAGGCACTCAGCAACAGTAGGAAGCTGAAGCAAGGACAAGTGGAGCTACGAGTTGGGAATGGAGCGAAAGTTCATGCACTAGCTGTAGGCACATACTTGTTGTCTTTATCTTCTGGATTGGTTTTAGAACTCAATAATTGTTATTTTGTACCTGCTATAAGCAGAAATATTATTTCAATTTCTTTGTTGGATTTGGAAGGTTATGATTTTTCAGTTAAGAATAAATTATGTTCCTTCAATCGCAACAATTTGTTCTATGGTTGTGCCCCTCTTTCGAATGGGCTTTACATACTCGATCAATCCGCGCCAATTTATAACATTAATACCAAACGGTTCAAACCTAATGAGGATAACCAAACGTTTCTATGGCATTGTCGTTTAGGGCACATCAGCGAGAAACGCATTAAGAGACTCCATACGAATGGACTTCTTGGCTCTTTTGACTTTGAGTCATGTGAGAAATGTGAATCCTGCATGATGGGCAAAATGACGCGGGCCCCCTTTAATAAACCTAACGAGAGGGCCAGTGACTTATTGGGCCTGATACACACCGATGTGTGTGGCCCAATGTCCACAAATGCAAGAGGAAACTATCAGTACTTCATTACCTTTACTGATGATTTCAGTAGGTATGGATATGTTTACTTAATGAAACATAAGTCTGAATCGTTCGAGAGATTCAGAGAATTCCAAAATGAAGTACAGAACCAACTTGGCAAAAGCATTAAGGCTCTTCGGTCCGACCGAGGAGGAGAATACTTAAGCCAAGAATTCAGTGATCATCTGAGAGAGTGTGGGATCGTGTCCCAACTCACTCCTCCTGGAACACCTCAATGGAATGGTGTGTCTGAGAGGAGAAATCGGACCTTATTGGATATGGTTCGATCTATGATGAGTCACACAGACCTTACAATATCCCTTTGGGGATATGCTCTGCTAACAGCAGTGTTCACTCTAAATAGAGCGCCATCGAAAGCAGTAGCAAAGACACCATATGAATTATGGACTGGAGTAGCTCCAGTGCTGTCTTATCTTAGAATTTGGGGTTGTGAAGCATATGTCAAGAGATTGATCTCTGACAAGCTTACACCAAAGTCTGATAAATGCTACTTCATTGGTTATCCGAAGGAAACCAAGGCTTATTACTTCTATCTACGTTCCGAGAACAAGATCTTTGTTGCCCGGGATTGTAACTTTCTTGAGAGGGAGTTTCTCTCTAAGAAAGACAGTGGGAGTAAGGTACTGCTTGAAGAAATTCAAGATGAACAGGATACTACTCAACCTGAAGAGGAAGAGCAGCAGGAGGACCTACAAGAAATTGTAGTGCCTGAGCCTGTAGTACCTGAAGTTCGAAGATCCGGGAGGATCCGTCACGAACCCGAGAGATATCAAGGATTCCTCGTGACTAACTGTCATGATCTTCTGATCATTGATGGTGATGAACCATCGAACTTCAATCAAGCCATGATGGGCCCAGATTCCTCGAAGTGGCGCAAGGCCACTGATTCCGAAATGGACTCCATGTCAGTCAACCAGGTGTTTACGTTGGTTGACTTACCCGCTGGTGTAAAAGCCATCGAGTGCAAATGGATCTTCAAGAAGAAGATTGACGTGGATGGAAATGTCCAGATTTATAAAGCCAGGTTGGTGGCAAAAGGTTTCAGACAAGTTCACGGTGTGGATTACGATGAAACCTATTCCCCAGTGGCAATGATGAAATCTATTCGGATTCTACTAGCAACTGCAGCTTTTCATGATTATGAAATTTGGCAGATGGACGTGAAAACCGCATTCCTGAATGGTATTCTGGAAGAGGATGTGTATATGACACAACCTGACGGTTACATAGATCCAAAGAATGCTGGGAAAGTATGCAAGCTTCATAAATCTATTTATGGATTGAAGCAAGCATCGAGGAGCTGGAATCTTCGTTTTGATGAAGCGATCAAGCAATTTGACTTCATCAGAAACGAAGAAGAACAATGCGTGTATAAGAAAACTAGTGGGAGCAAGATAGTATTTCTTATTCTGTATGTCGATGACATACTGCTTCTCGGAAACGACGTTCCAATGCTAAAGTCGGTAAAGGACTGGCTTGGAAGTTGTTTTTCCATGAAAGACATGGGTGAAGCCGCATACGTTCTTGGAATAAGGATCTACCGGGATAGATCTAAAAGGCTGATAGGCTTGTGTCAAGATTCATACATTGACAAAGTCCTGCAAAGATTCAGCATGAAAGATTCCAAGAAGGGCTTCACGCCAATGGTACATGGCACAACGCTAAGCAAGAAGCAGAGCCCTACGTCAGCTGCTGAGCTTGAGCGCATGAAGAATATTCCTTATGCATCTGCAATAGGATCTATCATGTATGCCATGATTTGTACTCGTCCTGATGTTGCTTATGCACTGAGCATGACGAGTAGATACCAGTCAAATCCAGGTGAAAGCCACTGGATTGCCGTAAAGAATATCTTGAAGTATCTAAGACATACTAAGGATAAGTTCTTGGTGTACGGTGGAAGTGATGTGCTTGAAGTCAGTGGATTCACGGACGCAAGTTTCCAAACAGACACAGATGATTTCCGGTCACAGTCCGGTTATATCTTTTGTCTGAATGGCGGTGCAATAAGTTGGAGAAGCTCCAAGCAGGACACCGTTGCTGATTCCACTACAGAAGCTGAATACGTCGCCGCCTCAGAAGCAGCGAAGGAAGCTGTTTGGATACGAAAGTTCATGATCGAACTGAGTGTGATACCGAATGCGGCTGAGCCTCTGGCACTGTTTTGTGACAACAATGGTGCTATAGCTCAGGCAAAGGAACCAAGATCACATCAGAAATCCAAGCATGTTCAAAGAAGATTTCACTTGATACGTGACATCGTTAATAGAAAGGAAGTCAAGATCAGCCGAGTCCCGACAGATGATAATGTCGCTGATCCGTTGACAAAGCCACTCCCAAGGCCTAAGCTCGAGTATCTGACTGAAGCTGTAGGCATTAGAAACATTGAAATGTAATCTAAATTTGAGTGGGAGTTTAAAGGCTTTATTTTAGTTATTTGATATGTTCTTGTAAAACATTTTATGTTTAATGAAATTATTGTTTCAAGATTATTTTAACTGTGATGAAATAATCGTTCCAAAGTGATATAAACCATTTTTATAGGTCATTGAAGTAAGTGACTTGATCGTGAGTCATCAAAGTCATTTAGCTTGATCATGAGACCCTATATTTGATAGATGGCTTAAATCATTCAGTCCCTAGTCGAAGGTTGTTGAAATTGGAACACCAACAACCGTGTAAGACTAGATTGGTATGTGACTTATGACCAAGTTTCATGGTGTCATAGATGCACGGCATCAAAGTCAGTACATAGGTGTATGTTGGGAACATACGACCGGACATGACCCGCTTATGAGAACTCTTCAGGATATTTATATCTGTGTCATAAGAGATTCTCACTACGACTATAGAGTATAGCCCTTAGACCTGAGTTCGCATGCATGTGACTGCACATGGACTGATGCACTTTGATCATTGTCTAACGCTGTCGTTCTGCGATAGTTATAAGGACCTTGTTTGGGTACATTATGAAGTAAGTAGTTTACAGTGATGGAACAAGACGGGATTTGTCCCTCCAATATAAATGGAGTGAATATCTCTAGGCCAATCGGAGATTTGAATACTGGAAAATGCATGGCCATGCTCAAACGGACTGACCCGAGTCGTTTGGATTGTCAGTATCGAATCAGAGTCCGATGAACAAGATTAGACTTTATAAGGATGACACTAATCTTGCCTTATGACTAATCAAGATATTGAGACAAAAGGATTATGAATACAGAGATTCCAGTACAAGTGGGAGATTGTTGGAATTGTGTCCAGTAATCTCGGT
Source organism: Orychophragmus violaceus (assembly GCA_030180135.1). NCBI lineage: Eukaryota > Viridiplantae > Streptophyta > Magnoliopsida > Brassicales > Brassicaceae > Orychophragmus > Orychophragmus violaceus. The sequence continues at coordinate 38,996,092 of CM058240.1, forward strand.
ACTGTCTCTAGAAAGTAAGAGTATGTCAATGATCAGACATAAGTCATATAATACTGGGGATCATGATGGCTTGCTAGAGTCCGCTCATGATCTATAAGTCTTGGACTTATTGCCTTTATTATATGATCCCATATGGGTCACACGCTTAAGCTAGCAGGAAACAATGTGGAAACGGCTTAGCAGAAGAACGGTAAAAGTGCTAGGCATTTACCGAACTTAGAGAGAGATTAATGGGTTTGATTAATATAAGGGATTTAATTCTTTTGGAATTGGGCCCTAAAGGCCCATGAGAACTAAAAGGAGTTTTATAAATAAAACTCAATCAAGTTGCTCATAACCTGAAGCCCTAGCCGCGATTTCTCTCTCTCTCTGCGCCTCCCATCAGCTCGGTCTAGCAGCCAGTTTCCTGTGAAGCGTGTGTGAGCCTTTGGAGGATCCATCTCTTGGTGGTATTGCTGATCTCTGACATGTTCTCTCTTTCCGCTGCATAAACAGGTAAAAGGTGAGATCCATTATTGTTTCTATTCAAGAGAACCTAGATCTGGCATGTTTAGGATCTATTAATCTGATGAATTGAATCAGGATTAACTCTAAACGATCCAACACTACCTGCTGCTCCCACTGCTGATGCTGCTCGGGGTCTACTGGCTCCATCTCTAGATCAAAACCAAACGGTAACGGGTCCATCAGATAATCCTCCATACCAAGCAGCGGTGGAAACTCGGGTGCCTCAAGGGGTGGCGCCTGGTACATCAGTGGCGCATCTGTCGCTGCGAGAATCTGCGGCACGTCCGGCTCTGGCCACTGTGGCGGTAACTGCAGCTCCACATCTGCTCCGCCCAGAAATCCCAACATGTCGGCATAATGGTCTCGGCTACCGGCATCATCCATCATCGCTGGCGGTAACGGGTCTGGAAGAGGCGACCAATCTACCTGCGCTGCTCTCGCACCCTGCATCTGTCGTAACGGAACGGGCGGCTGATCCGCTGTACGGGATCCCTGCGTGTGACCTGGCGAAGCTGGGTACCCCTGGAACTGAACTACCTGTCCCTGCTCGGACCCCACTGATCCCTGCTGACTCATCCTGCTCGACTGTACTGCTCCGTATCCACACACACACCCAACCACTCTGCCCGGGACGCACTGCTGTAAGACTGCAATCAAAGACACAAAATGAGTTAGTACAAATAATACGAAAATTTCTACTTTCCCATCCCAACCCCAGGTGTAACGGACGCAGCTCAGTTTCCTAACGGTTGCTTGTGTGACACATTTGACTCGATAAAACACGGAAAACACTCAAAAATGAAATGTTTCGAAACAAGGATTTGAGCTTTTACTTGCTCATGAAGTTATGATGAATCAAACAAGGTTTTTGCTTGGATAATTTTCTCAAGAACACCAAGAACATCAAACAAGGTTTATTGTTTCTGGAAAAGAGAGAGTGAGAGATCGAGAGAGAGTTGAGAGAGATTAGAGAGAGAGGTTTAGATTAATTGAATGATAGGATGTTTACTTGCACAAGAAAGAGATTCAATGCATTCTCATGCATGCATGCAAAGAAGAAGAGAGGTGGCGACAAGGGGTGAGGACAAGTGTCCTACAGGGCTTTAATGGTTTCCAAAACATCACTTAATCATCATTACTCCAACCCATAATCCCACTTCTTTATTTGCTCGGTTTTGCGGTTTTCTCGGTTTAATATTTGAGAATGGTTCCGGATAATCCCATAAATTCCCAAACCTTCAAAATAAGATTCTTCATGCTATTTGATAAATTTAGCATTTTGAATCACTCCATTCGGGCTTACGTAGCTCTAGATATGAATTTCCGAAGTTTCTTCGGTTTAGTCGGTTTCCATCCCGACAAGCCGTGAAACTCGTTTCTGCTCCGATTCTTCCAATTTTGGTCTTCTAAACATTCTTTATGTTAAAACATAAGAATATTTGGCCCAACTCGGCTTCCGTCTCGACTTTTGGTAAAATTACCATTTTACCCCTAACTTAGGTAAAATGACGATTTTACCCTCGGTTGACTTTCTGCTGCCCGTTGACCGTATTTTTGATACGGGGTATCACACACACACCTAAGCAAACTGGATATACTTCATGTGGGAATGATCATTAATATATTGATCAATTAATGTGTATTTGATACACATTTATGTAGGTGTTTTGAGAATGTGTCGACCGACGCTAACAGTAGTGTCGTTCGACACAAGAGTCTAATCGGCACACACAAGAGTTGATCGGTTAATGACTTAATTAGGTTTTACTCGTGCTTATATATATGGGATATATGAGACACGAGTGGGCATGAGCCGTCAGCAAAAAAGAGAACCTAAAAACTCAGAAGCAAACATGTGTATCCCAGAGAGATCCGATCTCCCGGCACTAGCATCCCGGCGGATTCCAGTTTGTGTGCATGTGGATACCAGTAGAGGCGCAGAACTTGAGGCGCTTGAGAATCTCGAATATCTGATAATCTTCCGCTGCTAAACTCCAGGTAATTCGAGATCTGATGTAGATTCAATATACCTAGACCCTGGATCCTAGGCTTGGAATTATACCTAGGGTTGCTAATCTGATTAGGAACTGCTAGAAATTCTTACAGATATGACACAAGAGGAGATTAACTTCATTGCGGGGCAGGGTGGTTTCAACAAGGGCTTCAACCAAAACTATAAAAACCACCCAAACTTTTCATACCGAAACCCCAATGTAGCCAATCCTCAGGACCAAGTCTATCCTCAAGCTCCATCTCAAGGACAAGCTCAACAACAAAAGCCATTTGTACCTTACACTAACCAACAAGGGTTCGGCAATAAGCCTCAGTTTCAAAGTCAACAAGGCTATGTTCCCAAGCAACAATTCCCACCCGGTTTTGGGTAACAACAACCACAAGCTTCTTCTTCCTCAGGATTGGATAATGCGTTAAAGAGTATGATGCAGCAACTTCTTCAAGGGAAAGCCTCAGGAGCTATGGAGGTACGGGATCTCAAGAGTGAGCTTCAGAACTTGACTTCAAGGGTCACCAACATGGAGAATCAAAAGGGGAAAGCTGATTCTACCAACCATTGCAACACCATTCATTCAAATGTTGACCATGAAAAGTTTGTAGCTGAATTAGAAGCCCCTATCTTTGGTTCTCCACTTGAGAAGGAGAAAGATGATAAGTTGGATGAAGAGGCCATCATTGAGGAGTTTCTTCTTGGTCATAGTGATGAAACCGTATATGAAGACATGGTTGAGGTAGAACCACCCACGACCAAGATAGCTCCTACTTCACTTCCTAAGCTAGGAGCGCCGGGCAAGTTCTCATTATCTTGCTCTCTTGGTCACTTGAAGATTGAGGATGCCTTGTGTGATACAGGCTCAAATGTGAGTGTCATATCCCTTGAGATGGTTGAAGAATTGGGGATCAAGAGCATTGAGAGTTACAAATCTACTCTCACCTTTGGGGATTCTTCAACAAAAGTACCATATGGGGAGCTTAAAGACTACCTGGTGATGATTGAGGATTGTACAATCCCAACTTATTTTGTGGTTATGAAGATGAAGAAGGGAAAGAAGCTTCCTCTACTATTGGGCACGGATTTTCTCAACACTACCGGTGCAACAATGGATTTCAACAAGAAGAGGGTAGTACTCACAAAGGTGAATGATAAGGTGTTCTATCCCATGAAGTCATCCTCCATCAACACTTGTGGAACCATCACAAGTGACCTTAATCTCGAGGAGGAAAGGACTTTTGCTAGTCTTGCCAAGCTTGAGTATTGTGCATCCATCATTTTGGGAGATTTGAGGATTGAGGAGCCACAAGTTGAAAAGGTTGAGAAGTTGTACTCCCCAAAGGTTGAACAAGTTGTGAAAGATGCTTTGGTTGGAGAGAGTAGTAAAGAGCTGATGAGTGAACACTTGGAAAGTGTTCCATTAGAGGAGGTGAGTGGAGCAAAGGAAGCTCCTCGTAAGAGAAAGAAGAAGAAGGGAAAAGCACCTACAACCTCTACTCATACTCAAGCTCCTAGCACTCTCACTCTCAGCCCTTTAAAGCTTAAGGATGGGACAATAGAGTACAAGGTAAAATGCAAGGGGATCTCTAAGCCATTCTCAAGTGCAAGAGCCATCCTTACTCCTGAGCTTCAAGCTGATCCAAAAAAGATCCAAAAGCATCTCAACAAAGTCTTGACAATCACTCAAACGGTCAAGACTCCTCCACCTCCTCACTAAAAGAAAAGGTAGTCAAGCTTAGTGACTTAAAACAAGCTCACTTGGGAGGAAGTCTCATGTCTATCTCTTGTAAATATTGCTTTATGTTTTAATTTTCCTAGTCATTGTTGATCTTTCTATTAGGTCTCTTCAGGTTTTAGGCTATATAGGTTTTGGCATTGAGAGAAAGAAAGAAGAAGGGTCATGGCGAAATCAACAAAGGATTGAGCTCTCATCCAAGTTGGGAGGAACTCTATAGCCTCCACCTCCCATTCCTCCATCCCATTTCACTCCACTTAAAGCACCAAGTAACACTCCACCCTTGTACATATTTAGTTTTTCTTTTCTTTCATGGCATTTTGTTTGTTTTTGGTCTTTCTTCCTCGCTTCTTTCACACAAGGGACTGTGTGATTTAAGTTTGGGGGAGAGACCAGTTGCTAATCATGTTTCTTTTGATCTTATTTTTTTTTCTTTGAGTCTCATGCATTGCATCTAAGGCATAGAAAAACCAAATGAAAGAGAAACTCTCTATGGAGTAGTAAGCCTAGCAAAGAGACATGTCAATGAGAAGAGGAAGTACTCGGAGGGTTATTCCTATTTCAGTATTTGATATACTTGCGTTTTCATACATTTAGGGAGTTGATTAGATCATGTTTTGGTTTCATTTAGCCTTTTTTCGTTACATTTTCTTGTTCTTTGTCACCTTTGTAAATAGTTGCATCTAGGATTAGAGTTTGCATTGTTTTAGTATATTATGGAGTGTGCCTTAGTCCTTTACAGGTGATGTGGAGTTCGGAGAATTAAATAGAGGAGAGGAAAATGAAAAGAAGTCTTTGCATATACGAAAGAGTGAATGGGAGATCTTCATACGTGTGTTTGCTGAATTCAACAATTGTGTGCTCGTGTTGACCATGTGACCATGCATGCTACGTGTGGAGAGAAGACGTGACGTGAACCAGCCGGCGAGAGATGACTCGCAAAGCCCCCCCCCCCCCCCCCCCCCCCCCCCGCCCCGTCGACGGTCAGTGATTCCCCCCCCCCCTCATGACGACGAATTTCATAAAGGTTGGACAGCGGCTTCTGCATCGGCTGGTGTATCGGGCTGAATGGATATCGGTTCGAGTATCGGCCAGACGAGCCAATACACTTCTTCGACCAAAAATCCGAGAGCTCGTATCGGTTACCAAATCGGCCAGACGAGCCGATACACTTCTTCGACCAAAAATCCGAGAGCTCGTATCGGTCACCATATCGGCCAGACAGGCCGATACGTTTCCCAGAAATTGTTTTGGATCCGGGTCAATACCCGGTTTGTTCCGGGTTGACCCGGTTCGCCCCATACTCACTATTTAAGCCAAAAACATATTTTCTATTGTTTCTTAAGCTTTATTTTTGTTCTAAACACTTTGTAAGAACAAGTTTGACTCTTGGATTAATCTAAGTACTTCTTTTCAGATTTCTTCTTTTATTCTTACTACTTTCTCTAATCTCCAATGATTAACACTATCTCTTTGGGTTTTGTTGATCACAAGATGATTAGTGAGTTATCTCCTTTTGAGCTTCTGGGTTAGGAAGATTTGAGTGATTAGGGGTTGAATCTTGATGTCTAAGGCTTAAATTTGATTGATCCTTTCTCATTAGATGCTCTTAATGCTAGATTAGGCTTAGCTATCCTTAATCTAGAACTTTGGGATTTTATTGCACATAAGGTGTTCGATGAAATGCTAGCTAGGATTTAGTGAGAGCTTTGCATTCTTATCCAATGACAATTGATGTGTAAGGTGTTTAGTAGATAAAGGACTTGTGTTTAATGCATGCTTGCTTGTGATTAGCCAATGAAAGTTGATGTTTAATGCTTGATTAGCATAGGGTTAATGGCATGAGAGTGTATTAACTTGAATTAGTGTTCATAAGCTAAAGGATTAGCATTTTAATTTGTGTTTGACATCTTGATTCAATGCTTAGTTGCTTAGATCAAATTTCCATTTGAATTATCTTGTTTGTTCTCTCTTGCTTGATTTTATAGCTTGATATTGTTAATTGCACTTAGGATATTAGAATTTCAACTCAAATTGGTATTGCTTGACTGTTTGGGTTTAGTGTATTCTTATTGGCTCTTTTCGTCCCAAAAAGGTTCGATACCTCAAAGCTACACGATAAGCTTGATGAATTGGTACCTCAAAGGATTGCAAAATCCTTGTTATCAATTTGGCGCCGTTGCCATTTTGGGATTTTGGATTGATCAATTCGATTTATAATCCTATTTAGTTCAAGTCTTTGTTACTAACTTTGCCTCTTCCTCTCTCTTTGATGTTAGGTGTATGAACTTACGCAGCCGTGGGACAACAAACTTAGTTGCAAGAGTTGAGGACATCAAGGCACACGAGAGGAGATTAGCAAAGGAACGACGCACACAAGAGAGAGCTGTTCACTTAGAGAGATTTGGCGATGCGGTCATCGGAACCAGATCAAACCAGGCGCTCACTGACTCAATCACTGACTCAACCACTACGTCAAGCAGCGCAAGGATACTTAGAGAAATCAAAGCCACGATGAGTTCTGATCCAGTACAAGGCATAGGATTGGTTATACATCCAACAATCAATCCTAAGAAGACCTATGACCCAGGAGGAATCATAACACATGGAGAAGAGATTATGGAGCCGAGAAGATCTAACAAGACTTATGAGCTTATCTTAGCTCAAGTGGAGACCAAGGTCCAGACATCTAGCTCAGCTCATCATCAGCATGCCACTAAGGAGAATCATCCCCAAAAGATGACACCAGAAGAAGATACTAAAAAGGAGCTAACCATATGTAGCATCACAACTAGCTCAGCGGATAACTCAACGACTAGCTCAGCAGACTTGCCATATATGGAAGCATTCACATTTGGAAGGTCAATTCAGCACCAAGCCTTTACCTATCAAAACTACAGTGTTTTGAGCTCCTTTCCATCATGTCCAGACGTCCTCAGCTGCACAAGACCACACAAGATTCTCCATAACTTCAACAAGTCACACTTACCATTTTTGGAGAAGAAAGAGATCAAACACCAACGGCTTCTTTCCACGAATGAAAGCTGTGAATTCTTTGCCTGTCAAGATGTTCCAGAGATCCTAACTTATCCCTTAAAGCCATCCAGATACAAAGGAAAGCATCCAAGCATTGAAGCCTTACCATATTCATCCTAACGGCTAGTTTCCTTTAAGTTGCGATTTCTTGTTCAAGGTCAATATGACCGTTAGTCTTATGTCCTATAAAGTCTCATTGTATTGTTCATTTGTAAATCACGCTTTCAATCAATCAACTAAGTATTATTCAGTTTCTTCAAAGAGTGTTCTTTGTTAAGAATTTCCCCTTCTCTTGAATAAGTGTGTGATTCACCTATTCTCTAGAAAACCTTGAATTAACTTGTTTGTGTGATTCAAATAAGTTGTTCAACCACAGATTGAGAGAGTCAATCAGCCCATCGAACAAGTGAGTTGTTCATCATCATCCATTCATTCCATCCATTTCGGTCAAGTAAGAGAGCTCTTAAGCCAGTGCTTGTCCTCCATCAATCCATCGCTCAAGCTTCCGCTCCGGGGCTACATCATCTGGTATCAGAGCCGAAAGGTTCCTAATCAGGTGTTATCTATCCTTACCTTTCGGTTTTCATTGCATTTAGTTATTGCATCTAGTTTTTGTTTTCATTTCATCTTAAATCAAAAAGCCATAAAATTGTTTTCATTTTTCATCTATTTCTCTGATTTTGTTTGCATACTTAAAAGAAAACCCCTAAAAAAAAAATCTTTTGTTTTGCATCTTCTATCAAAAAGCCATAAAAAGTTGTTTTCATTTTTCATCTATTTCTCTGATTTTGTTTGCATTCGTATTTTTGTTTAAAAAAAAAAACTTCAAACCCAAAAAGAAAAAGAGTTCAAGTTTGTGTTTCTTTGATTTCTATTTAAGTGTTCTTAGTTTGTTCCAAAAAGTTCAAAAAGAAAAAAAAAAGTTTTCATTGTTTGATTTGAATTCCTTTAAACCAAAAGCAAAAAAAAACGTGTTCTTTCCATATTAGTTTTGTTTCATTTCGAAATTAAAAAGGAAAGTTTACATTTAAGTTTTGTGTCACCAAAATCTTGTTTCCATTTCTTGTTTATTGCACTTATAAAAAAAGGGAAGGTTTTCAATTTTCATTCAAATCACTTTGAACCCATTGATACTCTTTTAATTTGAATTGTTTCAGGAACTAGCTCAGACATGGGAGAAGGAGCAGCTGCTGATCAGATCACCATGAATCAGCTTCTTGAAGTCTTGAGAGGCATGAGTGAGCATCTGACCCAGCTAGAGAAGTATCATCCTACACAACAACAAGAAGAGAATGGACTTGGGAATGCACCAGGAACTACTTATGTGGAGCCTAAACCACCAGACCAACATTGGGGAACAAGAACGACAAAGTCACATCCACCAAGGGCTTCCCAACGAAAATCAGGGAGTGACTCAAGCCGTGCAACATTCAAAGCCACCTACAAGTCAAAAGTCAGGTTAATTTGGGATGATGGATATTATTATTATGGACCTGAATTCTTTGTATATCCAGGAGGTAAAGCAAGCTATATAGATTGGGAAAGCAACATGGAAGAGTACTTTAGCTACTATTGTGTTCCTGATGAAGAGCGACTCCATATAGCACTTGGACAACTCACCAAAGAGGCTCTAAGATGGTGGAACAAGGAAGAGTATGAGAGATGGTACTACAAGGAGCCAAAGATCAGAACATGGGATGAATTAAAGTTGAGCATGTGGGAGAAGTATTGTTTATAGAACAAAACTACTTATCCACCGAAGAGATCATCAACTCCTAAACTTGTGAAAGATGCCAATAGCTCTCAAACAAAGTATCAAGGTAAGTTCTCTGTCTCTAAGAATACATTAGAACTAATGTGTTGTAAGTGTAAGAGCAGGGATCATGTTGCTAAGGATTGTCCAAGAAAGAGGACCACAACATCAAATGGTGAAAGGCTAGTACCACAAGAGACCAAAGGAGGAGAAAAGCGACCAGCAGCCTATAAACCATTTAATGAGTTTTCCACCTTCAGATTTGCACCAGTAGAACACACTCACGAAGTCCTGAAGGAGGAGCAAGAGTTGAGCACTCACTCATTGTCTAAATCGCAAGACATGCCAACACAAGGTAAGTGTTCTAACCTTGTAAATTCAAAAGAGCCAACATGTTATAGGTGCCATAGAAGAGGGCATTTTGCTGCAAATTGTCCATCTAAGAAGTTGTTCAAAGATATAACATCAGAGTTAAAATTGGAAGTAACTAACACAAATGATAATTTTGTGCAATCTGATATTTTAATTTCCAATTCAAGACTCATGCACTTGTCTTTGCCAAAGAGTTTTGATGCAGGAATAAGACAAGGAGAATGGCATATAAGCAAAGGTGAAGAAAATCAATTCCTACACCTTACTTGTTCAAAGGAGGCCGAGAAAGAGGAAACCAAGCAAGACAACGACAGAAGAGTGCAAGCAAACAAGGTGAAATCTGAACTTAAAGTGAATAAACTTGTTTGTCAAACCACTGTTATGATGCACTTGTCTCTGAACCAAAAGGTTCATGAAAGTTTAGGTGCCAAAGAAGAATCGGAGCAACATCAATATGATGATACACAAGCAAGTAAAGGACAAGAGTACATTCAAGGTACCATCATGACTGTTCTACCAAGACATGAGCGAGACAAGGTAAGTCAATATCTTACTCAAAATGTTCATACTGATTCCAAGGATATGATAATGCATTTGTCTTGTCCAAAAGAACTTGAGAAAGATATAGGTCTTGAAATCAAGTTTCGGGCAGAACCATCAACACAAAGGAATCAAGATGAGAAAGATCAGGGAGCTTCAAACAATGATGGACTAGAGCATGAAACCTCTAGTAGTACACGCACCAGGAGAGAGGAGACTCTGAACCAGCTTGTCAAAGCCATAATGGTAAGCTTCAACCTTGTGCAACCTGTTTTTAAAGTCTCAAACTCAGATATAATACACTTGCTCTTTTCTTTAAGAGTTGACTTAGGTACAGGTCTGATAAAGATCAAGAGGCCAAGGGCAGAAGGAGTCTTGAAAGAGAGACCAAAACCGAGCCATGTTTCCACACATGAGCCACAAGAAAATCAAAGGCTTGAATTATATCATGCTTCAACCAAACATGAGGTTATCTCTGAACTTAAAGTGCCTAACACTGATTGTCAAGCCACTGGTATGATGCACTTGTTTCTTGAGTCAAGTGTTGAGACAGGGATTAGATCTAAAGATAAGGCCAAATGGGAGATCAAGGAAAATCCACCAGACCAAAACCAGCACACTACATCTATTAGCATGGTAAGTCTTTCTTTGATCCACTTCATTTCCCATGACTCAACAGCTGTGTTAAAGGATTTGTTAAGCTTACAAGTGGATGAGATATCAGTAGCACATGAAGATGACTCTAAGGAAAATGACTTAAACCAATATTTATGTGATAAGAAGCCCATAATGCACTTGTTTCTTTGCCAAAGTGTTGAGAATATTTCAGGTCTTAAAGAGAGCAGAAGCAAGATAAGCAAAGGAGGCGTCACACCAGCTCAAAGAAGAGGAGCATTGCTGTCCTATCTACTCAAAGAAGAACCACTGGATGCTCCACAACCCAACCGGAATCAAAATGATTCCCAAGGTAATCTTCTAAACCCTCATTCACTTCACTGGACTAACTTGACTTATCTATGTGCAGGTTATCAAGTTTTGAGGTCAAAACTTCTTGAAGAGGGAGGGTATGATGCGGTCATCAGAACCAGATCAAACCAGGTGCTCACTGACTCAATCACTGACTCAACCACTACGTCAAGCAGCGCAAGGAGACTTAGAGAAATCAAAGCCACGATGAGTTCTGATCCAGTACAAGGCATAGGATTGGTTATACATCCAACAATCAATCCTAAGAAGACCTATGACCCAGGAGGAATCATAACACATGGAGAAGAGATTATGGAGCCGAGAAGATCTAACAAGACTTATGAGCTTATCTTAGCTCAAGTGGAGACCAAGGTCCAGACATCTAGCTCAGCTCATCATCAGCATGCCACTAAGGAGAATCATCCCCAAAAGATGACACCAGAAGAAGATACTAAAAAGGAGCTAACCATATGTAGCATCAAAACTAGCTCAGCGGATAACTCAACGACTAGCTCAGCAGACTTGCCATATATGGAAGCATTCACATTTGGAAGGTCAATTCAGCACCAAACCTTTACCTATCAAAACTACAGTGTTTTGAGCTCCTTTCCATCAAGTCCAGACGTCCTCAGCTGCACAAGACCACACAAGATTCTCCATAACTTCAACAAGTCACACTTACCATTTTTGGAGAAGAAAGAGATCAAACACCAACGGCTTCTTTCCACGAATGAAAGCTGTGAATTCTTTGCCTGTCAAGATGTTCCAGAGATCCTAACTTATCCCTTAAAGCCATCCAGATACAAAGGAAAGCATCCAAGCATTGAAGCCTTACCATATTCATCCTAACGGCTAGTTTCCTTTAAGTTAGCGATTTCTTGTTCAAGGTCAATATGACCGTTAGTCTTATGTCCTATAAAGTCTCATTTTATTGTTCATTTGTAAATCACGCTTTCAATCAATCAACTAAGTATTATTCAGTTTCTTCAAAGAGTGTTCTTTGTTAAGAATTTCCCCTTCTCTTGAATAAGTGTGTGATTCACCTATTCTCTAGAAAACCTTGAATTAACTTGTTTGTGTGATTCAAATAAGTTGTTCAACCACAGATTGAGAGAGTCAATCAGCCCATCGAACAAGTGAGTTGTTCATCATCATCCATTCATTCCATCCATTTCGGTCAAGTAAGAGAGCTCTTAAGTCAGTGCTTGTCCTCCATCAATCCATCGCTCAAGCTTCCGCTCCGGGGCTACATCACTTGGGTTGGAACCAATTGTAGAGGTTCAACAGGACTTTGTGGGTGTTGAGCAGCCAGTTATGGATCACCAAGAGAAACAGAATCATCAGGGCAATGATGGACAGAATAATAGGATTCCAGTTCATCCAGAGAGGCCAGCTAGAGCCATTGGTGATGGAGATGCACCGGATACAAACGCAAACCGGCAAGGGATCATTCCACCACCGGTAAACAACAACAACTTCGAGATCCGGGCTATCTTGATTAACACGGTGCAAAATAATCAGTTTCACGGGCTTGCATCTGAGGATCCCTTGCAGCACTTGGATACATTTGACAAGATTTGTGCTACCACAAGGCTTAATGGTGTGACTGATGATGGTTTGAAGATGCGTCTCTTCTTTTTATCTTTGGCAGATAGAGCTAAGGAATGGGAAAGCAACATCCCTCCGGGATCTATTACTACTTGGGGAGACCTTAAGAAGGCTTTCTTGAAGAAGTTCTTCTCAGCTACTAGGACTGCCCGTTTTCGCAATGAGCTATCCGGCTTTGTGCAACGCAACAATGAGAGTTTTGCTGAAGCTTGGGAGAGGTTCAATAGGCTCACTAATCAGTGTCCCCACCACGGTTTCACTAAGGAGACACTTCTCAGTAACCTCTATCGCGGAGTGCTTCCTAAAATGAGGGTGATGCTAGATTCTTCTAGAAATGGACACTTCCTAGGCAAGGGAGTTGATGAGGCTATGGAGTTAATTGAAAATCTTGCTATAAGCGATGGGAACTACAATGAGGATTACGAGCGGACTAATAGAGGATCATCTTCTACGGATGAGAAGTACGAGAAGGAAATCAAGTCCTTAAATGAGAAGTTAGACAAGATGATCTCCTCAAGCCAAAAGCAAATCAGCTTTGTGGGCAACTATGATGATACTCTGCCACTCCTCTATAGCGTGGGAGAAGATATGACACAAGAGGAGATTAACTTCATTGCGGGGCAGGGTGGTTTCAACAAGGGCTTCAACCAAAACTATAGAAACCACCCAAACTTTTCATACCGAAACACAATGTAGTCAATCCTCAGGACCAAGTCTATCCTCAAGCTCCATCTCAAGGACAAGCTCAACAACAAAAGCCATTTGTACCTTACACTAACCAACAAGGGTTCGGCAATAAGCCTCAGTTTCAAGGTCAACAAGGCTATGTTCCCAAGAAACAATTCAGTCGTAATTTAGTAGTTAAACAGTCGGAAACATGTCGTAAAACGGTAAACAAGTTTGAGGTGGTCGCTATTCAGTCATTTATAAGTCATTACACAGTCGTAAATTAGTCATACCATTTTTTGATTGAAGTGCGACTACGTGTACACGACTACCCAATGACTACACATGAGCCGCAAGATAGTCGTACATACAGTCACAATGCAGCCGTAAACTGTTACGACTATTATACGACGAAAGGCTATATTGCAAAATAGTCGTATGTTCAGTCGCAATTCAGTTGGGAAATTATATGATTGAATTGCGACGATATAATTTTGCAAGCAAGAATAACCAATGACAGATTTAGTCGTAAATCAGTTGTATCGTTTGTTTTTGCGACTGATTCACGACTGTTGTGTGTGTTACTAAAAACCTATTTTCTAGTAGTGGGCTTTGAGTGGTGAGCAAGTTTATAGCGAGCGATTGCAAGATGTAAATCCACTGAAAACAAAGGACGTCGGTGGAAACGGTCACGAAAAGAAGGAGCTTGGTTATGGAAAGTGGCATAACTGGCACAAGGAAAGCATATTGTGGGAGCTTTAGGTACGAAGAGTCATGACTGCAACGTTTTTATGGAGCGGCTACTTCCATGTATCTTTACCGAACTCTTAGACCAGAACGTCTACCTTGCGTTATCAAATGCTAATTAATTTTAATTATAGTATATAACACGAATATTTGATAAGAAAATATGAGTATTTTATATTTACCAACAGTTTCAATATTTATATATAGAGGGGTTGGAGATTTTTTCCGTGACTTATACTCGAGAACTTTACAAAACAAATCGCGTTCAAATTCTCAAAGAAAATATAGTTTTAATCATGTGCAATTTTGAAAAGACCTTTCCACCATCATTTTTCGACGTGATGGAGCACTTGCCGATACATCTCCCCTACGAAGCTGAATTAGGAGGCCCAGTGCAATATAGGTAGATGTACCCTTTTCAAAAGTTTTTCAAAGAGTTGAAAGGGAAAGCAACGAACAAAAGATATTCGGCAGGATTCATTATTCAATCATATATCGATGTAGAGGTAACTTATTTCTCAGAGCACTACTTTGATGCGAATATAAAAACGAAATCAAGGTAAACACGCTATGGCCAATCACATGTTCACTTTGCCATTTTTGATACACACATGGTAGCTATTAACTAATTATAAAATTTTCTAAACTAATTAATTTGGTTAGGTTAACCAGATTCACTGAGGGTGAAATCCCCATATAACATCTCGATGTTCCTGATATATATAGTCAAGTAGGTCGTCCAACTGAAAAATGCAAGAATCTGGCTTTAAGAGAAAGAATATAGATGCGCACATGTATATGTTCTACGAAACTGTGGATTTTTAGCCACTAGAGAGGTATGTATATATATAATTTGGCATGTCTTATCTTACGGTTTAATATATTCCACTATATATGATTTCTCATATAAGTTTTGGTCGAAATTAAAGCATGTTCGAAGATTATATGTCTATAAAATATCAAAAACTCTCTGAGAAAGATATCTCCGCAAAAAGACCCGAAGAATATCCTATCTGGATTGAAGATTATGTATGTGTAAAATTCAGTCGTACCTATATACATATTATATTTATATGAATTTATCTGCATTGCTCTATATTTGATATTTTCTTTTCTATATACATGTTACTTATTGGAAAAAAACATATCCTTTTCCTCCTTGGGTGCTAGAGATAGTGCATGGACCTATGCATAAGGATAAAACTTGGCCCATCTATTTTTCAAGAGGATATTTGTTTCATACGGAGAATCACGGCGAGGGACGGAAGAAATGTAATTATGGTGTACGTGTTAAAGGAGAGAATTATGCTGATGCATCTGATGATGCTTATTTCCACAGGATCTTATCTGATATCATACAGCTCGAGTATGAGGAAATTGTGAATTTGAGAATCATACTTTTTAAGTGTAAATGGTACGACCCTATGATCGGTAGAGGCACTCGGAGGAGTAATGGTGGCATTGTAGATGTTCTTTCATCAAGAAGATACAACAAAGACGAACCATTTGTTCTAGGTACGTATGTTCCTTACCTGTAAATCTTATTGCCTTTAAATATATGTATGTATATAACTTTATTTTGTACATACATATTGCACAGCCTCACAAGCGGATCAAGTTTGTTATATCTTGTATCCATACACGAAGAAACAAAAGAATTTGTGGCTAAATGTTGTTCAAGTAAAAACGAGGCGAAATATTTCAGGAGATTATGGTGACATTGAACCGATTCATTTGCAACAAGAAAATGATGATCATGTGATGATGACTAGAATCGAAGATCTCGTTATCGAGAACTTGGTACAAGGAGGAAACCCAATACATTTTGATTACGTGGTCAGGGATTTGGAACCAGAAGATGAATCCCGGTATAATTTACCCTCTTCTGATGATGAGGATGAAGATGACGATGAAAAACAGGATATAGAACCATAGTAATATGCTTATTATATTTGTCGGTGTAACTTATCGGCTTCTCAATTGCGAAACTGTAATAAATTTTATATTTCACCAATTAGACTCGCTAAACCTTTTTCTTTCTAAGAGATGGGGTTAGGATGTATATGTTGGATCTCCTAGGATCTAAGGGTTTGATATATTGAATCACTAACCTCGTTCTTACCTTGTTACTGGCAGCGGAATGAATGGTGAACGAGATCAGTAGCGACACAGGTGCCTCGCCTCTACCAGATACACACGCACACAAGCTGGAAACGGGATGCTAGTGCCGGATCTTTTGGGATCTGAGAGTTTCTGGTGTTTCTGCTCTTTCTATCAAGAAAAAAGTCGACGGCTCACGTTTTTATTCGACCTAAAACACATTTAACGGGGCAGACTTGATTAAGTCATAATTTCGAAAAACCCTTTCGAAACCCGAACTGTGTCGACCGACACACAAGCTGTGTCGATCAACGCAACACCATTTTCTCGATAATAATGTGTATCTAATACAGATACACATTAATATGATCATTACCATAATGATCATTCCCATGTCTTAGCTTCCAGTTTGCTTAGGTGTGTGACCCTATAGGATCATATAATACTGGCAGTAAGTATACAACTTACAGATTGCAAGAGGCTTCTAGCAAAACATTGCAACCGCCCAGTATTATACGAGTGTCTGATCTCGACACACAACTATCATCAGGAGTGAGTACAAGTGTGATTTCAGGACACTATCCCAACAATCTCCCACTTGTACTGGAATCAACAATTCCTATAATCCTTTTGTCTCTATATCTCGATTTGGCATAAGGCAAGATTAGTGTCATCCTTATTAAGCCAACATCGTGTTTATCGAACTCCTGATCTCATACTGAACTACAGTTCGTTTGACTGCGGCCACACATTTTTCTCAGTATTAAATCTTCGATAGGCCCTGAGATATTTATCTCCCGTTAATCAGGAGGGACAAATCCCATCTTGTTCCATCCCTATTTCAACGCACACTTCATGATATACTTGAACAGTGCCGTTATAGTCGCCAGTTACGGGTCGACGTTTGACAAAGTCAAAGTGTACCAATTCATATGCAAGAAAGCATGATGAACTCAGGTCTGAGGACTATACTCTTAGTCGTAATGAGAACCTCTTATGACACAGATATAACTATCTTGTAGACTTCTCATCAGCGGGTCATGTCCGATCATATGTTCACCAACATATATCTATGTGACTGACTGCGATAATCATATCATTGGCTCCACGAAACTTAGCCAACAGTCACCTCACACTCTAGTCTCTCGCGGTTGTCATTGTCCCACTTTGACAACCTCGACTAGGGACATAACATAATCTATGTCATCTATGATTTATAGGGTTTCATGATCAAGTCCTCAACTTGATGTCCTATAATATGACATAAAATTATTTTGGGACCATTATTTAGATCACAATAAATAATGCTGAAATCAAATTTCATTAAACATATCCATCAGAATGTTTTACAAGAGCATCTTATTATAACTAAAATAAAACTAAAACTCCCACTAGAATCAAGATTACATCTTATGATCTCTAATGCCTACAACAGTCGTATGACTCTCATGCTTAGGCCTTGGGAGTGACTTCGTCAGAGGATCAGCGACATTCTCGTCTGTCGGAACTCGGTTGATCTTCACATCACCTCTATTGACGATATCACGAATCAGGTGATACCTCCTCTCTACGTGTTTGGACTTCTGGTGTGACATGGGTTCTTTCGCCTGAGCAATGGCTCCGTTGTTATCACAAAACAAAGCCATTGGCTCCAAGATACTAGGAACCACACCAAGTTCAGTCATGAACTTCTTGATCCAAACAGTTCCTTTGCCGCTTCAGAAGCAGCAACATATTCAGCTTCCGTCGTGGAATCAGCTACGGTATTCTGCTTAGAGCTCTTCCAGCTCACTGCACCGCCATTCAGACAGTAGACATATCCAGACTGTGATCGGAAATCGTCTCTGTCCGTCTGAAAACTCGCATCGGTGAATCCATTCACCACAAGTTCTTCACTTCCTCCATACACCAGGAATTTATCCTTAGTATGTCTCAAATACTTGAGAATATTCTTGACAGCTGTCCAGTGAACTTCACCTGGATCAGATTGGTATCTACTCGTCATGCTTAACGCGTAAGCTACATCTGGACGAGTGCAAAGCATGGCATACATAATAGATCCTATTGCAGAAGCATAAGGAATCCTATTCATGCGCTCCCGCTCAGCATGAGTCACCGGACACTGCTTCTTGCTGAGACTAATGCCATGAGACATCGGTATGAAGCCCTTCTTGGAATCATGCATCTTGAATCTGTGCAACACCTTATCGATATAAGTGTCCTGGCACAATCCAATCAGCCTGTTCACTCTATCTCTGTAGATTCTGATTCCAAGAATGTACGCGGCTTCTCCCATGTCTTTCATGGAAAAACAACTTCCGAGCCAAGTCTTAACAGACTGAAGCAACGGAACGTCATTACCGAGGAGGAGTATGTCATCGACATACAATACAAGAAACGCAATTCTGCTCCCACTAGTCTTCTTGTAAACATATGGTTCCTCTTCGTTCTTGATGAAACCAAATTGTTTTACTGCTTCATCAAAACGAAGATTCCAACTCCGTGATGCTTGCTTCAATCCATAAATGGATTTATGAAGCTTGCATACCTTTCCAGCGTTCTTAGGATCAACAAAACCTTCAGATTGTGTCATATACACATCCTCTTCCAGAATACCATTCAGGAAAGCGGTTTTGACATCCATCTGCCAAATCTCATAGTCATAATGAGCGGCAATTTCTAGAAGAATCCGAATGGATTTAAGCATAGCGACCGGGGAATAGGTTTCATCATAGTCAATACCATGAATTTGCTTGAAACCTTTAGCCACCAACCTCGCTTTGTAAATTTGCACATTTCCATCCACGTCAATCTTCTTCTTGAAGATCCATTTACACTCAATGGCTTTTGCACCATTAGGTAAATCGACCAAGGACCATACTTGGTTTTCTGACATGGATCCCATTTCGGATTTAGAGGCTCCAAGCCACTTTTCGGAGTTCGGGCCCATCATTACTTCCGCAAAGGTCGCTGGTTCGTCACTATCAATGATCATCAAATCATTAGAATTGGTCACGAGAAATCCATAGTATCTCTCGGGTTCGTGACAGATCCTTCCGGATCTGCGAACTTCAGGCTCCACAGGCGCCGGTTCCACAGAACTTTGTGGATCCAACTGCTGCTCTTCGTCAGCAGGTTGAGCAGTCTCCTGTGCATCTCGAATTTCTTCAAGATGTACTTTACTCCCACTATTTTTCTTAGAGAGAAACTCCCTCTCAAGAAAAGAACAGTCCCGAGCAACAAATACTTTGTTCTCAGATTGGTTGTAAAAGTAGTATGCCTTGGTTTCCCTAGGATAACCAACGAAGTAGCATTTATCTGATTTGGGTGCAAGCTTGTCAGAGATTAAACGTTTGACATAAGCCTCACATCCCCAAATCCTCAGGAAAGACAGACTAGGAATGTTCCCAGTCCACAATTCATGTGGTGTCTTTGCCACTGATTTAGATGGCACCCTATTTAGTGTAAACGCAGACGTTTCTAGAGCGTATCCCCAAAAGGATAATGGAAGATTTGAATGACTCATCATAGACTGAACCATATCCAATAAGGTTCGATTCCTCCTCTCTGACACTCCATTCCATTGGGGTGTTCCAGGAGGAGTGAGTTGTGAAATAATTCCACACTCGCTCAGATAGTCGCTGAACTCTTGACTCAAGTATTCTCCTCCGCGATCCGATCGCAGAGCTTTAATACTTTTGCCAAGTTGGTTATGTACATCATTCTTGAATTCCTTGAATCTATCAAAGGATTCTGACTTGTGTCTCAACAAATAGACATAGCCATACCTACTGAAATCATCAGTGAAGGTAATGAAGTACTTGTAATTTCCTCTGGCAACAGTACTCATTGGCCCCCATACATCAGTATGAACAAGGCCCAATAAATCACCGGCCATTTCATTTGGTTTGTTGAAAGGGGCTCTAGCCATTTTGCCCATCAAACAAGATTCACATTTCTCACATGATTCAAAATCAAATGAGCCCATAAGTCCATTTCGATGGAGTCTCTGAATGCGTTTCTCATTGATATGGCCCAAACGACAATGCCATAAGAAAGTCGGGTTTTCGTCATTTGACTTAAACCGCTTTGTATTTATGTTAAAGACAGGCATTTCTTGGTTTAAAACATATAACCCATTATCTAATGGGGCGCTACCATAATACGTACCATCACGATTAAAAGAACAAACTTTATTCTTAACAGCAAAATCAAAACCTTCCAAATCCAAAACGGAAATTGAAATTATGTTTCTGCTAATCGCAGGTACAAAGTAGCAATTATTCAAAGCTAAAACCATGCCCGAAGGTAAGGACAAATCGTAAGTGCCTACGGCCAGTGCAGCAACCTTAGCTCCATTCCCGACCCGTAGCTCCACTTGTCCTTTCTTCAGCGTTCTACTGTTTCTTAGTGCCTGCACATCAGTACAAATATGAGCACCGCAGCCGGTATCCAATACCCACGAAGTAGAACTAGAAGACATAACATTAAGTTCGATAACATAAATACCTGAGTCAGACGCATCATACGTCTTCTTCAGCTTCTTGTAATCTTCCATGAACTTTTTGCAGTCTCTCTTCCAATGCCCTAACTGCATGCAGTAGTTGCATTTATCCTCAGGAGAAGGCCCGGATTTGGGCTTCGGCTTGGGCTTGTCCTGACTCTCAGTCTGGACAACTTGGGCCTTTCCCTTATCCTTCTTAGCTTTCTTAAACATTTTACCCCTTGTACCATCAGTACACTGGGAGTTGCCTTCTTGAGATTTGGCTCTGCTGTCTTCAGCATGCCGTGCAACTCAGTCAATGTCTTAGTCATGTTTTGCATGTTGTAGTTCATGATGAACTGATCAAAACACGATGGCAAAGACTGCAGAATCATGTCAGTGGCTAGCTCCTGGCTAATGGCACAGTCCAGTTTCCCCAGGTTATCAATGTAACTCATCATTTTAAGGACATGAGGACTTACTGGACTATCCTTAGCCAGCTTGCAATCCATGAGAGATTTAACCGTCTGGTATCTCTCTGTGCGAGCTTGCTCCTGAAACAAAGCTTTCAGGCTGTTAATCATCTCAATGGGTGACATCACGTTCTCATATTGCTTCTGCAGCTCAGAGTTCATAGTCACCAGCATTAGACAATTAACATCTTTGACATCAGCTGAATGCTTATCCCAAGCATTCTTTTCTGTCTGCGGGGCATTGGAACGTGGCCTCTCGGTGAGAACTCTTTCAAGGACATATTCCTTGTTCTCCTGCCTGAGAACTATTCTCAGGTTCCGATACCATTCCAAGAAATTAGATCCATTTAACTTGTCCTTCTCAAGGACGGATCTTAGTGAGAAAGTGTTGATGTGAGTTGAGACAGACATAGCTGTAATTAAAGAGAGGTAGAGGTTTTAGTTATAATGCTCAAGGAAATGAGAATTCTTATCTAATAAGAAAGACTCGCATTGTATTCAAAACTATGTTTCCTCAGATGAATACAATGAGCCAAGATCCATACTTCACCAAAATCTGAGTGGGCAACTCGCCATCACCCAAACTTTAGTTATCTAGGTAAGCAAATCATTGCTAATTGTACCCAGTACAACTCTTGGTCGTAGATGAGACAAACTATGTCTAATCTACTCTGATGTCTCTGGGCCCAGAACTTCTGACAGCCCAGTCAAGTAAAACCAATCTCTTCTGTCTTGTGATCACTGACAGTCGCACTACAAGTTTATCAATGACCACCTGCCTTACTCATGTTGCTGTGGATATCAAGGACTCCAAGGCTATCCAACAAACAAAACGAGTCTTGACAGTAGACAAGATCGGGCAAGACATCAAGATCACTTGATATTTAGTTGAGGAAAAGAACTATTTGATCTTGATGTATATCTAATATACATCCAAGAAGTTATTAATTTAATTAAAACATTCAGTTTTATTAAGTTTAGGTTCATCTAGAACTTTAAGATTAAATTTGGTCTGGTATATGCAAATTTATGATCCAACCAATAATTCTGCGAATGGTGTGTCGATCGACGCCAACCATTGGCATCGGTCGACACAACATAATTTAAACCGGTCTTCGATAACCGGTCAAACCGGATCGAATTTCATTAACCGATTCAATCTAATTGAACCGGTTAGGTTTAACGGTCCATGTCGATCGTCACACAACCTGTGTCGATCGACATTACCAAACCAGAACCAATTGGTTAATTAAAATTAACCGAGCGAGATAACCGGTTCAATCCAATTGAACCGATCTATCTAATCGCTTTGCCTGTGTCGAGCGACACACCCAGCGTATCGATCGACACAGTAGGAATACGGGTACTCGATCTCAGATCGAAACCCTAAAATTATTTACGAGTTTTCGCTCTGTGTCGGCCGACACACGCTTTGTGTCGATCGACACTCTGCGACAAACCCTAAATATTTTACGCGTTATTTCGCGGCGTGTCGACCGACACACGCTTAGTGTCGATCGACACAGTGCGTTTTTAACAATTCATCGTTTTTAACAGGCACATAATCCGAGATTAACACTTGAAAACACGATTTTAGCAGGCAATAATCAATTCAACAAACTCAGTTTTCGAATTAATTGCATCAGATTCAATAGTCTAAACCATAACATGCTCTGATACCACTGTTGGATCTCCTAGGATCTAAGGGTTTGATATATTGAATCACTAACCTCGTTCTTACCTTGTTACTGGCAGCGGAATGAATGGTGAACGAGATCAGTAGCGACACAGGTGCCTCGCCTCTACCAGATACACACGCACACAAGCTGGAAACGGGATGCTAGTGCCGGATCTTTTGGGATCTGAGAGTTTCTGGTGTTTCTGCTCTTTCTATCAAGAAAAAGTCGATGGCTCACGTTTTTATTCGACCTAAAACACATTTAACGGGCCAGACTTGATTAAGTCATAATTTCGAAAAACCCTTTCGAAACCCGAACTGTGTCGATCGACACAGCTTGTGTGTCGATCGACACAACACCATTTTCTCGATAATAATGTGTATCTAATACACATTAATATGATCATTACCATAATGATCATTCCCATGTCTTAGCTTCCAGTTTGCTTAGGTGTGTGACCCTATAGGATCATATAATACTGGCAGTAAGTATACAACTTACAGATTGCAAGAGGCTTCTAGCAAAACATTGCAACCGCCCAGTATTATACGAGTGTCTGATCTCGACACACAACTATCATCAGGAGTGAGTACAAGTGTGATTTTAGGACACTATCCCAACAGTATAATAACCTTGATGCCCGGCCCAACATTATACCTTTCCGTCATTGGGAGATTCCCTGTCATGGACAAGTAGGAGGGGAAAACAACTTATTAGATGCAAACTTGATAGGGCTCTAGCAAACGAAGATTGGCATACACTTTTTCCTTTTTCGTTTGTGGAATATTTGGGAATGATTGGTTCGGACCATCGTCCGGTTGTGGCATCTATTGAAGATAAAATTCAGAAGAGAAGAAGTCAGTTTAGATTTGATAAACGGTGGGTGGGAAAAGATGGCCTAATGGATATGATCAAACTGGGATGGAAAGGTTTAGAAGACACTGGAGCAAGGAATTTCTATGATAAGATTGGTAGATGTCGACGCGAGATGTCGAAATGGAGGAAAAACAATCCTCAATACAATAAGGAGCACATTTATGAGCTACAAAAAGTACTGGAAGAGGCCCAAAAAGATGATAATAAAACACAAGAGGAGGTGTTGGAGATCTCAGGAAAACTAAAGCAGGCGTATAAAGACGAGGAACAATTTTGGCAAAAAAAGAGTAGGAATATGTGGCACACATTGGGTGACAGATATACAAAATTTTTCTTTGCATTAACAAAACAAAGACGGGCAAGGAATCGAATTGTTGGACTCCATAATTCATCAGGAGAATGGGCCACAAAGGATCATGAAGTGGAACGAGTAGTGGTGGAATACTTTGAAGAGCTATTTATGACAAACAACCCGGATTGTTTTGAGGATTTTTTTACAGGAAGTACCGGTCTCAATCACAACTCAGATGAATGAGAGACTTATGGTTCTGGTACTGATGAGGAGGTTAGGAGAGCATTATTCATGATGCCCCCAGAGAAGGCTTCGGGGCCAGATGGGATGACAGCTTTATTCTACCAACAATGGTGGCCAATTGTGAAAAATGATGTTGTTAGACTGGTTAACGATTTCCTACAATATGGAGAACTGGACACAAGACTGAATATGACAAATATTTGTCTTATTCCGAAGACGGAACGACCGAGCAGGATGACAGAATTGCGCCCAATTAGTCTGTGTAATGTGGGTTACAAAATTATATCTAAGGTATTATGTCAACGATTGAAGAGGCTTCTACCAAGATTGGTTTCAGAGACGCAATATGCCTTTGTTGCGGGACGGTTGATCTTGGAAAATATTCTAATAGATCAAGAGATGTTTCATGGGTTACGGAAGAACCCATCTTGTAAGAGTAAATTCATGGCAATCAAAACAAATATGAGCAAGGCTTATGACAGAGTGGAATGGGCATTCATAGAGAATCTTTTGAGCAAGATGGGTTTTTGAGGCCCAATGTGTCGATCGGATAATGCGATGTATAACCACGGTTCAATATAAGGTTATCATTAATGGACAGCCAAGGTGCTTCATCGCCCCAGAAAGAGGGTTGTGACAAGGAGACTCGTTATCACCATATTTATTCATCCTATGCATGGAAGCGTTCATTGCGAAGATAAAGAAAGCGGAACGCGAAAAACAGCTAA
This sequence comes from Orychophragmus violaceus, assembly GCA_030180135.1. Taxonomy (NCBI): domain Eukaryota; kingdom Viridiplantae; phylum Streptophyta; class Magnoliopsida; order Brassicales; family Brassicaceae; genus Orychophragmus; species Orychophragmus violaceus. The sequence goes on from CM058240.1 coordinate 39,020,901, forward strand.
CGGGATGAAGGTGGCAAGAGCATGCCCCCAATATCACACTTACTTTTTGTGGACAATAGCCTTTTCTTCTGCAAATCTAATAAGGAGGAATGTCAGACAATTTTACAAATACTTAAAGCCTACGAGGGTGTATCGAGTCAGCAAATAAATTTCGCGAAATATTCACTACAGTTTGGGCATACAGTTGCGACAGAAGTCCGCGATGTGGTGAAAGAGTTACTAGGTATCACAACGTTGGGTGGAATGGGATCATATCTGGGTATCCCAGAGAGTCTGAGTGGACCTAAAACATAGGTCTTTAGATTTTTACAGGATAGACTTCATGGAAGAGTTAATGGCTGGACGACAAAGCTTCTCTCACGAGGTGGAAAAGAGGTTATGATCAAGGCCGTCGCGACGGCCTTACCGAATCATGTAATGTCTTGTTATCGGCTACCGAAGAAGATCACTACAAAATTGACAAGTATAGTTTCGAACTTCTGGTGGAGCACGGGTGGAAGGAATTCAGATATGCACTGGATGTCTTGGGAAAAACTATGTAGAGGAAAAGGAGATGGCGGGATTGGCTTTAGAGACATTCGCGATGTAAACACAGCTTTATTAGCGAAACAGCTATGGAGACTAATTGAGAAACCAGATATTCTATTTTCAAAGGTTTTTAAAGGAAGATATTTTAGGAATGCGGATCCTCTTGATCCAATACGATCATATTCAGCATCCTATGGTTAACGGAGTATTACATCAGCTAGGCCTCTGGTTAAGAAAGGACTTATCAAGGGGGTGGGAACAGGGAAGTCTATTTCAATAGGGAATGACCCGTGGATACCATCCTATCGCCCGAGACCAGCCACTCAAAAAATGGATTCTTATCATACATTGGTGACTGTTGATCAGCTGATTAATAATCAGAACAAGATGTGGAATATACAATTAATGGAGACATTTATAGTACTGTAGATCCTGAGTATCCCTGATGTAAGCTCCAGGGGATCTCACACTGAGCCAATCTGAAGATGACGCCAAGGCTGGACTACGGTCGCTCTCCTTGGTGCCACGAACGAGATAGAGATGGTGCACGAGCAGCTGTACTGAAGTCTCTTTCTGCTGATGCGGTTTGATGGATGGAAGCTGATATGAACACGAACAGGAACAAGGTTTGGCAAGAGCAGCTAAGGGGAAACCACACGAAGCTGGAGACTCAGGCCGTCAAAGAACAAGACACTTTAGGGTTTTCTTTCAATTCAACGTTAAGTGAAAAAAGAATACAAGCGTTAGGCAAAATAAGCCTTTAGTTTCGAAACCCTAAGAGAAATTAAAAGGAAATGGGCCTTAAGGCTTTACAAGAATTAAATAAAAGATAAAAGCCTAATGGGTCGTGTATGGCTTCTTGGGCTGGACGGGCCCTGCTTCTCTGCTAATGGGTTGGGCCTTGGATTACCTCGTTAAAAACCTTAGTGGGAAAACCCATTTGGGATAAAACCACACTAAGGGAAAAAGAGTATAACCTTGGCCCAGAGAGATGTTGTCAGTGCCCTCCTGGTCTCCAAATATAAGTTTGAAGTCCGTCAAGTCCATGAGCTTCCAAATGAGGCAAGTCCAGGAACCATTGGGTTAGAACTTGTGTAGATTCTTCATCCGAGTTGGTATAGTCTTAATTCAAACTATCATGGATTTCCTGTTGAGTCAAGATTTCATAACAATGCTTGATTCATACTGGTCCGTTCTGAGCTCTCTCATAAGTAGAAGTTGGTCTCCTGCGAGTTCCTTAGACGTCTTATGTTTTGTAACATGCATAACTTCCTCATGTGAAAGGCTATTAAAGCACTTCCACTTTTTGAAGACTCCTTGATGGCTTAAGTTTCTGGAACAGGCTGGTTCGTATCTTAACTCCCCCTGGTTGGGTAGATATGATCCAAAATGTGCACCTATGTCCCTGATGCAATCAAGCTGCTTCTCTCCATGGGCATATATTAGCTTGGTGAGCCATCCTATTGTCTGCTTGGTTGATGATGGCCTGATGTCCTCATCATACTCTCCCTCTTGAAAAGGTTTCGAGCTTGAAACTGTATAACCTGCACCAAGAGAAAGCAAGTTAGCCTTCATGCGGTTTTGTGAGTCCATGTCCTTACCTTGATGAATTTGGGGCTTGTTGACGTAAGGGATCTCAAGCAGTTCTCCTTTGAGAAGGTGGTTCAATATCACGCATGTGTTCTGGCTTGGGCGCCACGGACGAGCTGCTGCACAATCATCTCTTGTGGTCTCGGTCTTGTAGCGTCCAAGGTCGGGTGGTACTTCTTTCCAGTTTGCCTCTTTGGTTCCTGCAATAATATGGACATCTTTGGCAAGAGACAAGTGCGTTAGGTGTTCTTTAGGACAGTACAAATGTGCTGAACATGTACTCCGACCAAGATCTAGTTGTGGTCTCAAATCATGTTCTGATTTCTGATTTTCTTTTAAGTTCAGTAGATCCTTTAGTACAGTTGTGGAATCAGTAGAAATAAATTGTTTTAAAGAAAGACTTACCTGACTAACACTCTCAGTCTGGTTTGGGTCGGGCGGATTTTCTTTGATCTCAGCCTTTGTACCTGTTTTATCCCTATTACTCTTGACAAGAACCAAGTGTGTTATCGCAGTCATGGAATCATAAACATCTAAACAAGTCTCAGCTTGGATCAATTCATGGATCCGTGAGGCATCTAACTGTTGGGAATGTCCTGAAATCTACTGTGCTATCTCTAGAAAGTATGATAAGTGTCGAGATCAGACATAAGTCATAAATACTGGGAGGTCATGATGACTTGCTAGACCCCGCTCTTGATCTATAAGTTAAGTACTTATTACCAGTATTATATGATCCCTAAGGGTCACACACCATAGCTAACGGGAAAGTTTAAAAGGAATTAATACAGTAAGATGCAAGACATTTACTGTATTTGTACAGAGAATTGGGCCAGACAAAATACAGTCTTTTGTCTGATTTGGGTCTTGGGCCCAAAAGCCTAATAGGCCATTAGTTTAATTACTTGGGCCCATATAAGGGAGGAAGGAGGCGCCAGTTAGCCTAAGGCTCTGCGATTTTTCTAGGTCTGGCCGTCCTCTCTCTCTCTGTTGTTCCAGCTTGGTCTAGCAGCCTGATCCAGTAGCTTGTAAGCGTGTGGATACCTAGGAGGAGCCGGTAATCATCAGCTCTCAGTGATCTCTTCATTACCACCAATCCGCTGCACATAATAACAAGGTAATGATTCTGATCTGGTTTATGATTCAACTGCAAATCACCTAGATCCTAGTTGATTATGTGATAGGTTGTAATCTGATAATTAAACCTATGAACCAACATAATCTTACAGTGGTATCAGAGCCTAGGTCGTTAGGTTTTTGCTTTTTGGATCATATTTAGGTTGTTTCAAATGTTTAGAGTCGAATTTGATTAAGAAATTTGATTAGAAAACTTGAAAACCTAATATGTAAATCGCATGAACCGATTGAAACCCATCGGTATGCGATGTGGTCGCCCGTATCGATCGACGAGGGAGCGTGATATCGATCGATATCAATCGGATCGATTGCTTCTCGCTGTCCCGATGACCCGATCGCAACGAGCTGATGCACGCGAGTATCGATCGACATGGGAGCGTCATATCGATCGATATGCTAGCGAGGCATACGTTCCGCGAGTAGCCAATCGGTTCAGCCGAGCTTCGCGGTTCGTCCTTCCCTAACCCGCGACAATGAACCGATCAATCCGATTGTGTTTCATTGTTAGCTTAAGCTTAACCCGCAAGTTAGGTCAAAATCAGCTAAAATTGATTGGTTAGACCATTCTATTTCTTCCTGATTTTGGACTTAACCGAACCGATCCAATTTAATTGGTGGTTCAAGCGGTTAACCAAATCGCGGTTTGCTGGAAATTATTTAATACAATTGGTATTATTTAATTTCTGGTTAAACCGGATTTAAATTCAAAATTGAATTTTAACCTAAACCGAAGGCTGGTCTAAGTTTGATTTGGTTGGACCAAATAATTTAGAGCTGGTCTGGTTTAGTAAATAACCAGTTGGATTTAGTAGTTAATTTGGTCTTGGACCAGAATTAATGAACCGACTCGGTTATGTCAAATTATTGGGCTAATTGGAATTCTGTGGTCTTGGGCCAAGAATTGGGCCTATAATTTGTGACCCAACCGAAAATATCTAATTATTTCCAAAAATCAGAATTAGAAAGTTTCTAAGTTTAGAAATTTCTAGATTAAGAATGTTTTGGAAAATAGGAAATTTCTAAAATAAGAATGTTTCCGATTTAGAAAGTTTCTAAAATAAGTAGGTTTTCCAAAATAGAAAGTTTCCAAATTTAGTAAGTTTCCTGAAATGGAAAGTTTCCCAAAATAGTAATCTTCTATTTTTGGAAAGAAAACCTAAAATCCTCAAAACCAATATCAAGCTTGGATGTCTTGCCCAATCTTGTCAGCTACTTAACGCTTATTCAATTACAGATATGGCTTACAGTGTGAGGTGTCTGTTTTTGCGTAAGTAAAGTAGTATATAGTCACTAATTTCATTGGGAGTCCCAGACTTTAGTGATTATTTGGCTGTAAGAGATTGGTTTCCTTGACTGGGCCATCGGGAGTCCCGGGCCTTGAGACATCTGGTGAATTGGGCCTTGGGCCCAATCCACAACCGAGAGTTATATGGATATAACTAGCTGTGTGTATGCTTACCAAGTAAAGCTAATTCTGGGTGACGGCCAGTGGCCCACTTTGGTTTTAGTTGAACATGGGTCTCGGAATCATTGCATTCATATGAGGTTAAACAAAGAAATTTTGAATGCAATGCGAGTTTTCTTATAAGTTGTTGAGATTACTCTTTTATGAACTAAATAACTAAAACTCTATTTATCTCTAAATTTCAGTCATGAATAGCACAAACAATCAAAACACTTTCTCGATCCGGTCTGTCCTTGAGATGGACAAACTGAACGGATCAAATTTCTTGACTTGGTCGCGGAACCTGAGGCTAGTCCTCAGGCAGGAGAGAAAGGACTATGTCCTTGACAGAGCTCTCCCTGAGAGGATCGGGTCCAATGCCTCTCATGCAGTATATGATGCTTGGAATAAGCATTATAATGATGCGGTAGATGTGCGTGGTCTGATATTGGCTACCATGGACTCAGATTTGCTGAAGCAATATGAGAACATGGAGTCGCCAATAGAGATGATCAGCAGCCTGAAATTGAAATTTCAGGAGCAGGTAAGAGTGGAGAGATACCAGTTGGTTAAGTCTCTCACTAGCTGCAAACTACCAAATGATCATCCAGTAAGTCCTCATGTCAGTAAAATGATGGGTTACATTAATAGCCTGAGGAAACTGGATTATCCAGTTAGCCAAGAATTGGCAACTGAGATCATTCTGCAGTCACTGCCGTCAAGCTATGATAAGTTCAAAAGGAACTATATCAAGAAAGGCTTAACGAAGACGCTGACTGAACTGCATGATATGCTCAAGACAGTTGAGCCAAACGTGAAGAGTACCCTGTATAATCTCATAATGGAGAAGGGTAGGTTTACTAAACCTAGTGCTGACAAGGGTGAAGACAAAGTTGTCCAGATTTTGAATCATGGCAAGCCTGTGTCTTCTGAGCCCGAGTCAGATACATCTTACGTTGGTAAGTGCAGCTACTGTAAAGAGACTGGGCATTGGAAGAGAGATTGCATTAAGTTCATGGAAGATTATGAGGAGTTGAAGGTGATGTATGAGACTACTTCCTCAGGTATTCATGTTATTACTTCAAGTTCTATCTTATAGGTATTGGATACTGGTTGTGGCACTGATATTTGTTATAATATGCAGAGCCTAAGCAACAGTAGAACGTTGAAGGAAGGACAAGTGGAACTGCGTGTCTGGAAGGAGCTATGGATGCTGCCTCAACCGTAGGGTTTTCACTTGTAGATGCCTTTGAGGCTTGGTTTTGTATTAAATAATTGCTACAATGTACCTGCTTTAAGCAGAGTTGTATTTCATTTTCTTGTAAGAATTTGAATGTTTTTATTTTGATAAAAGACAAGTTTTGTTCTTTTGATCTTAATGAAATATTAATTGTAGCACCCTATTCAAGGAATGGGTTTTATATCTTAAACCAAAGAGTGCCTAAATGTAACATAAATACCGAATTGGTTTAAATCTGATGAATTAAACCTGATTTTTCTTGGCATAAATGTTTTGGTCACATAGAGTGAGTCGGATTCAGAAATCCCATAGTTTTGGACTTTTGGGCTCATTTGATCGGATATCTTATGAGACTTGAATTCTGCTTACTGGACCAAAAGACAAAGGGACCATCTTAGTCGAGCTAGAGAAAGGCCCAAAGGCTTATTGGACCTTGAACATACTCATGTATGTGGCCCGATGAGCAGTAATGCCGGAGAAAAATTTCATGTACTTCATTATCTTTACTGATTACTTCAGTGAGTATGACTGTGTTCATTTGATGAGACACGAGTAGGAATTCTTTGAAATGGTCGAAAGAGTTCCAGAATGAGGTATAGAATCTGAGTGACAGAAGTATTGAGACTCTGGATTAGATCACGAGTGAGAATACTTAAGTCATTGATGGTGTGATCATCTGAATGAGTGTGAAGTCGTTTCACAGCTCATTTCTCCTGAAAACCTGGAGGTGTTTCTGTGAGAAAGAATCAGATCTTATTAGAAATGATTAAAGATGAGTCACACGAATCTTCCATGATATTCTTTAAGAATAACGCTCTAGAAATATCTAAGTTTACGCTGAAATAGTTCCACCAATATCAGTTGAAAGACACCACATAAATGTGGACTGGAAATGATCCAAATTCGTCTTTACTGAGTATTTGTAGTTGTGCTACTTCGCTGGTTGTCCTAGGGAAACCAAGGCTTGTTACTTTTTACGTTCATTCCGAAAACGAAGTTAGGTTGTTCGGAATTCTGTTTTCTAAAAGAAAAGTTTCTTTCCAAGAAGAACAGTGGGAGTAAAAGTATAACTCGAAGAAATTCGAGAAATACAGGAGGCTGCTCAACCTGTTGAGGGAGAGCAGCGGATGGATTTACAGATTTCTGTAGAATCTACACATGTAGAGCCTGAAGTTCGCAGATCTGAATGAATCCGTCACTAATCCGAGAGTGATTTCTCGTGATTAATTGCCATGATCTGATGATCATTGAAAGTGACGAACCTGCGAAATTCACAGAAGCGAAAGTGAGCCCGGACTCCGAAAAATTATACTGTATGTAAGTTAGCTTCATCGATCCATTCATGGATAGAAGCAAGCATATCGGAGTTGGAATCTTCGTTATATTGAAGTAGTCAAGGTTTGACTTGAACAGGAACGAAGTGGAACTGTGCGTTTACTAATAGATAAGTGGGAGCGATGTTGCATTTCTCATAGTGTATGTCGATGACATACTGATTCTCGGAAATAACGTTCCAATGCTGCAGTCGGTAAAGGACTGGCTTGGGAGTTGTTTTTATGATTGACATGGGTAAAGCCACATATGTTCTTGGATTTTGGATCTAAAGATGAAGATCCAAAAGAGCTGATAGGACAAAGTCAGGATTCTTATATTGACAAAGTCCTACACGTTTTCAGCATTCCAAGAAGGGTTTTATGCCAATGTCACATGGCATTACGTTAAGCAAGAAACAGTGTCCTACGATATCTGCTGAGCTTGAATGCATGGATGAGATTCCATATGTGTCGGCAATTGGATCTATCATGTATGCCATGACACGTACTTGTTTTGATGTTGCTTTAATATTAAGCAAGACAAGTAAAGACCAGTCAAATCCAGCAAAGAATCACTGGATAGACGTAATGAATATCCTCAAGTATTTGGAAAACACTTAGGATAAGTTCTTGATTTACGGAGAAAGTGAAGTGCTAGAAGTCGGTAGAGTCTGAAAGGCAAGTTTCCAACAGACAAAGATGATTTCCGGTCACAGTCCGGTTATATCTTATGTCTTTCTGGCGGTGCAAGGCACTGTTGCTGACTCCATGACTTAAGCTGAACATTTCGCAGCTTGGGTAGCGGCGAAAGAGGTTGTTTGGAAAGAAGAATTCATCACTGAACTTGATGTGATTCCTAGCATAGTTGAGGCTAGCTGCACATCAGAGGTCCAAACACCTTGAGGGTAGGTATAACCTATTCCGTGAGATAAATGACAGAGGTGTTAAGTAGATCAGCAAGTTTCAACGAATGAGAACGTTGCTAATCTATTAACGAAGCCACTCCTTAGGCCTAAGCACGAGTCGCGGAATGTAGCTGTAGGATAATTAAGATGTAGTCTTAATTTCAGTGGGAGTTTGTAAAGGGCTTTATTTAGTTGTTTTGAAAGGTTCATGTAAACATAATATTTTATGTTTATGAAATTTATGATTTCTGGATTATTTTAACTGTGATATAAATAATCGTTCCAAAATGATTCATGTCATTATATATAGGCCATCGAAGTACATGAGAAAGACTTGATCATGAAACCCTATATTTAACAAAATGACATAAATCAGAGTGTCCATAGTCGAAGGTTGTTGAAATTGGAACACCAACAACCACTTGAGACTAGAGTGTGTTGAGACTTATGACCAAGTTTCATGGGTCATAGATGCGCGGCATCAAATTTGACACATAGGTATATGTGGGGGAGCATATGACCGGACATGACCCGCTGATGAGAACTCTACAAGATATTAATATCTGTGTCATAAGAGGTTCTCATCTACGACTATAGAGTATAGTCCTTAGACCTGAGTTCGCATGCATGTGGCTGCACATGGATTGATGCACTTTGATCATTGTCTAACGCTGTTTCGTAACTGGGAGCTATTAGGACCTTGGTTGGGTGTATTACAAAGTGTGTAGTTCATAGTGATGGAACAAGATGGGATTTGTCCCTCCTGTTAATGGAGGTAATATCTCTAGGCCAATCGGAGACTTGATAGCTGGTAAGAGTGTGGCCACACCCAAACGGACTTGCCCAAGTCGTTTGCATTGTCAGTATCAATTCTGGTCCGATGAACATGATCTTGTCTATATAAGGATGACACACATCTTGCCTTATGACAGATCGAGTTATTGAGACAAAAGGATTAGGGAATGTAGAATTCCAGTACAAGTGGGAGATTGTTGGGAATGTCCTGAAATCTACTGTGCTATCTCTAGAAAGTATGATAAGTGTCGAGATCAGACATAAGTCATAAATACTGGGAGGTCATGATGACTTGCTAGAGCCCGATCTTGATCTATAAGTTAAGTACTTATTACCAGTATTGTATGATCCCTAAGGGTCACACACCATAGCTAACGGGAAAGTTTAAAAGGAATTAATACGGTAAGATGCAAGACATTTACTGTATTTGTACAGAGAATTGGGCCAGACAAAATACAGTCTTTTGTCTGATTTGGGTCTTGGGCCCAAAAGCCTAATAGGCCATTAGTTTAATTACTTGGGCCCATATAAGGGAGGAAGGAGGCGCCAGTTAGCCTAAGGCTCTGCGATTTTTCTAGGTCTGGCCATCCTCTCTCTCTCTCTGTTGTTCCAGCTTGGTCTAGCAGCCTGATCCAGTAGCTTGTAAGCGTGTGGATACCTAGGAGGAGCCGGTAATCATCAGCTCTCAGTGATCTCTTCATTACCACCAATCCGCTGCACATAATAACAAGGTAGTGATTCTGATCTGGTTTATGATTCAACTGCAAATCACCTAGATCCTAGTTGATTATGTGATAGGTTGTAATCTGATAATTAAACCTATGAACCAACATAATCTTACACTAACTTGGTTTCGGTGTTTTTAAATTCAGAGATCACCTTAGGTTGGATCATATTGTAATCTAGCCTGTCATCCACTTTTTCTCCTCCATCTTTACGATGTGTTTCCTTCAAGAGAAATGTTCCTACACCAAGACATGAAAATTCAGGTTCAGAAAGTTTAAGAGAGTTTAGAGACTTACCTTGCTCATTAGATTGGCTCTTGTTGGGTTGTTGACCCAAAACATTCTCCTTCTTTGGTGTTGGCATCCAAACTCGTGAAGATAATCTCATCATAAGCCTCTTGGGAATGTAGCTACTGTTGTGGGAATTTTGTACAAACTCCTTGTACATATGCTGCTTTAAAACTCCCCAAGTAGTGATCGGGTTATGGTAGTAGTTGAGAGCTTCTTCTCGTATCCACCATATAGAAGCTTCTCTGACAAGTGCATTGATGGCATGAGATAATCTCTTCTCCTTCGGGATTTTGTGATACCAAAAGCAATCTTCCAAGCCTCTCTCCCATCTTAGATATGCCTCTGGGTCTTGTTAAAGACCTGAAAAAGAGAGGTTATGCGGCTCATAGTCTTCTCCTTTAGCATATGAATGATCCTTTGGTTTAGAGTTGTATTGAAATTGAATTGGTCCACCACCAAAACAAACTTTATCTTCAGCCACGTCTTCTTCTTCACTCTCCATGGTACCTAGTTCTTGTAAGAACAACATTAGACACCAAATCAAGTGCCACAGCAACTAGAAACAAACAAGAAGAATAAAAAAGGCAAATCGGCAATTCGCAAGAAAATGAAAAAAAAAATGAAGAATTGAAAAAATGCTGCTAAAGCTAACAGTTTTCTGACAGAGACTCCAAGGCTAAATCTCAGACTCGCACAAATAATCACGAGTCGGTTTCCCAATAAACAATTCGCACTCACATCCTAAGACTTATCAAACTGAAACAATATAACGAGAGTGAGATTAGTTATTAAAACAACTAACGATTTTCTTTGGTTTTTATGGCAGGTGCAAAGCTGGATAAATAAATAATCTAAACCAGACACAATAATAGGAATCAAACCAAACCAATTAATCTCAGCTCACACAACAAACAATAAGCGATGGCTTTTTTTATAACCTAACGATAGTTTATATGGTGCAGCCACTTTTTTTTTATGCCTAACAGATGCTCTTGTCTTTTATGCAGGTACGAAGCTTATGATAATTAACTTAATGTTGGACCAGAGACAAAGAAACAGGAATTAAATCAAAGCCACACAGCTTGGTAACACAAGTGCAAACAATTGTGACCACTAGGGATAGAATAATATGCGGCCAATTCAAATCTTTATCCTAATCAACTCTAACTTTTTTTTTATTTTGACGCAGGCAAATGTTAATGAAGACACGATGCAAGATGAGCTCAGAACTAAATAATTAACAAACGCAAGACATACAAACCGCAATTCAATAAGTTAACCAAAACTGGTCTAAAAGTAAAGCCCTGTTGCGGTTGTAATATGCGGCCGTTTTATAATACTTCCTAACAAATCCTCTTGTATTTTTATTTTTAATCGTGGATGAAACAAACAGAATGAAGAAAGATTATGCTAGGAGCTAAAACAATTGAGGACTCAAAGCAACAGGCAACACAAAGGGATCGATTGATTCTAAGCAACACCAATAGTTGATTATCAAGCAAACCCTAAGAACAATAAGCAGCCGATTACTATTAAGACCTCAACAACTCTCTTTTTTTTTTATGACAACAGAGATTCTAACAAGCAAGCTAACCGAATGAAACAAAGCTGAAGCAAAAAATTTTTTTTTTGATTTTCGAATGTAAGACAACAAGGAAGCAAATCGCAAACTATTAAAGAGAAGAGATATAGAATTGACCTGATGGTTTAAAGAGCCTAAGCTCTGATACCATATGATGTATGCTCCAGGGGAGCTCACACTGAGCCAATCTGAGGATGAGGCCAGGTCGCTCTCCTTGGTGCCATGAACGAGATAGAGATGGTGCACGAGCAGCTGGACTGAAGTCTCTTTCTGCTGATGCGGTTTGATGGATGGAAGCTGATATGAACACGAACAGGAACCAGGTTTGGCAGGAGCAGCTAAGGGGAATCCACACGAAGCTGGAGCCTCAGGCCGTCAAAGAACAAGACACTTTAGGGTTTTCTTTCAATTCAACATTAAGTGAAAAAAGAATACAAGCCTTAGGCTAAATAAGCCTTTAGTTTCGAAACCCTAAGAGAAATTAAAAGGAAATGGGCCTTATGGCTTTACAAGAATTAAAATAAAAGATAAAAGCCTAATGGATCGTGTATGGCTTCTTGGGCTGGACGGGCCATGCTTCTCTGCTAATGGGTTGGGCCTTAAATTACCTCGTTAAAAACTTTAGTGGGAAAATCCATTTGGGATAAAACCACACTAAGATAAAAAGAGTATAACCTTGGCCCATAGAGATGTTGTCAATGACCTCCTGGTCTCCAAATATAAGTTTGAAGTCCGTCAAGTCCATGAGCTTCCAAATGAGGCAAGTCCAGAAACCATTGGGTTAGAACTTGTGTAGATTCTTCGTCCGAGTTGGTATGGTCTTGATTCCAACTATCATGGATTTCCTGTTGAGTCAAGATTTCATAACAAGTTCCTTTGTTGTTTGATTCATCCTGGTCCGTTCTAATCTCTCTCATAAGTAGAAGTTGGTCTCCTGCGAGTTCCTTAGACGTCTTATGTTTTGTAACATTCATAACTTCCTCATGTGAAAGAATATTAAAGCACTTCCACTTTTTGATGACTCCTTGATGGCTTAAGTTTCTGGAACAGGCTGGTTCCTATCTTAACTCCTCCTGGATGGGTAGATATGATCCAAAATATGCACCTATGTCCCTGGTGTGATCACGCTGCTTCTCTCCATGGGCATATACTGGCGTGGTGAGCCATCCTATTGTCTGCTTGGTTGATGATGGCCTGATGTCCTCATCGATCCCCTTTAGTCGAGCTCAGAGATCTGATTCGTTGGGATGGTTTCCTACGAAATCAGGAAGATACACGGTGAAATCGGGGTATCATTTGGAGAGAGAATCTACTAACAATGGCGAAGCTATCCCTATAATGAAACCAAGTGTAAAGAAGCTTCAAGCTTTCTCATGGAAGGTCAAATGTCCACCTAAGATAAGGCATTTTATATGGCAAGCATTATCAGGTTGTTTAGCAGTGGCAAAAAATTTGAAGGGAAGAGGGATAAAATGTGACACTCGCTGTGCTCGATGTGTGGCAGAAGAAGAATCAATATACATGTCTTATTTGAATGCCCACCAGCAATACAAACTTGGGCACTGTCTCGAATACCGACAAACCCAGAGGTTTTTCCAGCGATGTCTATCTATACGAATATGGATTATCTGTTTTGGAGATTACCCTCGGATAAGGAGATGAATATCTATCCCTGGTTAATATGGTATATTTGGAAGAGTAGCAATGATATGATCTACAGTCATATAGACCGGAACCCTCAGGAAACCTTGAGATTGGTAGAAACAGAATTTGTTACATGGGGAGATGCCCAGTTAAATGAGGTAAAAGAATGAATACTAGGACCAACGAGTGGAGAAAATTTTGAAATAGATTTGATACTCAATGGTGTTTTGTGGATGGATCCTGGAAAGAGGGTGATCAGTTTTCAGGTCAAGGATGGTATAGTGGTTATGAGAGAGATGTGAATGTTTTGATGGGGGCAATGAATATCAGAGCCAGTTTATCTCCACTACATGCAGAATTTGAAGCACTAGTTTGGGCTATGGAATGCATGAAGTATCATGAATATCAACACATCACATTTGCAACAGACTGTTCAGAATTGGTGAAGATAGTGTCGGAACCAGAAGAATGACCAGCTTCCTCGATTCACTTAGAGGAGTTCCAAACAAGAAAGGAGTACTTTACAACGTTTCAACTCATCCATGTACCGCGCACAAGAAACATGATGGCAGATAGACTAGCACGGAGTGCCCGTCTAAGACCGTCATATTCAATCCACGTTGGACCGGAGCCACCAAGATGAATTAGTAAAAATTAGATTCTTTAGATTATCTTGTTAACAAAAAAAAAAATTTTGAGTTATTAAGATTTGGGCTAGTAACAAGTTTAAACCCAAACTTAAACACAATAATGATCCATAACTTTTGTGAGTTTTATTTTAAAATTAGTTAATTTCATTACTATTTTTTAGAAAGCATGAAATACAAAAAAAAATTATTTAAGGAATATGTATCCTTTTCATAATAGTAAAATTTTCATCTCCATCTTTACATTTAATTTATATAACTATACTTTATGTTTTTATTAAGTTGATATAACTGTGTTTAGATTCATATAAAAATTTAGTGTTTAGATTCATATAAAAATTAAGTGTTTATGTATATAATATATAAACTGAATTTTTAACTTATAATTTTATAAATTTGAAACATATAACTAGAAGTTAGATTTGATTTTACTTTTTGTTATCACAATTCTCAATAAATATCTTATGAAATATCAAAACAAAATTATAAAATCGGATCGGTGATCAAAATTTTAATGATAGTTTCATTTTGCTTAATCGGAAATATAACTCATAAAATGTGATAAAATTTCATTTATGATTATAAGTGATTGTAGAATATATTTATAGGTTTTCTTAGAAATTTATATGCCTTGTATAGACCATAGATCAATGAGCTACTAACATAAAAGATTAAAGGAAATGGAATGTTTGGTCGCACAAAAGCTGTGGAAAACTCATGATATTCCAATGATCTTTTTGGATATTACACACCAATTAGGTTCAAGTTTGATTGTTGGATATGACACACCATCAATCGAAAATGTTGTGAACGAACAAAAGAGATTCACTCTCGAATTTGATTTAAAAAGGTTGTGTTCGGAATATGTTGCATGGAAACTTATAGATCAAAAGTGAACAAAAGTTCCCTTAGCATTCACACGGGTTTGACTGAACAAAAGTGATCATTAACCTCCAATTCTCCGTGTGTCTCTTTGGCGTCTCATTGCTAACGAGTTTCTACTCGGGCTGGGCTACAGATGTTGAAATGAACTTAGATAACTACTTTATTGGCCCGGTCATCTTGGACTTGTAACATTACCAAAGTAGTAATGCCCAATTCTTATTTTTTAAATCCGAGTGATCGTGAAGTTTCTGAATAAGAGCACTTAGGGCCTCTTTGAACTTCTTGGGACAAGCTCTGGTCATTGGTCCAACTGGAACTTGCAATTCTTCCTCAGGTTCAAGCTATTTGTCTTCAGATACAAGCTCAGCTTCAAGATCTCCTTCGGTAGGTTGTTCCATGATCGCATTATGTACTCATCTATTTAAAAATAAAATAAAAACATATAAATTTGACTTGAAAATACATGATTTCCTATTATGGAAGTTGATTGTATCTTCATTTTTTTTTCAAACTAGACGACGCTTATTTTCACAGACAAGTTGTCTGTCAAATATAAATAAAATATTATATTATGTTATTTTTGCTTTTGTGCTTATTTTGTTTTTCATTTATCATCCAAATCTTCTCACTCCTCTCTCTTTCCTCCCCTCCACTTTCATCCATATTTAAAAGTCAAGAACATAAAGTGTAGTCGTTCATTTTGAAAGAAAATAATAGACATAAATTTGATTTAAAATCACAAGATTTTTTGTTTGGAAGTTGATTGGGTTTTTCGTTCAAAATATACGATTCCTATTCTACAAAATCTAGTTGTTTATAAAAAATAAAGTTGTTTATTATACAATACTTAAAATCACACGATCTGGTATTCCGAAAATGCAATATGGTATTTTGTCTGATGTAAATAACTATTTCACTAAGTATATTAGATATTTTCTGCACAAACCAACACATCCAAACAATAGAAGTTAGCATTCATATATGCTTTAAAAATAGTATTTATATAGATAACTACTTTGTGAGATTATTATTATTAATGTACATGTTTATATAACTGCTAGATCTAGTCATATTTTTACTAAATGAGTAGTTAACTACCTTGTGAGATAGTTTTTGTACATATGTATTGAATATAATTTACGATTTGTTTGATTCAGTTAAGTTTTTACTTATAAATAACTAATTATTTTTTCTTGTAGTTAATTAGTATATATTCTAAAAATAATAATTCTATAGAGGCAATTCTTGTAATTGTTAGATCGAGTAGTTAACTAAAGTAGTGGATTATATTTTGTGACTTATGAAGAAATAAAACAAAACATTTTAATTATGATTAGGTGACTATTCCAAATTGACTTTTTCACATGATACACTTAAATTCTTTTGCCAAAACTTAATATTCACCTAATCACTATAAGAAAACATGTCGCTAACCGACGGAATATTCCGTCGATGATCCATCGTTAAGGGGCACTACCAACGGATGATTGGCGGATTAGGTCCGTCGGTTCTATCTTTTCGGTAATTCAAATTCTATCGATAATTACCGATATATTGTTGACGGACTGCGAAACCAACAGGATATCAAAGAAATACTTGATCAGTATAACCGTCAATAAAAATGGTCGGTAACCTATCTATAATTTACCAACGGTGTACTGACCACATTTATCGACGAATAACGCACATGTTCCTGGTGAAATATAAACGACGAAAAAACGACAAAAGATGACCGACGGACGCATACCGACAGAAAACCGACAGTCCTGTGCCGACGAAAAACCGACGGACGCATACCGACGGACAAAACAGACGGAAAACCAATGGATGTGAACTGACGGCATACTGAAGAATATGTACATATGCAAAACTAACAGACCTTACCGACGAAAAACCGACGTAAAACAGACAATAAAACGACCGCTATAAAATAAAATAATTAAGAAAATATATTAGAAATCTTTATAGATAAAATAAAATTTAAAACTAAAATTCAAATTCAAATTCAAATTCAAATTAAACTAAAACTAGAATTTTAATACAAATTAAAAATTTTAAAATATTACACAAAATATAAATACAAAGATAAGTTTTTAAATACGATTACATAGATCTCGAAGCCGACCCTGCTGCCGGCCTTGACCACATGCTTAAAGCTGATTTATCTTCGTTTGCATGCCCGCCAACATATTTGTGATGGATTCCGCGAACTTCTCTTGATTTTCCTTCGGAGATCCAATTTCTTTATCATTCTCTCTAAAAGTTGTGGCAGTGGCATGAGCATCGAGAGTGCTCTGAAAGTGGAAAGATGACTTCAACTTTAGGCTGATATTTCCTAACCGGAGTATTGGCTCTTACTCTTTGGAGTTTCATGTAAAAATAAAAAGAAAAAATAAACAGTAATCAATTATATAAATATATTTAAATAATTTGTAGAAATTTAAAGTAGAATAGTTTCTTACTTGAAAGACAATCTGGTTGATCGTTTCAACCGGTAAAGCTGAAGACGTCAATCCTTCCTCAGACTGTTGGCTCATGAGTTCTTCCGCCACTCTCTTTTCCGACGCCTCGACCACCCTCTGAGCAATCAGATAATGAATTATGCCTTCTTTGTTGGTGTTGGTGATCTCTATCATCCTCATCAAATCCGGCGGCTGGCCTTCTGCTTCGGTCTACAAATTAAAAACATATCTTATACTATAAACTCATAAATATAAAACATAAAATTATAAAACTTACAAATATAAAACTTACAATATCATACTCTCGTTTTAGGAAGCTTGATGCTCCGGAGATGTGGGTGTAAAACCCGACACCCCCTCTCTCGCTCCTCCGATTCTTCAAGTTTTTCGAAGATGTCGAGGACGTGTCAGGTTTCTCCCAATGGTTTATAAGGCCGAACCATACATCGTTGATAGGGCCCGTATCTCTCTTGCCGGTTACCCACCGCTGCTTCCGTTCGATTATGGTTCCTTTGTAATAATAGGAAGCAGCGGCGTGGAAATCTATTTCCACCTCTCCGGTGAGGTGTATAATACACAAAATAAATATTAAAGATTTAAAAAATACTGCGAATTGCAGGAACTAGTTGTGTTTATAGGCTATCGGTGTACATGAGTAAGTGTGGTATGGCTTCTTGAGGAGGTCGTGCATTACACAAGATGGATTTGGAGATGTCTCTCCTCGACATTCCAAACCTAAAAATAAAACATTAAATTTATAATTAATAATAGAAAAACTTTAAAAAATAACTAAAAACTAAAACACTTTACCAGTAAAGTCTACAAGCCGCAACAAACGGGATCGAGTCTCATAAATCGCTCTTTTCTGGGCTGTGAAACCACCTCCTCTATCTCCGCAGAAATATAATATGAGAGTTATGAGTCTCTTAATGAATGGATCATATTTTCGAAGATTATTCTTCGAATGGATAGACGTAACTCCAAACTCATTGATGGTGACATCTTGGCCAATAAACAGGTTATACCACTCACATAAAAAGACCAAACATCTCAACCCGAGATTCCCCACATCTTTTACTTCCAATATTTCTTTAAGTACATCGTAGTACACAAATTCACCGGAAGTAGACGATACCCCGTGATCTCGGTTATCCTAGTAAAGCCATCTTAATAAACCTTAAAAGCATATCTCCTTGTGCAATATTTTGGATAAGAATTTGTAATGTAGTTGGGCCCGTTGATTATGTATTTTATCTAATCCTCAAACATGTGTTAGGTTTTCATTTCATCTTTAACCTGCAATTAGAAAAAGTGAGAGAATAAAAAACACAATATATTTGTTTTGTTTCACATATAAAAAAAAATTCTTACGTAAAATTTTAAACAAGCGGTACAGTCTTTTTGTTTAGTCTCTTCACGCTTGTCGTCGGCCAATTCTGGATGCATGTGTCGTAAAACCTCCATATAAAGCCTATGGAAAGTCAATATTTTTTAAGTACACTTATAACATGAACTATACTATTCGATGTTATTATAAATAATTTGAATTTACCGTTCATATTCGAAGACTTCGTCATAGTTGGTGAGAATATATGTGTGTAGGTGAGCATACTCATGTGATGTTAATTGCCGCTGACGTGCTTTTCCGCTTAACTGTCCAACTTGTTGAGAAATATTGGGAACCGTGGAGGGATAAAGAGGTTTCTCGACTCTATCCTCTTGTCGATCTAGGCTTCAAATCTTTGTACATACTTGCGAGGGAAAGTAATAAATGGAAAATGTAGAGGTTTCTTCGTTGATGCTATGTGCTACAATAGAACCCTCAACTTTAGCGAGGTTCTTAACCTAATTTTTAAGGTGGAACATATAGCGCTTGAAAGGATACATATAACGATATTGTACTGGACCATCAAGTGTAGCTTCTTGAGGAAGATGAATAGGCAGATGTTCCATGATATCAAAGAAAGACGATGGAAATATCTTATGTAGATTGCATAGGGTCTTAGGAATGTTTTCCTTCAAATTTATTATATCGTCAACTGTAAGTGACCTCGTGCATAAATCCTTGAAATAAGCACCAATTTCTACGATTTCTTTATGAACGTATTTTGGAAGGAGATGGGCAAATGAAAATGGTAGAAGTCACTACAGCACAACATGAAAATCATGGCGCTTCATTCCAATAAACTTCCCTTCTCCAATGTCAACACAGTTACGCAAGTTTGAAGTGTAACCGTCAGGGAATTTAACACTTCACTTAATCTAATCAAAGAACTCTTAATCCGAAATCTCGTCTAATCCGCTGAAATTGGACATAACCCATTTAAGTACAAGTGACTCCATACATCCTCAATCCTAACATTCCTAGCATTCCGTCAATTATAACATGAACATTTTAACTTACCGGTTTTCCGCGTTTGTTGTTGACTACATGCTAACGACATGAATTTTGGAATACAACATGAATAAGGCTCAACCAATAAGTTCTCTGTTGGATCCACCGTCGGTCCGTTCATCCACAATCTAAAATAATTTGAAGAAGACATTTTTTATAAAACAATTTTAGACACACACACAGAGAGAGAGAGAGAGAGAGAGAGAGAGAGAGAGAGAGAGAGAGAGAGAGAGAGAGAGAGAGAGAGAGAGAGAGAGAGAGAGAGAGAGAGAGAGAGAGAGAGAGAGAGAGAGAGAGAGAGAGAGAGAGAGAGAGAGAGAGATTTGTGAAGTGTGAAGAATGAGGAGAGATGTATTTATAGAAAATATCCCGATGGATTACCAACAAAAATAGTTATTGTGTCGGTAGTCCGTCGATAATATCAAATCACATAACGGCTACACCAATGGCTATATCATGGTCGACAACGGATATACTAACATCTTGGAAAACCAACACAATCACACCAACATATATATTGGTCGAATCCGTCGGTAATTACCGACATAATTGGATCCATAAAATCCGTTGATATCCATCGGTTTTTATCGACGGATTTGATTCCATAGGAAATTTCGTCGGCTTTTTTGCATGTTTTTTTTGTAGTGAATTATTTTCCTTCATTTTTATACTTGACCCGTTTTATGTCATAAGCACATGGAAAACATTTTTTTTCTTCATAAAACTAAGTTAACTAACTAAAGGGGGTTATGTTTTTAGCACGTGGTCAAACATAATATGTGTGAGTTTATATAATCTGTTAACGAAAAGAAATGTTTTTTGTAACAAAAGGAAACAAAAAAGGAATGTTGCGCAATGAAATAATGTTACTTGAGAGTTTTTTGTCTGGTTATTAAGTTGTGTTGAAGGTAGTAATTCGTTTTTAATAAACAACAAATTCCATTTGAAAATCAGGTTAAGTTTTATGCTTTTTACGAGATTTTCCACACAAAAAAGAAGAAGATCGAAATACAATCTCGACTCGAGTACTATTAATCATTCAAGCCAATCTAATTTCTCTAATACCTATGGAGTTCAAAAAATCATATATGTAACACCCGTCTCCCGACGAACCGGAGACGCGGCATTAGGGCTCCCGTTGAACCGGATTCGGTCCAATCGGGACACCAACTCAACTTGTCCCAGGTCCCAGGCACCTCTTTCGTATTCAATCCACCAATAACGTCACTCGATAAGTCAATCCTGCATCCGGACTTGCGAGGGAAAAAGAATGGAAAAGGGAAGAGGCCTGAGTAATTGTTTCAAACACAATCACCCAGTGAGGTCGGACTTAAGGAGTCCGCGATCCCGCTTACACTACACAACTACGAATCACAAGTCCTAAGCTAATAACACCTTGCAATTAGGCCCGAAGGCTTTCACCACGCAATCTACATCCACTCGTGTTTTCACACTCATGGACCCCTTCCTTCGATCCGTAGGCCCACACAATCCTTCTCCTTCTGGCCTGTCGGCCTTCCCTCTTGGGGGGCTCGCCAAAACCCCCTTCCGACGATACAAGGGTTGTTGGGAATGTCCTGAAATCTATTGTACTTACTCCAAGTGAAAGTCGTATTGTCGAGATGAGACAATCATATGACACTAGGTAGTCATAATGCTTTGCTAGAAGCCACTTATGATCAATGAGTTGAGAACTCATTGCTAGTGTTATATGATCCTACAGGGTCACACACCTAAGCAAACTGGACGTTAAAGACGAGGTTGATCATTAATGTAATGATCTAGTGAATGCATATTTGATATGCATTCGATATCAATATTCTGGGGCAGTGTCGATCGACACAAAGAGTGTGTCGATCGATGCAACTCGCGGATTACCATATTAATTCGGTTTAATCGTTGGTTAATTCCGTTATGGTTTAAGTCGACATATATAAGATATATGGTCGACCTAAACTGATTCTTAACCTAATACACAGCCACCATAACTCGAATAGAAACCTCTGAAGAGATTGGATCTCTATAGGCACTAGCATCCCTTCTGTTCAGTTTGTGTGCGTGTGGATACCAGTAGAGGCGCAGCATTTGAGGCGCTCTAGATCTCGATTATCTGCAAATCTTCCGCTGCTAATCACAAGGTAATACTGAGATCCCAATGATTCAATTACATGAACCCTAGATCCTAGGCTTGGAATTCATACCAGGATTGCCTAATTGGATTAGGATCTGCTAGAAATTCCTTCAGTGGTATCAGAGCTTTAGGGTTCCATTGAATCTGTAGCATGTTGATTAGATTGGTTGAATCTGGATCTCTGTATAATTGATACAAGCATGCTAAAACTCGTTTTTGATCAACGTTTTAGGGTTTTTCGCATGGTGTCAATCGATGCCAATCCGGCATCGATCGACACAGGGCGAAAACCCGAATAAAATTTAGGGTTTTTCGCATGGTGTCGATCGATGCCAATACGGCATCGATCGACAGAGGGCGAAAACCCGAATAAAACTTATGTTTCGCCTAGTGTCGATCGACACAAGAGTTGTGTCGGTCGACACAAACCTCGCGAGATTGATGGATCGTTTCAATTGGATTGGACCGGTTATCGAGCTTGGTTAATGATGGTTAAACGCTAAGAATGGTTTATTGCGATTGGGTTGGTATCGACCGATGCTAATGTAGCATCGATCGACACTGACTGGTACTCAAAACCGGATCAATTGGATTGATCGGTTATCGCAGATTGGTTTTGGTTAATCTGCATCGATCGACACTAAAGTAGTGTCGGTCGACACCAGATTCGATGGTTTAGGTTATGGAACCTGAAACCACAAGAACCAAACCAAGACAAATCATTTAATTAGAAGAATTAAAACATAATAAAACTGAACGTTTTAAAGGTTCCGTTCCTCAACCAAATATCAAGTGATACTTGATGTCTTTCCAATCTTGTCAACTGTCAAGACCCATTTAATTGTGCGATAGACTTGCAGTGCAAGATGTCCACAATTTCATGAGTAAGACAGAGGTAATCGTGTTGATGGATTTGCAGTGCAAGACATCAACAATTACATGACTGAAGAGATTAGTTTACTTGACTGGGCCATCAAAATCGTTTTGGGCTCAGAAACATCAGGTGGATTGGGCATGAGATGTCGATCCACAACCAAGAGTTATATTGGATATAACTAGCAAAGTTGTTGCTTACCTAGATAGCTAAATTTGGGTGATAGCCAGTGGCTCACTCAAGTTTAGTGAAGTATGGGTCTTGGATCATTATATTCATCTGAGGAAACATTGTTTGAATATAATGCGAGTTTTCTTAATAGTTAAGACTTCTCATTTCTTGAACATCATAACTAAAACCTCCCTTGTTTTTCAGCTATGTCTAGCACAAACCATCGTAACAATTTCTCCCTGCGATCCGTCCTTGAGAAGGACAAGTTAAATGGATCCAACTTTCTTGAATGGTATCGAAACTTGAGAATTGTTCTCAAACAGGAGAAAAATGATTATGTCCTTGAGAAAGTTCTCCCTAAGAAGTACCGAGCCAATGCCTGGCAGTCAGATAAGGATGCTTGGGATAAGCATTCTAATGATGTGGTGGATGTGAGTTGTCTCATGTTGGCTACCATGAACTCGGAATTGCAGAAGCAATATGAGTATGTGGAGTCGCCAATAGAGATAATCACTGGCCTGAAAAGTATGTTTCAGGAGCAGGCACGAACTCAGAGATACCAGACGGTAAGATCTCTGATTGAGTGCAAGCTACCAAAGGGCGAACCAGTTAGTCCTCATGTCATTAAGATGATGAGTTATATTGATAACCTGGGGAAACTGGATTGTCCCATTAGCCAAGAGTTGGCTACTGACATCATTCTACAGTCACTGCCGTCAAGCTATGATCAATTTGTTATGAACTATAACATGAACAACTTGACAAAGACGTTGACTGAATTGCATGGGATGCTTAAGACTGCTGAACCTAACATCAAGAAGGACACCCCAGATGTCCTTATGGTACAAAAGGGTAAAAAGTTTAAGAAACTTGGTAAGAACAAAGGTGATGGCAAGACGAGCTCGATTGTGAATCCAAGCGAGTCTGGCCATGCTCTTAAGGTTAAAACCAGTCCTTCTGAAGATGTTAAGTGCCGTTATTGTAATGGTTATGGGCATTTGAAAAGAAACTGCAATAAATTCTTGGAAGATTATGAAAAGCTGAAGAAGACGTACGAGACTTCTTCTTCAGGTATTATGTTATAGAAGTAAATGTTACTTCTTATAGTCCTACTTATTGGGTATTGGATACCAGCTGTGGTACTCATATTTTGTGAAAATGTGCAAGACCTGAGCAAAAGTAGGACTATGGAGAAAGGACAAGTGGACCTATGAGTGGGAATGGAGCAAGAGTTGCTGCATTAACCGTAGGAGTATTTCATTTGTTTTTCCTTTTATGGCATGTTTTGAACTTAAAACTGCTACTATGTACCTGCTATGAGCAGAAAGATTATTTCTATTCCTTGTTTGGATATGGAAGGATATCAGTTTTCAAGTTAAAAATAAGTGTTATTCATTTGATTATAGTGATATATTTTATAGTAGCAATCCATTAGAGAATGGACTTTATGTTTTAAACCAGAATGTGCCTAACTATAACATTAATACCAAGAGATTCAAGTCAAATGATACGAGTCAAACTTCTCTCTGGCATTGTCGTTTTGGGCTACATAAATGAGAAAAATATTCAGAAGCTCCATAGTGATGGGCTTTTGGGCTCATCTGGTTGAGAATCATGATGAGTAAAGTGGATCATGTTTATTAAGTAAAACGACAAAGGCTCCTTTCAACAGAGGTAGTGTCGATCGACACAAACGGTGCGTCGGTCGATACATGTTGCGAACGATCAAAATGAAAGGGCCAGAAGCTTATTGGGCTTTATACATACGGATGTATATGGACCGATGAGCACTAGTGCTAGAGGAAAATTTCAGTACTTCATTACCTTTACTGATATTTTCAGAAGGAAAGGTTATGCCTTATTTATAAGGCATAAGTCAGAATCTTTGAAAAGTTCAAAGAGTTCCAAAATGAAGTACAGAATCAATTTGGCAAAGGTATTAAACCTCTACGATGAGATCATGGAGGTGAATACTTAAATCAAGAATTTAGTGATCATCTGATAGATTGTGAAAGTGTTTCACAATTCACTCCTCCTGTATCGGACTTTATTAGATATGGTTCGATCAATGATGAGTCACTTAGATCTTCCATTATCCTTCTAAGAATACGCTCTAGAAATGTCTGAGTTTACTTTAAATAGAAGTCCATCAAAATCAGTTACAGAGATACCACATGAGATGTGGAATGTAAATGTTTCTGATTTATCCATCATGGAGATTTGGAGTTGCGAGACTTATATAAAACGTTTAATCTCTGATAAGCTCACACCCAAATCTGATAAGTGCTGCTTCATTGGTTGTCCTAACAAAACCAAGGCATGTTACTTTTACAACCAGTTCGAGAACAAATTGTTTGTTGCTCGGAACTATGTTTTCTTGAGAAAGACTTTAAGAACAGTGGGAGTAAAAGTACAACTCTAAGAAATTCGAAAATCACAGGAGACTGCTCAACCTGATGAGGAAGAGCAGCAGTTGGATCTACAAAGAGTTGTAGAACCTGCACCTGTGGTGCCTAGAGTTTATAAAGGATCTGGTGAATGTATATTCGATATACATTTAAATGGCGAGTTTCTGAAGAAGTGTCGATCGACACAAAAGTTGCATCGATCGACACAGATCACGAACCAAATATTGATTTTGGTTTATGACTTAATTAACTACGGTTTAAATCTTGGTTAATTAGGTCGTGGTAAAAGTATACATATGAGATATGTGTGCGCGACTTTTACAGAAAACTGAAGCTCGCAGATCAGAAAGGATCCGTCACGAACCCGAGAAATATGGATTTCTCGTAACCAATTGATGTGATCTACTGATCATTGAAAGTGACGGGCCTGCGAATTTTGAAGAAGCAATGATGGGCCTTGACTCCGAAAATGGCTGAAAGCCGCTGAATCCGAAATGGGATCCATGTCACAGAACCAAGTATGACTTGGGTTGATTTACCCGATGGTGTAGAAGCCATTGTGAGTAAATGGATTTTCAAGAAGAAAAGATGACATGGATGGTTATATTCAGATGTACAAAGCTAGGTTGGTGGCAAAAGGTTTCAAGTAAATTCATGGTATTGACTGTGAAGAAACCTAATCCCAGACACCGTGCTAATGTCCATTCGGATTCTCCTAGCAACCGCCACTCATAATGGTATGAGATCTGGCAGATGGATATGAAAACAGTTTTCCTTAATGGAATTCAGGAAAAAGGATGTGTACATGACACAACCTGAAGTTTTTCATTGATCCTAATAAAGCTAGGAAGATATGCAAGCTTCATCAAACCATTTATGGATTGAAGCAAGCATCTCGGAGTTGAAATCTTCGTTTTGATAAAGCAGTCAAAAGGTTTGACTTCGTCATGAATGAAGAGGAATCGTGTGTTTACAAGAGGACTAGCAAGTGCATTTCTAGTATTATATGTTGATAACATACCACTTCTCGGAAATGAAGTTCCATTGTTTCAGTCTGTTAAGACTTGATTCGAAAGTTGTTTTTCGATAAAATTATGGGAGAAACCGTATACATTCTTGGAATAAGAATCTATAGAGATAGATTGGATAAGCTAATTGGATTGTGTCAAGATACTTATAGTGATAAGGCCTTGCACATGTCCAATATGCAGGATTCCAAGAAGGGCTTCGTGCAAATGACTCTTGGTATTACTCTTAGCAAGACGCAGTGTCTTTCGACACACGCTGAGCAAGGGCGAATGAGGGTCAGGCTACTGCTAAAGGCATTAAATGTCTTAAGATGTGATCTTAATTTTAGTGGGAGTCATTGTTATTAATTTTAGTTATGATATGATGTTCGTATAAACATAATTTGATTATGTTATTGAAATCTGACATCTGTATTATTTAATAATGGTTATTAAATAATAGTCCCAAAGTAATTTATGACATTTTATAGGTCATCAAGTATGTGACTTGATCATGAAACCCTATAGATAATAAATGACATAAATTATGTTGGTCCCTGGTCGAGGTTGTTAAAGTGGGACATTAACAACCGCGTGAGACTAGTATGTGAGGTGACTGATGACTAAGTTTCATGGAGTCATTAATAAGAGCATTAAAGTCAATCACATAGATATGTGTTGGAGAACACAGGATCGGACATGACCCACTGATGAGAACTCTACAGGATAGTTATATAAGTGTCATGAGAGTTTTCATTACGACTATAGAGTATAGTCCTTAGACCTGAGTTCATCATGTTTTCTTACATGTGAATTGGTCCGCTTTAACCTTGTCAAAAGTCAGCCGTAATTGGTGACTATAAAGGCATTGATTGGGCGTATCATGAAGCGTGTGAAGAGACAGGGATGGAACAAGATGGGATTTGTCCCTCCTATATAACAAGAGATAAATATCTCAGGGCCCATCGAAGATTTGATACTGAGAAATGTGTGGCCACACTCAAACGAGGTGATTGTCAGTCGTTTGTCTTGTCAGTATAAATCGGAATTCGATGAACATGATCTTGGCTAAATAAGGGTGACACAGATCTTGCCTTATGCCAGATCGAGATATAGTGACGAAGGGATTGAAGGAATAGATGATTCCAGTACAAGTGGGAGATTGTTGGGAATGTCCTGAAATCTATTGTACTTACTCCAAGTGAAAGTCGTATTGTCGAGATGAGACAATCATATGACACTAGGTAGTCATAATGCTTTGCTAGAAGCCACTTATGATCAATGAGTTGAGAACTCATTGCTAGTGTTATATGATCCTACAGGGTCACACACCTAAGCAAACTGGACGTTAAAGACGAGGTTGATCATTAATGTAATGATCTAGTGAATGCATATTTGATATGCATTCGATATCAATATTCTGGGGCAGTGTCGATCGACACAAAGAGTGTGTCGATCGATGCAACTCGCGGATTACCAGATTAATTCGGTTTAATCGTTGGTTAATTCCGTTATGGTTTAAGTCGACATATATAAGATATATGGTCGACCTAAACTGATTCTTAACCTAATACACAGCCACCAGAACTCGAATAGAAAACTCTGAAGAGATTGGATCTCTATAGGCACTAGCATCCCTTCTGTTCAGTTTGTGTGCGTGTGGATACCAGTAGAGGCGCAGCATTTGAGGCGCTCTAGATCTCGATTATCTGCAAATCTTCCGCTGCTAATCACAAGGTAATACTGAGATCCCAATGATTCAATTACATGAACCCTAGATCCTAGGCTTGGAATTCAGACCAGGGTTGCCTAATTGGATTAGGATCTGCTAGAAATTCCTTCAAGGGTTGCGTACCAAACTCGTTATACGCAAGCCGCCACCAAACACCCTTTCGGGGGACCTACCACAATTCTATACAATCATATCCATCACGCACAAGCAATGTTTTCAGTTTAAGCGATAACCTAGCATTCTACGTTCCACAATCAATCACGCGTATCTCTAGTCTAGACTACCTAGGAAAGACGATATTAACAGAGGACTATCGTCCGAAATTGAAATAGAGCAAGGGAGATAACCAACGGTCCTCACCTTAGCCAAAGAAAGGGCAAAACGGTAATTTAGAAGCTTCCTCAGCCCAAACGGACATCAGATCTGGAAAGAGGATGAGAAATCGAGTGAGATAGGCTTTCGTTTCGCTTTAATCGGGTTTAGGTCGGTCAAGTTATGGTCCTACGAAGTTGGTTGACTAAAAGTCAACGGTCAGGTCAAAGTCAACCGATTGACCCGGTCAACCCATACCCAGACCCAAACCCAGAATGAACCAGGCCCAAGACCCATAACCGGCCCAAATCCTAAACCAGACCCTAACCAAACTAAACCGAGAATCAATTGAAATTGGGAAGAATTGGGCTAAACCGGATTGGACCAGACCGAACCGGATTGGACCGACCCAAACCGGTCAACGAGTTGACTCGGTCGAGTTGACCCAGCCGGACCGAGTCGACTCGGTCGCCTGCGAGTTGACTCGGCGGCGGTCCGGCGGCGGCTCCGGCGATGGCGACTCACGGTGGCGGACGGCGGCTCCGGTGATCGGCGACGGCGGCGCGTGGCGGTGGCACGGCGGCGCGTGGCGGCGGCACGGCGGTGCGTGGAGGCGGCGCGTGAGAAACCGGCGATTCTTCTCTCGGCGATTGCGGGCGCGTCCGGAGGCTGATGGGGGCGAGGTTGACGGCTACGGCTTCGTCTCGACGAGAGGAACGCGATGGTGGTCTCGGATTTCCCAGATTCTTCACGGTCAGAAAGATACGAGGCTTTTAGATCTCGGGTTGAGGAAAATCAGATCTGAAAATGGGCTTACCGGATCTCTTTAGCCTCTACACGATGGAGGAGCATCAGATCTACCTTCTGGAGCCTGTGGCTGCGACGGGAAAAGAGCAGAGCTTCGCCGAGAATCTCCTTTTCTGATTTCTCCTTTAGGTGGCTACTCTTTAAATAGGGGAATGGGGAGGGAAACCCTAAAATTTTAGGAAAGCTAATAGACTTTGGCTGAACTTTTTCTTCTTTTTAAACAAAATTTTAAATGGCTGGCCAGGACCCTTACGATATATGTCTCCGGCCTAACATTGTAGGTTTATAAACAACACAAGCGTCAATAATGTTGGCTTGTGGATGACGACCAACCTCCATGATATGACCATCGCAATATGGAAATTTAAATAATAAACAAATCCAAAACATTACTCGTGGCAAATTGTTAAAATATTAGTCTAACATTATATAAATAATTACACAAAGCCAATATGACTTAATTTGCAAAACAACTCTTCCAAGTTTTGAAGCAAAATATGAAAAACAAAATGTGTACAACCGAAAACTATTTTGTGTTGGATCCGAGAGAAGCCACCTTCTCGGATCTCGTACTTCTTCTCTTCTCATCGGATCTCGGGAATAGAAGGTTCATCGATTCTTCTGAAGAGAAGCTTGAGGATGATCATTGCAGATTCCGGCGACGGTGGATCATCTTTGTATCCATCGTTATACAGAAACTCATGATTCTTCTAAGGAAACCTTTCTATTTTGTGGGATTATCTCTTTCTTTTTGGGTCAACCTTCTTTCTTCCAATGGTGGCTTCTTTAAGATCCTCCCAAATCTTTTTAAAGGTCAGATTTATTTTAGAATAAGTTCGGTTAATTACGTTAAACATATAATACAAACTCTTAATTAAAACGTAAACTTTCTTAATTCCCATTGACATGTCAAAAGGAAACAATGAGGATAATGGACCAATTATTGTTGCTTACTATGAATTATTCTTCACAAAGTATCCTAAATAATTGAATGTTAAAAATAATTACACGCAACAACAAACCACGGATTAAAAATTAAGCAGAAAAAGGCTGAATTTGTGTAAACTATTACTAACTGAATACTGTGATTATTTTGTGCAAAATCCACCTTTTAAATATTGTGACCCTAAGCTTAACATTCATATTGTTTTTTGTGATTATTTCAGGAAATATTATTTGGCCGGATAAAAGATCAGAAACATTTGTATCTTTAATCGGAAATCTAGACCGGCGAGTAGAGTTAGACCGGAGAATAGAGAGAGGAAGTAAAAGATACAAAGCAATGTTGTCTATTATGGCTTCTAAGCTTTCTTACGAGAACATAAACTTTGTCAGCTCTGTTCTTCACAACCATTGGAAGGTTTTATTGATTAACTCTTTCCTTTTCGTTAACTATATATTTTTCCTTAATTATTGTTTTTTCACAACTCTCACTGTAAAGATCATTCTAGGTTGCATATCAACCAGTAATAAGTAGAATATACAATGTATATGGTCAAAAGATACTTTTGTATTTTATTTCTAAGGTTGCGATGACTAGTCTAAAAGTATTTTCTTTGGGTTTTTCTTCTAAATAACATATTATAAAGGTAATTTCCCAAAAGTATATTGTGCTTCCGGATATTTTACGTAAAAATAAGGCAACTGATTTGGCCAGACGAAAATAGAGATATGTTGTTTTAAGTCTTATCAGAAATTTCGAAATTGAATAGTTATCGGTATTGTCTCTTGGGTTCCGGTTTAGATAGTTCCAGATTAATCAAAATATAAAATAAAATAAGTCAAGTAATGCAATGTCATTTAGCTGCATCTTGATTTCGTCGAATTATTTACGTTTATCTTACGAACATGAGCATGCATGATATCTTTGATTCAGAGATTAATAAAAAAATCATTTATAAAAGGATATTTATTATGTGTTGGATGTATAATCAATATTATTTTATTTTTATTCTTGGAACAGATGGACTTATTGGGTTTCTACAGCTGTTGGAATGGTGAGGAAGAATGATTTCCTTTTTTCTCTCTCATAAATAATTAACTGAATTGGTCCAGAAAAGGCAAATACCACGTGCAAACACTGTTAGATATGTGGAACATTTGATTCTTCCTTACCAAAATGAATTTGATCCCAATAATATAATTGGCGACACCACAAGTGAAATCTCTAATAGTAATATACTAATCGTATTCACTTAATTGGCTAATACAATCTTTAACCCAATTTGATCTAAATTGACAAAATATAGTTAAGCAGTAATGACTTTCCAAGAAAATATTTAACTCGATGTCTAAACATGTCTTGTTGCGAAAAAGGTATATTCATGCCTTTAATCTCAATTTCTATACAATTTCTATATTCATACTAAGAATTATTTTTATTCTATCAAATATTAAGAAGATTGACCACAAAATCTATTTATCTAGTAGAATTTTTTTTTTTTTTGACATCTTTATCTAGTAGATTTACATAGTAAAACTTTAATCTTTGGGTTTCTTAGATTACCAGAAACAAAGGTCAACAGAAGTGATTGTTATAAAAGACACAAGCGCGAATCCGAACCTCATCGTCGTCAGTTTCAGAGGCACCGACCCTTTCGACACCGATGATTGGTGTACGGACTTGGATCTTTCCTGGTAATTTTGTGTTCTTTTGTTATAATATAACTTCATTTCTAGTTTTTTTTAGACATTGTTTCAGTATACTCTCCAAACAAAAATCTGTGTTTTTTTTGTTCAGGTAAGGTTGTTGTTTATTCGGTTTAGGTTCATTGATTGGTTCCTCTAATTTAGGTACGAGATTAAGAATGTGGGAAAAGTCCATGGAGGATTCATGAAAGCTTTAGGCCTTCAAAAAGAAGGATGGCCTAAAGAAGTAAGCTTTGACCAAACCCATAAAGAAACAACTCAATTTGCATACTACACTATCAGGCGTCACTTAAAAGAAATTCTCGACCAAAACCCCGCGTCCAAATTTATCCTGACCGGACATAGCCTAGGTGGAGCCCTAGCGATCCTATTTACGGCCGTGTTGATGATGCATGACGAAGGGCAAATGCTAGACAAGCTCGAAGGAGTTTATACATTTGGGCAGCCACGCGTAGGAGACGAGGAGTTTGGAAACTTCATGAAAGATTCTCTGAAGAAGTATGAGATCACGTATGAACGATATGTTTATTGCAACGACATGGTTCCTAGGTTGCCTTTTGACGACAAGACACTCATGTTCAAACACTTTGGGACATGCCTTTACTATGACAGTTTCTACAGAGGAAAGGTTTGTTAGAAATTAATTACAATATCTGTGCTTGTTTCTTTGAATTAGTTACACAAAATTAGATTATTATTATTATTATTATTATTATTTTCTTACTTTCTCTTAATTAGATATTGGAATAACAATGCTCCTATCTTGTTCTACACCCGTTCCTAAAGGAAGTTCCTTCTCATATGAGAATGTACTTCTGATCGGGACAAGACTTCATATCTAGGAAATGGGTCAGGACATGATAGGAAGTAGTTGAGAAGGTATAAAAGTTAGAAAATGTTAGAAAAGTATAAAGTTTTATCATTTAATATAGATACGTAATATATTATGTAATAGTTTAAATATATAGTTTTATCCTAAATGGGAAAAATGAAAAGTTTTCGCTTGTTTTCGCATGGATTCTCATTTATTCACTTCCCCTACTGATCAAAATTTATCTTCATTGCTTTTGTATAATATTATGTTTAGGTAGAGAAAGAGGAGCCAAATAAAAACTATTTTAATATGCTATGGGCGATACCGAAGATTATGAATGCACTGTGGGAGTTAATAAGGAGTTTCATCATACCTTATTGGAAAGGTGAAGAATACAAAGAAGGATGGTTCTTGAAGTGTTTTAGGGTTGTCGCATTGTTAATTCCGGGATTACCTCCTCACTCTCCTTATGACTATGTCAATGTTACACGCCTGGGAAACATACCAGACTCGCACCTTGACTAGAATTTATTGCATTGTTTCCAAATTCTTTGTATAATTAATTTTGTGTTAATCAACTTTGAATAAATGGTTTAAGACGGTTTGGTTCAAAGAACGATTTCTGTTGGCATAGCTTCTTATGAGGGATCATCTCACTAGTAGAGATAAAATCATCCGGTGGGGGTATTAAAGTATCAGATTGTTGCTTGCTTTGCGGTGACGAGGCTGAATCGCAACAATATTTATTCTTTCACTGTCGATTTTCTGAGGAGGTTTAGCTTTCTTTTCTTTTGCATTTGAATTTGACTGCTCCTGTTGAGATTGAAGAAATTGTAGGATGGCTATCTAGTTTTTCCTCTGATCCAAAGTTGAGAACTATTTGCAAGCTGGTT
This sequence comes from Orychophragmus violaceus, assembly GCA_030180135.1. Classification (NCBI taxonomy): domain Eukaryota; kingdom Viridiplantae; phylum Streptophyta; class Magnoliopsida; order Brassicales; family Brassicaceae; genus Orychophragmus; species Orychophragmus violaceus. The sequence continues at coordinate 39,054,282 of CM058240.1, forward strand.
TTTCATGCGGGTGTCAATGCGATATGGAAGGAGAGGAATTCGAGACTGCATACGAGAATATTGAAGCCGACTTTTCTTATTGTTAAAGAAATTCTTGATGTGGACTAAGTTGGATGGGATTTGTAACACCCATGTCCCAGGAACCGACCCTAGAAGGATCGAGGGATTGAACCATAGAACCAGAATGTGTACCATCAGTCTAAGAGACCAAGAAGAATTGTTCTAGTGACTGGAATTAGCTACACTCAATGAGAAAGGAGCTTAGACAAGCTGGAAATGAAGTATTCAGCTGAAATGAGCTGAACGGCGAGCTGGATCAGCTGGGCCAGCTGACGGCCAGCTCAACTCAGCTGGGCCAGATGACGGCCAGCTCAACTCAGCTGGGAGGAGTGTTGGCTAGTTGGGTCAGCTAGTGGTTGGTTACCAGCCAACGGGCACAAGTGGTTGGCAGACTCTCGCCAACCTTTTGCACCATTTCGCTTATTTGGGCAGTTTTTAGAGATGTCCTTTAAAGGGAAGGAGGGAGAACGATTTTGGGCATCATCCTTACACATATAAAACGCCTGGATATTATAACAAAACACATGAAATATCACAGAAACATCCAAGAGAATTTTCAAGGATTAAAGGCAAGAACGAAAAGGGTTTTTGGGCCGGTTGTACAAGGAGTTTGTTGGTGGATTGGAGGAACCATGGGCGGTTTCCAGATATCTACACACGCCTGGAAACAAATATCCACACGCATAAGAGAGCCCCAAGTACATTCAATAAACCGTGGTCTTAAGAGAGACATGGAAGGGCTTGGCCAAACTCTTAGAAGGGAATTCCCGTCAGTTTAAGAGAAGTTTGAGGGCAGTGAATCAAGAAGGATTTGGGGCGGTTTATAAGGGTAAACCAGGGCTACACACGGCCACACCAAGAGAGGAAGAAGACCCAGTGATTTATAAAGAAAGGCCGTGGGGCTTAAAGGCAAGAGAGTAAGGAATTGGTCGGGTTTCATTCAAGGGATATCACCGGCGGTACTAGGAGAAAAATTGGGGGGCAGTTTGTCGGAACAATCAAGGACAAACGACAAGGGTAAATATGAAAAAAATATGGAAGGGAGACCGTGAGAGAAAGGGAGGAAAAAAGAGGGCTGGCCTAGGTTTCCTCAAGGTAGAAGAAGGATGGATTGGTCGGAAGGTTTAAGAGGAAGAACTGATGTGGTTTAAGGCTAAATCTGAGGAGTTGCAAGGGGAACTTCTCACGCATACATAAGGACGTTCAAGGGGTAAACTTACCTGAACTACTCAAAGGAAACGTGGGATTATAAGGAAGGAGAAGGGGAATAGCTGGATGGGTGAAGGGAAATGGCCGGATGGCTAAGGCTAGAGTGATCATGACGGAGACGCGAATGGAGAATGAATCAACAGAACATGACAGCCAAGTCCGATTCAGTATGTGGTGGGGTCAATTGACTCGGTTCAGGGCTGAATGCTCAGAGACGTTCTGAGGCGTTACCGAACCGCAACACGGCTAAGACGCATGATATATGGTCGATATGGCTGATCGGATTATCTTTCTCTCAGATTCTTGTTAATACTTGGGCAATCTCGTTAGGATGTTCTCGTGGATCCAGACACTAATGCACCCACAATCTCATGGTCGATGACCGGTAGGGTCGGAGACTGTGTGTGGGCGTGGCTTTGTACGGATGGGACGCTGGATCGGGTCGCGTGTGGAAACTGGTCAATGGTCCGGTGGGGTCGAATTGACGGTTATGACAGTCACCGATCGCATTCCAATTCGTGTATGGACGGGCGCGGGCAAGGGTCTTCTGGTCGAGTGTGTCTATTCGTGGATCATGGTACGGATGGTACGCATGACACGAATGGATGCGGTTGATAAGCTAAAAAAAGTTCCCTTTCAACCACTTCAGCTGCAAGTATAACCCCTAGTTTTTGTAGTTTTTGGGGTGTCAATCCACTTGGGTGATCAAGCACACTAAGAATGCATGAATTCGCTTAATCTAAGTGCAACCAAAATGATTCACGGATCTGTTCACTAATCTTTGTAATAAACAAAAAATAGTCACCAATTCAAAATAAGATCTCAAAGTTAAAAACACAATTTAGCAATCAAGACAGAGCAAAACATAGTAAGCAGAGCAAGATGATGATTAAGACAATTGATTTAAAAGACTAAGTTCCTTGGGTTGAGATTTCGATACCCTAAGTGCACTTACATTATTACTTATCAAGTTTTTGGCGCCATTGCCGGGGACTCTTTGAGTTCGCCGTTAGATTCTGTATTAGGATTTAGACTAAGCATTTTTTTTTCTAGTTTACTTACGTTTTTTGTTTCTTTGGTGTTGCAGGAATCGCATTGCATCGATCGACGCATACCTTGCATCGATCGACACAAGGCGAAACCCTTGATACCGAATGCTTGAGCACTTAGCAGGTCTCTCTCTATGGAGCCTGTGATTCTGATCCGCGGTGAAGATGACGTTTTATGAGACCAAGAGGGTCATGTAATGAACACAAAGGGTCAGAAAGTAGATGGGGAAGGAAACCCCATCCTACCAGAGTATTACGCATTGGTTGGGCAGGTAGCTGAGATGAGAGACAAGATTGATTCTATCCACAGCATCCTACTTGGGAAGAGACAAATCCAAGCTGATGCAGTAGCTGGAGAGTTTGCAGAAGTGAATTACATAGCTGGAGCTGATTATTATGGACAGATGTATGGAAATCAGCAGAGACAAGGTTCTAGTTATGCTCCGAGATCGAGAGATTATGGTTATTCATCTCACCAAGCACCACCTGCACCCACATATAAGAGCAGATTGGAAGTCATGATGGAGCAGTGTCTTGAAGGACAACAATACACCACTGTGTCTTTCAACTCGAAGCTTGAGACCTTGTACACTGATTTGAATGGTAAGTTTGAGTCCTTGAACAATCATATGAGGCTGCTGGATACACAAGTGGATCAGATTTCAAGTTCTGACAAAAGAAAGGATGCTCAGAAAGCTCATGTCAATGACATCTCAGTTCAGGTTGACCATAAGTTGAATCAGGGATCATATCTTGAAGTTAAGGCTATGAAAATTGTGGAAAACAAAGAGGAATTCAAAACTGAAATCCCTGAGTTTGAGAGCTTCGACGGACCAGACTCAACAGAGATTGACATTGATCTTTTGGTAAAATCCATCAGTGCCAATAAACACATTTTCAGTGTCATGGACACCCACAACAGTGCTTGGAAGGTTCAGATTGATAATGGACAGAGTCAAGGAGAGAAATTTGAGTTTAAGACTGCTGAACTCGTGGAAGGAGCTGAAAAACCCGAGATTGAAGCTGGAACTCGAGATGATAGGTCAAGAATTATCCCTATTCTAACTGCAAGTGCACAGTGATGTAGTTGTAGTACTTAGGGTATCGAATCCACAGGGACTCCGGTCAACGATAGATTTAAAACTATTAAGATTAAACTACGAGAAAGCAAATATGATTAGAAACTAAAAAGCAATGCAGGAAAGTAAATCAGTAGCGAGTTTGTGAGCAAGGAAGGCGAAGTGTTAAGTCTAGGGAGTTCTCAGGAAATCAGGAACACAAGCAATCAATCAATCGGGATCTAATTAAGAACTGTTCTAGAACTCAAACACAGATATAGAATTAACCAACTGTCGTTGCGAGAATTCTCTAAGTCTAAGTGCAGCAATCCAAATTCCTTTGTAATTACTAACAGATTAAACCAGCTTTAATTCCAAGTTCGATAAGTTCACAATCTAATTAAACCAAATCCCTTTGCGAATAATTAAATTGCTCATCTAGGTTCTTTCTAGCTAATTAACCAACTGTCGTTGCATCAATCAACCTAACATCATAATTCTGGATAGCTACTTCGGATTAAGCAGTAAGAACAATCCTAGATGAAGAACTAACATATATTAATCCCTACAGATTTATCAACCTATAATTCCATGAAAGCCCTAATGAGAATCCCTAAACCTAACAGGTAATCTACTCAGACATGATCATCGAAACAGAAAACATCATTAATAGAAAACCAAATATTATAAAATCAAATAAAGAACTGAGGTTCGAAATCCTCTCTCTTTCGAGAGCAGGATCAGCCCCTGACTCTCTCTGAAAATAGAATAAAGCGTAAGTAAAGCGTATCCTAAACAAGTGGCTAAAAACCCTAATATATAGTCTAAAACACGTCTGGGGGCCTTTTTGCAAGTCTGGGAAGTTTCTGGGCAAAAACTGTAATTTCTCCAAAATACAGATTTTTGGGCGCAGGAATTTCGTCCTGTAGTGTTGTCGACCGATGCAGACTCTGTGTCGATCGACACAGAGTGCAGACGAACCCAGTAAACTCTGTGACATCCATGTAAGCTGCCAAATCACTCCAAAAGCTCCCAGAATCTCCAGATAAGCTCCAAACGTACCTAAACCTGTAAAAATAGATAAAAGACTCCAAAACATAATAAAAGACTCGATAAATAAGATATATACCATGGTTAAAAACCCTAAAATCCATGGTATATCAACTCCCCCACACTTAGCTCTAGCTTGCCCTCAAGCAAGTAAAGAACCAAAATATAAGAGAAGAAGTTTGAAAACACATAAACTCTTTTCATCTTAGAAGCAACAACACTCAGATTCCCCTTAGTAAACCACTGAAAGAATCACCTGCAAGACATCAAGACCAACATATACTTCCCCCACACTTAGCAACTGTCCTAAGTAAATTCCACAATCACATTCACGCATTCAAATTCACCGTACTGACTTCTGCGAGTATTTAAGTGCGGTCTCACCTAAGGATTATCGATCAAAGTGCACATGGATTCTTACTCTGCTAGCTCTAAACCACCATACTATCTTTTTCTGGTTCCTTTCTTCTCTTTTCCCTTCTCAGCTACTGATTTTTCCCCATTGGGTATCATTTTTTTTTTTTTATCAGTGCTCTTCCCGTTATGGGGTGTACTTTCGACACATTCCATGGATCGCACAGGAGGTAATAGTGGTAGCTACCACTCCCGTGACCACTTCGGATTTACTAACTCATCCTCAGTTTATTATTAATTTTTTTTTTTTACTTTATGGAAGGGGAGAAGGGAACCAAATAGGACAGGTTTACAGGCTGTGTCAGAACTAACAAAGGAATCCGACACAAGGTATACCAAGCCCTTAGGTGAGAAAATTAAGTCAGGTTTACAAGGGTGAAGTCAGTAAAAGGATCCTCTGATACCTGAAGCGATGTGGGTGTCCTTAGTAGGTTGATTTGCGTTGGGGTTTTCTAATAGTCATAGATTGATCTGCAAACTCATCCCAATGGTCACTTAAGTTCCTGCAAGTGCGGTAATCTCCTAAAAAAGTCCTTGTTTCCTACTAAATTTGACTCAATAAAACAAATTTGGATTGACTCTAAGAAAACAAAAGCGTGCATCAGTAGCTACCTCCCCCACACTTAAAACACACTGTCCCCAGTAGTGTCAAGCTTAGGGTCGGCGAGAAAATAAATCAAATTGAAACAATCCGAAAAGTTGCAGGACACTTACCCGTCGTCGCCCTGCGTCGATCGATGCACAATGTGTGTCGATCGATGCAAGGCAAATTCTGCTCGCGGTTATGTGAATAACCGATGTCTAAACCGCAATCGTATCGGCTAACCGTGAATCGCAACTGCATCGACCGATGCATAAGATGTGTCGATCGATGCAATGCGATTCTGCCTGTTTCTCACGCCTTCGAACACACAAAAACAGAAAAAATTAAAAATACCAAATCAAAACGAAAAACAAAAACAAAAACGAACCTAACAGTGGGTTGCCTCCCACTCAGCGCTTGTTTTAAGTCATTAGCTTGACTGATGGTAGAAGATCAGACTCATGGGGGTTTCAACAGAGACTTTGAGTGTCTCTGTGAATATCTCTTCATCCATGGCGGTGTGTAAGAGGTATCAGCATGAGAGCGTCCAAGGTTAGTAGGAAGAGATCCAGGGCGGGAGCGAAGCTTGGGTGGGTTTATGCGTTTTCCTGCATTCAAAGCTGATTGGTCAGGAGGTTTAAGTTTAAAAACTTTATACCTGTGCTTTGGTGGAGATCTGATGTTCGGAGCTTTCTGCTTATGAGCAGTTATAGGCTCTGAAGATGTTAGAGTAGATTCTTTAGGAACCACCATTTTCTTTTCTACACAATCAGACACTGTAGTTCCACCAATACGAACTTCATCTTTCACATGACCATCAGTGGAGATCATCTTTCTTGCATATCTCAACTTACTAGGATGAACTTGTGAAGCTTCAGCTGGTGGAGCTTCATTCATCTCCTTATCCTCCACTACCATGCTCTTTTCTACACTCTGCTCATGTTTAGACCTTATAGGAACTCTTGGAAATGGTATTGGAGGTTTGTAGACCCGTTCCTTAACAATTCCACGAGAAATAAGTGAGGCTGATTCTTCACGGTATGCAACGATCGACGCCCGTGGTGCAACGATCGATGCAAGTAGCTCATCTCGAGTTCCAGCTTCAGTATCGGGTTTTTTAGCTCCTTCCACGAGTTCAGCAGTCTTAAACTCAAATTTCTCTCCTTGACTCTGTCCATTATCAATCTGAACCTTCCAAGCACTGTTGTGGGTGTCCATGACACTGAAAGTGTGTTTATTGGCACTGATGGATTTTACCAAAAGATCAATGTCAATCTCTGTTGAGTCTGGTCCGTCGAAGCTCTCAAACTCAGGGATTTCAGTTTTGAATTCCTCTCTGTTTTCCACAATTTCCATAGCCTTAACTTCAAGATATGATCCTTGATTCAACTTATGGTCAACCTGAACTGAGATGTCGTTGACATGAGCTTTCTGAGCATCCTTTCTTTTGTCAGAACTTGAAATCCGATCCACTTGTGTATCCAGCAGCCTCATATGAGTGTTCAAGGACTCAAACTTACCATTCAAATCAGTGTACAAGGTCTCAAGCTTCGAGTTGAAAGACACAGTGGTGTGTTGTTGTCCTTCAAGACACTGCTCCATCATGACTTCCAATCTGCTCTTATATGTGGGTGCAGGTGGTGCTTGGTGAGATGAATAACCATAATCTCTCGATCTCGGAGCATAACTAGAACCTTGTCTCTGCTGATTTCCATACATCTGTCCATAATAATCAGCTCCAGCTATGTAATTCACTTCTGCAAACTCTCCAGCTACTGCATCAGCTCGGATTTGTCTCTTCCCAAGTAGGATGCTGTGGATAGAATCAATCTTGTCTCTCATCTCAGCTACCTGCCCAACCAATGCGTAATACTCTGGTAGGATGGGGTTTCCTTCCCCATCTAGTTTCTGACCCTTTGCGTTGCATATATGACTCTCTTGGTCTCGTAAAACGCCGTCTTGACCGCGGATCAGAATCACAGGCTCCATAGAGAGAGACCTGCTAAGTGCTCAAGCGTTCGGTATCAAGGGTTTCACCTTGTGTCGATCGATGCAAGGTATGCGTTGATCGATGCAATGCGATTCCTGCAACACCAAAGAAACAAAAAACGTAAGTAAACTAGAAAAAAATGCTTAGTCTAAATCCTAATACTGAATCTATCGGCGAACTCAAAGAGTCCCCGGCAACGGCGCCAAAAACTTGATAGGCAAGAATTATCCCTATTCTAACTGCAAGTTCACAGTGATGTAGTTGTAGTACTTAGGGTATCGAATCCACAGGGACTCCGGTCAACGATAGATTTAGAACTATTAAGATTAAACTAGGAGAAAGAAAATATGATTAGAAACTAAAAAGCAATGCAGGAAAGTAAATCAGTAGCGAGTTTGTGAGCAAGGAAGGCGAAGCGTTAAGTCTAGGGAGTTCTCAAGAAATCAGGAACACAAGCAATCAATCAATCGGGATCTAATCAAGAGCTATTCTAGAACTCAAACACATATATAGAATTAACCAACTGTCGTTGCGAGAATTCTTTAAGTCTAAGTGCAGCAATCCAAATTCCTTTGTAATTACACACAGATTAAACCAGCTTTAATTCCAAGTTCGATATGTTCACAATCTAATTAAACCAAATTCCTTTGCGAGTAATTAAATTGCTCATCTAGGTTCTTTCTAGCTAATTAATCAACTGTCGTTGCATCAATCAACCTAACATCATAAATCTGGGTAGCTAATTCAGATTAAGCAGTAAGAACAACCCTAGATGAAGAACTAACATATATGAATCCCTACAGATTGATCAACCTATAATTCCATGAAATCCCCTGTGAGAATCCCTAAACCTAACTAGTAAACTACTCAGACATGGAAATTGTAGCAAAAGACATAATGAATAGAAAACCAAATAACATAAAAAAGAATAAGAAACTGGGGTTCGAAATCTCTTCTCTCGCGAGTACAAGATCAGCCCCTAACTCTCTCAAAGTAAAAAAATGCACAAGTAAAGCGTAGCCTAAAAAAGTGGCTAAAAACCCTAATATATAGTCTAAAACACGTCTGGGGGCCTTTTTGCAAGTCTGGGAAGTTTCTGGGCAAAAACTATAATTTCTCCAAAATGCAGATTTTTGGGCGCAGGAATTTTATCCTGTAGTGGTGTCGACCGATGCAGACTCTGTGTCGATCGACACAGAGTGCAGACGAACCCAGTAAACTCTGTGACATCCATGTAAGCTGCCAAATCACTCCAAAAGCTCCCAGAATCTCCAGATAAGCTCCAAACGTACCTAAACCTGTAAAAATAGATAAAAGACTCCAAAACATAATAAAAGACTCGATAAATAAGATATATACCATGGTTAAAAACCCTAAAATCCATGGTATATCAACAGAGCAAAACATAGTAAGCAGAGCAAGATGATGATTAAGACAATTGATTTAAAAGACTAAGTTCCTTGGGTTGAGATTTCGGTTTGGGTGATCAACAACTAATTTAGAAGTATTTAACAGCAAATGGAATGATTTCTTAATAACAACATATCAAGCTACTCCACTCTCATGATAATAGCCCTATACCTATCAAGCATTAACATCAATTCTCATTGGCAATTTCAAGATAGATATGCATTATAAACAAGTTCTTATTACCACTAAACTCCTTAACATCAATTCTCATTGGTTAAGTATGTAAAGCACTTGATAGAGTTTCAAACATTAACTACACTTCTCAGTGCTAGCAACATTCAAGATCAAGGAATTGATTTGCAACTTCAATCCTAGCATTAATAACTTCTAACAAGTAAAAAAGCAATATTTCCAAGTTTTAAACATCTTAAACCATTACTAGATCACCCTCACCTACTCAAACCCAGAAACTTATAATGAAACTACTCACTAGCCATAACAATAACAAATCAAGACATGATTTAAGAAAGCAAGTATAAAAGAAATTAAAAGAACTAGAAGAAGAACTCAAGAACAAACTTAAAATTGCATAAAAGATCAAAGAAAACTAAATTGTTTTGTGGTAGATGTTTAAGAAAGCAAGTATAAAAGAAATTAAAAGAACTAGGAGAAGAACTCAAGAACAAACTTAAAATTGCATAAAAGATCAAAGAAAACTAAATTGTTTTGTGGTAGATGTTTACAAGAGGTGATATGACTCTTCTAACACATCAAGAGTCTTTAAATAGAAGAAAATAGAGTGCATTCATCAACCACAACCACATGGGAGGGTCTACAAGCCGAAAGTAAAGAAAAAGGAGCATGTGGGAAAAGTGGGTTTTACAGCGGCTTTGGGACCCCGCTCTACGATGCCGCTATGAGGGTTGATTTCTCACACCGACTTTGGGAGGCCACTGCACAGGCCGCTGTGCATTCTCATCGTCTGCATTTATTCATAACGGCTTTGGGAGGCCATTTTAAGAAGCCGCTGTGAGGTCTGGTCGTGATCCTTAGCTGTTTTTCCACTAGGTTTTGAGTGTTCTTCAGTCCCTACCTCCTCAATTATATCTTGGGTGCGTCATCATGCCTTCCACCACCTATAAAAAGAGAAACAAAGCAAATGCAATCCTAATGATGCCTAAATACATTATCCTAAAGCTAAAACACACTAAAAATCATGATCAAATATACTCAAAAATACAACACATCAACTCCCCCAAACTTGTTTCTTTGCTTGTCCTCAAGAAAACAACAATGTGAACAAAGGGGAAGAGGTTTGAAGTTGGAGATTCATAACCAAAGAAATCTAGCAAGCCCTCAACATGATGTCCTTAGAAAGTAATAATATGTTGCATGAACAAAAACTCTAATCCACTCTAATTTCTCAAGGCTTATCAACACACCAAATCTTATTCATTGTCAAGAATCTACTAACTCAACATTCCACCAACTCTTACATTCATTCTTTTATCAATGTGTAGTCTCACAAATGGGGATTTGACCTTAATCAATTGGCTTGGCACAAAAAGGCTTCAAATAGTGTTTAGAGGAAGGTCATGATTTCATCTTTGGTGGCTAACTCTCAAGGAAAAGGAATGCTAGACATTATGCAAAATGTATCAAGACAAGAACATTTATGCATACAACTCTTAACTCCCATTGTCTTACCCAATTGTGTTTCCAAATCCTATCACAAGTTTAACCACTCTTCCTTTTCCCAAACTTGACCACTTGACCTTTTTCATTTTTGGGTCTTGAGAAGTTATTCTTTACATTTACTAAGACTCTTTTTCTTTTTGTTTTCTTTTCATTTCAAACTTAGAGCTTTTCCAATTTCATCTTAACTCCCCAAGTGTTTCCCTTCACTCAAGCCTTTGGTCCTTTCTTTCTTTTCTCCCCAATTCACTTTTTTTTTTTTAATTTTCATTTCCAATCCCATTTTCAAGTGCTCACACCTCTAATTTCAATCCAATAGTGCACTCCTAGAGTAGCCTATGAGAGGTAATCATTGTCGTTTTCATACTTTTAAGATTTTGCACATGTTAGCATTATCAAAAAGAGGCCTCACTCAAGCAATCAAATGAAGGTTTAAAAGAAAAGGGAAGGGTTTTATGGTGTGAGAACCATCCTAAGAGTGAGAATGGCCACTTGGATTAACAAAGGGTGGTAAAAATGTGGTAAAAAGATAATCCAAGTGTGTATATGGTGACCATGATCAAGCATCAAAAACCCATGAGTGAGAAGTTTAAATTCATTTCAAGTCCATATAAGGGAGTTGGTTTCAAAGTTGAGGGTATCAAGCATGACAAATAGATTGGAGTGGTGTGATCAAAGCTCGAAATATGCAAGTGTTTCAAGAGCTTTTAATCAACATAGTATGATTATCAATGGCATCATATTGAGTTCTAAAATCTAAATTTCTTAAAAGGCAATTAAATCATTGTCTCCTATGCATATGCAAATGCAATCTATAATGCTACTAGACTCGATCCTAAAAGGGAAACAAATATGAAACTACATGCTTTTTGTTTTTCAAAATTTTCAATTTTTTTTGGTTTTTTCGAAATCATATCAATTTACAATGCAACACACAAATGCAAAGACTCAACATAACAACAAAACATAAAAGATGGTCAAATGATCACCCCCCCCAAACTTACTTCACACCGTCTCGGTGTGAGAGCAAATAAAGGAGGGTATAAGATGGTAAAATAAGAAAATCGAAACAAAATAAAAATATGTACAAGGTGGTGGTGTTACCTCAGTAGGTAGGAGGTGTTGGGTCGTCGTCATCCTCGCCCAAGGATAGAGATTCGTTGCTGGACCTGGGGGATGGTGGAGGGATATGTCGTCGTGCTCTGCGATGTCGCTCGTCGAGGGAGGCGCGTCCTGGTACGCTGCGGCTAGAGATGGTACCTGCTTGTCCATGATAGTAGTGTCGCCTCGGGAAGTTCTCTGAATCCTCCTCTTCCTCACTCTGTGGGTAGTTAGGAGGCCTATCAACCGTACCCTTCTTTCCCATCACTAGAAAGGTCAGATACTTCACCTGTCGACTGAGAGACTTGGTCTTTTCCTTATACTTCATCTTTAAGACCTGCTTTGTTCTCCATCCAGCCGCCACCAATTTTCCAATGGTTCGGTTATTGAATTTGTTCCAACGCTCCAACTTCCAAATATAGCTATGCGCCATGCGCAGCTATCCTCCTTGTATTACCTCATCGGAAGCATGGAGGTGATAACGGGCACTCCTGTAGATTGGACTTGGTGGCCTGGTCTGGTCAGTACTCTCTGCTGGCTCCGTAGCAGCACCTGCTCCGCTACTAGAACCTACTTCGGTACCCTGTGAAGAGCTCTCAGGGGCTCTCCTCTTCCTCTGTCTTGCAAGTGATTCCAGTGGTTCCATTACGGTGTTTTGATAGTATCGGTGATGAGGCTAGAAATCAACGTTTACCCGGTTCTGAAACGAGGTGATGGCGGTATTCGGGAGAAGGACATTTGCCGCCTGTTGGTGATAAACCCTGAAGGTGTATGCAAATCTGTCCTCAAGCTTTCCAGTGAGGAAAAACATCCTTCTCAGATGGGGTTCGTCTAAGGGAGTAAGGTTTTCCAGTTGCGCAGTGGGATTCCGAGTGCTTGAAAGATTGGTGTGAGCAGCCCTCCAAATCTGAATACCGGTGTCTTATCTACTAATGTCATAGCCTTTCTCCTGAATCCACTCAACTGTCTCATGAAATATCCAACCACACCCATCCCTTCGTAATTTCCAAATTTAACTTATGGAACGCTAAATTGTCCCTTCACCGGTTGAAGTCCCATGGCCATAAATCTCAGCTCTTCTTTCAGCACCTTGTTGTTCTCCCTTCTTGCAAATAAGGTGTATGCCAGCAGCTTCTGAACATAGCGGATCACTGGGTGGGCGATGTCGGAGTTCTTCATCTCACTAGTCTGCTAGAGAGTCCTTGCTATAGTGCTCTACATCACTTAGGGAAGAAGCTCGATATGTGGCAATTTGTTACACCACTCGTCCTTAAACCCAAGCAATTGGGATATTTGCTTGTATCCAATCATGTACTTCACCCCATTGTAGCTGAAGGTGACATAACCAAACCCTTCCTTCTCAGTCGGCTCATCCATGAATTCCTCTGAATGGAATGTGCACATAAACTGGTAGCATGGCATATGATCACCGGGTATGCTTCTCCCATCAGCCTCTCCAAGCTTAAGGCTCTCGGTATAGCCATTACTTCATCATATATCCCCAATTTCTTGCAAATCTCAGGATCCCCGAACTTGGTCCCACTCCATTCGAATGCCCCCAACTTAGTTTTCACTTCCCTTAGCGTGGCAGTTTTCTTGTTTTTCTTCTTCTGCTTTGCAGGCTTCCTTTTCTTCCCTGATTCTTTTTCGGCTGCACAGTCTCTTCCTCACTGCTGCTTGAAAAGTCAATTGTCTCGTCATCCTCATCGTACTCAACAACGGGTTCCTTTCCTGAGCGATGAGTTTGTAAGCTCTGATGCTGCTCTCTAGTTTGTGATCGTGTTGCTCTTGTTCTTCCTGTCATCTGCGTAGAAACATTATAACAATCAAACTGTTTCTCAAACAACAACACAAATATTCACACCATTATAATGCCTAAAGTCTGAAAATGAAAATATCCATTAAAACAATCTCAATCATCGACAATTAGGACATTATAAGGTTAAAGCAAGCATCACAAACTCATTCTTCTTCCAAAATCAGATTTTCCATCATTTCATTTTTCTCCTAATAAGTAACTCCCCTTTTCACAAAAATCTCAATCCATCATGAATTTGATATGGTTCCTTTTGCAAAATATGCTCTAAACACTCTATCAAAGCCATAGAAACAATCAAATCACTTTTTCCCCATTTTTTTTATGAAGAACCCTAGAAATTAAAACTCAAATTTAGTGAAATTCGTCCATGGGTTCAACAAATTAGCAGCGTGGGTGCGTATAAAATCACTAGATGAACCTTTTTATGTCCATAATTAAAGTAAAAATCAAGATCGTAAAATCCGGGTTTTCGCACATAACAAGGGATTTAGAGTTCTGATGTAAGATCGTCTATTGGTGATGATCTCACAGTGGTGAAGATGGAATCCAGTAGCTGGCCGGAGGAGCACTCTCTACAAGATCAGTGGGTGATCGAATGAAGTGGAGTTGATGGAATTGAATCAGCTGGCCGGAGGGGCACTCTCTGGTTCAATCAGGAGATGGAATGGAGTGTAGGTCGCCACACAAGTTATGGTCAGACTTGTGATAAGACAGAGCTCTAAGGTCGCTTGGAATCTCTCCAAAGAAAGCTTAGAACAAGGGGTTGTTTCTTGCTTAGAAGAACTGCGTTATTTTATTTCATCAAAGTTGAATGTTACACGGCTGCTAAGGAACCTTATAAAGGGGCTCGTGCAGCTAGAATGAACCCTAGTACAACAAATCTAAAAAGACAGAAAAAAACCAAAACAATAACTCCTAATACAACGGCTAGAAAGTTGATAAAAAAGGAAAGATCTTATTCTAGTTTTAAACCTGCAAAATGAGCAAACACAAATATCTAATTGAAACACATACCTCAAGGTCGTTTCATTAAGTGTTTGGACGTCCTAAGTTGGTCCAGAATTGGGTTGGATTGATAACAACATGATTTGGACTTCAAAGGGCTTCATTTGGGCTTCTGCGCTTCCAGCTTGTGTTCTGTCTATTTCTTCCATGTCTTCCTGGTCTAAAAAGCTTTGAACGGATCCAATGAACCTTTCTCTAAGCTTCCTAGCTCCTGATCTTGTCTTTGGAAGATGGTTCATGTTGGTGATGCCTTGGTCTTTGACTTGATCACTTGATGTATCCGAGCTTGCATCCTCCAAGTCACTCAATGGGTCGATGTCCTCATCATTCCCTCCTTCTTGAGGAGGTTCTGACCTCAGAACTCTATCATCTGCATGATAAGGAGACAAATCAGCGACATTAAACGTGGGTGAAATGGTTAACTCACCTAGCAGTTCTATGTGGTAGGCGTTGTTGTTGACTCGTTCCAAGATTTTGAATGGGCCATCTCCTCTTGGTGCTAACTTGGACTTCCTCGGTTTGAGAACCTCTTTGGCCTCATATGTACCCATACCCAATCTCCTGGGTTAAAGACAATCTCCTTGCGTCCTTTATCAGCAGCTTTCTTGTAGGTGGCCGTCTTCTTCTCAATATTCTCCTTCACCTTCTTGTGTAGCTTCTTGATAGTCTCGGCCTTGATTTCTCCATCCTGATTAGTGAACTCTAAAGGCGACAGAGGTGCAAGGTCTAATGGTGTCTCTGGTTTAAAACCATACACAATCTCAAAGGGTGAAAGCTTAGTAGCAGAATGGTTAGCATAGTTATAAGCAAATTCAACAAATGGAAGACAATCTAACCAATTCCTTAGATTCTTACCGACCGTGGCCCTTAAGAGGGTTGATAAGGTTCTGTTTACAACCTCAGTTTGCCCATCAGTTTGTGGATGGCAGGTTGTAGAAAAGAGAAGCTTGGTTCCTAGCTTTCTCCAAAGTACTCTCCAAAAGTGGCTCAGGAACTTTGTGTCCCTATTGATAACTAGGATTTTAAGATCCTTTTGAGGTACCAATTCCTCAAGCTTATCGATGTAGCCTTGAGGTATCAAACCTTTTTGGGACGGATAAAACCAATAAGCAAACACTAAACCTTCAGAGTCAAATCAAACAATTTGGTTTTAGTTTCTAACAATCCTAACGAAAGCAAATCAAACCGAAGTGAACAAAAGCAAATAAAAAAAACGATTCAATCAATGACAAGAATAAGGCCCAAGGGTTAAGGTCAACGGATAGGTGACTCGGGATAATCAAGGAATCTTAATTTAAACTTCTAAAAGCTAATCTCCTAGCAAGGAACACACCAAGTAAATCAGTTTAATCTCTTAATACCAATTCTTCGCTTAATCTTAATTCAAGAACAAATCATCATTTGTGAATTAAAATCAAACAAGCATTCAAACAGGTTCCAATCAGCAAACGATCACTCTAGACATACATTTTCATGTGCTAGAATGTGAAAGTCCTAACAAAGCTAGATACTGGAATTTCATCGAACATGTTGTGAACAAGAAATTCTAAACATTCTAACCAATGTGATCAAGATTAATTAGGCATTAAGCACACTTTGCTAGATGAGATTTTAAACAATTAACCACTAGAAATCCATTGATCACCCCAAATCAACCTAATCCTACCTAACCCATAAGCCTATGGAGAAATATTCACTAATCATAACTAGATCAACAAAACTCATAGGAATAGAGTTGATCATGGAGATTGGTGAGGGATTGAGAGATTTGTAGAAGGAATAACAAAGAAAATACTAGATTAATCTCAAGAATCAAATTTGTTCTTACAAAAGAGTTTAGAACATCAAAAACAGCTTAAGAAACAAATAGAAATAGGTTTTTGGCTTAAATAGTCATCAGGGTGCGAGCCGGGTCAGCCCGGAACAAACCGGGTATTGACCCGGATCCAAGTGAAAATCTGGGGACGGTATCGGTTGGCTGGACCGATACGCCAACCGATATCAACTCTCGGTTTTTTCCTGGATGGAAGCGTATCGGTCCACCTGACCGATATGTGACCCGATATGGAATCCCGAAAATTAATCCGAGAGTCCATATCGGTCGGATGGACCGATACTCAAACCGATATGGTTCTCTGGGACTTTGACGAAGAGTTGTATCGGCCCGCCTGGCCGATACTCAGGTCGATATGAGCTTCTGCTGGCTCTCCCTTGGTCTTCTGAGCTCAAGACTCCACTTCCAAGCTCACCAATGCTCCTAGACACCTCCATTCACCTGTAAAACACAAGAAACACTCCAAATGCAAGCCTAGAATGCCTACTCCTAGTCCTAAACAACTCTAGAATCTAGATGCGACAATGACTTGACAAAATGGTAAGAATGATGGAGAAAAGAAGTCAAAACAAGAACTATATACAAGCCTAAATGCATGAAAATGTATGAATATCAATTCCCCAAAATTGAATCTTGCTTGTCCACAAGCAAGCATAAGTCAATCACAACAGGTTGGGGAAAATGTTTGAAAGCGGGAGCTCATATCCAAAGAAAAAACCGAGATCAACGAGTTCCAATCCGAGTCAACGTCACCAAGATGCAATCAAGTTATGCTTACTCCAAAAATTTAGCCATGCTCATCAAGAGAAAACTCTTAGCTCAATTCTCAACCTAGACAAGCATTCCTATCAACTAGCTCTTTAACATTCATTAGGTTTTCAAGTGGATCATACTCAATACAAGGTGACCAAACTCATTTGGCAAAGGGACAAGGTATTTTTGAGATTAAAGTGATCTCAATCAAAAGAGGGGTTTATTCCAAAATCATGAAGGTTCTCTCATAAAGAAGTGAATGAGCTATAGTAAAATGCTAAGAGTTAGAGGCAATTGATGCATACTAGGTTGATTTCCATCTACCCATGCCCCAATTACTCCTTCTCCTAATCTAGCTCACCTAAATGGATATTACCCTTGATCAAGGCTATTGTTGCCTCATCCCCTTTTCTCAATCAGACACTTTTCATAGAAACACCCCAAGGATCAATAAAGACTTTTCAAAACAGTGGCAAATCTTTTCTTTTTCCTAAGCTCAAATCTTTCTTTAGCAATGGTCTCTTTTCTTTCTTAAGGGTGAGCCTTTGGCTTCTTTTCATTTCAAAATATGAAACACTTTTCTTTTCTTTAAACACATGAGAGCTTTTCTTCTTTTAAAACATTTTGCCAACAAAGATAAGATCCCAACCAAAAATCCCTTTTCATTCTTCCTTTTCTTTACTCTCTCTCTCTCCTTTCCCAACTCATCCCCCAAACTTTGATCCTAGCCTATTGCAAAGCCAAAGATGTTGAGCTTGCATCTATATGAAAATTTCTCCTAGTCGCCTCATACTCAACACTTTTTACCTAGCTCATTCCAAATAGGCCTACCACTCAAGATAGTGTTTGTGGCTTGAAGGAAGGGTGGTGAAAGGTATGGAAGTCTATTTGAGCAAGTTGAGAGGGGTGGAAAGGATAAGAATGCTCAAATATTTTCAGAGTATCCACGAGTTTAGTACACAAAGCAAGAGTAGGATAATTAGATGTCATCATTAAGGTTCTCACTTAGGTAGATCTAGTGTCAATTCAAAGCTTATTTCAGTTTCAAACCAAGTTTCAAAGCAAGCAATCCGAGCATGGTTCGTCTTAACTTTCTAGCCCTTCTTGAATTACAATCTTATGACAATCAACTAGCTCAAACAACTAGCATAAAGAACAAGTCATCACTCAATCAATCTTACAAGGAAATTCAATCATTGCTCCCTATGCATGCGTCCTATATGATGCAACTAGACTCAATCCTATTATGCTATTGCAACTACATGTCTTTCTTTTTGAATTTTTTTGAAAATTTTCAATTTTTTTGGATTTTCTATGCCTTAGATGAATGCATGAGACTCAAGTGATAAGATCGAAAATAAGAAACAAAACAAACCAAATTAGCAACTGGTCTCTCCCCCAAACTTAAATCACACGGTCCCTTGTGTGATCTAGGCAAAGAGGAAAGACCGAAAACACACAAAAAGCAAACGAAAGAAAGAAGAAAAACTATGTACAAATGTGGAGTGTAACCTGGCTAGAAGTGGAGGTATGGAGGTGATGAGTCTCCCATTGAGTAAGTCGGGTTTGAGGAAGAGCAGGACGGTGTGAGCTTCTGCTGGCTCTCCCTTGGTCTTCTGAGCTCAAGACTCCACTTCCAAGCTCACCAATGCTCCTAGACACCTCCATTCACCTGTAAAACACAAGAAACACTCCAAATGCAAGCCTAGAATGCCTACTCCTAGTCCTAAACAACTCTAGACTCTAGATGCGACAATGACTCGACAAAATGGTAAGAATGATGGAGAAAAGAAGTCAAAACAAGAACTATATACAAGCCTAAATGCATGAAAATATATGAATATCACCTGTCAGAAACAATGGTCCTTGGAATCCCATGTAAGCGCACCACTTCTTTAAAGAATAAGTCAGCAGTTTGTGTGGAATCATTGGTCTTTGCACAAGGAATGAAATGTGCCATCTTAGAGAACCTGTCCACTACAACAAAGATAGAATCCTTTCCTCGGATTTTGGGTAAGCCTAAAACGAAATCCATAGATATGTCTACCCAAGGCATAGTAGGAATATGTAAAGGCATGTATAAACCATGTTGATGTGACCTGGATTTGGCCTTAAGGCATGTGACACACTTGGAACAGAATTTCTCCACGTCTCTCTTTAAGTGTGGCCAAAAGAAATGATCCACCAAAACACTTAGAGTTTTGTCTACTCCGAAATGCCCCATGAGTCCTCCACCATGTGCCTCTTTGATCAGCAACTCTCTCATGGATCCCTGTGGAATACACATTCTCTTTTCTCTAAACAAATAGCCATTATGGATATAGAAGGAACCTGATGGTGATTGAGGTATTCTTGATAGATATGGCCGAAATCAGGATCCTCCTCATATGTTTCCTTCAAGTGCTCAAATCCTAACACTTTGGCTTCCATTGTAGTGATCAGCATGTGTCTTCTTGATAAAGCATCAACCACTACATTGTCTTTTCCCTTCTTGTACTTGATGATGTAAGGGAATGATTCCACGAACTCTAACCACTTAGCATGTCTTCTCTTGAGTGTGGTTTGTCCTCTCAAATGCTTCAACGTCTCATGATCAGTATGTATGAAAAACTCCTTTGACAGCAGGTAGTGTTGCCACGTCTCCAATGATCTCACTAAAGCATAAAGCTCTTTGTCATAGGTTGGATAGTTAAGGTTGGCTCCACTTAGTTTCTCACTAAAATAAGCTACTGGACGTCCTCCTTGGGTAAGCACAGCTCCAATACCTAGACCTGAAGCATCACATTCAATCTCAAAAGTTTTGTCAAAGTTAGGAAGTACCAACACAAGTGCATTGGTTAAGCGATCCCTAAGCTGTTGGAAGGCTGCGTCTTGGGCTGATCCCCACTTGAAAGCTACATCTTTCTTGATCACATTAGTTAATGGAGCAGCTACAGTGCTAAAGTCTTTGACAAATCTTCTATAGAAGCTTGCTAGTCCATGAAAGCTCCTCACGTGTCCTATGGTTGTGGGTGTTGGCCATTCTTGGATTGCTTTGATCTTCTCTTGATCCACCCTTAGCCCCTGAGAACTCACATAAAATCCTAGGAACACTAGTTCGTTAGTGCAGAAGGTGCACTTTTTAAGGTTTTCATAAAGACCCTCCTTTCGAAGTGTCTCATGTACTAACTCAAGGTGCCTCACATGATCATCAAAACATTTGCTATAGATCAAAATATCATCAAAATAAACTACAACAAAATTACTGATGAAAGCCCTTAAGACTTGGTTCATTAACCTCATGAATGTGCTAGGGGCGTTTGTGAGTCCAAATGGCATGACTAGCCACTCATATAAGCCTTGTTTTGTCTTGAAGGCTGTTTTCCACTCATCACCTTCTTTCATACGAACCTGGTGATATCCACTTCTCAAATCCACTTTGGTAAAGATGGTAGCTCCATGTAACTCATCTAGCATGTCATCAAGTCGTGGAATTGGATGCCTATACTTGATGGTGATGTTGTTGATGGCCCTGCAGTCTACACACATCCTCCATGTCCCATCTTTCTTGGGAACTAAAAGAACCGGAACAGCACAGGGACTCAAGCTCTCTCTAATGTATCCTTTGTCCATCAAGTCTTGAATCTGTTTCTCCAACTCCTTTGTCTCCATTGGATTCATCCTATAGGCTGGTCTATTAGGTAATGCCGCTCCCGGAACAAGATCAATCTGATGTTCTATGCCTCTAATAGGTGGTAATCCAGCTGGTATCTCTTCAGGAAACACATCCTTGAACCTATCTAACAAGGAAGAAATTTCGGGTGCAAGAACTATTTCTTTTGAACCAGTAAGCATCATATCTTTGAAGACCATTAGTAGCACGGTTTGTTTATGATCTAAAGCTTTAACAACAGTACTGGGAGTGATATAGAGATTGGTTCTACTTGCCTTATACTCAGCAGCAAATTTGGTTTGTATTTCATGTACCTCTTGAGGTGACAAATGTGCAAGCTGGAACTTGCGCTTGTTGTGGGTGAGTGAGTGAGTGTTGGTGCGCCCATTGTGGATAACCTCCCTGTCAAACTGCCATGGACGACCTAGGAGCAGGTGGCCTACTTGCATTGGCACCACATCACACACAACCTCATCATGATACTTTCCAATGTTGAAAGCAATTGTGACTTGTTCAGCGATTCTGATTTATGTGTTGGAGTCCAGCCACCTTAAGCAGTATGGTCTTGGATGCTTGCTTGTTGTAAGACCTAATTTTTCAACCAAAACCTTGCTAGCAGCATTAGTACAAGATCCACCATCAATAATCATGCTACATACCTTGCTTCACACTATGCAGCGTGTGAAGAAAAGGTTTTCCCTCTGAACAGTTTCTGGTTCACTTAGAGCACTCAATGCTCTACACACCACAAGCATCTCTCCTGTTTCTGGGAATGCTATTTCTTCTTCAGAATCAGTAACCTCCGTGTTCACCTTGTCATCTTGAGACTCATAGCCTCCATCAGCAGTAAGGATCATGGCACGTTGGTTTGGGCAATCTCTTGCGTAATGCCCCCTGCCTTGACACTTAAAACATGTTATATCTCGAGATCTTGATGGATTATAAGACTTACCTGAATCTGGTTTTGATGTTTTGGCATTGTCAAAGGCTGGTTTCTTGGCCTTAGAGTCTCGTTCAATGGACTTTCCTTTGTCGATGGCTTTAATTAGCTTGTGGATTAGTCCATGAGTTGTTGGGCCTGGAACGACTAGCTGTGGCCATCTTGCGCTTGATGCCTTGTTCAGCTTGAATAGCAATATGTAAAAGCTCATTCAGGTCATGGCACGGTTGTCTCTCCACCTTTATGGTATCCTGTCTTGCAAACCATCAATGAAGTGTCCCATGAGAACATCTTCATCCTCATCTAGTTCCATTCGATTCCTTAGTTTCTCAAACTCCTCAAAATACTCCTCTACACTCCTATGCTTTTGGGACAATTGTCTAAACTGTTTTTGCATGTCCCTGTGATAATGAGGTGGCACAAACCTCTTCCTGAAGTTGAACTTCATAGCAGTCCAGGTGGTGATTGGTTCAAGATCATTTCTCCTTCTGTCTTGGACTACTCGATCCCACCATGATAAGGCATGCTCTGTGAGAGCTGTGCTGAGGCTAGTGCTATCTTCTTGGAGTCTTTGTACTCATAATAGTCAAATATATATTCCATTCTCCTCTCCCAATCCAAGTATGCTTGAGGATTGACACGGCCTGCAAAAGTTGGAGGAGTCAGCTTCAAATCTTTAGTATTATCCTTGTTTACCTCATTGCGGTTGTTTCTCCTTCTGCCAAAACGTGGTCCATCTTCTTCTTCCTCATCAGTAGCATCATCTTCATCATTCCTCCCATGTCTTTCATTCCTCTGGTTCCTCCCATTCCTGTCATCTCTAGGAATATCCAAGCGCCCTACACGCTGATCTATGCGTCCTATCTGTGCAGCTAAGTCGTTTCTCATGGCTTCTAGGGCCTGTAGTAAGGCGGCATTGGGGTCTGGAGCAACTCCAGCCATTGAACACGTTCCTGTGCTTACTAAACAAGAAAAGATCAAGTGTTTTGGGAACTAAGGATTAAACCGACCTAAACCAAGCAACTAATCAATTTGAATCACCTACTTCAATATTTAAAGAGTTAAAACAGGCTATGCACGGTTTAGACTTCTTCTTTTGGTTTAAATAAATTTGAAAACGGTTTAGGAAAGTAACAAATCGATTTAGGGCTTTTGAAATTTTGAAAAGGGTTTTGGACGGCTAAAAGATATCTATGAATAAAAACCTTCCTTTTCCACTTGGGGCACACGTTTTTGGATCAAAAAATATGGAAAACTTTGTTTAACAAAATTAGGTAACAACACTTTTTGGTTTAGAAAACAAGTGAAAATCGAATCAAATAAGTAAAAACTCTCTTCTTTTTCGTTTGGCTTTTCTGGATTTCGAAATCAAACAGCAAGAACACTAAGAATAAAAACTAATGCAAATAGACCTTTGTTTTTGGGTTTGGTTAAAAGGATGCAAAGCAAACAAAGAGGAACTAAAACAGGTGGTTTTTCTTTTGTTTTTAGATGCAAATATCAAAACACAGAAACTACAATGATGCAGATTACTCTTTTCTTTTTGTTTTTGAATGAGGATGCAATATGACAGAGAAATATGAGAGATCTACCAAACAAATGCAATGAAAAAGAAAAACTAGGAATCTAAAGTAGTGAAACCGAAAGGAATAGGAGTAGATACACCTGATCTAGGAACCTTTCGGCTCTGATACCAGATGATGTAAGATCGTCTATTGGTGATGATCTCACGGTGGTGAAGATGGAATCCAGTAGCTGGCCGGAGGAGCACTCTCTACAAGATCAGTGGGTGATCAAAAGAAGTGGGGTTGATGGAATTAAATCAGCTGGCCGGAGGGGCACTCTCTGGTTCAATCAGGAGATGGAATGGAGTGTAGGTCGCCACACAAGTTATGGTCAGACTTGTGATAAGACAGAGCTCTAAGGTCGCTTGGAATCTCTCCAAAGAAAGCTTAGAACAAGGGGTTGTTTCTTGCTTAGAAGAACTGCGTTATTTTATTTCATCAAAGTTGAATGTTACACGGCTGCTAAGGAACCTTATAAAGGGGCTCGTGCAGCTAGAAGGAACCCTAGTACAACAACTCTAAAAAGACAGAAAAAAACTAAAACAATAACTCCTAATACAACGGCTAGAAAGTTGATAAAAAAGGAAAGATCTTATTCTAGTTTTAAACCTGAAAAATGAGCAAACACAAATATCTAATTGAAACACATACCTCAAGGTCGTTTCATTAAGTGTTTGGACGTCCTAAGTTGGTCCAGAATTGGGCTGGATTGAGAACAACATGATTTGGACTTCAAAGGGCTTCATTTGGGCTTCTACGCTTCCAGCTTGTGTTCTGTCTATTTCTTCCATGTCTTCCTGGTCTAAAAAGCTTTGAACGGATCCAATGAACCTTTCTCTAAGCTTCCTAGCTCCTGATCTTTTCTTTGGAAGATGGTTCATGTTGGTGATGCCTTGGTCTTTGACTTGATCACTTGATGTATCCGAGCTTGCATCCTCCAAGTCACTCAATGGGTCGATGTCCTCATCAAGTTTATACCTTTGTGATTTGTGTAATGTAGTGACATATTGTGATTAAAGCAGTAGGTTAGATGCAAAAGCGCGAGTGTAGTCCAGTAAAATCTGATTTGAAATATCAGAGAAGATCAAGTTTTTGGAAGCTTAGAAAAGATGGTGTTTTGGTGTTTTTTGGAAGAAGAAAGGGTTGAAGGCACAAGGTGGCTGTGATTGGCCGATTTTTTTTGTTTTTAATTTTTAATTTTTAAACACGGTCAAACAAAAAAATAATCATGTCAACTTACCTGCAGCGGCATCAGGACCCGCTGTACGATGCTGCTGCGAGACCACTTACCTGGAGCGGGATGAGAATGCCGCTGACGCCCGCTGGGGCTCTCGGCAAAAACTGAATATTATCTCAGATCGGCTTCGGTAGCCCGCTGTGGGATCCATTATCTGGAGCCACATCGGTAGGGCGCTGGGATGCCGATGTAGGTTATGTTTTTCTGAGCGGCATTGGGTAGCCGGTGTGATGGTCGCTGGGCTTCACGGTGATTCGCCTCTTGCCCACAACGGCTTTGGTGACCCGCTATGGGTTCTTTTTGCCTACAACGGCTTAGTTCGGTCCCTCTGTGGTGTGAATCCTTCCATCCTTGCTCCTGCTTACTCCCCACATGCTGAAAACTCACACACAAAACTAAAACAAGCATAAAACTCACACAAACACACATCAAACAAATCAAAGATAGAAAATCAAAACATATGTAAAAAAGGATACCATGGGACTTCCTCCCAAGTGAGATTGTTTTAGTCACGAGCTTGACTCTCTTACTTCTTAGATTGGGATTGGTTCTGTGAGAAGAATCGATATCTCTTCTTCCACGGGATAGGACGCTGAGTAGACCTTGAGCCGTTGTCCATTCACTATGAACTCACTTCTATCTTTGTTGAGTAGAATGACGGCTCCATATGGTCGTACTTCCTTGACTCAGAAAGGGCCGGACCATCTTGACTTAAATTTTCCTGGAAACAAATTCTTGTACAGCAATACTTGGCATCCTGACTTGAACTCTTTCTTGACAATCCTCTTATCATGGGATGCCTTCATCCTCTCCTTGTAAATTTTCGAGCTCTCATAAGCATCCAGCCGGATTTCGTCAAGGTCTTGGAGTTGAATGAGTAGTTTCTCAGCTGCGGTCTTGATGTCGAAGTTCAGTAGCTTTATTGCCCACATTGCCTTATACTCCAAATATACCAGTAAGTGACATGACTTTCCATACAAGAGGTTGAAAGGTGTTGTGCCAATAGGTGTTTGAAGGCTGTCTGATATGCCCAAAGAGCATCATCCAGCTTCTTAGACCAATCTTTCCTTGAGCTCCCAATGGTCTTCTCCAATATGGCCCTGATTTGCCTGTTAGATACTTCCACTTGTCCGCTGGTTTGAGGATGATAAGGTGTAGCCACCTTGTGTTTCACTCCATACTTCTTAAGAAGACTTTCAAA
Organism: Orychophragmus violaceus; assembly: GCA_030180135.1. Classification (NCBI taxonomy): domain Eukaryota; kingdom Viridiplantae; phylum Streptophyta; class Magnoliopsida; order Brassicales; family Brassicaceae; genus Orychophragmus; species Orychophragmus violaceus. The sequence continues at coordinate 39,079,907 of CM058240.1, forward strand.
CACGTTATTGATGAAGTGACTGCCTCCATCACTGATCACAACTCTTGGAATGCCAAACCGAGGGAATATGATGGATTTGAATAGCTTGATAACCACCTTAGAATAATTGGTAGGACTTGCAATGGCTTCCACCCATTTAATCAACCGCCACTAGGATGTATTGGTTCCCATAGGAAGATGGGAAAGGGCCCATGAAGTCTATTCCCCATTCATCAAATAATTCAACTTTCAAGATCGGGTTATGCGGCATTTCATTTCTCCTTCCAATTTTGCCTTCCTTTGGCAGACATCACATTTTGATACATAGCCGTGAGCATACTTAAACAGGCTTGGCCACAAAAAACCCGAATGTAGGACATTTGTTGCAGTTTTGAATGATGCAAAGTGCCCTCCATAATCCGAACCATGGCAGTGGTACAAGATTCCTTACATCTCTTATTTTGGAACACACCTCCTGTAGAGACCATTTGATCACCTCTTGAACAGGTAGGGATCATCCCAATAAAATCGAGTAAGATCCCGATATAACTTTTTCTTTTGGTAGCTGTTAAGGTTAGGTGGCTCCCTTCCACATGCCAAGTAGTTCACAAGGTCTGCATACCAAGGTAAACGTTCTTCCTTCAAACTCTTTACATCCTCTAGATTCATGCCTATGTTGTACCCTTCTCTGAATCATTGGATCAGCATGAGTTGTTCTTCTGGCAGTGAGTCATCGATAGGTATCTGTTCATCAATCCTCAATCTCGATAGGTGATCAGCCACCCCATTCTCAATTCCTTTCTTGTCTTGAATCTCAAGGTCAAACTCCTGAAGTAGAAGTATCCACCTCAACAACCTTGGCTTAGCTTCCTTCTTGGCCAACAAGTGCTTTAATGCTGCATGGTCTGTGTATACCACCACCTTTGATCCCACCAGATATAATCTGAATTTGTCAATTGCAAACACCACCGCCAAGAGTTCCTTTTCTTTGGTTACATATCAAACTTGAGCATCGTCCAAGGTTTTGCTTGCATAATAGATCACATGAATCTTCTTGTCCTTCCTTTGGCCCAAGACTACTCCAACTGCATAGTCTCTTGCATCGCACATGATTTTAAAAGGGAGATCCCAATATGGTGCTTGGACTATAGGTGCACTCACAAGAGCATTTTTGATCTCATGGAATGCTTTGAGGCACTCTTCGTCAAACACAAACTCGGTCTCCTTGCATAGCAGTCTTGTCAATGGCCTTGCAATCTTTGAGAAATCCTTGATGAACCGTCGGTAAAAACCAGCATGAACCAAGAAACCCCTGATTCCTTTGACTGATTTTGATGGCTGCAATCCCATCATCACATCGATCTTAGCCTTGTCCACCTTAATTTACCTTTCTGAAACCTTTCCCCAAAGCACTACCCCTTCCTTGATCATGAAATGGCACTTCTCTCAATTCAGTACCAGGTTTGTCTCCTCGCATCGCTGAAGAACCCTGCACAGATTAGACAAACAAGCAGCAAACGAAGAACAATATACCGAAAAATCGTCCATAAACACTTCAACCATTTCTTCAATCAAATCATAAAAGATCGACATGATGCACCTTTGAAAGGTAGCTGGAGCACTAGATAACCAAAATGGCATCCTTCGATATGCAAAGGTACCATAAGGATATGTGAATGTCGTCTTTTCTTGATCATTGGGATGAATGGGTATTTGAAAGATCCCACTATACCCATCAAGAAAGCAATAGAATGGATGGTTTGCCACTCGTTCCAGCATTTGGTCAATGAATGGGAGAGGGAAATGATCTTTTCTGGTGGCTGAATTAGATTTCCTATAGTCAATGCATATTTTATGTCCAGTTATAATTCTTGTATGGATTAGTTCATTTTTATCGTTTTTTACCACTGTTATTCCTCCCTTCTTAGGAACTATATGTACTGGTGAGACCCATGTGCTATCAGTAATAGGATAAATTATGCCTTTCATTTAGAAGTTTTAGAATCTCTTTTTTTAACCATTTCCTTCAAATTTGGGTTTAGCCTTCTTTGATGTTCAATTGAAGTCATTGATTCATCTTCTAAATGGATTCGATGGGTGCAAAGAGTCGGTGAGAGTCCTTTAATATCATCAGGTGAATAACCTATTGCTCTCCTATATTTTCTCAGTTCATTAAGGAGTGAGTTTAGTTTATTTTAATTTAGGTCTTCACTAACAATGACTGGATATGATGAGTTTGGACCTAAGTAAGCGTACCTTAGCCCAACCGGGAGTTGTTTCAGCTCCACCTTTGGTTCTTTCAGCTCACACCAATCATCATCTAGGTTAGGCTCAGCATTGATATCTGGTCTGGTTACTTCCTCATCCCCCACGGTGTTGATGCTGTGTACTTCTTGAGGAAGCTCCAAGAATTGATCATTACCTTCCAACACTTTGCGTGAGTCAAGGAGTTTTGCATACTCTTGACTTTCTTTGTCTACCAGCTCACTCACGTCTTTCTTGGTAGTCATTACCATCTATAGGGAGCCCTCCATTGCCAGCTCTTCCAGGTACTAATCAGCCAGAGCATCCAACGTTTCAATCCAAAAATCTTGGCATTGAATTGTCGGTTTTTTCATCACTTCATTAATGTCAAAACTGAGGAAATGATTATTTCCAAAGTGCAGGTCAATCTTCCCCTTCTTCACATCAATGATGGCTCCAGCAGTGGCCAAAAAAGGTCTCTCAAAGACCAGGGGTTCCTTTGGTTCTTCGTCCATATCTAGAACGACGAAATCTATCGGTATTTCAAAATTTTCGTCCATGACGGGAATGTCTTCAAGCATGCCTACAGGAAGACTTCATGACCTATCAGCCAACACAAGTGAGATTCTACATTGTTTTTAGTGTGTGAATCTAAGCCTTTTTCTACTGAGAGTGGCATCAAGCTTACACTCTCTCCTAGGTCACATAAACACCTTTCAAAGGAGAGTGGTCGCAAGGCACATGGTAGGGTGAAGCTTCCTGGATCCTCAAGCTTCCTTGGAATGGTTATTCTCTGAATGATGGCACTGCACTCGTGGGTTAGGACAACCATGCCTTCCATCTCCTTTGATCTCTCCTTAATTGCATCTTTGAGAAACTTGTTGTATTGGGGCACTAGCATGAATGCGTCCAACACGGGCACTGTGAGCTGAATCTTCTCCATCTGTTTGTCAAAGAGTGCCCTATAATTTTCCAAGAGTTGCTTCTTGAATCTTCCAGGGAAAGGAAGTTTGGGCTCATAGGGTGGTGGTATGAAAACCTTCTCCTTAGAAGTAGATGCTAAGCGGTTTTTGTTTTTTTTTCCTTCTTCTCCTCATGCATCTTGCCTTTCCCTTTGATGTCATTGACTTTATCAACAGATCTTTCTTCAAGCCTCTCTTCCTCAGTGGTCTTCTCATCATCTTCAAATTCAAAGTCCGCCTCCCCACCTTTTTTCTCATTGTCCCCAATGAGTTCTTTTGATGCAAGTTCTCTTCCACTTCTTAGTGTAATGGCATTGATATACTCCTTTGGGTTTGGCTATTGTTTTCCAGGGAGTATTCCTGGTGATCTCTTTGAAGCTGGTGCTTCAAGCTGGCTACTTTTTCTGCAAGGCTGTCATACTTTGCATTCAGCTCGCTTGACAAGTTTTTGTTGCTCTCCAAAACCTGTTTCATCAATTGAAGCATTTGGTCCTCCTGTCTTGGCTGGTTGGATGAGCTACCTTGTCCTTGGAACTGTTGGTTCCCTTGGTTGTTGTTGTACTATTGTTGGTGGTAGTTACCTTGGTTGTTTTTGTAGGGTTGTCTTTGCTGAAAACCTCAATTGTTGTTGAAGTTCTGCTTTGTTTGGAAGTTTCCTTGTAGAGTGTTGTTGGTTTGAGGTTTGAATGGGGATACGTGATATATCATGGTTTTTACCGGTTTTATGCCATGATATAAGTCTGTTTTAGTGTCTTTTGGTGTTCTTTTAGAGTCCTTTGCAGGTTTTATTAGGTACACGTATGTTTGGAGCAAAAGTGGAGATTATGGAGCTAATTGGAGCACTTTGGAGATTTGACCCGAGAGACTGTGTTCACTGTCCGAAACAGAGTACTGTGTCGATCGTTGCACACCTGCATCGATCGATGCACAGCGAGTTGGGCCAGACTCTCGGCGGTTTAATGAAGATTTCTAATATTGCGAAGATGCCCAGACGTTCCAGATATTTACACAAAAGCCCCAAGTCGTGTTTTAACTATTTAATTAGGTTTTTAGCTTCTGTTTTAGGGACGCTATCATAACTTAGAGCAGAGAGTTTTTAGAGCTTTTGGGGCTGATCTGATCCTGTACTACATTCATTTTGGAGAAGTTTTCGAACCCCTTTTATATTCTAATCTCTTTTATGATTTCTATTAATTCATTGATTATGTTTACATCATCTATGTCTGAGTAGTTTCATAGTTAGGTTTAGGGTTTCTCATAGGGATTTCATGACTTGCTAGATATAATTAATTCAGTTAAGGATTCACATCAATAGATGTTCTTCAAACTAAATTGTGTTTACTGCTAGTTCTAACCTGATCAATTAGAATCTAGATCTTAGGTTGCTAAATACGACACGACAGTGTGGTTTAGAATCTGAACTATTTAGGTTGAGCAATTTAATTACTCGCAAAGGAATTTGGTTTAATTAGATTGTGAACATATCAAACTTGGAATTAAAGCTGGTTTAAACTGTTAGTAATTGCAAAGGAATTTGGATTGCTGCACTTAGACTTAGAGAATTCTCGCAAAGGAATTTGGTTAATTCTATATCTGTGTTTTGAGTTCTAGAACTGTGTTTAATTAGATCCTGACTGAATGATTTATCTGCTTGTCTGATTTCCTGAGAACGCCCTAGACTTAGCGCCCTTAGTTTATTGCTTACAAACAACAACCTGCTACCTGTTTACTTTCTCGCTTGCTTTTTAAGTAATTCAATACAATTTGCTTTTTTGCTTTCTCCTTGTTTTAATCTCTCTAAGTTCTTAATCCTATCGTTACCTAGAGTCCTCGTGGATTCGATCCCTAAGTACTAAAATTGATATACTGTGCACTTGCAGTTAGTATAGGGTAAAACTTCGAGACCTATCAATACATATGGTCTTGAGGATTCTCCACATTGTTGTTTCTATAGGAAAGTTGGGGGTGATTCCTATAGTTCTGATTAAAGCCTTTGTTGAATCCTTGGCCTCCAATATAGTTCATCTCCGCATGTCCATCACTACCCATCTCAGCTTCCTCATCAAGGTAGTTTTGTTGGTTATCAAAGCCACCAACAAAGTGGACCGTCTTCTGATTTTCCTTCAGCAGCTTGTCTAGCTTGTCATTAAGGGACTTGATTTCCTTTCTTTGGTCTTCTTTGCCACCTCCTTCCCGACTGATGCGGTCATAATACTCTCCATAATTTGAGTTTGTAAGAGCCAAGTTCTCCACCAGTTGCATTCCCTCTCTTTCATCTTTCTGCAAGAAGTTGCAGTTGCTAGCAGTGTCTAGCATCATCCGGTATTTGGGGAGAACTCCACGGTAGAGAGTGATATATCATGGTTTTTACCGGTTTTATGCCATGATATAAGTTTTAGTGTCTTTTGGTGTTCTTTTAGAGTCCTTTGCAGGTTTTATTAGGTACAAGCACGTTTGGAGCAGAAATGGAGATTTTGGAGCTGTTTGGTGCATTTTGGAGATTTGGTCCGAGAGACAGAGTTCACTGTCCAGATTTGAGGGTTGCGTCGATCGTTGCACACCTGCATCAATAGATGCATAGCGCGAATGGGCCAGACTCGGCGGTTTAATGAAGAATGCTGATATTGCAGAAAAGCTCAGAAGTTCCAGATATTTACACGGAAGCCCAAAATGTGTTTTAGCTATTTAATTAGGTTTTTAGATCAGTTTTTGAAGACGCTTACATACGCATTCATAATTGAGAGCAGAGAGTTTTTAGAGCTTTTGGGGCTGATCTGATCCTGTACTACATTTGTTTTGGAGAAGTTTTCGAACCCCTTTACTTGTTTAATCTCTTTTATGATATCTAATTATTCATTGATTATGTCTTCATATTCTATGTCTGAGTAGATTCATAGTTAGGTTTAGGGTTTCTCACATAGGATTTCATGACTTGCTAGACTTGTTTAAATTCAGTTAAGGATTCATAACTTTATCTGTTCTTCGATCTAAATTGCGTTTAAAGCTAGTTCTAACCTGATCAATTAGAATCTAGATCTTAGGTTGCTAAATACAACACAAAAGTGTGGTTTAGAATCTGAACTATTTAGGTTGAGCAATTAAACTTCTCGCAAAGGAATTTGGTTTAGTTTAATTGTGAACATATCGAACTTGGAATTAATGCTGGTTTAATCTGTTAGTAATTGCAAAGGAATTTGGATTGCTGCACTAAGACTTAGAGAATTCTCGCAACGATAGTTGGTTAATTCTATATCCGTGATTTGAGTTCTAGAACTGTGCTTAATTAGATCCTGACTGAATTATTTGTCTGCTTGTCTGATTTCCTGAGAACGCCCTAGACTTAGCGCCCTCAATTAACTGCTTTCACAACCGATAATCTTGCTGCTTATTTACTTTCTCGCATTGCTTTTTAGTTACTCCACATTGCTTTCATCTTAGTTTACCCTCTACTGTTCTTAATCTATCGTTGACCGGAGTCTCTGTGGATTTCGATACCCTATATCCTACAATCACATAACTGTGCACTTGCAGTAGAATAGGATAAAACTAGACACCTATCAAGTTTTTGGCGCCGTTGCCGGGGACTCTTAGAGTCTTCGATAGCTTCGAACTTAGGGTTTTTACTAGGATTTTTTTTTTTTTTTTTTTCCTGTTTTCTTTCTGTCGCAGGTACGACATTCGCCTAGCATCGATCGTTGCACCTTTGTGTCGATCGTCACTAGGCGATTCTGAGATTAAATCGATCGTTGCACTGCTAGCATCGATCGTTGCTTGACGATTACAGACAGTTTATGCAGACGCGTGAAACTAGAAGTAATCAGAACTTGAACCTCGTTAATCTCGGACTTGAAGAACTTGGACGACTAAAGAGGACTAACAGAAGAGAAAGAAGAGCAAGGATGGTACGTGAACGTTTGATCCTGATACAAGATGCTAACGGTATCCTGAGGGACCGAGATAACAATCCGCACAATGCTGCTGGGCAGAGGATTGATGCTGAGGGACGTGTGATCCCTGATGTTGAGGAACCTGAACCACAGCCGCAGGCGTAAGGCCAAGGACAGGCCCAAGGTAGACAGATGGTTGTTCATGAGAGGACATTAGCTGACTACAACAGACCGGATGAGTTTCATGCCAACCGGTTAGCTCTTGTATCTCCTGGTTTTGAGAGGAACGATTTTGAGATCAAAACCATCTACTACTCGCTGATGAGACAGAATGCTTTCCATGGTCACCCATCAGAGCAGCCTATGGATCACATAGATCAGTTTGAGGATATAATCACTGGCATGAAGTATGATGGAGTTTGCCAGGATTATCTGTTTCTCAAGATTTTTCCGCACAATCTAGCTGGAGACGCTGCTGCATGGCTAAAGCAACTGCCAGCTGGGCAGTTTACTACTTGGGATGCTCTTAAGAGCGAGTTTCTGAGGCATTTCTACGATGATGCGCGTTCCGATCAGTCCAGACAGGACATTCTGACATTCTCCCAAGGTCCTGTGGAGCCTTTAAAAACTGCTTGGATGCGATTCAAGAAGTACCAGCGTGACTGCCCACACCATGGATTCACTGAGGTCACATTGCTAGGTATCTTTTTCAGAGGTATAGATCTTCCATATCAGACTGCGCTGGATAACTCCAGTAATGCAAATTTTAACACCAGGACTCCTGCACAAGCTAAGCAGTTGATTGAGAACTTAGTAAGCAGCAACAGTTGCAAGACTACTAATGAGAGGAGGAAGAAATCTGGTGGAAAGGTAGAGAATTTGGAGATTGCTGATATTAGATCTAAGCTGGACACAGTTTGTAATCTCCTAGCTGGTAAGAAAGCTGTCCACTTTGCCCAAGATGTTGAGGTAATTCAGACTGAGGAGGACACTCAGGAAGAAGATGTGAATTACATAGGAGGATCTGGATTCCAAGGTAATAGATTTGGTAATCAGCAGGGAAACAGGTTCCTCAATGGAGGACAGAGGAGTGTCTTCACAGGCAATCAGAACTCCTCTGGCTTTGGACAGACTAGTGGATTTCAGAAACCTTTTGGACAAGGTACTCAGAGAACCTATGGATCATCTTCTTACCAAGCACCTCCTGTAGCCACTGCTCATGAGAGTAAGATGGAGGCAATGATGGAACAGCTGCTGGAAAGTCAGACCAAGATTGCTGTGGACTGCAATAAGAAGTTGGATGCTGTTTATGAGGATCTCAATGGGAAGTTTGAGTCTCTGAACACTCATGTGAAGCAGTTGGATACTCAGGTGAGTCATATTTCTAGTACTGTGAAGGGAAAAGGAGTAGCAGAAACTCATATCAAGGCCTGGTCAGTATACATTGATGATGGATCAACACAAAGTGAAAATTTTGAGTTGAAAACAGCTGAGTTGGTAGAAGAGGCCGAAAATTCGGATTTTGAGGAAAATCTCTCGGGTGGAAACTGTGAAAACAGTGTTGCATCGATCGATGCACCCCTAGCGTCGGTCGTTGCAGGTCGTGAACATACAGACTCGCAGGATTCTGATGGCATTGATGCGGATTTAGAGCTTGATAGTTTATTCCCTGGAGTCTCTGAGATTACTCAGCAGGAGATTTATGCACAATCCATTAGACTATATCCTTCAGTGTCTGAAGTAATTAAGCAAGAGATTGAAGAGCTTAAGCAGCTGGAAGAGATTGGTGAAGAGTTGGAAGAAATTCCATCATCTGATGATCCACCTTATCACCCTTGTGTGCAGAGGTACTTGAGAAAGATGCTGCCTATGGATGAAGAGCTGAAAGACTGGGTTGTAGTTGTTCCTCAGCATATAAGTGATGTGCTATTAACCAAGGTTCCAAAGAAGCTGCCTGACCCTGGTGTCTTTGTGCTGAACTGTTCTATCTTGGAAGATAGTTTTAGGCATTCTCTGTGTGATCTTGGAGCTGCAGGAAGTCTTATGCCATATTCTGTGGCAGAGAAGCTGGGTATGCTGGATTTTTTGCCTACTAGGACCTCTCTTGTCCTAGCCGATCAGTCTATAAGAGTTCCAGAAGGACTCCTTGAGGACATCCCGGTCAGAGTCGGAAACTACTTAGTTCCAACAGACTTCTTAGTGCTGAAGTATGACAGTGATCCTGATGACGCGTTGATACTTGGGAGACCATTCTTAGCTACGGCAGGAGCAGTAATAGATGTTAGACACAGTCTGATTGATCTCCACCTGGGAGATGAGCCGCTGCATTATGAGATGGATAAGCTACGCAAGCCACTGATAGATGGGCAGACCTTCACCATTTTGGATGGAGATGATAAGCAGCCAAGTGATACTGTGATTTTGGATCCTGGGGAGTAGTTTACTCCTTCTTTTCTTGGACGCATTCATTCTGATACGGCTTACTCTCCGCCTTGGATGAGGAGACTTGCACAGAGACAATCAAAGTCTCTGTCAAGATTTCTTGGTGCCTAAAAATCTTGTTCGTCCGGTCAAGCTAATGACCTTAAACAAGCGCTGAGTGGGAGGCAACCCACTGTTTTCGTTTTTGCATTTTAATTTTGGTGTTTTTGTAGAATTTTACGTTTTGTTTCTGGTTTTGGTGAGTTTTTGTCTGCAGGTCTCGGAGTATTTGCAGTGCATCGATCGACACACATTGTGTCGATCGTCACAACACGATCGGAATCGCATTGCAGCGATCGTTGCTGTCCTGAGCAACGATCGACCATACACGAAAATCGCCCAGTAACGGTCGATGCACCTAGTGCAACGATCGATGCAGGTTCGACAGAGGTAAAAATCCGCCAGAATTTAACCAATCCATTAACATATTTTTCTTTCTTTTTACCAATCCTTCGCTTGACACTACTGGGGATAGTGTGTCTTAACTGTGGGGGAGGTTCTACTGACTTCTATCTTTCTGTTTTCTTAGAGTCAGTATGTTTTTCAAAATTGTGATTTATCGAGTCAAAAACAGTTTAAGTAGGAAACAATGATATTTTGAGAAGATTAATAGCACTTGCAGGAACTTAAGTAACCACTGGGACTAGTTTGTTGATGATCTATGACTATTAGAAAACCCAGACACAGATCAACCTACTAAGGACACCCACATCACTTCAGGTATCAGAGGATCCTTTTACTGACTTCACTTTAATACTGACTTAATTTTCTCACCTAAGGGCTTGGTATACTTTGTGTCGGAATCCCTTGTTAGTTCTGACACAGCCTGTAAACCTGTCCTATTTGGTTCCCTTCTCCCCTTCCATAAAAAAAAAAAGATAATAAACTGAGGATGAGTTAGTAACTCCGAAGTGGTCTCTGGGAGTGGTAGCTACAACTATCATATCCTGTGCATCCATGGAATGTGTCCAAAGTATACCCCTTAACGGGAAGAGCACTGATAAAAAAATAAAATGATACCCAATGGGGAAAAATCAGAATGCTAAGGAGGGAAAAGAGAAGAAAGGGACCAAAGAAAGATAGTATGGTGGTCTAGAGCTGACAAGGTAAGAATCCATGTGCCTCTGATCGATACTCCTTAGGTGAGACCGCACTTAAATACTTGAGAAGTCAGTAGGGTGAATTTGAATGCGTGAATGTGATTGTGGAGTTTACTTAGGACAGTTGCTAAGTGTGGGGGAAGTATATGTTGGTCTTGATGTCTGCAGGTGAAATCTTTCATGTGGATTACTAAGGGGAATCTGAGTGTTGTTGCTTCTAGGACAAAAAGAGTTTCTGAAAGTTTTCAAACCTCTTCACCATGTTTTAGTTCTCTGCTTTGCTTGAGGGCAAGCAAAGGCTAAGTGTGGGGGAGTTGATATATCATGGTTTTTACCGGTTTTATGCCATGATATAAGTCTGTTTTAGTGTCTTTTGGTGTTCTTTTAGAGTCCTTTGCAGGTTTTATTAGGTACAAGCACGTTTGGAGCAGAAATGGATATTTTGGAGCTGTTTGGTGCATTTTGGAGATTTGGTCCGAGAGACAGAGTTCACTGTCCAGATTTGAGGGTTGCGTCGATCGTTGCACACCTGCATCGATCGATGCATAGCGCGAATGGGCCAGACTCGGCGGTTTAATGAAGAGTGCTGATATTGCAGAAAAGCCCAGAAGTTCCAGATATTTACACGGAAGCCGAAAACATGTTTTAGCTATTTAATTAGGTTTTTAGATCAGTTTTTGAAGACGCTTACATAAGCATTCATAATTGAGAGCAGAGAGTTTTTAGAGCTTTTGGGGCTGATCTGATCCTGTACTACATTTGTTTTGGAGAAGTTTTTCGAACCCCTTTACTTGTTTAATCTATTTATTATATCTAATTATTCATTGATTATGTCTTCATATTCTATGTCTGAGTAGATTCATAGTTAGGTTTAGGGTTTCTCACATAGGATTTCATGACTTGCTAGAATTGTTTAAATTCAGTTAAGGATTCATAACTTTATCTGTTCTTCGATCTAAATTGCGTTTAAAGCTAGTTATAACCTGATCAATTAGAATCTAGATCTTAGGTTGCTAAATACGACACGAAATTGTGGTTTAGAATCTGAACTATTTAGGTTGAGCAATTAAACTTCTCGCAAAGGAATTTGGTTTAGTTTAATTGTGAACATATCGAACTTGGAATTAATGCTGGTTTAATCTGTTAGTAATTGCAAAAGAATTTGGATTGCTGCACTTAGACTTAGAGAATTCTCGCAACGACAGTTGGTTAATTCTATATCCGTGATTTGAGTTCTAGAACTGTGCTTAATTAGATCATGACTGAATTATTTGTCTGCTTGTCTGATTTCCTGAGAACGCCCTAGACTTACCGCCCTCAATTAACTGCTTTCACAACCGATAATCTTGCTGCTTCTTTACTTTCTCGCATTGCTTTTTAGTTACTCCATATTTCTTTCATCTTAGTTTACCCTCTACTGTTCTTAATCTATTGTTGACCGGAGTCTCTGTGGATTTCGATACCATATATACTACAATCACATAACTGTGCACTTGCAGTAGAATATGATAAAACTAGACACCTATCAGAGAGTGCTGAGCATACTCTCCTTAGTGAACCCATGGTGAGGGCATTGGTTGATGTAGCCTTTGAATCTCTCCCATGCTTCTCCTAGTTTTCTGTGGCCTTTTGTTTGATACTTGATATTTCATTCCTCAATCTTGCAGTCCTTGATTTGGAGAAGAACTTGGATAGGAAAGCTCTCTTACAGTCATCCCAAGAGGTAATGGTATTTGCATGAAGGTTCTTCTCCCATAGATGGGCTCTATCTCCAAGTGAGAACGAAAATAAGATCAGCTTTAGTGCATCTTCTGAAATCCCATTGATCCTGACTGTTCGACAGAACTTGTCGAAGTTGTGTAGGTGATCTAGTAGATCCTCCATTGTCAGGCCATGAAACTTGCTTCCTTGCACCATAATGATTATGCTCACCTTGATTTCATAGTTGTTGTTGTCCACTGCTGGTGCAATGATCCAGTTTGGTAGCCATGAATGCTTGGTTCGTCATATGTTCCAATGGCTCTATGCACTCTTGGTGCATGTATTGGCCTTTGTCCTTCTTGGCCTAGGTTCTCAAAAACATCACCATCATGTTGTTGTTGATGCAGGTCAGCCATAGCTTTTGGTATGTTTGCCAACCTCAGTTGTTGTCTTCTCTCCCTTGATATGCTCCTTTCTAATGCTCTTATATCGTCCACCCAAGGTATTAGGTTTGTTGGTCCCCTGCTCCTCAAGTTCATTCACCTTCAAAACAAAGGAAAACAAGGTAGAGAATGTGAGATATCAATGTAACCGAGAGACTTAGTCTCAAGCAAAAACCAAATCCTAATGGCTTAATTTCCACCCAAGATTGCAACGGCGCCAAATTTGATAAGCTAAAAAAAGTTCCCTTTCAACCACTTCAGCTGCAAGTATACAACCTAGTCTTTGTAGTTTTGGGGTGTCAATCCACTTGGGTGATCAAACACACTAGGAATGCAGGAATTCGCTTAATGTAAGTGTAACCAAAATGATTCACAGATTTGTTCACTAATCTTTGCAATAAACAAAATACAGTCACCAATTCAAAATAAGATCACAAAGTTAAAAACACAATTTAGAAATACTCAAGACAGAGCAAAACAGAGTAAGCAGAGCAATATGCTGAATAAGACAATTGATTTAAAAGACTAAGTTCCTTGGGTTGAGATTTCGGTTTGGGTGATCAACAATTAATTTAGAAGTATTTAACAGTAATGGAATGATTTCTTAGGCTAAGAACAAAATATAAAGCTACTCCACTCTCATGATAATAGGCATATACCTATCAAGCATTAACATCAATTCTCATTGGCAATTTCAAGATAGATATGCATTATAAACAAGTTCTTATTACCACTAAACACCTTAAACATCAATTCTCATTGGTTAAGTATGTAAAGCACGTGATATAATTTCAAATATTAACTACTTCTCAGTGCTAGCAACATTCAAGATCAAGGAATTGATTTGCAACTTCAATCCTAGCATTAAGAACTTCTAACAAGTAAGAAAGCATTTTCAAGTCTTAAACATCCTAAATCATTACTAGATCACTCTCACCTACTCAAACCCAAAAACTTATAATGAAACTACTCACTAGCCATGACAATAACAAAGCAAGACATGATTTAAAAAAGCAAGTATAAAATAAATTAAAAGAACAAGAAAAAGAACTCAAGAACAAACTTAAAATTGCATAAAAGATCAAAGAAAACTAAATTGTTTTCTGGTAGATGTTTACAAGAGGTGATATGACTCTTTTAACGCATCAAGAGTCCTTAAATAGAAGAAAATAGAGTGCATTCGTCGAACACAACCACATGGGAGACTCTACAAGCCGAAAGTAAAGAAAAAAGAGCATGTGGAAAAAGTGGGTCTCACAACGGCTTTGGGAGGTCGCTGTGCAATGCCGCTGTGAGACGTCTTGATCCACAGCGACTTCGGGAGGTCACTGTGCAATGCCGCTGGAGCTCCCAGCTTTTCGTCCAATATCTTACAACGCATTCTCATCGTCAGCATTTCTTCATAGCGGCTTTGGGAGGCCGCTGTAGGAAGCCGCTGTGAGGTCTGATCGTGATCCTTAGCTGTTTTTCCACTTGGTTTTGAGTGTTCTTCAGTCCCTACCTCCTCTATTATCTCTTGGGTGCTTCATCATGTCTTCCACCACTTACAAAAAGACAAAGCAAATTCAATCATAATGATGCCTAAATGGATTATCCTAAAGCTAAAACACACTAAAAATCATGATCAAATATACTCAAAAATACAACACATCAGCGATTCACCGTCCGTGAGTAGAGTCGAGTAGCGACTATGGCTAGAGAACCAAGATGATCTACCGACGGGTTGCAATGAGTCACGGCCATGGTTCGGTAAAGGATGTGGTTAGACCTTGTTCTATCCGTTTAGTAGACTAATTGGAGTAAGATGACAGTGATTAAGTTAAGGGAATTTACAAGTATATAGATGGCTTATCTAACTAATCCTTGCCAAGAATTGTTTAAGTATTTTTGGATGCATGTATCGGAATTGAAACGGAGCACGGTTGGAGTAATCAAGATGCAAAGTTACTAGTTGGACGGTGAGCTGACCAAGAAGGAAACTGAAGATCTCACATGTACTTGGTCATGTGGGGATGGTTGGTTGAATGACTGGGTACAAGGGATATATGTTTTGTGGGTTTAAGCACAAGGTCAATGGAAGTTGGACGTGGAACGAGCCTCACGCCGACTTCACTTATAAGGCTAAGGTACATGTTAAAGTACCCATACATTAGTTCTAAGGAATGGTTAGAACGGTTTAGGTGAATGGAACAATCTAAGTAAAAACTTAGGTGGTTAGAACGGATAGATAGAATCGGAACCTCAGAAGGGTTTAAGTAAACGAATTAGGAACCTAAGAGGTTCACGGATGGATAGTTCCTTAAAGGAACAAAATCAAGGTTCGACACTGCGTATTGTTATTTTATAAGGATCTAAGCCTAGAAACGAATCAGGAGGTCATTATGATGATTCGAGGAATACTTGTCCTAGAGGAAAAATTTTCAATAGGAAGAAATTAGGAAAGTTCAGGCCAGGACGCGGCGTGACCACGGGAACGCATCAACTGCGGTCTAGGAAAACCAGATCGAGGTGTTTCATGCTCCATGTTAGAGAAAGTGGATCACTTGCTTCGGTTTCCTTGCCAGGCCAATCATATATGTTCAATTGGTTTATGCTCTTTCAGCCATGGTAGAGTTTTTGAGTTCCAAATTATATCTTCGGTTCACTTGAGTTTCCTTCTATTCTACCTTTTGCTCTCTGGCTTTGTCTCAGAGTTTCTGTAAAACAATCGCCCTTTGGGCATTATAATATATAAAGTACTTCTTAAAAAAAAACTTTGAATAAATGAAAAGACTGAAGAAGTAATAAAATGGATAGTAACGTGTTGGAGCTGGAAATTATTTACAAAATTCGCAAATGCAAACGTAACTCAAGATTGTCAGTTTTCTTAAAAAGTTTAATAGTTTTCATTTCTGGGTTTTTGTTTTCAGCTGACTTTAGTTTAATTGTGGTTTTTTCCGTCCAAGATCATATTTTATTTTCCAACTTAAATTATTATTAGGAAAGCTATAACAATCTTCTTGGAAAATGTTTTAATCTTTTAAATGATTTTAGAAAAATTTTACTATTAAAATAATTATTTTTATCCGGTTTATCCTTTTCAGTGTGTATTCAAAAAACTTTATTACGAAACTGCTATTAATGAAATGTTAAGTTTTTTAGTTTCCGTCGATAAATCTACTCGATTTTTATATAAGTCTACCAAATTAAGTATACGTCTATAATAGTAGACTTGTTGCTGGTCTGTAGACTTGTTTTCAAGATTGTATACTTGATTTTGAGGTTATAGATTTTTTTTTCAGGATTGTAGATTTTTTTTTTTAAGATTGTAGACTTGTATTTTGGATTGTAGATTTTCTTTTGGGATTTGTAGATTAATTTTAAGTTTGATAGATTTATTTTGTCCGATGATTTTAAGTTGTCGTAGACTTTTAAAACTAATGTAGATTTGCCGTATATCTTGCAGAGTTATTATGTGTGATGACATATTTGTTTGAATATGTGACCGATTTGTAGATTTGTTATGTAGATTTGTTTGTCGATTGGTAGATTTTTTTGTTGATCGGTAGATTTGTTAAGAAATTGGTAGATTTAAATTATACAGCAGTATATTTATTTTTCTGTTGCAGACTTATTTTTGGAGTTCGTAGACTTTCACCAAGTGGTCGTAGATTTCTTAGGAAACTTGAATACATTGACTTGGTTGCAGATATATCATGTGTAATCGTTGATTTATATTTCTGTAGTAGACTTACTTTTGACCTTGTAGACTTATTTTTCTCATTGTAGACTTTTATGACGTTGTAGCAGATTTATATGGAAGACGACAACGTCGTAGACGTAGCATATATGTGAAATGTTATTGCAAACTTATATTTATTTTGTAGACTTTATGTTGTTTTGTAGACTTTTATGTTGTATAGTAGACTTGTTTTGTAGACTTGTATAATGAGTTGTAGTTCATAGATTTAATGAATGGTTACCTATTTTAATCCTACTAATCTCACGAAATTTTAATATTGCCTTGTTAAACTAATGTAACCGTCACTATAGAAAGGGGTGCCTTTAAAATGTTGGTGTTTGTTCGTCCATGCATTGCGAGATCCCTATAAGTAAGTGATCCCAGAATAACAATACCAGAAAACAACAAATTTTGTTCGGGAAACATTGATGTCCGACATGTAGAGGCTACATGACAACCACTTACAAACTATTCTTAAAAACGCGCTTCGTGTGGATTCGGTAAATTTATTCGTATAAAAGCAACATGCACGATGTTATGAGACTTGGCTGAACTGAAGAATTCTAAAGAATATTGATTTTTTCTACCATCAAATACCTTAACTTTCATTGGAGACAGAAAATGCATTCGTTGACAATTGCATTACCCACAATAATTCTAAAACCCTACTCAAAAAGTATGTCTAGTTACGTGAATAATAATCAACAGGCTGAAGGAGAATCTATGATAAAACGTTCGTCAAAAAGAAGTTGGGAAACAAAGGAAATACATTTATTACATGTTTGTGCGGATAATTTATGGGCACGAAAGAATTGAAAAAATGTGGACTTATGATAACTCTAGACTTAGCAAGGAGGGTGCGAATGCAAATAATTGCTCGAGATGTACAATACATGTAACTTATGATTGGAGAAAGAACGATAAGTAGATGTCAACAACATCATAAACTGCAAATGTGCTATAATAAATCGATGGCTACACTATTGGGATAGAGGGTGGAAACAACCAACAATGTGCAATGGATGATTTTGGACATTAGAATGCATTTTGTTTTGCAGATTAGCTCGAAATAAATTTGGCACGTGGGCAAAAGTTTAATCAAAGAAAGTGATTGGTGGACTACATTTGATAAAGGGTTAGTGTTAACATTTATTTTGTATTGCTAACATTACAAGAAAAATATAAATAGAGATTTGTGGCTATTTTTTTTCCAGTCACGAATAGCTACAAAATAGCCACAAATTTTAAAACTCGTATTTTGTAGAAATTTTGTGTTTATCCTTGACTATTTAGCCACAAAATGACAATTGTGGGTATCCGTGGAAACTTAGCTACCAATAGCAATAAAAAAACCGTGGAAGGACATAGCTACGACTAGACATGAAACCTTTCTTGGCTATTTGTGGCTAATATAGACACAAATAGCCACAAAAATATCATGGAAGCATGTAGCCACAGAAAATGCATTCGTTGACAATTGCATTACCCACAATAATTCTAAAACCCTACTCCAAAAAGTATGTCTAGTTACGTGTACGATAATCAACAGGCTGAAGGAGAACCTATGATAAAACGTTTGTCAGAAAGAAGTTGGGAAACAAGGAAATACATTTATTACATGTTTGTGCGGATAATTTATGGGCACGAAAGAATTGGAAAAAATGTGGACCTATGATAACTCTAGACTTAGCAAGGAGGGTGCGAATGCAAATAATTGCTCGAGATGTACAATACATGTAACCTATGGTTGGAGAAAGAACGATAAGTAGATGTCAACAACATCATAAACTGCAAATGTGCTATAATAAATCGATGGCTACACTATTGGGATAGAGGGTGGAAGCAACCAACAATGTGCAATAGATGATTTTGGACATTAGAATGCATTTTGTTTTGCAGATTAGCTCGAAATAAATTTGGCACGTGGGAAAGAGTTTAATAAAATAAAGTGATTGGTGGACTACATTTTATAAGGGGTTAGTGTTAACATTTATTTTGTATTGCTAACATTACAAGAAAAATATAAATAGCCATGACTCAGCCCCAAATGATTTGTGGCTACTTTTTTTTTCCAGTCACGAATAGCTACAAAATAGCCACAAATTTTAAAACTCGTATTTTGTAGAAATTTTGTGTTTATTCGTGACTATTTAGCCACAAAATGACAATTGTGGATATCCGTGGAAACTTAGCTACAAATAGCAATAAAAAGCCATGGAAGGACATAGCTACGACTAGACATGAAACCTTTCGTGGCTATTTGTGGCTAATATAGACACGAATAGCCACAAAAATATCATGGAAGCATGTAGCCACAGAAAGATACATCAATATTCATGGATATAGAGCCATGAACTTCTTCGTGGCGATTCGTAGCTATAGCCACGACTACTTTCGTAACTATCCGTCGCTAAGTTAATTATAAGATAGCAACGAATAGCCACAAATTTATTCATGGCTATTCAAAACCTTAAACCCTAAGTATACCCTAAAACCCTAAACTATAAACCAAAATCTAATAATTAAAACTTCAATTACTATAAAATATCTAAAATTAGTATTCAACACTTATAAAAATAAATTTTATTTTCCAAATCTACTATTTTCAAACGCTAACTTAAAACTTTAAATATAAGCCTTCAAATCCTATACCCTCAACAATAATCAAACTAAACCTTAAATTCTCAATCATAAACTATAAAATCAAAATACAACCGTTAATTATATATACATAAACTAATATTTTCAAATCCAATACACAACATTCATATCCTAAATAAACCATATAACCCTAAAATATAAAGAAAAACTCAACATTTAGATTTTATAATACTCCATTTATTATAACATATAAAAAACTACGATTCATCGCTTATAATTTTTTTATTTTTTTTTAAAACATATTTCTAAACACTAACTTTAAATCTTAAACATAACCCTCAAACCCTATACTCCAAACCATAAATATTTTACTAAGATTACTGTAACTAAAAAGGCTTATGATTCAACACTTATAAAAATAATTTTTATTTCTAAATATACTATTTTAAAACAATAATTATTGAATATACGCATTACTAAAATTTAAAAATTTTAAAATTAAAAAATTAATGTAAGCGAAATTAAATCATATTTATCCATTTTAGTATGTATAAATCATTATTATTATTATATATACTCATTTTTTAATTTTTTACATATATTCATTTTACATAGAATAAATTTATAAACACAATTCTGAAAGATCTGAAATTTTAAAATTTTAATATTAAATAATAAATTAAAGTCTTAAATAACAATTTAGCTATATATTCATAATTAAAATTTTAAAAGTAAAATAAAATCATGTAAACAAAAATAAAAATCAAATTTAATAATTTTATTATTTTCAAATCATTTTAGTTAGTATATATACTCATTTTTATTATCTTAAATCATTTTAAAAATCTAACACATTTTAAAATTTTATTTTTATCATTTTATATTAATCATTTTCTAATGTTTGTAACCTTTATTGATAATATATAATTAAAAACTAGTAACTGTTTTATTGGTTAATAGCACACTCACATGGATCATTAAGTGGGACCGTCGATTAAAGCTATCAACGGTTCAGATTTCATTTCAGTATATACGCGGATCCTCATATCAATCCTTAGATATATTTTTCATCTAAAATCTTAACCATTAGATTTACTTTTTTCTTTTCTTTTGTTCTACTATTCTCTCTTCTTCTTTGACAGATGTCCTTCTCCATTTTTTAGATCTAAAATCTTTCTCCTTCGTTATCAAATCCTTACGTCACCAATACTCGCAACCTCCATCTCTCCACGGTGTTATAGAGTCTCACCTTCACCAGCCTCACAAGCCTCACTAGGGTCTCACCACTGTAACTGCTCATACTCCATCTTCCACCTCCGCCGCATCGAGTACCAGCTTCACTACCGTAACCACTAGTCCATCCTCCATCACTGCTCCATTCGAGTACCAGCTTCCACGACTGCCGCAATTGAGTACCAGCTTCCCCTACCGCCGCAATCGAGTCGACGAAGTCCATCAGAGTGTTTTGTTTTATTTGTGTATTTTAGTTTAATTAAATTTAATTGTTTATTTTAGGTTAACTAAGTTTAATTATCTAAATCTCAAGACAAAACTAATTAATTTGAATTGAGTTTTAGTTTTTATGTAATTTACAATGTTAGTTTAATTAAGAAAAAGAATTAGGTTTGTAATTTAATTTTTTATGTATTAGAATTTATTTACTTTTATAAAATATTATATTAAATTAAATTATTTATTTTATTTTATGTGTTGTTTAATAATATTATTATTTTGGTTTTTATATATTGTATTTATATTTATTAATAAAAATTGAATAATGATTAATTTCAGTTTAATTTTATCATTTGTATAATCAATTATAATTTTTTTTAATACTATAGCCACAAATAGATTTGTAGCTATTCGTGGATATATCCATAAATTACTTAGTGGCTATTGCATAGTACTATCCACATTTATGTTTGTGGATATTTGTGGCTTTTATAGCCACAAAGAAAAGTTCTTGCTATTTGTGGCTAAATAGCCACGAATGTATTTGTTGCTATTCATGAAAGCGTAGCCACGAATTGTTACATTTGGCCAATATCCACGAGCTCATAGCCACAAATTTTATTTGTTGCTATATGTGGCTATGGTCGTAATAGCCACGAATTAAGGCCTATAGCCATATATAGAAAAGTGGCTATGGAGAAGTTTTCTTGTAGTGTAACTATATGAAACGTCATTGCAGACTTATATTTAAATGGTAGAATTAATATTGTAAACGTTATTCGTACAACTGATATTACTAGGTAAAACATTAGAAGAACGAAGATATGTCTTACAAAATATAGATAACTCTTACAAAAAAAAGACACTGATACTCTAAAAAGAGTCTTACGAATCAAAGATAAGTTCAACACCAATTCGACCCACAACACATGCCACTAACTTCTTCAGTTTGCAATCTCTTACCCATTTGTTGTATCTAAAAGCCATGGTATGATAAGCTTTGAATCCTCTCAAACCGAAACTAGAAACAACTCTACGATTAAATCTACAACATGAAATAAAATCTACAATAATATAACATTAGTCTTCTATCAAATACGATTGTTATTTCAAGTAAAAACGAAAGTAGACCATCATATCAATACATACATCTACCATCAAATATACCACTACGAAATTGAAAAGATACAAATATCACCGGAAATATATGTTTCTTCATCGCAATCACCTATCACCACCACAATTTCACTAACCTATTCCGCCGTCACAATGGTCACCTAAATACAATGATTTTGAAGGTAGGTTAGAACATTCACAAATTGCAAAGAATAATTAAAGGAAGAAGCAACAAACTGGGAAGAGAAGAGGAACCTTACCACAATATCGCAGGAAAAATCGCCGGATTCGTAACTCTGTTCGATTTATCCAAAGTCATTGTGTCATGCGAATATGAGAAGATAAATAGTCAAGATTTCAAAGATGGAGAAACAGAAGAAGATTACCAAAGAGAAGATAAATAGAAAACTTACCGGAACCGTGCAAAAACTGGCCTGAATCTTGAAGAAAATGTCACAACTTTTAGCCTTTTCCATCGCCAAAGATTTTTTTTTTTTTTAAATCTCTAAAAAAAGTGAAAACGAAGCCTCATGAAAGAAGTTTATCTTTAGTTTTTCATTTTTATTTTATTTGTTTTTGTTTTATTTTCAATCAAGTCTATAATATATTAAGTCTACAATAAAATAATAATATAACCAAAAAAAGTCTACGATATAGAACTCCAAAAATCTACGATCAAATATAAGATAAAAATCTACATGCATATTACATAATCGTATAGCAAAACAAATCTACCACTAAAGAAAAATAAATCTACCAGTTCATCATCGGAATTATCGCTGAAATTGTCCATTTCGTCGTCGGAATCTTCACTTCGTCGTCATCGGACTCGCCTTCACTTTCGTCAGAAAATAATTTTTTATTCATATTTTTGAGATTTTATTTATTTATTTATTTAAATGTAATTTTTATTATTAAACTAGTTTTTATGGCATTTTTGTCAATAAAAATTTGAAGTGTGGTTAGTATTTCTTTTGGTCTATTTTTCAGAAACTCAATCTTAACAAAATTATTTTAATAATAAGGGTACTTTCCAAAGTTGTTGTAGGTGATTTTTCTTATTAACACATTATGTAAGAAAATTTTAGTTAACACGAAAAAACTAAGTGAACGTAACTAGTTCAACATTTATTTATTAATTAATTTTAGTCGAAAGTCCAAATTTATTAGCCAACAAAAGTCTATTTTTAATGAAATTTAAAATTATTGATCAATCAGTTAAAGAATATGGACATTTACATATGAATTCAGTGTAAAAAAATAGTAAAAAGAACTAGAGTTTCGTAGGGGAATCAAATATTCCCGTATGAATCTATTTCCTAAACAATTTTTTTGTATATCATATATTAAACAATGCCAAAACTTTTTTTTAATTATATATTATTAATATTAAAAAATCCAAAAATTAAATTGGGAATCGGACCCGTTTTACAGACGAAAGCTCTGGGCAAAACCCAGGCGATAACGAGACATAGCGGCAGCGAAACTGCCGGAAAATCAATACAAACAGTAAAGAAAGAGGGTGGGAAGTAGACAGAAGCTCGAAAGCCTCCTCCCCGACAGATCCAAACAACCACCGGCATTCACCATGCCGGATTTCACCTTATAACCGACGACTCCGAAGCCGGTTTTCAGCTTCATCGCGACGAGCTTCCGAGGTGGTGGCCGCTCTCGGAGATCGTCCCACGGCCACGTAAATCTTCCCCCCGAAGGAGATCGTGATGGAATTCCTAGCAGTTCCTAATCCGGTTAGGCAACCCTAAGTCTGAATTCCGAGCCTAGGATTTAAGGGTTTATGTTATTGAATCATGGATCTCGCGTTTACCTTGTTCTGGCAGCGGAATGAATGGTGCAACGAGATCAGGAGCGATTCAGATGCCTCGCCTCTATCGTAGTCCACACGCACACAACCTGGAAAGTCGGGATGCTAGTGCCGGATCTGGGAATCGAAGGGAGAGATTTTCTGCTTTTCTGATCAAGAAAACTGAACGGCCCCCCGTTCCAGGTCGATCATATAAGCCTATATATACGACCTGTTATGACTAAACCATCTTTCGGGTTTAACCGAAAAAGTCTAAGTCATTAACCGAAACATCAGTTTCGGAATCGACCCTGTGTCGATCGATACACCTACTGTGTCGATCGACACACCTCTCTTTAATCGATATTGATATGTATCCAATACACATCATCTTGATCACCACCATGATGATCATTCCCATATATATGCTTTCAGATTGCTTAGGTGTGTGACCCTATAGGATCATATAATACTGGCAGTAAGTCTACAACTTACGGACTGCAAGAGGCTTCTAGCAAAACATTGCAACCGCCCAATATCATACAACATGTCTGATCTCGACACATAACTATCGTTAGAGTAAGTACAATGTGATTTCAGGACAATATCCCAACAATCTCCCACTTGTACTGGAATAACCTATTCCTATAATCCCTTCGTCTCTATATCTCGATATGGCATAAGGCAAGAGACTGTGTCATCCTTATTATAGCCAATATCATGTTCATCGAACTCCTGATCTATACTGATAAAACAAACGACTGACAATCACCTCGTTTGAGCACGGCCATGCATTTTCTCAGTATCAAATCTTCGATGGGCCCTGAGATATTTATCTCCTGTTATATAGGAGGGACAAATCCCATCTTGTTCCATCCCTGTTCCTTCACACACTTCATGATACACCTAAGCAATGCCTTTATAGCCGCCATTTACGGATCGATGTTTGACAAGGTCAAAGTGCACCAATTCATATGCTAGGAAGCATGATGAACTCAGGTCTAAGGACTATACTCTATAGTCGTAATGAGAACCTCTCATGACACTGATATAACTATCCTGTAGAGTTCTCATTAGCGGGTCACGTCCGATCATATGTTCACCAACATATATCTATGTGATTGACTTTGATAATCATATCATTGACTCCATGAAACTTAGTCCAACAATCACCTCACATGCTAGTCTCGCGCGGTTGTTGGTGTCCCACTTCAACAACCTCGACTAGGGACAATCATAATTTATGTCATATTTTACTTATAGGGTTTCATGATCAAGTCCTCAACTTGATTACCTATAAGATGAACATAAAATACTTTGGGACCATTATTTAATCATCCAATAATTAAATAATACCGATGTCAGTTTTAACTTACACAAACATTGCCATAGCATGTCTATGTAAAGATTATAACATAACTAAAATAACTCCCACTAGAATCAAGATCATCTCTTCAGATATCTAATACCTACAGCAACAGAATAAATCTCGTGCTTAGGTTGTGGGAGAGACTGCGGTGTTTTTACTTGAAACAATTCCAACAAACCACACCGCCATTCAGATAAAAGCACTATTCTACGGTTCTCTGCTTGGAGCCCTTCCAACAGATAGTATCGTTATTCAGACAAAGAGACATAATCATGTGGAAACCGAAAATCTTCTTTGTCCGTCTAACTACTCTCAACTGGTTCGTCACTTCCTCAGTTCACCACGAACCTATCCTTAGTGTTCCTCAAACACTTGGGATATTTCTGGCAACTGTTCAGTGAATTTTACCGGAACAACTTGGTATCTACTCGTAATGCGTAAGCTGCATCTGGATGAGTGTAAATTATGGCATTCATGATGGATTCCATTGCAAAAGCATAAGGAATCACACTCATACATACTAGCTCAGCCAGTGTCCAAGACACTTCGTCTTGCTAAGATCATTGCCATAAGACCTTTGGTATGAAGCCATTCTTGGAATCATACATATTGGAACAGTCCATTACCTTATCAACATAAGGATCTTGACACGATCCAATTAGCCTACCCAATCTATATCAATAGATTCTTATTCCAAGAATTCACGCGGCTTCTCCCATGTCTTTTGATGAAAATGACTTCCGACCCAAGTCTCATGAGACTTAAGCGACGGAACGTCGTTTATGAGAATGAGTATGTCATCTACATACAGAACGAGAAATGCAACTACGCTCCCACTAGTCTACTTATAAACGCATGGTTTCATTTCGTTCCTGATCAAGTCAAAACTTTTGACCACTTTATCAGAATGTTGATTCCAACTCCAAGATGTTTGCTTCAATCCAGAAATGGATCGGTGAAGCTAACATGCATACCTAGCCAATTTTCGGAGTTGGGGCTCACCATCGCTTCTTGAATTTCGCAGGCTCGTCACTTTTCAATGATCAAAAGATCACGGCAATCGGTTACGAGAAATCACTCTCGGGTTAGTGACGGATCCATTCGGATCTGCGAACTTCAGGCTCCACAGGTGTAGGTCCTACAGCACTTTGTAGATCTCACCGTTGCTCTCCCTCAACAGGTTGAGCAGCCTCCTGTGTTTATCGAATTTCTTCGATGTGTACTTTTACTCCCACTGTTCTTATTGGAAAGTATAATCTTTCTCAAAAGACACAGTTCCGGACAACAAAACTTTGTTCTCGGATTGGTTATAAAAGTAATAAGCCTCGGTTTCCCTAGGACAACCAGCGAGGTAGAACTTATCAGATTTAGGTTCAAGCTTGTTAGCTATCATCCCTAAATGATCAGAAACAACATACTTGAAAAACTTCCAGTCCACATCCAATGTGGTGTCTTTCAATTGATTCTGATTGAAGCCCTTTTCTGCGCAAGCACAGACATTTTAGAGCGTATTCTTAAAGGATTTTGGAAAATTCGTGTGACTCATCATCGATCGGAACATATCCAATAAGGCCCGATAACTTTTCTCAGAAACACCATCCAGGTTTTCAGAAGAATTGAGTCGTGAAACAACTTCACACTCATTCAGATGATCACTTATTTCTTGACTTAAGTATTCTCCTCCGCGATCCAATCGAGGATTTTCAATACTTCTGTCAAGTTTATTCTATACTTCATTCTGGAATTCCTTTGACCATTTTTAAGGATTCCGACTCGTGTCTCATCAAATGAACACATCCATACTTACTGAAGCCATCAATAAGGTAATGAAGTACTGAAGGTTTCCTCTGGCACTAATGCTCATCGGGCCACATACATCAGTACGTTCAAGGCCCAATAAGCATCTGGCCCTTTTCTTTAGCTCTGCTAAAGAAGCCTTAGTCATTTGGCCCAGCAAGCAGAATTCATATCTCATATGATTTATAATCAAATAAGCCTAAAAGCCCATAACTATGGAACTTCTGAATCCGCTTCACTCTATGTGGCTGAAACGACTGTGCTTAGGAAAATCGATTTCAAGTCTTCAGACTTAAACCGTTTGGTATTTATGTTATATATACAAGCGTACATTGGTTTAAGATATTAAACCCATTATCAAAAGGGGTGCTACCATATAATATTTCATTAAGATCAAAAGAGCAAAACTTGTCTTTTATCAGAATGAAAAACATCCAAATTCTTACACGAAAATGAAAGACATCTCTGCATAAAGCAGGTACATAGTAGCAATTACTTAATTCAAAAACCAAGCTTGAAAGGCTCCTACAAGTGGAGAATCTCTACGGCTCATGCAGCAACCATTGCTCCATACCAGACACGCAGTTCCACTTGTCCTTTCTTCAATGTTCTACTGTTGTTTAGGTCCTGCATATTTCAAAAATATCAGTACCACAACTAGTATCCAATACTCACGTAGAACTTGAAATAATAACACAATACCTGAAGAAGAAGTCCCATACATCTTCTCCATCTCTTGTGAATCTTCCAAGAATTTAATGCAATTTCTCTTCCAATGCCCAAACTCTTTACAGTAGCAGCATTTACCAACATCAGATGGGCCTGACTTGGGCTTAAAAGATGACACAGGCTTATCCCGATTCCAAATCTGAACGGCCTTGCCTCCACCCTTGTCTATACAAGATTTCTCAAATTTCTTACCCTTTATGATGTTTTGCTCAACTGTCTTGAGCATGCCATGCAGCTCAATCAACGTCTTCGTCAAGCCATTATTGATATAGCTCTTGATAAACTTATCATAACTTGATGGCAGTGACTGCAGGATGATTTCAGTAGCCAACTTTAGGCTAACAGGACAATTCAGTTTCCCCAGGTTATCAATGTAACCCATCATTTTAATGACATGAGGACTCACTGGAGCATCCTTTGGTAGCTTGCACCCAATGAGAGACTTAACCATCTGGTATCTCTCAACTCGTGCCTGATCCTGAAACTTCAGTTTCAGGCTGGTGATCATCTCTATTGGCGACTCCATATTCTCGTATTGACTCTTTAAGTCCGAGTTCATGGTAGCCAACATCAGACCACTCACATCTACCACATCAATATAATGCTTATTCCAAGCATCATATACTCCATGCGAGGCATTGGTCCCAAGCCTTTCGGGGAGAGCTCTCTCAAGGACATAGTCCTTACTCTCTTGCTTGAGAATAAATCTCAAGTTCCGATACCAATCCAGGAAATTTGATCCATATAACTTGTCCTTCTCAAGGACGGATCGCAACGAGAAAGTAGTTTTACACATAAGCTGAAATCCAAGAAAACAAAGATTTAGTTATGTATTCCATGAAATGAGAAATCTTATCTAATAAGAAAACTCGCATTATATTCAAACAATGTTTCCTCTATGAATATAATGATCCAAGATCCATACTTCACCAAAATCTGAGTGGACGACTCGCCATCACCCAAAATTTAGTTATCTAGGTAAGCAAATCATTGCTAATTGTACCCAGTACAACTCTTGGTCGCAGATAAGACAATCCATGTCTCATCTACTCTGACATCTCTGGGCCCAGAACTTCTGATAGCCCAGTCAAGTCAACCAATCTCTTCAGTCTTGTGATCACTGACAGTCGCACTGCAAGTCTATCAATGATCACCTGTCTTACTCATGTAATTGTGGATACCAAGGACTCCAAGACTACCCAACAACGAAACGAGTCTTGACAGTAGACAAGATTGGGCAAGACATCAAGGTCACTTGATATTTAGTTGAGGAAACGAAACTTTAAAAGGTTAGCAAATCAATCTCTTAGGTCATGTAATTGTTGATGTCAAGCACTGCAAGTCCATCACATAATTACCTGCCTTACTCAAGTAATTGTGGACACCTAGCTCTTGGCTAGACCATCACACAACGAAATGAGTCTTGACAGTTGACAATATTGAAGCTAAGCTTTGATCTAATACACATCCAATGTGTATCAAAATGGATTTAGAACATTTAATCTTGATACATATCCAATATGCATCCAAGAAGTGTTTTAATTGTTCTTTATAAACTAGGTTTAAGTCGAGTTTGTTTTTGCAAATTCAAGGTTCAATAACCAGAATTGTGAACACTGTGTCGATCGACGCAGACCATGTCTGTCGATCGACACCACCAAACAAAACCGGACTTCAATAACCGGTTAATCCAATTAACCCGGTTCATTGAACCGGTCATGTCGATCAACACAACTCATGTGTGACGGTTGACATAGACCTAAACCGGAGACAGTTTTTGATAACCGGTCCAATCCAATTGAACCGACTTATCAGATCAAACTGATCTTAACCAATCAAATCGGTTTATACTAATTGAGATAACTGGTTCAATCCAATTGAATCAATTCATCCAATTTAAACTGTTTTAACCAGTTTCAACTAATTGCGATAACCGGTCCAATTTAATTGAACCGACTTTATCCAATCAACCTGATTTTAACCAATCAAATCGGTTTATACTAATTGAGATAACTGGTTCAATCCAATTGAATCAATTCATCCAATTTTAAACCGATCTGTTCGGACTTAACCAAGCATGATAACCGGTCCAATCCAATTGAACCGATCAACCAATCGCAAGGTCTGTGTCGACCGACACTCAACCTGTGTCGATCGACACAGTAGGCATTTAGGTTTTCTTCGCGAAAACCTTAGCCGCCGATTCTGATGAATTCACTATTCTGTGTCGACTGACAAACCTTTTGTGTCGATCGACATCATACGAAAACTCAGTATCCGATTTCAGTTTCAATCGATCTAACATGCTATTGTTCATAAAACTATTATGAGCGAATTCAATTCATTAGATTCAATTAAACATGCTGATTCAATGAAAACCCCTAAGGCTCTGATACCACTGATGGAATTCCTAGCAGTTCCTAATCCGATTAGGCAACCCTAAGTCTGAATTCCGAGCCTAGGATCTAAGGGTTTATGTTATTGAATCATGGATCTCGCGTTTACCTTGTTCTGGCAGCGGAATGAATGGTGAAACGAGATCAGGAGCGATTCAGATGCCTCGCCGGGATGCTAGTGCCGGATCTGGTAATCGAAGAGAGAGATTTTCTGCTTTTCTGATCAAGAAAACTGAACGGCCCCCCGTTCCAGGTCGATCATATAAGCCTATATATACGACCTGTTATGACTAAACCATCTTTCGGGTTTAACCGAAAAAGTCTAAGTCATAAACCGAAACATCAGTTTCGGAATCGACCTTGTGTCGATCGATACACCTACTGTGTCGATCGACACACCTCTCTTTAATCGATATTGATATGTATCCAATACACATCATCTTGATCACCACCATGATGATCATTCCCATATAGATACTTCCAGATTGCTTAGGTATGTGACCCTATAGGATCATATAATACTGGCAGTAAGTCTACAACTTACAGACTGTAAGAGGCTTCTAGCAAAACATTGCAACCGCCCAGTATCATACAACATGTCTGATCTCGACACACAACTATCGTTAGAGTAAGTACAATGTGATTTCAGGACATAATCCCAACAGATCGACCCTCAATCCTCGTAGATCTGTAATCTCTCCTAACACCTCGCCGACACTCAAACTCGCCTGCTCCGCGCACACCAAACGAACTTCAATCCGGCTAAAGAAAACCACCGCCTCATACACGGAGCCACCCAGAAGACCTGTTATCCTCCAGATTACCCACCGCCGTTGATGACCGCGTCTTTGAAAAAAGGCGAAACCCTAACCCCCTTAAAAGAGAATATCCTCATCTCGAAGCCTCAGGGATCTTGAGCACACCCGTCGAGTTTCTCCGCCGTTCTCGAACAGAGACCACCACCACAAGACTGAACTAAGAGCCTCTTCCGCCATGGAGCTTCCGCGGAGACTAGCTTTTCTAGGGATACCCTTCCAAACACTTCTAAACAATGCCAAAACCATTAAACACTTCTAACTTTTTTGAATTAGAAACGTATATTTTTAAAATATGACTAATTTCTCCAAAATGGTTAATCCAGTTAATAATCTACTAATAGAGTTAGTTGACAAAAAAAATATAGAGTTAATAAAATGTTAAGACGGATTTAACTTACTAGATTAACTTTTTATTAATTGAACCTACCAAACGACGTCATTTTGCTCGTCTCCCATTTTGCTACTATGGCTTTCGTCTTCATCTCCAAATGAAAATACAGATGGAGAAGGAACCCATACTCCACTTAACACACAAAGCAAGCATTCAGTAATAATTAACTTATCAAACCCATCAAGCTCACTGGTTTTCAGAAACATTATGCTTTCCATCATTGTCGTTGTAATGACTCAATAATTGGGGTTCAAAAGGAAGTGGGTATAGACCAAAAGACCAAGGCCCATTTCAAAACTCTAATATCCACACTCTTCTCTCTGTAAAAGGAGGTGCATCCCCTTTTATTTTCTTACAATCAGAAGCAGTGAAACCATGTTTGTCACTGAAGTCAATGATCAGCCAGCCAGCCGCCGACCAGACCGCCTCCGAAGACCGCCGACCATCACCAGAGCTCGCCGCCGCCGTTCACCTGAAAATTCGCCGGAAAACTGGGTTTCGCCGGAATCTTCTTCTCGACCGCATTTTCGCTCCCAAACCCACAACCATCGCCTTCTAGACTCGTTTGAGTGTTGAATCCTCCGTTTTCCCGTTTTTAAGGTTAGATCTCTGGATCTCAGATCTACTTCCGATCTCCAATCCTATATCCGATCTTATCCGTTAAACGTTTATAGATTTGATATGTGCTTCCGTTTCGTCTCTATCTCTCTCTCTCTCTCTCACATCAGATTATCGCCAAATCTCAGATCTAAGCTAAGGTGAGGACTGGTCGTGATCTCTCTCCTAAGTTATCGCAATATCGGGACGTGAGTCCATTGTTAATAACGTCTTCCTAGGTAGTGTAGATCTAGGTGTTGATTTGTGTAGATGAAATTGAAAACACCTAGAAGTTAGGTTCTCACTTAAACCGAAAATGTTGCTTGTGATTGATGGCTATCTGTGGAGTAGTGAGATAGGTGCCTGTGATGGGTGAATTGCGTGTGGAACATGCGACCTGTGCCGAAAAGGAAGTTGCATGTTCTGGTTGTCGTCGGGGAGGATGTGACGAGCCCTCCAAATGGTGTGTGGGATACACGGTGTGGGGGAAGTGAGGCCCATAAGTGATCAGGAGTGTGAGCTGGTAGCTCGTTAAGCACGAATGAAAGTTAGATTGTTTGAGAGCCATCAGACGGGTGCAAGGTGTTATTAGCCTTGGACTCATTTCTTGTTATTGTGCTAATTTAAGATGAGATCGTGGGTTCCAAGAACATGCACTCACTGGAAAATTGTGTTGAATCAATTACTCAGGCCTCTCTCTATATTATTTTACAGGGAACCCCAGAGAGTTGCACGGGTAGAGGATCGAGTGGGATCTTTTCGGAGTTCCTTTCTTTATCTATGACTTATTAACTTCTTCGATTTTATGTTGAGATTGGTTTGGATTTGGTTACGTTTTTTAAGACTCGAGTTTTGATTTTAATAAAGTATACCATATTTATTTAAGTGTTGTATTTTGTGGTTTATGAATCCGGTTCGCTTGTTGTGGACAATGGATCGAGGAGACGAGAGATTGCTTACTGGATCCGACGGGACGTGTGTTACAATTTTGGAATCAGAGCCGGGTTAAGTCTAGCCGGTCCCATCCGACTAGAAAGTGTAGTAATAATGTATTTGTAATCAGATTTCAACGTGGTTTTGAAAGTGGTTTTCAATGCTTTTTGTAAATAGGGATTTATAAAAGTTAGATTCTAGAAGCACCACCTAGATCGACCTTCTTATATAATTGCCGGTGAGTGAGCTCAATTTTAAATGTCGTTTGACTTACTCGTCCTTCTTTTGTAACATGATGCCGCCATAGAGAAATAGGTCCAGCCCGCCATAACACCAGAGCTGTGTCTCGAACCACCTCGACATGCAGTACTACAAATGTGAATGGAAGTCAGGATGAAGCTATCAGGAACCCAACGGGAGCAGTGTTGGGATCTGGACAGGAAGTTGTGGATGCCGCTATTCTGCAATACTTGTTAGCCTTCTGTGAGGAAAACATTGGCATTGTCGGAGCTACCAGAGGTGCCGCAGGAGCAGCAGTTGGTGCCGCAGAAGCTGCAGGAGCAGCAGTTGGAGCCGCATGAGTTGTAGGAACTGCAGGAGTTGCAGGAGCTGCCGGAGTTGGGTTGGGAAATGCTAATGTGGCACCAGATGATGCAGGAGGAGCTATAAACGCAATAGGTGAAGCAGACCATGTTGCTGGAGGAATAGGGTTTGCTCCTACGGGATTCGAAGTCGCTCAGCCTCCACCGGTAGTGGTTTAGCAGCCACCACCACAAATGCCTCATGTGCTAGGATACGTGCAAAAGCTTTCCTATTGGATCATGATGAAGCATCTGTAGGATATTCAAATGGAGCATTTCACCGGTGGAACATATGCTATCACTATAGATAAGTGGAGGAAGAAGTTGGAGCGGAATCTGGATACCGCTAGGTGCCCTTGTGGATTTTTATGTAGAGTTAGCAGCCCACTACCTGAACGATGTTGTGTTGGTCTGGTGGGAAGGAGTAGGGCGGAATTCTGGGAAGCTTTCAACCGAAACTACTTTCTGCAGGAGATCATGGATGGAAGTGGAGTTCCATAACCTCCGCCAGGGGAGTAAGGGTGTGAAGGAGTATGGGGAAAAGTTAAACCATTTCACGAGGTTTGCACGCAGGTACTTGAGTGAACGGGAGCTGATCCATCGATTCGTCAACGGACTGAAGATTGAGATCAAGAATCGTTGTAAGATGAGAGACTACTTCAATATCCATGATCTGATTGAGAAGGAAGTTTATGCAGAGATTGGGTGGGAAGAGGAGCATATGCAGACCAAGAGTGTGCAGAATAAGGGTACCATGAGGAATTGGGAAACCTCTAGTGCCATTATGCAGACCATTCCCTTGCAGCAGGTGCAACCCATAGTATGCTTTGGGTGTGGACAGCCGGGACATATTCATAGGAATTTTCTGCTTAACACTGCTAGGAAGATAGCGCTCGCCTCCCAGGGAGGAATAACGACTTTCGGTGCGGACTCGTGGGTCACTATGTATGGGATTGCCATAACCAAGCAGCAGGAGCAGGAGCCGGGGTGCTGCCATTACCGCCGCATCCACTTAGGGGACAAGCAGGAGCGCCTCGAGTGTATGTCGCGAGGAACCATGACGGGGCCTAACCGATCGCGGGTATGCAATTTTTACCTTCTTTCGTGAATTCTTGTGAAGTCGTATTAGTCAAAGTATAGTAGCTTAGTCTTAGTAAACCGTGTAGGATCGGTTGTGGTAGGGGGAGTGGCCGCACACACCTTGTTTGACATGGGAGCTATGCATAGATTTGTGAGCCTAAAGATATCGAGCTGTTGGACGTTCAGAAGCATGTTTGTTGAGGGAGTCATGAGAGTCGAGAGTCGGAGAACGTGGCGGCCACATGAATATTCAAGGAGGTCCCAGTAACGTTGGCCGGAGTAGAACAACTGGCGGACCTGACGAAGATGGAGTTAGGCCGTTATGAAGTCATCTTGGGAATGGATTGGTTGGTTCAACACCAGGCCGTAATGGATTGCGCCAAGGCGACCGTATATATTCTTTGCAGAGAAGGGAATATCGTTTTCAAGGGAATGAAACCACGGATGGGATATCGATCATATCCATGTTTCAAGTGTTGATCAGCAAGGGAAATGAGGAGTTCCTCGCAACCATCTCTATGAGCAAGGAAGAGGAAGCTCCAAGCTTGGATACCATTCTGGTAGCTGCGGAGTACGAGGATGTGTTTGCGCCATTGAATAGACCACCACCCAAAATGAATGATGTCTTTACGATAGAGCTGGAGCCCGGGACGACGCTCGTGTTGAAGGCACCCTATCGTTTGGAACCTGCAGTGATGGTTGAGTTGAAAAAGCAATTGGAAGATCTTGTAGAGAAAGGATTCTTTCGACCGAGCAGTTCATCTTGGACACTTGTCCTATTTGTTAAGAAGAAGGACAAAAGTTTCAGACTCTGTATTGATTACCGAGGCCTGAACAAGGTAACTATCAAGAGAATAAGTACTCGTTGCCAAGGATACATGAGTTGTTGGATTAACTTCAGGGGACCGTGTGGTTCTCCAAGATCGACCTTGCATCGGGGAATCATCAGATCCAAATTGCAGAGGAAGATATTTGGAAGACGGTGTTCCGAACCCGTTACTGACATTACGAGTTTGTGGTAATGTTATTCGGTTTGACCAATGCGCCATCAGCTTTCGTGAAGATGATGAATGATGTCTTCCGAGAGTACTTGGATAAGTGTGTCATCATTTTCACGATGATATCTTAGTCTACTCGAGGAGTAAGGAAGAGCACGAGTGGCATCTCCGGATCGTTATGGATACGCTCAGGAAGCAGAAGTATTCGCTAAGCTCAGCAAATGATTTTTTTGGCAAAGGGAAATTGGATTCTTAGGCAATGTGATCTTGGAAACCGGAGTAGCAGTGGATCCAAAAATATCACTTTTATCAATATTGGTCTCAACCGAAGATCGCAGCCAATGTTCGTAGTTTCCTTGGGGTGGCAAGTTACTATAGGAAGTTTGTAAAGGGATTTACCAGTATAGGTAAGCCATTGACGGCCTTGACATGAAAGGACGTCAAATTCGTATGGTCAAAGAAGTGCGCACAGTGTTTTGAGTGACTAAAGAAGTGTTGACTCAAACTCCAGTGTTAGTACTACCACAGCCGGGAAAACCGTGTATAGTCTACACGGACACATTAAGAGTCGGGTTTTGGTTTGTTTTGGTGCAAGAAGAGAAAGTAATAGCTTAAGCATCGGGACAATTTAAGAATCATGAAGCTAATTACCTCACCATCGATTTGGAATTGGCAGCAGTGGTCTTTGCACTTAAGATATAGTGTGTTCTTATCTGTATGGGGAGAAGGTGGAGATATTCATGGAACATAAAAGTTTAAAGTACATCTTCACTTAGGGAGATCTGAATTTGAGGCAGCACCGATTAATGGAGCTTGTAGCGGATTATGATCTTGAGATCGAGTATCACCATGAGAAGGCTAACTTGGTGGTTGATGCCTTAAGCATGAGAAAGATCGCCATGTATGAGAATAAGGAAGTGCAGAAATTTTCAGCGACCCTAGCGAGCTTGAAGTTGTGTGCCACCACAGTAGAAGAAGGTGTCACCGGGTTAGAAGCTTTTGACTAGACCAACATGTTGGGGAGGATCAGAAAAGCTCAACCGCGGGATGGAACCCCTGCGAGCACTGGTCGAGAAGTAAGTGATTGGGTACAACACCACGGCCAATGGAACGTTCTTGTTCAAGAACCGATTCTGTGGCTTAAAGTCAAGGAGATAAGGGACGAGATTTTAAGGCAAGCTCATCAGGTGCAATTTCGATTCACCCAGGGAACCACAAGATATATTCGAATCTGAACCGGTACTACCATTGGGAGGGTATGAAAAGGGATGTGGAAACGTTGGTTTCGCAGTGTCAGAATTGTCATTAAGTCAAGACTGAAAGGAGGGTTCCCAGTGGTTTGTTACAAGGGTTGCCCTTAACAGAATGAAAATAGGACAAGGTAACAATGGACTTTGTTACTGGGCTACCAAGGACGACATGAAGGAAAGAGCGGTTTGGGTATCGTGGACCGACTTACCAAATATGCACATTTCTGGCGATAAAGAAAACAGATGGAACCGAAGTTCTCGCTTGGAAATATGTGGAGTGTATCGTGAAGTTGCACGGGACGCTAGTCAGTATTGTGTCAGACAGAGATCTGAAGTTCACCGCTCTCTTCTGGCAAGCGTTTCAGAATGAGATGGGTACAAAAGTGCATCTCAGTACGGCATATCATCCGCAGACCGATAGACAGTTTGAGCGGACCGATACGCGGATAAGCGACATAAGGATTTGGATTTTCGCTGTGGGTGATTCAATGTACCTTAAGATGAGAAAATTCTGGGGCAACGATCCGAACCGCAAGCTGATAAATCTGAGACCGAGGTATTTGAGACCATTTGTGATAATCAAGAGTATTGGTGTGGTGGTGTATAGGTTAGAACTACCGCAATAGTCGTCGGATTTTGACGGAGTTTCATGTATATATGTTGTGGAAGGTTTTTCGTAGCTGGAATTGATATTGCATGTACCACCATCAAGCGTCAACTGTAACTAGTCTGTAAACAGCAAGCCGGTCAGAATCGTGGATCGTCGGGAGTCAGAGTTCAATGGAAAGAGAACTAAAATGGTGCAGTTGAAGTTGAGCCATCCAGAGTTGTTAGCGGATTCCAGCGAAGGAATGAATTCGGAGCGAATTCTCATTTGGTGCGGAAGAATTGTAATGGCCCAATAATTGGGGCCCAAAAAGAAGTGGGTATGGGCCAAAAGCCCAATGTCCATTCCAAAAACCCTAGTACCCACACCCTTTCTCCCCACCCCCTTCATTTTCCACACAATAAGAAGCAGAAAACCCCTGCTAGTGACCGGAGCCGACGACCATCGAGCCAGCCGTTGACCAGCCGCCGTTCGGAGCCGCCGCTGACCGCTGGAGCCACCCCCGTACCACCGCCGGAGACCACCAACCACCTACGCTGATCACCGCCGCCTGACCGCCGCCGCCGTTCGCCAGAAAAGTCGTCGAAAAACCGGGTTTAACCGGAATCTTCTTTTTGACCCCGTTTCGGTCCCTAACCCCTAGACGTCGCCTTTTAGGCTCATTTGAGTGTTGAATCCTACGTTCTTCGATTTTTAAGGTTTGATTTCTAGATCTCAAATCTACTTCTGATCTAAGATCCTAGATTTGATCTTAGCCGCTAAACGTTTGTAGATCTAATTCGTGCTTCCGTTTCATCTCTCTCTCTCTCTCTCTCTCTCTCTCTCTCTCTCTCTCTCTCTGGCCAAATCCCATATTTAAGCTAAGGTGAGGACCGTCGTGATCTCTCCCTTAAGTTATAGCAATATCGGGACATTAGTCCATTGTTAGTAGCGTTTTTTCTAGGTAGTGTAAACCTAGTTTTTGATTTGTGGTGATGCGATTGAAAACACCTATAAGTTAGGTTATCACTTAAAACAAAAACGTTGCTTGTTAATGAT
Organism: Orychophragmus violaceus; assembly: GCA_030180135.1. Lineage (NCBI taxonomy): Eukaryota > Viridiplantae > Streptophyta > Magnoliopsida > Brassicales > Brassicaceae > Orychophragmus > Orychophragmus violaceus. The sequence goes on from CM058240.1 coordinate 39,117,979, forward strand.
GGCTATGTATGGAGTAGTGCGATAGGTGTCTGCGATGGGAAAATCGCGTGCGGAACATGCGACCAGTGCCGAGAAGGAAGTTGCGTGTTCTGGTTGTCTTCGCGGAGGGTGTAACAACCCCTCCAAATGGTGCGTGGGCGCACAATATGGACAGTGTGGCCCGTAGGTGTTCCTAAGTGTGATTTGGGAGGTCGTTAAGCACAAATGAACGTTAGATTGTTTGAGAACCTTCGACCGTTGGGTGAAAGGTGTTATTAGCCTTCGACTTGTTTCTTGTTGTTGTGCTAATTTAAGATGAGATTGTGGGTTCCTAGAGCCTACACTCACTGGGTAATTGTGTTGAATCAATTAGTCATTCCTCTCTCTATGTTGTTTTACAGGTAATCTAGGAGAGTTGCAGGGGTAGACGATTGGGTGTGGTGTTACGTTTTCTGAGTGCGAACTATGATTTTACAGCTAAACGGTTGAGGGTTCGACATTTGTGATAAATAGGTTTTAAATATTTATTTCATTTGTTTAATATGTTTATATTTACAGGAAAAGTTACACTACTAGATCGTGGATAGAACAAAATACATATTGATGGATACCGAATACATAGTGATAGTGTAATACAAAAAAGAAGAGGGAAAACAAACTAAAAACGGAATCACTTGCGTTAGTCATTATACGTTACAATATTTCCATCATTAAAGACATTTAGGAACATTTAAATCAAATATGTAGTCTGAATTAAGGACCCTAAACACGATGATGCCTCCTATTCAAGGAGAAATCCGGTGCCGTTTTGGACTCCTCCTTCACCCACACCGGCACCGTTTTGCATTGCCGCTTGATGCCAACGGCTGGCGTTATCTACCGAACCGCTGGTAACTGGGGCTTCTAAGATCTCGGGCCACTCGAGGAATGTCTGGGGAATTATTTGGAAAAAGCAGAAAGTCTCTATGGCCCAGAAACATTCATTGCACATACTGTGACCTTTGACATCTTCATGCATGATATCTAGCCCATATCGATATATGGAGCAACATCATGTCTGAATTTTTTCTTCGTCAACCGCATCCTTGATCATCGACAGATCGAGGGAGATGCAGCCGATAGGCCAGGGACATCACTCTAACTCCCTGACATGACTCCTCAAAGAACGTATAGTATAACGAGAAAGGAAAGGAATGGTGGAACCTGAATCCAAGGCAGGATAGATAGATCGAAGGATGACTTCGTAGCAATAGATAGCAGGTTTGCATCCAGCAACTGCGCAACGTTTCATCTGTTGGAAGGCTTCTGGACTTCCAAATCTGTATTCTGTGTACATGAAATTTGAAATAGCTTTCAGAAACACATCAGTTATGTTGTTGGCGGCCAAACAGGCGTTGTACAACAAGGTGACACATTCGGGGTTGTCTTTTGAAGGGGCAGCCTGGATAAGATTAATCTGAGCAAGAGTATCCACGTGATTCGCATCATTGCGAAGGGTCTTGCAGACGGGGCGAACCCTGAAGTGTTCCCAAAGGTTATCACTAGCATTCCGGGCAAGGATTGACCTCCTCAGATTAGGCGGAAGATCTAGAACATTGAGAACCGGGCAATTAGGCCTAGATGATTCAGCAACACGGGGCATTATTCTTCTCATTTGAGTGATGTGTATTGAGTGTGTGGACAGGGAGTTAGGGTCGACATATACTATTGATAGATGCGAAACGACGCAACATTTCGGTTTTTCGCAACGTTTTGGTTTTTAACAAATGGATGGGTATACTACAATCGGAAGACATGTTTACTATATGGTATAGTTGTAGATAGAGAGAAATATTAGTAAAATAGGTAAAGCGATGACATGATGGATATCAATGCTCATATTAGAGTAAAAAGTTTATGCATGGATGGTCATGCTTCTGGGGATTGGTGTTTAATCCGGAAGCTGAAAACTGTTATATTTATAGATACTATTTAAAATCGGGGAATTAGTTGTATATATTCTATACAGATCGTGTGAACATGGAAACTCTAGCACGTAATCAAGATAGTAAGAGCTACGTCAATACAGTAGGGAAAGATTGATACAAATATAAACATTGTGTAATTAAATGATGGATAGCCATACTCCTGAGTGAATATACTGGGTTATTTGGATACAATATGAAAGACACCATGATGGGTACTAATGCAGTACTAATCTGGCCGCTGAAGACAAGTATGGTTAGTGTGGAAACAGACATGTGTTGAAAGAGGAAAATCCTAAAACTAATTATTTGTTAGATTAAAAGATAATGTTTATCCAGTTATGGGGCATAATGATGGCCTAGGAATTGTGAACTGTGATTTGACGGAAAAACGTATGGGGTTTGGATGTTTGTGACACATAGGATTTGAATATTAATTTTAGTTGTTTAATATGTTTGGCTTTTTTGGAAACATCGACTGTAATAAAAAATCATGGATAAGAGAAAATAGATATTGATGGATTCCTAGAAAGATTGATAGTTTAATACAAAGATGGTTATTTAAAAGAAATATTGTTTTTAATATTTAACATTAAGCGCCCCAAACGCCACCGTTTTGACAGCCTTCTCCACCCCAACCGCCGCTGATCTGCATTGCTGCCTGGTGCCAACCGACTCCGTCATCCCAATCACCGGCAACTGGGGCTTCGAAAATCTCAGGCCACTCGAGGAATGTCTGGGGAATGATTTGGAAGAAGCATAAAGTCTCAATGGCCTAGAAACATTCATTGCACATCCGTAACCTTTTACATCTTCGTGCATGAAATCTAGCTAATATCGATGAAGAGAGTAGCGGCATGTCTGTATCCTTGCTTCCCCAATCTCATCCCTTAATTCCGCCAGATCGATGGAGATGCCAATAGGGCATGGGGCACCGTTCGAACTCTCTGACGTGCCACCTCAGAGAACGTATAGCATAATGAGAGAGGAAAGGGATGTCAGAACTTGAATCCAAGGCGGGGGAGATAGATCGATGGATGACTTCGTAGCAATACACAACAGGTTTGACTCCAGCGATTGCGCAACGTTTGATTTTTTGGAAACCTTCTGGTCTTCCATGATCTGTGTACATGAAGTCTGAGATCGCTTTCAGAAACACAGCGGTTATGTTGTTGGTGGCCAAACAGGCGTTGTACAACATGGTTAAGCATTCAAGGTTTTCTTCCAAAGGAGCAGTCTGGATAAGGTTTATCTGAATTAGAGTATCCACGTGATCCGCGTCGTCGGGAAGGGTCCTGCAGACAGCTTGAAGCCTGAAATGTTCCCGAAGGTTATCACTAGCATTTTTGGCAAGGATTAACCTCCTCAGCTTGGGCGGCAGATCTAGAAGAGTGAGAATTGGCTTGTTAGGGCTAGATGATTCAACAACGCGGGGGATTATTCTTCTAATTTTTAGAGGAGTGTATTGAGTCTGTGGACATATATTAGGGTCGACATCTACTATTTATAAATGCGAATCGACACAACGTTTCAGTTTCCTCACAACGATTCGGTTTTTAACAAATGGATAGGTATACTGCCATAAGAAGGTATGATTAGCTAGATGGTATGGTTGTAGATGGAAACAAATATTGGTAAAATCTGTAAATCATAAATGATGGATAGTAATGTCCGACGGATTCTTGGCCATGATAAATACTATTATATTTATGGATATTGCTTAAATCGGGAAATTTAGTTTTAAGTATTCTATACATATAAGTAATCATGGATACTCCACACGTTATCAAGGTAGAAAAGAGGTTAACAACAATATAATAGGAAAAGGTTGTACAAGCAGAGACTATTTTGTAATTCAAATGATGAATATTCATACTTCTTAGCGAAACTACTGGGATATATGGATACACTATATAAAGATGAACTCATATAAAGTAGTGTCCAGTATAGATTGCACTAACCGTACGCAGCAGAGTAGGGTAATTAATTAAATATGATTTGACAGTAACATCGATGTTTAATAAACCGTATAAACGATAAACTCGAGAAGTATTAATATCTCACATTGGAACTATATTCTATGATTTGACAGTCAAAAGTATTTCATTAAGTTTTTTTCGTCAACAAAGTATAACATTAAGTTTCGTTTAACGTTGAGTGGCACATTTTTCAAAATTGGTTGTGGTGTATTAAATTGGTTTAATAAAGCGGATGTTGTAAGACAGTAATTAAATAATATTTTGACCAATATGGGGATAGAGAAGAGTAGTATAGATACTAATACAGTGGATATAAAATACAATATCAGTGGTTTTATATCCATCCACCTTAATAGGGGTGGATAGAATGAAAACTATAACAGTATCAAAAACCGTTTGAATATCCCTAACCTGCAAGTATGTCGTTTGGGTTATTTCCACCGTCCAACCCACCGGATCCTTGCCCATTATCATCGCCGACGTCGATTTCCTTGTGTAGATTGGCACCGGCGTCAGCGTCACTGTCGGGGGATTTGCGTCTACTAAAACGTCGACGCCCTGCATATTATCGTCGGGCACACCGCCTGTGTTTGCCGGCTGATATTCCCAATCAGCTAACTCAACCCATCTAGAAAAGGTCCCCAGGATCATACCGAAGAACACAACAGTCTCCATAGCCCAGAAACAAATGTCGCACATACCCAAACCTTTTACATTTTCGTTCATCAAGCCAAGCCAGTAACGATGGACGGCACAAGGGCATATTGCGATTCTTTTTGCGTCAACAGAGTCGCGGATAGTTCTGAGATAAGGCGGGATGTAGAAAGGATAACTTGTTCGCTGAAACGCTTTGACATGCCTCCTAAGCGCCCCAATAGTAGTGCGATATAGAAAAGAGATCGTTGAATCAGAATCCAGGTTATGGGAGATGGAACCGCGTATGACTTCGTAACAATACAAAGCGGGTTTGATTCCAGCAACGGCGCAATTTTTGAGCCAGACAATTGCGTTAGCGCGTTCTTATGTGGACACTTCTTCTGTGTGCATGAAATCTGATATTGCTTTTAAAAACACTAATGTAGGATGATTGGCAACTAGACATGCATGTTCCAAGTGGCGTATCCCTAGGAAATTGTGGTTAGTTTTTATAATATCAATGTGGGACAGGGTATCCACATAATCAACATCATCTCAAAGAGTTTTGCAGACGGCTCTAATTTTGTAGTGCTCACGAACGACTTCACTAGTGTTTTTGGCCAAAATCGATCTTCTTATTTCATCCGGCAGATCAAGAAAGCTGGGAGAAGAAAGGACGACGTGATTGTTATATGTTGTATTCATCTTAGAAGATGTGTTTGGTATGACTGGACAGGTAGATAGGTTCGCCATTCCTTATATATATATAGATGATTTTAGGTCACAACGAATCATATCCCATACAACGATTCAATGAACCAGACAACATGCTGAAATCCAAATATACAGCCATAGTAAAAAAAATAATGAAAAATCCATCCATTGTGTACATTATTTATGGATAAATATAAATATAATCGAAAAAACAAAAAGGGATGGATAGTTCATTCGTATTCTAGGTCTTATGCTATGAGACCAAGATATCTGTACATATGTTACTAGTATTACAGGGCTATAATTATGTTTCGTGTGCAATTTATAATTGGTATCCATATATATTCAAAAATTGCTATCTGTATAGATTCAAAAGGGCGAACAAAAAAGGATGATATGAAGGCATAATGATGAACTAACATAGGGGATATACCATTATTCAACCATAAAAGAGTGCCTTTACATGGCCTAGTGTCCAAGCGGCTGAACAAACAGAGATGGCAACGATCCAGACGATATGCATCATGTTCATCATGATCTGTATATGCCTCCTAGCACAAGGAGCATTAATATTTCTTGCAAACTCGACTGAGTTTTTTTCTTGTCATCTTGATCGCTAATTCGTCTCCAACAGAATTCGACCACTTCTCTGGAACTTTGATGTCCTCTCGAATTTTCTTGACAACCTTGGCAACCCTATCAACCTCTTTCATAATGGAGTCGTTCACCCACTCGCTTAAGTGACCTTCATTTGGGTGCTTCTTGTAAAAAAGGGAGTTTAGAAAAAAAAACAAAATGAACAAAAAATGAAATCTATAACAGACAATGGAATCCGGTTTTAATCTAACCCGGATAGCTTCCGGGCATTTGAACCACCTGCGGTGAAGATTGGAAGGAGTTGTACCATAGCCTACTTCGATGTCGTCGCCACACCAGCAAATTGTTGGTGCTGCGACGCCTATAGACCTACAAGATAATGGTTCTTCAGAAGTAGGAGCAGTTGAAGTAGACGTCAAACTCATAATTGTGAAGAGTGCTTTCGACCAACTAGGTGGACTCTTACTTATAACCAGGTCAATAAGTTAAATGGACATATAGCATACGTATATAAAAGATACCCATGTAAAAAAGTGATGACAAGATAGCTTGGTAGAAGAACTGGTTGACAAGAAAGCTTTTGGGTAACATAAATTAGTTTTTCAACAATTTCATTTGGAAAAAAGGTAACATCAATTTAATGCCTTGGTGTGAAGGATTTATGAGGAAACTCAAAATAAGATATCTACATAACCAAACGAAGAACTGCTCGAGTGGATGGACACAAAAAGTACTAAATACCAAAAGTATCTATATTGTTTGGAGACGATGGACAATACGGTTCTCTATTCTTGTGGTTACGGTGGGTATAAAAATTTGGTGGATAGTTTACGGATCACTGAATCCATAATGTTTACGTACATGGTTAAAATACAACTAGCCAACTAACATGTCGACATAGCGGTATAAAATAAGAGCGTTTAAATCTAAAATCAAGGACAATATCGCGTTGAAACTCGTTGTCGTCCACCATTAACGAAAACTTGTTCTTTTCCATTGGCTTGATCTACATCATTAGAACCTATCCACCTGCACACATATTGTTGCTGTACAATGCCGTATTCAACAGTATTCCGTTTGAGTCTATTGCTACAAACTGAAACGAGATTGAGCGGTTAGATGACAATAGGTCCACGAAACAGTCTGGGCAGAGGAGGTTGTTTTTACCAATGAAAGATTTTTCAGTTAGCCAAATGTCCTACCTAGCAAGATGATAAATCTTGATGACCATGTAAATGACAATTCTCCAATCACAATCGTCGGCGAGCTTACTTTAGTGGCAGAGGATGCTATTTTTACCGGCGAAAGCTTTTCTGGTTAGACAAATCTCCTACTCAGGGAGATGACAAATCTCGATGACCATGTTAGTGACAAATCTCCAATCACAATCCGAGCGCGAGCTTACCTTAGTGGCATAGGAGGCTGTTTATACCGGCGAAAGCTTTTACACTTAGACAAATCTAGATTACCATGCCAATGACAAATCTCCAACCCTGGAAACCTTACATCGGCGTGTAACTTCGTTCTAAGACCTCTGACTTTTGCCCATCAAAAAGAACTTGATATTTTTTGTCAAGTTAAAAAAACCAATTAAAAATCTGTAAAAAGGAAGTTACAAACTAGACTAATTAAAGCAAGCATGCTTAAGTGTAACTATATTGGAAAGTAACTGTGTAAACTAACTATAAGACAGCTTATCTTGTTTGTTGGCTAGGCTAAAATTGACTTTTCCAGTAAAAAAATGTTAGTAAAAGATACATAAATGCAAGAGGTTTTGTAAAAATACAACATTGCTATTACTTTACTAGAAAGATACACCGGGTGCCATATTCCCTATTTTCATTTCTCGGTTTTTCTTCTCAGCTGACTTTAGTTTAATTGTGGTTTTTCTCCGAGTAATTTACGCCCACAGTCACTTGTTGGAGTGTTTATTACAGAAAAAATCACTTACATGTATTGGGTCACTTTCTTAAATGGATAATACAATTATATCCCTGCTTTATTGTAACTAAGAGACAAAATATCTAGTCACAATTTCTACTCGTTACAACTTTTCACTATTTTGCTTAACACATTTACTGAGCCTCACAAAAAAAAAATACAAACCGTCTAACCCTAGAAAAAAAGTCGTACGTCTCTCTCTCTCTCTCTCTCTCTCTCTCTCTCTCTCTCTCTCTCTCTCTCTCTCTCTCTCTCTCTCTCTCTCTCTCTCTCTTTCATCTCTTCCGTTCAAACGCCATCGAGACCACTTCGCTCTCTTTCCTCCCCCGTTGGTGGCCTTTCCAATCCTCTGTCTCTCTGTAAATCGTCCACTTCTCTATTCCTACACATCCGATTCGAATCGTCGTCTGTGCCTGCGCAGTCGCAAATCGAAGCCGTCATGACAGGTTTCGATTTAGAACTTAGATTCATCATACATCAATTTTGTCAATTCGTTCCTGTCTTAGTTTGATTTTCCCCTCTTCTGTGTACTGCGGTCCATGTGGTCATCTTAAAATGGACTTTTTGTTTTCTTATATGCGTAGATCTAGTTTCTGGATCCGTCTGTCTGTGTTCTTATACCCATCTATGGTGTTACTGTGTTCTTCTGCATTTTCGTTCTTAGATCCGTCTTTCTGTGTTCCGCGTCCCATGTGGATAACTTGAAATCGTCTCTACTATTTGGATTTGCGTAGATCTAGTTTTTATGTTCATGGATCTAGGTTTTATGTTCATCGTCGTTTGATCGAAATTTGTAGATCTCGTGGACATGCATGGATGGACATATTGTTTTCATTATTTTCTGTGTACATCTTGTTTTCTTACATCCGTAGATCTAGATTTTCGTGGATCAATTTTTAGTAGTTAATTTTCTAACCATCTCAGATTTATCGTGGACATGCATTAATGGACATATGAGAAAACTGATATCTAGATCAGTTCATCGTTTGTTGTTCTGTTCATCGTTTCCTCTAAACGTCTGTCCATGTGGATATCTTCAAATGGACATTCCTAGTTTCTATGTACACAGATAACCAAATATAGTAGCTTACTTTCATATTTATAGTAGTAATTTTCTAATTTCATTCTCGTGGACAAGAAACTAATTGATTATTTCTCGTCGACAAGTATTTTATAGACATATAATATATATACTATTTCTTTTTGTTAATCCAGTCTCATTGACAAGTTATAATAGACATATCATGTCCGTGCATGCATCTTTGAATGGACATGTGATTTGTATATAATTTGTAGGAACAATATTTGGTGGACACTATACATAGTACACATTACATATTCTAGTTAAATTATGTTCACAGTAGTTTATGGACAGTACTTCGTGGACATCTATTTGTAGGAATTCGTTTAGTTGATCCTGATGTAATTCACAGATTCAGATCATCCTAAACATACAGATCTAGGTTCTCTTGAATAGAAACATTAGATGATCTCACCTTTTACCTGTTTGTTGCAGCGGAAGGAATAGAACAGGTCAGAGATCAGATAGATGCACCGAGGGATGAATCCTCCAGAGGTTCACACACGCGATCACAGGAATGGCTGCTAGACCACGAGGAAGAGAGGCGCAGAGGGAGAGGAAAAACGCGGCCAGGGTTTGGGTTAGGAGAAAGAGATTTGGCTTTTAGTTTATTAAAAGCCTTCTCTTTCCCTTTTGGGCTTATGGGCCCAAAACACCAATCTGATTAAATCCCATTTAATCAGACCCATTAATCTTTCTCTCTTAGTACGACAAATGCCTGGCACTTTTGTCGTATTTCTGCTAAGCCGTTCCAACACATTTTCCTGTTAGCTTAGGCGTGTGACCCATATGGGATCATATAATAAAGGCAATAAGTCCAAGACTTATAGATCATGAGCGGACTCTAGCAAGCCATCATGACCCCCAGTATTATATGACTTATGTCTGATCATTGACATACTCTTACTTTCTAGAGACAGTACCGAGATTACTGGACACAATTCCAACAATCTCCCACTTGTACTGGAATCTCTCTGTATTCATAATCCTTTTGTCTCAATATCTCGATTAGTCATAAGGCAAGATTGGTGTCATCCTTATAAAGCCTAATCTTGTTCATCGGACTCTGATTTGATACTGACAATCCAAACGACTCGGGAAAGTCCGTTTGAGCATGGCCATGCATTTTCCAGTATTCAAATCTCCGATTGGCCTAGAGATATTCACTCCATTTATATTGGAGGGACAAATCCCGTCTTGTTCCATCACTGTAAACTACGCATTTCATAATACACCCAAACAAGGTCCTTATAACTATCGCAGAACGATAGCGTTAGACAATGATCAAAGTGCATCAGTCCATGTGCAGTCACATGCATGCGAACTCAGGTCTAAGGACTATACTCTATAGTCGTAGTAAGAATCTCTTATGACACAGATATAAATATCCTGAAGAGTTCTTATAAGCGGGTCATGTCCGGTCGTATGTTCCCCAACATACACCTATGTACTGACTTTGATGCCGCGCATCTATGACACACTGAGACTTTGTCATAAGTCACGTACCAATCCAGTCTCACACGGTTGTTGGTGTTCCAATTTCAACAACCTTCGACTAGGGACACAATGATATAAGTCATTTATCAAATATAGGGTCTCATGATCAAGCTAAATGACTTTGATAACTCAAGATCAAGTCATTTACTTCGATGACCTATAAAATGGTTTATATCACTTTGGAACGATTATTTCATCACAGTTAAAATAATCTTGAAATAATAATTTCATTAAACATCTTAAATGTTATTTCAAGAACATATCCAATAACTAAATAAAGCCCTTTAATAACTCCCACTGAAATTAAGACTACATCTTAATTTCACTTATCCTACAGCAACAGTCCGCGACTCGTGCTTAGGTCTAAGGAGTGGCTTCGTTAATAGATTAGCAACGTTCTCATTCGTTGAAACTTGCTGATCTACTTAACATCTCTGTCATTTATCTTACGGAATAGGTTATACCTATCCTCAAGGTGTTTGGACCTCTGATGTGCAGCTAGTCTCATCTATGCTGGGAATCACATCAAGTTCAGTGACGAACTCTTCTTTCCAAACAACTTCTTTCGCCACTTCCCAAGCTGCGAAATGTTCAGCTTAAGTCATTGAGTCAGCAACAGTGCCTTGCACCGCCAGATAGACACAAGATATTACCGGACTGTGATCGGAAATCATCTTTGTCTATTGGAAACTTGCCTTTCAAACTCTACCGACTCGTAGCACCTCACTTTCTCCGTAACTCTAGAATTTATCCTTAGTATTCCTAAAATACTTTAGGATATTCTTTACGGCAATCCAGTGATTCTTTGCTGGATTTGACTGGTCTTTACTTGTCTTGCTTAACATTAAAGCAACATCAAACAAGTACGTTTCATGGCATACATGATAGATCCAATTGCCGACGCATATGGAATCTCATCCATGCATTTAAGCTCAGCAGTTATCGTAGGATACTGTATCTTGCTTAACTTAATGCCATGTGACATTGGCATAAAACCCTTCTTGGATTGCTCAAAATGTGTAGGACTTTGTCAATTTAAGAATCCTGACTTTGTCCTACCAGCTCTTTTGGATCTCTATCTTTAGATCCAAAATCCAAGAACTACGTGGCTTTACCCATGTCAATCATTAAACCAACTCCCAAGCTAGTCCTTTACCGACTACAGCGTTGGGACGTCATTTTCGAGAATCAGTATGTCATTGACATACAATATAAGAAATGCAATATCGCTCCCACTAATCTATTAGTAAACTCACAGTTCCGCTTCGTTCCTGTTCAAGTCAAAACCTTGACTACTTCAACAGAACGAAGATTCCAACTCCGATATGTTTGCTTCCATCCATGAATGGATCAATGAAGCTAACTTACATAAAATGTAATTTTTCGGAGTCCGGGCTCACTTTCGCTTCTTTGAATTTCGCAGATTCGTTGCTTTCAATGATCATCAGATCATGCGAACTTTCAATGATTATCAGGTTCAACTAATGACGAGAAATCACTCTCGGATTAGTAACTGATTCTTTCATATCTGCGAACTTCAGGCTCCACAGGTGTAGATTCTACAGAAATCTGTAAATCCTTCCGCTGCTCTCCCTCAATAGGTTAAGCAGCCTCCTGTATAACTCGAATTTCTTCGAGTTGTACTATTACTCCCACTATTCTTCTTGGAAAGTAACTTCCCTTCTTGGAAAGTTATTTTTCCTTCTTAGAAAACAGATTGGACGTAAAAGTAACAAGCCTTAGTTTCTCTAGGACAACCAGCGAAGTAGCACAACTACAAATACTCAGTAAAGACAAATTTGGATCGATTCCAATCCACATTAACGTGGTGTCTTTCAACTGATATTTGTGGAACTATTTCAGCGTAAACTTAGATATTTTAGAGCGTTATTCTTAAATAATATCATGGAAGATTCGTGTGACTCATCTTTAATCATTTCTAATAAGATCTGATTCTTTCTCACAGAAACACCTTCAGGTTTTCAGGAGAAATGAGCTGTGAAACGATTTCACACTCATTAAGATGATCACACAATCAATGACTTAAGTATTCTCACTCGTGATTTAATCCAGAGTCTTAATACTTTTGTCATTCAGATCCTATACTTCATTCTGGAACTCTTTCGACCATGTCAAAGAATTCCGACTTGTGTCTCATCAAATGAACACAGTCACACTCACTGAAGTAATCAGTAGAGACAATGAAGTACAGGAGATTTTCTCTGGCATTACTGCTCATTGGGCCACATACATGAGTATGTTCCAGGTCCAATAAGCCTTTGGGCTTTTCTCTAGCTCGGCTAAGATAGGCCCTTTACCTTTTGGTCTAGTAAACATAATTCAAGTCTCATAAGATATTTTATCAAATGAGCCCAACAGTCCATGACTATGGGATTTCTGAATCCGACTTACTCTATGTGACCAAGACTTTATGCCAAGAAAAATCAGGTTTAATTCATCAGATTTAAACCAATTCGGTATTTATGTTACATTTAGGCACTCTTTGGTTTAAGATATAAAACCCATTCCATGAATAGGGTGCTACAATTAATATTTCATTAAGATCAAAAGAACAATACTTGTCTTTTATCAAAATGAAAAACATTCAAATTCTTACAAGAAAATGAAAGACAACTCTGCTTAAAGCAGGTTCATTGTAGCAATTACTTAATACAAAACCAAGCCTAAAAGGGATCTATAAGTGAAAATCCTACGGCTGAGGCAGCATCCCAAGCTCCTTCCAGATATGTAGTTTCACTTGTCCTTCCTTCAAAGTTCTACTGTTGCCCAGGCTCTGCATATTCTAACAAATATCAGTGCCACAACCAGTATCCAATACCTATAAGGTAGAACTTGAAGTAATAACATGAATACCTGAGGAAGTAGTCTCATACATCAACTTCAACTCCTCATCATCTTCCATGAATTTAATGCAATTTCTCTTCCAATGCCCTGTCTCCTTACAGTAGCAGCACTTACCAACGTAAAAGGTATCTGACTCGGGCTCAGAAGACACACGCTTGCCATGATTCAAAATCTGGACAACTTTGTCTTCACCCTTGTCAGCATTAGGTTTAGTAAACCTACCCTTCTCATCTTTGAGATTGTACAGGGTACTCTTCACGTTTGGCTCAACTGTCTTGAGCATATCATGCAGTTCAGTCAGCGTCTTCGTTAAGCCTTTCTTGATATAGTTCCTTCTGAACTTATCATAGCTTGACGGCAGTGACTGCAGAATGATCTCAGTTGCCAATTCTTGGCTAACTGGATAATCCAGTTTCCTCAGGTTATCAATGTAACCCATCATTTTACTGACATGAGGACTCACTGGATTATCATTTGGTAGCTTGCAGCTAGTGAGAGACTTAACCAACCGGTATCTCTCCACTCTTATCTGCTCCTGAAATTTCAATTTCAGGCTGCTGATCATCTCTATTGGCGACTCCATGTTCTCATATTGCTTCCGCAAGTCTGAGTCCATGGTAGCCAATATCAGACCACGCACATCTACCACATCATTATAATGCTTGAGAAGCATTGGACCCGATCCTCACGGGGAGAGCTCTCTCAAGGACATAGTCCTTTCTCTCCTGTCTGAGGACTAGCCTCAGGTTCCGCGACCAAGTCAAGAAATTTGATCCGTTCAGCTTGTCCATCTTAAGGACAGACCGGATCGAGAAAGTGTTTTGATTGTTTGTGCTAGTCATAACTGAAAAATTAAGATAAAAGGATTTTAGTTAATATGTTCAATATGATTAATCTCGTATTAAATTTAATATGATTAATCACGCATTATATTCAATAACATAAGTTACCCTCAATAGAATATAATGATTCCAAGATCCACATATAACTAAGATTAAAGTGGGCCACTGGCCGTCACCAAACCTTAGCTTATATCGGTAAGCCCTATATCGGCTAATTATATCCGTGATATAACTCTTGGTTGTGAATCTGGGCCCGAGGCCCAATCCACTCTGATGTCTCAAGGCCCGGGACTCCCGATGGCCTAGTCAAGAAAACCAGACTATACAGTCATGTAATCATTAATGTCTGGGACTCCCAATGACATTTATGAATCACAAACCGTCTTATCCACGCAAAAGTAGACACCCTCACACTGTAAGGCCATGAATACAATTGAATGGGCTTCGACAGCTGACATAGCCTGGACAAGACATCCAGCGCTTGATATTGTTTGAGGTTCGTAGGTTTATTTTAAAATCTCATTCCCAAAATAGAAGATTACTATTTCGGGAAACTTTCCATTTTTGGAAACCTACTATTTTGGAAACTTTCTAAAATTGGAAACTTTCTAAAAAACGGAAACTTTCTAACTTTAGAAATTTCTTAAAATCCAAAACCCGCAAATTCAGAAATTTCTATTTTAAGAAACTTTCTAATTTCAAAATCTCGGAAACTTTAATTTAAAATCGACTTTATAATTTTATAAAATAAATTTTAAATTAATCTGAAGAAAGACTCAAATAATTGGCCCAATTGTTTTAACTTCTTGGCCCGAGGCCCAAGAATTGGTCCATGTCCAAGATATGACCCAATTGTCCAATTAAATGACATAACCGGTCTGGTTCATTAAAATTGGTCTAACCAAATTTTAATTACTACGATGACCACAATTGTCAACCGGTTATTTACTAAACCGGAATTTCTCAATTTATTTGGTCCAACCAAATCAAATTAGAAATTCCTGGTTTAGGCACTAAATCCAATATTTCTTTCGACATTGGATTTCTTATCCCGGTTTAACCAGATTTAATAAAATTATTAAAATCTGTTTATTAAACCAGAACGAATCAATTTTAATTAAAATTTTAAACCGAACCATTAACCGAACCGAACCGATTGAACCGTGATCACTCAACCCTAGCTTTCGGATCAAGTAATGATCGTCCAGCCGCAAGCCGTGCGCCACGATCCGAGATCGATACGCTTGGCATGCTCGGGACGGACGGACGGGACGCTCGCGTGTGATGGTCGGTCGATCGTCGAGCTCGGGTCGGCTGCTTCACTCGATCGCCGAGCGATCAGGACAGCGTTGGACGAGAGCGGGACGAGGCCGAGGCGCAACGGGACGTGATCCATGCGATCGCGTTCGTGCGATCCATGCGATCGGCCCGTTCGCCGGCTGAGACTTGATCGGGACGGACGGGATGAAGCGCGACGATCCGACCATGATCGATCGATTGATCCGCCATCCATCCGACCCAAAACTCTCGGCCGATCAACAAACCCGAGTCATATAGCTCGGTTTGTGATTTCTTTAGTGTGTTTAGGATTCAAATTCAGTTTCTTAAGTGTTTTTCTTATCAGTAATGGATTCAAAACACTTCTAAACAGAATAAACAACCTAAACATGAATCTAAAACAAGAAATCCTAAGAACCAATGGCTCTGATACCACTGTAGGAATTCGTTTAGTTGATCCTGATGTAATTCACAGATTCAGATCATCCTAAACATACAGATCTAGGTTCTCTTGAATAGAAACATTAGATGATCTCACCTTTTACCTGTTTGTTGCAGCGGAAGGAATAGAACAGGTCAGAGATCAGATAGATGCACCGAGGGATGAATCCTCCAGAGGTTCACACACGCGATCACAGGAATGGCTGCTAGACCACGAGGAAGAGAGGCGCAGAGGGAGAGGAAAAACGCGGCCAGGGTTTGGGTTAGGAGAAAGAGATTTGGCTTTTAGTTTATTAAAAGCCTTCTCTTTCCCTTTTGGGCTTATGGGCCCAAAACACCAATCTGATTAAATCCCATTTAATCAGACCCATTAATCTTTCTCTCTTAGTACGACAAATGCCTGGCACTTTTGTCGTACTTCTGCTAAGCCGTTCCAACACATTTTCCTGTTAGCTTAGGCGTGTGACCCATATGGGATCATATAATAAAGGCAATAAGTCCAAGACTTATAGATCATGAGCGGACTCTAGCAAGCCATCATGACCCCCAGTATTATATGACTTATGTCTGATCATTGACATACTCTTACTTTCTAGAGACAGTACCGAGATTACTGGACACAATTCCAACACTATTATGTACAATTCTTAGCTTAGATCTTATAATTTTTGGATTATATATTCCTTTACTACATTTTCTAATGTACTGTTTTTAGGTTCACAGACATCCGGCTCCCTCAGAGTATTAAAATTTCCCTTGGAGAAGACTCCTATGTTGGGAATGTCCTGAAATCTATTGTACTTGCTCTAAGTGAAAGTCGTATTGTCGAGATTAGACAATCACATAACACAAGGTAGTCATAACGCTTTGCTAGAAGCCACTTATGATCAATGAGTTGAGAACTCATTGCTAGTGTTATATGATCCTACAGGGTCACACACCTAAGCAAACTGGGCGTTAAAGACGAGGTTGATCATTAATGTAATGATCCAGTGAATGCATATTTGATATGCATTCGATATCAATATTCTGGGGCAGTGTTGATCGTTGCAGATAGTGCATCGATCGATGCAACTCGCGGATTAACCAGATTAATACAGTTTAATCGTTGGTTAATTCCGTTGTGGTTTAAGCCGACATATATAAGATATATGGTCGACCTAAACTCGTTCCTAACCTAATTCAAAGCCACCAGAACGAGATAGAAACCTCTCTAGAGATTAGATCTCTTATAGGCACTAGCATCCCTCCTGTCCCGTTTGTGTGCGTGTGGATACCAGTAGAGGCACAGCGTTTGAGGTGCTTCGTGATCTCGATTATCTGCAAATCTTCCGCTGCTAATCATCAGGTAAATCTGAGATCTCATAGATTCAATTACTTGAACCTTAGATCCTAGGCTCGGAATTCAGACTAGGGTTGCTAATCCTGATTAGAACTGCTAGAAATTCCTTCAGTGGTATCAGATATTTAGGGTTCCATTGAATCTGTAGCATGTTGATTAGATTAGTTGAATCTGAATCTGTGTATGGTTGATACAAACTTGCTAAAATTCGTTTTCATGAAAACCTAGTTTAGGGTTCTGTTCGAAAACGTTTTAGGGCTTTTTCGCATGGTGTCGATCGATGCCAATCCGGCATTGATCGACACAGGGCGAAAGCCTGAATAAAATTTAGGGTTTTTCGCATGGTGTCGATCGTTGCCAATCCGGCATTGATCGACACAGGGCGAAAACCCGAACAAAACTCAGTTTTCGCCTAGTGTCGATCGACACAAATGTTGTGTCGGTCGACACAAACCTCGCGAGATTGATGAATCGGTTCAATTGGATTGGACCGGTTATCGAGCTTGGTTAATAATGGTTGAATGGTTTAATTGCGATTGGTTTGATAAGGTTGGCATCGACCGATGCTAATGTAGCATCGATCGACGCTGACCGGTATTCAAAACCGGATCAATTGGATTGATCGGTTATCGCGGATTGCTTTTGGTTATCCTGCATCGATCGACACTATAGTAGTGTCGGTCGACATCAGATTTGTGGATTAGGTTATTGAACCTGAAATCACAGAACCAAAGCAAGATGAATCAATTAATTATAAGAATTAAAACATAATAAAACTAAACGTTTTGAATGATTCCGTTCCTCAATCAAATATCAAGTGATACTTGATGTCTTTCCAATCTTGTCAACTGTCAAGACCCATTTAATTGTGCGATAGACTTGCAGTGCAAGATGTCCACAATTTCATGAGTAAGACAGAGGTAATCGTGTTGATGGACTTGCAGTGCAAGACGTCAACAATTACATGACTGAAAAGATTGGTTTACTTGACTGGGCCATCAAAATCGTTTTGGGCTCAGAGACATCAGGTGGATTGGACATAAGATGTCAATCCACAACCAAGAGTTATATTGGATATAACTAGCAAAGTTTTTGCTTACCTAGATAGCTAAAGTTGAGTGATAGCCAGTGGCTCACTTGAATTTAGTGAAGTATGGGTCTTGGATCATTATATTCATCTGAGGAAACATTGTTTGAATATAATGCGAGTTTCTTAAAAGTTAAGACTTCTCATTTCTTGAACATCATAACTAAACCTTTTACCTTTCTTTGTTCTCAGCTATGACTAACACTCATAATAACTCTTTCTCCCTGCGATCCGTCCTTGAGAAGGACAAGTTAACTGGATCGAATTTTCTCGAATGGTATCGGAACTTGAGAATTGTTCTCAAGCAGGAGAAAAGGGACTATGTCGTGGAAACTGTTCTCCCTGAAAAACCGAGAGCCAATGCTCCACATGCAGAAAGGAGTGCTTGGGATAAGCACTCTAATGATGTGGTCGATGTGAATTGTCTCATGTTGGCTACCATGAACTCGGATTTGCAAAAGCAATACGAGAACGTGGAGTCGCCAGTGGAGATGATCACTAGCCTGAAAAGTATGTTTCAGGAGCAAGCACGAACTGAGAGGTACCAGACGGTTAAATCTCTCATTGAATGCAAGCTACCAAAGGACGGCCCAGTCAGTCCTCATGTCATAAAGATGATGGGTTATATTGATAACCTGGGGAGGCTGGATTGTCCCATTAGCCAAGAGTTGGCTACTGACATCATTCTACAGTCACTGCCGTCAAGCTATGATCAGTTTGTTATGAACTACAACATGAACAACTTGACGAAGACGTTGACTGAGCTGCATGGCATGCTCAAGACAGCTGAGCCTAATATCAAGAAGGGCACTCCTAATGTACTTATGGTACAAGGGGGTAAGAAGTTTAAGAAACTTGGCAAAGGCAAGGGAAAGGGCAAGGCAGTCCAGGTTGAGAACCAGGACACGCCTGCGCCAGCCTCGAAGCCCAACCCGGGCCCATCTGAGACTGATAAGTGCCATTACTGTAAAGAGCTTGGGCATTGGAAGAGAAATTGCAACAAATTCTTGGAAGAGAAGAAGAAGAAGACTTTCGAGACTTCATCTTCAGGTATTTATGTTATAGAAGTAAATGTTACTACTTCCGGTTCTACTTCTTGGGTATTGGATACCGGCTGTGGTGCTCATATTTGTACAAATATGCAGGGCCTAAGCAACAATAGGAAGTTGGAAAAGGGACAAGTGGACCTGCGCGTGGGGAATGGAGCAAGAGTTGCTGCATTAGCCGTAGGAACATATAACTTGTCTTTACCTTCTGGTTTGGTTTTAAAGCTTAATAATTGCTACTATGTACCTGCTATAAGCATAAATATTATTTCCATTCCTGTTTTGGATGTGGAAGGATATCAGTTTTCAATTAAGAATAAATGTTGTTCTTTTGATTACAATGATATATTTTATGGTAGCAGCCCATTAGAGAATGGGCTTTATGTTTTATATCAAATGACACGAATCATTACTTATCAAGAGATTCAAATCAAATGACACGAATCAGACTTTTCTTTGGCATTGTCGTTTGGGCCACATAAACGAGAAACGGATCCAAAAGCTCCATAGTGATGGGCTTCTGGGCTCATTTGATTATGAATCATGTGATAAATGTGAATCTTGTTTACTAGGCAAAATGACTAAGGCCCCTTTCAACAAATCAAATGAAAGGGCCAGTGACCTATTGGGCCTTATACATACAGATGTGTGCGGCCCAATGAGCACAAGTGCCAGAGGAAATTTTCGATACTTCATTACCTTCACTGATGATTTCAGCAGGTATGGCTATGTCTATTTAATGAGACACAAGTCGGAATCTTTTGAAAGGTTCAAAGAATTCCAAAATGAAGTACAGAATCAACTTGGCAAAAGTATTAAGGCTCTTCGATCAGATCGTGGAGGAGAATACTTAAGCCAAGAATTCAGTGATCATTTGAGAGATTGTGGAATTGTTTCACTACTCACTCCTCCTGGAACACCACAATGGAATGGGGTGTCCGAGAGGAGGAATCGAACTTTATTAGAAATGGTTCGATCAATGATGAGTCTCTCAACTCTTCCATTATCCTTTTGGGGATACGCTCTAGAAACGTCTGCGTTTACACTTAATAGGGTTCCGTCAAAATCAGTTGCAAAGACACCACATGAGATGTGGACTGGAAATGTTCCGAGTTTGTCTTTCCTGAAGATTTGAGGTTGCGAAGCTTATATTAAGCGATTAATTACAGATAAGCTCGAACCCAAATCTGATAAGTGCTACTTCGTTGGTTATCCTAAGGAAACCAAGGCATACTACTTTTACAACCAATCCGATAACAAAGTGTTTGTTGCTCGGAACTGCGTCTTTCTTGAGAGAGAATTTCTTTCCAAGAGAAACAGTGGGAGTAAAGTACAACTCGAAGAAGTTCGAGAACCGTAGGAAAATGCTCAACCCGTAGAGGAAGAGCAACAGTTGGATCTACAAAGAGTTGTAGAGACGGCGCCTGTGGAGCCTGAAATTCGCCGATCCGAAAGGATCCGTCACGAACCCGAGAGATATGGATTTCTCGTAACCAATTGTCATGATTTGTTGATCATTGACAGTGACGAGCCAGCGAATTTTGAAGAAGCGATGATGAGCCCTGACTCCGAAAAGTGGCTGAAAGCCGCTGAATCCGAAATGGGATCCATGTCACAAAACCAAGTATGGACTTTGGTTGATTTACCCGATGGTGCAAGACCCATTGAGTGTAAATGGATTTTCAAGAAGAAAATTGATGTGGATGGAAATATTCAGATATATAAAGCAAGGCTGGTGGCAAAAGGTTTCAAACAAATTCATGGCATTGACTATGAAGAAACTTATTCCCCGCTTGCCATGCTTAAATCCATTCGGATTCTCCTAGCAACAGCAGCTCATTATGACTATGAGATATGGCAGATGGACGTGAAAACAACCTTCCTTAATGGAATTCTGGAAGAGGATGTGTACATGACATAACCCGAAGGTTTCATCGATCCAAATGCAGCTAGAAAAGTATGCAAGCTTCATCGATCCATTTATGGATTGAAGCAAGCATCTCGGAGTTGGAATCTTCGTTTTGATGAAGCAGTCAAAAAAGTTTGATTTCATCAGAAGCGAAGAAGAACCATGTGTTTACAAGAAGACTAGTGGGAGCGCAGTTGCATTTCTCGTGTTGTATGTAGATGACATACTTCTTCTCGGAAATGACGTTCCGTTGTTACAG
The DNA here is from genome assembly GCA_030180135.1 of Orychophragmus violaceus. Taxonomy (NCBI): domain Eukaryota; kingdom Viridiplantae; phylum Streptophyta; class Magnoliopsida; order Brassicales; family Brassicaceae; genus Orychophragmus; species Orychophragmus violaceus. The sequence continues at coordinate 39,139,436 of CM058240.1, forward strand.
TCTGTTAAGACTTGGCTCGGAAGTTGTTTTTCAATGAAAGATATGGGAGAAGCCGTGTATATTCTTGGAATAAGAATCTATAGAGATAGATTAAACAAGTTGATTGGACTGTGTCAAGACACTTATATCGATAAAGTCTTACACAGGTTCAGAATGCAAGATTCCAAGAAAGGCTTCATACCAATGTCTTATGGCATAAGTCTCAGCAAGAAGCAGTGTCCTGAGACACCTGCTGAGCGAGATCGCATGAGTCGGATTCCCTATGCCTCGGCGTTGGGATCCATCATGTATTCCATGCTCTGTACTCGTCCAGATGTTGCTTGTGCTTTAAGCATGACGAGTAGATACCAATCGGATCCAGGTGAAAGTCACTGGACAGCAGTCAAGAATATTCTGAAGTATTTGAGAAATACTAAGGATAAATTCTTGGTGTATGGAGGAAGTGATGAGCTGGTAGTAAGTGGTTACACAGACGCAAGTTTTCAGACAGACAAAGATGATTTCCGATCGCAATCTGGTTACATCTTCTGCATGAATGGCGGTGCAGTCAGCTAGAAGAGTTCCAAGCAGGACACTGTAGCAGATTCCACAACCGAAGCTGAGTACCTCGCTGCTTCTGAAGCGGCAAAGGAGGCTGTTTGGATCAAGAAGTTCATCACTGAACTTGGTGTGATTCCTGGTATTTCTGAGCCAGTGGCTTTGTATTGTGACAACAATGGAGCCATTGCGCAAGCAAAGGAACCTAGAATACACCAGAAATCCAAACACATAGAAAGGAGATATCACCTTATCCGTGATATTGTGAATCGAGGAGATGTGAAGATCAGCAGAGTCCCGACGGATGAGAATGTCGCTGATCCACTGACCAAGCCCCTCCCAAGGCCTAAGCATGAGTTTCACACTGCTGCTGTAGGCATTAGATTTCTTAAGATATGATCTTGTTTTCAGTGGGAGTTATATTTGGTTTTTAGTTATGACTTGATGTTCGTAAAACATAATTTGGTTATGTTATTTTAATAAAATTGTTTCAGAATTATTTAATTGTGTTAATTAAATATATTGTCCCAAAGTAATTTATGACATTTTATAGGTCATCAAGTATGTGACTTGATCATGAAACCCTATAAGAAACAAATGACATAAATTATGAATGGTCCCTAGTCGAGGTTGTTAAAATGGGACATTAACAGCCACGTGAGACTAGTATGTGAGGTGACTGATGACTATGTTTCATGGAGTCATTTAATAAGTGTATTAAAGTCAATCACATAGATATGTGTTGGAGAACACATGATCGGACTTGACCCGTTAATGAGAACTCTACAAGATGTTATATGAGTGTCATAAGAGTTTCTCATTACGACTAAAGAGAGTAGTCCTTAGACCTGAGTTCATCATGTCCTCTCTTATATGGATTGGTTCGTCTTGACTTTGTCAAACGTCAGTCGTAACTGGTGATCATAAAGACACTGATTAGGCGTATCATGAGATATAAAAGAGACATGGATGGAACAAGATGGGATTTGTACCTCCTATATAACAGGAGTTAAATATCTCTGGGCCTATCGAAGAATTGATACTGGAAATGCGTGGCCGCGCTCAAACGAGGTGATTGTCAGTCGTTTGTTTTATCAGTACAAATCGGGATTCGATAAACGTGATCTGGCTTAATAAGGATGACACAGTTCTTGCCTTATGCTAGATTGAGATATAGCTACAAAGGGATTAAAGGAATAGATGATTCCAGTACAAGTGGGAGATTGTTGGGAATGTCCTGAAATCTATTGTACTTGCTCTAAGTGAAAGTCGTATTGTCGAGATTAGACAATCACATAACACAAGGTAGTCATAACGCTTTGCTAGAAGCCACTTATGATCAATGAGTTGAGAACTCATTGCTAGTGTTATATGATCCTACAGGGTCACACACCTAAGCAAACTGGGCGTTAAAGATGAGGTTGATCATTAATGTAACGATCCAGTGAATGCATATTTGATATGCATTCGATATCAATATTCTGGGGCAGTGTCGATCGTTGCAGATAGTGCATCGATCGATGCAACTCGCGGATTAACCAGATTAATACAGTTTAATCGTTGGTTAATTCCGTTGTCGTTTAAGCCGACATATATAAGATATATGGTCGACCTAAACTCGTTCCTAACCTAATTCACAGCCACCAGAACGAGATAGAAACCTCTCTAGAGATTAGATCTCTTATAGGCACTAGCATCCCTCCTGTCCCGTTTGTGTGCGTGTGGATACCAGTAGAGGCACAACGTTTGAGGTGCTTTGTGATCTCGATTATCTGCAAATCTTCCGCTGCTAATCATCAGGTAAATCTGAGATCTCATAGATTCAATTACTTGAACCTTAGATCCTAGGCTCGGAATTCAGACTAGGGTTGCTAATCCTGATTAGAACTGCTAGAAATTCCTTCATCCTACAAGTTCACACTGTGTCTATGGATTAGTGTCTGTGCAGAGATCTGGTTATTCTATTCATCCTCGTTGGATTCACAACAAGCTATACCAAGCAATACCTTTTGGCTTTCCATCTAGAGATTACTAGCATCAACAACACAAGAGTTCGAATCCTTTTGTATTTGGTGTACCATGCGTTCTAATTCCAACATACCAAATCATAAATCCCACTATATATATTGTTACTAGGTGGACATGATTTTATGGACATGTAGTTCATATATATATATATCATATATAGTTGTTGTTTGTAACTTAATACTTGTGTACAAGGATCTAATGGATTCATTATTTTAATATAGTTATCCACTATATCCATGTCTACATAATTAGATGGACGCTTTTAGTCGTATCCGTGTGTGTACATATTCTCGCGGACATCTAAAATTGTTACTTCGTTCTCTGTGTATTGTGTTCCATGTTGTTGACATGTGTACAACTTATAATGGACATTAGTTTATAATATGCGTGATTCTTGTTTATATGTTCATGGATAAGTACTCCGTAACATACTATGAATGGACATATAATCCTTTAATGTTATTCGCCTGCTCAACACATATATAACTCATGGATACGTAATAATGGACATATTTTATACATATGTACCATTTTAATGTTTGTGTGGACATATAGTTCATATATATCATATATAGTTGTCGTTTGTAACTTAATACTTGTGTACAAGGATCTATTCATATGTACCTTTTGATTACATTGTGTGGACGTGTTTTAATGGAAACCCATTTATTTTCCTACAAGCATTTTGTCCATCAAGTTCTCGAAAGAGTACGTAAGGTATTATGGACATTGTAAGATGAACATATATCTACTTATGGTTTTACGGTAAAACTTTTACCCTTTTGTTTACATTGTGTGGACATGTTTTAATGGACACGGATTTTCATTTACAAGACTTTTAGGAACAACATTGTTGTTATGCGTTACATGGATAATGTGAATGACCTATATAATTACATATGGTTTAACCCTTTTCAATTATGTCTGTGTTGACATGTTTCAGTGGATACCAATTACAATTTGTGAAGACAAAACATATCCACCAAACATTGTCCACATTTCAGCAACCTAAAATATTGTCAGAAAACTATTCGAAAGGTTGTCCATAAAATAGCAAATTTGTTACATAATTGACAACAACAACTGCGTCCACAAAAAACAATCCACATAAACTAAGGAGAAACAAAGAACATTGATCTATTCCCTTGTCACCACATTTCCACTTGTAGGCACCACCCTAGTCATCTGTGACTTATCCACCATGAATTCCCAGATTCCCTTGTCACCACATATCCACTCACCGCTAGTCACCAAGCAGTGCTCGTCCATAGTAACATGTTTTAGATTGGAACATCGTAGATGCTAACATTTATGGGTTCCTTGCTATCCGGAGGCCAATAGCTCAAATGAAGCAGTGCTCGTCCATAGAAACCTGCATTAGATACAGTACACATTGCTTCGTTATCCACTTAGAACTATCCACAAACACCAGATACCTTGTCTGTATGTTATAACGAGAAATGGATCTTACAAAAACAACAAAATCCATACAAAAATGAACGGAAAATACCTCTAGAAACGGGATTCTGAATAACCTGCTCCGTTATGCCTCACTCGGTGAAGCTCTCTCTGTTCTTACCTTTTTACAGTTTGTCCTGTCCTTTTACAGAAGACATGTCTCCAAACGCCCATAAACAATAAACAATGGGTCCGATTGGTGACGCTATAGTGAAAGCATTAGAAGCTTACCGCTTTGTTTGTTACCAATCACGAAAACGTTTTAAAAGCTACAGTAAAAACGGTTACTCTCAGCTTTTTGTTACCGCTTTCTCTAACAGCTTTCGCTTACAGCTTTCACTTACAGCTTTGCACTATTCAACCGCTTACCACTTCCACTAACCGCTAGTTTTACCGTTCCGCTTTTGTTCACCAATCGGACCCAATGTTTCTATGTGTACACGTGGAAGCATCTGCACAGTCTAGGTTTCAAAACTCAACGGCTACGATTTGGACGCTTGCTTTGGGCGGGATTTATGGCCCAGATTCTATTTTTCCCTCCCAATCACATCAAAATTAAAAGTACATAATGGATGGTCAGAATTTAAAAAATAAAAATCAAGGGTCAAGATTAAAAACACATTAAATAAATATCTCTTCTTTTTAGTTTTTCTAGTTATGAACATAGTTGGCCAAAAAACTTCTAGTTGCAGAATTGGAAAGGCAAATTGGGCAGAAAAGTCAAGCTACAGTGCCAAAACAGGTCTACAAATGTAGAGTGACTTATTGTGTGAGTTTGAGAAGTACAAGTGACTTAATTTGTTAATGACTCTTTTTCTCCCATCTAAGATCATGTTTTATTTTCCAACTTAAAATCATTATTTACAAACATTATGTGAGAAAGTTTTAGTTAACACGAAAAAGCTAAGTGGACGTAACTAGTTTAAAATTTATTTATTATTATTTCATGTGAAAATTCAAATTTATTGATCAATTAATTAAAGAATATGGGCATTAACATATGAATTCAGTGTAAAATTGTAAAAGAAGTAGAGTTTTGTAGGTATCAATGGTCATTTCCCTACGAATTTATTTCCTAAGAGTTTTTCATATACTATATATATTAAACAATGTCAAAACCATCAGAAACTATTTAAATTTTTGAATTATCAACATGTATTTTTGAATATGGACAATTTCCTCAAAATCTCTAATAAAATTAATAATCCATTAACAGAGTTATTAAACGATTTAAACAGATTGAAATTACTAGAATCAGTTTTTATTAAATGAACCTATAAGTTAACTTTTGTGATTTCAATTTTTGAAATCCATCAAAGAAAAATCTAGATTTTTGTCTTTTAATTCAATTATACACAAATTCTTAGAGAAGAAGAAACACTAACCATTAATCCATTGTTATTCAGAGTTAGTATGAATTCAATATTTCATTTGATCTTTATTCTTTTCTTCTTTAAAGCTCCTTTTGATAGATAAAAGAGTATGTAAAATTTATGCGGCCTACATGTTTTATCTATATTGAATCATGTGTCCACATGTTTATTTTATACATGTTTTATACACAATCAAAGTGTCTCTTCAACCAACATCCACAGCTTTTCATATATATATATATATATATATATATATACATTCTCGTTAATTACTAATCAAAAATCATTTTTGATTATATATATATAGAATATTTAAATTAATTAATAAAGCAAAGAAAGAAGGTTCTCAATACACAAATTTCTAATGTCTTTAATTGAAACCAATCCATCACGCTATAGTATTTTATATTACAACATTTAACTTTTATATGAACTTGATCCATATACTAACCTATAGACACATAGGTCACGTAAGAATATAAATATTCTTAAATTCTCCTACTTGATCTTTGTGTCGATTTAATGGTTTTATAACTATAATGTGCGTTTTTATATCATGTTCATGTGACCATTAAATATCATAATAAAAAAAGAACTGATCGAATTATAGTGGTCACACATCACTGAACGACATCTTCCCTTCCACGTATCACACACAAATTCCGATTATATATATAGTTTCCTTACACTGAGAAAAGTCTTAATTCACAAAATATTTTTTTATATTGAAAAGAACATTAATTCTCAAAACAATAATGTTATCTATTAAACATAAGTGTGTACACATACTTTATGATAACATGTTCAATAAAGTAGAAACATAACTTTAAGTAAATTTATAGTATCACAACTGTAATAAGAATACCATAATCGGAATAGAAAGACTTATCCTATATCATCCATACATTTTACATGGCCATTGAACGCTCTGGCTAGTAATGCATTACTTAACGGATCTACCACCATCATATCCATCATTATGTACTCAAAAGACACTATACGTTTCTACACGTCCTTTTTAACAAACAAGTAATTTAACCTCATGTGATCTAACACCCTTATAGTACTGGTTATTCTTTTTGAAAGAGAACAACTGCATAATGATCACAATAATTTTTAGTGGCCATACTTTAATATCGACATTCCAAAGCCTCAAGATAAGATTCTTAAACCTCAATACATGAATTGTGGCTCAAAGCATGCTCAAATTCTTAATAGTGGGAGTAGCAATGACAATGTACTTTCCACTCTTTAATGATATTGTCCCTTTATTTTACATGAACGAATAACCAAACGTCATTTTAAGACTAATGAAACATTCAACATAAACTGAATATGAATATCTAGTGATTTATAGAATATCATATATCCTGCATGTAAGAATGAGCTCATTGTTGCCTTGCAATTACATGAGCACCTTCTTTGCAGCTTTTTAGTGGTCCATTTCAGAATTACTTTGATATCGATCAAACCCTAAGACATTGTAATTTACTAAATTTGTCACCTTTTCTATATAAGAGCTATCTTTGTGGAGTGTTTTCCATTCTGTATCTATCTATGATCTTATTGATATACTCTTTCTGAGAAAAACTTAACAATCTTTTTAATCTATCTCGAAGTATTTCTATTCCGATCACATAAGATGCCTCACCCATATCTTTGTTTTCAAAGTTTTTAGAGAAATATTTCTTTATATGAACAACTATGAAGTTTATAAATTTCATAAAATTGAAACAAATTAAACCATATGAGTCAAGATGGGATGTAAACACAAAGATAATGTTTGTATGAAACATTTACATATATCTTTGGGGTTTGGTTCGGGTTTTAAGTATTTTTCTTGAAATTTTAAATTTGCATATACTTGTTATATTTCTACTATATTAAAAGCTTTTAGTGTATTTTATGAGTTTTACTTAATAGTTTTGTAGTTTAAGTGGTAATTAGTCAATTTTGGTTATAGAGACATCTCCAGAAGTCTTTTACTAGTTTAGAAGACTTCATACAAAATATTTTGAAGCCGAATTTTTAACTGTGCAGAGATTTTACCCATCTATATAAGTGAGATTTTCTAACACTAACTATAAAACGTAAGAATCTCTCTCTCTCTCTCTCTCTCTCTCTCTCTCTCTCTCTCTCTCTCTCTCTCTCTCTCTCTCTCTCTCTCTCTCTCTCTACAACCTCAAGAGTGAGGTTTCTCTCTACGATCTCTATCTAAAAGGCAAGAACAATCTTCCTCAAGCACCACCATCGTTCAAGCTTACCCGATTAGCCGCGTCGTCTTTATCTCTGCCGCGAAACTGTTAATGTTCCTGTATTCTCGTTGCCGATCTTGTTTTGTAACTTCATAATATGTTTTGCTCACATATTTTTTCAGTCCTTTTCCGAAGTGGGTTTTTTTTTATTTAGATCCAAGAACAGGCTGTGCTTTAATGCTTGATGTGTTAAGATCAAAAGAAACTTTACACATGTCATTTTGAGATTTTTTCTCTTGCTTACGTTTTTTGTTCGTTTGACCATTTAACAAATTTTCAACTGAAACAAAAGTTTTGGATCCGAATCGAGGTTTACAGAAAAAATCAATTTATCACTAGGTATTTGGTTCAATTAAGACTTCTTTTCCCCCTTTAATTTAGATTGACAAAGAAGTCTTAAGGCAGATAATTTTTTATTACTCATATTGGACATCTTGTGGTCAACGTTTGAAATGTGTTATTGTTAATGCTAAACATGATGGGGAGATATAGTTATTCTCAACAATCAAGTAGTTCAGACACAAGTACAAGTTCCACATAGATCCTCAGAATCATATCGATTTCCACATAGATCCATGACAGTCGATAATCCAGGAAGGAGATTATATAGATGTCGTAACTGTGATGTGAGGCCTTTTTATGTTTTGTAGGTTGTTTTAATTGGAGCTTACAATCTGGGAGTGGAATATAAGTGAATGTTTTGTAATGTGGTTGTGTAGGATGGTGGCTATAATCTAATGAAGTGTTGGGATGAGGAAATGATGGAGGAATTTCATGAGTTAAAGTTGGATGTGGATCAACATCCTATGCTGAAAATGATTTTTTTACCCCGTTGGACGATGAAGTCCTGAAAACGCAGGATAGATAGCTCAACTAAAGGAGCTAATTATTGAGATGGAGAAGTGTTCCAAAGACATAGAGTTGAAGCGTGTTTGTGGCTTCCAATTCAGTAAGCTGATGTTGGCTGGTTTTGGTCTTCTCATGTGATCTTTTCTATTTGGTTTTGGTTCAAGGATCTTAGTTTAAACTTTCCTAAACTATCCAAATGTTTTCAAATTTAAAGACATATAATCGGTAGCCCTTTTTTGTATTTGGTTTAGAGTGTCTCTATTTATGTATCTTTGTAATCGGAAACCTATCTATATATCTTTTGAATTGAAAGTGATTTTTTTTTTTAAAGTATCGTTTCAAATTTGTACACTTTAATTTTGAATTCATACTACAAACAAAGTCTCCTGGAAACGAGTAAACTGCAAATGAAGTCTACTTTCACACTGTTGTTGAAATATATACTTTGTTTTTTTCTGAATATTTTTAAAATTTTGATTGAGAGATTTTGATTTTTGAATATTTTGAAATGTTTCACGAACGGAAATTTTTGAGTTTTTAGTGTTTTCACTCCCCCCTCAATATTTTGAAAATATGGAGACAACATTATAACCCTCCCACTGGCGGAGACTTCTTAGGAATTCTTATACATAATAAAATCTTAAATTTATATGAGAAAATTAGAAAAATATTTTCTTAAATATATTTAATATATAAATTAAATATTTACAACTGTGAAGTTTATAAAATTAAAATTCATAAAATTAAAACAAATTAAACCATATGATTTCAAATGGGGTGTTAACCACATACAAAATGTATATATGAAACATTTATATATATATATAGGGTTAGATTTGGGGTTTTAAGATTTTTCATTTGAAATCTTAAACTTGCAGATATTTGTTATATTTCAAATATGTTAAACATTTTGAGGTATGTTTTATGTTTTACTTCATAAAATTAGAAAATTAGAAAAAAATATTTCTTAAATATTTTAATATAGAAATTAAATATACACAACTGTGAAGTTTATAAAAATAAATTTCAGAAACAAATTAAACCATGTTAGTTAAGTTGAGGTGTAAACCACAAAGATAAAGTTTCTATAAAACATTTATATATATATATATATATATATATATATATATATATATATATATATATCTTTGGGGTTTGATTTGCATACACTTGTTATATTTCGACTATATTAAAAGATTTTGGTGTATTTTATCAGTTTTTCTTCATAATTTTGTAGTTTAAGTGGCAATTACTTACCTTAGGGGTTCATTTAGGGTATATAGACTTCTAGAAGTCTTTTACTAGTTTAGTTAAAGTCTTTTAAAACCAATTTTTTGGGAAGAATTTTTCTGATGTCTACAATAAGACTTCTTTCAAGTCTCTATGTGAAAAAACCAAAGCTAAGGGTTATAATTTTACTATTGCTCCACATTTTAGCCCGGCCTGAAAAGTTTAACAACATATAAAAGGGATTTACTTTATTGGCGGTTGTGTAAAAATGCAAAATACCGGATCCAAAGAAACCCTAGGCGATTTCTCTTTGAAATTTTCAAATTTGGTTTTGCTGCTGCCACTGTGCTCCACCACATGAATTGTTTCCGATGTCGTCTCAAACCGATTCCATCTTCTTTCGTCTTTTTGTAAGTCCTCTACCAATCTACGGTTCAATCTTCTCCTCTTCGTCACAAATATCTAAATATTTTTGAGAAGTTTTTATCGCATTTCCAAGTTTGTGACACAAACATAATTTAACCATTTTGATTTCAGCTTTCACCTATTTATCATTGTTAAATCCGAGCTTCACAAGGATTAATTCACTAAATTAATCGATTAAAGGGACTGTGATAATCTGATTTGAAAATCAGGGTCGATTTTCTCTGCTATGAAATTAGGCTTTGAGTTCAATGAATGAGGATGTATCTTTTCTCACGTAAGGGAAATATGTTTATATCAGGATAATTAGGGTTTATTCAATAGATTCTCTTTGATATGATAAAGTTAAATCCGAATACTCTTGGATTTTCCTTCCTTTTCAGAGATTTGTCTTTATCTTCTTATTTTTCTTAAATATGTTAATTCTACATTAACCATATTTATTTTTTTGATGCAGGTCGGCGCCAATATCGCCGGGCTTTGCCAATATTGGGCCATGCTCTTCGTTATTGGGGTTTAATATTCACCGGGCTGATCTGCTGTTGGGCCAGGCTAAAAAGGGGTGTTAAACCCACCTCCAACAGTAAACCCCCCAGTTCGGATAAGTGAAACTTAGGTCGGTGAATTAGGTTAAGTTGTTGTTTGGCCTAACAGTCGAATTGCTGCAAATAAACTTTTTCATCTTTAATGCTCATGTCGTTGCTCTGTTATGACACGTGGCTCCCCGCGTTTTTGGGTACCAGATACGCTTCTCTCTTTGACCAAGGATATTCAAACACAGGTGGCGGGAAGTTGCGTCCGTTGAGAGTTAGCAATGCCTATCTTGGAAGATTCCCACCTTTTCACGTCTATAAATATCATCTTCGCTCTTCATTTTTTACCATTCTTCAGCAGAAGTAAATTTCACGTACTTTCTTCTCTGAACTGTCCTTCTTTTGATTTTTTTTCTCCTTCTTTTTATCCCTTCTTTTATGCCGATCTCTCTGTCAATATGCGAACTATCCGTGCTGAATCGAGTGAAAATTTTGCCAGCCCGCGAGCCTTGGGGCTTTTGACGGCGAAAGCGTTCCGTCCTCTTCATCAACCCATACCTCAGGCGCAGTCAGTCCCGTGCAAGAACTGTCTTGGCGTCAAGCCGAATTCCTTCGCGACGATGCTGCCTACCATTCTTCGTTATATTCTGATGAGGATGTTCCTCTTTCTCTAATGTTGGTATCTCGCGGCCGAGGTTCCCACATGAATATCAGGAAGGGAATGGAGAAGTGGTAGCTCCTACTTATGTTTCTGATAATAACTTTGGCGTTCTGCCGACCTGCTCTGATGAGGACTCCTTCGCTCTTCTGAAAGCTCTTTTGGTGTATGAGGGCGTGAAACACCGGCTACCCTTCGGATGGTGACAAGGCCGATGGCTCCCCCTTTTTCTCTAAATCGACTGCTAAGAAGGGAGATGCAAGAGCCTCTGATGATGCCGAAAAGAAAAGGGATGAGGAGGCCAAAAGGCGAACTTCTGAAATCAGGTCGAAGAGGTTGGTAGATGATGCAAAAGCTCTAAAAAAAAGAAGAAAACGAGTGTGTCACTCGAAGACGAGTCAAATGATATTTCTGGTTGGCTGAAGCGGAAATCGGCGAGATCTTTGGGTCCATTCGGAGAGATGGCTCCCTTGACTGAGACGAGAGTTCCCCCAACTTCCACTTCTTCGAAGGTTTCTACCACATGACCTTCTGGGACGCCGATTTTGCATGCTGGGGCGAAAAAGCAAGCTTCAGAGAATATGGGTCGATTTGAGAGCTTGGTGGCGAACAAGCGTATGAAGACATGAGAATCCACATCGGAGTGTAAAAACAGGTCCTTCATGCTATGGGGCGAGAAGCTTAAATTTCCGGACTACACTTGTGGAAAGCTGATCCAACAGATTTCGTTTAACGTCACCCACTATTCCCGAGTGACATAGCTCTACAAGCCGGACGTGTAGCGGTCAATTTTTGGGTATCTCGTCAATGTAATTACTTCTTCTTTTTGTATATTTTTAAAGTTCGTTATCTTTGCCTTCTTACATATGCTTTTGTCCAGGTAACCTCGATGAGGAACTCTAATGTCTTTGACATTAACCGTGAGATGTCAAGCCAAGGTCCTGAGATCAAGGAGGAGCTCACCCAGAAAACAAGGGATTTGGAGGCATCTCGTATTCTTGTGAAACTTTCTTGGTGAGCGAGGCAAATCTGAAGAACCAGGTTGCCCCTCTCATAAGTAAAGTTGGGCAGTTTGAGGCTCAAAACAAGGAGCTTGAAAAGAGCAATAAAAGCTATCCGCGGAGTTAGCGAAATCGAAGAAGAAGCATTTCGAGGATGTGAGGGATGCCCATAATTCCTCTGCGATGACGGTCTTCGAGTTTCTGAATAATCTTTGCGCCATGGAGGCTAAGTACGAGTATCGTCTCGGGAAGTTTAAGGAGGCGATTGCCGCGAAGGAGGCTAAGAGTGATGCTTATATGCATCTTAGTCCGTACAGTGGACCATGGATTGTCTTCGGTTTCTCAAAAACGAAAAGGGGATACTTATCCCCGATGAGGTATTTGATGATCTTGAGGAGAGGAGGAAGAAGTGGGACACCGAGATCGATCTGATCAATGCTCTCGAGATCGGCGATGGATTGTTCATGGTTTTGTATGTGCCAGAGAGAATGCGTCTTAGCAACCCTCCTTCTCTTCTTCCCTTATAGCCTCAGACCCTCGTGCCACTGATTGACCCTTATGTTGCATTTAACGAGTTCTGCAGCAACGTTGTGATGATATTGAAGGATATCATTGAAATGCTGAGAGTCCTCCTGAGGCTTCTCAAGTTGCGGAGTTGGGAGCTTCTTCGTCAGTGCATGAAGTGCCTCCTTCTGTTTTGACCTTGCCATTTCCTCCGCGAAGTCCGCTCAAGATCCTCCTTCGATGGGTTAGGCTTTTATCTTCTTGGGTTTTTTGTTTGTTTTTAAAACTCAGTTGGGGTGACGAGGTCCCCCTTTTGTTTTGTAAAACTTTGGTTGGGTGATGAGGTCCCCCTTTTTCTGTATATTAGGATGGTTATCTTTTGTTCTAATGATCAGTTTCTTTCTCGTTTCGTGGAAGTTTCATCACGGAGTAATATTCAGGAAACATTCCATGACGTTTTTCGGTGTAGAGACATAAATAGTTAATGACCATGATGCTTTAAAAGGAGGTCCTGATACGTTGTTTCGAATGGGAGCTTGTTTTAGTACTAATGAATTCTTGGTTTAAGCTCGTCAGGTTATGAGTACGAGCCCAAGATATAGTTCGTCGAGTGAGGACTCAAGATTAATCAATAAGTATGATTTTGGCTGCGAGAGCTTTGTGAGTGAATGCTTTCAACACCCTTCATTTTTTGGAACTTGCTTTTAACATACCGAATATAAACTTGAATTTAGCATGAGTGAAGACTCCATTCCTTAATCACCGAGCGAGTACTCTGCTTTGAGGATTTGTTTTTGCTATCTTAGTTTAGATCCATTGAGTGAAGACTCGTGAATTTCTATGGTGAGCGGGAGCTCGTCATGTCGCCAGATGACCGAAGGTTCAAGCTTATTTTCTGAGTAAAGACTCGGTTTTTATTGAGAGTGATAACTCGGCTTTGAATTGGGATCAAGGGCTCGGCTTGCGAGTGAATCAATCTTGGAGATTTATTATTTATAATTTTGTTTTGTAATCCGTTTAGAGGATTTTTTTTATATTTATTACGCGAATGAAGAATCAGTTTCGATTCGTCGAGTGAGGGCTCGAGGTCAATTTTTATATATGTACCTCGAGATCGGCATGAGAGGCAGGTTGGTTATTCAGTTCGTATGAGTTAGAGAGTGGGGGCTTTTCCCATCTTTATCCTTGTAACAATTTGATTTGGATTAGAATCTTCATCGCATGGTAAAGGTGAATATTCTTGCATATCGACATGCATATTTGATTGGGTGGAGCACCTAGCCAAGATTCCGGCGAAGTTGAGATAAGAATTTAAAACAAAGGTTCTTTTATTGATTTGCACCTGCACTCTGGAAAAAGTTCCCTACGTACCTCAGAAACAAGGATCAAGTTGTTCGTTGTTCATATTAGATAGGGTAATAGCGTTTTTTGGCAAAAACCGTAAAGAAGCTCAGCCGTAATGCTTGGCGTGTTCGAGCTTAGGTCTTCTCATACCGAGATTCATCTAGTGCGGTTTTATTTATGCAGCCTTTGGGAATATTCTGTATCAATGGCGAACCTGGTAATTCTTTTCTTTCCCTTTAGCTCGGAAGGGTTGGAAAGCTTATGTTCGCTAATAAATCATAACCTTAAGGTGGTCTAATCCCTTCTGAGCGTGTAGGCCCCGTTTGGAGTTTGAAATTTTACGCAATTGATGGTAGGTCGACACGACGGCCTTCATGGCATGGAGCCAAGGTGTTCGAAGAATGGCGTTATAAATAGCTGGACTGTTAAGGATGACGAATTTTGTAATGGTTGCCATTCCACCGATGTAGAATGTGAGCTTGATTGTGCAACTGTCATGGTTTGATCACCGTCGAATCCAGTAAATGGTTGGATCCTTAGCTTGACTTGCAAGTTCTTGAATTCTGCTTTATCCATCGCTTTTTTGAATATTACGTTGACTGAGATTCATGTGTGGACCAATATGTGGGAGATCTCGCAGTCTTCGATTAGGATATCCACCACCAAGGGGTCGTTATGTGGTACGTCTACTCTGATCGCCCCAGCCTCGAGAAATAGCAGGGGTGTTCCTTCTTTGATAGAAAGAAGATTTTTCTTGGATTCCGTGGTCTCTTGGCCATATTATTTTACTGATCTCTCCAATTATGAGAACATTTACAGACCACCCATATTCATGTCGACTTGTCGGCGAGGTTGTGGTGCCGTTTTTCCATTATAGTCTGATATATCATGCTTTTTACTGATTTTCAGGCTATGATATAAGTCTTTACTTAGAGTATTTTAGGTGTTTTTGTAGTCTTTTATGTCCTTTACAGGTTTATGCACGTTTGGAGCTTATTTGGAGATATTGGTATATTTTGGAGCCTATTGGGAATCTGTGCAGAAAAAAGAAGTCGGAGTCAACACTTGGAGTGAGTGTCGATCGACACAGACCTTAGTGTCGATCGACATTGATCGTGGACAGACATATTCTCGCGAGTTAATGACTTTTGAACATTTTCAGAAAGGCCCAGAAGTTTATCATATTTACAAAGAAGGCCCAATTCGTGTTTTAGGCTATTTAATTAGGTTTTACAGCAACATGTTAGGCTAAGCTTTCTTTTATCATAGATTAGGGGATTTGGGGCTGGTCTCTTGCTCGAGAGAGAAGAGATTTCGAACCCCTGTTCTTATTCTTTTGGTTTTATATGATTATTACTTTGATTATGTCTCTTGTCATGATTGCCATGTCTGAGTAGTTCTCTTGTTAGATTTAGGGATTCTCACAAAGGTTTTATGCTTGCTTGATAACTGATTGATTAGGATTCACCATCTTATCGTTCATCACCTAAGTTGTGTTTAACACTGAATTCTGACAATAACACGAGAGTGTGAGTTATAATCAGATCTGAGATAATTGACAATAGCACGAGAGTGTGAGTTATAATCTGAAGAAACTTAGTGTGAGCAATTTGACTAGATACAAAGAGATTTGGTCTAGGAGAATTGTGAACCGATAGAACCTTTTCTTAATGCTTTTTTAGAACTCTAAGATTACAAAGAGATTTGGATCACTAGGTTGCTAGACATAGAAATAATCTCAGCGAGAGTTGGATTATTTAGTATTGTGTTTCTAGTTCTTGAATTGTGCTTAATCTGAATCATGTTAGTTAAGTGTCTAGCATCGCATAATTCCTGAGAATTTCCCAAAGTCTAGCGCCTTTTCTTACTGATCACTTTACTCGCTTGCCTTGCTATCTTATTTACTGCTTTTCACTTCGTTTCGCTTAGCTTAATTCGATTACTTACAATCTATCGTGTGACCGAGAGTCTCTGTGGGATTCGATACCTTTTATACTATAATTGCATTAATTGTGCACTTGCAGTAGAATAGGATTTAAAACTCTGACCCTATCATAGTCCTCATCTCGAGCTCGTCTATGAGGTTTCTGTTTTGGGAGGACGCACTACAAGAAAATCGGGTATTCATAGCGTCGCCTTATAGCGTTTATATATGTTGTGCTATGTTTAAGTTTTTACTAGCGTTTCATTTTTTGTAAACGCTACGAAAAGGTCGTCTTTATTTTTAAAAAGTTGACGCGTAGAATACATAGCATTACATAATTTAAAACGCTGTCGAAATTGGTAGCGGGGAAAAAAAATTGTCCCGGTAAAAGAATTAATGAAATTTTCAGACTCGTCTTTACTCTCCCTCTGATCTCACAAACAGAAAACCTTGTGCTCTATTACCGTCGAGTTTCTGCTTCCCATTTCGATCGATCTTCGATATCTGAAGGTTTGTATTTGGCTCTGGCTGTTCAATTTCATGTAGATTTAGGGTTTACAAACTATAATTCTAGGTTTAGGGATGTGATTTTCGTGAAAAGGGTTTGTGAATTTTATAGGTTTTTGTTTCAATTTGGGGCTAATTTATTATGATTACTGTTTCATTAAGGTGTTTCGATGTCCTTTCATGATAGTTTACAACAGTTTCAGGTAAAACATGAAAAAGCAGACAACTAACGTAGATTTACGTCGAAGTAAGCACAAACAAGGTGCAGATGTGAGTGTTGAGCCATTGAAGACTGAGCGAAGACGCATGAGGCTTAAAATTGATGAAGCTAATGATCAAACGGTTGAAGAAGGTACAACTGTTATGCAGACTGCTACTCAGAAATCTGTAGTGGTAGATGAGCCTCTTGAACAAAATTCAGATAAAGAAGAAGAATCACCAGGAGAAGGATAATCATCAGGAGAAGGAGAATCACCAGAGAATGAATTGTGCTTAATCTGAATCATGTTAGTTAAGTGTCTAGCATCGCATGATTCCTGAGAATTTCCCTAAGTCTAGCGCCTTTGCTTACTGATCACTTTTCTCGCTTGCCTTGCTGTCTTATTTACTGCTTTTCACTTCGTTTCGCTTAGCTTAATTCGGTTACTTACAATCTATCGTGTGACCGAGAGTCTCTGTGTGATTCGATACCTTTTATACTATAATTGCATTAACTGTGCACTTGCAGTAGAATAGGATTTAAAACTCTGACCCTATCAAGTTTTTGGCGCCGTTGTCGGGGACTCTTTGAGTTCGCCGATAGATTTTGTACTAGAATTTAGTCTAAGTGTTTTCTTTTCTTTGTTACTAATCTCTTTTTAGCGTTTTTCTTGTTTCTGCAGGGAAACAGCGACCAAGAAAACTTAGTGTCGATCGACACCAACCTAGTGTCGGTCGACACCTTTCGAGGAAGCAACCAAGAAGACTAAGAGATCTGTAAGGATGATGTATCCGAATGGTTTTTTCAGCTCAGGGATTGACAGCTCGCAGATAGCTAGGCTGAAGAAGCAAGTTGACTCTCTGCATAGTCTTGTACTTGAAATGTATGCGCAAGAAGCTATCAACTACGTTGGAGGGAGTGGATTTTACAGTCAGAAGTCTGCTTTTCAGGATCCCTTCCAGCAACAGAGTAACTCTTTCTCGAGGAACTATGGTGTTTCTTCTTACCAAGCACCTCCTGCACCTACACATAAAAGCAGATTGGAAACCATGATGGAGCAGCTTCTTGAAGGGCAAAAACAGAAAAATTCCTTCACAAGGAACTATAGAGCTTCTTCTTATCAGGCACCTCCTGTTACTAGTGCTCATGAGAACAAGATGGAAGCTATGTTAGAGCGGGTGCTGGAAGATCAGACTAAGATCACTGTGGACTTCAACAAGAAGCTGGATGCTGTGTATGAAGATCTGAATGGGAAGTTTGAATCCTTGAGTACACGTGTGAAACAGTTGGATTCTCAAGTTGCTCAGACTGCTGCAGCTGTGAAAAGAGAGGATGGATTCCTTCCAGGGAGAACTAAGCAGAACCCAAGGCTACATGTCAATGCTATCCATGTCCAGCATGAAGAAGAGGTTGTTCCACAACTGATTGGAGGAAATTTGGAGGCTGGATTCGTGAGTTGCAGAGATGAGAAACACGTTTTTGACACTGAAGATCGACATCAATTCAATGTCGACCGACACCCACACTGCGTTGGTCGACGCGACGGTCAGGCAGACCCAATTTCGCCCAAATCTGATGTTTTTGCTAAGGAAAGGGTCTACAAACCTCCTATACCATTCCCAAGAGTTCCTATAAGGTCTAAACAGGAGCAGAGTGCAGTCAAATGCATGGTAGTGATGGATAAAAAGCTGAATGAAAATCCACCAGCTGATGCTTCGCGAGTTCATCCTTGTGTGCGAAGATATGCGAAAAAGATGGTCTCCACTGATGGTCATTTGAAAGAGGGGGTGATGATGGTATCTAAGCGAGTTAGTTCTCTGTTGCTGAATCAGATTCCGGAGAAGCTTCCAGATCCAGGAGTCTTTACGCTAGACTGCTCTATCTTTGAGGACAGCTTCAAGCACTCTTTATGCGACTTGGGAGCTAGTGTGAACCTCATGCCATACTCTGTGGCTGAGAGACTGGGATTGACTGATTTCCAGCAAACTAGGATCTCTCTAATCCTAGTTGATCGATCGAAGAAGATTCCAGAAGGAGTTCTTGAGGACATCCCTATCAGAGTTGGGAACTACTTGATTCCAACAGACTTCGTGGTGCTGAAATATGATATGGAACTGGATGATCCTCTGATACTTGGCAGATCCTTCTTAGCTACAGCTTGAGCAGTGATTGATGTGAGGCATGGTCTGATTGATCTCCACCTGGGAGATAAGCCTCTGCACTTCAAAATGGATAACCTGCAAAAATCCACAATTGATGGTCAAGCCTTCGGTTTTCAGCTAGAGCAAGAAGTTCAGATTAGTGGGGCTACAATGTCTGATATTAGAGAAGAGAAGATGGCGGTTCAAGCTGAGCCTGCTCTAACATCTTCAAAGATTGTACCTGCTCTTAAGAAGAAAGCTCCAAACATCACACCTAAGCCACTTCTGATCAAGCCAAGGTATGCATTCTCAAACCATAAGTATGCTAAATCTGATGCTGATTTTGCAGGGAATATAGTCAGGAAACGAAATGTCCCACCTGACTTTGCTGTCACTCCCAAGTTCCTCGACCAGTATCACACACACGATGCATATTCACCACCTTGGATGAGGAGACATTCACAGAGACACTCAAAGTCTCTGTTGAAACCCCCATGAGTCTGATCTCCTACCCATAGTCAAGCTAATGACTAAAAACAAGTGCTGAGTGGGAGGCAACCCACTGTTGGGTCAGTTTTTCTTTTCTTTTTGGTTTTAGGATTTTGTTTCTTTTATTTTTCTGGATTTTGGTGTTTCAGAACGTGATGAACAGGTTTGCAGACTACAGTGTCGATCGACACCGAACTAGTGTCGGTCAACATCAAACTCGAAAACACGGACCATAATCGAGGACGCTCGATTTGGATCAGATTAGTGTCGACCTAAGCCTCGTGTCGTTCGACACTGGCTGTGTGTCGGTCGACACCAACCGCGACTGCAGGTAAGGTTTCTGATTTTCCGAGCTTTTCGTGGATTTATACCTTGTTCTCCCGAGCCCAAGCTGCGATAACACTGGGGACAGTGTTGTCTAAGTGTGGGGGAGGTAGTTACTGACTGTCGTTTGCTTTCTTTTCTTAGAGTCAGTCCTTTGTTTTCAAAATTGTTTTATTGAGTCAAAATTTGTATGAAACTATGATTTTTCGAGGAAATTTTTCGCTTGAACAGGAACTAAGTGACCATTGGACAGACTTGCAGAGCCTATATGACTATTAGAAAATCCCAACCGGATCAACTTACCAAGGACCCCCATATCTAACCAGGTATTCAGAGGATCCATCACTAGTCTCGCACTTAATATTGATTTTAATTTCTCACCTAGGGGCTTGGTAATCTTTGGGTCGGATTCCTTTGATGTGTTTAGCAAAGCCTATGATACTGTTCTAAAGTATGGTTTCTGATTTTTCCATCCCTTTAAAGTAAAAAAAAAAGAGAGATAAAAACCGAGGATAAGCTAGTAGCTTCGAAGTGATCACGGGAGTGGTAGAGACCCCCCTATTACCTTATGTGTATCCATGGAAAGATCCAAAGTTTAAACATCAATACAAAGGGAAGAGCACTGATAGAAAAAATAAAATGATACCCAGTGGGGAAAAATCAGTGCTAAAGGAGAAAGGGAAAAGAAAGAAACCAGAAACCGACCGTTTGGTGGTCAGACACTGAATAGGTTGAGTCCATGTGTCCTTTGATTCGATACTCCCTCTGTGAGACAGCACCTAATTGTATACAGAGGCTAGTGTGGTGAACTTGAATGTCCTAACTTGATTGTGGAGTTTACTTGGGACAGTTGCTAAGTATGGGGGAAGTATATTGTGGTATTGAGTTCTGTAGGAAAGTTTTCAGTGGTTTACTAAATGAATATGAATGCGAAAGTTCCTAAGACGAAATGAGTTTCTGTGTTTTCAAACCTCTTTTCTTATGCTTTGGTTCTTTACTTGCTTGGGGGCAAGCAAGAGCTAAGTGTGGGGGAGTTGATATATCATGGTTTTTACTGATTTTCAGGCTATGATATAAGTCTTTACTTAGAGTCTTTTAGGTGTTTTGTAGTCTTTTATGTCCTTTACAGGTTTATGCACGTTTGGAGCTTATTTGGAGATATTGGTGCATTTTGGAGCCTATTGGGAATCTGTGCAGAAAAGAAGAAGTCGGAGTCAACACTTGGAGTGAGTGTCGATCGACACAGACCTTAGTGTCGATCGACACTGATCGTGGACAGACATATTCTTGCGAGTTAATGACTTTTGAAGATTTTCAGAAAGGCCCAGAAGTTTATCATATTTACAAAAAAGGCCCAATTCGTGTTTTAGGCTATTTAATTAGGTTTTACAGCCACTTGTTAGGCTAAGCTTTCTTTTATCATAGATTAGGGGATTTGGGGCTGGTCTCTTGCTCGAGAGAGAAGAGATTTTGAACCCCTGTTCTACTTCTTTTGGTTTTATACGATTATTACTTTGATTATGTCTCTTGTCATGATTGCCATGTCTGAGTAGTTCTCTTGTTAGATTTAGGGATTCTCACAAAGGTTTTATGCTTGCTTGATAACTGATTGATTAGGATTCACCATCTTATCGTTCATCACCTAAGTTGTGTTTAACACTGAATTCTGACAATAACACGAGAGTGTGAGTTATAATCAGATCTGAGATAATTAACAATAGCACGAGAGTGTGAGTTATTATCTGAAGAAACTTAGTGTGAGCAATTTGACTAGATACAAAGAGATTTGGTCTAGGAGAATTGTGAACCGATAGAACCTGTTCTTAATGCTTGTTTAGAACTCTAAGATTACAAAGAGATTTGGATCACTAGGTTGCTAGACATAGAAATAATCTCAGCGAGAGTTGGATTATTTAGTATTGTGTTTCTAGTTCTTGAATTGTGCTTAATCTGAATCATGTTAGTTAAGTGTCTAGCATCGCATAATTTCTGAGAATTTCCCTAAGTCTAGCGCCTTTTCTTACTGTTCACTTTACTCGCTTGCCTTGTTATCTTATTTACTGCTTTTCACTTCGTTTCGCTTAGCTTAATTCGATTACTTACAATCTATCGTGTGACCGAGAGTCTCTGTGGGATTCGATACCTTTTATACTATAATTGCATTAACTGTGCACTTGCAGTAGAATAGGATTTAAAACTCTGACCCTATCATAGTCCTCATCTCGAGCTCGTCTATGAGGTTTCTGTTTTTGGAGGACGCACTACAGGAAAATCGGGTATTCATAGCGTCGCCTTATAGCGTTTATATATGTTGTGCTATGTTTAAGTTTTTACTAGCGTTTCATTTTTTGTAAACGCTACGAAAAGGTCGTCTTTATTTTAAAAAAGTTGACGCATAGAATACATAGCATTACATAATTTAAAACGCTGTCGAAATTGGTAGCGGGGAAAAAAAATTGTCCCGGTAAAAGACTTAATGAAATTTTCAGACTCGTCTTCACTCTCCCTCTGATCTCACAAACAGAAAACCTTGTGCTCTATTACCGTCGAGTTTCTGCTTCCCATTTCGATCGATCTTCGATATCTGAAGGTTTGTATTTGGCTCTGGCTGTTCAATTTCATGTAGATTTAGGGTTTACAAACTATAATTCTAGGTTTAGGGATGTGATTTTCGTGAAAAGGGTTTGTGAATTTTATAGGTTTTTGTTTCAATTTGGGGCTAATTTATTATGATTACTGTTTCATTAAGGTGTTTCGATGTCCTTTCATGATAGTTTACAACAGTTTCAGGTAAAACATGAAAAAGCAGACAACTAACGTAGATTTACGTCGAAGTAAGCACAAACAAGGTGCAGATGTGAGTGTTGAGCCATTGAAGACTGAGCGAAGACGCAGGAGGCTTAAAATTGATGAAGCTAATGATCAAACGGTTGAAGAAGGTACAACTGTTATGCAGACTGCTACTCAGAAATCTGTAGTGGTAGATGAGCCTCTTGAACAAAATTCAGATAAAGAAGAAGAATCACCAGGAGAAGGATAATCATCAGGAGAAGGAGAATCACCAGAGAATGAAGGAGAATCAGCAGAAAAAGAAGCAGAATCTCCAGAAAAAGAAGGAGAAGCAGCAGAAAAAGAAGACGAAATACAAGTAGATGAAGCAATGGTGGAGAAGGCTAACAATACAAAAGATACGCAGCATCAAAATGAACCAGGTCAAGGTGAGCAGTCAGAGACCAAGACAAAGAGACGAAGAGGGCGCACTAGGATGAGTAAAGTGGCTAAAAACCAAGAAGACAAGGTTGAAGTTGAATTTATATCTCTCGGTGAACATGTAGGGGAAGGATCAGTAACACTTTCCTCATTTCTTGGGCCTCTTGTGAGACAGCATGTACCAGTCCTTCTTGGAGATTGAAGACAACTTGACGAACAGACCAAGAGGCAATGTGGGAGGAAATTCAGGTATTATTTCTAACCTCAAATATGTAAATTAACTTATACCGTCATGTTAAGTTCTGAAATCTTTTGTAGGCGAGGTTCAAATTGACAGAACAATGGCAAAAAGAAAGTGTGTTAAAGCAGATGGGGTGTATATGGAGGTCTTCAAAGTCAAGGCTTGTTAGTTTAGTGCGATCTATAGGGAGTAAGGAACAACTTCTTAACTTAAAACCAAGCAATGTTCAATCTGTGTCAGCGTGGATGAACTGGGTGAAGTTGAAGAAAGGCAAAGATTTTAAGGTTGTTTAGGTTAAACCGTATTCTGAAAAGATGTTTGCATATGTAGAATTCTAATCTTACTGTTTGGTTTTATTTGAAGGTCCAAAGTGACAAATATAGGGAATTGAGGAGAACTCAGATTCCACACACCACTAGTCGCAAGGGAATGGTTCGATTGGCTCATGAAATGGTAGGTTTCTATTAATTCTATTATTCTCTATAAGTCAGATAATTTGATAAAGGTTCCAGGTACTTGTGATAATAGTAATATCGTTTTGTCTATTGTAGAAGAAAAACAGTTCAGACCCCACAAAAGTGACTAGGAGTAAGGTATGGATAGCAGGACATACACATTCAGATGGGAGACCTATGAGGCCTGAAAATGAAGAGACTATTGTAAACATTCTACATCTTTTACTGTATTGTTTTTCTTTTTTTACTGTCTTATGATATTACTCTCTTAATACATGAAATCAGGAACAAATCAAAATGATTGACAGTGAAATGGACTCCACTGAGAGTATTAGTGTTAAGGACGATGCTGTGAGTCAGATCTTAGGAAAAGATAAACCAGGTAGAATTAGAGGAATAGGCAGAGGGATAACTGCTACGAAGATAGCAATCATGCAGGCCAAAGATACATATGTAATGAAGCTTGAAGCTAAACAAGTAGAATTGCAAGATGCAGTTCGTGATTTGCAGGATGTAGTTTGTGGATTAACTGTTTCAAAAAGCATAAGTTAACACCAATTTTCTTACTAAGAATTTATGAGTTTGAATTTAGAATCATCTATGATTAAATTTTCCTTTTCTTTTACTCTCAGAATCAACCTCAAGGTGTCTCCGATTCTGAGGTCAGTGATCTTAGCAAAGGACTTAGGTGTCAAATTTTAGATTGGTGTTCAGTGGATGATGTTGTGATCGGAGAAGGTGAATTCTGTTCAACTGAACCAACATACAAAATTGGACGTATTCCACTTGGTATGCATGTCGCTGCTATAACAGTAACATCTGTTATAAATGAAAACGCACCTGCCTGGAGACCTACAACATCTGTTACCACACTTGGCCAAGCCATTAGAGTGAAAATTGCATGGCATCTTGATAAGCTCATTCTAGATGAAGTGGAATCCTCAGCAAATAATAAGACTGCAGATTCAATGGTAAGTTTTAATAATCTCATTGTAGATGAATTGTAATCATAATCAAGTGTTTCTTCTGTGTTTTTTTTTTTTAAATGCCTTTGTAGGCTTCAGATGCAACAGGCGATAAAATCTTAATCTATGATTGGTCAAAGGAGGGTGAAATTATTGCTGAGGGTCGTCTCGAGTCAACTGACCCAAAAAAACTGGTAAACAACATTCCTTTGGATCCTGCTGCTGTTATTGTCAAAGTGGATATGGTACTTAATGAAGAAGGTTCTCTATGGATACCAAATGCGGAAATGTTGACGATTGGTGATGCACTCAGTAAGCGTATCCCGTGGCCTTTCCATAAGATTGGTATAACTAATGTAGAAGCAAGCAGAGACGAACTGATGCAGAAAATTGGAACACATCCGGTAATACTCTAAACATTATCTCTTGAATATGGTATGCTAGATTCTCTATCTGTGGACAAATGATTTGTTGTATGGACTTCTTTGTAGAGTGCAAGTAACAGCTCTAACACCAGCAAGAATGAGAGAAAGAAATGCACCATGTTAGATTGCAAAGGATCTGGGCAAAAGGTTGCAGAAGGTCGAGTTTGTTCAAGCAATCCAGATGATGTAGTTCATTTTGTCCGGTTGGGCCCCAATGCTAGCAAGGTATGGGTTGATTTTCCTCTGATTGAAGATGCACCACTTTGGAGAGCAAATTCAGAACTTCAAATCATTGCTGATGCTCAAGGAAGTATAATAGCTTGGCCAAATGACAAACTCCTTTACATATGAATGCTGAAGAAATAGTGTTAATGTTTATCTTATGTTTGTGTTTGTATCTTTTAAAACTTACGTTATTTAGTGATAATATCTGTTAATTCTACATATGTACACTGTTAAATTTCTAGTTAAAGCAGATATATGAAATTGTAACTCGATTTTGGAGGGAAACAAAACCAACGCAATTGGGTTGACCCACTGGAAATCGGATAAGGACGCGGATCTTAATTAATCTGGACCGTTCATCTATTTTTTTCCCCAGTTTTAAAATATTTTTAAACCAAATATACGTCTTAGGGTTCGGACTGTTCATCTTTAGTCACAAGAAGAAGACCAAAGGTCAAATCACTAAACAAATGGATTCGTCCAGAAGATTTCTCCGTGGAGGTTCATTCAGGGCAAGATCCGATCGGCGTGCAAGGAGATTTAATCGTCGAGATGGTGGTGTAATTGATCTTCCGACTGATATTCTCCAATCAATCATGTTGCATGTCTCTCGATAGTTCCGTGACCTTGTGGTTGCTAGAGCTTCCATTCGGACCTTACGGAGGGTGACTAACGATGAAGCTTTCCTAAGAGAGGTCGATCTCTTCACCATGCAGTTCCCTAATCGGCTCGAAGACGGTATTAGGGATTTTAGAATCGTATGTCACCATCGTGTTAATCTTTCAGCCCTTTTCTTAGAAGGTTGTTCCGAGTTTTTCCGCCATGGTAACTTAGAAATCGGAATTGCCATCATTCGTGAGGCGGCTGTTAGTGGGTATGATCTTGCAATTTATGCCTATAGCAATCTAAGGCGCATTATGTCTCCTGATATCGAAGTTGATTAAGAATTGATTAATCCTAATCGCGATTTAGTTCGACGGATTAGGTCTCGAGTTGATGCCTCAAACGTTCGTTATTGGGGATCTAATGAAGCTTTACCAGATTTGTTCGTGCAACGAGTAGGTGCTTTTGATTATGGAATTATTAGCAGGTGTAGATGCACAAGCGTGAATGGGTGGTATCATTACTGGGAGGAGGCTGTTAAAGATCCTTCTATGTGTGATTTTTGTTTCTACACAATCCATGCATTTGGTTTTGCTAGAATTTTCCCGGAAAGAGTTCTTGAATGGCCTGTGATGGATTATAATTAGTTAATCTCTTTTACTATATCTGTCTTTGTTGTTTAAGGTATGAAGAAACTTTGATGTGTATTCTTTTTATTATGAAGTATTTTGGTATTGTAAGGACAAAACAAAGTGTTTAATATATATTTTGGTGTTCTCGATGATTGCATATGAAGATTAGAATATTGTTTCCATTTTACTCGATAACAAACTGATTTCTATAACTATAATACATCCTATAGAGTTTTGAATACATTCTAAACCCTAAACCCTAAATTACAACCCAATTGTTAAGACAATACATTCTATAGAGTTTTGAATACATTCTAAACCCTAAACCCTAAATTACAACCCAATAGTTAAGACAATACATTCTATATAGTTTTGAATACATTCTATACATTCTAAATTCTAAATTACAACCCAATAGTTAAGACAATACATTCTATATAGTTTTGAATACATTCTATACATTCTAAACCCTAAATTACAACCCAATTGTTAAGACAATACATTCTATAGAGTTTTGAATACATAGACCCTAAACCCTAAACACTAAACCCTTAATCTTTGTGTTGGAGCTCATTAAAGTAAATTTTAAGAATCTTATGAGTATAGATGATTTTTTGAGAGTTTAGTCCTATGAGTAAAAATATTTAGAATTCATATTTCATTATTAGATTTTAAATAGATTTACAAACTCAATAATATCCAAACTTTTTAAATAACATAAGATTTTGAATGGAATTTTAAAATTCTTAAACCAATAACAATGGATTTTACTAAGATTTTTAAAATCCATAAACAAATAACAACAATGTAATTTTAAAATTTTATTAATTCTTTAGAATTCCTCTATGAATAACCCCTCCTTATTCTTAAAGTAACAAAAAAGTTTAACCTTAACAACCAATTAGAAGAGCTCGCTAAGATCACCATCTCGGACCGTTCGATCAGTTTCGCCATCTCCATCAAACCGTCCATTTTTTACTCGATACGCTTATATCTCTATTAGGAAACGATTCGGCTCTATGTACCCTAACCCTCTCCGCCGTCTGTAATGATTCGGATCTAATCCTGTACTTCATCTATTTTGGAGAAGATTTCGAACCCCTTTATCTATTTAATTTCTTATATGCAATCTATTATTTCTATGATTTCTGTTTCATTAATCATGTCTGAGTAGATTCATAGTTAAGTTTAGGGTTTCTCATTAAGGATTTTATGACTTGCTAGACTTGTTTAATTCAGTTAAGGATTCACATGATTAGAATGTTCTTCGATCTAAATTATGCTTAATGCTAGTTCTAACCTGATCAGTTAGAATCTAGATCTTAGGTTGCTAAATACGACACGAGAGTGTGGTTTAGAATCTGAACTATTTAGGTTGAGCAATTGAATTATTCGCAAAGAGATTTGGTTTAGTTTAATTGTGAACATATCGAACTTGAAATTAATGCTGGTTTAATCTGTTAGTAGTTGCAAAGAGATTTGAATTACTGCACTTAGACTTAGAGGATTTTCGCAAAGAGATTTGGTTAATTCTAATTCCGTGATTTGAGTTCTAGAACTGAGTTTAATTTGATCATGACTGATTAACTTGTTTGCTTGTCTGATTTCCTGAGAATTCCCTAGACTTAGCGCTTTTAGTTTATTGCTTTCACAACCAATTCCTGCTACTGATTTACTTTCTCGCCTTGCTTTTATTTAATTCGCTACCTGCTTTTATTCCTATTATTAATCTCTACTGTTCTGATCTATCGAGACCAGTGTCCCTGTGGATTCGATAACCCTATATACTACATTGATATTGCTGTGCACTTGCAGTTAGTATAGGGAATAAAACCTGACCTATCAAGTTTTTGGCGCCGTTGCCGGGGACTCTTAGAGTCTTCGATAGGACCGAACTTAGGGTTTTTACTAGGAATTTTTATTTTTGTTTTTATTTTTGTTTTTATTTTTGTTTTTATTTTACTGATTTCTTCTCTGTTTTCTCTCTGTCGCAGGTACCGATTTCGCCTTGCGTCGATCGTTGCACCTCTTGTATCGATCGTCACTAAGCGATTTGAGATTGAATCGATCGTTGCACTGTTAGCATCGATTGTTGCTTGACGATTACAGACAGTTTTTGCAGAAGCGTGAAACTCGAAGTAATCCGAACTTAAGCCTAATCAATCTCGATCTTGAAGAACTTGGACGTCTAGAGAGGACTAACAGAAGAGAAAGAAGAGAAAGAAGAGAAAGAATGGTAGTACAGAGGCTGATTCTAGTACTCGATGCTCAAGGTACTCTGAGGGACCAAGATAACAACCCGTACAATGCTGCTTGGCAAAGGGTTGATGCTGAAGGGAGTGTCATCACTGACCCTCCTGAGCCACCGCAACAGGAGCAGAACCAAGCGCCAAGACAGGCCCAGGGTAGAGAGATGGTTGTCCATGAGAGAACCTTAGCTGACTACAACAGACCGGATGAGTTCCATGCAAACCGGTCAGCTCTAATTCTTCCTGGTTTTGAGAGGGATGATTTTGAGATCAAGACCATCTACTACTCGCTGATGAGACAGAATGCATTCCATGGTCATCCTACAGAGCAGCCTATGGATCACATTGATACATTTGAGGACCTAATTAATGGCATGAAGTATGATGGAGTCTGCCAAGATTATATGTTCCTCAAGCTCTTTCCATACAGTCTCGCTGGAGACGTTGCTGCATGGCTGAAGCAACTGGCACCTGGTCAGTATACTACTTGGGCAGCCCTGAAGAGTGAGTTTCTGCGTCACTTCTATGATGATGCGCATTCCGATCAGTCCAGACAGGACATTCTGACATTTACCCAAGGTCCTACTGAGCCACTTAAGACTGCTTGGATGAGATTTAGGAAGTACCAACGTGACTGTCCACACCATGGATTCACTGAGGTCACATTGCTAGGTATCTTCTTCAGAGGCATAGATCTGCCATATCAGTCTGCGCTGGATAACTCCACAAATGCAAACTTCAATACCAGAACTCCTGCACAAGCTAAGCAGTTGATTGAGAATTTAGTGAGCAGCAACAGCTGCAAGACTATGGATGATAGGAGGAAGAAATCTGGTGGAAGTGTAGAGAATTCAGAGATGGCTGAATTTAGATCTAAGCTGGACACAATTTCCATTCTCCTGGCTGGTAAGAAGGTTGTCCACTTTGCACAAGATGTTGAGGTAATTCAGACTGAGGAGGACACTCAGGAAGAAGATGTGAATTACATTGGAGGATCTGGTTTCCAAGGTAACAGATTTGGTAATCAGCAAGGAAACAGATTCTTCAATGGAGGACAGAAGAGTGCCTTCGCAGGCAATCAGAGCTCAGCTGGTTTTGGACAGACAAGTGGTTTAGAGAAGCCTTTTGGACAAGGTACTCAGAGAACCTATGGATCTTCATCTTATCAGACTCCTCCTGCACCTACGGCTCATGAGAGTAGAATAGAAGCAATGATGGAACAACTTATGGAGAGTCAGACCAAGAGTACTGTGGAGAGCAACAAGAAGTTAGATGCTGTCTACGAGGATCTCAATGGAAAGATCGAGTCTATGAACACTCACATGAAGCAGTTGGATACTCAGGTGAATCAGATTTCCAGCTCTATGAAAGGAAAAGGAGTAGCAGACACTCATATTAAAGTCTGGTCTGTGTACATTAATGATGGATCTCACCTAGGTGAAAAATTTGAGCTAAGTACAGCTGAATTGGTGAAAGAAGAAGAAATCTCGGATTTTGGAGAAAATCTCTCGGGTGAAAAATACAGACTTGCATCGATCGACACACATCTAGTGTCGGTCGATGCAAGTCGTGAACAGACAGACTTGCCGAATGATAATGGTATTGATGCAGATTTGAACCTTGATAGCTTATTCTCTGGAGTCTCTGAGATTTCTCAACAGAAAATCTATGCGCAAATCATTAGACAACACTCCTCAGTGTCTGAAGTAATTAAGCAGGAAATTGAAGAGCTTAAGAAGCTAGAGGAGATTGGTGAAGAGTTGGAAGAAAATACATCATCTGATGATCCACCATATCACCCATGTGTGCAGAGGTACTTGAACAAGATGCTGCCTTTAGATGAGGAGCTGAGAGACTGGGTGATTATAGTTCCTCAACATATTAGTGATGTTCTGCTGACTAAGATCCCGAAGAAGCTGCCAGACCCTGGTGTCTTTGTGCTTAACTGTTCTATTTTCGAAGATAGTTTTAGGCGCTCTCTTTGTGATTTAGGAGCTGCTGGAAGTCTTATGCCATACTCTGTGGCAGAGAAGCTGGGAATGCTGGATTTTAAGCCTACTAGGACCTCTCTTGTCCTAGCTGATCAGTCTATAAGAGTTCCGGAAGGACTCCTTGAGGACATCCCGGTGAGAGTTGGAAACTACTTAGTTCCAACGGACTTCCTAGTGCTGAAATATGACTGTGATCCGGATGAAGCGTTGTTACTTGGAAGACCATTTTTGGCTACAGCGGGAGCGGTAATTGATGTTAGGAACAGCCTGATAGACCTCCATCTGGGAGATGAACCGCAGCGTTATGAGATGGACAAGCTGCGAAGACCACTGATAGATGGGCAGACATTCACCATCATGGAAGCAGATGAAAAGCAGCCGGATGACATTGTGATTATAGATCCTGGAGCGCATTTTACTCCATCTTTTCTTGGACACGAGCATTCTACGACAGCCTACTCGCCACCCTGGATGAGGAGACTTAAACGGAGACAGAAAAAGTCTCTGTCGAGATCTCTTGGTGCCTGAAAGATCTTGTTCGTCCGGTCAAGCTAATGACCTTAAACAAGCGCTGAGTGGGAGGCAACCCACTGTTAGGTTTAGTTGTTTTTCCTTTTCATTTTCGGTGTTTTTCTTAGGATTTCACGTTTTTATTGGTTTTTAAGTTTCAGATACAGAACTCGAGTATGGAGACGTGTAACGATCGATGCACTTGTGCACCGGTCGTTGCAAGCAGATTTGACGAAGAAGGGTGATCGCATTGTGATGATCGTTGCTCACTAGTAACGATCGTTGCAATTGGTTTAATTGCAAAATTAAGCCGGAAATCGATTTTGATTTGACCAGCATCGGTCGTTGCCCTTAAGTAACGATCGTTGCACACACGACCGAGGTAAGTGGCCTTAACCCCTTCTCTTCTCTTTTCTTCCTCATTTCGCCGTCCGTACACCGAACCTCCACACCTAAAAATCCCGATTTCTCATCATTTTTCTTCGATTCAATCGTTAATACTTCCTATTTCACACTCTAAATCCGTTTCTTTAGCTCATATCTCAAGAATCCAAGGTAATGCACCTCTATCTTTCAATCTTCGGATTCAATTTTTAGGGTTTTAGGGTTTGAGAATTTTGAACTGAAATTTGATGTTTGCATGCATAATTAGACTGATTTTAGGATGTAGGTTGTGATTCTAGACTGATTTGCGATAATGTGGCACGAATTTGAACTGAATTTTGGTTGATTGTTTGCGGCGAAATCGCCTTGCAGCGATCGTTGCATTTATGCAACGGTCGTTGCTTTGCGATTTTGGGAAATGTTCGATAAATGAAATCGCCTTGCAACGATCGATGCCTTATATGCACCGGTCGTTGCTTTGCGATTTCACAGAGAGTAGCCGAGACTTATATTGTTTGAATTTTGTTTCTTTTGCAGATGGCATCTCGCAGACAGCCCCGCAAGAAGCAAGCAACAACATCAACAGCCACGAGACAGTACATTCCACCACCAGAGTGGTTTCACAGACACTCTCAGCCACCTGAGCCATATGTTAGAGTGGGCCCAGCAGTAGCACTGCCTTGGCCCCGAGCAGATATGACGGAGATCCCTACAGCCAGACAGTGGCCAGATAACATTCGCACGTTCCTCAGGACTGCAGACTTCACAGAGCGACCACTGCTTAACCAGTGGGATGAGTATGATTCGCTTCTCTACAGTGGTTGGTGTGGTATGACCATCAAGCCAACCAAGTTCGCTGACTACTCTGCCTGCAAGATTCTGGGGATTGATGAGCAGGTAGCTGCTGTGTGCAGAGGCATTGGTCTAGGGACAATGCCAATGCGCCCTTACGATCTCTATCCTGAGCTGGTCAGGCAGTTGCTAGCCACTTGCAGAGTGGTTTACTCAGATCCCGATAGCAGGAGCGCTACAGGAGGTATCTTTACCTTCATGAGTTGGGGAGTCAGGTATCGGATTCCTCTACTAGATCTCTGCAGGATATATGGGTTCAGTACTGAGCCCAGGCGCATTGCCATGCCGCTTGAGTGGAATCCAGATGAGGCTCGAGCATTCTGGGAGTGTATTGGCAGTGGTCGATACAACTCCAGGACCACACCGGTGAAGATGATGAGGCATCCTGTGCTGAGATATGTCTCGCGTATCTTGTGTTGGAGCTTGCTATGCAAGTTTGAGTCCAACAAGATGCGCAAGTATGAGATGGAGATGATGTTTATTGGGCTGAGAGATCAGTTTGCAGAGTCTGGTGTGAGAGATCCTACTAAGGGTCTCAACTTGGGAGCTGTCTTCGCTTTGCATTTGTGTGATCTGCAGACGAAGCCTTTTGATGGAGTCAGTACTGAGACGGTAGGGAGCTTGCTTACTCCCATTTTTATGCATTGCGGGATTCCTCTACATGGCACAGAGCGTGATAGAGCCCAGGAGTTCCTAGACTTCAGTCATTTGCAGAGCGCTACCTGGCTCAAGGAGGGGCGCATTTGGGTTTATCAGGACCCGACCACTGGGATGTGTGGTATAGAGCTTCCTACTGCTAGGTGGACACGGATTGATACATTGGAGGCTCTGAGATTTCAGCCTCCAGAGACTGAGCAGCGTGGGATTCCTACTATGGCTCATCCGCTGGGAGAACCTTCCACACGAGCTTCGACCTCTGCTGCCCCTGCGCCTGCGCCTGCTGCTGCCCCGGCTGATATTGGCCCTTATCCTGAGATCACAGTACCCTACGGTGATATGTCTGAGGCTGAGTGGAGAGAGCGTAGTGATGGGATCTGGAGGACCGTTTGGGAGTGGATGCGTGGCAGCACTTGCAGGAGACAGCCACCAGTTCATCAGCCCGTCCCTGCTTCACGACGTAGACAGCGTTCTCCTACGGACGTCAGTGATACTGAGCGCTATGGAGGGATTGATGATAGCGAGTGAGCGTAGCTGTCATCTCTTGATTATCGGTTCTGTACTCTGATTTTCTTTTTATCTTTTCTTGCACTTTTTCTTTTATTTTGATACTATGTTTGGATGGTTCTACTTGATTAGATATATTTGTTGCTTCGTTTTTACTCTGTTTCTAGTGTTTTCAGCTTGCAGGTTTTGAAAATGACATAACCCGACGGACTAACCTGCTAACTTGCTGACTGATCCGATATACGCAGTGCGTCGATCGACACACCACTGTGTCGATCGTCACAATACGACAGAAATCGCACTGCAGCGATCGTTGCGGTCCTGAGCAACGATCGATTATACACGAAAAATCGCATAGAAACGGTCGATGCACTTAGTGCAACGATCGATGCCTGAGTGCGACAGAGGTAAAACCCGAGAGAACTTAACCATCCATAAACAAATTTTTATTTCTTTTTGCCAATCCTTTGCTTGACACTACTGGGGACATTGTGTCTTAAGTGTGGGGGAGGTTCTACTAACTTCTTTCTTTTGTTTTCTTAAGAGTCAGTTAAAATTTTCAAAATTTTAGTTTTATTGAGTCAAAATTTGTTTAAGTAAGAAACAATGATTTTTTGAGAAGATTAGCAGCACTTGCAGGAACTTAAGTAACCATTGGGATGAAGCTGCGGATTTTCTCTGACTATTAGAAAACCCAGACATGGATCAACCTACTGAGGACACCCACATCACTTCAGGTATCAGAGGATCCTTTTACTGACTTCACCTTAATACTGACTTAGATTTTCTCACCTAAGGGCTTGGTATACTTTGTGTCGGATTCCCTTGTTAGTTCTGACACAGCCTGTAAACCTGTCCTATCTAGTTCCCTTCTCCCCTTCCATAAAAAAAAAAATAATAATAATAAACTGAGGATGAGTTAGTAACTCCGAAGTGGTCATGGGAATGGTAGCTGAAACTCTCATATCCTGTGCATCCATGGAATGTGTCCAAGGTACACCCCTTAACGGGAAGAGCACTGATATAAAAAAAAATGATACCCAATGGGGAAAAATCAGAATGCTAAGGAAGGGAAAAGAGAAGAAAGGGACTAGAGAAAGATAGTATGGTGGTCTAGAGCTGATAAGGTAAGAATCCATGTGCCTTTGATCGATACTCCTTAGGTGAGACCGCACTTAAATACTTGCAGAAGTCAGTAGGGAGAATTTGAATGCTTGAATGTGATTGTGGAGTTTACTTAGGACAGTTGCTAAGTGTGGGGGAAGTATATGTTGGTCTTGATGTCTGCAGGTTGATTCTTTCATGTGGTTTACTAAGGGGGATCTGAGTGTTGCTGCTTCTAGGATGAAAAGAGTTTCTGAAGAGTTTTCAAACCTCTTCACTACATTCTAGTTCTCTGTTTTGCTTGAGGGCAAGCAAAGGCTAAGTGTGGGGGAGTTGATATATCATGGTTTTTACCCATTTTATGCCATGATATAGATGTGTTTTTAGTATCTTTTGTGTTATTTTAGAGTCTTTTACAGGTTTAATCAGGTTTGGAGCTAATTGGAGATAATTGGAGTATTTTGGGATTTTTGGAGCATTTGGCCGAGAGTTTAACTCACTGCCCGATTTGATGATCATGCATCGATCGACACACCTTTGGTGTCGATCGACACACTAGCGAGATGGGCCGTACGCGGCGGTTTAACAAAGTTATGAAGATTTGCAGAGAAGCCCAGAATAGTTCCAGTATTTACACAGAAGCCCCAGCCGAGATTATGCCTATATATTTAGAGTTTTGGCTTTTATTTTAGATATGCTTTCATACTTAGAGCTAAGATATTTGTAGAGCTTTTGGGGCTGATCTAATCCTGTACTTCATCTATTTTGGAGAAGATTTCGAACCCCTTTATCTATTTAATTTCTTATATGCAATCTATTATTTCTATGATTTCTGTTTCATTAATCATGTCTGAGTAGATTCATAGTTAAGTTTAGGGTTTCTCATTAAGGATTTTATGACTTGCTAGACTTGTTTAATTCAGTTAAGGATTCACATGATTAGAATGTTCTTCGATCTAAATTATGCTTAATGCTAGTTCTAACCTGATCAATTAGAATCTAGATCTTAGGTTGCTAAATACGACACGAGAGTGTGGTTTAGAATCTGAACTATTTAGGTTGAGCAAATAAATTATTCGCAAAGAAATTTGGTTTAGTTTAATTGTGAACATATCGAACTTGAAATTAATGCTGGTTTAATCTGTTAGTAGTTGCAAAGAGATTTGAATTACTGCAATTACACTTAGAGGATTTT
Source organism: Orychophragmus violaceus (assembly GCA_030180135.1). Lineage (NCBI taxonomy): Eukaryota > Viridiplantae > Streptophyta > Magnoliopsida > Brassicales > Brassicaceae > Orychophragmus > Orychophragmus violaceus. Next base: position 39,175,418 of record CM058240.1, read on the forward strand.
CGCAAAGAGATTTGGTTAATTCTAATTCCGTGATTTGAGTTCTAGAACTGAGTTTAATTTGATCCTGACTGATTAACTTGTCTGCTTGTCTGATTTCCTAAGAATTCCCTAGACTTAGCGCTTTTAGTTTATTGCTTTCACAACCAATTCCTGCTACTGATTTACTTTCTCGCCTTGCTTTTATTTAATTCACTACCTGCTTTATTCCTATTATTAATCTCTACTGTTCTGATCTATCAAGACCAGTGTCCATGTGGATTCGATAACCCTATATACTACATTGATATTGCTGTGCACTTGCAGTTAGTATAGGGAATAAAACCTGACCTATCAGTGATGTGCAGTATTCTCGCACTCATTATCCGTTGTGTGAATCATGTCTTCTTGCCTGTTCAAGCATACGGAGTTCCTGTGTTGAGCTAGCTACTTGATATGCTCAGAGTTTAATTCCCTAAGTTACACTGCAAGTGCACATGTAAATGTAGTATATAGGGGTCGAACCACAAAGACTCAAGAATTTTACAATAGACTATAAAGTATCGAGAATAGCTAAGTGAAGCAATCAATAACCAGTAAATAAAAAAGCAGCAAATAGATCAGCAAATCGGTGTGTTTTTCAAATACGAAAAGCCTAGGTCAAGGGAGTTCTCAGGAAATCAGGTCCTGCAGATCAACAATCAGTCATGATCGAATTAAGTACCGTTCTAGAACTCAAACACATATGTAAAACTAACCAACTTTGTTGCGAGAATTACTAAGTCTAAACCCTAAAAGTCCAAATTTATTTGCAATTCCTAACAAATTAAACTAGCATTAAGTGCATGTTTGATTAGTTCACAAATCAGTTAAACCAAATTTCTTTGCAGATAACTAATTTTCTCAACCTAAATAGATCAGATTCTAAATCACACTTTCGTGTCAATTTATAAACCCGAGATCTAGATTCCAATTGATCAGGTTAGAAGCTGGCTTTAAGCACAATTCAAGTTGAAGAACTAACAGGTTACGAATCCTTAACTGTTTATTTCAATTTAACATTCTGTGAAAACCCTATAAGGATCCCTAAACCTAACAATGAATCTACTCAGACATATTGAATGAAACAAACAACAAATATGAATAGATTTCATTAAAGAAAAAGTAGAGAATATAAAATGGGTTCAAAACCTTCTCCAAAAAGCAGTACAAGGAACGGATCAGCCCCAAAGCTCCTAAACTCTCTCTAGCCAAAAGTATGAAAAGTGTCTCTAGAATAAAACACCAAACCCCTAATATAAAGTGTATAACATGTCTTGGGTCTCTTTTGTAAATACTAGAACTTCTAGGTCAAAATTGCAATTCTTAAAATCTTCATTAATTAGCTGGCAGTTGCGATTTGGGATGCTGTGTCGATCGATGCAGGAGTGCATCGGTCGACGCTCAGGTCGTTCAGACACTCTGATCTTCTCATCATGGCTTCAGCTCCAATCTTTGCCAAAAAAGCTCCAAAATCTTCTAAAGTGCTCTGAACGTGTGTGTATCTAATAAACACCTGAAAGACTTGAAAGACACTACAAAAGACTCTAATATATACTTATATCATGGCTTAAAACATGTAAAAACCATGATAAATCAACTCATTCAAACTTAGCCTTTCCTTGCCCTCAAGCAAAACAGAAAACCAAGATGAGATGAAGAAGTTTGAAAACTTCAGAAACTCGTTTCATCGTTGAAGTACCACACTCAGATTCCCCTTAGTAAACCACATGAAAATTGAACCTGCAGACTTCAAGACCAACATATACTTCCCCCACACTTAGCAGCTGTCCTAAGTAAACCCCACAATCACATTCAGAGCATTCAAATTCACCATACTGACTTCTGATATCTAATAAGTGCGGTCTCACCTAGGGAATATCGATCAAAGAACACATGGACTCTTACTCTGTTAGCATCTAACCACCAAACTATCATTTTCTAGTTCCTTTCTTCTCCTTTTCCTTCCTTAGCAACTGATTTTTCCCTTTGGGTATCTATTTTTATTTTATACCAGTGCTCTTCCTGCATTGGGATGTACTTTAGATACATTCCATGAATGCACAAGAGGTCATAGGGGTCTCTAGCACTCCCGTGATCACTTCGAAGCTACTAGCTTATCCGCAGATTATCATTTTTTTTTTTACTTTAAGGAAGGGGAGAAGGGAACCATACTTAGACATGTTTTCAAGCTGTGTCAGAACTAACAGAGGAATCCGACTCAAAGTATACCAAACCTCTAGGTGAGAAAAAATAAGTCAAGTTAAAGGTGAAGTCAGTAATGGATTCTCTGAATACCTAAAGTGATATGGGTGTCCTCAGTAGGCTGATCTGTGTGTGGTTTTCTAATAGTCAGAGATCTGCTGCGAGCTCATCCAATGGTCACTTAGGTTCCTGCGAGTGTAGTGATCTTCTCAAAAAGTCATAGTTTCTTACCTAACTGTTTTGACTCAATAAAACAGATTCAACTGACTCTATGAAACAAAAAAAAATTATGTCAGTACCACCACCCCCACACATGAAACACACTGTCCCCAGTGGAATCGAAGGTTAGGATCGTTAAAAGATGAAAAAGGTACTGAATGTACTTATGTTCTGCGTTTCTTACCTGTCGCGTACCTGCGTCGATCGACACATGGGTGAAACGATCGACGCATGGTTACAGATTGGTTGCAATGATCTTTGAGCAAGCCCGCAACGATCGACACAATGCGTGTCTTTTTCTGAACATTTTTGCAGACAGCTTTAATCCGTGAATAATCACAAAATCTCAACCTGTTAGCTATATAAATCAAAGACAACACAAGATCAAAGCAACCAGATAGTTATAAATAGCAAAGTACATCAGTTCCAAAGTAGATGGTTTGACATAGACTCACGAAAACACATGACGGTAAAAGTCCCCTCAGAGGCTCTCTTGCGCCGCTCATTAGTGTAGTACACTCTGCAGGTCGACAACTGTTGTCTGACCAAGTCTGGGTAAAGCTCATAACTCCTCATAGGCATAGTCCCTAAGCATATCCTTTGTACCAGTCTATGAACCTCCTCAGTAATCCCCAGCATCTGACAGGTCCTGTAATGAGGAAAACTTGTGGGCTCGATTTCCGTGCCTAGCCAAGCGTTGTAGAACAACATATCATACTCGTCCCACTGCTCGGATATGTCCCTGTCAGTGCAATCCGCTCTCTCTGTCTCTGTCTTATGATCATTTACCCACTGCCACTGCATAGGAATCAGATCCTTCTCTGCTTTAGGCCAAGGGGCCTGTATTACTCCAAGAACAAACTGAATGGGTGCAGGTGGTGATAAAGCTCGTGAGAGCCAGTCTGCAGGTGCATTAGAGTTGTCTGAGACATTCATGCGCTTTCGTGGAGGCATCTGCGATCAAAGACACAAGAAAAAAACTTGCAAATAAAGCCAAAGCTCTAATATCAACAAACGCATCAAAATCAATATCAATCATCACATGCAACCATCAGAACAGGAAAACCAGTATCAAACTAAATCAGCCAGAAATTTTCCCTAAATCAGATAATCGCAAGTGTTCGTCATCAAACCAAAGATTTTCGGAAAATTTGCGAAATCTATCCATGCAATCACTAAGGCAAAACAAAATCATCATTACAAGCCTCAAATAAGCATCAATATTCCATAAAACTACCAAAAACGTGATGAATTTCGAATTATTACCTTAGGGCCAAAATTTAAAACGTAGAAAATCGGAATACATACCTTGCAGATCAATGAAATGAGTAGTAGATATGGGAAGAGGGGTAAATATCGAGTGGAATGGAGCTTGGAATCACCAAAAACTGTTAAGAAATTAATATTTTGGGGGTGAAGGCGATTTATGTCTCGAGTCGCGAAGGAGAAGAAATGAGGAAGAAGAAGAAGAAAGGAAAATTTAAAGGCACTTACCTCACGTGCAGGTGAGTCGATCGTTGCAGATCGCCACCACTGATCTGGGCCGGTTCAATTGAATTTTCTGGTTTAGAACGTACTTGTCAATTTTTCTGATTTGGACCAGGTGCGTCGATCGTTGCACATGACCGCAACGATCGACACCGTTCGTACTCCTTCCTTACTTGGAGTTTGATTTCATCCGCTGCTTAAACCGCAAACTAAACAGCATAATTGCATTATAAACTCGCAGTTACTTCCTTCCGCTCACCCAACCGCAACAGACCTGCATCGACCGACACACAGGTCCATGTTGATCGATGCAAGGCGATTTCCAGACTCATGACTTAGCAATGTACGACAAAAACATCAAAAAAAAAACAAGTAAAATGGAATCAAAAACACCAAAAAGAATTTGTACAAACTTACAGGTGAGTTGCCTCCCACCAGTGGCGGATCCATAAACTATTTTTTACCGGGAGCACAAATTCGATTAATACTAATAATAAAAATATTTAATTTATACTTTTCATTGTTAAATGTCAAATCATAGTAATATTATTAACATTTAATATTAGTTTATTAGACTTATTTAGAAAATATATCGTTAAAATGATATAAACATATATTTTATAATTTAATACTAATACCTCATTTGATGATATTAGTGAAAAGATGATAAAAAATTAGCAAAAGAATAGTAACAAAATTTTAAGTATGTTGAAAAATGTCTAATTTAAATATGTTGAAAATGTCTAATATATAAGGTATATTAATGGAATATTGGCATACTGCTAATAAAAAAATGGAATTAAGATCCATTTTGGAAAGGAACGTAAGTATAGGAACTATTATAAATCAAACAAAACAAGATTAAGAAAATAGGCACAGAAATGCAATAAATGGCAATACTAAATCAAAAAAAAAAATCAAAAGTCGGGGAGGAATAACTGAGAAAGGGCCACCAAGAAAAAGGAATAAAACTGAGAAAGGGGGCACTGTGGGATTCGAACCTAGGTTGACAGGGGGCACTACAAGGATATTGCCAAATGTGCTACAGAATTTTGTATGTACTAAGTGACGATAAAAATAAATTTAAAATTTAACCGGGGGCACCTGCCCCCCTACTTGCCACCTAGATCCGCCCCTGCCTTCCACTCAGCGCTTCATTAACGTCACTAGTTTGACCGGAAGGAGATTAGGAGGGTGGATCATCCAGAGGCTGAATCTGACATCTTGGCATCTTAGCCTTAGCCCAATAATGCTTTACCCTCTGTTCGTTGACAGTGAAATCTTTTACTTCTGAGCTAATCAGAACAACATCACCATAAAACGCACTTCCTTGATTGTGAAAGGGACCTCACCATCTCGAACGCGGCTTACTTGGAAACATATGCAAACGAGAGTTATACAAAAGTACCTGATCATTTGGCTCAAACTGTCTGGAGACAATCTTTTTGTCATGATATGCCTTAGTCCTCTCTTTGTACAGCTTCGAATTCTCATAGGCATGATGCCTAATCTCATCCAACTCATTCAGCTGCACCAATCTCCTCTCTGCTGCAGGCTTCAGATCAAAGTTCATCTGCTTCACAACCCATGCTGCCTTATGCTCGAGCTCAACTGGAAGGTGGCAGGCTTTCCCATAGAGAAGATGAAACAGTGTAGTCCCAAGTGGCGTCTTAAACGCAGTCCTATAAACGCATAATGCATCATCAAGCTTTGCAGACCAATCCTTCCTTGTCTTCCCAATTGTCTTCCCCAGGATCTCCTTAATCTGTCTGTTAGAGACCTCTACTTGCCCACAACTCTGACGATGATAAGGTGTAGCCACACGATGATGAACACCATGCTTCTGTAGCAGCTTCTCAAAGACCATGATGATAAAGTGGGATCCAACATCACTTATCACAATATGAGGCACTCCAAATCTAGGGAAAATGATGGTCTTAAACAGCTTAAGCACCACCGAAGAGTCATTGGTTTGACTAGTTATTTCTTCCACCCCTTAGACACATAATCCACAACAACCAATATGAACTTATTCCTATGAGATGAGGGAAAATGACCCATGAAATCAATGCCCCAGCAATCGAATACCTCAACCTCAAAAATAAAATTTTGAGGCATCTCATGCTTCTTACTGATTTTCCCCTTCCTCTGATAGGCATCGCTCTGAGAGACAAATAAATGAGCATCTCTATATATAGTAGGCCACCTGAAACATGCTTGCAGAACCTTAGACACAGTCTTGAAAATAGCATAGTGTCCAGCATAATCTGATCCATGGCAATGAAATAGAACGTCTGGAACCTCTGATTCTGCAATGCGTCTCCTGTAAATGCCATTTGAACAGTGCTTATACAGGTAAGGCTCATCCCAATAGGACCTCCTTAGTTCTCTGAAGAACTTCTTCTTTGCATACCCCTTGAGATCATCTGGTTCGGTCTCTGTAGCCAGGTAGTTCGCAATATCAGCAAACCATGGTCGATCGGGCGTCAAAACAACGTAAAGATCCATGTCGTAGTGACCAATCTGAACCTTCAGAGATTCTGTGTTCGTAATCTCCTTGTGTCGATCGACACATAGAGGTGTATCGATCGACTCAACCCCGAGATGTGCATCGATCGTTGCCAAGGTGTCATCTATCGACGCATGCTCTGCAATCGGACAATTCTGTATATTTATGTCCAAATCTGTTCTAAACACTGTCTCAATCAAATTGACGTTCTCCTCTGGTAGAAAATCATCAACGGGATGTCTTCTTCAACCCTGATCCTTGACAGATGATTAGCAACTCCATTTTGAACTCTCTTCTTGTCCTTGACCTCAATATCAAACTCTTGAAGAAGGAGAATCCATTTCAAAAGCCTTGGCTTTGCATCCTTCTTCTGCATCAAGTACTTCAGAGCTGAATGGTCTGTATGTACTATCACCTTAGATCCAACCAGATAGGGGCGACATTTCTCAAAAGCAAAGACAACTGCCAACAACTCCTTCACTGTAGTGGCATAGTTTCTCTGCGCATCATCTAGTGTTCTGCTGGCACAATAGATAGCATGAAGTTTTTTGTCCTTCTTCTGCCCCAGAACAGCTCCTACAGAAAAATCACTTGCATCACACATTCAGTCCAAGGTTACTCCCAATATGGTGGTTGCACTGTAGGAGCACTCACTAATGCTTGCTTGATCTATTCAAATGCGGTCTGGCAATTTGCAGTGAACTCAAAATTCAAATTCTTATATTGCAAAGCAGTTAGTGGTCTAGCAATCTTACTGAAATCTTTGATGAACCTCCTGTAGAACCCAACATGTCCAAGAAAGCTACTCACAGACTTCACAGAATCTGGCGCCTACAGGCTGGTCATAACCTCAATCTTGGCGCGATCTACCTGAATCCCAGCCTCTGATACTTTGTGCCTAAGAACAATACCATCTCTGACCATGAAATGGCACTTCTCCCAATTAAGAACCAAACGCTTTCCTCATATCTAGCTAGCACTTTTCACAGATTATCCAAGCACTCTTGATAAGATGACCCATAGAAAGAAAAATCATCCATAAACACCTCAATAAAATCCTCAGTCATGTCTGTAAAGATAGACATCATACATCTTTGGAAGGTGGCTGGTGCATTAGAAAGTCCAAAAGGCATTCTGCAGTATGCAAAGTAGTATAAGGACAAGTAAAAGTAGTCTTCTCCTGATCCTCTGGATGAATGAGAATCTGAAAGAAACTAGAGTACCCATCTAGGAAACAGTAGTAGGGGTGATTAGCTAACCTCTCTAGCATTTTATCAATAAAAGGCAAGGGGAAATGATCTTTCCTAGTCGCAGCATTCAACTTCCTATAATCAATACACATCTTGTGTCCAGTTACTATCCTTGTATGAATTAGCTCATTCTTTTCATTTTCACCACTGTAACACCTCCTTTCTTAGGCACAACATGAACTGGACTGACACAATCACTGGCACAGATAGGATTGGTGATTCCATCTTCCAGCATTTTCATAATCTCCTTCTTCACCACTTCCTTCAGATTCGGATTCAGCCTCCTCTGATGCTTAACATATGACTTGGTCTCATCCTCAAGATGTATCCTATGCATGGACAGCTCTGGAGAGATACCTGAAATGTCATCAAGAAAATAGCCAAGAGTTTATGATACTTACGTAGCTTGCGTAGCAGTAAGGAAGTCTCTACGTTGTTTATGGAAGCATTAATAATACTGGATATGTCGAATTAGGTCCAAGAAATGTGTACCTTAGCCCATATGAAAGTTGTTTCAATTCGATTTTCGGAGCCTTTTCTTCTGCCCAATAGGACGCGATGTGCTTCAAATGATGCACGAGTGGTGTCGATCGATGCAGTTGCTCGTTCTGCACTTCCAATTGCATGACTTGCTTTGTTGAATCCATAAATCTAGCATAATAGATAACAGGCTCTTCTTCTAGATGTTCCAATTCCTTTACTGAGCTTAGCAGGGCCCTTTCCAACGGATCCTCATCTTGTGTCCTATGAAAGAATTTCTCTGCCAAATCACTAAGAGTGTCCACATAAAAGGTCTATATGTCGATGGTTGGTTTCTTCACAGGCTTATCCATATCAAAACTCATTTTCAGATCACCAACATTCAGAATGATAATCTCCTTCTTGAAGTCAATCATCGCAACCACAGTAGCTAAGAATGGTCTAGCCAAGATAAGTGGATCGCTTGGTTCCTCTCCATACTACAGAACCACAAAGTCTGTAGGAATCACACTGTTACCAATCCTGATTGGCACATCCTCCAATACTTCTTCAGGGATCTGAACAGTCCTGTCAGCTAGAACCAATGAGATCCTAGTAGGCATGGAATCTGTCATCCCAAGCTTCTTAGCCACAGAGAAGGGCATAAGGTTCACACTTGAACCAAGATCACACAATGACCTCTCAAATCTATATATGTAGATAGAAAAATCCAACACAAAGCTCCCTGGATCTTTTAGTTTCTCAGGAATCCTGCCTTGAATCACAATACTACATACCTCTGAGATCATCAGTAGACTCTCTTCGCCAGTCATGTTACCAGCAAGCATGTCCTTGAGACATCTCTTCATCACAAGAGTAGTCTTTAGAGAATTAATAAAAGGAACTTAAATCAACACCTTATTCAATATCTCTTTGCATTTAGAAAACAGCATCTCGTACTTCGACTTCCTTGGGTTATTAGGGAAGGGAATCTTATTATTGTAGATCGTTTCATCAGCCTTCTTCAGTTTCTCTGCATCTGATTTCTATGCAGGGCCCGTGCGTCGATCGATCGACGCTTGGCTCAAGTGCAACGATCTCTGTGTCGAGATTAAGCTCAGTCTCTCGATTTACGTCCTATGTTGATCGATGCTGGGGAGAAACGATCGGTGCAGTCTGCAATTCGCGAATGTCATTTCCATCTCCTCAATCTCAACAATATCTTCCAAACTCATACCCTTTTTAGGTGCATGAAAGACCTCCATACCACCTCTCAACGTAATTGCATTACATTGGTACTTCGGATTAGCATCAGTTTGTCCAGGGAGAGATCCATATTGTCTCTTTACAGACCCTGTAGTCTGTGCAACTTGAACATCCAATGTTTTCACATGAGTGCTTAAGGCGTTAATCTTTCCATTCATATTCAAGTACAAAGCATCTATCTTTCCATTGAAGTCCATTGTACTCTTCTGATGTCCTTCCAGAAGCTGCTCCAATAAACCCATCATCTTATCAGACTGCTCATTTTGAGGAGGAGCAGGTTGATATGATGAAAATCCATAGTTCCTGGTCAAGCTACTAGTGTTGTTTCCAGGGCTTCTGTTACTCTGAAAAGGCTTCTGGTACTGAGGCTTATGAGTGAAACCAGAGAAATTTTGATTACATGTGTAGATACTTCTCTGAAACATTCCATTGTAGCCACCTCTGCCTTGCTGATTCCAAAATATCTTCCCCTGAAAACCAGTTCCACCAACATAGTTCACATCCTCTTCCTCGCACCCTTCTTCAGCATCAAATACCTCAACATCATGAGCAAAGTGTATATTCTTCTTCCCAAGCAATAGACTATGAACATAATCAATCTTGTTCTTCATCTCTGCTATCTGCAAGCTGTCAACCTTCCCACTAGATTTCTTCCTCCCCATATCAGCATTCTTAGTGCTATTACTACGCACCAAGTTCTCAATCAACTCCTTAGCTTACTCTGGAGATTTAGTGTTGAGGTTCCCATTGCTAGCAGCATCCAAAGCCATCTGATACCACAAATCGACTCCTCTGAAGAAAGTGCTCAGCAGCTGTACTTCAGAGAATCCATGATGAGGGCAATCTCTCTGGTAGATCTTAAACCTTACCCACGTCGCTTTCAAAGGCTTTGTAGGTCCGTGCTTGAACTGTAGAAGATCCTCTGTCAGCTGATCAGATCTAGCATCATCATAAAAGTCTAAAGAACTTCCTCTTAACTGCATCCCAAGTAGTCAGAGTCCCATGTGGAATCTGCTTCAACCAATTTGCAACTTCTCCTCCAAGAAAGTGTTCGAAAAGCTTGCAGTGCAGGAAGTTATATCTCACTCCATTATGCTTCATTCTAGTAACCAAAGACTAAAACTTCTCAATATGATCCATAGGGTGCTCATGTGGAAGTGCATGAAAGAGGTGCTGTTGCACAAGCCTATAATAAGAAGTCTTCAGCTCAAAATCATTACGTAATATGGGAGGGGGTACAATCGCATACCTGTTAGCATAGAACTAATCAGGGCTGTTGTAATCAGTAAGAGTCCTCCCATTAGGCGCATTAGGCGGATTAGGCGGATTGGGTGCATTCGGTGGTGCAAGTGGCACTCTCGTGGATTTCCTTGTCGACATGCGCCTCCACCTTGAGCTCATGCATCAAGATTACCAATCCTTTTTCAGCTTCAGGGATGACAATAACATTTCCTTAATCATCAACTTTGTGTCTCTGATCATTGTATGGGTTACTCTGAATATCTCTCAGAACACCTTCTGCATCTCGAACAAAAATCACATAATTTGGATTCATCATCTTCACTGGCCTCTGAGCTTTCCTGTTCGTCCTTTCTAACCTTGCAAGTTACTCAAGTCCAAGATTCACAAGTCCTTGTCCGGATTACTTTTAGTTGCACAATTAGGCATTCACTAACTGGTTCACGGACTGAGCGTCAATCGATGCACAGGTCCGCAACGATCGATTCAGTTCGTGGGTGTGTCGATCGATTCTTAAGAGCGTCGCTCGATGCACGTCGTCTTCTAGCAAACTTGAACACGCAAAGATAGAAAAAAAAAGAAAAATTAGTAACTAAAAACGAAAAACCTAGTCTGGGTAAAGCTCATATTTCCTCATAGGCATAGTCCCCTCAGATGCTCTCTTGCGCAGCTCATTAGTGTAGTACACTCTGCAGGTCGACAACAGCTGTCTGAACAAGTCTGGGTAAAGATCATAACTCCTCATATGCATCGTCCTTAAGTCTATCCTTTGTACCAGTCTCTGAACCTCCTCAGTGATCCCCAACATCTGACAGGTCCTGTAATGAGCAAAATGTGTGGTCTCGATTTCCATGCCAGCCAAGCGTTGTTGAAAAACATATCATACTCGTCCCACTGCTCTGATATGTACCTGTCACTTCAATCCGCTCTCTATGTCTCTCTCTTATGATCATTTTCCCACTGCCTCTGCATATGGAATCCGATCCTTCTCTGCTTTAGGCCAAGGGGCCTGTATCGCTCCAAGAACAAACTGAATAGGTGCAGGTGGTGATGAAGCTCGTGAGACCCAGTCTGCAGGCGCATCAGAGTCGTCTGAGACATTCATGCGCTTTCGTGGAGGCATCTACGATCAATGACACAAGAAAACAAACTTGCAAATTAATCCAAAGCTCTAAGATCAACAAACGCATCAAAATCAGTATCAATCATCACATGCAACCATTAGCAACAGCAAAACCAGTATCAATTTCTCTAAATCCGTCCTAAATTCACCCTAAATCAGAGAATCGCAAGTGTTCGTCATCAAACTAAAGATTTTTGCAAAATTAGTCCATGCAATCACTAAGGCAACACGAAATCATCACCACAAGCCTTAAATAAGCATCAATGTACCATCAAACAACCAAAAACGCGATGAATTTTGAATTTTTATCTTAGGGCCGAAATTAAAAACGTAGAGGAAGAATTTACGAAATCATCACCACAAATCTAGGTCTCGGGTCGCGAAGGAGAAGAAATGAGGAAGAAGAAGAAGAAAGGAAATTTTAAAGGCACTTACCTCACGTGCAGGTGCGTCGATCAACGCATAAGGAGCGTCGATCGTTGCAGATCGCGACTACTAAAACGGGCCGGTTAAATTAAATTTTCTAGTTTAGAACGTACTTGTCAGTTTTTCTGATTCGGACCAGGTGCCTCGATCATTGCACATGACCACAACGATCGACTTAGTTCGTACTCCTTCCTTCCTTGCGGTTTGATTTCATCCGGTGCTTAAACCGCAAACTAAACAGCATAAATGCATTATAAACTCGTGGTTACTTCCTTCCGCTGAAAAAACTGCAACAGACCTGCATCGACCGACATACAGGTCCATGTCGATCGATGCAAGGCGATTTCAAGACTCATGACTTAGCTCTGTACGACAAAAACACCAAAAACGAGAAAACACCAAGTAAAATCGAATCATAAACACCAAAAAGAATATGTACAAACTTACCGGTGGGTTGCCTCCCACTCAGAGCTTCTTTAACGTCATTAGCTTGACCGGAAGGAGATTAGGCAGAGGGTGCATCATCCAGAGGCCGAACCTGACCTCTTGGAATCTCGGCCTTAGCCCAATAATGCTTCACCCTTTGTCCGTTGACAGTGAATTCCTTTCCTTCTGAGCTAATCAGAACAGCAGCACCATACAGATGCACTTTCTCGATTGTGAAAGGACTTGACCATCTCGAAAACACAGCTTACCTGGAAATAATTGCAAATGAGAGTTATATAAAAGTACCTGATTATTTGGCTCAAACTGTGTGGAGACAATCTTTTTGTCATGATATGCTTTAGTCCTCTCTTTGTCCAGATTCGAATTCTCATAGGCATGATGCATAATCTCATCCAATTCATTCAGCTGCACCAATCTCCTCTCTGCTGCAGGCTTCAGATCAAAGTTCATCTGCTTCACAGCCCATGCTGCCTTATGCTCGAGCTCAACTGGAAGAAGGCAGGATTTCCCATAGAGGAGATGAAACGGTGTAGTCCCAAGTGGCGTCTTAAACGCAGTCCTATATACCCATAACGCATCATCAATAGACCAATCCTTCCTTGTGTTCCCGACTGTCTTGTCCAGTATCTTCTTAATTTGTCTGTTAGAGACCTCTACTTGCCCACATGTCTAAGGATGATAACGAGTAGCCACACGATAATGAACACCGTGCTTCTGTATCAGCTTCTCAAAGACCATGTTGATAAAATGGGATCCTCCATCACTCATCACAACCCGAGGCACTCCAAATCTAGGGAAAATAATGGTCTTAAACAGCTTAAGCACCACCGAAGAGTCATTGGTTGGACTAGCTATTTCTTCTACCCACTTAGACACATAATCCACATCAACCAATATGAACTTATTCTCATGAGATGAGGGAAAAGGACCCATGAAATCAATGCCCTAGCAATCGAAAACCTCAACCTCAAGAATGAAATTTTGAGGCATCTCATGCTTCTTACTAATTTTTCCTCTCCTCTGACAGGCATCACACTGAGAGACAAACGAAAGAGCATCTCTGAACATAGTAGGGCACCAGACACATGATTGCAGAACCTTAGACACAGTCTTGAAAGTAGAAAAGTGTCTAGCATAATCTGATATGTGGAAATGAAATAAAACATCTGGAACCTCTGATTCTGCAATGCATCTCCTGTAAACGCCATCCGAACAGTGCTTATACAGATAAGGCACATCCCAATAGAAACTTCTTAGTTGTCTGAAGAACTTCTTCTTTGCATACCCCTTGAGATCATCTTGTCCAGTCTCTGCAGCCAGGTAGTTCGCAATATCAGCAAACCATGGTCGATCGGGCGTCTAAACAATGTAAAGATCCATGTTGTAGTGACCAATCTGAACCTTCAGAGTTTCTGGGTTCGTAATCACCTTGTGTCGATCGACGCATAGAGGTGTATCGATCGGCTCAACCCCGAGATGTGCATCGATCGTTGCCAAGGTGGCATCGATCGATGCATGCTCAACAATCCGACAGTTCTGTATATTTCTGTCCAAATCCGTTCTAAACACTGTCTCAATCAAATTTATGTTCTCCTCTGGTATAAAATCATCAATGGGGACGTCTTCTTCAACCCTGATCCTTGAAAGATGATCAGCAAATCCATTTTCAACTCCCTTCTTGTCCTTGACCTCAATATCAAACTCTTAAAGAAGGAGAATCCATCTCAAAAGCCTTGGCTTTGCATCCTTATTCTGCATCATGTACTTCAGAGCTGAATGGTCTATATGTACTATCACCTTAGATCCAACAAGATAGGGGCGAAATTTTCTCAAAAGCAAAGAAAACTGCCAACAACTCCTTCCCTGTAGTGGCATAGTTTCTCTGCGCATCATCTAGTGTTCTGCTGGCATAATAGATAGCATGAAGTTTCTTGTCCTTCTTCTACCCCAGAATAGCTCCTACAGAAAAATCACTTGCATCACACATAACCTCAAAAGGTAACTCCCAATCTAGTGGCTGCACTATAGGAGCACTCACTAATGCTTACTTGATCTGTTCAAATGCAGTCTGGCGATTTGCAGTGAACTCAAATTTCACATCCTTACATAGCAAAGCAGTTAGTGGTCTAGCAATCTTACTGAAATCTTTGATGAACCTCCTGTAGAACCCAGCATGTCCAAGAAAGCTCCTCACAGACTTCACATAATCTGGCGCCTGCAGGCAGGTCATTACCTCAATCTTGGCGCGATCTACCTCAATCCCAGCCTCTGATACTTTGTGCCCAAGAACAATACCATCTATAACCATGAAATGGCACTTCTCCCAATTAAGAATTCCCTTTTTTCGGTCTTCGACTCCGACTTGGTATTTCTATTCTCATGGCATCTAACCAAGGAAGAAGAGATGACCCGAGTACTTTAGGTGTAACGAGACAGTTATTGTTTGGTCCGTATATACCGTCAAGGGCGGGTGAAGCGTACCTTGAAGATATGAGGCGGATTCATAATTTTGGGAGGAAAATCGAGATTGCCATCCCTTCTCAGTTCGAGAAGCCGTACTCGGTTTGTCCGGTTTGATGTTGTGCCTACATGATTTACATCGAATAATGCTGGCTTTCCTTCCGGATTACATACTTCCTATTGGAGGCGCTGGCTAGTTTGGAACTATCCTTCCTCATATGTGCCCTAGTCTAGTAAAACAGATTTTTGGGTTCCAAGTGAGAGCGCTCGTGATGCGCCGTCCTCTTTCCATCGATGATTTCCACCATTTGGTGCTGGCGAAGAGGAACACGAGATATGATGGGCTGATTGGAGGGTTTTGATGGTGACCTCAGAACGAGATCGCAGCGATTGGCACGAAAAATACTTTATTTTCAAATTAGTCTTGCCACGGTCGGAGGGTTTGATTTTGGGAGGATCCAAACAATGTGGGATGTTGGCGCCGGTCAGACAAGGCGCCTATTGGATCGATTTATAACTGTATTGCGCTTAGCATAGTTTGGTAACTGATTTGTTTTGCTTTTCTTTGTTTTCCAGCTACAATTACAGAGTCTCCGCTTACCAATAGGCACTTCGGGCTAGTCGCCGTACTCGGGGTAGGTGAAATTAATTGGTTCTCACTCATCCTAGATCGTGTTTAGCGAGAATTGGAGATCAAAGATCGTCCAAATCACTTCCGTCCATAAAAAGGTACGCTTTTTGCAAGCTGTTTTAGTTTAGGCGTGATTTGTGAGTACTGACGGACAGTCTGTAATGTTTTGACGCAGCTTCTACTTCCGAGCAGTCCGATTCCATATCTTCAGAAGTTATCCCGCGTCAGATGGCCAGTTTAGCCAGACCGTCATTCCGTTCGAGAGGAACATGAGGGAAACCTCCGCTGGCTTAGAGAGAGTCTGATCTGGTGATGTGGTGTCCACAATTAATGTGGCGCTTAGTGACACACTTGTCATTACTAACATAGAGGTGATTCATGCTCCTCTGCCGATTGCTGGCGGAGGTGAAATCGAGATAGGAAGGGTAAGTTGTATGACCCTTTGCTTGTTTCAATATTACATGTGTGGTCGATTTTGACTTTTTTTCTTCATATTTTCAGTCGTTACACGCGAATCATCGTCATATCGCCTTGCTTGACTAAAGGTTGAGGGATGTGCCTCGCGTGGAGGAGATCGAGGAGATGAAGAAACGGATCAAGGAGTTGCGAGATCAGGCGCATGTCCAGAGGACTGCTGCCACTGCCCTGTCCACCAAACTCACAGACTCGACTACTTAGATCGAAGCTCTCCGAGAGCATGAATTCATGATCTATGCGGAGAGGGTAGCTATGGAAAACATCCAGAAGAGGCTAACGATGGTTGAAGGAGAGCACTATAGGCTGCATGATCAGAACCGCAAGCTCTCCGAAGGCTAACGTTGAGAGCATGCTATTAATCTTGGCCAAATTGTTAAGAATATACCTTGTAGGAATATGACTCGCGGAGAGACCGGCCTTAGGTCGGTTCTGGCCAAGGTTCGGGTCTGACCAATTGGGATTTTGTAGGATCTTATCCAGACTCGAGGGTTTGCGTGATCTGTGGCAGAGGTAATCCCATTGGGGAGGTTGTCTCCAACCGTGATACTAGATCTCGGTTGACTTGGATCTGCGACGGCGTCTTAGGGCGGATTCGTGTTTCCAGAGCCTGTAAATTTTGTTCCCATGGGAGCGTCCACCGGTGGGATCAACTGCTAGGGATCTATTAAGAATGGTTGTGTCGAGCCAGAATTCGTGAGTTCTTTTTCTTCAGGTCCCATTTTCTTTTTCGAGATATTTTATCGGATCTTTCTTATAGAGGACACTATGAACATCCCCACAGACGTTGCCAAAATTGGGATCTGGAAATCCACACTAGAGAATTGTAATTTGGGATAGGGAGTTTCGTAAGGCTAGCACCTCAAAGATCACACGATGCTTTAAAGAAGTATCTAAAACAATTAAAAGGTTTCGTAATTGTCTTGTATTGGTGAAATAATGATTACAATAGAGATCCCAAGAGAGAGTTTACAATGAGCTCATAGAGATGTTTTGTGTTTAAAAATAATGGAAAAAGAAGGCCCTTCAATTAAAGCCATTGAACTCCTTTTTGATGACAAGCTCTACATCCGTATTTCTTATAATGCTCTTGTTGGATTGAGCTTCGCGATCTCCGAACTATTGAGCTAATTTCGGAGTGATCCGTTTGACTAAATCAGCTCGATAGTTGACTCAAATATCAAGCACATCCTTCCTTGATACACATTCATTTTCTAGTTGATAAGGCGGGGATATGATAAGCTTCGGTTTAGGCCGGAGTAATGTGTCTAATATCGACATGTTTGAAAGATAAGGCCATTGGACTTATCGGCTGGGTGCAGATTTTGGTAATAACAGTTCCCTTTATATCTTTAGCACGAAGATGCACATTTGACTAGTTAATAAAAGTTATAAAACAAGAACCAATGTGAGATCGCCACAAAAAACTCATAAGTAAGCAGAAAGTGTAGGCTAAACCCATCAAATCCAGAGAATCAAAAGTTACGATGTTTGAAATCTTGCAATCAGACCACAAAACATATTCATAAGACATCACAGGGTCGTGACCAAATTAGAGACATACAAAGCAAAGCAAAACCACATAGATCGGGAACGAAATCCAAAGAAAAAGCTATGTGGATTAAAATCGAAATACAAGTAGAAATTTGACGCCCGGGAGGTTACATAAATAGGGCTCGAGGATAGATTTCAGATATCCGAGAGATCGATTCGGGAAAACACAGTATCAGAGGTGGGAGAAGAGAAAACGACTTAGTTTGCTGGGCTCAATTATTGAAAAACTATATCTATTAATTTAGATCAGTTTTAACGGTTTATTAACTCTATCAAAGGATAATTAATTTCACTAATTGTTTAGGGGAATTGACTACATTTCAAAATATATTTTTCTCATTGAAAATTTTAAGTAAATTTTTGTGGTTTTGACATTATTCAATATATCTTGTATGAAAAATTGTTTATGACCTAAGTTCATACGAGAATTTGCCGTTTTCCCGAGTTTTATAAATACAACCACAAACCTTGCTTTGATATCAAATTTACAAACACATAGTAAGTAAAACCACAAAAAGGTTTTAAAACTCAAATGTGTATTTACGATAATGTTTAAAGGAAAAATAAAAATAATAAATAGTGGAAATTTTATTTATTAAGATCACTCACATGATTACAAATAACTCACTTTGTTTAGTTACAACTATTGCCAAACTTTTGTATTTAGAAAAATTAGGCTGTAGGATGATATATCATGGTTTTTACCGGTTTTATGTCATGATATAATTGTGTTTTTGTGTTCTTTTGTGTTCTTTTAGAGTCTTTTACAGGTATAATCAGGTTTGGAGCAGAATTGGAGATATTGGAGCATTTTGGGATTTTTGGAGTGCTTGGCCGAGAGATTGAGCTCACTGTCCGATTTTGAGATCATGCATCGATCGACACACCTTTGGTGTCGATCGACACACCTTTGGTGTCGATCGACACACTAGCGAGTTGGGCCGATTCGGGGGTTTAATGAAGATTCAAGATTTTGCACTTTGGCCCAGAAGTTTCCAGTATTTACAAAGAAGCCCCAGCCGAGATTATGCCTATATAATTAGGATTTTGGTGTTTATTTTAGATACGCTTTCATAATTAAGAGCAGAGAGTTTTTAGAGCTATTGGGGCTGATCTGATCATGTACTTCACTTTATTTTGGAGAAGATTTCGAACCCCTTTATTTATTTAATCTCTTTAATGATTTCTATTAATTCTATGATTTCTGTTTCATTAATCATGTCTGAGTAGATTCATAGTTAGGTTTAGGGTTTCTCATTAAGGATTTCATGACTTGCTAGACTTGTTTAATTCAGTTAAGGATTCACATGAATAGAATGTTCTTCGATCTAAATTGAGTTTAATGCTAGTTCTAACATGATCAATTAGAATCTAGATCTTAGGTTGCTAAATACGACACGAGAGTGTGGTTTAGAATCTGAACTATTTAGGTTGAGCAATTAAACTTCTCGCAAAGGAATTTGGTTTAGTTTAATTGTGAACATATCGAACTTGAAATTAATGCTGGTTTAATCTGTTAGTAATTGCAAAGGAATTTGGATTACTGCACTTAGACTTAGAGAATTCTCGCAAAGAGATTTGGTAAATTCTATATCCGTGATTTGAGTTCTAGAACTGTGCTTAATTAGATCCTGACTGATTGATTTGTCTGCTTGTCTGATTTCCTGAGAACGCCCTAGACTTAGCGCCTTTAATTAACTGCTTTCACCACCAACAATCTGCTACTTGTTTACTTTCTTGCCTTGCTATTTAGTTTATTACAATTTGCTTTCTTCTTAGTTTAAATTCCTACGGTTCTTTATCTATCGAGACCAGAGTCTCAGTGGATTCGATACCCTATATACTTTAATCACTTAACTGTGCACTTGCAGTAGAATAGGATTAAAACCTGACCCTATCAAGTTTTTGGCGCCGTTGCCGGGGACTCTTAGAGTCTTCGATAGGATCGAACTTAGGGTTTTTACTAGGATTTTTTATTTTTGTTTCGTTTTGTTTTGTTTTTATTTTAAGTTACTAATTTTTCTCTGTTTTCTCTCTGTCGCAGGTACCGATTTCGCTTTGCGTCGATCGTTGCACCTTTGTGTCGATCGTCACTAGGCGATTCTGAGATTGAATCGATCGTTGCACTGATAGCATCGATCGTTGCTTGACGATTACAGACAGTTTATGCAGACGCGTGAAACTTGAAGTAATCAGAACCTGGACCTCGTTATTCTCGGACTTGAAGAACTTGGACGTCTAGAGAGGACTATCAGAAGAGAAAGAAGAGAAAGGATGGTGGTACAGAAGCTAATCATTATGCATGATGCTCAAGGTACCCTGAGGGACCGAGACAACAATCCGTACAATGCTGCTGGGCATCGGATTGACGCTGAAGGGAATGTAATCCCTGATCCTCCTGAGCAACCGCAACAGGAGCAGAACCAAGGCCAAAGACAGGCCCAAGGTAGAGAGATGGTTGTCCATGAGAGGACTTTAGCTGACTACAACAGACCGGATGAGTTTCATGCAAACCGGTCAGCTCTTGTGATGCCTGGTTTTGAGAGGAATGATTTTGAGATCAAAACCATCTACTACTCGCTGATGAGACAGAATGCCTTCCATGGTCATCCCACGGATCAGCCTATGGATCACATTGATCAGTTTGAGGACCTAATCAATGGCATGAAGTATGATGGAGTCTGCCAGGATTATCTGTTCCTTAAGCTCTTTCCATACAGTCTCGCTGGAGACGCTGCTGCATGGCTGAAGCAACTGCCACCTGGGCAGTTTGATACTTGGGCAGCCCTGAAGAGTGAGTTCATGCGTCACTTCTATGATGATGCGCGTTCCGATCAGTCCAGACAGGATATACTCACATTTTCCCAAGGACCTGTGGAGCCTCTTAAGACTGCCTGGATGAGATTCAAGAAGTACCAGCGTGACTGCCCACACCATGGATTCACTAAGGTCACATTTCTAGGTATCTTCTTCAGAGGCATAGATCTTCCATATCAGTCTGCGCTGGATAACTCCAGTAATGCAAACTTCAACACCAGGACTCCTGCACAAGCTAAGCAGTTGATTGACAACTTAGTGAGCAGCAACAGTTGCAAGACTATGGATGAGAGAAAGAAGAAATATGGTGGAAGTGTAGAGAATTCAGAGATGCTGAATTTAGATCTAAGCTGGACACAATTTGCAATCTCCTGGCTGGTAAGAAGGCTGTCCACTTTGCCCAAGATGTTGAGGTAATTCAGCCTGAGGAGGACACTCAGGAAGAAGATGTGAATTACATTGGAGGATCTGGTTTCCAAGGTAACATATTTGGTAATCAGCAGGGAAACAGATTCTTCAATGGAGGACAAAAGAGTGCCTTCGCAGGCAATCAGAACTCAGCTGGTTTTGGACAGACTAGTGGTTTTTAGAAACCTTTTGGACAAGGTACTCAGAGAACCTATGGATCTTCATCTTATCAGACTCCTCCTGCAGCCACTGCTCATGGAAGTAAGATGGAGGCAATGATGAAACAGCTGCTGGAGAGTCAGACTAAGAGTGCTGCAGACTTCGACAAGAAGATAGATACAGTCTATGAGGAGCTGAATGGGAAGTTTGAATACCTGAGCGCACATATGAAGGAGCTTGATGCTAAGGTTGCAAGAACTGCTGGATAAGCTCAGAGGGAAGATGGATATCTCCCAGGGCGAACTGATGCTAATCCCAAGTACCAATGCAATGCAGTGACATTGAGAAGTGGTAAGGAGTTGTTACCTGGCCAGAAAAGGCAGTTAAGTGTTGAGGAACTCGTGGAAATTGAAGAATTGGAAGATGGGATCCGTGACATTCGCAATGCATCGATCGACGCCACCAAGCAACGGTCGATGCAAAGCGATAACGAAGAAACTATCGTAGCAAAGTCACCCAGCAACGATCGACACAACTCCAGTGACAGTCGATGCAAGGCAACTGCAGAGAGCTCAAAACCAGAGAAACCGAAACAGTCAACCGAGAGGGTTTACAAGCCTAAGGTACCTTATCCCAAGAATCCCAGAAAGGCTAAAAACGATAGGCAGTATGCCAAATGCAAAGAGTTCATTAAAAAGGTGAAAGTTGAAGTGCCTTTGATTGACTCCATGGAAACCTCTCCTGTGATGAGGAGATGTCTTAAGGATATGATTGCTGGGAAGTGTTCTGATGAGGAGAGTGTAATGATGATCAATGAGGTGTGTAGTGCAGTGATTCAGGGCAGAATTCCTGAGAAGTTAAAAGATCCAGGAAGCTTTGTACTAGATTGTGCTATCTACAGGGGGAGATTCGAAAGGTCTCTATGTGATCTTGGTTCTAGTGTGAATCTTATGCCTTTCTCAGTTGCTAAGAGTCTCGGGATGACTGACTTTATACCCACTAGGATATCACTGGTTTTGGCAGATAGAACAATCAGGATTCCCGAAGGATTATTGGAGGATGTGCCCATAATGATTGGCCAATGTGTGATTCCTACTGACTTTGTGGTTCTGCAGTATGGAGAGGAACCAAAGGATCCACTAATTTTAGGCAGGCCTTTCTTAGCTACAGCTGGTGCGATGATTGACTGTCAAGGAGATAGAATAGTTCTAAATGTGGGTGATCTGAAGATGAGTTTTGATATGGACAAGCTGGCAAAGAGACCAACCATCGACGGACAAACCTTCTATGTTGACACACTAGGTGATTTGGCTACAAAATACTTTCACAAGTCACATGCTGAAGATCCACTAGAAAGAGCTTTATTGAGCTCTATATTGGAGCTGGAGTACCTGCAGGACGAGCCAGCAATGTGCTATGCAAGACTGATGGATTCGGTTGAAGTGGCGATGAAGGTGGAAGTGTCTGACGCGACGATGCAACGATCGACACCAACTAAGCATCGGTCGTTGCAAGTCGACAGAGACTGGGCCGAGGAAAAAGCTCCGAAAATAGAGCTGAAACAACTTCCAACCGGGCTAAGGTACGCGTTTCTTGGACCAAATTCAACTTATCCAGTGATTGTTAATGCTAGTTTGAACAACGCAGAGCTCACTTTACTGCTAAGCAAGCTGCGCAAGCATCGCAAAGCTCTTGGCTATTCCCTTGATGACATTTCAGGTATCTCACCAGAGCTGTGCATGCATCGGATACATTTTGAAGATGAGTCTAAGACATCTGTTGAGCATCAGAGAAGGCTTAATCCTAATCTACGGAAGTAGTTAAGAAGGAGATTATGAAACTCCTGGATGCTGGGATTATCTATCCTATTTCAGACAGTGATTGGGTAAGTCAAGTCCATGTAGTGCCTAAGAAGGGTGGAGTTACAGTTGTGAAGAATGAGAAGAATGAGTTGATCCCCACTAGGACTGTAATGGGACACAAGATGTGCATAGATTACAGGAAGCTAAATGCTGCAACCAGGAAGGATCACTTTCCCTTGCCTTTTATTGATCAGATGCTGGAGAGGTTAGCTAATCATCCTTACTACTGCTTCCTCGATGGATACTCAGGTTTCTTTCAGATTGCTATCCACCTAGAAGATCAAGGAAAGACCACTTTCACTTGTCCATATGGCACATTTGCTTACTGTAGGATGCCTTTTGGACTCTGTAATGCTCCTGCCACCTTCCAGAGATGCATGATGTCCATATTCACTGATATGATTGAGGACTTTATGGAGGTATTCATGGATGACTTCTCAGTCTATGGATCATCTTATAATGATTGCTTAGATAATCTGTGCAAGGTGCTGACTAGATGCGAAGAGAAGCACTTGGTCCTTAACTGGGAAAAATGCCACTTCATGGTCAGAGATGGTATTGTTCTTGGACATAAGGTATCTGAAGCAGGGATCGAAGTAGACCTCTAAGATTGAGGTAATGACCAACCTTCAGGCGCCTGATTCTGTTAAGTCTATAAGAAGCTTTCTCGGACATGCTGGCTTCTATAGACGGTTCATCAAAGACTTCAGTAAGATTGCTAGGCCACTAACTGCTTTGCTGTGTAAGGATACCAAATTTGAGTTCAATGCAGACTGTCAGACTGCATTTGAACAAATCAAGCAAGCATTAGTGAGTGCTCCAATTGTTCAGCCCCCAGATTGGGATCTACCTTTTGAGGTTATGTGTGATGCAAGTGACTTTGCTGTAGGAGTTGTTCTGGGACAGAAGAAGGACAGAAAGCTTCATGCTATCTATTATGCTAGTAGGACACTAGATGATGCGCAGAGAAACTATGCAACCACGGAGAAGGAGATGTTGGCTGTTGTCTTTGCATTTGAGAAATTCCGCCCCTATCTTGTTGGCTCCAAGGTGATTGTTCATACTGATCATTCAGCCCTGAAGTATCTGATGCAGAAGAAGGATGCTAAGCCAAGATTGTTGAGATGGATTATGTTGCTTCAGGAGTTTGATCTTTAAGTGAGGGACAAGAAGGGAGTTGAGAATGGAGTTGCTGATCATCTTTCAAGGATGCTGGTTGAAGAAGAAGTGCCCATCAATGATTATTTGCCTGAGGAAAACGTCAATATGATTGGTACAATTTTTCAGACGGATTTGGGCAGAGAGTTGCAGAACTGTCGGGACAACCGCACAGTGTCGATCGATGCCACATTGGCAACGGTCGATACAAGTATCGGGGAAGCAACGATCGACACATGCACACGCAACGGTCGATGCATACCTGATACGAACCTAGAATCCTTAAGTATCAGAATTGGGAATTATGACTTCGAAATTGCTGCTGTAGCAATCACTGATCGACCATGGTATGCAGATATAGCTAATTACCTTGCTGCTGAGACTGAACCAGATGATTTGAAGGGTTATGCAAAGAAAAATTTCTTTAGGGAGCTTAGAAGATACTACTGGGATGAGCCTTACCTCTATAAGCACTGTTCAGATAGTCTTTACAGGAGATGCGTTGCTGAATCAGAAGTTCCAGACATCCTTTTCCACTGTCATGGATCAGATTATGCTGGACATTTTGCTACATTCAAGAATGTGTCTAAGGTTCTGCAAGCAGGTTTCTGGTGGCCTACAATGTTTAGAGACACTAATTCTTTCATCTCTCAATGTGATGCCTGTCAGAGGAGAGGGAAAATCAGTAAGAAGCATGAGATGCCTCAGAACTTCATTCTGGAAGTTGAGGTTTTCGATTGCTGGGGCATAGATTTCATGGGTCCTTTTCCCTCATCCTATGGGAATAAGTTCATCTTGGTTGTTGTGGACTATGTGTCTAAGTGGGTAGAAGCAATAGCTAGTCCAACCAATGATTCTTCGGTGGTCATTAAGCTGTTTAAGACCATCATATTCCCCAGATTTGGAGTGCCTCGTATAGTAATTAGTGATGGAGGATCTCATTTTATTAATAAGGTCTTCGAGAAGCTGCTGAAGAAGCATGGAGTTCATCACCGAGTCGCTACTCCTTATCACCCTCAGACTAGTGGACAAGTCGAGGTTTCTAACAGGCAGATTAAGGAGATCCTTGAGAAGACAGTTGGAAGGACAAGGAAAGATTGGACAGCAAAGTTGGATGATGCATTATGGGCTTACAGGACAGCATTCAAGACACCACTTGGGACCACTCCATTCCATCTGCTATATGGAAAAGCATGTCATCTGCCAGTAGAGCTTGAACACAAAGCAGCATGGGCTGTAAAACAGATGAACTTTGATCTTAAGTCTGCTGCAGAGAGGAGATTAGTGCAGCTTAATGAGTTGGATGAGATTAGACATTTTGCTTATGAGAACTCAAAGCTGTACAAGGAGAGGACTAAGGCATATCATGACAAGAAGATTGTCTCCAGACAGTTTGAGCCTAATGATCAGGTACTTTTGTATAACTCTCGTTTGCATTTGTTTCCAGGTAAGCTGAAATCAAGGTGGTCTGGTCCTTTCACAATCAAAGAGGTACGTTCGTATGGAGCTGTCGTTCTAACTGGAAAGGACGGTAATGAATTCACTGTGAATGGACAGAGGGTGAAACATTATTGGGCTAAGGCCGAGATTCCAGAAGGTCAGATTCTGCCTCTGGATGATGCACCCTCTACCTAAATCAGTTGAAGTGTCAAGCTATTGACGTTAAACAAGCGCTGAGTGGGAGGCAACCCACTGTTTTCGTTTTTGCATTTTAATTTTAGTGTTTTTGTAGGATTTTACGTTTTTTCTGGTTTTGGTGAGTTTTTGTTTGCAGGTCTCGGATGAAACGCAGTGCGACGATCGACACGATCGTCACAACACGATCGAAATCGCATTGCAGCGATCGTTGCAGTCCTGAGCAACGATTGATCATACACGAAAAATCGCCTAGCAACGTTCGATGCACCTAGTGCAACGATCGATGCCTGAGCGACAGAGGTAAAACCCGACAGAACCCAACCAATCCTTTTAACAAATTTTTCTTTCTTTTTGCCAATCCTTCGCTTGACACTACTGGGGACAGTGTGTCTTAAGTGTGGGGGAGGTTCTACTAACTTCTTTCTTTTGTTTTCTTAGAGTCAGTCAAATTTTTAAAATTTGTTTTATCGAGTCAAAACTTTTAAGTAGGAAACAATGATTTTTTTAGAAGATTAGCAGCACTTGCAGGAACTTAAGTAACCATTGGGATGAAACTGCAGATTATCTCTGACTATTAGAAAACCCAGACATGGATCAACCTACTGAGGACACCCACATCACTTCAGGTATCAGAGGATCCTTTTACTGACTTCAAACTTAATACTGACTTAGATTTCTCACCTAAGGGCTTGGTATACTTTGTGTCGGATTCCCTTGTTAGTTCTGACACACCCTGTAAACATGTCCTATTTAGTTCCCTTCTCCCCTTCCATAAAATAATATAAAAAGATAATAAACTGAGGATGAGTTAGTAAGTCCGAAGTGGTCATGGGAATGGTAGCTACAACTTTCATATCCTGTGCATCCATGGAATGTGTCCAAGGTACACCCCTTAACGGGAAGAGCACTGATAAAAAAAATAAAATGATACCCAATGGGGAAAAATCAGAATGCTAAGGAAGGGAAAAGAGAAGAAAGGGACTAGAGAAAGATAGTATGGTGGTCTAGAGCTGATAAGGTAAGAGTCCATGTGCCTTTGATCGATACTCCTTAGGTGAGACCGCACTTAAATACTTGCAGAAGTCAGTAGGGTGAATTTGAATGCGTGAATGTGACTGTGGAGTTTACTTAGGACAGTTGCTAAGTGTGGGGGAAGTATATGTTGGTCTTGATTTCTGCAGGTTGATTCTTTCATGTGGTTTACTAAGGGGAATCTGAGTGTTGCTGCTTCTAAGATGAAAAGAGTTTCTGAAGAGTTTTCAAACCTCTTCACTACATTCTAGTTCTTTGTTTTGCTTGAGGGCAAGCAAAGGCTAAGTGTGGGGGAGTTGATATATCATGGTTTTTACCGGTTTTATGCCATGATATAATTGTGTTTTAGTGTTCTTTTGTGTTCTTTTAGAGTCTTTTACAGGTATAATCAGGTTTGGAGCAGAATTGGAGATATTGGAGCATTTTGGGATTTTTGGAGTGCTTGGCCGAGAGATTGAGCTCACTGTCCGATTTTGAGATCATGCATCGATCGACACACCTTTGGTGTCGATCGACACACCTTTGGTGTCGATCGACACACCTTTGGTGTCGATCGACACACTAGCGAGTTGGGCCGATTCGGCGGTTTAATGAAGATTCAAGATTTTGCACTTTGGCCCAGAAGTTTCCAGTATTTACAAAGAAGTCCCAGCCGAGATTATGCCTTTATAATTAGGATTTTGGTGTTTATTTTAGATACGCTTTCATAATTAAGAGCAGAGAGTTTTTAGAGCTATTGGGGCTGATCTGATCCTGTACTTCACTTTATTTTGGAGAAGATTTCGAACCCCTTTATTTATTTAATCTCTTTTATGATTTCTATTAATTCTATGATTTCTGTTTCATTAATCATGTCTGAGTAGATTCATAGTTAGGTTTAGGGTTTCTCATTAAGGATTTCATGACTTGCTAGACTTGTTTAATTCAGTTAAGGATTCACATGAATAGAATGTTCTTCGATCTAAATTGAGTTTAATGCTAGTTCTAACCTGATCAATTAGAATCTAGATCTTAGGTTGCTAAATACGACACGAGAGTGTGGTTTAGAATCTGAACTATTTAGGTTGAGCAATTAAACTTCTCGCAAAGGAATTTGGTTTAGTTTAATTGTGAACATATCGAACTTGAAATTAATGCTGGTTTAATCTGTTAGTAATTGCAAAGGAATTTGGATTACTGCACTTAGACTTAGAGAATTCTCGCAAAGAGATTTGGTTAATTCTATATCTGTGATTTGAGTTCTAGAACTGTGCTTAATTAGATCCTGACTGATTGATTTGTCTGCTTGTCTGATTTCCTGAGAACGCCCTAGACTTAGCGCCTTTAATTAACTGCTTTCACCACCAACAATCTGCTACTTGTTTACTTTCTTGCCTTGCTATTTAGTTTACTACAATTTGCTTTCTTCTTAGTTTAAATTCCTACGGTTCTTTATCTATCGAGACCAGAGTCTATGTGGATTCGATACCCTATATACTACAATCACTTAATTGTGCACTTGCAGTAGAATAGGATTAAAACCTGACCCTATCATAGGACCATACACAACACCATTTTTAAATGTATGACCATACCCCACTGACTTTTATTTTAATTCCATGTTTACCCCTATATCTGTATAAAGATCTATTGATTTTCCAAGATTTACATGTTTCCGTCGCTAGTCTCTATGGACAAGTAATTGCGCTTGCACCTGCTTTATCTCCAAAACTCTTTAGACCCAACAATCACTGTCTTCTCCTCTATATCCACATCTTCACCGTCTTCCACCACACCTTCCCTCCTCTCATATTTATCTTCATCCACAAATTTCTTTTTTTTTATTAGGACATGTAAATCAGAGTTAAAAGTTGTAATATTTACGCAGGCACATATCATAAAATATCATCATTTGGTATAAAATATCATATGTATCTAAAATGTTAACAATACTAAATAAAATGTTAACGGCTCAAAAATTATAGCGCCACAAATATTGTCATATATGTAAGTCTAAAATTGCATATATATCCAAAATGTTAGCAACACCATATAAAATCTTAGCGTCCCCAAATAAAATGTTAACGATACAAATCCAAAATATCATATGCATCAAAATTGTTAGAAGCACCAACTAAAATGTTAGCAACGCCACCACCCATTGCTATATTTTTTTCTTTATATATATGAGTTACTATATATTATAGTAAAATCTTAACACCCCCAATAAAATGTTAACGATACAAATCCAAAATATACTTTTTTCTTTATATACATGAGTTACTATATGTTATAATAAAATCTTAGCGCACCTAATAAAATGTTAACGTTACAAATCCACAATATCATATGTATTAAAATTGTTAGCAGCACCAACTAAAATGTTAGCAACCAAAATGGGAAAAATCAGAGAATTGATGTATACATGTGTTGGTAGTGCCATAAAGAGAAGAAGAGGAAGCATCAACATCTGATTTTGAAGGTACGCTCAATATTTGTGTTAACACATACCCTATTTATGTTAACTAGTTAATAATTGATTTTACACGCTCAATATTTGTCTTAACACATACCATAATCACTGAGTCAACTCAATGAATATGAATCACATAAATGTTTGCTCAATTTCTCACGATCGTGGTGGATCTACACCAAAAAGAGAAAAATTGATGTTTAATATCTATATAAATCTATTGTTCCACAAATCACAAAATTTTGTCGAAAAAAACTCACCAAATCAACTCGTTATAATCGGTTTTTTTGGATCTTGACTTGAACTTCATCTTTTCCAAATTTTATCTGAATTTTTTGGTAAAAATCGAAAGCATAGAAACGAGATCTGAAAAATACTTTGTTCGAGAGGGGAGAGAAAAAGAGAGAATGAGAGAGGGGATAGAAGAAGATAAGAAGAAGAAAAAAACACATGTGATCTTATAAGATCTTACATGCAACTTTTAAGGGCCATTTAGTCATTTTGCCCACTCTCAAATGGTTTCGAAAATAGAAGAAAAAAACACACCTGATCTTATAAGATCTTACGTTCAACCTTTAAGGGCCATTTAGTCATATTGCCCTCTCTCAAATGGTTTCGAAAATAGAATTTCCATTTTGTTAATTTTCATCCTCTTTTGTATTTTCCAGTTAAATAACCCATGTATTTATAGTATAAAGACTAAGAAACGAATTTTATGTACATGAATTTATCTTTAAAAAAACTCTTTAAAAACTCTAATATTCAACTCACTTGGTTTGGTTACAACTATTGCCAAACTTTGGTATTTATAGTATAAAGACTAAGAAACGAATTTGATGTACATGAATTTATCACATTTATTAATGCTGGAACTAATTGACATCAGGACATTGTCAAATTTTTCATGAAATTGTTATGGAGCTTGTTTAAGTCCATACAATAACTTCACAAGTCGACAAACTTTGTGTTCTTTTCCTGAAACAACAAATCCATCAGGTTGTTTCATGTAACTCTCCTCTTTTAAATCACCATTTAAAAAGACAGTTTTTACGTCCATTTGATGTATTTCTAAATCTCGTAATGATAGAATGTCTATCAGCATTGTGATCGAAGTTATTCTCGTTATCGAAGAATATGTGTCAAAATAATTTGGACCTTTTTTTTCCTAAAACCTTCCACCAAAAATATTTCCTTGTCCTTATCAATTCAACTATATCAAATTTCATTTTCTTCTTGAAAATCCATTTAAATCCTAGAGCTTCACACCCTTGAGGTAAATCGGTTAAATAGCATGTATGACTTTGCATAATAGAGTCGATTTCACTATTGATATTCTTCTTTCATGAAAGTGCATCATGTGTAGATATATTTCTACATTGAAAGTTCTTGGCTCATCCTCAGCGAAAAAGCTATTATGAACTCATAATTGAATGTCTTTTCATTTCGAGCTCCATTGAAAGTTCTTCTTCTTCATTAAAGAATTTGATTTTATTCATCTTATTGTTCTTCGAGGTGGAAGCCTCATTACATTATTCTTACGAGTAACTGCCTCAACATACATCTTAAACAACCCATCACAGACAATCCCCTCTCCCAAAAGCATCCCATGCTTGGATAACACCAGCTTATCCGCATATATCTTAATTGTGAATCCATAGTTGCTTATGAGAGATCCCATGATTAGATTCTTGCACATGACTGGGACGTTGTGAAGGATTGTTTAGTTGATCCTGATTCAATTCTTAGATTCATATCAACCTAAACATGCGATCTAGGTTCTTCTCAGAATAGAAACAAATGATGATCTCACCTTATACCTGTTTGCAGCGGAAAGAGATGGTATGTCTGAGATCAGAGAAACACCGAGGGATGAATCCTCCAAAGGTTCACACACGCGATCACAGAAAACGGCTGCTAGACCACAAGGAGCTCGGCGCAGAGAGAGAGAGAGTTTTCGGCTGAGGGATTAGGGTTAATTGCTCAGAAACTCGAGTTTTACCTTATAAAACTTGTCTGATTCCATTTGGGCCATTTGGCCCAAACACCAATTAACTAGACGGCATTCGCGCACTGTGTCGACCGATACCCCTTGTGTATCGATCGACACACAGTGCCTAAACCGTTTTATTCTCTCTAAGTACAGTAAATGCCTAGCACTTTTACCGTACTTCTGCTAAACCGTTCCTACACATTTTCCTGTTAGCTTAGGCGTGTGACCCATATGGGATCATATAATAAAGGCAATAAGTCCAAGACTTATAGATCATGAGCGGACTCTAGAAAGCCATCATGACCCCCAGTATTATATGACTTATGTCTGATCATTGACATACTCTTACTTTCTAGAGACAGTACCGAGATTACTGGACACAATTCCAACAATCTCCCACTTGTACTGGAATCTCTGTATTCATAATCCTTTTGTCACAATATCTCGATTAGTCATAAGGCAAGATTGGTGTCATCCTTATAAAGCCTAATCTTGTTCATCGGACTCTGATTTGATACTGACAATCCAAACGACTCGGGACAGTCCGTTTGAGCATGGCCATGCATTTTCCAGTATTCAAATCTCCGATTGGCCTAGAGATATTCACTCCATTTATATTGGAGGGACAAATTCCGTCTTGTTCCATCACTGTAAACTATTCATTTCATAATGTACCCAAACAAGGTCCTTATAACTATCGCAGAACGATAGCGTTAGACAATGATCAAAGTGCATCAGTCCATGTGCAGTCACATGCATGCGAACTCAGGTCTAAGGACTATACTCTATAGTCGTAGTAAGAATCTCTTATGACACAGATATAAATATCCTGAAGAGTTCTTATAAGCGGGTCTTGTCCGGTCGTATGTTCCCAAACATACACCTATGTACTGACTTTGATGCCGCGCATCTATGACACACTGAGACTTTGTCATAAGTCACGTACCAATCCAGTCTCACACGGTTGTTGGTGTTCCAATTTCAACAACCTTCGACTAGGGACGGGATGATATAAACATCTATCAAATATAGGGTCTCATGATCAAGCTAAATGACTTCGATGACTCAAGATCAAGTCATTTACTTCGATGACCTATAAAATGGTTCATATCACTTTGGAACGATTATTTCATCACAGTTAAAATAATCTTGAAATAATAATTTCATTAAACATAAGAATGTTTTACAAGAACATATCAAATAACTAAATAAAAGCCCTCAAACTCCCACTCAAATTTAGATTACATTTCAATGTCTCTAATGCCTACAGCTTCAGTCAGAAACTCGAGCTTAGGCCTTGGGAGTGGCTTTGTCAACGGATCAGCGACGTTATCATCTGTCTGAACTCGGCTGATCTTGACTTCCTTTCTATTAATGATGTCACGTATCAAGTGAAATCTTCTTAGAACATGCTTGGATTTCTGGTGTGATCTTGGTTCCTTTGCCTGAGCTATAGCACCATTGTTGTCACAAAACAGTGCCAGAGGCTCAGCCGCATCTGGTATCACACCTAGTTCAATAATGAACTTTCGTATCCAAACAGCTTCCTTCGCAGCTTCTGAGGCGGCGATATATTCAGCTTCTGTAGTGGAATCTGCAACAGTGTCTTGCTTGGAGCTTCTCCAACTGATTGCACCGCCATTCAGACAAAAGATATAACCGGACTGTGACCGGAAATCATCTTGGTCTGTCTGGAAACTTGCGTCCGTGAATCCACTGACTTTAAGCACATCACTTCCACCGTACACTAAGAACTTATCCTTAGTATGTCTTAGATACTTCAAGATATTCTTTACGGCAATCCAATGGTTTTCACCTGGATTTGACTGGTATCTACTCGTCATGCTCAATGCATAAGCAACATCAGGACGAGTACAGATCATGGCATACATGACAGATCCTATTGCAGATGCATAAGGAATATTCTTCATGCGCTCAAGCTCAGCAGCCGTCGTAGGGCTCTGCTTCTTGCTTAGCGTTGTGCCATGTACCATTGGCGTGAAGCCCTTCTTGGAATCCTTCATGCTGAATCTTTGTAGGACTTTGTCAATGTATGAATCTTGACACAAGCCTATCAGCCTTCTAGATCTATCCCGGTAGATCCTGATTCCAAGAACGTATGCGGCTTCACCCATGTCTTT
Organism: Orychophragmus violaceus; assembly: GCA_030180135.1. Classification (NCBI taxonomy): domain Eukaryota; kingdom Viridiplantae; phylum Streptophyta; class Magnoliopsida; order Brassicales; family Brassicaceae; genus Orychophragmus; species Orychophragmus violaceus. The sequence goes on from CM058240.1 coordinate 39,208,840, forward strand.
CATGGAAAAACAACTTCCAAGCCAGTCCTTTACCGACTTTAGCATTGGAACGTCGTTTCCGAGAAGCAGTATGTCATCGACATACAGAATAAGAAATACAATCTTGCTCCCACTAGATTTCTTATACACGCATTGTTCTTCTTCGTTTCTGATGAAGTCAAATTGCTTGATCGCTTCATCAAAACGAAGATTCCAGCTCCTCGATGCTTGCTTCAATCCATAAATGGATTTATGAAGCTTGCATACTTTTCCAGCATTCTTTGGATCTATGTAACCGTCAGGTTGTGTCATATACACATCCTCTTCCAGAATACCATTCAGGAAGGCGGTTTTCACGTCCATCTGCCAAATTTCATAATCATGAAAAGCTGCAGTTGCTAGTAGAATCCGAATAGATTTCATCATAGCCACTGGTGAATAGGTTTCATCGTAATCCACACCGTGAACTTGTCTGAAACCTTTTGCCACCAACCTGGCTTTATAAATCTGGACATTTCCATCCACGTCAATCTTCTTCTTGAAGATCCATTTGCACTCGATGGCTTTTACACCAGCGGGTAAGTCAACCAACGAAAACACTTGGTTGACCGACATGGAGTCCATTTCGGAATCAGTGGCCTTGCGCCACTTAGAGGAATCTGGGCCCATCATGGCTTGATTGAAGTTCGATGGTTCATCACCATCAATGATCAAAAGATCATGACAGTCAGTCACGAGGAATCCTTGATATCTCTCAGGTTCGTGACGGATCCTCCCGGATCTTCGAACTTCAGGTACTACAGGTTCAGGCTCTACAATTTCTTGTAGGTCCTCCTGCTGCTCTTCCTCATTAGGTTGAGCAGTATCCTGTTCATCTTGAATTTCTTCAAGCAGTACCTTACTCCCACTGTCTTTCTTAGAGAGAAACTCCCTCTCAAGAAAGTTACAATCCCGGGCAACAAAGATCTTGTTCTCGGAACGTAGATAGAAGTAATAAGCCTTGGTTTCCCGTGGATAACCAATGAAGTAGCATTTGTCAGATTTTGGTGTAAGCTTGTCTGAGATCAATCTCTTGACATAGGCTTCACAACCCCAAATTCTGAGATAAGACAGCACTGGAGCTTCTCCAGTCCATAATTCATATGGTGTCTTTGCTACTGCTTTCGATGGCGCTCTGTTTAGAGTGAACACTGCTGTTAGCAGAGCATATCCCCAAAGGGATATTGGAAGGTCTGTGTGACTCATCATAGATCGAACCATATCCAATAAGGTCTGATTTCTCCTTTCAGACACACCATTCCATTGAGGTGTTCCAGGAGGAGTGAGTTGGGATACGATCCCACACTCTCTCAGATGATCACTGAATTCTTGGCTTAAGTATTCTCCTCCTCGGTCGGACCGAAGAGCCTTAATGCTTTTGCCAAGTTGGTTCTGTACTTCATTTTGGAATTCTCTGAACTTCTCAAAAGATTCAGACTTATGTTTCATTAAATAAACATATCCATACCTACTTAAATCATCAGTAAAGGTAATGAAGTACTGATAGTTTCCTCTTGCATTTGTGGACATTGGGCCACACACATCAGTGTGTATCAGGCCCAATAAGTCACTGGCCCTCTCGTTAGGTTTATTAAAGGGGGCCCGTGTCATTTTGCCCATCATGCAGGATTCGCATTTCTCACATGACTCAAAGTCAAATGAGCCAAGAAGTCCATTCGAATGGAGCCTCTTGATGCGTTTCTCGCTGATGTGCCCTAAACGACAATGCCATAGAAACGTTCGGTTCTCCTCATTAGGTTTGAACCGTTTGGTATTAATGTTATAAATTGGCGCGGATTGATCGAGTATGTAAAGCCCATTCATAAGAGGGGCAGAACCATAGAACGAATTGTTGCGATTGAAGGAACATAATTTATTCTTAACTGAAAAATCATAACCTTCCAAATCCAACAAAGAAATTGAAATAATATTTCTGCTTATAGCAGGTACAAAATAACAATTATTGAGTTCTAAAATCAATCCCGAAGGTAAAGACAACAAGTAAGTGCCTACAGCTAGCGCTGGAACTTTCGCTCCATTCCCAACTCGTAGCTCCACTTGTCCTTGCTTCAGCCTTCTACTGTTGCTGCCTGCATATTAGTACAAATATGAGCCCCACAACCAGTATCCATAACCCATGAGGTATTATCAGAAGTAGTTGTATTAACTTCTATAACAAAAATACCTGTCGAAGAAGTCTCAAAAGTCTTCTTCTTCAATTCCTTTAGACCTTCCTGGAATTTCTTACATTCTCTCCTCCAATGCCCTGGTTCTTTACAGAACCTGCATATGTCAGTTGGCCCAGCCTTGGACTTGGGCTTGGGCTTTGGCGTGTCCTTGTCCGTGACTTGGACAGCCTTGGCCTTTCCCTTATCCTTAGCAGAGGATTTCTTAAACCCCTTGCCCTTCTGCACCATAAGCACATTGGGGTCCTTGGCGGTTTTCCTCAAATTGGGCTCCGCAGTCTTGAGCATTCCGTGAAGCTCAGGCAATGTCTTACTCAAGCCATGCATGTTAAAGTTCAGAATGAACTGATCATAGCTTGCAGGTAATGACTGCAGAATGATGTCGCAGGCAAGTTCCTGGCTGATTGGGCAGTCGAGTTTCTGAAGATGATCGAGATAACCCATCATCTTCAAGACATGAGGACTCACTGCCGCATTCGCAGCCAACTTGCAGTCCAAGAGGTTCTTAACTGTTTGAAACCTCTCAGTCCTAGCCTGCTCCTGAAAAAGCGATTTCAGGCTTGCCATTATCTCGATGGGTGACAATACACTCTCGAACTGTTTCTGCAGCTCAGGAGTCATTGTCACCAACATCAGGCAATAAGCATCATTTTCATCTGACGAATGCTTTTCCCAAGCATTATGCAGAGTCCTGGCGGCATTGGCAGGAGGCCTCTCGGGGAGAGGATCACGAAGGACATAATCCTTCTTCTCCTGCTTGAGGACTAGCCTCAAGTTCCTTGACCACGTCAGGAAGTTCGTTCCAGTCAGCTTCTCCTTTTCGAGAACAGACCGGATCGAGAATGAGTTTTGTGTGCTTGTAGTAGTCATAGCTGAAATATATAGATAAAAAGGTTATTAGTTAAAATGTTCAATATGATTAATCTCGTATTAAAATTTAATATGATTAATCACGCATTATATTCAATAACATAAGTTACCCTCAATAGAATATAATGATTCCAAGATCCACATATAACTAAGATTAAAGTGGGCCACTGGCCGTCACCAAACCTTAGCTTATATCGGTAAGCCCTATATCGGCTAATTATATCCGTGATATAACTCTTGGTTGTGAATCTGGGCCCGAGGCCCAATTCACTCTGATGTCTCAAGGCCCGGGACTCCCGATGGCCCAGTCAAGAAAACCAGACTATACAGTCATGTAATCATTAATGTCTGGGACTCCCAATGACATTTATGAATCACAAACCGTCTTATCCACGCAAAAGCAGACACCCTCACACTGTAAGGCCATGAATACAATTGAATGGGCTTCGACAGCTGACATAGAATGGACAAGACATCCAACGCTTGATATTATTTGAGGTTCGTAGGTTTATTTAAAAAATTCATTCCCAAAATAGAAGATTACTATTTCGGGAAACTTTCCATTTTTGGAAACCTACTATTTTTGGAAACTTTCTAAAATTGGAAACTTTCTAAAAACGGAAACTTTCTAACTTTAGAAATTTCTTAAAATCCGAATCATGCAAATCTAGAAACTTCTATAAATTAAGAAACTTTCTAATTTCAAAATATCGGAAACTTTAATTTAAAATCGATTTATATTCTTTATAAAATAAATTTTAAATTAATCTGAAGAAAGACTCAAATAATTGGCCCAATTGTTTTAACTTCTTGGCCCGAGGCCCAAGAATTGGTCCATGTCCAAGACATGACCCAATTGTCCAATTAAATGACATAACCGGTCTGGTTCATTAAAATTGGTCTAACCAAATTTTAATTACTACGATGACCACAATTGTCAACCGGTTATTTACTAAACCGGATTTTCTCAATTTATTTGGTCCAACCAAATCAAATTAGAAAATCCTGGTTTAGGCACTAAATCCAATAATTCTTTCGACATTGGATTTCTTGTCCCGGTTTAACCAGACTTAATAAAATTATTAAATCTGTTTATTAAACCAGGACGAATTAATTTTAATCAAAATTAAACCGAGCCTTAAACCAACCATGTCGATCGATGGACCAACCGTGTCGATCGATCCATCAACCACATCGGTCGATGCTCTCAGCATCGATCCTGCATCGATCGTGCATCGATCCTGTATCGATCGATGCTCTCACGCATGCACTGAACCGAGCCAAAACCCTAACCGTGTCGATCGATGTGCACCAACCGCATCGGTCGATGCACCAATATCGAACCTGCATCGATCCTGCATCGATCGATGCTTTCACGCGTTAACAGGGTTAGCCGATAGACTGTATCGACCGATCCATGCGATCGTATCGATCGATCCATGCGATCGCAGTCGATACAGACCTCTTGAAATCGCATTCTACCAAATCATATAGCTTGGTTTCTGCAATTTTATGTGTGTTGAGATTTCAATTCTTGTTGCTTAAATGGTTTCTCTTATCAGTAGTTGATTCAAAACACTTTTAAACAAGAAAACAATCCTAAACATTGAATCTAAACAAGAAAAACCAGAACCTTGCTCTGATACCACTGAAGGATTGTTTAGTTGATCCTGATTCAATTCTTAGATTCATATCAACCTAAACATGCGATCTAGGTTCTTCTCAGAATAGAAACAAATGATGATCTCACCTTATACCTGTTTGCAGCGGAAAGAGATGGTATGTCTGAGATCAGAGAAACACCGAGGGATGAATCCTCCAAAGGTTCACACACGCGATCACAGAAAACGGCTGCTAGACCACAAGGAGCTCGGCGCAGAGAGAGAGAGAGTTTTCGGCTGAGGGATTAGGGTTAATTGCTCAGAAACTCGAGTTTTACCTTATAAAACTTGTCTGATTCCATTTGGGCCATTTGGCCCAAACACCAATTAACTAGACGGCATTCGCGCACTGTGTCGACCGATACCCCTTGTGTATCGATCGACACACAGTGCCTAAACCGTTTTATTCTCTCTAAGTACAGTAAATGCCTAGCACTTTTACCGTACTTCTGCTAAACCGTTCCTACACATTTTCCTGTTAGCTTAGGCGTGTGACCCATATGGGATCATATAATAAAGGCAATAAGTCCAAGACTTATAGATCATGAGCGGACTCTAGTAAGCCATCATGACCCCCAGTATTATATGACTTATGTCTGATCATTGACATACTCTTACTTTCTAGAGACAGTACCGAGATTACTGGACACAATTCCAACACGTTGACCACATTAGTCAGGGTGAACTCTTGTACATAACTGAGCTTGAGAATAACTTTTTCATGACTTTCAATCTTTGAAAATGCAGAATTCTGGTAAAGACTTTGTCATCGCTCTTGGACTTAGTGTATTTTGAACATCTCATGATCTATGAAAATGTGTCTTGTAGCACCAATATTATATCACCAAGTCTTTGGATGGCTTTCAAAAACATTGACCTCAGTGAAAACAACATTCAGGTCATCCTGAGTAAAGTTTGCTTAAGCTTTTTTGCTGCGACACTTAAATGATTTGTGTCCTTCCTTTCCACAAAACTTGCAATAACCCATGAACCTCCACAGAACTTTCAATAACCCATGAACCCCTGAGAAGTCTGGTCATTCAGACCATTCTTGTTCTTGAACATCTGAGAATTCTTTAGTATGATCTTTCCCATTACCTTAACATGGCGTCTCTTGTTTTGCCACTTTCTTTGCTTGTTTTTTTTCCGTGTTCCACAACATTCGTGTTGGGTTCACAAATTTCCACACCAACTCCAAATCAACCATGTCTTCTGTCCAGAGACTATGTGAAGTCAGACAACTAAGTCTTCAAGGCTTATCCACTTTTTCTTCAGTTTAAGGTAGTTATTGAAGTTTGTCTATCCAGGTGGAAGCTTCTCAATGATGCATGCAACATGATAGGTCTCACATAGCCGCATTCTCTCAGAATTAATCTCATGGAGGAGATTCTCAACCTCTTCAACTTTATTCATCAAGGGCTGAGAGTCCACCATTTGAAAGTATTAGAATCTCACCATTGTGAACTTTTGAGATCAACCATCTTCAATACAGTACTTTTTATGTAGGCATCCCATAGATCTTTAGATGTTTCAGCATTGTTGCACACAATTAACAGAGGGTCAACAAGGTAATTCTGAATATAGCCTTTACACAAGAATTCACATTGTTCTCAAGCATGAACACTCGCAAGCGCACGCGGAGCACTGTTAATCCGCTGGCACAGTAGGCTTCACTTCCTATGTGAACCTGCTCAAATGGAACATTGTCAGATATAAGAACATATTCTTCTTCCACATCTTAAACACAATCCCATCAAACGTTTTGGGAGGAGGATAAACTTGATTCCCAGTTGGAACTTTCATCGTAATGATGATCTCAGAGGTTTAAGCAGCAGGAACACCCGCTACTATCAAAATATTACGATTACCATCGGCCACACTGGAGGCATTTCTGATTTTATATTTTCATTCTGAAAACATATACAAACACTAGTTAGTAAAGATTTATTATAAAAATAATTAAATCTCAAGAGTATTTGATTTCTATTAAACTGAAACAACTCTTAATATCGACAGTATAAGAAAACCTTCTTAACGCTCAATATATGATATTATGTCGTTTATAGCGTTTGCTAAATGACTATGTTTGCGCCAGCTATAGTAGACCACGACTATATTATAGCATTTACCGACTTGTTATGGTATGTGGCCCATGTGATAGCAATGTTTTGACTTGCTATGGTTAGATATACCTTACAATAGCTTTTGTTTAAGACACTATATATATGTTATATTAAACATATGTGTAGCTTATTATCCATTGGATTTAGAGAAATAAAAAATTATATTTGAAATTTGATTCAAAATAGGGCCAATTGCAAAACTACACCCGAAATTAAATTCAACCGTAAAACTACCCTTACCCTTCTTCTTCCTATCCTTCGTTAATATATCACCTTATTAATATGGGCATTCATGATAATGCCATCGTCACACTTCTTGCAAAGTGTGATATTCTTACCAAAAGACAAAAACACCCGAAAATATTTTGGGTATTAACGAAAATGCCATCGCCATGAATGCTCAAAAACCCTGACAACCACCATCGCCGGCGATTTAATGTGTAATCAACCCCTTTTCTGCCATTAAAGCTCAAAAATAGAGCTCGGACGTTCTCCTCTCTGATTTCTCCCTTTTCCCTCCGATTTTTTAATTCAAATGTAGCGAAATGGCAAAACACGACTGGGATTTCAGATTTTCGGTGATATTAGACGTTCTAGGCAATCGACAAGGCTAAAAACAAACTGAAATGGATATTGGTAAGAATTTTTTGCATATCGTCGATTTTCAGATTTGAATTGTAAACTCAGACTTTTGCTTAAGTCTAATTTTTTTTTTGTAAACTTCAATATGGTCAACAAGACGGTAGTTTTGCAATTGACTTTAAATTAACAGACCTCCTTTGAAGTCTGGGATATTCCTACGGAAAAAAAATATATCAGACTTCACCAAGAAGTCTAAATAAGCAGAGGGTAGTTTTGCAATTGACTGAAATTTGATTTTTTTATTCGGACTTCTTATGTAGTATGACAAAAATTTGGAGTGAATTTGACTTTTTCTCAGACGGAATCCGGTCCGAAAATAAAAAGGGGTAGAAAGAGTTATTGACCAAAATTTTCAAATGTGGACAAGAAATAAGGGGCAAAATTTTAGACTTCTAAAGCAGTATGAAAACAAGAGAAAAAAATATGAGACAACACTAGAAGTCTGAAATGCAAAACTTTTGTCACAGGGCTATGGAAATTCGAAACACCAAATTTTGGTCAACGCCAAAAATACTCCAAAATGCAAAGTTTTTTTTTATCAGACTTTCCCTCGCTGTCTGAATATCTTTTCAGAGTGTAATAGAAGTTTGTTACAAAAAAGGTCAACCACAAAAAAATTTGGCCAACCCAAAAAATACCCACTACTTTTTGTCAGATAGCAGTAGAAGTGTGAAAACTATCAAACTTCTTGGAGAAGTGTGATAAAAATGTCAAATTAAAAGTCAATTGCAAAACTACCCGTTTTTGTTCTCAAACTTCATAAGCTGTCTCACAAAAAAAATTCAAAAATTTACAAATCAGTCTTCGTAAGCTGTCCGAATGGCTGTCAGACTGCATCCTCTGTCTGCTTAGATTCATTTCAATTTCAAAATACCCTCTTTTCAAGTTGATTTTAGTTTTTATAAATGTGTGTTAGTTGTATATGTTCCCCATGCCTGAGTTTTACATTCTCATGTTTGGTAATTAATTTTAATCAATTTTTGAATAATATTGGCAATGTATCTAATAAAATCAGACTTTGCAAAGAAGTTTGGTTTTTACCAAAAGATCTCTAATATGGTTTATATTTGTTTGTGTTTACAGATAATGGTTTAGTTACCTGTTAATTTTGGTGAATGGGTTGTGAGAGACAATATTTGGCATTTTGTGAATGATAAGCTCAAAGGAGGGTGCTTTATCACTTTGCGAGATGGTTCTACACATCGAGAACTTGTTGAGAAGTTACAAGATGATTATATGTTGGACAAGAAAACCGAGCTGGTGGAGTTATCATATCCATTTCCGGAAGCACTCTTGAAACAAATGGATCCGGATAGCCCTCTAGTTTATGTCACAAATGATATGCAAGTAAGGACCATGTTCGAGTTAGCTAATACGCATTTAATCCATATTTGTTTCACGAGCTCATCCGGTATGGATGATGATGATGCGGGGAATCATGATGAAAAATATGAAGATGAAGATGTAGACGAAGATGGCAAAGATGAAGACTGGAATGAGGAAAATGAGGACTCAATATAAAACGATTTTATTTGTGGTGGTGGTGGTGATGATGGTGTGGGTAACTTGGATGTGCATGAGCATGTTTTTAAGAAACACGCTGAGGCTTACTATGATGATGTTGATTATACCATGTATGGGAAAGTGAAACATGAAGATGTAGATGTGGAAGAAGATGAATATTATAAGAAATATGAAGATGAAGATGTAGACGAAGATGACAAAGATGAAGACTGGAATGAGAAAAATGTGGACTCAATATCAGATGATTCTATTTGTGGTGGTGGTGGTGGTGATGATGGTGTGGGTAACATGGATGTGCATGAGCATGTTTTCAAGAAACACATTGAGGCTTACTGTGATGATGTTGATTATACCATGTATGGGAAATTGAAACATGAAGATGTAAATGTGGAAGAAGATGAAGATTATAAGAAATATAATTTGAAGGGTATGACTAATCGGTTTGTTGAAGAAAGGGACTCGTTCGAGGGTATCTTTCTCAACAAGTTTTTTGATAGCAAGAAAGACTTAATATCAGAGCTGCGTTTGACGGCGATAATGAAAAAATTCGCATTCAGGATAAAGAAGTCTGACAGGAAATGTTTTGTGGCTAAATTTCGTGTGGACGGATGCAAGTGGATGCTTCTAGCGGCTGTGAAGAATGAACCAAACAAGTATTGGGTGATGATCTATTCAAAAAACCATACATTTTGGGTGGTGGACCGGATGTCTACGAGTAAAAGTTATACTCCACATTATGCTGGTTTGTTGTTTAGGGAATGTTGTTGTATAATTGAACAGATTACACCAAATCATGTCAAAGTATCAATGAAGAAGCAGTTTGGGATCAAGATGAGCTACACAACTGTATACAGAAAATTATTAGATGCTCAAAGGATTGTAAGAGGATCAACGGAAGATGGGTACGAGGGACTGCCTTCTTTTTTGCATGGAATCAAGCAAACCAACCCGGGACCAATAACTGCTCTTGAACTAGATGAGAAGAATAGATTTAAATATCTATTTATAGCATTTGGAGCATCCATGCATTGGTTTACGTTTTTTAGAAGAGTTATTTTTGTGGATGGTACTCATCTTAATGGAAAGTATGGCGGTGTTATGCTAGTGGGGGCCGCGCAAGACAGAAATTATCAAATATTTTTGTTGGCTTTCGGAATTGTAGACTCTGAGAATGATGCCTCGTGGGAGTGGTTTTTCACTAAGCTGAACGAATGCATTTAAGACCAAATCATTTGGTCATAGGCTCGGATAGATGAGTCTCGATCAAGACTGTGTGTGAAGCGGTTTTTCCTTGGGCACAGTGAGGGATATGCTATTAACATCTACAAAATAACGTAGTTACCATGTTTAGGGAAAAACATCTTTTGTACTTGGTAAAAGACGCGGCTTACGCATATACGATTTTAACTGATACATGGCCTCCTTACGAGCGGTAAATCCTTAACTTGCTGATTACTTGGAGGAGGTGGATGTGAGTTTGTGGTCACACGTGCATTTCGGTGGAGTAGGTAGGTGTGCGATCTGAAAATTTATTGTCAGACTTAATATTTTCTATTCAAACTTCTCATGATGTCTGATTTTAGAGTTAGACTTCTCCTGCAGTCTGATAACAAAATAGTGTTTTTTCTTAATACTTTTTAGTTCTCACTTGTATTAACCTGTTTCAAATTGTTGGAGAAAGGTACAACATAAAGACGAGCAACATTGCCGAATCTATTAACTCTGCAGTTAAGAAGGCAAAAGGATATCCCATATATTTCCTTGTGGAGTTCACACAAGAGAAGCTAGGGACGTGGCTCGGTAAAAGGTGGCTAGATGCATTCAGTCTCACAACATCATTTACCCGAGGAGTTGAATATATGCTGGCTATTCGTAAATATTTTGCACAGCCTCTCGCTCCTGAACCATTCCGGATGGTTGTGTTGGCGAAGCCTCATCAGATCAATCCCGGCATCAATTTGCTGCATTCAGCCAAGAATGTGTTAATGTATTTATAAAAATTAATCATAACCAGACTGCTACAGAATTCTTAATATACAACCAGACTGCAACGGAAGTCTGAATTCACAACCAAGCTGTCATGGAAATAAGAATTTACAACCAGAGTGCAACGAAAGTCTTAAAACAGACCCATATAAAAACGAAGTATACTGACCGTGTCATGAAGCTATTCCTTGGGAGGGCGCAGATCATAATACCATTGGAGTGATGTGCTCACTGTCCTCTGCGGATAACCCCTACAAATAAAAATACGCTTGTTAGACATAGAGTAATAAAATACATTATACAGCTTACTCTAGGTAGAGTGTTAAGACATACATATGTTTTTTGTTATAATCATTAAGTGCCTTCACTTGGAGCTTGGTTAGAGGACCACAAGGGTCATATCTCGGTGTAATATGTGCTTGGATCACATGTTTAACTGGAGTCTTCACCTTCTCCTTATATTTAAACACTTTTGCCTTCGCATGAATATACGGTTCAGTTGTGTCTGCTTAGTGTCTTCTTTCAACCTCCTGGCAGCATCAAAGTCTATGCCCGGAGCCGACTGTGCAACGATTAAAACACTCGGATCTCTGTCCCCAGTACTACTCTACATATACAATCTGATAACCCGTGTTAAACATAAAGTTTTATTTAAAGTTCACACCAGAGTCAAACTTCAATAGAAGTCTAATAACTAAAACACATCACCATCAAACTTCCACAAAAGTCTTATATAACATATATGTGGAACTCTAATATCAGACTTCTTTAGAAGTTTAAGATATTTTGAATGCTGATTTAAAATCACACCACCGTCATACTGCAATATAATACTAATACCAGAAATCCATGTTTAGAGTAAACAAAACAAAAAAGGAAAAAAATGCGGTTATGTTCATGTTTTAACAAACAACAATATTCATACTTCTAACAGGTCTACTTCTTCTTAAGGGCTTTCTTCATAAGTCTGGTACTTCTCGTAGGCTCATCTTTCTTTTCCTTATTTCATTTAGAGTATGAGTGATTGGAGACTAACCCCATCATCAGCCGCATTCTATTTGCACTAGTAAACAAATTGCATATAGCCACGTTTTATTTCGTGTCTATGGCTAATATTTCGTGGCTATAAGAGGCTTTAGTCACGAAAAGTCACGAAACAAATGTGGCTATACGATTGTGACTATTTTTTCGTGTCCAAATCATGACAAAAAGCCACGTTTTGTCACGAAATATTCGTGACAATATTAGCCACGTTCTGTCACGTTTATTTCGTGACATATTGCCAAGATTTGTCACGGTTTATATCGTGGTTACCATTTTGCCACGATAATGTCACATTTTATTTTTCGTGACATAAACACGTTTTATGTCACGATATATTTCGTGACATATGGTTAATTTATCACGTTTAGTCAAATAATTAAATGTGGCTGATTTCAAATGATTTTTAAAAACAAAAGAAACGAAATACAAATGTTTGTATTTCATAAATATTACAAAACTGAATCTTCCAAATTGGTTTATACCAATACATTGTTCGACTATTACAAACACAAAACACAAAACCATTACAAACACAAAACTATTACCCACATAAAACTAAGACAAACATTCACCATGTTCACACAATTTGAAAGACTAGAGAAGTTGACTACACCACCTATCCAAATCAGTCTGTTGAGCTTCACTCAAACGAGCATGTGAGTGATTACCTGATTTGGAAGCTTAAGCCTCATGAGGAGCTTTAGCAGGAGTAGGAGGAGCTTTAGCATGAGCAGGAGGAGCTTGAGCAGGAGCAAGGGAAGATTGAGTAGGGGCAGGAGGAGCTGGAGCAGCAGCAGAAGGTTGATCAGCAGCAGGAGCAATCTGTTTGGTGACACCAAGATGCTGAAGATTCATATTGAAGGAAGCATTTGTTGCAGCCATCCCTTCCTTGAGCTCTTTCTTCAAATCAACCATATCATCTTTGATAGCTTCATTACTCGCCTCCAACCCGGATATGCGCATCTCCATGTCCAGGTTGCGCTTCAGAGATGTTGCGACAGATTCACACCGATCAAAATCTCTAAGCTGAACACTCCCAATACCATATACTCGGCCATTGGTTGACTGACCACGCTGAAAAAGGGTAAAAACAAGTCAAACCATTGGGAGATAACTAAGCTTAATCAAATAGACAAACAAAGGGTAATAACAACATAAACTAAATAAAACTAGTTTCAAAGTTGTTACCTTGATAAACTCCTGGTCCAGTAAGATGCGATGTGTAGTAGCTGTTGATCCAGTTTGGCTGACGCCATTGGGACATCCATCATCACGTAGCAACTCAGCAACAGCCTGCTCTACTTCTTCGACAAGCTCCTTGGCTCGTTCATCAACATAGGTCCCATATTTGTGTTTGGGAGTCTTCTTCACAAGCTCTGTGTAAGGAGGTGGTTCAGTCAAACCAGACTCGACCATCTACACAGTAAATATAATTATTAGTATCTATCTAATGTAAAGTAATAAATAAAGTATAATGTGTTGAATGAAAAAAAGATGGATCTACTTACCATACCATGCTCGATCTGCAAGAAGTTAACCGGACCTGCACTGTGCTTGTGCATCTGTTTGCCGCTGGGCAGAGATTCGAGATTTAGCAGCTGACCGGCTCTTCTTAATTGATCCCTCTGTTCCCCAATTCTCTAGCAGGAAGTCCCAATCCTCTGCGTTTATATATTTTGGTTTCTTTCCCTCCCTCTTCTTCTGGTTGATTCGCTGGCATATAGTAGTCTGTGTGTGGAGCTTCCACCTGAAGTAGACCTTGTCATGATGCTTATCTTCCCAGTAGTAATTTTTCTACAAAAAAAAACAGTAAAGGTATCAGTAAAAGTATAGAAAAGAATGCTTTATAATGTAAACATTACACTAACAGTATTAGATAAAGGGAAAGAAACCTTACAATGAAAGTGTGCCACCACTTATCACGTCTCTCGTCTTGAACAAACTTCCAGCTTGCCAAGGTCCCATGTAGTATGCCTGCCATGTTGTTCTGATAAATGCTTGGACAGATGGGTCTACACCGAACCTGAAATAATACAACCAAAACAATGACAGAATGCATCAGACCGAATCAGACAGAATGCATCAGATATAACAGAATTATCACACACGACTGCAGAATGCACCAGACCGAATCAGACATAATGCATCAGACAAAACAATGACAGAATGCATCAGACCGAATCAGACAAAATGCATCAGACAAAACATAATAATGCGAACAACTTTTCACCTCTTTTTGAGTTTATGATGAAACAGAATTCTAAGTTATTAATCAAACTACACAATGCAAAGCCAGCTAGCAGAACAGATAAAAGAAGGGCTTACACAACCGATAACCAAATCCTAAACAAAACACAGAATCAATCAAACAGATAAAAAAAAAGAGCAGACAGAAATCCTAAACTAATACTAAGCAGAACAGATAATCAAATCTTAGATGCCGAAAGGTATGAATGCAAGCAAATATCAACTTAGGCCTATTCTTAAAACCTTCCGAAACAAGCTGAGCACAACTAGCAACCAAAAAACTTCCAGAACAGAATTATCACACACGACAAAATCCACACAAACAAGCAAATAAGTATCAGGTACAAAGCAAGCACGAGCCGATTCAATCCTATCAAGTATAGATGCAACCAGTGCTAACAACTTATCACCTCTTTTTGAGTTTATGATGAAACAGAATGCTGAGTTATTAATCAAACTACACAGAATCAATCAAACAGATAAAAAAAAGAGCAGACAAAAGAGCAGATAACAGAGGTTACGACAATGCTCCATTGATTTTTTTTTATGGAGCCGTGGCTGGTTTTCTCTGCTTGGAGCACGCAGTAGAGCATCTTCAGTACGCCGTGTGCAGTTGTTTGCAACAGAAGAGGTTGCAGCTGTGTTGGAGAGCTTTTGGAGGTATCGAATGAGCTGAAGACAGACACCGTGGAGGCATGGAATGAGCTGAAGAAACATGCCTCCTTTGTTGCATTTCTGGCAAGGTAAGACAAAAAAAAAAGTTAAACCATTGTAATCAAAACATAAACCCTTAATTAACCCCGAAATCAAAAACCCCCAAAATCGAAACCCTAATTTTACATCCCTAACAAATCGAACCAAACCAAGCAATCGCAACATCCCACATCGAAACCATTAGCTAATGAAACAGATCGAAAACATAAAACCCTAAAATCGCGATTCAAATCAAAACCCTAATTTCACAATCATAAATAATCGAACCCTAAGACATGCAATCGAATCCATTAAAGAAGGAAACAAACCGAAATTAGTAAAAAAATTATCAACTAAAATCCATGAAACCCTAAAATCTCGACTGTAAATCGAAACCCAAATCGAACCCAGACATGCAATCAAAACAGCTAGAGAAAGAAACAAACTGAAACTATTAAAAAAGTATTAACTAAAATCCACTAAATGCGAATGAAATTCAAAACCCAAATCGAACCCAGACATGCAATGGTAACAGTTAGAGAAAGAAACAAACCTATGAGATTCAAGTCGTTCGGTCATTGACGACGACGGTCGGAGGCGTTCGTTGTCGTTACCATGGTGACGACGGCGGTCGGAGGCGGAGGATACCGACGAAGAACAGACGAAGAGACGAGAGAGAGAGAGAGAGAGAGAGAGAGAGAGAGAGAGAGAGAGAGAGAGAGAGAGAGAGAGAGAGAGAGAGAGAGAGAGAGAGAGAGAGAGAGAGAGAGAGAAGGTTATGGGAATGTTGTTGGGGCGAGAAGGGTGTGTTTGCAAGTGTTTATATAGAAAGCTAAGTCAAGTGCACCATGTTCTGAGTTAGAAACCGTATATACTCTAAACTCTCTCCATCCACAGTGAAAGTTAGAGATTTTATTCTAAGTGTTAGACTTAGTAAAAAATGGTCCGAGAATTATTTTGGTTAGGAGCCAAATTTAATGGGTTTTGAAGCAAAAGTTATTTGGTTTTGGAGCCAAAATAATTGGATTTTGAGCAAAAATATTTGGGTCTGAAAATATATATGGGTTGGAATTTTTTTTTATATAAACATCTAATAATATAATAATTTAAAAAATCTATTTTATAAATACATAATTTGGAAAAAAAAAATCAATTACATAAATATTCCAAAAAATATTACAAAAATCAATTACAAAAATTTTCCAAATTGGTGCCGTTGACCAAGCCCAAACATTCAAAGATTAACGCTTAAAGAGTCATTATCTCGAAAGGGCATATTAGGAACATAAGTCCCACATTGGTAGTTAAAAAGGATTATTAACAATATATAAGAGATATAGGATACTCTACTTATCACCAATTAGTTTTGGGTTAAAAACTCATATGACTTAATACTTTTAACATTTTAGGTGACTACACATAGAAAACTGAGAAAATTAAATCTGAAGGTTCATCTCCTTTCCAAACTTCCTCACATCTTTCGGTTTGAAAGCATAAAAAATGACATAATCTGACATTACTGCTACATTACGGACACATCTTTCTCCACGCATGTAAAGCACTGCTGGAAATACATAGAGGTGCACCACAGCAGCAATACCCATCTGTAAAAGCATTAGCATTTTCAAGTTGCTAATCTCACAGTCTCACACCAATTTAATTATGGATACTTAAAACAAAGACTGGTTAGATGAAAACTACCTCAATATAGATGATGTAAGCTGAAGTGTCAATAAATGGATGAGCCAAGAGAGCATAAAACGACATTGGAAATTTAAAAGCAATCGCTGCTTAATATGATGATAGCTTTTTCTTTGCTGCCAAAGCTTCTTCAACTGCTGCTGTCCTTTTAGCAATCGAATCTTCCCCATCATTGCTGTCAAAGAAAACCTCTAACATAGTTAAAAAGGAAATTTAGTTAAAAAACCACTTAACTATAGATGTTTTGGATAAAAACTAAACCTTTCAACTAATTATCACTTAGTTTTTAATCTTTCCGTTTAAAATACTATTAAATTAAAACTGTGTTTTGAGAAAAAAATGACAAGTATTTTTTTTTAAAACGACATAATTTTTTATTTAACATAAAAAATTTCAATGAAAATACCCTTCAATTAAATATGATTTTAAGAAAAAACCCCTCAACTAAAAAAGTTAATACAAAACACCCATAAATAATCGTTTCTTAATATTTTAACCTCTCGTTCAAATAATATCTCTAATTTGAATATATACTCTAAACTCTCTCCATCCACAGTGAAAGTTAGAGATTTTATTCTAAATTTATTTTTTGCTACAAGTAAGCTCATATATGTCGTACACTACAAGAAAACAGGCTTTTTGCGACTCTAAATTGCGACTGATTTTATAGTCGCTAAATATTGTGACTACTTAGCGACTAAGTTGCGATTGATATTGCGACTAATAGAGAACAGTCGTTCTTTAGTCGCTAAATTGCGACCACAAGTTATACGTCGCTAAATAACGACTATTTAGCGACTAAATTCGGTGAGTCGCTAAACGGTATTTTTTTAGTCGCTAAAAATCGGTATAAAACACGTTTTAAATGTTCTGAACCGGGAGTACCTAACTTGTAACTAAATTTACGAATCAGTCGCAAAATTAGTCGCTAAACAGTCGCAAAAATTTATATATATACAAACATGGATCAACACGATTTCTCCTCACCCACACAACAAAGATAGACGAAAATGTTGAGACAAATCCTAAATCTACTGTTCTCAAAAATTAACCTAAAACCTTAAATATTACCCTTCAAATCTTATACCCTAAACCGTAAACAAGCCCTAAAACTCAAAATTATAAACAAAAATCTAATAAATAAAATCCCTATTACTATATAACATATAAAATCAAGTACAACACTTAAAACCTTAAACATTACCCTTCAAACCCTATACCCTAAACCCTAAAAAAATCCTAAAATTTTAAATTATAAACAAAATTTTAAATAACTAAACCTCTAATTACTATATAATATATAAAATCAAGTACAACACTTAAAACCTTAAAAATATCCTTTAAACCCTATACCCTAAACCCTAAACAAACCCTAAAACTCTAAATTATAAACAAAAATTTAAATAAATAAACCTCTAATTACTATATAATATATAAAATTAAGTACAACACTTGAAATCTTAAACATTACCCTTAAAATCTTATACCCCAAACCCTAAACAAACCCTAAAACTCTAAATTATAAACCAAAATCTAATAAATAAAACCCCTATCACTATATTACATATAAAATCAAGTACAACACTTAAAACCTTAAACATTACCCTTCAAACCCTATACCCTGAACCCTAAAAAAACCCAAAAACTCTAAATTATAAACAAAAATTTAAATAACTAAACCTCTAATTACTATATAATATATAAAATCAAGTACAACACTTAAAACATAAACACTATACCCTTTAAACCCTATAACCTAAACCCTAAACAAACCATAAAACTCTAAATTATAAACAAAAATTTAAATAACTAAACCTCTAATTACTATATAATATATAAAATCAAGTACAACACTTGAAACCTTAAACATTACCCTTAAAACCTTATACCCCAAACCCTAAACAAACCCTAAAACTTTAAATTATAAACAAAAATTTAAATAACTAAACCTCCAATTACTATATAACATATAAAATCAAGTACAACACTTAAAACCTTCAATATTATCCGTCAAACCATATACCTTTAACCCTAAACAAACTCTAAAACTCTAAATTATAAAAAAAATTAATAACTAAACCTCTAATTAATATATAATATATAAAATCAAGTACAACACTTCAAACCTTAAACATTACCCTTAAAACCCTATACCCTAAACCCTAAACAAACCCTAAAACGCTAAATAAAAAACAAAATTTTAAATAACTAAGACTCTAGTTACTATATAATATATAAAGTCAAGTACAACACTTGAAACCTTAAACATTACCATTAAAACCCTATACCCCAAACCCTAAAACTCTAAATTATAAACAAAATTTAATAACTAAAACTCTAATTACTATATAATATATTAAATTAAGATACAACACTTATAACCTTAAACTTTACCCTTCAAACCCTATACCCTAAAATCATATTCTAAACCTTAATACTAATACTATTCCGCATTATAATCCTTACTATTAACCATAAACTATTAAGTCTTAAACAATCATTTAATTATTATATTCATAACTAAAATTTAAAACTTTTAAAATGATTTTAGCCTAACATATCCAAAAAATTCAACTCCTTAACTTAATATAAACCACAAACCCTATATCCCAACACTTATAAAAAAAAAGTATTTCTAAATCAAAAAATTTCAAACTTTATATCCTAAACTCCATAAACCCTATACCCCAAACTAAACTATATACCCCAAACTATAACCTTAAATTGTAAACCCTATTATAGTAAACATTATATTAAAAACCCTAAGCACATGAATTTAAAAATTCTTAAACAAAATATAAGTGTTATATATATTCATAAATAAAAATTTTCAAATAAATCAATGAAAATTAAAATTAAAACCCAATTTTATCATTTTTAATTATTATATACACTCATTTTTATTATTTTAATTAAAATTTAAAACTTTTAAAAGTTTTATCTATTATAATTTTAAATTTAGATTTTTATTTTTATTTTTTTTATTTAAACCAATTTACTATTTTTAAATCGTTTTTAATCATTATATATTAAATATACCTCAAAAATATACTATTGGTTAGTAGGAGTATCACTTGGATCACAAATATAAATCATTGATTAAAAGACATCAACGTCTCAGATTGGTTTTAAACAAACACAAAGAATAGATTTATAACCGTTAGATCAAACTCATATTAAATCCTGGCCATTGATCTACTTTAACCTAATTAGCTAACATCTCTTTCCTTAACATTTTTTGCTCACGAACAACAAACCAGCCGTCAACCCCATTTCACTTTTTTTTTTGTTCAAACATCTTCACTCTTTTTCTTGTCCAGATCTCGTATGGATTCACAGCATAAACATCTTTCATTCTTGGTTTTTGAATGGCGATAATCAACAAAGATCGATTACCAGAAGAAGACGAAGAATTGGAGGATAAGAAGATCCGGTGAGCTCGAAGGTGACAGCACTCGGTGAAGACGAAGACGACCACGAAGAGGAATCCCGAGACGAGATCTCGACATCCGGATGAAGACGAAGCGGAATCGCGAGACCAGAGCCCCTCCTCCACCGCCGGACGGAAGACGAAGCATCTCCGCGGAGAAGAAAAAGAAGCAGGTCCCGTCGGAGAAGAAGAAGCAGGTCCGGCGCAGCGGTGGTGAGGAGGCGGTGCAGCGGCGGTGAGGAGGCGGTGAGGAGGCGGTGGTTCAGAGGCTATGGTGGTGGTGTCGGACCGTCGGGTCACGGGAAAACATATATATATATATATATATATATATATATATATATATATATATATATATATATATATATTTATATATGTATATATGTATATATGTATTTCTTTTCTTTTCTTTTTTTTTATTTTCCTGTATTTTTTGTTTTTTGTTTTTGTATTTTGTTTTTTTGTATTTTGTTTATAAATAAAAACATTTAATATTCAATGACAATTTTTTTGTATTTTTGAATTTTAATTATTATTATTTAATTAGTAAATATCAAAATTAATATTATTTATTATTATTATTAGTCGCTAATTAGTCGTTAAAATAATCAGATATCAGTCGCAAAATAGTCGTTCATTAGTCGCTAAATTTAGAGACTCAGTAGCGACTAATTATAACAAAATATATATAGTCGTTAAATAGTCGCAATTTAGCGACTAATATAGCGACTAATAAATTTAGCGACCACAGATTAGCGACTAATGCAGTTAGTCGCTATTGGGTCGCAAAATGTAATATAGCGACTGATTTGCGACTATATACGCAGTCGCAAAAAGCCTGTTTTCTTGTAGTGGTAGCTACTCAATATATATTTCAGTTTTTGTTTTAGTATTCATATATACTTTTGATTCTGATTTGGTTTCTTATATTTCGCTAGTTACAATCACTTTGTTATAAAAATTGCTCAAAAAATCGTACATGCTTAAAAATTCATTTTTGTATTTTCGTATATATTTTGAAATATCTTTTAGTTCTAATTTTATTTTAAACCTCTCACTATTTACCATTGATTCGTTACAAAATAATACTGTTAGTTTTTGTTTGATTTTAGGGTCTTTGTACAATAAAGATTTTGATTACAAGGATAGCTTGATACACTTAGCACTAATAACCTTAAGGATTGGCGATATGAAAACATACTAAAACGAGGGGTTAAAACATTAAGAGTTTTTAGTTGAGTGGTTTTTATCAAAATAATATTTAGGTAAAAGGTATTTTCATCAAGAACATTTGTGATTTTTAAAAGAAAAAACAAATACTTGTGTTTTTTATTTCTCAAACGTACCGTTTTGATTTAACGGTATTTTAAATGGAGGGGCTAAAAATTAACGGAACTCGTTGAATGGTTTTTATATTAAATTTCTAGTTGAGAGGTTTTTATCTGAACCAACGTCTTGCGATCTGCTAACTTATTGGTTACCTGAAAAATATAAAAGAGAGGGGTGAGCAATCTATTATCGACCTAGTGAGCTGAGATTCCCAAACTAACAGGTTAACTTTCCGTCTACCCAACCCAACCCCAAACACAAACAAAGAAAAAAAGTTCGACAAGCAATATAACAATAAATAAATAGGCGAAGCACAATAACAATGAAATGAACTATATCCATGCTACGGGCCCTCATAATATCGTCCTTCTTTCGCAATACCTAACCCGTCACCATAAAGGCCCTCGGTAGTGATCCCATGACTTTTACTCATAAACACGGAGTAATACAAGTAAGACACCGTTCTCCATCCTTCGATACGCGGCGACTCGGGCTACTCCTAGATAACCAAAGTTTCCATCGAGCTCGACCCTAGGACATGACCATGTTTCTCCGAACCTAACACTTATTGGCGTCACATAGTAGGTCAACGCCTTCCAAAACCATGCCCCGAGGGTACATGAATTAACCAAAAGCTCCCAAAGTTCCATTAGGGAGGGAAGCCGATTTCTTTCTCTCTCTCTCTCTCTCTCTCTCTCTCTCTCTCTCTCTCTCTCTCTCTCTCATCTCTCTCTCTCTCTCTCTCTCTCTCTCTCTCTCTCTCTCTCTCTCTCTCTCTCTCTCTCTCTCTCTCTCTCTCTCTCTCTCTCTCTCTCTCTCTCTCTCTCTCTCTCTCTCTCGTGATCAGAGTTATGAGGAAATGAGTTGAAGTTAGCCTTCTCTTTATACTAAAACAAGATGAGTCTCTACCCTACACTTGTCAGCCCTTTCTCTCCTCCTTCCTCCACGTTTTTACTTCCAAAAACCATCCAAAACCAATGCATCAAAGCCTTCCTTCTTCGTCTTCATCCTACACTATCACACTAATTCAGATGCAATGTATAGTAGAGAGGTGTTACACAAGTTCTTTGAACCTTAACATACAATGAATCATAACTTATTTTAATGAATCATTCTTTTCCTTTCTTCCTATAAAAGTTTGTGTACCACACTTTTGGGCTTGGTTTTAGGTCCAAATAGATTATCTCTTAGCCCAAGTCTCCATGGTTCAAACATCAAGTCCACAAATTTGATTTTTAAACTTTTGATTCCCAAATACTCTAT
The DNA here is from genome assembly GCA_030180135.1 of Orychophragmus violaceus. Lineage (NCBI taxonomy): Eukaryota > Viridiplantae > Streptophyta > Magnoliopsida > Brassicales > Brassicaceae > Orychophragmus > Orychophragmus violaceus. Next base: position 39,231,557 of record CM058240.1, read on the forward strand.
AATGATCAAAAAAATTTATAACTTAATCCAGCGATAAAATTTTGCTTATTCCTATTAACCATAGTTCATACATATTTCATTTGAGGTGTGGTCGAAATTTTGTTGTACTTTAGAGAATTTCACGACTTACTTGGTCGCTTAATTAATTACTCGGTAAAAATTGTTATTTATAAAATTCTTTAAAAAAGTCAAAATAAATCTAATGAATTTCTTTAAAAAATATTTCATTTTATTAGCAATAAATGGAAGGACGACCCCAAACCGGGTCCCGTCCTGACAGACTATGTGTACAGAAGACTCCCAACCCCGTACACCCACACCTAACTCTACTCAACAACAATATCGGGTTCTCAACCTAAACGTCATTAACAGACCTTCTATATTCTCACGCAACAACACAAACCACATAATCATAATGTCTCTGTCAATCATACAATCTTATTTTTGGTTAACGAATTCATTTATGAGTTCTGTTCTTAAACAACCAGCCAATCACGCAACGGTTTACAAAGTCTACCAACCTAAATTCAATTCTCAATTCCGATATTCTCGGTTCCAGTTCTTTATATCGGTATGGATATCAATCATTCAATATCATTTAACATTAAGTTCTTGATTAGACATTATTATACAAATATTATAGCTTATATACTTCCTAACCATTTAAACCACACAACAAACAAGGAAGCAAACTAAACCTAATCAAGACACCACGACATATAACGAAAGTGAGGAAACAAGTTAGATCGAACCGCCTCACCTTGGCCACATTGACGACGACGATGATGAACCACAACAAGCACAAAAAGGACTGCGATCAAAATTGCGGAAGACGCACACAACTATTCATGATCTAAAGTTCTAGATCGGTTCTACTTCAACCGAGAGCTATAACTATGTGTCTAATATGTCCCTGCAAAGATTGAGGTCAAGCAGAATCCGTTTGCTCAACTCAAAACACAAAAATATCTAGACTAATCATAGATTCGTCATGAACATACACGTTTTACAAAACATATCATAACTTCTAAACCATAAGTTGGATGGAGCGACTCGTACCTTTAAAATCTGAGAACAAGACCTTTCTTACAAAAATTGTAAGTTCTGTGGATCCTTACGGATCTCCGGGAAAATGTGATTCAATCGGACGGCTGGAATTGACTCAAATCTGATCTGCATTTGAAAGAGTGGTAGATCAAGGAAATGGGATTAGGGATCCGATCTAATCAGGGGATCAAATCACAAGAGGGAAAGAATAAAAAGGGAAGATTCGATGGAGATTATGGATTCACTTAACCAGGAAGAAAAGTAGGGGAGAGATGCATGGAGGATAAGAAGATCAACGTTGGTGCACGGCGTAAAACGGTGGCGACTCACGTCTGACTGCTACCTGCGGCTGGTGGTTGACGATCGAGAAGGGCTTCACCGGGATTCTCCTCTCGCCTCTTTCTCTTTGGTGGAAACACCCATTTGTAAGAAATAGCGGAGGAGACCATAGGTTTTACTAATTGGGTTTTGGGCTTTTTGGAATTTTGGTCTTGAATTTTTACAAACTCAAAACTGGAAAATTGGGCCATGAAAATTCTCCCCCACTAGACGGAAATTCGTCTCAAATTCCGAATAGTCGCTTAATAATCGTTATTTAGTCAATACACCGTCGCCAAACAGTCACCATTTCTTACGACTATGTTGTGACTATATTAGACAGTCATATAGTAGTAGGCTAGACTGTACCAAAATCGTATCTGGATGTTTCGTTTGGACGCTGCATAGTCGTTTAACAGTCGACAATTAATAGCAAGATGTTTACCATAATCATATTTGGATTCTCCATTTAGTCGTCTTATAATCGGTAAATTAGTCAATAAACAGTCGCCAAAATGTCACCATAGTCTACGACCAAGTCGTGACTATACTACTCAGTCACATAACAGTTGCCACATAGTGGCGAGATCATTACCATAATCGTATTTGGATGTTCAGATTAGTCACGGGATAGTAGTTAAAGTGGTTGTTACCCATTCATTACATAGTGGGTAATATTTACAACTACTTTCTGACTATAGTATACAGTCACATGTTTCGTCACCTAGTTTAACGACTATTTGATAACAACATTTTTCCGACGTCATATGGACTCCCTCTATAGTCGCACAAAAGTTGTCGTAGTAGTCGCATATTAGTCCTTATATCTACCGACAACGCTACGTCTATTTTACGATTACCTATGTTTGTCGTATAAATAGCCGTAACCCGCCGTCTAATAATACGACTATATGATTTAGAGACTATGGATTGACAACTACCATTATTAGTCGTATGTTTGTCGTAAAACACCGATTAACGACTATTCTGCGATTATAAGTCCAGTTGTAAAAACGCTGTTTTCTTGTAGTGATCCTCCCCAACCCCTACATAAATCATAAGCTTGAGCTAACGCATAATGACGATCCTTTATTACTCCAACATTCAGAAAAAAAAAACAAAAATATGAGTCAAGGTCCACAGGTTTGCCGACACCCTCCAAAGCGGTCTGAATATCTCCCTTGCGTCCATCCTTGTACACTTCCAATTTCTCGGTCGCGGAGTGGGCACACGGGTTACAAAAGTCTTCTTCGGTCTATCCCCTATTCGCGAAGCACTCCGACACAATTCTTAGGAGAAAGGGACGCGATACTAGAAATGGCTCTAGAACAAGAATTCAGGAAGAAGAGTAAAAACACTTAGAGAGATCACATGAAGAACTTAGGAAGAATCCAAAATGTTTTCCATTAGACGACTCTTTTCTAACCAAGAAACGGACAGGAATTATGATAAGGAGCATAACTGTACTAGTTCGGGAAGGGAGCGCATGAAGAACGAAGCTCCAACTTGTAGAATCTTCAGAACGTGGAAAGAATGAGAGCATAAGAAAGAGAAAGGAAACACGAGACTGGAAACAACTTCTGATCCAGAACGATAGAAGGGAAGATAGAAAATTGGACTCGGAAGCACCATGAAAACTCTTCTCTGATTCACCTCGGTAACTCCACTCGAACTGATCTCGAATTTTTTTTGGAAACGCCACCACGTACATATAAACTTTCTGCACACCGTTAGGAACCCACACCGGACAACACCAGTCCCAACATACGCCACAATGCCATCTACTACCCCGAAGGAATACACCGCAACATATATCTTAACATACACCTCAATGGCATAATACCCAACATACATCTCGCAATACACCTTAATGGCATACACCTCAACATACATCTCAAAACACACATAATGGCATACATCCCGACATACATCTCAACACACATCTTATGAGTATCTTTACCACTAAGGTCTATAGGTCCCACTCTCAACCTTCAAGAATATCTAACTAGTCAAGAACTAAATAGAAGAATTCCTATACTACTCTAGTTGGTGGTTTCAAAACACTTTTGCAACTTTTATCATGATCCATTAAACTTCCGCAAACACATTTAGAAAACAGAAATAAGGTTTTTAGAAATTGCATAAGCTGATTCCTCAGGTCAGGCCCGAGGAATCTTAACGCCCAGGATCTGGTACCAATTGTAACTCCCCGTTCCCAGAGAACTGGAAATTACGACGTTAAGACATCTTTTGAACCAAATTGCCTATCCGATATGGCCTCCCATGATCTCAGGAGTCATGTGCACACTTCCTTCTGTTCGAATCCACCACTTTAACTAGTAATTAAACTTACGCTACTAGTCATGCGAAAAAGTACAGGGAAAGAAGAAGGTTGAGTAGTGGGGAGTACTCAACCCTCTTCTTTCCGAGAAACAGGATTAGGGATCCAATTTAATCAATAGAAGGGATCAAATCACAACAAGGAAATAATAAAAGGGAGGATTCGATGGATATTATGGATTTATTTAACCCGGAAGAAGAATCGGATTGAAATGCATAAAAGAGAAGAAGACGACGGTGGTGCACGGCGGCGGCTCACGGCTGACTACTACCGGTGGCTGGTGGTAGACGATCGGGCAGGACTTGGCCACGATTCTCTTTTTGCCTCTCTCTTTTTGGAGGTAACACATATATAAGAAAACGAAGAGGAGGCCCTAGGTTTTTTTAGTTGGGTTTTAGGCTTTTGGGCTTGCATTTGGACAAACTCAAATTTGAAAAATTTGGGCGACGACAAAGGCAGTGGGAGACCCGTGTAGAGATGAGAGAGAACTATGTTTTGTGAGAAGTGAGAAAAGAACATTTGTTTGTGGTCTGGAAAGGGAAAAGTCACAAGTATGATAATTTTCTTTTATTTTTACTAATTTATTGAAAATATTATCAGTATGAATCGGTGTATATAAATATTATTATATACAATTTTAAAATATAAGTTTGTATAAAATTGATATAAATATTAATTTATCAAATAATGTATAATATCAATATTAATCTTTTTTAGTGGTATGATTTATTTTTGTGTTAATATGAACGTTAAAGTATTAGTTAAATTCTCTTTTCATATATTGTTTTGCTTCTTATTTTAATACATTATGATTTTAAATATAAATTTACATATAATCGTTTATTTTCAATTTTTACAATACTTTGAAACTACCTAAAACGGTTTAATAAATTAAACAATTTTTGAAAAAAGAATCTATGAACACCGTTGCCACAATCAAGCCACGAATTGGTTGTGGCTATTTTTAATATATGTAATTAAACTCATTAAACTTAGTGCACTACAAGAAAAACTGAAAATAGTCAGGACCAAGCCACGCATTGGTCGTGGCTATTTTTTCAGCCATTAGTGGCTATTTAGCCACGAAAAGGACATTCATGGCGATCCGTGGACACTTAGCTAGGAATTGCCACGAAAATAGTCGTGGAACAACATAGTCACGACTAGACAAGAAAGTTTTTGTGGCTACATAGCTACTATCTGAAATCGTAGCTATTTGTGGCAAATTTAGCTAAGAATAGCTTCGAAATTATCGTGGAAGAGTTTAGCCACGAACTGCTACAACATTATTCGTGGATACTTAACCATGAACATTTTCGTGGCTATTCGTGGCTAAATATGCCACAAATATCCACAATTTCAAGTCGTCGCTAAATATCTACGAAAATATTGTGTCACGTCGTGGCTATGCTCTTCAACAACTATTTCGTGGCTATTCGTGGCTATCTGTAAATATGTGGATATGTCATTCCACCAACTCACGGGTGAGGCTAATGTCGTTTCATCTTTAGTTGTGGCAATCATAGCTGTAAAAATATTCGACATAGCCACGGAAATTTTGTGGCTATCCTTGGCTATGGGTATATCCACGAACATTTTTGTGGCTATCCGTGGCTATGGGGATATTTCTTCTTCTCTAGCTCATGGGTGTGGGTAACATCAAATCATCAATTAATCAAATAATCAAATCATCATCAGTGTAATTGGCAGGGAACATATTTTTTTAGCCACGAACTTATTCGTGGCTATCCGTGGCCCAAGAAGTTTATAAATAACAACGGAAACTCATTTGGTATAAATGTGGAAAATCAAAAAACGGAAAATGACAGATTTTTTCCGATCGAGAGAATGGATGTATAAACGTTTAAAACGTTCTGATCATAGCGCTTGTGAAAAGTTTACGGAGGGAGTAAACATTTTCATTTCTTTTGCTTGTAATCAACATTTTCTGGAGTGAGGATTTTTATATTGTTCGTGCAAGAGGTTCAAGAATCAAACGCCCCACGATGTCCGGTGACGACTCACCTCATGTTGAAAGGGTTTATGGAGAATTAATATGTTTGGACGTGGCACGGAGAAAATTTCCCGTATGGCAATGAAGCGTCGACAAGTCATCATGTTCCAATCGAGCAAGTCCAAGAACCCAACAAAGCATGGAGTGATCCTATTCAAGTTCCATACTCTCAAGTCCATGATCCCAACGAAGATTTTAACATGTTACCCGATGGTGCCGCAAATTTCCAAGAACAAATCTACGAGGAATACCAGGATTCCGTTCAGCAGGAATTAGAAGCTGCAAATCAGCCTTTATATGATGGGTGTGCTGATGGAATATCTCAATTGTACTGGACTTCGAAGGTGATGAGTTGGAAAACCAATTACAATCTCCCGGAGGAATGTGTTGGCGATACTGCTCACACCTTTAATCATGTCCTTCCATTAGGTATTGATGTTACTAATAAATTATTTTATGGGACAAGCAATTGAGTTACTCTATGGTTTTATCACTATAACCTTTATTCTTTCCTTTTTGTCAGGTAATACTGCTCCTAAGTCTTACTATGAGACAAAGAAGTTGACACGTTATCTTGGGTTGCCTTGTCACAATATCAATGTCTGTGAGGATAATTGTATGCTTTTTTGTAAGAGAGAAGATCAAGATTTGTTACGTTGTCAGTTTTGTCAAAAAGATTGGTATTAGCCAAGTGTAGGTCGTTCAGGAAAGAAATACCAAAGCAGAGGATGTTTTAACTGCCAATTGCGGATCAATTAAAGTCAACCGCTTCACAAATGAGATGACATGCTGAACATGTATCTCCCGAAGGGGAAATGCTTCATCCCTCAGATGGAAGGGAATAGAAGCATTTTAATGAGGTTTTTATCAGCATTTGCTTCTGAGAGTCACAATATTTATCTACGCTTATTGACCGATGGTTTTAATCCAATTGGTATGAACGGGCAATCATATTCTGTTTGGCCCATCATTGTGACACCATAGAATTTACCTATGGGGAGGTGCATGAAATGGGAATATTTCTTCCTCTCCATATTAGTGCGAGGGCCAAAACATCCGAAGAAAATCTTGGATATTTATCTTCAACCGCTAATTGAAAAATTACAAAATTTATGAAATGATGGCGTGGAGACTTACGATGTATCATGGAAGTAGAAGTTCACGATGCGAGCGGCCCTGGTGTGGACAATCAACGATTTTCCAGCGTACGGTATGCTGTCTGAATGGATGACACATGGAAGATTGTCATGTCCATATTGTATGGATGAGATGAAATCATTTTGGTTTCCGAATGGGAGAAAGCATTCTTGGTTTCATTGTCACATAAGGTTTTTGCGTAAAGATCATCCTTATAGATGGAATGTTAAAGATTTCACGAGGGGGGAAACGGTTCATGATGATCCTCCGCCATGGTTAGACGGGAAGAAATTTTACATGAAAGTAGCCCTGGGCACTAGAGTATTCGGTTCAGTTCAACGTAAGAACCGTTCGGTTCCGGGTATTTCGGTTCCATAAATTTAAGATCCAGTGGGTACTTTACAATTTTCAGTTCGGTTCCGGTTCGGTTCCTGTCGGTTCCGGTTCGGTTTGGTTCCATAGTTTTAGGAACCGTAAAATACCCAAAATTTTCGAATCTTAAACGGTTCCGGGTATTTTGGAACCGAAATAGCAATTTTTACCCAAAAGCAACAAAAAATACCTGAAACCAATAAAAATAACTGAAATCAACAAGAAAACTCTGAAACTTATGTTAATTCAACAAGCGATTAACAAAAAAAATGTCCGCGAATCAATATCAATTACATAACATAAAAATAAATTAAAGGGATTTAAAAACATTTTCATATGATTTTTAATGTTGGTGTTGAAACTATGGGTAATCTTTTTACTATGACTTATATAAGTTCGGTTCTTCGGTTCCTAGTTTCGGTTCTCGGTTCGGTTCCAGTTCCTATCTGATACATGTGGTTCTTCAACTCAGGATCCAATGGGTAATATAGGTGGAACCAAGTGACAATTTCCGGTTCCGGTTATCGGTTCTTCGGTTCCGGTTTTTATGCCCAGGCCTACATGAAAGGATAGACAACATATATGGACTGTACAAAACGGCGGATTGTGGAGGCAAAGGACATGACAATTCTTCTCATGCAATTGAAGACTGATGTTCACCACAACTGGGTTAAGAAGAGTATCTTTTGGGAGTTACCGTACTGGGAGTAACTAATTCTGCGACGCAACCTTGATTTTATGCATGTTGAGAAACATTTCTTCGACAATCTTATTAACACAGTCCTAACTGTTCCTGGGAAGACAAAAGATAGCATAAAATCAAGGTTGGATCTTCTTTTGTTTATCAAAAGACCAGACTTGGAGGTTACCCAAGATGGAAGAGTGCATATTCCAGTCTTTAGATTGTCCTAGGACAACAAAGAAATTTTTTTAATGTGGTTGAAGAATGATATTAAATTTCCTGATGGGTATGTATCCAAGTTTTCCTATTGTGTTAACTTGGATAGTGTAAAGATTTCCGGTCTAAAAATTCATGACTATCATGTCATCCTGCAATGAATTCTTCCATTTGCATTTACGGAACTGCTCCCAAAAGTCATGCATGTAGCAATTTCAGGTTTCAAAAATAATATATATATCTATATATATCAAACCATTTTCCAATAATTTTGTTTCTAATGTCTTTACTTAATGATTTATGTAGATATTGCACTCTTCTTTCGAGATATATCGACCAAAATTCTAAAGACTGGAGATGTTTCCATATTGAGAGAAAATATAGCTATGAGGCTTTGCAATCTGGAAAAAACATTTCCACCGTCTTTCTTTGATATGATGTAACATTTACCCCTGCATCTTCCAGATGAAGCTGCTTCAGGCGGTATGGTCTAGTATAGGTGGATGTATCCGTTCGAGCGATACAAGTATCACCTGAAGACAAAAGTTATAAAAAAAAGCTCCAATTGGAGGATGAATAGTAGCTCAATGTGTGAACGAAGAAATTTCCTACGTCATTTCCATCTACATTACACCTCCGGAATTTTTAGACTCTGCAGAAGATGTCAATGAAATTCGATTCACCTACAGATATCCTGATGTTCCGCTCATGTTCCAGCAAGTACGACAAATTAGCGGGAGATCTGCAAGGGAATCGTTGTATGATGAGAATTACAATGTCCTTCAAACTTTTTTACTACTCTTTACTGTGAAGATTTTCAACCTTACGAGAGGTATGAATTTATTTGTACTTAAAAATTAATACTTATTTTTAAGATATATATATATATAACTATATATATAATTGTGTTGTTATTATTTATACGCAGGATGTTTAAAGAAGTTATGACGCGTGACATCCCGAACATTACTCCATATGTATAATGTGCGATTAATGATGCGAGCAAGTCATTTGAATTCCCATTGTGGATGTTATAATTTGTACAAGGTCCGAAGCATCAATTTACGTTGTGTCCCATGTATTACTCGAGGGGATACCATTTAGATACTCAAAACCATGGGAAAAATAGAAAAATGATGAATTATGGAGTTTTCGTTCGTGGAACCGCTGACGCCGAATATTATGGATTGATTGAGGAGATATTCATGATAGAGTATGCTGGTTCTATTAGGATAAAAGCCATAGTTTTTAAATGTCAATGGTTTAATACAAGACGGGAAATATGAAGACATCCATCAGGTATTGTTGATGTTTGCCCACAAATGCATTACGACAAGTATGATCCCTTCATACTGCCGGAGCAATCTAATCAAGTATGTTATATTCCTTATCCGCGACTGCGACCAACTAGAGACGCATGGTGGGCAACAACAAAGGTAATGCCGAGAGGATTTACAAAAAATCAAGAAGTTTCTCAAAGCGCAGTACAAAACAACTTTGTTGACCCCATGATTCAACCTACTGATATTGTACGGGTCGAAGAACATGCAGTCCCAGATGCTTCAGATTTTGAGCCCATGCCGATGGTTAATTCAAACGATGGATATATAAAAGAAGATGAATTCGCTGATCAATATAGTGAATATTCTAATTCTGATTCTGAATGATTTACTTTTCATAAAATCATTGTATTATTCTGTTTCGTAAAATCATTGTATGATTTTGTTTCATAAAATCATTGTACGGTTCCGTTTGAATAAAATCATTGTATGATCGTGTAGTAATAAAATCATTGTATAAGTTTTCAATACTTTTTCAAATCCAAATCCATAAACCCTAAAACATAAACATATCTTTCACACTATATATACCCTAAAACATAAAACTAAACCCTGAAACCTAAACATATACCCTCAACCTAAATAATATCAATATATATGTTTTCAATAAATTTTCAAATCCAAATCCAAAAACTCGTACCATAAACCTACTTTATACCTAATAAATACCTTAAACTCTAAACTCTAAACTCTAAAACCTAAAAATAAATCCTAAACCCTAAACTTATACCCTAAGCCTATACCCTAAATTTATACCTTAAACCCAAATAAATTACAAACTCAAATAATATTCATATATAAGTTTTCAATACATTTTCAAATCTAAATCCAAAAACCCTAAACCATGAACCTACTATATACCCTATATATACCCTAAACCCTAAAAACTAAAAACAAACCCTAAACCCTAAGCATATACTCTAAACCCAAAGAAATTACAAACCCAAAAAATATTCATATATAAATTTTCAATACTTTTTCTAATCCAAATACAAAAACATAAACCATAAACCTACTATATACCTTATATATACCATAAACCCTAAAACCTAAAATAAATCCTAAACCCTAAACCTATACCCTAAACCATGAACCTATACCCTAAACCTAAATTTAAACTTTAAACCATAATTAATTAACCAAATTTAAAATTAACAACAATTAATAAAAATTAACCGCGAAATTGATTTTGCGGGTTTAATTTATCTAAAACCGCGAAATTATCAAATCAATTTCGCGGTTTAATTTTTATGTATAGCAATAGATAGCCACGGTTATGTTTGTGGCTAAGAAAATTCCATAACGCGCCAAAATTTTGGGCTTCCCCCTTAACAATCCGCAAAATGAAATTGGGCCAATTAAGCCCGCGAAGAAATGACCCTAACTCTCAATGCCTTAGCATTTTTGGCATTTCTCCACCGATTCAACTTCTTCTCTCTGTATGTCTCTCTCTCTCTCTCTCTCTCTCTCTCTCTCTCTCTCTCTCTCTCTCTCTCTCTCTCTCTCTCTCTCTCTCTCTCTCTCTCTCTAAAATTCCACGAATGTCTCTGTCGATTCCTTCCTCGCTTCATCTTATTCTCTCGATCGCTCACAGTCTCCATCTCTATCTCTCTATCGCGGTAAGGTTTTCTTCTTTCTTATTTCTTCATCTTCTTCTGGGTAGTCGATTTAGGGATTGTTCTTTCTGGGTATTCGAGTTAGGGATTCTTCGTTCAGGGTAGTCGATTTAGGGTTTCTTCTTTTGGGTAGTCGATTTAGGGTTTATGGGTAATCGATTTAGGGTTTCTTCTTTATGGGTAGTCGATTTAAGGTTTATGGGTAGTCGATTTAGGGTCTCTGGGTAGTCGATCTAGGGTTTCTTCTTTCTGGGTTGTCGAATTAGGGTTTTTGTCGATTCAATTTAGGGTTTGTGGGTATTTGATTCGATTTAGGGTTTAGTTATGTTCTACTCACTAATCGACTTAGGGTTTAGATCCATGTCTGTTCGTCTCTTGCTTATATATCCTTTCCTCCTCCGGTGCAGAAATATATGAGAATGCCAATGAGAAACTGGAAGCTGTATACATATTCTGATACTAGAAGAAAGAAAACTAAATGTTAATACACCCAGAGCCGTAGGATGGTAGAAGCTAAAGAAGATGAGGCTGCGGCCCTTATAAAATATAAGCGTTTTACCGGCCCTCATATACATAATAGTTTCTTTAGGCTAGTGGTTTGAGTCTCAATTATTCCCCAGATTCAGAGTTCGACCCCTGCGCGTGTAAATGCGATTTTTTTTTTTGGCTTCCCAGCTTTTTTTTTTGGCTTTCCAGCCTTTTTTTTTTAGCTTGCGGCCCTCTAAATCCTAGGGACGGCTCTGAATACACCGTGGAGACTTAAAAGGATATCAATATGTGTTCCAGCAGCTAAGAAAAACTCGCTTACCTTCAATGTCTTAACTAGGGAAGGATCCGAGTTCTGATTTGAAGAAACATCCGTAGATAGAAACTGTAGATGAAAAAAGTTTTCCTAAATATTAGAAGCTTTAGCTTAGCAGGAAAGAAGCTCTTTATTCTTGCAAGAATAATAATAATATTCTTCACAATATCCCAAATATAGTACTAAGCAACTCAAATCCTAAATACTAATCTAATCTGAAGATTTTTTTTTGAATATTATATCGTTCAGATCTAATCTTACCTCTCTGCCAATGAAAATGAGTGTCACATCAACAGGTTGCTGAAGCTTTTTCTCTGAGCACTGAACAAAGAAGACAGCAAAAATAGATATGAGAGATAACCATTGCGTTGATAAACTGAGAGTTGAAAATATTTTTCTGGCGGACTAGACATGAACTTACCAAAAAATAGAATCATTCGGATCCAATTTGAAGAATGATTAAATAGTAGAAGCCAGCTGATGCTGGTGAGAAGTGAACTCATGATTTCGGATCAACTATCATACTGAAACCAAAAGAGACAAATCTTTACAAAGTATGGTGACAAGGAGAATTATTTGGGAATTTTTACCTGCAGTTTTCGTGAATTGAGAGACATTCTTCATGAGTGTTGGTTGTGAGATGGTCCAATAGACTCTCTTCAGTTACCCGATATTAAAACTTTCCTGCAACAATAAAAGGGCAAGGTGTTGTCTCTAACAGTAGCCTTCAATGCCAAAACCTATGTTATTTGGTTCTAACAAGCACACAACTAAAAATCTGAAAACATTACCCTTTATGTTCCTAACATCAACCACCAACAATGTTCAAGTGGCTATAAATCCAACGAGACCAACGAAGGCAACACCAAATAGCATATGGACCAAAAAGCAGGGAATGCAACACACAAAAACAAGCTTTTCTTAACCTTTGTTATGCCTATAACAAAAAGAGAAACATACATCAAAATTAAATTCAGATCAAATTTTCAGTGACAGTACTCGAACAAGCCCTAATTGAACAGACACCTAACATCATTTTCCAAAAAATTAGGGTTCGGTTTCAGTTTCTCATGCTAACGGAGAGAGTTTCAAAGATAAATTGAAACAGTCAACAAGCAGAAACCTAGAATAATTAAAACGATAGATGAGAGAGGATCTAAGCTCACTGTGAGATTCGAAGAGATACAGAGAGGTAGCGAGAGAGAGAGATCAGTTTTAATGGTGGAGCCGAGCTTTATAATATGACGATGGGAAAATGGAACTTATCAGAGGAGGAAGATAATGAGGAGATCAGAAGAATACATTAGGTTTTAGGTGAGGAGGGTTTGAGAGAACGGTGCTTGTTGGAGAGGAGAGGAAAGGAGGGTTTGAGAGAACGACATAACCTTTTTCTGTTAAAAAAATTTTTTGTTGCTCTCCATATATGTAGAGGAAAAATTATATTGGCGCTTGTTGTATTTTTTCGTTCTAAGTGTTGGCGCTCCTAGCAAAATTTAGGTTCCAAATACTTTTTTTTTGTTTCCCGCTAATGAAATTACGGCTTAGCGTTAATAAAATGCTATTATAAAGTAATTCAATCCAACATATTCTCTTTAATAGCACTTAGAGAAATCGTGCTATTAATACTCATATTTTTTGTAGTGTATGTCTATGTGATGTAGGTTGTGTACTAATGCAATTTTCCTTTTCTGTTGTAGCAAAAATATTATTGGGACCCGGAGCATGAAAACATGGTCTACAATAAATGGGAGACCATCGTCAGACTGTCAATCAGTGACCTTGTAAGCAAGCGGAAAAGATCAGGGAAGAAACCGGACTTCATTGGGCTAGCAGACTGGACCACACTGCTGGAGATTTGGGAGTAACAACAACACGTGAAGAGGAGAAAACAAATGCAGAGAACGCTGCCTCAAATCCAGATAGGCTAGGCACTCATCTCCACACATCAGAATTTAAGCCATACATTCGTGTGGCACATGAGATGTTAAGGATATCCAATTCGTTAATGCATTTACTTTGTTTCTGTTTCATTTTTTCCTGACATTCATTACAGACTTTTTTTTGTTCCAGCAAGTTGAAGCTGGTGGAGTATCACCAACAGTAACTGCGGTGGTGCTAAAGACACACTCCAAGAAGGACGGCACCATTGTTGACAAACAAACAGAGGCTCTAGTCAAGGCTACTGAAGCATTGGTAATGGAAAAGCGATCACAATGATTTGTGTCTGATGGTTCTTCTTCTGAAATCTCTTCCCAGGAGCTCACAGCCGCTTATGTTGAGGTATGAAATATACAAATAAATATATATGATTAGGTTGTTAGTATTTGTTTGGTTAGTTATTATAGTGTGTTATGCGATTAGTGATTAGGTTGTTAGTGAATATATATTTGTGTTTGGTTAGTGATCATTGTTTTCTTGCTTCTTGCAGACTGCTACAAACAAGAAAGGTCGAGTCTATGGACTGGGCTCAATTCAGTTTCTAGATGCTGATCCCAATGAAGCTTCTGCTATCACTCTACTCAGGAATGCAGAAACATAACTTAAGCTCAAGAACGTGAAAGAAGATGTATTTCATATCAAGAAGGGGTAGAAATTTTGTTGAGGCTCAATGGTATTAATCATGTGACTCATGAGGCAGTGCCACCTGAGTCAGCTTCATCAGCTGCAAGAAGAAGCCTGCATTCTGAATCCAGCCAGCAGCTTAATGATCTTGACAAAGTCCAGCCAGCCATTAGCTTAAGTCCAGCCTAATCAACTTGCTACCTTTTTTTGTTGTTGATGATGTTAGTAACATCTTTTGTAGTAGAAGAACATTTTAATGTCTTCTGTGTTTAAATATTGTAGTAAATTTTGTGTACAATATTAATATAATGTTATGTTTATTATATAGTTCAAATACATTATCAAATTTATGATAATGCATTTGAATAGTAATTTTGTAGCAATTAAATTTTTTTTTTGTTAATCCTATAAATATAATCATGGATTGCCACAAATAGAAGCTGTGGTTATCCGTGGTTACATATCCACGAAAAAAGTCGTGGATATATCATATAATTGCCACGGTTAAAGATGTTGCTATTCGTGTCATATATAGCCACGAAATATTCTCTGGAAATTCCGAATTGTTTCATGGCTATTTCGTAGATATAGCCACGAAGCAATTCGTGGCTTTTTGTGGCTAATATAGCCATGAAACTATTTGTGGCTCTTTATAGCTAAGGCCACGAAATTTATCGTGAAAAATTCGTAGCCAAGGCAACAACTTTATTCGTGGCAATATGTGGTTATGGTAACCATGAGTGCTTTCCTTGCTGTTTGTGGCTATATAGCCACGACCTAATTCATGGCTACCGTGGAAGCGTAGCCATGAATTACCACGATTAGCCGATAGCCACGAGCCCAAAGCCACATATTTTCTTCGTTGCTATCCGTGGCTATGGCCGAAATAGCCACAAATTAAGCCCCATATCCACCAATAAATCTTTGGCTATGGAATAGTTTTCTTGTAGTGGTGTTAATTTCTAATAATTTTTTTCTTATAATTGTTTTTCTTGTTTCTAATAATACATTATATTGTTTTGCATTATTATAACATATAAACTTCATAAGTTATTTCTTATTTCAAATAACATTCTCAGAATTTTAGATTCTATAATTTTTTGTGATATATGTGATATGTTTATATTGATTGTAATCATCGTAGATGTATTAACTTTCTTAAATTTTATACAGTATTTTTTGGTCAACATGCTTTAATTAAACTGACACCAAAGAGGTGTCGAGCTAAGCCCATTACAGCAGATGCGGAGCAGATTTTTTGCAAACAAATCAACTGGACATTAGGATTTCCGGTAATGAAGCTGAATGAAGAAAAAGAGATGATATAATTTTGATATTATCCAAGTTTTCGTAAATCTCCCTGGATTGTGACATCGAATCAATGGCCCTGATGAGCTTTCGGGAATTTGACTGCAGTCAGATGTTAGTGAGGCCAATATATACGGAAGTGAAAAGGTGGATCAGATAGCTAGGGATTCCGCCATTGAGGATGAGGAGACGAAGGGTCGGGGTGTGATCCTTGGTCGAGTTTTTTGCCATTTATACATTATTTTAAAATTTTAATGTTGAATTTTTTATATAATGAATATATATATTTTAAATTCACCTTCAAAGTGATTAATAATTTAACTAAAAGTATGTTTTAAATTATTTATTATACTATAATAATATATATAGACAATGTGTTTGAAATGATGTATAATCATCTTTTCATAAAAAATATAAAATTATTTATTATCTTTATATATGAATGTTTTTTGCATTTTAAAAATATATAAAACATCTTTCAAAATTTTAATATGTATTTTAAAAATATTTAATTATTTCTCAAAAATCTTATACAATTTTGTATTCAATTTTCTTGAAAATATTTCATACTCTATTTCTATTTAGTTTTAGTTTTATCATTTTTATTCGAAATATTTTATATTATATTTTGTGTTGTTTATTTTATTTTTGTAGCATTAACGTTTTGTGAATTTATTTATTTTGAAAAGCTGATAATAATATAAATTATGTGAATTAGTTTATTCATTATACCAACTTTAATGTTTTTTGGTGATGTGGACACTCTCAAGGAGAGAAAAGTCTCTCACTACATATAGATTTTATTGAGTGTTAACGGTCACAACAAAAATTGGACATCAAAACTCTTTTTTTTTTTGCTTCTCGCTTAGTAAATTTATGGGACAACGCTAATATAATGAATTATAAAGCATTTAGCAAAATTTGTGTTATCGTAAATTGTTCTCAATGCCCATATTTTTTATAGTGCGATACAAAATTACATCGAAATTTAGAGACTGTTATCAAATCGATTATGTCTCCATAAAGCGTTCGTCAAAGCGTCAAAAGAGACCGCATCTGAATAGCGTCTGAAGATCACGATTTGCAAAATGTTTATAAAATGCCCATAAATCCGTGTAAGCGCTACGAAGCAAAACATGAATCACTTATGAGGCAATTGCTCAAATAGGCTTGAAATTTGTTTTCCGAAACGTAGGTGTTGTTCTTTTGTGCGTTGAGAAACTGCATCTCACTGCAAAAACAAGATGTTGTTCTTTTAGTGGTACTTAAGAAACGCATCCAGATGCAAAAGTCAGATATTGCATCCAAAATAACTGGAAATTCTCGGTAATACCGCAAAACCGTGTTTTCCCGCCAAAATCGTAAAATCGCGTTTTTCCGCCAAAACCACAAAATCCAGTTTTTCTGTCAAAACCGCAAAATCGCGTTTTCCTGCCAAAACCGCAAAATCGTGTTTTTCCGCCAAAACCACAAAATCCAAACCTTAAAAATAATGCATCCAACTAATGTATACAAATACACAAATAAACATAATTGTATCTAAACGCAATTTCTAGACGCAGTTTCTAAATGCATAAAGAAACACAATTGCATTTACATATGGATGCAATGTTTGGAAACTGCATCTGGACGCAGTTTCCAGACGCAATTTCCAGATGAGGAAAAGAACAGGCCCGTAGTCAAGCAAACGCGGAATGCTTGTGCAATGATCCCTCAAAATGCTTGAATGGTGTTTCCAATAAAAACATTTTGAAATCCTATTAAAAACCGTTTCAAAAGCATTTAGAAAATTGTTTATAATCTGATTGAAAACGTTTGTAAACTTGCATTTATAATCCGTTAGATGTTTATATACACTTCAAAAATTCCTCACTTTCTATGTGAGAAATTCTAAGTTCCCATTTACACTTATAACTTATGAGTCTTTGCCATCTATATGGCATTATCCACATTTCAATTCACATCCGCAAAAATATTAAAGTCCAATGTCTTCTCTTATGTTTTGTGTTCCAAAAAAAGAAAATTTCCCTTCAAACAAGATAAACCGTGACATGAAAAACCAGATGAATCAAGACATAGTACATGAGAGAGAAGATTACAGTGGTGAGTGAATCAAATGTATCACTCCAGTCCGGCATCACCAGCATCCTAGGTGTAATGTCCTGGCCGCCACCGTCTATGGGCCATACGCCAACTCTTGGTCCGTGGACCACCTTTGTTAGAAGCCATGTGCGTTACTCCGGAAGGCTCGGAACATTTTTTCTGACCCTGCAATAACCACATGATATATCCACGTGTTTTGTCCTCACTCACACGATACAGCGAATCACTTCCTGGTAGATCACCCATCCTTAAATTTCTTCAACTCAAGCACACTTAAAGTATTGACTTATTTCTCGATAAATGACTGAAAATATAAGTGCACTTTGATGACATAGGTAGCCGACTCAATTATTTTAAACCTCTTTGCATATACCAGAAATTAGGATATTACAACCACCCTCGTTCAAAGAGGGAAACACCCTCTTTGCACACCAAAATCGTTATTCTAAACGGTGTAAGCTCATATGACTCAACATGCATTTTCAAATTCGGCTATGATACCAAAATTGTTACACTCGCCCCCCCCCCCCTATGTTATCTAACCAACATTATCATCAATTAATTCAAACTTCCAACAACTGCTTTAGTATGACTCCAAAACAAAAAGTGTTACAGAACGTCTTAAATATCGAAGAAACTGAACAATAACCGGCTTAAAAGTCTTAAATAAAAATATAAAAAGAAACCTTTTACTCAAAGCTTTGGCACCACATCAGAACTTTTACTCTCCCAACTCCGTGAATATACCTGCAAAAGATTGGAAGGATAGGTAATTTGGATTACTCAGTGAATACATGCCTTTGGGACCCACAAACTTATCTCATTCATTACAACACAACAAGCTTAAGTCCTAAGATAATATAACTTCACAAACATTGTAACATTTGTTTTTTCCACTCCTGAGAGACAGCGTGTTACTAACTCTAACATACAACTCAAATATCTCCAATAAACTCCAATAACCAACATAAATAAAATAATACATAAATCTAATAACCGAAATAACTGTAAAAAAAATCGTAAATAAAGTTTAAAAAAATGCGTAAAACACGATAAATCCCAAACCACCCGGTCCAGCTAAGCATCCATTTACTTGGCAAACTAACCTGGTAGGAGGGAAAGAATGAGTGACTTACAATCATTCAGTGAGGTATGGGATGCTAAAACGCAAGTTCACGGCCTTAGTCCTAGAACTATGAATATAGCTGCCTAGTCTAAACATGAAAAAATACGGCATCTAAAGCACTCAAATAGCAAAACCCAGTCCTAGCTTTTTGATGGAGTCATGTCCACCGTACAACCCATGGGATGATAAATCGATCTGTTAGGACACAAGCAATATATGTATTCCGACTTTCCCGTGCTCAAGCACATAACATGGACCTAGTAAAGAACTCTATCTTTGTACCCCGCACAATACGCCTACTCATACCACTATACATCTACTATATGTATCTATATATATTTATATAAGTATAACATGCAATTTATCAATTAACCAGAAACACACGCAATAGATCGAACCATCATAATCATATCTTCAATTTAACAAACAAGCTAACTCTACTTAGCAAATAGACGAAACACATTTAGTACTAAATGAACCATCTTAGAAGGTTTACAAACTAAGTACAGAAGTTGCAAAATAGCTCTCACTTTAGCAAATTGTAAAGGTGTACTTTCGGTACTCCATATGCTCAAACATACTCTAAGTCTGAAATCAGAGCGAAAAATCGAGTTAGAACGACCTTCGTTCGGCTAAAAACAGATGAAAGATCAACCGAAAAAAATCCAACAAAAAAGTCAAATCAACCTCGTCAAAGTCAACCCGGTCAAACCCATAGCCAACTCGCAACCCGACCTAAACTGACCTGGCCCGACCTAACTAAAACAAACCGGACTTCACCGAATTAAACCAGATTAAAGAAATTAAACCAAATTGATAAAAAGGAAAATAATAAATAAATTATATAAAAGGAAAAGAGAATGATACGATGACATCTAGGGTTTAGGAAGGAAACAATTTCTTATGCCAGAAGAAACGTCCATAAATCCTATCTACATAGGGTAAAGGCATTTTGCTAAAACCAGTGGCTTCTGCAATGTCATTGTATATGTGAGTGTGTTTAAAACTTCAAAAACAGATGTGTGAAGAAATTATTGGGTTTTTAGCTCATTTCGGGTGGAGTTTAAGAAACGATAAGAAAGGACTGTATTGGTTTGCCTGGGATAGGATGAGCTTGGCAGATAGAAGGTGCACTGGGATTTAGAGACGTATAAAACTTTAACTTAGATCTACTTGGGAAGTAAGTATGGAGGATAATGCAGAACCCAAAATGACTTATGGCTCGAGTGCTTTGTGGTTGTTGTTTCAAAGATCAAAATATTATAAACACTAAAGAATGTCAAAGGAGCTCTTACATATAGAAATCATTACTACAAGAATGTGATTTGTTGAAGCAATGTCTTTAGTATATGCCAGGCCATAAGATACTGCTTAAGCTCCTTCTTCTCTTCAAATAGTCCACACCATCCACCTTAGTAGTTGAACTTTGCATCATTCCCTTGTTTTAGAGTTAGAAATTCTTCTTCCATGATGTTTCTTATTGTTGATGGTACATCTGTTAGTGACACTGACCCATGGATACCAGCACACCCGCCAAGACGACCACGACCACAAACCACTACAAGAAAACTGCCTTTTTACGACTGCAAGTTGCGACTACATACGTGGTCGCAAAATATCGCGACTAATTTGTGACTACTGAGTGACTTTTAAGCGACCGATAAAAAGTAGTCGTAAAGCGGTCACATATATGTGACCGCATAAAAAGAGTCGTAAATCAGTCGCGAAATAGCGACTGATTTACGACTATCGTGGTGTCGTAAACACGTAGTCGCTACTTAGTCGCGGATTTTGTGACTGATTTACGACTCTTTTTGTAGGTTGCAATTCAGACGCTATTGGGTTGTAAAAAGTCAGTACAACCACGTGTTTTAAGTGTGTTCGGGTTGGTGTACTAACTTTTTGCGACTTGTTATAGCAGTCGCTAATTAGTCGCTAATTGGTCGCATTTAAGTCGCAAAATAGCCTATATATAAACAATCGACCTCTCATCTACTCATTCAACAAATGCTCATACTCTCCCTCTCCATCTTACGAATCTAATAAAAAAAACACCCATTAAACCCTTTTTCATACAATGTTGGGATTCTATAATGGTCGGGAATGGATGTATCAGAGGCTAAATCCAGAGACAGGAACTTTCTCGGCGGAGTTCGAAATAGGGGTCGAACAATTCATGGCTTTTGCAGGCAATCAACCTTTTACGCTAAGAAATAATGGTAGGTTTTTATGTCCTTGCACTTTCTGCCAAAACGAGAAAGTTATCTCGGGGAACAAAATTTGGAATCATTTGTTAGGAAGAGGATTTATGGAAGATTATTATATTTGGTATAAGCATGGGGAGGAAATTGATGTGGCTTTAGGACCGAGTTATGTTAATATGACGCAAGAAGATGATGTCGTAGAAGATAGAGGCTGCGCCGTCCAAAGTTGGGCCGTCTCGTTCCAAAACGATTTCAGTAGAAGAAACCCCTTCGGAAGCTCCTTGCTCCCATGTTCAATCATCGCCTCTTTTGCTAAACCCCAGATTCTCGACCCCTCATGTCCGCGACTATCCACCACCGGCATGGCTATTTCAGAGCTCACAGCCTCGATCTCGTGAAGCAGTAAACAGCAACGGCGCTACTCAAAACCAGAACTCTCCAACATTACCTCTTCAGTATTCTCCAGATCTTGTACACGCTCCATCTCAAGGTCAGAGTAGCCACTCTTCAGTTGCTCCCAATGCGGATGATGATGATGATGATGATGATGATGATGATGATGATGATGATGATGATGATGATGATGATGATGATGATGATGATGATGATGAAGATGGAGTGGAAGAAGAAGGTCCTCTTCTTGAGCCGGTTCTCCAAGATGATCTCATGAACCTACTGAATGCTCTCCTACTAGTTCCAGATCGTGATCAATTCTGTCAAGTTTTATCTCCAATGCCAAAGCCCAATACAACATGGTAAGGCTCTCATGAACCTACTGAATGTTCTATATAGTCTAGATGTGTTTAGTCTAGGTTCTGTTTCAGTAGCATTTGGAGCTCTATTGTCTTTGATGAGTGTATAATATCTGTCTGCTTTGTTAAATGGTCTTGATTTGTGTAAATAGTCTAGATGTGTTTAATAAATTCTTGAGTCTCGGTTTCACTTAGTGTAGATATTCTTTAATTTTACATGCTTTTGATTGATTGGTGAGAGAGAAATGCATCATTGTATTGGTGTTAGCTTATGGTTGCAAGTATAAGAGCTTATGTTGAGTTGAGTTAGTTTTTTCATACTCCGTTTTGATGAGTGTGGTCTTTAGAGTCTCGGTTTCACTTATTGAGTCTCGGTTTAAATAGTCTTGTTGAGTCTAAATGCTTTATTGAGTCTCGGTTTCACTTGTAATATAGTCTTGTAGTATAATGTTGAGTCTAATGAAATGAAATCATTAAGGAAATGAAATATATGAGTCCTAATATCTGTCTGATTTGTTTTATGGTCTTAATTTGTTTAAATAGTCTTGATGTGTTTAATATATTACAATGAGATAGAGTTATGTGTTTAAATAGTCTTGTTGAGTCTAAATGCTTTATTGAGTCTCGGTTTCACTTCCAATATAGTCTTGTAATATATTGTTGAGTCTAATTGCTTTATTGAGTCTCGGTTTCACTTAATGTATATAGGCATTTGTGTCTGCTTTGTTCAGACTCTTTTCTGTCTATATTTGGTTGTTTTTTGTTTGCAGGTTTGGTCGTGACAAGGGAGCTCTTACGAGGAAGATCACAAGGATATTTACCAACAAAATCGATGGGCCTTTCTATAGCTGGACAGCTGTTCCTCGGGACAGACAAGAAAGATACTTCATCGAATTCGCGGTAAGGTTTTTCTTGTCAACGTTTTTTTTATAAGTAATCTTGTTTGTATTGTTTTAACTAACACTGTTTTGCTATTGTAGAAAACCCACCATTGGGATCCACTAATCTCAGGGATCGTCCAAATGCATTTCGAGAAGATATGTCAACGGCGAATGAAAGTGATGGTATCGACTGCGCGGACTTCTCAAAAGCGGCCATCATGGATAAACCTTACACTGTGGACAGAGATGACCACCCACTGGGACACTGAAGACTGCAAAGCTAAGAGCATTACCACCTCTAATGCTCGTAAATCTGAACGTCAAGGTCTGGGAATGGCAATACACTTGTCTGGCCAGAAGTTCTTTGAACAAATCCAACAAGAAATGGTAAGTTTCTTAACTATAAAATCTGATTTTTTCTGCTTATATTAACAGATGTCTTTATTGAACTTTAAATAATCTGTTTTGTGTGAAATTTCAGCAAGGGGAGTTAGGGAGACCCATAAGTATTGGTGAGGTCTTTATTAGGACCCATACGAAACCAGATGAGACTTTCGTCGATCTAAAGGCAAAGAACATTGCTGAAGCTTATCAGAAGAGTTTGGAAGAAAAAAAGGCTGAGATTCAGGCAGCCAATCAAGACTTGGACGATGATGGTTCAATTCCTCGGGAGCTCAACATTGATGACTACAACGACCTATTTCTTCAGGTATGATCCACTGTCATAAGTAGTTTATTTGTGTTTAAATTTTTGAATTGTTCTTCATCCAATTTGTGAACTGTTTTTTTTTTTTGCAGGCCACATTCAGAATGACAGAGGACGTCCTTATGGACTTGGCAGCCTCGAAAACACTTTGGTCAATGGAAAGCGTAAGCATGTGGGAAGCGGATCATCTTATCTGGCTCTTCAACAACAGCTACAAGAAGCCAAACAACAAATAGCGGACCAAGCAGCTAACAATGCACGTCGTGAGGAATAGATGGCGAGGGTTGCAGCTGAGCAGCAAACCAAGATCGACCACTTGTCTTTGGTTGAGAAGTTTCTCCGTCAAACAGATCCCGCCTTCTGTGACTTCATGGATTCTCAAGTAGTTTCGAAATCTTAACGGCTATATATTCTAATCATGTAGTATTTTAGGCTGACTTTTGGCTTGTAAGCAAACCTAAGATGCATACATGTTTTGGTATTGTATGCACATGTTTTGGATAATTGGTATGTTATGTAATATAATATCAGATGTTTTATATCTAAAATGTTATTCAATTGTATGCTGGGTGTAGACTGGATTAAACTGTATGCAGGGCTATCAGGGAAACATTTAAGATTTACCAATTTTCTGAATTCATCACTACAATAGTCGCATATCAGTCGTTCATTAGTCGTAAGATAGTCGTTAATCAGTCGCACATCAGTGGTAAATTGTTAGAGTAGTCGCGAATTTGTCGCTAAATGTTTGCAACTGATTAGCGACTACTAGAATAACAGTCACAAAATAGTCGTACAATACTTGCGACTGGTCTACGACTAATACCATATTAGTCATAATATAGTCGTAAAGAAATCGCATAATTTTTGCGACTGAACTACGACTTATAAACGACATACAAAAGTAGTCGCGTATGGGTCGTAATTACGTGACTGATTAACGACTACCCTATTTTGCGACGCAAGATTTGGGTCTACGTATATCAGTCGCATATCAGTCGTGAATATGAAATCTGTGACTGATATGCGACTCCAATACCAGTCATTAAATTACTGTTTTCTTGTAGTGAACCCGTGATGTACAACAACGCCAAGTCAAGGAATGAATTAATGATAATGGATACGAGTGGAGTGAAGAGAAGGTGATGAATATTGTGGTAGAAGAGGATCCAGATATGGTAGTGTCTCTACACATTGGTGCAAGAGAAGAATGGCATTATAAAATTAAAGAGGATAGTATATACACAGTGAAATTTGCATCTACACACCTGCTAAACATATAATGGATAATCCAAACTCCAGGGAATATTGCTCTCAAAACATGCCATATAGAGATTGCAAACAGCCCCCAAAAACTTGAAACATTTCCTTTGGAAATTACTATATGGAGCTTTGGCAATAGGGCAATCTTTGTCCACGATGTTAATAAGAAGAAGAAACCACCAACCATTTTGTTTTCGACTCTTTATATGCACAATTGATTTGGAGAGGTTCGGTATTTCCAAATCGTATTGTCTACAATACAAGATTTAGATATGGAAGCTGTAATCAGAGGAAGCAACACCATATCTAAACACCTTCAGTAAATATCATTGTGGATTC
Organism: Orychophragmus violaceus; assembly: GCA_030180135.1. NCBI lineage: Eukaryota > Viridiplantae > Streptophyta > Magnoliopsida > Brassicales > Brassicaceae > Orychophragmus > Orychophragmus violaceus. The sequence goes on from CM058240.1 coordinate 39,256,686, forward strand.
TATGGAGGGTTTGGAAGTGTCAGAATTTATTAATTCATCAAAGACAACATGTCTTAAAAGAAATCCATATATCTACTAGCATAGCCTGACTCAAAGGAATGGTTAGATGCTCATGAACTTAATTATATCTAGTAGTGGATTATTAGGAAAGACGTCAAGAACAAATTATATGGGAAAGACCTCTGGTTAATTGGTTCAAATGTAATCACAATGGATCATATGTTAAAGATCGACATCTATGAAAATAGGCTAGATACCGTTGTGGCTATTCAGTATTTGGCTATAGATATATTGCTACTTTCTATTGGACATAGGAAGAAGAAATTTGAAGTTCTATAATTCCGTGGGGTGCCTAGACTAGACAAGCAAATTAAACAGCCAATAAGTTAGCCAAAATGGATATTCACTAGCTAGTACACTTATCATAATTTGATTCCGATTGTAATCACTAATAATCAACTTTTGAGAAAAAGAAGTTAAATGCAACACAAACAGTTTGAAAATTAAAACCTTCATTTCTATAACATTTATGGTTTCGTACACCTATTATCTGTCGACAGGACTACATTTTCTGCAACAGTATCATACATTACGTTTTAAAGAAGATAAAAGGATCATTCGCCTATAAAATAATATAATCTAAAATGCCGTCCAAAAAGGGGTAATCTCAAAAAGCTATTATGAGAATTGAGTTTGATCTTTAAGCTCATTGGATAGAGATGAAGAGAAAAGAAGAAGTTCAAAAAATGTTGACCCAAACAGAAAAAAAAATAAATAAATAAAAAGAACAATAAGTAATAAATATAAGACGGTGGAGAGATATTTTCACTTGAAGAAAATATCTTTGATATTTTTTTTTTTTGTAAAAAATATCTAAAGAAAGAGGTTTCATTCCCCCAAATTGACCGGTGATGACATGGCACCCTTACCACGTGTAAAAGTGTCTACTACTGTTTCGTTATTTTGTGTTTCCATCTCTTTTTCACCTTTTATATATTTTTTTCTCTATATATCTCTCCTCGTTGTGATATTTTTCTCTCTCTCTCTTCTTTCTCAACGCACAACCAATAGTTGGTGATTACAGAGGGAGCTATAGCCGGAGCTCCGACCGTGCTTCCTCTGTAGAGGAAGAGACAACCTCTTCAATGGTAGATTCCTTTTTCTTTCTTTATTGCATGTCTGTTTCTTCTTTTGGCTTTTCGAATTTATTATGTTTGTGTTGCAAAAACATTAAATGCGCATTCTCTTTGTTAAAATGTTTTTGTGTAATTTGGTTTCTTCTTTTAAAACATGTTGCAGTATTCTGCGGGAAAAGAGTATGAGTCTACAGAATGGACTGATGAGAAGCATAGTTTGTATCTTAAATCAATGGAAGCTTCATTCGTAGATCAACTTTATAACTCCCTCGGTTCCAAGGAGAATGTAGGACCATCGACAAGGTTCGGTAGCTACAATAAACCTTGTGAAGAACAGGTATGAATAAAGACATTTTCCATATGTTTATAAGTTTTGCGAGATCATCGAATTTAGTCTTTCTCTATATTGTTTTCCTATTAGTGCAAGGTTCTTCGTGATGGTTTCTGGCAGAAGATGAATGTAAGACAACCTGAGTATCGTCTCAATGGAAGACACGGTGGTGGTTCTCACGAGTTTCTTAGGAGTCCATTGATCAAGCACTATAAACCTTTACCAAAGGCCATAACAGATGAAGGTAATTCCGAGCTTGAAAATCAAGTGGGTAGCTCAAATGGGAAGAAAGGTTCAGTCATATGCAGCTCTGGTTCAGCGTCAAGTCTCAAGCAGATGTTAAGCTGCTCTCATTCGTCGCGTGACCGGGATCAAATCACCATCGGAGAAGGTATTATTTATTCCTCTATTTAAATATGCTGTTTTTATATAGTCGATTTGTATGCTAAAGTGTTTGGTTAATGTTTCACAGCAGAGGTGTCTGACCAGAACTTTGTCAACGAAGTAACAAAAGGCGAAAATGGATGCTCGAAGAAGATGAAGACAGTGATGAGCGGATCGTCGAGTACCGATCAGGTAGCGTCTTTTACCAATTAGTTTGATCATATCACTGAATGTGATCGAGTTATTGATCTAAAGTATCGTCTTGTTCCTTGGCATATAGGTTGTTCCACTCAGAAAAACTCCTGCAAACATAACATAAAGTTACATAGGTGTGGTAGTTTAGTAGTAACACAAGAAGGTTGGTTCGTTTATGCCCGGATTCAAATCTCTTTGATACATAAGGTTAATCTTTGAATTAGGATTATTTAAATACTGATTTGGGACTCGTGAAAGATTATGGGCTTAAGACCCGAAACTTTCGCGATATTTAGAAGAAAAAAAACATAAAGTTGAAATTTATTTCTAGGGAAGTCCATAAAGCTGGAGTAATACTTGGGTTCACCCCTAGAGGTGAACCCTTTTGTTCACCTCCACCTTTTCTAACCAATCAAATAATTTCACATAATCTAATATTGAAAATAATTAAAAATTTTAAATGTTTTAAAAATAATAAAATAAAAAACGAAAATAAAAGAAAAAAAAAATATTTTATTTCAGACAAAAATTAAAAATAATTTTTTTATAAAAAATACTAAAACCTAAATCTTAATCTCCAAACCCTAAATTCTAAACCCTAAACGATAATTTGAACCTAAAATATTAAAATTAAAATTAAATCCTAATCCCTCAACCCAATATGTAAATCTTAAAAAATAAAAAACTAACCCCTAATCCCTAAACCCTAAACCCTAATCCAAAGAGCTTAAACCCTAATCCATAAACCCTAAACCCAAAAAGCTTAAACCCTAAACCATAAACCCTAATCCCTAAACCTAACATGTAAATTTTAAAAATAAAAAACTAAACCCTAATCCCTAAACCCTAAACTCTAATCCAAAGAGCTTAAACCCTAATCCCTAAATCCTAAACCCAAAGAGCTTAAACCTTATACCATAAACCCTAATCCCTAAACCTTAAATCCCAAAGGGTTTACATTCAAAGGGTCCTTAAAATATTTGAATGTCTTTAATTCTTTAATTTTAATTTTATAATTTTATTTAAAAATAATATTACATGTCATATTTTTATTGGTTAAAAAAGAGGAGGTGAACAAATGGGTTCACCTCTAGGGGTGAACCTAAGTATTTTCCATAAAGCTGGTTATGAGAGGAGAATTTTGTAATGTATAGAATTTGAGTAACTAAAAAGGTTAATTTATTATCCTTAGTTACATGTGCCTTCATCATATATCCCTAACTATATATATTGTGTGTTCAATGTGGGTTGATTCATATATAATCTGAACCTTAAATTTGTATCTAGTTAGTTAGTTTTTGATTTTAAATTTTTAGTGCAATTATTGTGGTATATACATATGAAATTGTTGGAGCTGTGCTTAGCACCCAGTTAGCCCAACATAAATCAAAATTGGCTTAATTTGAAAATGACAAAACAAACAAAATCCCAGCCCAAAACAATTAGATAATTATAGTGCTCTACGTTTTTATATATACATATGGAAGCAGGTGGGTTTATTTGTGAGAAGAACACTACAAGAAAATACTCGATTTGCAACGAAAAATAGCGACGAATTTCCGCTAGTTAGCAATGTAGTAACGTCATTTTAAGGACGGAAAATAAAATTTGTCGTTATCTCGTCATTTAATTATGACGAATTTATTTCATCGTAAATTTGTAGAGTAGAACAACAAATTAACGATGAAACCAATTGCGTGGTATAATTTGTCGTTAATTTGTCGCTATTTAAAAAACTAAGTTAACGACGAACAATTTCCGAAGTAAACCACGATGAAATTACGACAAACAAAAATGTGGTTATATAGTAGATATCCATGTTTTTAATAAGGTATATCGGTTACTTACGACAAATTAGACAAATTATACGTCGTAATTGCCAGAGGAAATTGTTGTTAAAATGTATTTGTTGCTAAATCTTCATTAAACACTGTTTCTAATCGCTGGTAATTGGAGAAATAAAATCTATAAAGACCACATATTTAAAAAAAAAACTACAACTCAAAAAACACACAAAACGAAAAACAAATTCTTTACAAAAAGATGTACATATACGAATTACGAAGTTGGATGTATCGACATAAGGATGTGGAAGGAGCGATGGCTAAAGAGTTTCAAGACAGAGTTCAAATATTCATGTATCAAGCATGTGAGACATCGATTACTTTGGAAAGCGGAAAAATGTTTTGTCCTTGTCTAAAATGCATGAATATGAAAATTATTTCAGTTGAGACGATTTGACGTTATTTATTAAATAGAGAATTTACACCACATTATTATATATGGTATCAACACGGAGAAGGTTATAGTAGTCGACATGATGTGGGAAGTAGTAGTAATAACATTCGTCATGAAAATGAAATGTCTGGTAACCATGAACAATTTGGTTATCACAAAGAGCATAATTATCATGAGCATGCTGATAGGTTGCATGAAGTTGTTACATATACATTTTATGAAACAAGAAGTACTAATCATAATGAGGTTGATGACCCAATTTCGATGCCAAACAATTTTATGATATGATTGACACATCAAATCAGTCTCTACGATGGATGTAGAAAATGGTTGTCAAAATTATCGTTGGCAGATAGGATGATTACTATTAAACCTTATCATAATTTAGGTAAGGTTTGCATTGATGAATGGGTGGATCTTATTAAAGAGTATTTACTGGAGGATAATTTGGCTGTCAATACTTATTATGAGATTCATAAATTGCTTTATAGTTTTGGTTTGTCTTCTGAGATGATTGATGTTTGTGTTGAAAATTGCATTATTTTTTTAAAGATGATGATAAGCTGCATGATTGTCGTTATTGTTAAAAAAACAAGATATAAGCCGCAAGGAAGTAACAAAACACGATGTTGTACCAAAGCACTTGGTACCATCCTATAAATGATAAGTTGAAACAGATGTATCAATCTGAAAGAACATCTTAATCTATTAGATGGCATGCTGAACATTCACAGACGGATGGGACGGTCACTCATCCATCGAATGCAAAGGCGTGGAAACACTTTAAAATGATCCACCCACACTTTCATAAAGAGGTTGGAAATTTTTATCTTGGTTTAGGCACATATGGATTTAGTCCATTTGGTATGTATGGTAAGTAATATTTATTGTGACCATTAATATTAATCATCTCCCCCCTCCCCCCCAAACATGTTCATGTAAAGAGAATTTATATTTCAGAGTATTTTAGTCTCTGATCTTAATCACACAAAGTGGTCGCTCGATGTATTTCTACAGCCTCTGATATATTAGCTGATTGAGTTGTGGGCTACTAGCATTCATACGTATGATTGTTTGCAGAATTTTGTTTTTACAATGCGAGCGGTTCTTATGTGGACAATAAGCGAATTTCTTGCATATATGAATGTTATCAGATTGGACTACACATGGGAGACTAACATGTCTATATTGCAAGAATAGGAAATAAGGATTTTAATTGATATATGGTAGAAAAACATGTCGGTTTAACTGTCACTGCCGGTTTTTACCAATCAACCATTTGTATAGGAAAATAAAAAATTGTTTAAGAAGGAAAAAGTTGTCCATGTGCCACCACCATTTTATCTATTTGGCTAAGATCTTGAAGACCACATTGATTATTATGGTGCAGAAGGGACAGTAAGATGCAGATGAAATTGACACATTCTAGCTAACATGTCTTATGGATATGGTGAAAAGCATAATTGGCATAAGAAAAATTATTTTTTGGAAACTACCCTCGAGAAAAGATCACCTGTTCAGACATAATCTTGATGTGATACATATCGAGAAAAAATTATTTGATAACATAATGAATACAATGTTGAATGTGTCAGGCAGAACTAAAGATAGTGGGAAGTCATGGTTGGAATGACCTTATATTTGTTCACGAACGGGTTGCATATTTCATCAAGCGGTATTGCACCAGTTCCTATGTTTTGGTTGACTGTAGAAGCTAAATCGGCCTTGTTTGATTGGGCAAGATCGGACATGTGCTTTCCAGATGGATATTTTCCTAACCTCTCTAATTGTGTTGAGTAAGGGAAAAAATTCTCAAACATGAAGAGTCATGATTATCACGTGTTCATGCAACGACTATGGCCTTTTGCTTTTACAGAACTTTTGTCCAAGGAAAAAAAATGAAGCTCTTGTAGGTACATATTATAATTAATGTTGTTACTATCTATTTAAGATTAAATTTACCTTAACCAACTTAGTTATAACTTGATTGACATGTATATGGTTATTTTTCAGGGATCTCAGCACACACACTTTAACAGAAGATATCATTGTGCATGTACATGCTAATTTTCCTATATCGTTATGCAAGTTGGAGAAGATATTTTTGTCAGCCTTTTTTGATGTTATAAAACACCTTCCAGTCCATCTCCCACATAAATCAGAACTAGGTAGACATGTTCAATTTCGGTGGATGTATTCATTTGAGAGTTTCATTAAAAATTTGAAAGGGAAGGTCAAATGTCTAGCAAATGTTGAAGGGTCAATTGTGGTAGGAATTTTAACTGAAGAAACTTCTCACTTTACATTGTACTATTTTGCTACAAAATTCTGCACACGTAAAAGAAACCGTAGTGATATGATGATGGCGATGTCGGCCGAATTTATCCAATTGATGGGGTTCCAGACATCATTTTGCCTATCGGTAGTCTAAGTGGTAAATTGAAAACAGTTTTATGAACAAGTGTAGAAGACAGCCATACCACACATATGTATATCCTTCTAAATTGTGAGGATGTTTGTCTCTTTGAGAGGTATACAATGTAATGTTATATATGTATATGTTCTTTATTGCAATTTATTTGAATGTCAGGTTCAAAAAGCAATTATGGGTTGCTGACATTGAAATCAACAATCGAAAAAATGTCATTTCTCTATATCGATAAAGAATCAATTATGTTTATTTAATTTATTACTGTTAAAAAAATTAATTTTGATAAATACACATACAAGTATAAATAACATTGGGCGACTACAAATAATGGCGTTTGTGTTATTGGTGAAACTGATTTTATGGAATTTTGCAAGAAATAATCGAGGTTGAGTTTCCATGATTGGTTAATTTGAAGACTGGACTATTTAAATGTGATTGGTTTGACCCAATGCTTGGATGAGGTGTTCGAGTAAAAAATTTAGGAGTCTTGGACGTGAATTCAGAAAGACGGCGCAAAAAAATTTGTGCCTTTCATACCAGCCTCATCACAAGCAGAACAAGTTAGTTTTGTACCATACTCGCAATTAAGGACATATGGGATATGTTGGTTGTCCAATGTCAGTTCTCAAAACTGTGCCAAGAGGTCGTATGGTTGGTGTAGAAGATATGTCAATCCAAGAAGATAGCTGTGGTTCTATTTCAAGACCAAGTGAGACTACAAATGATGTTTTACTTATAAATCTTCATAGTAGACATTTGAGTATCTCCCAGAAGACACAAAAAAAGAAGGTGATTCTGATTAAATCAGCTAATCTTACGACGATGAAGAGTTCGATAATGCGTCTAGTAACTTGGAATAATAATTTGTATCATGTATCACATATGTATGTTTAATAGCGAAATGAAAGTTTAAAGATTTAATATGAATTAAATTGTTTATGGTATTTGTTTGTTAAGAAAAAATACTTTCAAATTTTGTAAGAATTCTAAGTATTTTAAGACAACAATTAACAATTTCGTCGTTAAATGGTTGCAATTTACGACAACTTAACGACGAAATTCAATTTTAATCGTAATAAATTGCAACTATTTAAGTATGAAGTAGATTTAACAATTCCGACGTTACACTGTTGCAATATACGACCCTTTAATGACGAAACGTGAAATTCGTTGTTAAGTCGTCATTAAATCACAACCATCTAACGACTTGGATGTTGTTATTTCGACGTAATGAATGGATATATGTTAAAACACATTAAAATTAGAAGATATATCAGAGTTTAATAAAGATGGACATTTTAATGAATTAGGTGACAAGGAGAGTAATATTACATTGTGTCTAGGTCAAAAAAAAAAAAAAATTTTTAAACGGACTAGTATATGAAGTTGGAATCTTTTCATTAGTTTCTTATACCTTAACTCTTATTTTTGATATTTTCTAGAAAGTGTAAATTTTGTTTTTAATTTGTATGATCAAATAATAATTCTAGACTATGAATCAACATTCAAATATCTTAAATAATCTTTGTACAATCAAACTGAATACCCTAAACCTCAAATTGAATACCCTAAACCTCGTATATACAGTAAAATGTAGGTAGTTTGCGACCATTTAACGACAGATTCTTCGTTAAATCATTGGTAAAAAAAAATTATTTTTTATTTTTCCATGCGATTTAGACAACCACATGTACTATGAAAGTATATGAATCGTCACAGATCCACTCTTACTTAACGATGAAATACCGACAAAATTTTCTTTAAACCGTTGTAACCCAAAATTTATTTTCCCAGGCGGGAGAAATGTAGAAATTTAATTTTTAATGGCCACGATTTTACATCTGTTCCGTCGCTATTTCGTCACTATTTCGCCGCTATATTGCGATCAAATAGCGACAAATCTAATATATATAAAAGACAAGTAATGAGAGAGAAAAAGAGCTTACATGTCAAGCTCCCCGTAAAAGTCGCTTGCCACTTTTGGTGACTAATAGATTTTTTTCCCATCTTCCCCAATTTTTTTGTTTCATTCGTTAACCGTTGGTCACGAGAGCTTCCTTTCAATTTTTCGTCTCCATCTCTCTCTTACTATCAAGATATGAAAACAATTTGTTTTCCTTAACTGTTCGATTCCTGCTATTCCGATTTCGATTATACTCATTATTCAATCTCCGATTTACAATTCCATTCTTCTAGATTGAGTTTATAACTCTGGAAAAAATGGTGATTGCTCTTCAATTCTCACAAAAAGCTGAGGCCGAATTAGCTAGCTACCTACTGATTCAGGTTTGTATTCAATTTTCTGCTCTATTATCTTCATGAATTTTCACAACCCTAACCCCTCTTTTGGTTTCTTAATTTCGCAGGAACCAAACTTGAGGCAAAAAAGATTAAAACCATCTGATTCAGGTTTGTAGTCCTCTATCTCTCAATTCCTACTATCCCGTTTAAGTTAATGATATATGAAATCGCAATCGATAATTTGTTTATTTTAACTTTCATGTAATATGTGATCTGTAAAAATTGGGAGTTAAATCTGGGTACTGCTCTTCAACTCTCAAGAACAAACCCTGATGCCAAAGTTCATACAAGCCGTCTGATTCAGGTCTGTAGTCCTCTATATGTCTATCATATATGTCAATCTTTAAAAGAGGATCTTTACTTTTCTCTTTGAGTCCGAAGTGAAATTATTTATTTGACAAATCATAGCGCTGAAGACACATTGCTTACATATACTTTTGTTTATGCAGTATGCAATAAGAGCATTTGCAGGAGCTTTGGACTCTGTCCGACTGTCCCTATGGCTCTTGCAGAGAACAGTGGACTACAGCCCATTAAGACACTCTCTGCTGTTAAATCTCAGCAACTTAAGGTGAGTGACTTGGTTAGCTATTTTGCTGTTGATTTGTTTCTTCGGTGACTGAACCAAACTTGGAATTTGTGGATGTATTATGATGAACAGGAGAATATTCCATTCTATGGGATAGAATGCAATGACGTGGGAACAAACGATATGAGGGAGCTAAATGTGTTTGAAACATTGATTGGGAAGCAGCAGCAGATATTGCTAACAACTCAAGTCGTTAAGATGATTCTAAAGGTCGATGATGTCATCTCCAATTATGTTCCTGAATTTGATTTTATCCCCCAGTGTTTTTTCGACACTGAACCAAACAACATTCTGAAAAATCATTGTTAAACTGGTTACTGTGTTCCAGAGAAAATCATCCATTTGGATACGGTGTGTTGCCTTCGATCCATCACCAAATTCAGAGTGAAGAATACGATATTATCCCCCTGTGTTTCTTACATCTGTTATGCTATTATGCAGGTTCCACACGAGCTGTCCTTACACTTGGATGAGTTTGTACGCATCAAAACAGGATTGCAGGTGTTTATTATGTAACCGTGAATTGTTCTCTAGCTAAATTATTTCTTGAATCCTGGTTTATTTGGCTCCACTCATAGCGTTGTATAAGTTTCATTTAGAAATTGATCATTGACATTTCCTTTTCAGATCATTATGCCGTTGGCTTACTCAAAGATGGCGTATGTTCTGTTCAGGATGAGAGTGCAAGTTAGTTTTCTTTCATAATTATCTGGCAAGTTCCTGTGAAAAAAAAAATACAGTCTCCTCTTCATAAATTCTCCGTGGTGCTAATAGATGAGTTTGTCAAATAGTATTTTGTTCTTCTGATATATAAAATATCTCCGCATCTGGTATTGCAGGACTGGTAGTCTCAGTGTTGAACCTTTAACCGGGAGAGAGGATAATGGACGCATGTGCTGCTCCTGGAGGGAAGAACCTTTTCATGGCATCTTGCTGGAAAGGCCAAGGTAATATTGCAAAGGCTCGCTGTCCAGCCTGTCCTCACATATCACTTTTTATTGTACATCAGTGTCGAATATAACCATCTATTTTGAGTATGCTTTCTACTATACTTGACTGATTACATCCTCAAATTGGCAAACTCACATCTTTTATAGGTATGATATGTGCTATGGGTGTGAATGAAGGACGGCTAAAAGTTCTTGGGGAGACAGCAAAATCACACCAAGTGGAGTAAGCTCCTTTAGTACTACTTTCAAGTTAACTTTAATTTTTTTCCAAGGCTTCATCTGGTTCTAAAATTGGATGTTGCAGAAATGAATAGAAAGAAAACCAAACAAAGTGTTCGACATCAACAGCAGCCTGGTGAACTCAGGAAGCAACAATACCGAGACGCAAGATTTCGTGTTTAACCATGCCATGGCGTAATTCGTGGATCTATCCTCCTCCACCACATTAAGAATATGAAAGCATCCAAAATCTTCTTAAAAAATAATAACAAAACAAAGAAAAGATAATTGTTAAGATATTCTTAACAAAAGTTAGATTTTGTTTTACTTTTTAATATCTTTTGTCACAATATCTTTAATTAAAAATACATTGTTATTTTGTGTATCTATTAATTTTGGGTTTGAAATTTGGAACATAGCATCTGAACGTGACTGGCACTCCTATTTATCCGAAAACGGTAAGACATTTATCATAATATTCTATATGACATAAAAATATATGCTAAGACATATCATCGGAAGTGACCTATAGTTCTTTTATTCAATATATTTATTTTTCATGTTGATCCGCAAATTATTTTCAGCATACCATTTTTTCATCTTGATCATAACCGTTTATTTAAACCAAAAAATATATTAACTAAAAAAGTTGTTTGTTATTCCACCGTCTATTTAAATAAACTCTAATACATGTCATCAAGTAATACCCAAATTTTTTCTTTGAACTCAATCTCAAATTATGATCTTATGTATTAATATTTTCGAAAAAGGAAAAAAAGATATTAATCAAATCATATGTAGTAAATGCTTTACCCATAAAATATAATGCCAAAAAAACTATAGTACATATTATTTTTCAACAATTTTATTTTATGTGAATTTTGTAACTACAAACTTCTCCACAATTAAAAAATTTACATTTACCTTTAATTTTGAGTATTCATGTAGATTCAATGATGATAGTAGTGTTAATACATTTTTCTATATGAAAATGTAATGTTAGTACATGTTAACTTAAAAAAGTTAAAGATATTCTATAATGGCGTTGACCATCTAAACTACCTAGATGAACGTTTAACTTAAGAAATAGAATCATGACTCTATTCCACTTTTTAATGATTTGAAGGTTCGAGTCTGTAGGTTCGTATGTCTTCTAAAAACGAGCTAAACCATATAATGAAAAGAATACTCCTTCTAAATTATTGTGTATTTAAACCAAGGAAAAATATTCACTAAAAATAGTAACTATATTCTTCTACTTTTTATTTAAACAAATTCTAACATGTATTTCGTTATTTAATAGCCGATGTCAGATACATAAACATTAGTCCGTGCAACGCACGGGCCGAAAACTAGTATAAACATAAATACGATGTCGAGACCCTTCTTCTTTCTATTCTCTCCTTCTCTCTTATCTTGTACTTGTGATTCCTCACCACCGAAGCTCCTCTCCGCCGTCTGCTCTCCTTCCCTCCGGTGGCGCGAGCTCAGGCAAAGCATCTACAATCAGTCCCTCCCTCTGGCGATTCAAACCGGCCAGTCCTTCCCTCCAGCGAGTCTTCCTCCTACGACGAGGTATATATATATATATATATATATATATTATTAGTACTTTAGATCAGTTTATTAGGATTGCTGGAATTAAAATACTGTATGGGATTTAGATATTGTTAGGTTGTTGGAATTAGAATAAGAAAAAATATGAAGTTGTTAGAATTAGAATGTTATAAAGAGTATTTAGATAATTTTAAGAAAATTATAAGTTAGAATTTAGTGTTATAAATAATTTTTATGTTTTTTGATTAATTTTTATATTTATAATTTAAAAAATTTCTATTAGTTAAATAAATTTGAAGATGAATATGATTGGAAGTTGAAATTATTTGACTGCATCCAAAAAAACATAAAAATTATTTATAACACTAAATTCTAACTTATAAGAGTTAAATTCCAGATAGACAGCTAAACAGATTTGGGTAAGAGTTAAATTTTAAGTATATATTATTTTTTATTATCTCTGCTTGAAACGCAGCCAGAGTGGCCGATTTCCCGACACTAACTCGCTTGGCGGAACTTCCCTGCCGTGATTTTGTCATACTCGGCTTAAAATTTCGATCTTAAAAAAAATGGGTTTTCAAGTTTGAAATCAATAATTTAATCACAAATCAGTCATTTTTGCTTGTTAAAAACACAAAATAGGGTAAAAAATATACACTAAGGGGATCAAACCCACAACAAGAATATTAAACACACCTTACCTAACCGCTGCACCATAACGAGTTATATACAATTCCAAATTTATATATACAATATCTGAAATATTCTACTAATATATGCATGACAATTTAAGTTTTTAATAATATAAATAAAATATCTAAAAATTTGTGGTATTACACATAAAATATCTAAAAATTCAGCCCACGCGTTATTCAAGTTTACCCTATTTTTCGATAACTCGCTATGCTCGGACCGACCACGCGTATAGCACCTAGCACGTTTCTGAATAAGGGTTATTATTAATAATATTATATTTAATTAATATTTGTTTTCAGGGTTAAGTTCGATATTTGTATAGGTAGAAGCATCTTCGACATAGTTTAAAGAATATTTTGCAGAGCTGCACGCTAATTAGAGCCAAACAACGAAGTCGAAAAAGAAACTTGGCTGAAATGCCTTATAGTAAATATTTTCTTAGTTTTTTTAAAAATTTAACATTATTGTAATTTATTTTTAATATATATTTTTTAAAGTAAGCAAAAATGGCAATGAGAGCTAGTTCACCGTGAGAGGTGAAAGCGGCTTTCAAAAAAAAAGCTAAGCTCCGACTTACGGCACTCTCTTCGACTGGAAGACTAAGGGATGGATGATCACATGCGAGGGTGCACGGTCGTTGTACATCTTTGTTGCCATTTTGGGACGGATTAGACTGCTCTTGGAAGGAGCCACATTCCGTGACCGTTTCCGCAATGTATTCCACATCTCGGAAAACGGTATGACCAGATGGTGGTCCACCGATGCCTCATACTTCCGGAAAATGTCTTTTTCAAGATAACGTTTACACATGGTAAGAAATATTAATTAATTAATTTAAATTTTAATGTTTTTCTTAATTCTAAACTTATAATTAATTTAATTCTATTTTTAGGCCAAGGATGGAGCTTCCATCGATGTTGGAGCTCTTTAAGGCTTGTCACCAGAATAAAATGGTTACTTTGTCAGTCCTCAAGCCGACCTAATCAACAATGAGGTGACGTCGAGAGTCACGAAGCGTGACACATAACTCTCTCAGCATTTTTCACCGGGAGATACTCTAGTATGAAACAAATTGACCACATGAGAGATTGACGAGATTTATACAAAGGTAATTTAAACAATATTATTTATTTTTTATTTTAAGTAATTTTGATATAAGAACATATTATAAATCGGTTTGGCTTTGTAGGTCACTCCAAGGAAAAAAGGACGGATCGTTGGAATGTGATCGGTCCATCATACTCTAGTTGCTTATACGCTATTTTGATGGTACCGATTTAGAAATTAACCATTATGATTATTTAATTTTTAATTTCAGTTTTTTTGTGTAAATATTTTTAGTAATATAATATATTATGATTTTACATCATTATAATTTTTAAAACTATATATATATATAATATATTTAATGTAATTTAATCAAAAATCGTCGTTATTGGTTGCTATTTGTGCGACGATTCTACTGTGAATAATGTAACAACAAAAATACGATGATTGCATATTGCGACAATTTAACGATGATTCCCAAAAATGACGATTTAACGACAATTTGATAACATAGTTACGACGACCGCATAATTTAACATTCATCACTAGTTCGAGGTCACTACAAGAAAAAATTGTTTTTGCGCTGCACTCTTAGTCGCAAAATAGTCGTTATATGCGGTTTTACGACTACATAGAGAATAAAGCTGGTAGTTTAAATGCTGAGTTGGTAAAATGCATAGTCGTAAAAATAGTCGGCGGTTTATGACAATATTGACGACTAACATAGGTAATCGTAGCATATACGTAGCGTTGTCGCAATATATAGGGACTCATTTGCGACTATTAATTGACAATTGTGCGACTAAAGAATTAGTTTAGATGCAGTCGGAGAAATGTAGTCACCAAATTGTCGTTAACCTAGGTGACCAATGGCTGACTATTTTGTGATTGTACAATATAGTCACAATGTAGTAGTAAAAATTGGCTACTAATTGGCAACTTAGTAATGACCAGGGCAACGACTATTCATCGACTAACCGGAACATCCAAATAAGATTATGGTACTGATTCGACCACTACTTGTCGACTATTATGTGAATGTCTAATATAGTCACAACTTAGTTGTAGTATATGGTGACTACTTGGCGATGGTTTAATGACTAATTAACGATTATTCAACGACTATTCGTAAAATTTAGTTACGCTGATGGTAGATATTTTGCAACTACTTTGTGTATGTAGTGCGAATAATTAACGACTGTTTAGTAAATTTTATTAATAAAAATAAGAATTTGAATTATTTCAATTTACGATTTGGTAATTGGGGAATGGTACAAGAAATGTAAAAGGCATTTGTTTCAAAATAACATTGGTAACTTATATACTTATGTGTAGATATAGACACAAACGATCTACACACGCAAACTCCAGCATTAAGGAGTTGCCAAATCATACCCCAACAAGTGCAAGAGACAGTAACCTACGGAGCATATGGTGTTGTAGTTTTACGTTGAGTTTCCTTTAGTTTCTCTTGGTGGGCCACAAACGCTAAAAAGTGTATGGGCTGATCGCGCTTGCCCATTAAATGATTTTCTGTCAGGTTTTCGACTCCATAAGGATTTCCTCGTCCATCCTTCTCAATGACATGTGATAATTAAATATAGTAAGAGAAAAAACAATTAAATAAATAACATGGGATGACTTTATAAACGTAGATTGTGAAAATGTTACTTTCCTTGAGGAAAGATGTAGTTATATTCATCTGTTGAGATTTCTCAAGGTCACAGTCCTTTGCAGTGCTTCTATAGTCCTTTGCAGTGCTTCTACAGTCCTTTGCATTGCTAAACATGTCTCTCATCCGTCGTTTACCGTTCTCCTTGAAAAAATGTTTTAGATGAAAGTTATGGATAGTTTGGTCATGTATCAAATGATACACACTATCTTGTAAACGCTCAGACACTTGAACTTAACAAAACACATAGAGTAGTTAAGCAGAGACATCACTCATTTGGTTGCTAACTATAAGATTAACATTGTAACCATCAGACTCGAACTCATCAAACACTCATAAAAAACAACCAACTTATCCAGACTGTGGAGACCATATAAGAGCTGATAGAGGAATATATGAGTCATTTACAACCTTTAGAACCAAAATTAATTGTTCCAACACAAGCAAACTGATAGGGTCAGGTTTTAATCCTATTCTACTGCAAGTGCACAGTTAAGTGATTGTAGCATATAGGGTATCGAATCCACAGAGACTCTGGTCTCGATAGATTAAGAACTATAGAGATTTAAACTAAGAAGAAAGCAATGTGAAGTAAACTAAATAGCAGTGCGAGAAAGTAAACAAGTAGCAAGATTATCGGTTGTGAAAGCAGTTAATTAAGGGCGCTAAGTCTAGGGCGTTCTCAGGAAATCAGACAAGCAGACAAATTATTCAGTCAGGATCTAATTAAGTACAAATCACGGATATAGAATTAACCAACTGTCGTTGCGAGAATTCTCTAAGTCTAAGTGCAGTAATCCAAATTCCTTTGCAATTACTAACAGATTAAACCAGCATTAATTTCAAGTTCGATATGTTCACAATTAAACTAAACCAAATTCCTTTGCGAGAAGTTTAATTGTTTAACCTAAATAGTTCAGATTCTAAACCACACTTTTGTGTCGTATTTAGCAACCTAAGATCTAGATTCTAATTGATCTGGTTAGAACTAGCATTAAACACAATTTAGATCGAAGAACATTCTATTCGTGTGAATCCTTAACTGAATTAAACAAGTCTAGCAAGTCATGAAATCCCTAGTGAGAATCCCTAAACCTAAAAATAAAAATCTACTTAGACATGATTAATGAAACAGAAATCATAGAATTAATAGATTGCATATAAGAAATTAAATAGATAAAGGGGTTCGAAATCTTCTCCAAAATAGATGAAGTACAGGATCAAATCAGCCCCAAAAGCTCTAAAAATCCCTTAGCACTAAGTATGAAAGCGTATGAAAAGCGTATCTAAATAAAACACCAAAATCCTAATTATATAGGCTAAATCTCGGCTGGGACTTCTTTGTAAATACTGGAAACTTCTGGGCCAAAGTGTAATATCTTCATTCTTCATTAAACCGCCGAGTCTGGCCCATCTCGCTAGTGTGTCGACCGATGCACAATGTGTGTCGGTCGATGCAATCCTGTTTTCTGGACAGTGAGCTCAAGCTCTCGGCCAAACACTCCAAAAATCTCCAAAAAGCTCCAATATCTCCAATTCTGCTCCAAACCTGATTATACCTGTAATAGACTCTAAAAGAACACAAAAAGACTCTAAAACATACTTATATCATGGTCTAAAACTAGTAAAAACCATGATATATCAACTCCCCCACACTTAGCCTTTGCTTGCACTCAAGCAAAACAGAGAACTAGAACATGGTGAAGAGGTTTGAAAACTCTTCAGAAACTCTTTTCATCCTAGAAGCAACAACACTCAGATTCCCCTTAGTAAACCACTGAAAGAATCAATCACAAGACATCAAGACCAACATATACTTCCCCCACACTTAGCCTTTGCTTGCACTCAAGCAAAACAGAGAACTAGAACATGGTGAAGAGGTTTGAAAAATCTTCAGAAACTCTTTTCATCCTAGAAGCAACAACACTCAGATTCCCCTTAGTAAACCACTGAAAGAATCAATCACAAGACATCAAGACCAACATATACTTCCCCAACACTTAGCAAATGTCCTAAGTAAACTCCACAATCACATTCACGCATTCAAATTCACCCTACTGACTTCTGCAAGTATTTAAGTGCGGTCTCACCTAAGGAGTATCGATCAAAGGCACATGGACTCTTACTTATCAGCTCTAGACCACCATACTATCTTTCTCTAGTCCCTTTCTTCTCTTTTACCTTCCTTAGCATTCTGATTTTTCCCCATTGGGTATCATTTTTTTTTTATCAGTGTTCTTCCCGTTAAGGGGTGTACTTTGGACACATTCCATGGATGCACATGATATGATAGTTGTAGCTACCACTCCCATGACCACTTCGGAGTTACTAACTCATCCTCAGTTTATTATCTTTTTTTTTTTTATGGAAGGGGAGAAGGGAACTAAATAGGACAGGTTTACAGGCTGTGTCAGAACTAACAAGGGAATCCGACACAAAGTATACCAAGCCCTTAGGTGAGAAATCTAAGTCAGTATTAAGTTTGAAGTCAGTAAAAGGATCCTCTGATACCTGAAGTGATGTGGGTGTCCTTAGTAGGTTGATCTGTGATGGGGTTTTCTAATAGTCAGAGATTGATCCTGCAACTTCATCCCAATGGTTACTTAAGTTCCTGCAAGTGCTGTTAATCTTCTAAAAAAATCATTGTTTCTTACTTAAACTATTTTGACTCAATAAAACAAATTTTGAAAAATTGACTGACTCTTAAGAAAACAGAAAACAGGAGTCAGTAGCACCTCCCCCACACTTAAGACACACTGTCCCCAGTAGTGTCAAGCGAAGGATTGGCAAAAAGAAAGAAAAATTTGTTAAAAGGATTGGTTGAGTTCTGTCGGATTTTTACCTCTGTCGCACAGGTGCAACGACCGTTGCACTAGGTGCAACGACCGTTGCACTAGGTGCAACAACCGTTGCACTAGGTGCATCGACCGTTGCTGTGCGATTTTCTTTGTAACGATCGACACAGTGGTGTGTCGATCGACGCACTGCGATTCTGGCCGAGACCTGCAGACAAAAACTCACCAAAACCAGAAACAAAACGTAAAATCCTACAAAAATACCAAAACTAAAATGCAAAAAAACAGTGGGTTGCCTCCCACTCAGCGCTCTTTTAACGTCAATAGCTTGACGCTTCAGCTGATCTAGGTAGAGGGTGCATCATCCAGAGGCAGAATCTGACCTTCTGGAATCTCGGCCTTAGCCCAATAATGTTTCACCCTCTGTCCATTTACAATGAATTCATTACCTTCCTTGCTGGTTAGAACGACAACTCCATATGGACGCACCTCTTTGATCGTGAAAGGACCGGACCACCTTGATTTCAGCTTACCTGGAAACAAATGCAAACGAGAATTATACAAAAGTACCTGATCATTAGGCTCAAACTATCTAGAAACAATCTTCTTGTCATGATAAGCCTTAGTCCTCTCCTTGTACAGCTTTGAGTTCTCATAGGCAAAATGTCTAATCTCATCCAACTCATTAAGTTGCACCAATCTCTTTTCTGCATCAGATTTAAGATCAAAGTTCATCTGCTTTACAGCCCATGCTGCTTTGTGCTCAAGCTCCACCGGCAGATGACATGCTCGTCCATACAACAAATGAAATGGAGTGGTCCCAAGTGGTGTCTTGAATGCTGTCCTGTAAGCCCATAATGCATCATCCAGCTTTGCTGCCCAATCTTTCCTTGTCTTTCCAACTGTCTTTTCAAGGATCTCCTTAATCTGCCTGTTAGAAACCTCGACTTGTCCACTAGTCTGAGGGTGATAAGGAGTAGCGACTCGGTGATGAACTCCATGCTTTTTCAGCAGCTTCTCGAAGATCTTATTGATAAAGTGAGATCCTCCATCACTAATCACTATCCGAGGTACTCCAAATCTGGGGAATATGATGGTCTTAAACAGCTTAATAACCACCGAAGAATCATTGGTTGGACTAGCTATCGCTTCTACCCACTTAGACACATAGTCCACAGCAACCAAGATGAACTTATTCCCATATGATGAGGGAAAAGGACCCATGAAATCTATGCCCCAGCAATCGAAAACCTCAACTTCCAGAATGAAGTTCTGAGGCATCTCATGCTTCTTGCTGATCTTCCCTCTCCTTTGACAGGCATCACATTGAGAGATGAAAGAATGAGTGTCTCTAAACATTGTAGGCCACCAGAAACCTGCTTGCAGAACTTTAGACACAGTCTTGAATGTAGCAAAATGTCCAGCGTAATCTGATCCATGACAGTGGAATAGGATGTCTGGAACCTCTGATTCAGCAACGCATCTCCTGTAAAGACCATCTGAACAGTGCTTATAGAGATAAGGCTCATCCCAGTAGTATCTTCTAAGCTCCCTGAAGAACTTCTTCTTTGCATAACCCTTTAAATCATCTGGTTCAGTCTCAGCAGCAAGGTAATTAGCTATATCTGCATACCAGGGTCGATCAGTGGTTGCTACATCAGTAATTTCGAAATTATAGTTCCCAATTCGGATCCTTAAAGATTTTGGGTTCGTATCAGGTCTGCATCGACCGTTGCATGTGCATGTGTCGATCGTTGCTTCCCCAATACTTGTATCGACCGTTGCCAATATGGCAACGATCGACACTGAGCGATTATCCCGACAGCTCTGCAACTCTCTGCCCAAATCCGTCTGAAACACTGTACCGACCATATTGACGTTTTCCTCAGGTAAATAATCATTGATGGGCACGTCTTCCTCAACCAGCATCCTTGAAAGATGATCAGCAACTCCATTCTCAACCCCCTTCTTGTCCCTCACTTCAATGTCAAACTCCTGAAGCAGCAGAATCCATCTCAACAATCTTGGCTTAGCATCCTTCTTCTGCATCAGATACTTCAGGGCTGAATGATCAGTATGCACAATCACCTTGGAGCCAACAAGATAGGGGCGGAATTTCTCAAATGCAAAGACAACAGCCAACAGCTCCTTCTCTGTGGTGGCATAGTTTCTCTGCGCATCATCTAGTGTCCTACTAGCATAATAGATAGCATGAAGTTTTCTATCCCTCTTCTGTCCCAGAACAGCTCCTACAGCATAGTCACTTGCATCACAAATAACCTCAAAAGGTAGATCCCAATCCGGTGGCTGAACTATCGGGGCACTCACTAATGCCTGCTTGATTTGTTCAAATGCAGTCTGACAATCTGCATTGAACTCAAATTTGGTATCCTTACACAGCAAAGCAGTTAATGGCCTAACAATCTTACTGAAGTCTTTGATGAACCGTCTATAGAAGCCAGCATGTCCAAGAAAGCTTCTTATAGACTTGACTGAATCAGGTGCCTGAAGGCTGGTCATAACCTCAATCTTAGCGCGGTCTACCTCGATCCCTGCTTCAGACACTCTATGTCAAAGTACAATACCATCTCTAACCATGAAATGACACTTTTCCCAGTTAAGGACCAAATGCTTTTCCTCACATCTAGCTAGCACTTTGCATAAATTATCTAAGCACTCATTATAGGAGGATCCATAAACTGAAAAATCATCCATAAATACCTCCATAAAGTCCTCAATCATGTCAGTGAAGATGGACATCATGCATCTCTGGAAGGTTGCTGGCGCATTACAGAGTCCAAAGGGCATCCTACGGTAAGCAAATGTGCCATATGGACAAGTGAAGGTGGTCTTTCCCTGATCCTCTGGGTGGATAGGAATCTGAAAGAAACCTGAGTATCCATCGAGGAAGCAATAGTAAGGGTGATTTGCTAACCTCTCCAACATCTGATCAATGAACGGTAAAGGGAAATGATCCTTCCTCGTTGCAGCATTGAGTTTCCTGTAATCTATGCACATCCTGTGCCCCGTCACAGTCCTAGTAGGGATCAGCTCATTCTTCTCATTCTTCACTACTGTAACTCCGCCTTTCTTAGGCACTACATGGACTGGACTTACCCAATCACTGTTTGAAATAGGATAGATGATCCCAGCATCCAGGAGTTTCATAATGTCCTTCTTAACCACTTCCTGTAGATTAGGATTAAGCCTTCTCTGATGCTCCACAGATGTCTTAGACTCGTCCTCAAGATGTATCCGATGCATGCACAGCTCCGGAGAGATACCTGAAATTTCATCAAGAGAATAGCCAAGAGCTTTGCGATGCTTGCGCAGCTTGCTTAGCAGTAAAGTGAGCTCTGCGTTGTTCAAACTAGCATTGACAATTACTGGATATGTCGAATTAGGTCCAAGAAATGCGTACCTTAGCCCGGATGGAAGTTGTTTCAGCTCAATCTTGGGAGCCTTTTCCTCTGCCCAGTCCCTGTCGACTTGCAATGACCGATGCCTAGTTGGTGTTGATCGTTGCATCGTCGCGTCTGATGTTTCTACCTGCATTATTGCTTCAACAGAATCCATTAGCCTTGCATAGCAAATTGCGGGCTCGTCCTGCAGGTACTCCAGCTCCATTATAGAGCTCAGTAAAGCTCTTTCTAGTGGATCCTCAGCATGTGACTTGTGAAAGTAGTCGGACGCCAAATCACCTAGTGTGTCCACATAGAAGGTCTGTCCGTCGATGGTTGGTCTCTTCACCAGTTTGTCCATATCAAAACTCATCTTCAGATTACCCACATTCAGAATTATTCTACCTCCTTGGCAGTCAATCATCGCTCCAGCAGTAGCTAAGAAAGGCCTGCCCAAAATTAGTGGATCCTTTGGTTCCTCTCCACACTGCAGAACCACAAAATCAGTAGGTATCACACATTGGCCAATCATTATAGGTACATCCTCCAATAATCCTTCGGGAATTCTGATCGTTCTATCTGCCAAAACCAGTGAAATCCTAGTGGGTATAAAATCAGTCATTTCGAGCCTCTTGGCAACTGAGAAAGGCATAAGATTCACACTGGAACCAAGATCACATAGGGACCTTTCGAATCTTTCCCTGTAGATAGCACAATCCAACACAAAGCTTCCTGGATCTTTCAACTTCTCAGGAATTCTGCCCTGAATTACTGCACTACACACCTCGTTGATCATCATTACACTCTCCTCATTAGACCACTTTCCAGTAATTAAATCCTTAAGACATCTCTTCATCACAGGAGAAGTCTCCATAGAGTCAATCAAAGGCACTTCGACTTTCACCTTTCTAATAAACTCTTGGCACTTTGCGTACTGCTTATCATTCTTAGCTTTTCTGGGATTCTTGGGATAAGGTATTTTAGGCTTGTAAACCCTCTCGGTCGACTGTTTCGGTTTCTCTGGTCTTGGACTCTCTGCAGTCGCCTTGCGTCGATCGTTACTGGCGTTGCATCGATCATTGCTGGGCGATTTAGTTTTCGCTTTGCATCGACCGTTGCTGAGTGGCGTCGATCGATGCATTGCGAATATCACGGATCTCATCTTCCAATTCTTCAATTTCCACGAGTTCTTCGACACTCAACTGCTTTTTCTGGCCAGGCAGTAGCTCCTTACCACTTCTCAATGTCACTGCATTGCATTGATAATTGGGATTAGCATCAGTTCGCCCTGGGAGATATCCATCTTCCCTCTGAGCATATCCAGCAGTTCTTGCAACTTTAGCGTCAAGCTCCTTCATGTGTGCGCTCAAGTATTCAAAATTCCCGTTCAGATCCTCATAGACAGTACCTATCTTCTTATCGAGGTCTGCAGCATTCTTAGTCTGACCTTTCAGCAGCTGTTCCATCATTGCCTCCATCTTACTCTCATGAGCAGTAGCTGCAGGAGGAGTCTGATAAGATGAAGATCCATAGGTTCTCTGAGTACCTTGTCCAAAAGGTTTCTGAAAACCACTAGTCTGTCCAAAGCTAGCTGAGTTCTGATTGCCTGTGAAGACACTCTTCTGTCCTCCATTGAAGAACCTGTTTCCCTGCTGATTACCAAATCTATTACCTTGGAATCCAGATCCTCCTATGTAATTCACATCTTCTTCCTGAGTGTCCTCCTCAGTCTGAATTACCTCAACATCTTGGGCAAAGTGGACGGCTTTCTTACCAGCTAGAAGATTACAAACTATGTCCAGCTTAGATCTAATATCAGCAATCTCCAAATTCCCTACCTTTCCACCAGATCTCTTCCTCCTCTCATCAGTAGTCTTGCAACTGTTGCTGCTTACTAAGTTATCAATCAACTGCTTAGCTTGAACAGGAGTCCTAGTGTTAAAGTTGGCATTGCTAGAGTTTTCCAACACAGTCTGATATGGAAGATCTATGCCTCTAAAGAAGATGCCTAAAAGTGTTACCTCAGTGAATCCATGGTGCGGGCAGTCACGTTGGTATTTCTTGAATCTCATCCAGGCAGTCTTAAGAAGCTCAGTAGGACCTTGGGAAAAGGTGAGTATGTCCTGTCTGGACTGATCAGAACGTGCATCATCGTAGAAGTGACGCAGGAACTCACTCTTCAGGGCTGCCCAAGTATCAAACTGCCCAGGTGGCAGTTGCTTCAGCCATGCAGCAGCGTCTCCAGCGAGACTGTATGGAAAGAGTTTGAGAAACAGATAATCCTGGCATACTCCATCATACTTCATGCCAGTGATTATGTCCTCAAACTGATCAATGTGATCCATAGGCTGCTCCGACGGATGACCATGGAAAGCATTCTGCTTCATCAGCAAGTAGTAGATGGTTTTGATCTCAAAATCATTCCTCTCAAAACCAGGAATTACAAGAGCTGACCGGTTTGCATGAAACTCATCCGGTCTGTTGTAGTCAGCTAAAGTCCTCTCATGGACTATCATCTGTCTATTTTGGTTCTGTCCTTGACCTTGCGCCTGCGGCTGTGGTTCAGGTTCCTCAACCTCAGGGATCACACGTCCCTCAGCATCAATCCTATGCCCAGCAGCATTGTATGGATTGTTATCTCGGTCCCTCAGGGTACCTTGAGCATCAGGCATTATGATTACCTTCTGTACCACCATCCTTGCTCTTCTTTCTCTTCTGTTAGTCCTCTCTAGTCGTCCAAGTTCGTCAAGTCCGAGATTAACGAGGTTCAAGTTCTGATTACTTCTAGTTTCACGTGTCTGCATAAAGTGTCTGTAATCGTCAAGCAACGATCGATGCTATCAGTGCAACGATCGATTCAATCTCAGAATCGCCTAGTGACGATCGACACAAAGGTGCAACGATCGACGCTATGCGAAATCGGTACCTGCGACAGAGAGAAAACAGAGAAAAAATTAGTAACTAAAAAAAATAAAAAAAATCCTAGTAAAAACCCTAAGTTCGAAGCTATCGAAGACTCTAAGAGTCCCCGGCAACGGCGCCAAAAACTTGATAGGGTCAGGTTTTAATCCTATTCTACTGCAAGTGCACAGTTAAGTGATTGTAGTATATAGGGTATCGAATCCACAGAGACTCTGGTCTCGATAGATTAAGAACTATAGAGATTTAAACTAAGAAGAAAGCAATGTGAAGTAAACTAAATAGCAGTGCGAGAAAGTAAACAAGTAGCAAGATTATCGGTTGTGAAAGCAGTTAATTAAGGGCGCTAAGTCTAGGGCGTTCTCAGGAAATCAGACAAGCAGACAAATTATTCAGTCATGAACTAATTAAGTACAGTTCTAGAACTCAAATCACGAATATAGAATTAACCAACTGTCGTTGCGAGAATTCTCTAAGTCTAAGTGTAGTAATCCAAATTCCTTTGCAATTACTAACAGATTAAACCAGCATTAATTTCAAGTTCGATATGTTCACAATTAAACTAAACCAAATTCCTTTGCGAGAAGTTTAATTGCTCAACCAAAATAGTTCAGATTCTAAACCACACTTTCATGTCGTATTTAGCAACCTAAGATCTAGATTCTAATTGATCATGTTAGAACTAGCATTAAACACAATTTAGATCGAAGAACATTCTATTCGTGTGAATCCTTAACTGAATTAAACAAGTCTAGCAAGTCATGAAATCCCTAGTGAGAATCCCTAAACCTAACAATGAATCTACTCAGACATGATTAATGAAACAGAAATCATAGAATTAATAGATTGCATATAAGAAATTAAATAGATAAAGGGGTTCGAAATCTTCTCCAAAATAGATGAAGTACATGATCAGATCAGCCCCAAAAGCTCTAAAAATCCCTTAGCTCTAAGTATGAAAGCGTATGAAAAGCGTATCTAAATAAAACACCAAAATTCTAATTATATAGGCTAAATCTCGGCTGGGACTTCTTTGTAAATACTGGAAACTTCTGGGCCAAAGTATAATATCTTCATTCTTCATTAAACCGCCGAGTCTGCCCCATCTCGCTAGTGTGTCGACCGATTCACAATGTGTGTCGGTCGATGCAATCCTGTTTTCTGGACAGTGAGCTCAAGCTCTCGGCCAAACACTCCAAAAATCTCCAAAAGCTCCAATATCTCCAATTCTGCTCCAAATCTAATTATACCTGTAATAGACTCTAAAAGAACACAAAAAGACTCTAAAACATACTTATATCATGGTCTAAAACTAGTAAAAACCATGATATATCACAAACCACAAGAAAATCATAAGTAAACCAAAAATCAGATTCAGAGCAATCCCATTTCAAAAGCAAAGCATAAGAAAACTAGGCGGTTTAACACACATTATAACGTTATAAGAAAACTAGGCGGTTTCTGCCAAGTTTAGCGACGAAATAGATAGCCTCAAATAAGAGATATCAGTTTGAGATGGATGGGCATAGAAGAGGATTTGGACAGAGATCAGCGAGATGATTCAAAAGAGATTTTAGAAAAGGTGAAGAACATAATAAAACAGGTTTTGTCGTAATTAAGGATTTCTAGACACTTTGTCAAAAATTTCTTGGGTTGAGGCATGTAATTGAAATGTTTTAGGCTTTAAAATTGGATTTTGGTTTCCAAGATTAATTTGGCAAGTTTTTTGTTTTTTACATACTTGTAGGCATAACTTACTCATCATATATTCCTTTTTATTGTCTCAATTTTTTTAAATTTAAGCTAATCTATTATACTTACGTAAAATCAGAAACATTTTCTCATAATATAAAGTACGATTGAAGATGGGTTTTATGAAATCAATTTTTGCTATTAAATGTTTTGAAAGTTTTGGATATACTTCCCGGATTTTAAAAATTATAAATCACAAAACAATTTAAGAATTAGTTTTGTTAGTTTTGAGACCCTAAAATTAAAATTAGTACATACAATAATTTAAGAAAAACTTTTGGGACTAGAATATAAAAGCAAAGATGAAACTTTAGATTTTTAGGTTTTAAGGTTTCTTTTGGAGTGAGCAAAACCTCAAAACCTCATTTTTGAGGCTTTGTTCACTCCTAAAGAAACCGCATATCCTCATTTTGAGGTTTCATTGTACGAATCCTCATTCTAGTCATTGTAATTATACACTTTATTAGTTTTAGTCCTTAAATAATTTTCTACCTTATGAAAAAGTCTGATTTCAACATTTTTTATTTCATAATTTTCAGATAAAAAAACAAAAGATTCATTTATCACTTCAAATGCGTAGATTAATCATATTTGAGAGCATAACTTACAAAAACACATTTAAGTATTACATATCTTACAAGTGGTACCAAAATACTCGTTTTCATCCGGTAAACCGGATCCTGAACCTCCAAGATCACCTAAATATTATCGATAAATATTCGAAGAACATACTTAAAACACAAAATTTTGGTTAATGTCCCCATAAATGTTTTATAACGAAAAGCAATTACATAGTGCTAAGGAAAGAGAAATATGTGTGTTTTTTATGTTTAATGTTACAAGAGATATATATGTACAAAAAAGTAGAATCTGTATACTGTTATATGTCTCGTAAAGGGTTATCATATGATATTCTCTAACTATCGTAGCGAGAGAATATACATAATTCTACACAATCTGTTAAAAATAGCATTTCCAAATGATCTTAATCAAATTTATATATAGCGAGATGAAGTGGTTGGTCTGATATATTATTATAGTTTTATGATAGTATGAAAAATTAAATTCTGGTTTTGTGAGTTTTTCTACATACCTAATTTATTGTATGTGTCTATATGTACTTATCATGCTAAGAAAATTTAATAATATCGGTTGAGAGTAACATTTAATATTCTTCTTGTTTTTAATTTAATGTGTAAACAATAAATGTCCCACTGAAACTGAAGAACTGTGTAAAACCTACAAGAGGACAAAATACAAAACCAGTATACGGTTCAAGGGCTCAGAGGCTACACCAGAACAAAAGACAAACCAATATAATGGTTCAAGGGCTCAGAGGCTACACCAGAACAAAAGAAAAAACCAGTATACGGTTCAAGGCTAAGAGGCTACAACTATATAAATGGAAAAACTAGTGTATGGTTTGCTTGATATTTAACCATGATTAACTGATTTGATTTGAGTCTCAAAGAGTTTGAAAATTTTGAAACCCTAAAATTAATAATAGCAGAAAAATTTGAGAAATAGTTTTGGGACTATAATGTAAAATCAAAGATGAAACTTTAAATGTTTGAGGTTTTAATGTTTCTTTTGGAGTGAGAAAAACCTCATTTTTGAGGTTTGAGGGTGTTTTGATCCAATAATGAACCTCAAATTTTTCTTTTACAAAACTATATAATTGTATTATAATCCCTACAATTAATATTAATTAGTAAATATCATACACTTTCATAATTAGCTAAAATGTTATGGTTTAGGGTTTAAAGTTTAGGGTATATGATTTAGTGTTTAAGGTTTAAAGTTCAGAGTATAAGGTTTAGTATTTAGGGTTTAGGGTTTAATGTTTGAGTTTAGGGTTTAGAATATGGGTTTAGGTTTGACTCTTTGTAGATGGCTATGTTGGTCAAACTGTCTGATATGTGTTAAATAATATAATTAGTAATTAAGTTTACGTTAATCTTAATAATTAAATGTTATGAATGTTTTTATTTGAGTATTTCACTGTTTTAACTGTTAGCTTTCGGATGCAATACAACTGAACCGTTAAATAAAATACTAGATAATTATATTTACAGGAAAACATCTAATGTGAAATTGGCAAAACATACATACGACGTCACCGATTACAATTAAATAGCCAGAAGTTGTCTGCTATTAGTATGCAGAAGAAAGCAGTCTGCATTACCCATAAACATTGGTCGCACATTTCGTTTACCTTTGGCCCCCAAATCCACAACCAAGAGCGCCACAAGTCTTATTTAGGACATGTGAAGTTTCAGACACGATCAGGATCATCACGTTTCGCTGTGAACCAATCAGGAAGTTTCCTTCCCCACACCCTTGTCTTACCAAAGACTTCATCATCAATGTCTTCCTTGAAGGATTTGTGTATGATACCATACATATACCTGCTTAAGATGCGTCCATTTTTTGCAGCAACCTTTATGTGTGTGAGTCCTTCATCTCTCTTGTTATCGAAGAAGAAATCTGAGATTCCTTTGAGGTGGATGGATGATGTGTTGCTTGCGTCGTGGCAGATCCATTGAATTTTTCCCAGTCAAAACCTGGAGCCCATTGGAATGTCATAGTAATAAGGCTGATGTCAAAACTTCGCAAAATATGTTTTCTAATTAGTGGTTGATATTTACATTAATCGATAACAAAATTAACGGGGAAACAATACATTATTGAAAGGGTGCTCCCAACTTTTAGTAAGATAGTGGTTAATATATTTTAACATATCTTGTAGATATCATTTTTCCAAAAAAAAAACGTATCTAATATATGATTAGAACAAAACAGTATCTAATATGATTAGAATAAAGTAACAAAGCTAGTTATTACAATTTTGGTCAAAATTTACTCATTACACTTAATTATCAGAAAACATATAGTTGCAAACACAAATTTATGATCTTGAATTAGTAAAAAATTTATGATCTCGAATTAGTATGATTTAAATATGTGTTTTATTTCCAAATTATTAAATAGTTAAAGTATATTTAAAAGGAAATATAAGTTTTGTATAAATTTTTTTGTCGTCCTAAGATCGTGGAGAGTATTTGTTTTTCAAATCCTAGGAAGACACGAAACATTTCTGACTTTAACCCCCTTTCGTCTTCGTTTATTTCTCTCTACGAAAAATTTATTGCGAAAAACAATGGCTCAAAGACAATACCATTTCCTTTCGGAGATCAACAAGTCGACGACGAAATAGAGTTTGAGACTGAAGGTCCTACGTTCTTGGATGTTTCAAGAGGCCTTCGCTAGCAAAACCATGGAACTACTTTTGGTGAGGAACATGTTATCTTTATAGTATAACGATACATTTTAATATTTGATGGTACTAATAGTTAGATAAATTTGTTCTTATGCTGTATTAAGTTTTACGTCTTTCACTTCATAACAATAGGGCCAAAGGGTATAAGTAGAACTATGGGGTGATTATGTTGGAATCTTCGAGTGGTTGTTGGAATCTGAATGCCAAGTTCGTTGGAATAATGTTCTTATCCTTGAGGCCAATGTTAGGCCGCTTGACAGATAGTTTGTTTCTCTTTGTGTCGAATCAGTTCGAGTATAATCTGGAGAATTCTATCCCCTGATGGCCAGCACTACTTTGACCTAAAGCTTATACTTAGCATTTCAAACGGGCACTATAACTAGCAGGTATCCAATAGGTATAATTTTGTTTAAAGGGCATAATAGTTTCATGGGATTTATTATTTATTAGATTTGATTATGGATTTGTTTGGTGTTTTTTAGATATAGATTTGATTGGTGTTGTTCCTGGAATTGATGGCTTCGGAAGAGATCCAGTGGTTCCTACAAAGGATCGAAAACAAATTATTGGAGACTTCTTCAAGTAAAATTTCGAATTAGAGATATGGAGTATCTAAATCTTACATTTATTTCATGTAAAATACTCTTAGATAATCTAAAAGCTTATTAGTATTTAATATTGGCATAAACAAGTCATTGGATTGTGTTGTCAATGACGATCTTTCTGTTAGGCTGGTGACAGCATGTGGGAATAGTAGTAATGAGATATTGTTCTACTTATTCTGATGCTTTAATATACTCAAAGATGGTGTTGGTATAATGAAATTTCAAAACGTTTGTAAATTTGTTCTAGTTAATGTAAAATGAAAGATAATAAAAAATCTTATCGATTAGGGTTGGTGAGTTTAGATGGTATTCAACGAGTTTCTAAGATACACTTTGATGTGTATGATGTTGAAGAGTTCTGTTATTTTGTCCAAAAGTATTTATCTAACACCTCATTATCATATAGTATATATATATATATATATTTATTTTTGGATTTTATGTGTTATTGTTTTAATATAATTTTTTTTTCTTCAAGTACCCTAAGCATCCTCTATGTTGAGAATGCTCGGTGTATTTTATTGGATTTGCGAAATGAAGAACATGACTTATTGTTTATGAATAAATTAATTTTTTTTATTTATAACCCGCACTTTGTTTATAATTTTCTATAGTAATTTAGTGTTTTTAATCGTATTTCATGATATCCAAAAATTGAAAAATAATAAATGATGACCATAGAATTTTGAAACATATATAGTTTGGAAAAATGTATAATAATTCTATAACTGGTACTTATGATTTTTTTTTTTTAAATTGTTCGATGATATTAAACATGAAAAGATTATCCACAATTAAAAAAATTATATTTCGGATATTCATCGCATCTGTGCGAGCAGTGCACTATTTTCATATGAAAATAAAATATTAATCTTATAAATCCCGCCAAACCAAAAATAATTCTCGCGTATAAACCAAATATTTTGGTAAATTATCATAACCCGATCGAAATACCCTAACCATCATAACCTCTCTCCAATTCAGACAAACTCCTCTTTTCCGCCATCTTGTTATTCATCCGCTACGACAAGGAATCTTTCTGAGGTATTTCTTTTTATTTTACACAAGATTTTTTTTCTATAAGTCTTCAATAGTTAGATTCGATTTTTTTGGTAGATTTACAGTTGAAACTTTTATTATACGTACATACTATCCAAACCTTGAAATTTTCGCTCTCCTCTCGCAGAGAAAATAGAGACGGCAAGAGAAATGGACAAGGGAATGGCGAGAACCTCTTCACTCCCTTAGTTCATCAGTTCTGATTTTTGTTCTTCTCTTATATATTCAATCATTTTCTTTGCTCGATCTTCTCTTGCCAATGTGTTTACATTTAGTAAAAAATAGATATTCTTAACGTATAAAAATAGCCAATTATGAAGTATGAGATACTCTAGGTTCGAACTTCGAAATTCATGTTTACATCTTATTTAAATTTCAATATGTTCCTTATCGGAAGTATTGTACCACTGAGTTTGATGGAGCTTCAAAAAGAAACCCTGGAAGAGCTGGATTAGGAGTTGTTCTGCGTGATTCAGATGCAATTGTCATCTCCTCCTACAGTGTAGGATTAGGCAATACAACAAACAACGTTTCAGAATATCGAGGTTTGAATCCTGGTTTGGACTCTGTTTTATAAAAAGGTTACACACACACGTGAAGGCCTATGGAGACTCTCAGCTTGTCATTAACCTGGTCAATTGATTTACAGCTACTGTCTGTTTTCTCTCTTGGAGCTTTATCTCTAGATTTTCTGATAGCTATCATTAAACTGATGGGGGTGAATGGTAAGACAGAAACCCAAAAATGGATGAGCAGTATAATCAGGCAAAAGAGTTTACCAGCCAATTCAAGTAATTCGATATCGAGAATATTCTCAGGGTATTTGCACAAATTATTTTGTGTTTTGAACATTCGATTTGAAGATTGCTAAGAATTTATGGGTTTTCCTAATTTTCAATTGCATGAATACAACTCTGAAGCTGATAGGCAAGCAAACTACGAGACCCATCTCCAAGATGAGAAATGAATGTGCAAGTCTGAATTTAATTATATTTTCTAGGAAAATTAGTCGAAGTTTGATGTTGTTTTTGCTCTTCTATGATGCGTATTCAGATGAACAGACTCAAGTGATTCCATGCAGGAAGTACTACTAAAGTAGAGATCTTCGTGTTCTTCATGCTTAGAAGAACATGCCTCTAAACTTTTTTTCCTCATCAGAACATGTTCCCTTTTGAAAAACAAAATAATGTATTTCTTAAGCAACATCGAAGATTATGAACTATCAATTTCTTATGCTAAATTTCACGCTAAATGATTTGAGATTATGAAAGAAAAGTATAGACATGATACTTGAACATCAAAGCTTGACTAATGATAACTTTTATCCGACCTTGATGTTTTCGCTTGGATCACTTTCAGAGCAAGTGGACATCGAGCTTGTGTATACATGGGTCATTCTCATTTACTTATAATTGTAATATATATTGCGTATAACTAATACATTGTTATTGCTTTCTTACATACATGATACTGAGCCGAGCCGAGCCAGACAGACGTGATATTGGACCGATCAGATAAATATAGCAGATCTGGGTTGGGCTCACTGATGGATGCTAAACCTAAATCCAACAAATATTTTGAGAGCTCATCCCTAGTTTTGCGCTCATCACTAACTTCACGTTCATCTCTAATTACGAGCTTATCCTTAACTTTGTGTTCATCCTTAACTTCTCGCTCTTCCTTGTCTGCACACTCATCCCTACCGCCGCCTTATCAAATTCAAAACTCAATCCAAATAGTCACTTTCTACAAATTACTAATGATTTGATCCCTGCCCCACAAGGGTACATAAACAACTTTTCTCAAATTGCATATATAAAACCTAAAATATCTCTAGTCGTTTCGTCGTCCTTTAACTACAATTTCACTATCAACAAGATTCTCCAATTTCCTTATCTCACATTAATGAGTTGTCTATGTTTGACTACTTATTAGTTTGATTCCACCTTCAACAATTTGATCTAGAAGGAGAGGGCCTAAGATAATTCTCAAACATAAGAAGTTTGAAGCTTGATGACGATAGGAATACCGTTGGGGGTGGGCCTAGAACCCCCAGGTTAGCTCGGCCCATCTTTAGTGATCACCCTTAAAGGAAGTTCAAATGCGACCCATTGTGAGTAAAGGCCCAAACCGAAGAGGATGGTACGAGAATCAAGAAAAGTACAGTATGCGTACAAGCAATGTCTAGCAATGGAAGCGGCTTAATGATGAGCTTATATTCACCTACTCTACCCGCGAACGAAGGATAGATCTCAATGACATTCGCCGTAAGCTAGAAGGTTGGGTGGACTACTAGACACCCTTGGGACAAGCTATAAATCCTGAAATCAAGAGGAAGAAACTCTATAAATGCAAAGGATTCCTCATTAATAAAGGAAAATAAATTCTAGAGAGAGAAAGGCACTTAGAGAGATATATTAACAAAAAATCCCCCAGTTATACGCTAGTTGTTCTTCCGACCTCTGTCAAATCTCTTGTAGTCCTCATTGTAATTTTATTTCTTTTCCTTATGGATCTATAACGATTTTAACCCTTTTTACACTATAACGCCCCGACGGCCCCTGTTTGTGGCCCCGACGCCCACTATAATAGCTTGTGGGCCCACCCTCATCCGACGGTCAATTTATTATTTTTGGGAGTCTTGAAAGACTGGTTTAATGTCCCTGCAATCACAACACGACCGTTCACCGTGCTTTGTCCTCACTCGAATGATACAGAGAATCCTTTTTCAGTAGGCCACCCAGCCTTTAACTATTCCAGCTCAAGCACGCGTAACTCTGAGTTCTCGTTAGACAAGTGACCGAAAAGGTAAGTGCACTTTTATGTTATAGGTATCTAAATCAATTCTTTCTATGCCTTGCTGCATATACCACAAATCGATATGTTACACAAACATTCTTCCGACTTTCGAACGACTGCCTTAACAGATGGAGGATCTTCGGATACCTTGTCGCCACTTAAAAGTTACGTCACTCGCTCTACCACTCATTTTGTCACTCATAAATTACAACAACCTTGTGTGAAGTTCCCCTTCAACATTTGGCACTTTTTGTGGTGTTTTTATGAGGATCTCTTCTATACGCACAAGGCAACCCAGTAATGGAATAAACCACATGAATCAAGAACCCGAAGACAAAATCAAACAAATGTGTGCATTCTCAAACAGAGTTTGTAGTAAGGACCATGACAAGGGGATCCTCGAGAACCATCAAATTTCCTACACCAAAGGAAATCGAACAAGTCCCCTAGTACAAACCCGAAGATCCAATATTCTATGACCAACCAAGTTAAATTCCAAGTTTGTGCGCTAACTCAACCGAAAAAAACACTCTCCGCGCAGCACATAGAGCCCAAACGACACTGAAACATCACGAGATGGGACATGGACATTTTATAGAGCAAGA
This sequence comes from Orychophragmus violaceus, assembly GCA_030180135.1. Classification (NCBI taxonomy): domain Eukaryota; kingdom Viridiplantae; phylum Streptophyta; class Magnoliopsida; order Brassicales; family Brassicaceae; genus Orychophragmus; species Orychophragmus violaceus. The sequence continues at coordinate 39,291,647 of CM058240.1, forward strand.
TTTAATCCCTATTCTACTGCAAGTGCACAGTTATGCTATTGTAGTATTCAGGGGTATCATATCCACAAGGACTCACGTTTCACACGATAGACTGTATGTTCTCAAGTTAAGCTAAACCAACTCAGTGAAAGCAATAAACGAAAACAAGTAAACAAAGGTGTGTTTTCAATAGGAGAAAGGCATCAGACTTAGGAAGTTCTCGGGAATTACACAATGCTAGACACTTAACTAACCGATTCAGATTAAGATCGAGTTCAAGAACTAGAAACACAATGCTAAACAATCCAACTCTCGCTGAGATTATTTATATATCTAGCAACCTAGCGATCCAAATCTCTTTGTGATCCTAGAGTTCTAAACAAGCATTAAGAACAGGTTCTTCGGTTCACAATTCTCCTAAACCAAATCTCTTTGTATCTAGTCAAATTGCTCACACTAAGTTTATTCAGATTATAACTCACACTCTCGTGCTAAGTTAATTATCTCAGATCTAAATCTTAGGTGATCAGTCCAGAATTCAGTATTAAGTGCAACTTAGGCGATGAACAAATGGATTTAGAATCCTAATCAATCAGTTATCTAAACATTGCATAAAACCCTATGAGAATTCCTAAATCTAACAAGGTTACTACTCAGACATATTATCAGAATAACAACACATCATTGAATAGAAAACCAAAAGACTGAATAGATAAGTAAAGGGGTTCGAAATCCTTCTCTCAAAGGTTACAAGTAGCAAGAACAGCCCCTTGGCACAAATCTCTCAATCTCCAAGCAAGAACAAAAGTAAGAACAAGATTAAATGATCATGAGTCTGAAAACCTAATTAAAACTGCTAAACACGTTTTGGGGCTAAATTAGAATTAGGGAAAACTTCTGGGTCTTTTTGCAATTCTGCAAAACTTGTCTTCAACTCGGCGTATAACTTCTGTCGCCCTTAGTGTCGACTGACACCAAGGTCAGTGTCGGTCGACATCCAGTCGTGGTCGAGACACCAACTTCAGATCGTTGCACCAATCACCAGAAACGTCCTATAATCCCATTCTTTGCTCCAAACGCAAGCCTACCTGTAGAAGACTCAATAGACTCGAAAAACCAGGTTAAAGACTCAATATAAACAACTATATCATGGTTGAAAACCTAGAAAAACCATGATATATCAACTCCCCCACACTTAGCTCTTGCTTTCCCTCAAGAAAGTAAAGAACTAAAGCATAAGAAAGAGGTTTGAAAACTCAGAAACTCATTTCGTCCTAGGAACTTTCGCATTCACATTCACTTAGTAAGCCACTGAAAACTTTCCTACATATATCAAGACCACCATATACTTCCCCCACACTTAGCAACTGTCGCAAGTAAACTCCACAATCAGATTAGGATATTCAAGTTCACCACACTAACCTCTGTATAAAATTAGGTGCAGTCTCACAGAGGGATTATCGATCAGAGGACACATGGACTAAACTCAGCCAGTACTGACCACCAAACTGTCGGTTTCTGGTTCCTTTCTTTCCCTTTCTCCCTTAGCACTGATTTTTCCCCACTGGGAATCATTTTATTTTTTCTATCAGTGCTCTTCCCTTTTCACTTGGGGATTAACTTTGGATCTTTACATGGATACACAGGAGGTAATAGGGGTCTCTACCACTCCCGTGACCACTTCGAAGCTACTAGCTTATCCTCGGTTTTAATCTCTTTTTTTTTTTTTTTACTTTCAAGGGAGGGGAAAATCAGGAACCATACTCTGATATGATCATAGGCTGTGTCAACACATCAGAGGAATCCGATCCAGAGATCTCAAGCCCCTAAGTAAGAAAATAAAGTCAGGATTAGAGGTGAAGTTAGTGATGGATCCTCTGAATACCTGGTTAGATATGGGCGTCCTTGGTAAGTTGATCCGTTTGGGGTTTTATAATAGTCATAGAACTACTGCAAGTCTGTCCAATGGTTACTTAGTTCCTGTTCCAGCAAAAAATTTCCTCGAAAAATCATAGTTTCATACGCATTTTGACTCAATAAAACAATTTGAAAACAAGTGAAACCAAGGGACTGACTCTAAGAAAACAGAACACAATGTCAGTAGCCACCTCCCCCACACTTAGACTGCACTGTCCCCAGTGCAATCGCAGCTTGGGTTCGGGAGAACAAGGCATAAGTAACCGATGTCGACCGACGCTCAGCCAGTGTCGGGCGACAATGAGCTTTAGTCGACATCGATTCGCTCCTAATCGAGCATGATCGATTTCAATCTGTGTTCTTGAGTTTGGCGTCGACCGACACTGTGGTAATGTCGACTGACACTGATTTCTGCAAACCTGTTCTATACGGCCCTGACACACAAGAACAAGAAAAATCAAAAGACACAAGGACAAAGACTCAAAAGAAACAAAAACTAACCTACAGTGGGTTTCCTTCCACTCAGCGCTCGTTTAACTTCAATAGCTTGACTGTAATGCGATCAGACGTTGGGTGGATTATCCAGATGGACAATGTTGCCTTCTGGGATCTCAACTTTTGCCTAGTAATGTTTCACCCTTTGCCCATTGACTGTGAACTCTTCGCCTTTGGAATTCATCAAGATAACAGCTCTGTGTGGTATAACTTCCTTGACAGTGAATGGTCCTGACCAACGAGAACGCAACTTTCCAGGAAACAAAGTTAGACGAGAGTTGTAGAGAAGTACCTGATCATTGGGTTCGAAGTTGCGTGAGTTGATCTTCTTATCATGATATTCCTTCGTACGCTCCTTGTACAACTTTGAGTTCTCATAGGCATGGTGGAGAATCTCATCTAACTCATTAAGCTGTATGAGACGTCTCTCAACTGCAGGCTTGAGGTCATAGTTCATCTGTTTGACAGCCCATCTAGCCTTGTGCTCAAGCTCAACTGGAAGGTGACATGCTTTCCCATAGAGTAAATGAAACGGTGTGGTCCCAAGTGGCGTCTTAAATGCAGTCCTGTAGGCCCACAATGCGTCATCCAGCTTAGCAGACCAGTCCTTCCTAGTTTTTCCCACCGTCTTCTCCAGAATCTCCTTGATCTGTCGGTTTGAAACCTCAACCTGTCCACTAGTCTGAGGGTGGTATGGAGTGGCCACACGATGATTAGCACCATGCTTCTTAAGTAACTTCTCAAAGACCTTGTTGATGAAGTGAGAACCACCATCACTTATCACAATCCTAGGCACTCCAAATCTGGGGAATATGATAGTCTTAAACAGCTTAAGAACTACAGGAGAGTCATTGGTCGGACTTGCAATAGCTTTAACCCACTTGGATACATAGTCCACATAAACCAATATATACTTGTTCCCATAGGAATATGGAAACGGTCCCATGAAATCGATGCCCTAGCAGTCAAAGACTTCAACCTCGAGGATGAAGTTTTGTGGCATCTCGTATCTCTTGCTGATCTTCTTATAGGTCTAGTTTTAATCCCTATTCTAACTGCAAGTGCACAGTGATGTAGTTGTAGTACTTAGGGTATCGAATCCACAGGGACTCCGGTCAACGATAGATTTAGAACGATCAAGTTAAAACTAGGAGAAAACAATATGGGAAAGCAGTAAATCAGCAAGCAGAAAGTAAATAGCAGCGAGTTGTGAGCAAGGAAACGAAGCGTTAAGTCTAGGAAGTTCTCAGGAAATCAGGAACACAAGCAATCAATCAATCGGGATCTAATCAGAAACTGTTATAGAACTCAAAACACAGATATAAAATTAACCAACTCTCGTTGCGAGAATTCTCTAAGTCTAAGTGCAGCAATCCAAATCTCTTTGCAATTACTAACAGATTAAACCAGCTTTAATTCCAAGTTTGATATGTTCACAATTAAACTAAACCAAATCTCTTTGCGAGTAATTTAATTGCTCATCTAGGTTCTTTCTAGCTAATTAACCAATTGTCGTTGCATCAATCAACCTAACATCATAAATCTGGATAGCTACTTCAGATTAAGCATTAAGAGCAATCCTAGGCGAAGAACTAGCAGATATGAATCCCTACAGATTGATTAAACTATAATTCCATGAAATCCCTAATGAGAATCCCTAAACTTAACAGGTAAACTACTCAGACATAATCATCGAAACAGAAAACATCATGAATAGAAAACCAAATATCATATAACAGAATAAAGAACTGGGGTTCGAAATCAAGTCTCTTTTGAGAACAAGATCAACCCCTAAAACTCTCTCTGAATAAAAATAAAGCGTAGCCTAAACAAGTGGCTAAAAACCCTAATATATAGTCTAAAACACGTTTTGGGCTTCTGTGTAAATATATGGGCTTTTCTGCAATATCAGCATTCTTCATTAAACCGCCGAGCTTGGCCCATTCGCATATGCAACGATCGACACCAAAGGTGTGTCGATCGATGCATTCCTCAAATGTCTACAGAGAACTCTATCTCTCGGCCAAACACTCCAAAAAGCTCCAGAAAGTGCCATAATCACCAAATCTGCTCCAAATGTGCTTGTACCTAATAAATACCTGAAAAGACTCTAAAACATAATAATAGACTCGATAAATAAGATATATACCATGGTTAAAATCCCTAAAATCCATGGTATATCAACTCCCCCACACTTAGCCTTTGCTTGCCCTCAAGCAAAACAGAGAACTAAAACATGGTGAAGAGGTTTGAAAACTCTTCAGAAACTCTTTTCATTCTAGAAGCAACAACACTCAGATTCCCCTTAGTAAACCACATGAAAGAATCAATCACAAGATATCAAGACCAACATATACTTCCCCCACACTTAGCAACTGTCCTAAGTAAACTCCACAATCACATTCACGCATTCAAATTCTCCCTACTGACTTCTGCAAGTATTTAAGTGCGGTCTCACCTAAGGAGTATCGATCAAAGGCACATGGACTCTTACCTTATCAGCTCTAGACCACCATACTATCTTTCTCTAGTCCCTTTCTTCTCTTTTCCCTTCCTTAGCATTCTGATTTTTCCCCATTGGGTATCATTTTATTTTTTTTATCAGTGCTCTTCCCGTTAAGGGGTGTACCTTGGACACTTTCCATGGATGCACAGGATATGAAAGTTGTAGCTACCATTCCCATGACCACTTCGGAGTTACTAACTCATCCTCAGTTTATTATCTTTTTTTTTTTATGGAAGGGGAGAAGGGAACTAGATAGGACAGGTTTACAGGTTGTGTCAGAACTAACAAGGGAATCCGACACAAAGTATACCAAGCCCTTAGGTGAGAAATCTAAGTCAGTATTAAGGTGAAGTCAGTAAAAGGATCCTCTGATACTTGAAGCGATGAGGGTGTTCTCAGTAGGTTGATCTGTGTCTGGGTTTTCTAATAGTCAGAGATCATCTTGCAACTTCATCCCAATGGTTACTTAAGTTCCTGCAAGTGCTGTTAATCTTCTCAGAAATTCATAGTTTCTTACTTAAACAATTTTGACTCAATAAAACAAATTTTGAAAAACTGAACTGACTCTTAAGAAGACAAAAGCGTGTGTCAGTAGCTCCTCCCCCACACTTAAAACACACTGTCCCCAGTAGTGTCAGGCTTAGGGTCGGTGAGAATAAATAATCAAATCGAAACAATCCGAAAAGTTGCAGAACATGTACCTGTCGTCGCCCTGTGTCGATCGATGCCACAAGGGTGTCGATCGATGCAAGGCGCATTTGCTCGCGGTTATGTGAATAACCGATGTCGAAACCGCAATTGATTCGGTAAACCGTAAATCATGACTGCATCGACCGATGTACTAGGTGTGTCGATCGATGCAAGGCGATTCTGCCTGTTTCTCACGCCTCTAAACACACTTAAAAGAAAAATCAAAACACCAAAATCAAAACGAAAAATGAAAATAAAAACGAACCTAACAGTGGGTTGCCTCCCACTCAGCGCTTGTTTAAAGTCAGTAGCTTGACTATGGGATAGAGGTTTGATTTATGGCGGTTTCAACAGAGACTTTAAGTGTCTCTGTGAATATCTCTTCATCCAAGGAGGTGTGTATGCTTTCAGATCATGAGGTCTCCCAAGGAAACAAGGTGGTGTATAGGTCTTCAGATCATTGGGTGGAATACTGCGTTTTCCTGCATTCAAAGTGATGCGGTCAGGAGGTTTAAGCTTAGATGATTTGTGCCTTACCTTTGGTGGAGATCTGATGTTTGGAGCTTTCTGCTTATGAGCAGTTGCATGCTCTGAAGATGTTAGAGCAGGTTCAAGAGGAACTGCCATCTTCTTCTCTCCACTATCAGATACTGTAGTTCCACCAATCTGAACTTCTTCTTTCAGATCACCATCAGTGGTGATCATCTTCTTTGCATGAACTCGCGAAGCTTCAGCTGGTAGAGTTTCATTCATCTTCTTATCCATCACTTTCATGCAGTTAACCACTTCGAGCTCTTGTTTAGAAGGTTTAGGAACCTTAGGATATGGCACAATGGGCTTGTAGACTCGTTCTGGGACTATTGCAGGCTTCTGGTCTCGTCTGCGATCTGTGTCGATCGATGCAGTAGGTGTGTCGATCGACACAAGGCGATTATGTTCGTCGTAAGAACTCGAAATTGCCGTCAGAACTGCGTGTCGACCGACACTAAGGGGGTGTCGATCGATGCATGTCTCAGACAGACAATATTCATCCAGAAAATCCGAGATTATGCTCTCTTCTTCACCTAGCAACTCAATCTCATCCCTTAAGGTCACAGCTTTGATGGATTTGTACTGTTCAGCTTTCCTAGCTTCATTATGCCTTTGTATTGCTCCAGCTGTTTGTTGAACTTGGACATCTAGCTTCTTCACATGTGTGCTCAAAGATTCAAGCTTTCCATTCAGATCTTCATACAATGCATCTATCTTTGAGTTGTATGATATATTGATATGTTGTTGTCCCTCAAGAAACTGCTCCATCATGGTTTCCAATCTGCTCTTATATGCAGGTGCAGACGGTGCTTGGTAAGAAGAAACACCATAGTTGCTTGAGAATGAGTTACTCTGTTGCTGGAAGGGTCTCTGAAAAGCAGATTCCTGACTGTAGAATTCATTCCCTCCAACACAGTTGATAGCTTTCTGCGCATACTTTCCCAGTACAAGACTATGTAGAAAGTCTACCTTGCTCTTCAGCCCAGCTATCTGCGAGCTGTCAATCCCTGAACTAAAGAAATCATACATCTTCCTTACGATATGTGTCGATCGATGCAGGAGAAGCGTCGATCGATGCAAGCGCGATGATGTGACGATCGACACACAGGACCGTGTCGATCGTTGCAAGGCGATTACAGGCGTACCTGAAACGCAAGAACAGAAAGAAAAAAAAATTGTAATAAAAAAAACAAAAACGAAAAACCTAGTTTAAACCCTAAGTTCAAATCTATCGAAGACTCAAAAGAGTCCCCGGCAACGGCGCCAAAAACTTGATAGGTCTAGTTTTAATCCCTATTCTAACTGCAAGTGCACAGTGATGTAGTTGTAGTACTTAGGGTATCGAATCCACAGGGACTCCGGTCAACGATAGATTTTGAACGATCAAGTTAAAACTAGGAGAAAGCAATATGGGAAAGCAGTAAATCAGCAAGCAGAAAGTAAATAGCAGCGAGTTGTGAGCAAGGAAACGAAGCGTTAAGTCTAGGAAGTTCTCAGGAAATCAGGAACACAAGCAATCAATCAATCGGGATCTAATCAGAAACTGTTCTAGAACTCAAAACACAGATATAGAATTAACCAACTCTCGTTGCGAGAATTCTCTAAGTCTAAGTGCAGCAATCCAAATCTCTTTTCAATTACTAACAGATTAAACCAGCTTTAATTCCAAGTTTGATATGTTCACAATTAAACTAAACCAAATCTCTTTGCGAGTAATTTAATTGCTCATCTAGGTTCTTTCTAGCTAATTAACCAATTGTCGTTGCATCAATCAACCTAACATCATAAATCTGGATAGCTACTTCAGATTAAGCATTAAGAGCAATCCTAGGCGAAGAACTAGCAGATATGAATCCCTACAGATTGATTAAACTATAATTCCATGAAATCCCTAATGAGAATCCCTAAACTTAACAGGTAAACTACTCAGACATAATCATCGAAACAGAAAACATCATGAATAGAAAACCAAATATCATATAACAGAATAAAGAACTAGGGTTCGAAATCAAGTCTCTTTCGAGAACAAGATCAGCCCCTAAAACTTTCTCTGAATAAAAATAAAGCGTAGCCTAAACAAGTGGCTAAAACCCTAATATATAGTCTAAAACACGTTTTGGGCTTCTGTGTAAATATATGGGCTTTTCTGCAATATCAGCATTCTTCATTAAACCGCCGAGTCTGGCCCATTCGCATATGCAACGATCGACACCAAAGGTGTGTCGATCGATGCATTCCTCAAATGTCCACAGAGAACTCTATCTCTCGGCCAAACACTCCAAAAAGCTCCAGAAAGTGCCATAATCACCAAATCTGCTCCAAATGTGCTTATACCTAATAAATACCTGAAAAGACTCTAAAACATAATAATAGACTCGATAAATAAGATATATATCATGGTTAAAATCCCTAAAATCCATGGTATATCATCTTCCCCCTCCTCTGACACATATCACACTGCGAGACAAACAACTGAGCATCCTTGAACATCGTAGGCTACCAGAAGCCTGCTTGAAGAACCTTGGACATTGTCTTGAATGTAGCAACGAGGGAACCAAATGAAGCATCTTTTCCTCCTTCCGAAAGAAAAGTGTCCCGCATACTCAGAACCATGGCAGTGGTACAACACATTATCAACTTCAGACTCTGCGATGCAACGTCTGTAGATACCATTAGAGCAGTGCTTGTACAAGTAGGGTTCATCCCAATAATAGCGCCGGACTTCCCTAAGGAACTTCTTCTTAGCATAGCCTTTAAATACTTCAGGGTCATCATATGCAGCAAGGTAGTTGGCTATGTCGGCGTACCAAGGTCTAGTAGAGATAGAACCTTGGGCGACTGCAGCTATGAACATGTCAGCTTCATCATCAAGAATATCATCATGTATCCGCAACGAATGTCGACCGGCATCAGTGTTGATGCCGACTGACATCGTACCTAATCGGCCAAACGGTGTCGTGGTTGATCGATTATCGTCCGCTTTTTTGAGTTGGTGTCGACCGACATGAACTGAGTATCGACCGACACCTGCTCTGCAACCCGTGTAGAAGGCAGTGAACTCACAGAAACTGCCTGAAATCCTGTCTCAACCGTGTAGATGTTCTCCTCTGGTAGAAAATCATCTATAGGAACGTCTTCATCGATCCTAATCCGTGATAAGTGATCAGCAACACCATTCTCTACTCATTTCTTGTCTCTCACCTCTATGTCAAACTCTTGGAGCATAAAAATCTATCTCGGCAGCCTTGGCTTAGCATCTTTCTTCTGCTTCAGATATTTAAGCGCATAATGGTCAGTATGCACAACTACCTTGGATCCAATCAGATATGGTCGGAACTTCTCGAATGCAAACACAACTGCCAACAACTCCTTCTCAGTGGTTGTATAATTCCTTTGAGCATCAACGAGAGTTCTACTTGCATAATAGATAGCATGGAGCTTCATGTCCTTCTTCTGCCCAAGCACAGCTCCTACCGCATAATCGCTGGCATCACACATTACCTCAAAAGTCAGATTCCAATCCGGTGGTTGCACAATTGGAGCCGAGATCAAGGCATGTTTCAGCTCCTTGAATGCGGCATGACACTCATATGTGAACTCAAACTTCACATCCTTGCAGAGAAGTGCAGTAAGTGGTCTAGCTATCTTGCAGAAGTCTTTAATAAATCTCCTATAAAAACCAGCATGCCCAAGAAAACTCCTTATTCCTTTGACTGAATCCGGTGCCTGAAGCCCTGTCATCACCTCAATCTTAGCTCTGTCCACCTCAATTCCTGCCTCAGAAACTCTATGCCCAAGTACAATGCCATTCTTGACCATAAAATGACATTTCTCCCAGTTCAAAACTAGGTGCTTTTCCTCACAGCGAGCTAGCACCTTGCATAGATTATCCAAACAAGCATGCTAGGATGGTCCATAGACAAAGAAATCATCCATGAATACCTCCATAAAATCTTCTATCATGTATGTGAAGATAGACATCATGCATCTCTGAAACATCGCAGGAGCATTACACAGTCCGAATGGCATTCTGCGGTATGCAAAGGTGCCATGGGGACAAGTAAATGTAGTCTTCTCCTAGTCCTCTGGTGGATAGGGATTTGAAAGAAGCCAGAATAACCATCCAAGAAGCAGTAGTAAGGATGATTCGCCAACCTTTCCAACATCTGATCAATGAAAGGGAGTGGAAAGTGGTCCTTTCTGGTGGCTGCATTCAACTTCCTGTAGTCTATTCACATCCAGTGACCAGTGATTGTCCTCGTAGGAATAAGCTCATTCTTGTCATTCTTCACCACTGTGACTCCTCCCTTCTTAGGAACCACATGAACTGGGCTGACCCAATGACTGTCTGAGATAGGAGAGATAAGCCCCGCTTGCAGCAGCTTCATGATCTCCTTCTTCACAACCTCTTTCAGGTTAGTATTTAAACGCCTCTGGTTCTCAATTGACGACATGCTCTCATCCTCAAGATGTATCCTGTGCATACACAAAACTGGAGAGATACCTGAAATATCATCAAGAGAATAGCCAAGAGCCTTGTGATGCTTGCACATCTTGCTTAGCAGTAAAGTGAGTTCTGCGTTATTCAATTCAGCATTGACAATAACAGGATAAGTGGAGTTGTTACCTAGGAAAGCGTATTTGAGCCCTGCAAGCAGCTGCTTCAGCTCAATCTTTGGAGCTTTTTCTTCGCTTCAATCTCTCGCAGCTGGTGTCAACCGATTCGCTTGTAGTGTCGGTCGACACTGGATGTCATCGGCCACTTCCAAGTTCATCACTTTCTCAGTAGCGTCCATCAGCCTCAAATACCCAGTAGCAGCTTCATCCTTCAGCTCCAACTCATGCTCGGAACTCATTAAAGCTCTCTCCAAAGGGTCGACAGGATGCATTTGATTGAAGAATTATGCAGCCAGATTCTCAATCGTTTCAACATAAAAGGTCTGTCCATCAATGGTGGGGTGTCTCATCAACTTTTCCATGTCAAAATTCATCACCAGATCACCCACATTTAGTCCAATCTTTCCTCTTTTCACATCAATGATGGCACCAGCTGTAGCCAAGAATGGTCTGCCCAAGATAAGAGGGTCCTTAGGCTCATCATTGTATTGCAGGACTACGAAGTCAGTTGGGATAACAAATTCACCAATCATTACCGGTACATCTTCCAAGAGACCTTCAGGAATTCTCATGGAGCGATCAGCTAGAATCAAGGAGATCCTAGTAGGTGTGAAATCTGTCATTCCCATCTGCTTAGCAACTGAATATGGCATTAGATTGACACTTGAACCCAAATCACACAGTGACCTCTCAAATATGTTGCTGAAGATGGTACAGTCCAAGAAAAAGCTCCCTGGGTCCTTTTGCTTATCAGGAACTCTATTTAAAATGACGGCACTACAGACTTCAGTGATCATCATTACACACTCTTCATCTCCCATGTCAGAAGTCAACATCTGCTTCAAACACCTCTTCAACACTGGGTTGTTGTTGATAGCATCCATCAATGGCATTAGAAGAGTTAGCTTGCTCAGCATAGCCATGTATTTAGCCTTGAACCGTTCAAACTTGGACTGCTTAGGGTTTCTCGGAAAAGGTACCTTGGGTTTATACACTTTTCCACCAGCTATAGGAGCTTTCTTTGTAGCATCAAAGTCTGTACGCTGCTGGTGTCGACCGACATCAGCTTGGTGTCGGTCGACATTGCTCGATTTCGATATGTCATCGATCTCACAATCGATCTCGGTCGATTTTCGTTCGTCACGAGAACTCGAAGAAGTGGGTGTCGCCCGACGTGCAGTAGCAGTGTCGGTCGACGCTCGTCTCGCAGCCTCGTACTCTTCCTCAAATTCTTCTATCTCATCAATTTCCTTATCACTAATCTGCCTAATAGGGATGGTGTGCAGCTCCTTCCCACTCCGCAGTGATATTGCATTGCAGTGATGCTTGGGATTGGTATCCGTGCTTCCAGGAAGGAACCCGACTTGACTCTTAATAGCTCCCGCAGTTTGAGCAACTTGAGAGTCCAATTGCTTCATATGTGTGCTCAAGGATTCAAACTTCTCATTCAAATCAGTGTAGTCAGCATCTATCTTCTTGTTGAAATCCACAGCAGTCTTTGTCTGACCTTCCAGCAATTTCTCCATCATAGCTTCCAGCTTACTCTCATGAGCGTTGGTAGCAGGAGGTGTCTGATAGGAAGATGATCCATAGGTCCTCTGATAAGAGTTGTTCTGCTGAAAAGGCTTCTGGTAACCAGCATTCTGACCATATCCATAAGAGTTTTGATTGCTTGTGAAAGCACTCTTCTGTCCACCAGTGAAGAACTTGTTGCCTTGCTAATTCCCAAATCTGTTACCTTGAAATCTAGAACCACTAATGTAGTTCACATCTTCTTCTGTGCAGCCTTCTTCAGGTCCAAACTCTTCAACATCTTGAGCAAAATGGTCATGCTTCTTGCTAGTTAACAAGCTGTGAACAGTATCCAGATTGTTCTTCATCTCAGCTATCTGCAAATGATCAACTTTTCCACCAGACTCTTTCCTTCTCTGATCTGCAGTCTTGGTACTGTTGCTGCTCACCAAGTTCTCAATCAATACTCTAGCCTGCTCATGAGTCTTTGTGTTGAAGTTACCATTGCTGGCAGCATCTAACGCAGACTGGTACCAGAGATCCACACCTCTAAAGAAAATGCCTAGCAGCTGAACTTCAGAGAATTCATGATGGGGACAGTCTCGTTAGTACATCTTAAACCTTACCCAAGCTGACTTAAGCGGCTCTGTAGGTCCCTGAGTGAATGTCAGGAGGTCTTGTCTGAGCTGATCGAAGCGAGCATCATCATAGAAATGTCGCAGGAACTCTCTCTTCACTGCATCCCAAGTAGTTAACTTCCCAGGTGGAAGTTGCTTAAGCCAAGCTGCAACTTCTCCAGCAAGAGAGTATGGAAAAAGCTTGAGGAAAAGGAAGTCATAACCCACTCCATTGTGCTTCATCCCAGTGACGAAGGCTTAAAAATCCTCAATGTGGTCCATGGGTTGTTCATGCGGAAGACCATGGAAAGGATACTGCCTCAGCAGTGCATAGTAGGCAGTCTTGAGCTCAAACTCATTCTTTTCAAAAGGAGGAAGTACAATTGCTGACCAGTTAGCATAAAACTCATCGGGTCGGTTATAGTCAGCAAGAGTCCTCTCAGCAGCAGGAGGATTAGGTGGATGTCCATTACCTCCAGGATTTACCATTTGCCTCTCACCTTGAGGCTGCTTAGGTTCAGGGATCATCTGCCCTTGGGCATCAATCCTTTGCCCCTGATCATTGTATGGGTTCTTCTTTTGGTCTCTCAGAACTCCCTCAGCATCTGGTCTCAAGATCAAACGATTGTTCATCATCCTTGAAGTTCTCTGACCCTTTCTGTTCGTTCTCTCAAGTTTAGCAAGCTCCTCAAGCCTGAGGTTCAGAAGCTCTTTGTTCGGGTTGCTACGGGTGTGACGACTTGGCATACACTGATTTCAAGGTGAAATCCGTGAGGAGTGTCGGGCGACACTAAAGAGGTGTCGGTCGACGCTTATTGCTTCTGTCGATTCCTGCAACAACAAAAACGAGCCAAACCGAGAAAAATCAGTAACAAAGAAATAAAAGTGACTTAGACTAAACTTTAAAACAAAATCTATCGGCGAACTCAGTTGAGTCCCCGGCAACGGCGCCAAAAACTTGATAGAGCAAGATTTAATCCCTATTCTACTGCAAGTGCACATTTATGCTATTGTAGTATTGAGGGGTATCATATCCACAAGGACTCACGTTTCACACGATAGACTGTATGTTCTCAAGTTAAGCTAAACCAAATCAGTGAAAGCAATAAACGAAAGCAAGTAAACAAAGGTGTGTTTTCAATAGGAGAAAGGCGTCGGACTTAGGAAGTTCTCGGGAATTACACAATGTTAGACACTTAACTAGCCGGATTCAGATTAAGCTCGAGTTCAAGAACTAGAAACACAATGCTAAACAATCCAACTCTCGCTGAGATTATTTCTATATCTAGCAACCTAGCGATCCAAATCTCTTTATGATCCTAGAGTTCTAAACAAGCATTAAGAACAAATTCTTCGCTTCACAATTCTCCTAAACCAAATCTCTTTGTATCTAGTCAAATTGCTCACACTAAGTTTATTCAGATTATAACTCAGACTCTCGTGCTAACTTAATTATCTCAGATCTAAATCCTAGGTGATCAGTCCAGAATTCAGTATTAAGTGCAACTTAGGCGATGAACGAATGGATTTAGAATCCTAATCAATCAGTTATCTAAACATTGCATAAAACCCTATGAGAATTCCTAAATCTAACTAGGTTACTACTCAGACATATTATCAGAATAACAACACATCATTGAATAGAAAACCAAAAGACTTAATAGATAAGTAAAAGGGTTCAAAATCCTTCTCTCAAAGGTTACAAGTAGCAAGAACAGCCCCTTGGCACAAATCTCTCAATCTCCAAGCAAGAACAAAAGTAAGAACAAGATTAAATGGTCATGAGTCTGAAAACCTAATTAAAACTGCTAAACACGTTTTGGGGCTAGATTAGAATTAGGAAAAACTTCTGGATCTTTTTGCAATTCTACAAAACTTGTCTTCAACTCGGCGTATAACTTATGTCGCCCTCAGTGTCGACCGACACCAAGGTCAGTGTTGGTCGACATCCTGTCGTGGTCAAGACACCAACTTCAGCTCATTGCACCAATTCCCAGAAACGTCCTATAATCCCACTCTTTGCTCCAAACGCAAGCCTACCTGTAGAAGACTCAATAGACTCGAAAAACCAGGTTAAAGACTCAATATAAACAACTATATCATGGTTGAAAACCTAGAAAAACCATGATATATCAACATTATAGGCCCCATGCCTTATTCAGGCCACATACGTTTCCTACTCGTCGCTCTAACCTTTTCAGAAGACATATTAAAGCCGAGTCTTACACTCACCTCAAGAGCATAAATACACAAAAATTCATTTGGGAACACAACATATGTCACCGCGGCCTCCGGTACGAGATCATTACCGACCAAAACACTCATTTTGATTCCAGCACCTTAAGAAAATTATGTAAAAGATAGAGCATTCGACTGAGTAAATAGTATCCGAGAGACCCGGGGAGAACCGAGTACCCAAGAAAGCACATAGCGGACACATACAACCATCCTGGTAATATCTTCATGGAAAAAATGAAGATGTGGACAAACGAACCAAACTATACACCTTGGACTACCGCACAACAGCCACTGGTACCCCAGCTCTCAGGATACACGAAAATTGGAGAACGCCAAAAACCAAGACTTTCCAAACTCTCGGGCCATTCTTCGCAGCACCAGATCAACAAGCCATTCCCCAAGTGTAGGGTTATTAACTGCATGTGAACTATTTTCACAACCTCATCGCAAACGAGGGAGACATATCCGGAAGAAAATTTGCATGGGAAGACACGAACATGAATATCTCCAGATGTGAAGCGAGAAAATTTGAGTCGGCTGGGAACCGTCGAGACGGTGGAGCACGGGACATACGGACCTACGACCTTAGAAGGGTACACAGCCAGATAAATCTGGAACCCCACACATAAGATGTGATATTACAAGTCTCATGATCGTTGTATCCGAACTATGAATGCCATGATCCCTCTTTCGAGGGTACGTAGGCAACCAATAAAACAATGCAACTATAACTTGTAAAAAGGGAGAGCGACCATAAGCTCACCCCTTGTGTAAAACTATCTTTAAAACTAATACAAAAATTGCATCAAAAGTGTACACATTAAATGAAGTTTCAAACACCTTAACACCCACATCCTGACCAATGGTGTGGTTCACACACATTATCCACAAATGTAAGTGTCAAATAATCCGTACACGACGAGTTATAAGACTAAAAAACTTAGCTCATCATGGTTAAAGTCAGGTCCGTCCTGCAAAATGCGTTCCCATGAATGTAGTGGTTAAATAATCCACACCTTAGCCTATGAACCTAAAAAACTTAAGCATAGGGATGCAAGCCGAGCCATGTATTCCATACAAGGAATATATATATATATCACACACTATCAAAATAGTTTAAACACAAACACAAAAAGCTTAATCTTGAGCTAAAAGAAAGTATTATTAAAGCCCGAAAAACAAGAAAATGTCACAATAAAGAAGATAAAAGGGGCCTCAAGGACCCTTTAATGAACTACAATAAAATAAGAAAACATTTTTTTATTCTTGTAGTAGATCTGATCTAAATCTTAACTTCTTCAGAATATTGAGCAGCCGAAGGGTCTAAGGAAGAAGCCCGTCCAGCTTGATCGGAAGTAGAAACCCTCACCTCTGTTTGTTTCTCGGCTTTGTGGACCTTCCACTGTTTGATCAGCTCGATGACCTTGCCCAAAAAATACGGACCGTTCTCCTTCATAAGAGAAAGAACCTCAAGAGATCCCTTAATCTACCTCAGGACAGAGGTGACCTCATCAGCTGCATCCCGAGAATCCAGGTATTTCATAATGTTTCGCAAATTGTGACTCATATTTTGTAGCCATTAGATTTCAAACTTTTTTGGTCTCCTTTTACTTCTCGATCGAGTAGGCAGACGCTAGTGTGCCTCTAATTTAGGTTTACAATGAAGCTCTTTGTTCTCCGCCTTCAAGTGAGAAACCTCCTCCAGAGTCATGGATAAATCCACCTCGTGAGACTCCAATTCCGACCAAGCCTCAACAAGTTTGGCCTTGAGGCGAGCATTCAAATTATTAAGAACATAGTTGTCTGAATCCCAAACCTTGACCTTTTATTCAAGGACACACACTCTCGCCTCAAGAAAATCCTTCTCCTTCAGGCCTCCAAGCAACCAAAGGATTTTCATACTAGTCAGGGTCGTTGATGAAAGGGGACTTTCCGGGATAGCTTACGGATAAGGCATAATTATCCCTTTTAGGAACATGCGGCCCTGGCGAATTCTGGGATAACTTTGTTCCATCGGACTGGTCTCGAGGACTAGGCACCGAAGGACCAGCCCGAAGAGAAAATTCGGTAGTGAGCATACCCTCGTCCCGAGAAACAGGCGACACATCGCTCACCACCTCACTTTGCAAATAGGGATCCTCTCTTACCCCCACATCGGAAATAGGCAGCACTTCATCATTGGGATAAGGCCGTATCCGTTTTCTCGAAGTCTTAAGGCTAGCATTCTCATCGAACTGTTGGCTGTCCTCCTGACTGACCACGATGTCGTAAGCCATCATATTGGTCGGGACAACGGGCTTCAATGGCTTTCAAAAAGACAGTTTGCTCGAAGACATCTTATTAGAAGCACAAAGTTGGTTGGCATAGCTCGTCTGTAACGCCCATTTCCCATTCTCCGCTGACCGTCGAGATGACCGGTCAACAATCAAACAAGAACATGACCGATCGAACCCGAGCAATTCGAACAGGAAAAGTTCGTCACAGGACGAAGTCAGAGACGGATCGGTTTGAGACAAAGGCTCGCACTAATCCATCTTTGACCTCGCTATCCTCACTTCCGTAATACAAGTTGTACACCTTGTACCACTTCGGTGAGTTGTGTCGGTTCGGACGAAACCTCATATCAGGGAAACAATTTCATTTCTGAGTAATCAACGTTGAGTACAACGCTTAATAGAAGTTTACAAACAATCGTCAAGTAAAATATACAAGAATCAACACACGAAATAACAATTATGCCGAACCGAGAAAACACCCAAAAACCCACGAATCAAATCTCGTCACAAGCAACCCGAAACCACACCGAGGACCTCCCGCGCCCGTCGCAGCTAAACCTGAAAAACACAAAAGAGTATAATGAGCGATCTAAGATCACCCAGTGAATCGGCTCCCCACTAACGGCTTCTAATCTATCTAGAGTCTACAGATTCCCGCCGCACTACCACGTCGTGTCAACCCACACACAATCAAGCAATAGCCAAAACAAGAGAATTAAGCGAATCGAAGGCACTGCGGTACATGTCCTCGATTAGACTCGATCTATCTATCGCGCAACGAAAGAAAGATAACAAAACAACACTGGGCCCTACGAACTTGGTGACTTCCACGGGTTTCCACTGTCACCGATATGGCAACTAACCCACATGACTCCTAGCCGTCCATACAACGACTAGGACACCGTTCTCTGTCCATCGATACGCGGCGACTCTGGTTACCCCCGGCAACCCGAGCTTCCATGCAGTCCGGCACTAGGACGCGACCCCGTATTCTCCGGACTACACCCTACAGACGTCACTCCATAGGTTCGCACCCGCCAGGCTAAGCTGACCAGGTTCTCAATTCCCGAGGATCCAATCGGGATGGAAGTACCAGCACGTAAACAAAACCTAGGCTTGCGGAATCTAACGCACCCTAGAGTCCTAGTGCAGAAATATAAACACGCAGACTCGCTAGGACTTTAGCACAGATCACGCAATCAATATCAATAGTAAATCCCCAACCATTCCGCAAGCCTCTACACTATCACCGCTCTGACTAGGTACGATACCTAGTCAGCACCACTAACTTACCCAATCCCGTGACCGGAGTAAGTGTCCGCAATAACTGCTCGGCCCAACACCGAGCAGTCTAACAAGCCTACACACAAGCTCACAACAATAACAATAATCACAACAATCAATCACGCAATCACAATCAATCACACAATCACACACAAGCAGGCTTATTAGGGTTGCTATCATCTTTTAACCAATTTACGCCCGCTACCTTAGGTTAGCGGCTCGCTAACCCATAGACGGTTCACCAATCATCACACTTCTTATTTCTTAACCAAACCTAATCATCATTTATTAACTCCCCGGTTCGTCGGTTTAGAGTTAGTAAACTTACTAACTCCCCGACGTCTCATTATTAACTTAATTTAATTCATTACCCAATCCCGCTATTAAACCTAAACCCCAACCCCATTACAATATTCTATACGTTCGTTTAGGTTTAACCATATTTTAAGGTCGTCTTAATTCCCGTATATAGATTCATTAATTATCGTTCTTATACCATATATATGCATATACGGTCCTAAACAACGGTCTATATGAATGCATCACCCAATTATTACTAACAACCTAGCGGTACACAACCAATTAACCTTTTAATTCTTTAAACCCTAACATGCTTATCCGATCCTAACCGGTTTAACATTAAACTTCCAATTAATTATTAAGTACCAATTAGGTTAAGTAACGTGTATGCAATCCTAGCACTACGGCTTATCAATTTCCGGTCTATATGAGTCTACGAGTTTGTGAGCCGACTCACAGTGAGATAGGTACGGTAATGGCGGCTCTGACACGTCGTGAATCCCGAGACTCCCGAACTAGAACCCGAACCTCCCGAATGCACGAACTCGAATCCCGAAGCTTCCCGAATGTCCTGACCGTTGACCGCATAATTCTAACCAAGCTTCCGGACCATCTTCTCTCTCCTTCACGCCTCCTTCTCTCTCTTCTTCATGTCTCTCTCTCTCTACTTTCTCTCTCCTATTTCTCTCTCTTCTTTGTCTCTCCTCCGGTCTTCTCTCCTTCTCCTCATCTCACGCTTCTCTCTCCTTCCTTCTCCTTCTCTCTCCTCTTCTTCACGCTTCTTCTCTCTCTCTCCTCTTCTTCACGCTCTTCTTCTCTCTTTCTCTTCCTCTCTCTTCTTCTTCTTCTTCTCTCCCTCCTCTTCACGCTTCTTCTCCTTCCTCTTCTCCTCTCTCCTCTCCTCCTCCTTCACGCTTCCTCTTCTCCTCTCTCCTCTTCTCCTCCTTCACGCTTCCTCTTCTCCTTTCTCCTCTCCTCCTCCTTCACGCCAACACCTCTTAGATGCATTGCATCTCTTTTATTTTCATGTAAACAATTGAAATGTGGTAAGGTTCTTTTAATCACATGCTCTTTTCTCTAAGTATGCCACGTCCCTGAAGCTCACATTCAGCTCACCTTCTGCTTCCATAATATCTTGCCACCTTATGCTTCTAGAAGTAAAGCCTCCATTACACCCTCCAATAAAATGACACATATACCTAAAGTTGTTCAATGTATCTCCATGCCTTATTCTCCATTGGCCACGTCCCCCTTTCCAATTTCACCATAAATTATTCTTGATTAATCAAACCTTGTTGCCCAAAGATTACCTCTAAACCACCCTTAACCAGCCACTATTCCCCATTAACTCCAATGCTCGGTTTGATGGTTCTTGGTTTTAATATTTTAGAATATCTCTGGATGATCCCATAAATCCTCAAACCTCCATAAAATGATTCTCCATGCTATTTTATGAATTTAGAATTCTGAATCACCTTAAACGGACACCCGTAGCTCCGGTTATGAATTTTTGAAGTTTCGTCGGTTTTGTCGGTTTCCATCCCGACAAGCCGTCGAACGCGTTTCTGCTCTAATTTCTTCAACTCTGGTCTTGTGAACATTCTTTATATTAAAATATAGGAATATTCGGCCCGTCTCGGCTTCCGTCTCGACTTTTGGTAAAATTACCATTTTACCCCCGACATTGGTAAAATGACAATTTTACCCTCGGTTGACTTTCTGCTGCCCGTTGACCGTATTTTGATACGGGGTATCAAATTATTCCCCACTTACAGGAATTCGGTCCCCGAATTCTCCGTCACTAACAGACTTCAAATCGGTATATAGATCGTGAATCCGATCGACCGTTGACCGTCTGAATATAAGGCCCGCTATTAGTCAGAATTCTCTCTCTTTCTAATTTCTTTTTGTATTGTAGATAGATCGGCGGATAGGCGACTTTGCGTGTCGTCTTTGACTTTTCTGATGTACAGCGGCGTCGTATGGGTTTTGGATGTGATGACGGTCTTATGTGTAGACTCTGATCATAACCATGTACTGAAAACCTTATTGTGTACGATATATCGTTTTATGTATGTGGTGGATGCAGAGTGTTCAGTTGATCGCTTTGATTAACATAGTAACTATTTGCATGATTGAGATGGTTCTGAAAGCAAATAGATTACCGTGCGAAATCAAATGATGAGCGGAACTGACGACCGTTCCTCATGACCTGAACCCAGACCGACGACGCATCCGACCGATCATTCGAATGCGTGATTGTGTGGTGATTGCTTGTTTTTCTTTTCCTGTGGCTTGATGGACTGATTGATTGATTGAATTGTTGTGCGGTAGATTGCGTTGTTTTCTCATGCGTGGTTTTTGGTAGATTGATCGCTTTGGGTCTTAGAGACCATTGGTTTGTTAGTTGTTCGGAAATTTGCTTAGCGATTGATCGTTTTTGTTCGGTTTCGTTAAAGAGGTAAGGTGTTGATTTTATTTTAATTTTATTTCAAGTTTTGAGCCGACTGAGAACGGTTGTTTCCAACCGTCAATTCACGAGGGAACAGACTTATCGGGTATTGTTATTTAATCACGAGTAACTGTCGGGTATGTGATTAAGTAACCATATTTCTATGGGAAAGTGACATCGGGATGGATCGCGATGAAACTAACTGTTTCAGTGAGTTGTTGTATTGAATGTAGGACGGAATGGCGACGCGATGTGAATCCGAGACCGAACCCGAACCCGAAAGCGAGATGATGTGACAAGACGTCGTGAGACAAGTGGACCGGACCTTGAAGCAGTGATGGGTGTTGTCAGTGGAAAGTGTATCAGTTTATCGAGTGACCGGCAGAAAGAAGCCGAGAAGTATGAAGTGAGCACCAAGAGTTGAGAAGAAGATTCAGTGGGGTTGTGGGAATCAGACAGTTGGAAGCAGGTGATCAGATTTTTGAAGAGTGTCTCAGGAAGAAGACAGAAAGTCACAAACCGAAGAATGTGGAGGTCGAGGCAAAGTGGGGAAGACGGAAGTAAGAAGCAGAGTAGATAAGTTAACCAGGAGTGAGTTCGAAGATTGAGTCGGGTAAAGACAGTTGAGAGTGGAGCGGATCAGGGTACAAGATTGGGATGTCAGATCGGATCACTGTTGAGGTCAGTGGTATGCAGCAGTAAGGAGTGTTAGAGTAGAGTGATGAAGCAACTTGCAGGGTTCGGAACCGATTTGAAGTCTGACAGTGACGGAGAATTCGGGGAAAAATTCCTGTAAGTGGGGAAGAATGTGATAACCCGTATCCAAAATACGGTCAGCGGGCAGCAGAAAGTCAACAGGGGTAAAATTGTCATTTTACCAATGTCGGGGGTAAAATGGTAATTTTACCAAAATTTGAGACGGAAGCCGAGACGGGCCGAATATTCTTATATTTTAATATAAAGAATGTTCACAAGACCAGACTTGGAGAAATCGGAGCAGAAACATGTTTTTCGGTGAATCGGGAATGGAAACCGACAAAACCGACGAAACTTCAAAAATTCATAACCGGAGCTACGGGTGTCCAAACGGAGTGATTCAAAATGCTAAATTCATCAAATAGCATGGAGAATCTATTTGTGGAGGTTTGAGGATTTATGGGATCATCCAGAGATATTCTAAAATATTAAAACCAAGAACCATCAAACCGAGCATTGGAGTTAATGGGGAGTAGTGGCTGGTTAAGGGCGGTTTAGAGGTGATTTTTGGGCAAGAAGGTAGAGAAATGTATGCTGAAAAATGGAGAGCGAGACGTGGCATGTTGAGGAGGTGTTGTGGCATTGTTTTAAAAGAAATACAATGCATTGCTCACATGGTTAAATGAATCTTTTATGAATTCATGAATGGTGTTGTGGCAAGAGAGAAGAGATGACAACAAGGTGGTGGCGTGGCTAGTTGAGATGAGTAAGAAGGGCAGCTGTCAAGATCTGGTTCAATTGTTTTGTGTATATAAAGGAGCTTGGGTTTGTTTCTTTTACTCACACCAACACCAACAAAGAAGTAAAGAAAAAGAGAAGAGAAAGAGAGAAGGAGAGGAGAAGAGGAGGAGGAGAAGCGTAAGAAGAAAGGAGGAGAAGAAGAAGAAGGAGAAGAGAGAGGAAGAGAAGAAGGAGGAGAAGAGAAGAAGGAAGAGGAAGCCGGCGAAGAGAAAGAGAGAAGAAGAGCGTGAAGAAGAGGAGAGAGAGGAAGAGAGAGAGAGAGAGAGAGAAGAAGCGTGAAGAAGAGGAGAGAGAGAGAGAAGAAGCATGAAGAAGAGGAGAGAGAAGAAGAAGGAAGGAGAGAGAAGCGTGAGATGAGGAGAAGGAGAGAGGAAGAAGGAAGACCGGAGGAGAGAGAAAGTAGAGAGAGAGACGTGAAGATGAAGAAGAGAGAGAGAAGATGGTCCGGAAGCTTGATTGGAATCATTCGGTCAACGGTCAGGACGTTCGGGAAGTTTCGAGGTTCGAGTTCGGGCATTCGGGATATTAGGGTTCCAGTTCGGGGGACTCGGGATTCATACCGTGTCAAAGCCGCCATTTCCGCACCTATCTCACTGTGAGTCGGCTCACAAACTCGTAGATTCATATAGACCATAAATTGATAAGCCGTAGTGCTAGGATTGCATACCCGTTACTTAACCTAATTGGTACTTAATAATTAATTGAGCGTTTAATGTTAAACCGGTTAGGATCGGATAAGCATGTTAGGGTTTAAAGAATTAAAAGGTTAATTGGTTGTGTGCCGCTAGGTTGTTAGTAATGATTGGGTAATGCATTCATATAGACCGTTGTTTAGGACTGTATATGCATATATATGGTATAAGAACGATAATTAATGAATCTATATACGGGAATTAAGACGACATTAAAATATGGTTAAACCTAAACGAACGTATAGAATATTGTAACGGGGGTGGGGCTTAGGTTTAATAGCGGGATTGGGTAATGAATCAAATTAAGTTAATAATGAGACGTCGGGGAGTTAGTAAGTTTACTAACTCTAAACCGACGGATCGGGGAGTTAATGAATGATGATTTGGTTAAGAAATAAGAAGTGGGGTGATTGGTGAACCGTCTACGGGTTAACAAGCGGTTAACCCAAGGTAGCGGGCGTGAAATGGATTAAAAGACTTAGAAACCCTAATAAGCCTGCTTGTGTGTGATTGTGTGATTGATTGTGATTGCGTGATTGTATTGTTGTTGTTGTGAGCTTTGTGTGCAGGCTTGTTAGACTGCTCGGTGTTGGTCCGAGCAGTTATTGCGGACACTTACTCCGGTCACGGGATCGGGTAAGTTAGTGGTGCTGACTAGGTATCTTACCTAGTCAGAGCGGTGGTAGTATAGAGGCTTGCGGAATGGTTGGGAATTTATTATTGATATTGATTGCGTGATCTGTGCTAGAGTCCCAGCGAGTGTGCGTGTTTATATTTCTGCACTAGGACTCTAGAGTGCGTTAGATTCCGCAAGCCTAGGTTTTATTTACGTGTTGGTACTTCCATCCCGATTGGATCCTCGGGAATTGAGAACCTGGTCAGCTTAGCCTGGCGGGTGCGAACCTATGGAGTGACGTCTGTAGGGTGTAGTCCGGAGAATACGGGGTCGCGTCCTAGGGCCGGACTGCATGGAAGCTCGGGTTGCCGGGGGTAACCAGAGTCGCCGCGTATCGATGGACAGAGAACGGTGTCCTAGTCGTTGTGTGGACGGCTAGGAGTCATGTGGGTTAGTTGCCATATCGGTGACAGTGGAAACCCGTGGAAGTCACCAAGTTCGTAGGGCCCAGTGTTTGTTTGTTATCTTTCTTTCGTTGCGCGATAGATAGATCGAGTCCAATCGAGGACATGTGCCGCAGTGCCTTCGATTTCCTTAATTCTCTTGTTTTGGCCATTGCTTGATTGTGTGGGTTGACACGTCGTGGTAGTGCGTGATCGACCGTTTATTCCTGCTGATTGTTATTTTGGGTTTTGGGGCGGGAATCTATAGACTCTAGATAGATTAGAAGCCGTTAGTGGGGAGCCGATTCACTGGGTGATCTTAGATCGCTCATTATACTCTTTTGTGTTTTCAGGTTTAGCTGCGACGGACGCGGGAGGTCCTCGGTGTGGTTTCGGGTTGCTTGTGACGGGATTTGATTCGTGGGTTTTTGGGTGTTTTTCTCGGTTCGGCGTTATTATTCTTTCGTGTGTTGATTTATTTGTATTTATGACTTGACGATTGTTTATGAAATTCTATTAAACGTTGTGCTCAACGTTGATTACTCAGAAATGAAATGGTTTCCCTCATATGAGGTTTTAGTCCGAACCGACACAACTCATCGAAGTAGTGCAAGTGGTACCGCTTGTGCTATGGATATGAGGATAGCGGAGTTGAGGATAGATTGGTGCGAGCCTTTGTCTCAAACCGAACTATCTTTGGCTTCGTCCTGTGACGAACTTTTCTCGTTCGACTTGCTCGGGTTCGATCGGTCATGTTCTTGTTTGATTGTTGACCGGTCAGCTCGACGGTCAGCGGAGAATGGGAAAGGGGCGTTACAGAAAGGTTCCTTTCTGTAACGCCCCTTTCCCATTCTCCGCTGACCGTCGAGCTGACCGGTCAACAATCAAACAAGAACATGACCGATCGAACCCGAGCAAGTCGAACAGGAAAAGTTCGTCACAGGACGAAGTCAGAGACGGACCGGTTTGAGACAAAGGCTCGCACTAATCCATCTTTGACCTCGCTATCCTCACTTCTGTAATACAAGTTGTACACCTTGTACCACTTCGGTGAGTTGTGTCGGTTCGGACGGAACCTCATATCAGGGAAACAATTTCATTTCTGAGTAATCAACGTTGAGTACAACGTTTAATAGAATTTTACAAACAATCGTCAAGTAAAATATACAAGAATCAACACACGAAATAACAATTATGCTGAACCGAGAAAACACCCAAAAACCCACGAATCAAATCTCGTCACAAGCAACCCGAAACCACACCGAGGACCTCCCGCGCCCGTCACAGCTAAACCTGAAAAAACACAAAAGAGTATAATGAGCGATCTAAGATCACCCAGTGAATCAGCTCCCCACTAACGGCTTCTAATCTATCTAGAGTCTACAGATTCCCGCCCCAAAACCCAAAATAACAATCAACAGAAATAAATAGTCGATCACGCACTACCACGTCGTGTCAACCCACACACAATCAAGCAATAGCCAAAACAAGAGAATTAAGGGAATCGAAGGCACTGCGGCACATGTCCTCGATTAGACTCGATCTATCTATCGCGCAACGAAAGAAAGATAACAAAACAACACTGGGCCCTACGAACTCGGTGACTTCCACGGGTTTCCACTGTCACCGATATGGCAACTAACCCACATGACTCCTAGCCGTCCATCCAACGACTAGGACACCGTTCTATGTCCATCGATACGCGGCGACTCCGGTTACCCCCGGCAACCCGAGCTTCCATGCAGTCCGGCCCTAGGACGCGACTCCGTATTCTCCGGACTACACCCTACAGATGTCACTCCATAGGTTCGCACCCGCCAGGCTAAGCTGACCAGGTTCTCAATTCCCGAGGATCCAATCGGGATGGAAGTACCAGCACGTAAACAAAACCTAGGCTTGCGGAATCTAATGCACCCTAGAGTCCTAATGCAGAAATATAAACAAGCAGACTCGCTGGGACTCTAGCACAGATCACGCAATCACTATCAATAATAAATCCCCAACCATTCCGCAAGCCTCTACACTACCACCGCTCTGACTAGGTAAGATACCTAGTCAGCACCACTAACTTACCCGATCCCGTGACCGGAGTAAGTGTCCGCAATAACTGCTCGGCCCAACACCGAGCAGTCTAACAAGCCTGCACACAAGCTCACAACAATAACAATAATCACAACAATCAATCACGCAATCACAATCAATCACACAATCACACTTAATCACACACAAGCAGGCTTATTAGGGTTTCTAAGTCTTTTAATCCCATTTACGCCCGCTACCTTAGGTTAGCGGCTCGCTAACCCGTAGACGGTTCACCAATCACCACACTTCTTATTTCTTAACCGAACCTACTCATCATTTATTAACTCCCCGATCCGTCGGTTTAGATTTAGTAAACTTACTAACTCCCGACGTCTCATTATTAACTTTATTCATTCATTACCCAATCCCGCTATTAAACCTAACCCCAATCCCGATACAATATTTTATACGTTCGTTTAGGTTTAACCATATTTTAAGGTCGTCTTAATTCCCGTATATAGATTCATTAATTATCGTTCTTATACCATATATATGCATATATAGTCCTAAACAACGGTCTATATGAATGCATCACCCAATCATTACTAACAACCTAGCGGCACACAACCAATTAACCTTTTAATTCTTTAAACCCTAACATGCTTATCCGATCCTAACCGGTTTAACATTAAACGTCCAATTAATTATTAAGTACCAATTAGGTTAAGTAACGGGTATGCAATCCTAGCACTACGGCTTATCAATTTCCGGTCTATATGAGTCTACGAGTTTGTGAGCCGACTCACAGTGAGATAGGTACGGTAATGGCGGCTCTGACACGTCGTGAATCCCGAGACCCCCGAACTGGAACCCGAACCTCCCGAATGCACGAACTCGAATCCCGAAGCTTCCCGAACGTCCTGACCGTTGACCGCATAATTCTAACCAAGCTTCCGGACCATCTTCTCTCTCCTTCACGCCTCCTTCTCTCTCTTCTTCATGTCTCTCTCTACTTTCTCTCTCCTATTTCTCTCTCTTCTTTCTCTCTCCTCCGGTCTTCTCTCCTTCTCCTCATCTCACGCTTCTCTCTCCTTCCTTCTCCTTCTCTCTCCTCTTCTTCACGCTTCTTCTCTCTCTCTCTCTCCTCTTCTTCACGCTCTTCTTCTCTCTTTCTCTTCCTCTCTCCTCTCCTCCTCCTTCACGCTTCCTCTTCTCCTCTCTCCTCTTCTCCTCCTTCACGCTTCCTCTTCTCCTTTCTCCTCTCCTCCTCCTTCACGCTTCCTCTTCTCCTTTCTCCTCTCCTCCTCCTTCACGCTTCCTCTTCTCCTTTCTCCTCTCCTCCTCCTTCACGCTTCCTCTTCTCTCTCTTTCTACCTCTTCTCCACGCTTCCTTCTCTTCTTCTTCTCCTCTCTCTCCCTTCTTCACGCTCTCTTCTTCTTCTTCTTCTTCATCTTCCTCCACGCCTTCTCTCTCTCCCTTCTTCTTCTTCTTCTTCTTCTTCTTCTTCTTCTTCTTCTTCTTCTTCTTCTTCTTCTTCTTCTTCTTCTTCTTCTTTCTTTCTTCTCTCCTCACGCTTCTTCTCCTCCTATTATTTCTCTCTTCTTTTCTTTTTGTTTTGTTGTTGTTGTTGTGATGAAATGAGAAGGAGGAAGCCTCCTTATATAGCAACACAAGAGACACATTTTGATGACAAGTGTCCCTCCACTCTTTTGATCTCTTAAGGTGACAAGTGTCCCTCTCTTTCTCTCCTTCCTCCACGCCAACACCTCTTAGATGCATTGCATCTCTTTTATTTTCATGTAAACAATTCAAATGTGGTAAGGTTCTTTTAATCACATGCTCTTTTCTCTAAGTATGCCACGTCCCTGAAGCTCACATTCAGCTCACCTTCTGCTTCCATAATATCTTGCCACCTTATGCTTCTAGAAGTAAAGCCTCCATTACACCCTCCAATAAAATGACACATATACCTAAAGTTGTTCAATGTATCTCCATGCCTTATTCTCCATTGGCCACGTCCCCCTTTCCAATTTCACCATAAATTATTCTTGATTAATCAAACCTTGTTGCCCAAAGATTACCTCTAAACCACCCTTAACCAGCCACTATTCCCCATTAACTCCAATGCTCGGTTTGATGGTTCTTGGTTTTAATATTTTAGAATATCTCTGGATGATCCCATAAATCCTCAAACCTCCATAAAAAGATTCTCCATGCTATTTGATGAATTTAGCATTCTGAATCACCTTAAACGGACACCCGTAGCTCCGGTTATGAATTTTTGAAGTTTTATCGGTTTTATCGGTTTCCATTCCCGACTCACCGAAAAACATGTTTCTGCTCCGATTTCTCCAACTCTGGTCTTGTGAACATTCTTTATATTAAAATATAAGAATATTCGGCCCGTCTCGGCTTCCGTCTCGACTTTTGGTAAAATTACCATTTTACCCCCGACATTGGTAAAATGACAATTTTACCCTCGGTTGACTTTCTGCTGCCCGTTGACCGTATTTTGATACGGGGTTTCACATTCTTCCCCACTTACAGGAATTCGGTCCCCGAATTCTCCGTCACTAACAGACTTCAAATCGGTTTCGAACCCTGTAAGTCGCTTCATCACTTTACTCTGACGCTCCTTACTGCTGCATACCACTGACCTCAACACTGATCCGATCTGACATCCCAATCTTGTACCCTGATCCGCTTCCACTCTCAACTGTCTTTACCAGTCTCATTCTTCGAACTCACTCCTGGTTAACTTATCTATTCTGCTTCTTACTTCCGTCTTCCCCACTTTGCCTTGACCTCCACATTCTTCGGGTTGTGACTTCTTTCTTTCTTTCTGAGACACTCTTCAAGAATCTGACTACCTGCTTCCGGCTGACTGATTCCAAAAACCTCACTGACTCTTCTTCCCAACTCTCGTTGTTCACTTCATATTCCTCGGCTCTTTTCCTGTTGGCTGCTCGATAAACTGATACACTTTCCACCGACAACACCCATCACTGCTTCACGGTCCGGTCCACAGGTCTCACGGCGTCTTGACACTTCATCACGTTTTCGGGTTCGGGTTCGGTCTCGGATTCACGTCGCGTCGCCATTCCGTCCTATCATCAACACAACCACTCACTGAACAATTAGTTCCATTCCGCTCTATCCCCGATATTACTTTCCCATAGAAATATGGTTACGTAATCACGTACCCGACGGCTACTCGTGATTAAATAACAATACCCTATAAGTGTGTTCCCTCGTGAATTGACGGTTGAACACAACCGTTCCCAGTCGGCTCAAAACTTGAAATAAAATAAAATCAACACCTTACCTCTTTAACGAAGCCGAACAAAAACGATCAATCGCTAAGTAAATTTCCGAACTACTAACAAACCAATGGTCTCTAAGACCCAAAGCGATCAATCTACCAAAACCCACGCATGATAAAACAACGCAATCTACCGCACAACAATTCAATCAATCAATCAAACAACATGAAAAGAAAAACAAGCAATCACCACACAATCACGCAATCTAATGATCGGTCGGATGCGTCGTCGGTCTGGGTTCGGTTCATGATGAACGGTCGTCAGTTCTGCTCATCATTTGATTTCACACAGTAATCTATTTGCTTTCAGAACCATCTCATTCATGCGAATAGTTACTATGCTACTCAAAACGATCAACTGAACACTCTGTATCCACCACATACATAAACGATATATCGTACACAATAAGGTTTTCTGTACATGGTTATGATCAGAGTCTACTCATAAGACCGTCATCATATCTAAAAACCCATACGACGCCGCGGTACATCAGAAAAGTCAAAGGCGACACGCAAAGTCGCCTATCCGCCGATCAATCTACAAGACAAGAATAGAGTTAGTGCCCCCAACTTACCTGGCCTAACTACAACTATCCCATCCTAACGCCCCCAGCAAGACCGAAATGCCCAACACCACGGGCAAAACGGCTCGCTGAAGTATCCGCTGGCAGGTGCGCCGGGAGGGTATGATGAGTGTGTGTCTCTAGATGGTGTTCCGACCTGATGTGGCTCGGCTATCGGGCAAAGGTAAGCAATGTGACCTGCGCGGCCACACATCTGACAAACTGGAACGGACGCTGGGCATGGTCCACGGTAACATACGGACGCCTGAGGATCATAGCTACCACATCGCTGACAAGGAGAAGTCGGCTCTGTCGACTCTGACGGGGAATCGATGAAACAATCGGGTGCGCGATGACCCTCACCTCTACACAACTAGCAAGTCCTCACTGGCTGGGGTCGGGATAACTGAACGACCGGCAACTGAATAACATGTGGCTGACTGGCTCGGGATCTCGGCGACTGGGTCCCACTCAATAATCTTCTGGTACCAGTGCTCGGTATGACTCTCCATCGGGTACACGCACTCCTGATCCGACGATAGGACAATTCAATGCTCCATGGCCCTCGTGACCACACAACGGACAGTGATCGGATCCCGGTACTGGATGGTACGGCTCTCAAAGACGCGGGTCTACTGCTCGGGGACACCAATGTAACTGAACTCATACACTCCACATCCGTTGCATGTCCTGTACTCCGGTATTGCTGGCGGCGAGACTGACTGGTCCCTGCGGACTCATGACGCTCAACTGTAACTGCTCCGCGCACACACACACACATCTCCACTCTACCCAGGACACACTGCTGTACGACTGCAATCACAACTCAAAGATAAGTTAGTGAAAATAATACAAAAGGCTACTCCCCAATCCCAACCCCAGGTTTAACAAACGCGGCTCGGTTTCCTAATGGATGCTTGTGTGACACATTTGACTCGATAAAACGCGGAAAACACTCATAAATGAAATGTTTCGAAACCCATGCAGAACCATGCTCTGATACCACCTTTCTGTAATGCCCCTTTCCCATTCTCCGCTGACCGTCGAGCTGACCGGTCAACAATCAAACAAGAACATGACCGATCGAACCCGAGCAAGTCGAACGAGAAAAGTTCGTCACAGGACGAAGCCAAAGATAGTTCGGTTTGAGACAAAGGCTCGCACCAATCTATCCTCGACTCCGCTATCCTCATATCCATAGCACAAGCGGTACCACTTGCACTACTTCGATGAGTTGTGTCGGTTCGGACTAAAACCTCATATGAGGGAAACCATTTCATTTCTGAGTAATCAACGTTGAGCACAACGTTTAATAGAATTTCATAAACAATCGTCAAGTCATAAATACAAATAAATCAACACACGAAAGAATAATAACGCCGAACCGAGAAAAACACCCAAAAACCCACGAATCAAATCCCGTCACAAGCAACCCGAAACCACACCGAGGACCTCCCGCGTCCGTCGCAGCTAAACCTGAAAACACAAAAAGAGTATAATGAGCGATATAAGATCACCCAGTGAATCGGCTCCCCACTAACGGTTTCTAATCTATCTATAGTCTACAGATTCCCGCCCCAAAACCCAAAATAACAAGCAACAGAAATAAATAGTCGATCACGCACTAGCACGTCGTGTCAACCCACACACAATCAAGCAATAGCCAGAACAAGAGAATTAAGGAAATCGAAGGCATTGCGGCACATGTCCTCGATTGGACTCGATCTATCTATCGCGCAACGAAAGAGATAATAAAACAAACACTGGGCCCTACGAACTTGGTGACTTCCACGGGTTTCCACTGTCACCGATATGGCAACTAACCCACATGACTCCTAGCCGTCCACACAACGACTAGGACACCATTCTTTGTCCATCGATACGCGGCGACTCTGGTTACCCCCGGCAACCCGAGCTTCCATGCAGTCCGGCCCTAGGACGCGACCCCGTATTCTCCGGACTACACCCTACAGACGTCACTCCATAGGTTCGCACCCGCCAGGCTAAGCTGACCAGGTTCTCAATTCCCGAGGATCCAATCGGGATGGAAGTACCAGCACGTAAACAAAACCTAGGCTTGCGGAATCTAACGCACCCTAGAGTCCTAGTGCAGAAATATAAACACGCAGACTCGCTGAGACTCTAGCACAGATCACACAATCAATATCAATAATAAATCCCCAACCATTCCGCAAGCCTCTATACTACCACCGCTCTGACTAGGTAAGATACCTAGTCAGCACCACTAACTTACCTGATCCCGTGACCGGAGTAAGTGTCCGCAATAACTGCTCGGCCCAACACCGAGCAGTCTAACAAGCCTGCACACAAAGCTCACAACAACAACAATACAATCACGCAATCACAATCAATCACACAATCACACACAAGCAGGCTTATTAGGGTTTCTAAGTCTTTTAATCCATTTCACGCCCGCTACCTTGGGTTAACCGCTTGTTAACCCGTAGACGGTTCACCAATCACCCCACTTTTTATTTCTTAACCAAACCTAATCATCATTCATTAACTCCCCGATCCGTCGGTTTAGAGTTAGTAAACTTACTAACTCCCCGACGTCTCATTATTAACTTAATTTGATTCATTACCCAATCCCGCTATTAAACCTAAGCCCCGATCCCGTTATCATATTCTATACGTTCGTTTAGGTTTAACCATATTTTAATGTCGTCTTAATTCCCGTATATAGATTCATTAATTATCGTTCTTATACCATATATATGCATATACAGTCCTAAACAACGGTCTATATGAATGCATTACCCAATCATTACTAACAACCTAGCGGCACACAACCAATTAACCTTTTAATTCTTTAAACCCTAACATGCTTATCCGATCCTAACCGGTTTAACATTAAACGCTCAATTAATTATTAAGTACCAATTAGGTTAAGTAACGGGTATGCAATCCTAGCACTACGGCTTATCAATTTATGGTCTATATGAATCTACGAGTTTGTGAGCCGACTCACAGTGAGATAGGTGCGGAAATGGCGGCTTTGACACGGTATGAATCCCGAGTCCCCCGAACTGGAACCCTAATATCCTGAATGCCCGAACTCGAACCCCGAAACTTCCCGAACGTCCTGACCGTTGACCGAATGATTCCAATCAAGCTTCCGGACCATCTTCTCTTTCTCTTCTTCATCTTCACGTCTCTCTCTCTACTTTCTCTCTCTTCTTTCTCTCTCCTCCGGTCTTCCTTCTTCCTCTCTCCTTCTCCTCATCTCACGCTTCTCTCTCCTTCCTTCTTCTTCTCTCTCCTCTTCTTCATGCTTCTTCTTCTCTCTCTCTCTCCTCTTCTTCACGCTTCTTCTCTCTCTCTCTCTCTTCCTCTCTCTCCTCTTCTTCACGCTCTTCTTCTCTCTTTCTCTTCCTCTCTCTTCTTCCTCTTCTCTCTCTCTCCTCTTCACGCTTCTTCTTCTTCCTCTTCTCCTCTCTCCTCTTCTCCTTCTCACGCTCTTCTTCTTCTTCTCTCCCTTCTCTCCTCACGCTTCACTCTTCTCTCTCTCCTCCTTTCTTCTCCCTCACGCTTCACTCTTCTCTCACTCCTTCTTCTTCTTCTTCTTCACGCTCTCCTTCTTCTATCTCTCTCTCTCCCCTTCACGCTTCACCTCTTCTTCTTCTTCTCCTTTCTTCTTCCTCACGCTTCCCTATTCTTCTTCTCTCTTCTTCTTCTTCACGCTCTCCTCTCTCCTCCTTCTTCTTCTTTCTTCTCCCTCTTCTTCGCCGGCTTCCTCTTCCTTCTTCTCTTCTCCTCCTTCTTCTCTTCCTCTCTCTTCTCCTTCTTCTTCTCCTCCTCCTTTCTTCTTACGCTTCTCCTCCTCCTCTTCTCCTCTCCTTCTCTCTTTCTCTTCTCTTTTTCTTTACTTCTTTGTTGGTGTTGGTGTGAGTAAAAGAAACAAACCCAAGCTCCTTTATATACACAAAACAATTGAACCAGATCTTGACAGCTGCCCTTCTTACTCATCTCAACTAGCCACGCCACCACCTTGTTGTCATCTCTTCTCTCTTGCCACAACACCATTCTTGAATCCATAAAAGATTCATTTAACCATGTGAGCAAAATCACATGCATTGTATTTCTTTTAAAACAATGCCACAACACCTCCTCAACATTCCACGTCTCCCTCTCCATTTTTCAGCATACATTTCTCTACCTTGTTGCCCAAAAATCACCTCTAAACCGCCCTTAACCAGCCACTACTCCCCATTAACTCCAATGCTCGGTTTGATGGTTTTCGGTTTTAATATTTTAGAATATCTCTGGTTGATCCCATAAATCCTCAAACCTCTATAATCAGATTCTTCATGCTATTTTATGAATTTATCATTTTGAATCGCCTCAAACGGACACCCGTAGCTCCGGTTATGAATTTTTGAAGTTTTATCGGTTTTGTCGGTTTCCATTCCCGATTCACCGAAAAACATGTTTCTGCTCCGATTTCTCCAACTCTGGTCTTGTGAACATTCTTTATATTAAAATATAAGAATATTCGGCCCGTCTCGGCTTCCGTCTCAAATTTTGGTAAAATTACCATTTTACCCTCGACATTGGTAAAATGACAATTTTACCCCTGTTGACTTTCTGCTGCCCGCTGATCGTATTTTGGATACGGGTTATCACATTCTTCCCCACTTACAGGAATTCGTCCCCGAATTCTCCGTCACTGTCAAACTTCAAATCGGTTCCGAACCCTGCAAGTTGCTTCATTACTCTACTCTAACACTCCTTACTGTTGCATACCACTGACCTCAACACTAATCCGATCTGACATCCCAATCTTGTACCCTGATCCGCTCCACTCTCAACTGTCTTTACCCGACTCAATCTTCGAACTCACTCCTGGTTAACTTATCTACTCTGCTTCTTACTTCCGTCTTCCCCACTTTGCCTCGACCTCCACATTCTTCGGTTTGTGACTTTCTGTCTTCTTCCTGAGACACTCTTCAAAAATCTGATCACCTGCTTCCAAATATGATAACCCGTATCCAAAATACGGTCAACAGGCAGCAGAAAGTCCACCAGGGGTAAAATTGTCATTTTACCAATGTCGGGGGTAAAATGGTAATTTTACCAAAAGTCGAGACGGAAGCCGAGACGGGCCGAATATTCTTATATTTTCATATAAAGAATATTCACAAGACCAGAGTTGGAGAAATCGGAGCAGAAACATGTTTTTCGGTGAATCGGGAATGGAAACCGACAAAACCGATAAAACTTCAAAAATTCATAACCGGAGCTACGGGTGTCCGTTTGAGGCGATTCAAAATGATAAATTCATCAAATAGCATGGAGAATCTGACTATGGAGTGTTGAAAATTTATGGGATCATCCAGAGATATTCTAAAATATTAAAACCAAGAACCATCAAACCGAGCATTGGAGTTAAAGGAGAGTAGTGGCTGGTTAAGGGCGGTTTAGAGGTAATCTTTGGGCAACAAGGTTTAATTAATCAAGAGTAAAGTATGGTGAAAATAGAGAGAAAGATACGTGGCATGGTGAGGAGTGAAGAAGAAGTTCTTTGAACTTGAATTTTGGCATGTGACAAATATGTGTCACCAAGGGAGGAGAAGAAAGGGTTGATACATTGAATGTTTCTATGCTTCCTAGCATCCTAACGTGGCTGAAGTAGAATAGAAGAGGCGTGGCATCAAGAGAGCAAAAGAACATGTGATTAAAAGAATCTTGCCACATTTCAATTATTTACATGAGAATAAGAGAGATGCATTGGACTTGCTCATGTTATGAGCTTGGTGTCGTGGCAAGAGGGAACAGATGACAGGAAGATGCACTGAATTTGGTGGGAGTTGGCGTGGCTTGCAAGGAGAGAAGAAGGCTCCACTTGTCACCTTAAGAGATCAAAAGAGTGGAGGGACACTTGTCATCAAATTGGGTCTCTTGTGTTGCTATATAAGGAGGCTTTCTCCTTCTTATTTCACACAACAACAACAACAAAAACACAAAGAAAAGAAGAAGAAGGAGAAGAAGTAGGGAGAGGAGAAGAAGAAGCGTGGAGAAGAAGAAGAAGAAGAAGAAGGAGAAGAAGAAGAAGAAGAAGAAGAAGAAGAAGAAGAAGAAGAAGAAGAAGGTGGAGAAGAAGAGGAGAAGCGTGAGAGGAGAGAGAGGAGAAGAAGAAAAAGAGAGAAAAGGAAGAAGGGAAGAAGAGCGTGAAGAAGGAGAGAGAGAGGAGAAGAGAAGTAGCGTGAAGAAGGAGAAGAGCGTGAAGAAGAGGAGAGAGGAGGAGAAGAGGAGAGAGGAGAAGAGGAAGAAGAAGGAGAATGAAGAGGAGGGAGAGAAGAAGAAGAAGAAGAGTGAAGCGTGAGGGAGAAGAAAGGAGAAGAAGAAGAAGAGGTGAAGCGTGAAGGGGAGAGAGAGAGAGAGAGAAGAGGAAGCGTGAAGAAGAGAGAGAAGAAGAAGGAAGGAGAGAGAAGCGTGAGATGAGGAGAAGGAGAGAGGAAGAAGGAAGACCGGAGGAGAGAGAAAGAAGAGATAGAAGGAGGAGAGAGAAAGAAGAGAGAGACGTGAAGATGAAGAAGAGAGAGAGAAGGAGGCGTGAAGGAGAGAGAAGATGGTCCGGAAGCTTGGTTAGAATTATGCGGTCAACGGTCAGGACGTTCGGGAAGCTTCGGGATTCGAGTTCGTGCATTCGGGAGGTTCGGGTTCTAGTTCGGGGGTCTTGGGATTCATACCGTGTCAGAGCCGCCATTTCCGTACCTATCTCACTGTGAGTCGGCTCACAAACTCGTAGATTCATATAGACCATAAATTGATAAGCCGTAGTGCTAGGATTGCATACCCGTTACTTAACCTAATTGGTACTTAATAATTAGTTGGGCGTTTAATGATAAACCGGTTAGGATCGGATAAGCATGTTAGTGTTTAAAGAATTAAAAGGTTAATTGGTTGTGTGCCGCTAGGTTGTTAGTAATGATTGGGTGATGCATTCATATAGACCGTTGTTTAGGACTGTATATGCATATATATGGTATAAGAACGATAATTAATGAATCTATATACGGGAATTAAGACGACATTAAAATATGGTTAAACCTAAACGAACGTATAGAATATTGTAACGGGATCGGGTTTAGGTTTAATAGCGGGATTGGGTAATGAATTAAATTAAGTTAATAATGAGACGTCGGGGAGTTAGTAAGTTTACTAACTCTAAACCGACGGATCGGGGAGTTAATAAATGATGATTAGGTTTGGTTAAGAAATAAGAAGTGTGGTGATTGGTGAACCGTCTACGGGCTAGCGAGCCGCTAACCTAAGGTAGCGGGCGTAAATTGGATTAAAAGACTTAGAAACCCTAATAAGCCTGTTTGTGTGTGATTGATTGTGATTGCGTGATTGTTTGTTGTGATTATTGTTATTATTGTGAGCTTGTGTGCAGGCTTGTTAGACTGCTCGGTGTTGGGCCGAGCAGTTATTGCGAACACTTAATCCGGTCACGGGATCGGGTAAGTTAGTGGTGCTGACTAGGTATCTTACCTAGTCAGAGCGGTGGTAGTGTAGAGGCTTGCGGAATGGTTGGGGATTTATTATTGATATTGATTGCGTGATCTGTGCTAGAGTCCCAGCGAGTCTGCGTGTTTATATTTCTGCACTAGGACTCTAGGGTGCGTTAGATTCCGCAAGCCTATGTTTTGTTTACGTGCTGGTACTTCCATCCCGATTGGATCCTCGAAAATTGAGAACCTGGTCAGCTTAGCCTGGCGGGTGCGAACCTATGGAGTGACGTCTGTAGGGTGTAGTCCGGAGAATACGGGGTCACGTCCTAGGGCCGGACTGCATGGAATCTCGGGTTGCCGGGGATAACCAGAGTCGCCGCGTATCGATGGACAGAGAACGGTGTCCTAGTCGTTGTGCGGACGGCTAGGAGTCATGTGGATTAGTTGCCATATCGGTGACAGTGGAAACCCGTGGAAGTTACCGAGTTCGTAGGGCCCAGCGTTGTTTTATTATCTCTTTCGTTGCGCGATAGATAGATCGAGTCCAATCGAGGACATGTGCCGCAGTGCCTTCGATTTCCTTAATTCTCTTGTTTTGGCTATTGCTTGATTGTGTGTGGGTTGACACGACGTGGTAGGGCGTGATCGGCCGTTTATTCTTGCTGCTTGTTATTTTGGGTTTTTGGGGCGGGAATTGTAGAATCTAGATAGATTAGAAGCCGTTAGTGGGGAGCCGATTCACTGGGTGATCTTAGATCGCTCATTATACTCTTTTTGTGTTTTTCAGGTTTAGCTGCGACGGACGCGGGAGGCCCTCGGTGTGGTTTTGGGTTGCTTGTGACGGGATTTGATTCGTGGGTTTATTTTGGGGGTTTTCTCGGTTCGGCGTTATTGTTATTTCGTGTGTTGATTTCTTTGTATATTTTACTTGACGATTGTTTGTGAAATTCTAATAAACGTTGTACTCAATGTTGATTACTCAGAAATGAAATTGTTTCCCTGATATGAGGTTTTAGTCCGAACCGACACAACTCATCGAAGTAGTGCAAGTGGTACCGCTTGTGCTATGGATATGATGATAGCGGAGTCGAGGATAGATTGGTGCGAGCCTTTGTCTCAAACCGAACTATCTTTGGCTTCGTCCTGTGGCGAACTTTTCCCGTTCGACTTGCTCGGGTTCGATCGGTCATGTTCTTGTTTGATTGTTGACCGGTCAGCTCGACGGTCAGCGGAGAATGGGAAAGGGGCGTTACAGAAAGGTGGTATCAGAGCATGGTTCTGCATGGGTTTCGAAACATTTCATTTTTGAGTGTTTTCCGTGTTTTATCGAGTCAAATGTGTCACACAAGCATCCATTAGGAAACCGAGCCGCGTCCGTTAAACCCGGGGTTGGGATTGGGGAATAGCCTTTTTGTATTATTTGCACTAACTTATCTTTGAGTTGTGATTGCAGTCGTGCAGCAGTGTGTCCTGGGTGGAGTGGAGATGTGTGTGTGTGTGTGTGCACGGAGCAGTTACAGTTGAGCATCATGAGTCCGCAGGGATCAGTCAGTCTCGCCGCCAGCAATACCGGAGTACAGGACGTGCGACGGATGTGGAGTGTATGGGTTCATTTACATTGGTGTCCCCGAGCAGTAGACCCGCGTCTTCGAGAACCGTACCATCCATTATCGGGATCCGATCACCGTCCGTTATATGGTCAGGAGGACCATGGAGCGATGACTTGCCCGACCGCCAGAGCAGGATTGTGTACCCGATGGAGAGTCATACCCAGCACTAGTACCAGAAGATTATTGAGCGGGACCCAGCCGCAGAGATCCCGAGCCCAGACAGCCGCCCGTTGTGCAGTACCGGTTGTATCATTGTTCAGACCCGAGCCAATGAGGACTTATCAGTTGTGTGGAGGTTATGATCATCAGGCATCCGCATGTTACCGTGGACCGCGCTCAGCGTCCACTCCAGCCTGTTAGTTGTGAGGCCGCACAGGTCACATTGCTCATTTTTGCCTGATAGCCGAGCCACAGCATGTCGGAGCACCATCTCGAGACACACACTCACCACACCCTCCCGGCGCACCTGCCAGCGGATACTTCAGCGAGCCATTTTGCCAGTGGTGTTGGGCATTCCGGTCTTGCTGGAGGCGTTAGGATAGGATAGTTGTAGTTAGGCCAGGTAAGTTGGGGGCACTAACTCTATTCTTGTCTTGTAGATTGATCGGCGGATAGGCGACTTTGCGTGTCGTCTTTGACTTTTCTGATGTACAGCGGCGTCGTATGGGTTTTTGGATATGATGACGGTCTTATGGGTAGACTCTGATCATAACCATGTACAGAAAACCTTATTGTGTACGATATATCGTTTATGTATGTGGTGGATACAGAGTGTTCAGTTGATCGTTTGAAATAGCATAGTAACTATTTACATGAATGAGATGGTTCTGAGAGAAAATAGGTTACTGTGTGAAATCAAATGATGAGCGGAACTGACGACCGTACATCATGACCCAAACCCAGACCGACGACGCATCCGACCGATCATTAGATTGCGTGATTGTGTGGTGATTGCTTGTTTCTTTTCCTGTTGCTTAATTGATTGATTGATTGATTGTGCGGTAGTTTGCATAGTGTTAGCATGCGTGGTTTTTGGTAGATTGATCGTTTTGGGTCTTAGAGACCGTTGGGTTGCTTTTTGTGTTCGGAATAGAGTAGTGATTGATCGCTTTCTTCGGTTTTGTAGAAAGGTAAAGTGTTGATTTTATTTTAATTTTATTTCGGGTTTTGAGCTGATTTAAGAACGGTTGTGTTCAACCATCAATTCACGAGGGAACGGACTTATAGTGTATTGTTATTTAATCACGAGTGACCATCGGCACGTGATTAAGTAACCATATTTCTATGGGAAAGTGATATCGGGGATAGAGCGGGATGAAACTAATTGTTCCAGTGAGTTGTTGTAATGATTGTAAGACGGAATGGCGACGCGATGTGAATCCGAGACCGAACCCGAACCTGAAAGCGAGATAAAGTGACAAGACGTCGTGAGACAAGTGGACCGGACCGTGAAGCAGTGATGGGTGTTGTCAGTGGAAAGTGTATCAGTTTATCGAATGACCGACAAAAAGAAGCCGAGAGGTATGATGGGGTAGTAAAAAGACTTTGAAAGGAAGGCCTAGGTGGAGGTGGAATCAGTCA
The DNA here is from genome assembly GCA_030180135.1 of Orychophragmus violaceus. Taxonomy (NCBI): domain Eukaryota; kingdom Viridiplantae; phylum Streptophyta; class Magnoliopsida; order Brassicales; family Brassicaceae; genus Orychophragmus; species Orychophragmus violaceus. Next base: position 39,332,886 of record CM058240.1, read on the forward strand.
GACCAAAGCAGGTGATCAGATTTTTGAAGAGTGTCTCAGAAAAGAAGAAAGAAAGTTACAACCAGAATGACGTGGAGGTCGAAGCAAAGTGGGGAAGCCAGAAGTAAGAAGCAGAATAGAAAAGTTAACCGGGGTTAAGTTCGAAGATTGAGACTGGTAAAGACAGTTGAGAGTGGAGCGGACCAGGGTACAAGATTGGGATGTCAGATCGGATCAGTGTTGAGGTCAGTGGTATGCAGCAGTGTTCGAGGAAAGAGCGTTGGAATGAAGTAATGAAGCGACTTACAGGGTTCGGAACCGATTTGAAGTCTGTTAGTGACGGAGAACTCGGGGACCAAATTCCTGTAAGTGGGGAAGAATGTGATAACCCGTATCCAAAATACGGTCAACGGGCAGCAGAAAGTCCACCAGGGGTAAAATTGTCATTTTACCAATGTCGGGGGTAAAATGGTAATTTTACCAAAAGTCGAGACGGAAGCCGAGACGGGCCGAGTATTCTTATATTTTCATATAAAGAATATTCACAAGACCATAGTTGGAGAAATCGGAGCAGAAACATGTTTTTCGGTGAATCGGGAATGGAAACCGACAAAACCGATAAAACTTCAAAAATTCATAACCGGAGCTACGGGTGTCCGTTTGAGGCGATTCAAAATGATAAATTCATAAAATAGCATGTAAAATCTGACTATGGAGTGTTGAAAATTTATGGGATCATCCAGAGATATTCTAAAATATTAAAACCAAGAACCATCAAACCGAGCATTGGAGTTAAAGGAGAGTAGTGGCTGGTTAAGGGCGGTTTAGAGGTAATCTTTGGGCAACAAGGTTTAATTAATCAAGAGTAAAGTATGGTGAAAATAGAGAGAAAGATACGTGGCATGGTGAGGAGTGAAGAAGAAGTTCTTTGAACTTGAATTTTGGCATGTGACAAATATGTGTCACCAAGGGAGGAGAAGAAAGGGTTGATACATTGAATGTTTCTATGCTTCCTAGCATCCTAACGTGGCTGAAGTAGAATAGAAGAGGCGTGGCATCAAGAGAGCAAAAGAACATGTGATTAAAATAATCTTGCCACATTTCAATTATTTACATGAGAATAAGAGAGATGCATTGGACTTGCTCATGTTATGAACTTGGTGTCGTGGCAAGAGGGAACAGATGACAGGAAGATGCACTGAATTTGGTGGGAGTTGGCGTGGCTTGCAAGGAGAGAAGAAGGCTCTACTTGTCACCTTAAGAGATCAAAAGAGTGGAGGGACACTTGTCATCAAATTGGGTCTCTTGTGTTGCTATATAAGGAGGCTTTCTCCTTCTTATTTCACACAACAACAACAAAAAAAAACACAAAGAAAAGAAGAAGAAGGAGAAGAAGTAGGGAGAGGAGAAGAAGAAGCATGGAGAAGAAGAAGAAGAAGAACAAGGAGAAGAAGAAGGAAGAAGAAGAAGAAGAAGAAGAAGAAGAAGAAGAAGAAGAAGAAGAAGAAGAAGAAGAAGAAGAAGAAGAAGAAGAAGAAGAAGAAGAAGAAGAAGAAGAAGAAGAAGAAGAAGAAGAAGAAGAAGAAGAGGAGAAGCGTGAGAGGAGAGGGAGGAGAAGCGTGAGAGGAGAGAGAGGAGAAGAAGAAAAAGAGAGAAAAGGAAGAAGGGAAGAAGAGCGTGAAGAAGGAGAGAGAGAGGAGAAGAGAAGTAGCGTGAAGAAGGAGAAGAGCGTGAAGAAGAGGAGAGAGGAGGAGAAGAGGAGAGAGGAGAAGAGGAAGAAGAAGGAGCATGAAGAGGAGGGAGAGAAGAAGAAGAAGAGTGAAGCGTGAGGGAGAAGAAAGGAGAAGAAGAAGAAGAGGTGAAGCGTGAAGGGGAGAGAGAGAGAGAGAGAAGAGGAAGCGTGAAGAAGAGAGAGAAGAAGAAGGAAGGAGAGAGAAGCGTGAGATGAGGAGAAGGAGAGAGGAAGAAGGAAGACCGGAGGAGAGAGAAAGAAGAGAGAGAAGGAGGAGAGAGAAAGAAGAGAGAGACGTGAAGATGAAGAAGAGAGAGAGAAGGAGGCGTGAAGGAGAGAGAAGATGGTCCGGAAGCTTGGTTAGAATTATGCGGTCAATGGTCAGGACGTTCGGGAAGCTTCGGGATTCGAGTTCGTGCATTCGGGAGGTTCGGGTTCTAGTTCGGGGGTCTTGGGATTCATACCGCGTCAGAGCCGCCATTTCCGTACCTATCTCACTGTGAGTCGGCTCACAAACTCGTAGATTCATATAGACCATAAATTGATAAGCCGTAGTGCTAGGATTGCATACCCGTTACTTAACCTAATTGGTACTTAATAATTAATTGGGCGTTTAATGATAAATCGGTTAGGATCGGATAAGCATGTTAGGGTTTAAAGAATTAAAAGGTTAATTGGTTGTGTGCCGCTAGGTTGTTAGTAATGATTGGGTGATGCATTCATATAGACCGTTGTTTAGGACTGTATATGCATATATATGGTATAAGAACGATAATTAATGAATCTATATACGGGAATTAAGACGACATTAAAATATGGTTAAACCTAAACGAACGTATAGAATATTGTAACGGGATCGGGTTTAGGTTTAATAGCGGAATTGGGTAATGAATTAAATTAAGTTAATAATGAGACGTCGGGGAGTTAGTAAGTTTACTAACTCTAAACCGACGGATCGGGGAGTAAATAAATGATGATTAGGTTTGGTTAAGAAATAAGAAGTGTGGTGATTGGTGAACCGTCTACGGGCTAGCGAGCCGCTAACCTAAGGTAGCGGGCGTAAATTGGATTAAAAGACTTAGAAACCCTAATAAGCCTGTTTGTGTGTGATTGATTGTGATTGCGTGATTGTTTGTTGTGATTATTATTATTATTGTGAGCTTGTGTGCAGGCTTGTTAGACTGGTCAACGGGCAGCAGAAAGTCAACCGGGGGTAAAATTGTCATTTTACAATGTCGGGGGTAAAATGGTAATTTTACCAAAAGTCGAGACGGAAGTCGAGACGGGCCGAATATTCCTATATTTTAATATAAAGAATGTTCACAAGACCAGAGTTGAAGAAATTAGAGCAGAAACGCGCTCGACGGCTTGTCGGGATGGAAACCGACAAAACCGACGAAACTTCAAAAATTCATAACCGGAGCTACAAGTGTCCGTTTGAGGCGATTCAAAATGCTAAATTCATCAAATAGCATAGAGAATCTTTTTATGGAGGTTTGAGGATTTATGGGATCAACCAGAGATATTCTAAAATATTAAAACCGAAAACCATCAAACCGAGCATTGGAGTTAATGGGGAGTAGTGGCAGGTTAAGGGCGGTTTAGAGGTGATTTTTGGGCAACAAGGTAGAGTAATTTATGCTGAAAAAATGGAGAGGGAGACGTGGCAAATGTAGAATAAGGCATAAAGATACATTGAACAACTTTAGCTATATGTGTCATTTTATTGGAGGGTGTAATGGAGGCTGTACTTCTAGAAGCATAAGGTGGCAAGATATTATGGAAGCAGAAGGTGAGCTGAATGTGAGCTTCAGGGACGTGGCATACTTAGAGAAAAGAGCATGTGATTAAAAGAACCTTGCCACATTTCAATTGTTTACATGAAAATAAAAGAGATGCAATGCATCTAAGAGGTGTTGGCGTGGAGGAAGGAGAGAAAGAGAGGAACACTTGTCACCTTAAGAGATCAAAAGAGTGGAGGGACACTTGTCATCAAAATGTGTCTCTTGTGTTGCTATATAAGGAGGCTTCCTCCTTCTCATTTCAACACACAACAACAACAAACAAAAGAAAGAGAAGAAGAGGAGAGGGAGAGAAGAAGAAGGAGAGCGTGAAGAAGAAGGAGAAGAGGAGGGAGAAGAAGAAGAAGGAGGAGAAGAAGAAGGAGGGGGCCGGAGGAGAAGAAGGGGAGAGAGAGAGAGAAGAGGAGAGAGGAGAAGAGGAAGAAGAAGAAGCGTGAAGGGGAGAGAGAGAGAGAGAAGAGGAAGCGTGAAGGAGAGAGAGAGAGAGAGAGAAGAAGAAGCGTGAAGAGGAGAGAGAGGAAGAGAAAGAGATAAGAAGAGCGTGAAGAAAAGGAGAGAGAGGGAGAGAGAGAGAGAGAGAGAAGAAGCGTGAAGAAGAGAGAAGAAGAAGGAATGAGAGAGAAGCGTGAGATGAAGAGAAGGAGAGAGGAAGAAGGAAGACCGGAGGAGAGAGAAAGAAGAGAGAGAAAGTAGAAAGAGAGAGACGTGAAGATGAAGAAGAGAGAGATAAGGAGGCGTGAAGGAGAGAGAAGATGGTCCGGAAGCTTGATTAGAATCATGCGGTCAACGGTCGGGACGTTCGGGAAGTTTTGGGGTTCGAGTTCGTGCATTCGGGAGGTTCGGGTTTTAGTTCGGGAGTCTCGGGATTCACGACGTGTCAGAGCCGCCATTACTGTACCTATCCCACAGTGAGTCGGCTCACAAACCTTTAGACTCATATAGACCGGAAATTGATAAACCGTAGTACTAGGATTGCATACCCGTTACTTAACCTAATGAGTAATTAATAAATAATTGGACGTTTAATGTTAAATCGGTTAGGAACGGATAAGCATGTTAGGGTTTAAAGAATTAAAAGGTTAATTGGTTGTGTGCCGCTAGGTTGTTAGTAATAATTGGGTGATGTATTCATATAGACCGTTGTTTAGGACCGTATATGCATATATATGGTATAAGAACGATAATTAATGAATCTATATACGGGAATTAAGACGACCTTAAAATATGGTTAAACCTAAACGAACGTATAGAATATTGTAACGGGGTTGGGGTTTAGGTTTAATAGCGGGATTGGGTAATGAATTAAATTAAGTTAATAATGAGACGTCGGGGAGTTAGTAAGTTTACTAACTCTAAACCGACGGACCGGGGAGTTAATAAATGATGATTAGGTTTGGTTAAGAAATAAGAAGTGTGATGATTGGTGAACCGTCTACGGGTTAGCGAGCCGCTAACCTAAGGTAGCGGGCGTAAATTGGTTAAAAGATGATAGCAACCCTAATAAGCCTGCTTGTGTGTGATTGTGTGATTGATTGTGATTGCGTGATTGATTGTTGTGATTATTGTTATTGTTGTGAGCTTGTGTGCAGGCTTGTTAGACTGCTCGGTGTTGGGCCAAGCAGTTATTGCGGACACTTACTCCGGTCACGGGATTGGGTAAGTTAGTGGTGCTGACTAGGTATCGTACCTAGTCAGAGCGGTGATAGTGTAGAGGCTTTCGGAATGGTTGGGGATTTACTATTGATATTGATTGCGTGATCTGTGCTAAAGTCCCAGCGAGTCTGCGTGTTTATATTTCTGCACTAGGACTCTAGGGTGCGTTAGATTCCGCAAGCCTAGGTTTTGCTTACGTGCTGGTACTTCCATCCCGATTGGATCCTCGGGAATTGAGAACCTGGTCAGCTTAGCCTGGCGGGTGCGAACCTATGGAGTGACGTCTGTAGGGTGTAGTCCGGCGAATACGGGGTCGCGTCTTAGGGCCAGACTGCATGGAAGCTCGGGTTGCCGGGGGTAACCAGAGTCGCCGCGTATCGATGGACAGAGAACGGTGTCCTAGTCGTTGTATGGACGGCTAGGAGTCATGTGGGTTAGTTGCCATATCGGTGACAGTGGAAACCCGTGGAAGTCACCAAGTTCGTAGGGCCCAGTGGTTGTTTTGTTATCTTTCTTTCGTTGCGCGATAGATAGATCGAGTCTGATCGAGGACATGTGCCGCAGTGCCTTCGATTCCCTTAATTCTCTTGTTTTGGCTATTGCTTGATTGTGTGTGGGTTGACACGACGTGGTAGTGCGTGATCGACTATTTATTTCTGTTGATTGTTATTTTGGGTTTTGGGGCGGGAATCTGTAGACTCTAGATAGATTAGAAGCCGTTAGTGGGGAGCCGATTCACTGGGTGATCTTAGATCGCTCATTATACTCTTTTGTGTTTTTCAGGTTTAGCTGCGACGGGCGCGGGAGGTCCTCGGTGTGGTTTCGGGTTGCTTGTGACGAGATTTGATTCATGGGTTTTTGGGTGTTTTCTCGGTTCGGCATAATTGTTATTTCGTGTGTTGATTCTTGTATATTTTACTTGACGATTGTTTGTAAAATTCTATTAAACGTTGTACTCAACGTTGATTACTCAGAAATGAAATTGTTTCCCTGATATGAGGTTTCGTCCGAACCGACACAACTCACCGAAGTGGTACAAGGTGTACAACTTGTATTACAGAAGTGAGGATAGCGAGGTCAAAGATGGATTAGTGCGAGCCTTTGTCTCAAACCGGTCCGTCTCTGACTTCGTCCTGTGACGAACTTTTCCTGTTCGACTTGCTCGGGTTCGATCGGTCATGTTCTTGTTTGATTGTTGACCGGTCAGCTCGACGGTCAGCGGAGAATGGGAAAGGGGCGTTACATCGTCTCTTTCTTATATATCGTCATCCTTGCCCTTTTATTGATCAAAAGGATATCGGCTTAACTTCCCACTAAGCTACAAAAATAGTAGACACCTAAGAAAAAGGTGAACTAAGAAACTAAACATATGAATGCCAACCTTACCTTAAGTAATGAAGTCGACACTTTCACGAATACGATCTTTCGGAAAAAAAATTTCACTGAAAGGATCCCAAGGATTTGATGTTCGAAATAGCTTACAGACAAACATATAGGAAACTCGGCTCACAAGGATAATCTACAAAGAAAACGGCCATGGAAATCGCTGCATACCAAAGAAGAGCCAACAAATAATTATCTACCAGGTCTCGAATTCCATTAGACTTTGATGTCAACATCAACGTCAAAAACAGATTCCCCGTTGACTTGCAAGTAGAAACATATAACCTGCAGTTTTCTACTTTTATCGGTTTCTTGTCTAAAACCGTACATTCTCTCCTAAATTTAGTGTAAAATGTGTTCGGGGTCCCCTTGTTCGTTCTATAGGAGGTCATCTTCTAAAAAATGAAGATCCACGACAATCCTGATCTCAATGCCTAGGACCGAAAAGACAAACATGTTATGAATCAAAGTAGGAGTAAGATGTGAGATGGTCATCTTCTGCTCCTGACAATACTCGACCGAACGCCTCGGCAAGGAAAACGAGAGGCGGCACTCAGTAAAAATGGTTCGTATAGGAAAATTCAGCCCTCGGGACATGACCAATCACGATCAGCCGTCCCATGTACCATGAACAGAAGATCCTCACTCAGATCGCATTTGGCTACCATATCTAACAAACCCTGCTCGGTAACCAATGTCGGGATACCTTTGACGTCAAAATATGGCTGACTAAGAGACGCCTGCAGTTCAGCGGAAGCGGTATGCTCGAAATCGATCAAAACTTCCTCAGAAAGGGTGCATGGGAGGTTCCCTGTCTCAAGAGAACCTTCTGGATGAGAACCCTCAGCCTCTCCATTTGGGGGAATCATCTGCAGATCCACTTCATCATCCGTAGCCGCCACATGATGATGTCTGTGCATCTTAGCCATCAGAAGTTTCTTATTAGAACTCGACCCAGAACTCGATAAATAAGAGTATCCCCCAATTATTTGGTTAACAAATTCCGATGAAGAGCCTACCTCGATAAGGATCTCTCCCATTACAAGGATACTCAGATAATTTTGGAATCAAGAAATGCAGCAGATAAACAATCGAAAAAGATACAACGATTTGGAAAAATCACATTGGAAACCAACTTAAGTTCGGAAATAGAAAGATTAAAATACTTTTTCGACTTTGGAGAAGATAGAGGCGAAAGAAAAGAGAAACACTACCTGAAAATTATTGGAGGCTGATATATCTGTTAGTTTTTTTGGTATCTGAAAATTAATACTTTTTAATCTGTATTAAATGTGGTGGATCGAGTAGTTTGATAGTGAGAAGAATTTGTATTTGTTGGGAGTTTTAGAAGGTATGGCTTGGCGATTTGTATATGTTTCACTTTTTCTTCAATCAATTTCGTAAATCTTGTCGTTACAGAAGAAATGAAGAATCCTACAAAAACTGATTTTTCTTCCTATCTTGGATCCAAGCCCGAATAAGGAATACGAAGAACAAAACCAGTCACTGTAATTCCATTTAAGTCATCAATTTGGTAATGGCAAAATTCTCGTACTCAATGGTTTGAAAGATGTATGCCCACTAGAGAATGAGTAACCAACCAAAAAGTCCATCGTCGATCATTTGTCTTTATTGTATCATATGTTGATTAAAATTCAATGATCGGGTAAAGATATAACAAAGAAAATTATTGAAATAGGATACAAAGCTTACTTAGTATTATTAAACCAAAATTTTGGTTATGTGTTTGTGTGAATTAATATTTAGCGGAGTTTAGGATATAAAATCAAGACCATTTTTATACCCCAAACCTTTTTTTCTTTCTCTCATTCATGTTGTCATACATTTTATAGCCAAGGTAATGATAATTGTTTAAGAATATAAAAAGGGTTTAGGATTTGAACTGTAACCTTATATCCCAAATTTCAAAAGTTAACCCTATACTCCAAAACATTAAATCATATTTTAAACACTAAATTTTTAATCATAAAATATTATCCAAATATAACCGTTAATTGTATATACATAAAACTATATTTTTCAAACATTAATCTCAAACTTAAAACATAAACCCCAAACCCTAAACTCCAATATCCAAATCTAAATCATATCATAAACTGTAACCAAATATAATCCTTTTGTAATTAATGTAAATTATAAATAAAATATATTCATATTGACTTTGCAAATAGTATTAAGAAATATAATTTATCTATATTCAATTTATCAAAAACTGAAACTATTCTACCAAATATATAAAATAATAAGTGTTAAACTCAAAAATTCATAAGATAAAAACTTAATTCTTATTGGTTGATAAAGCACGATCACCATTTCTTTTAATATTTACCGTCCATTTAAACAAGATCCAGTGAATACGATTTTTTTTTTTTTTCTTCTCCTCCCTCATCTATTTCGTCTCCGTGCTGGGTAATCGTCTCAAATGCCCATATCTGAGAAATGAAAATCATGTGCACCACATTTTAATATCTCATACCCCTCTCATTTTCCAAATTGCCCTTAATGGAATAAAATATTTTTACTTAGTTTAAAAATTAAAAAAAACATATATGTGCATTGACCAAATTGCCTTTAATGAAATATAAAACTATAATTAATATAAAAATTAACAAAACAAAAAACAGAGAAAAAATTTTGGAACGAAATTTATTTTAAAAAACGGCGACGGTACAATATCATAATTGAATCCCTCGAAACCAGCTCCTCCTTCGACGTCATCTCCGTCCTCCTCCACCATCGACGTTTCCTTGGCCGCAGTCGCGTCGCCCGAGCTGAGTTGCATTGAGGTCCAAAATCCAGGTACATTATTCTGGATTGAGCTAAATTGGGGATTGATTGGAAATTGAGAAAATTTATGGATTGAATTGGTTTAACCATTTAACCATTGTTTATGGCTCGATTAAGATTATAACTTGTAAGAAATGCATTTCAGTGGTTGAATCGTAGTGCATTATAAGTAAATTATAACCTGAAACCGATCCAATTTGAGTTCATACGATAAGAGAACTATGTGAAACTAGTATTACTGTTAAATGTTGTATAACTAGTAAAACTAGTATTACTGGAAAATCATGAATAATTGGCATTTTTTGGCATGTTAGAATGAGCAGCAACGTCAGCATACATTTTAAATGTTAAGATCGCATGTATAATATTATGTTGAAGACATCAGTGGAGGAGATAACAGTCTCGATGGTAAAAGTTAGGATATACAAGAAGTTTTGTTTAGATTAAAGTAATGTTAAATTGTATTTGAGTTACATTCCTCTGCTGGTTGGATGTGAGGAACAGTGTACTATTCGTGATGATGAGGATCTGGTTGTTTAACTAACGTTTGTTGATAAACAGAACCATAAATATATGTTGTATGTGGTGGTGTTGACTACCTCGTAACTGCTCGAGCCACAGTCGATAGTGGGGTAAAGTTCTTTTGGTATGAACTATGACAAGTTGCATCGAACTGAAGATGAAATCGGAGAAATAGGAGCTAATGCCATTACACTGTATGGAGACAATGGACAAGAAAATCAACAAGATGAGGTGATAGAGGATGCTGATACATTACATGATGAATGTAAGATTCTGAAGGGTAACGATATGAATCCATCGGATATGCTTGATGAATATGTTAAGGAACCACCTGATGTTGAATATAGTCAGTTTTTACAGCCATGGAAGACGGTTAGAGTGTGAGTGTGCTTTAAGAATTTCCAAATAAGAAGGAAAATGTAGAGTTAGTTTATAAAGTCGCATTTGTTAACTGTTTTGTGTATGTTATAAAACATTCTGATAAACGATGATGGTGGCTAAATGTTCTCTACCAAGCGTTAAATGGGGTTTACGAGCAACAAGGATTCCAAATACAGATATTTTCTCGATTGCAACGTACATGAAGATACACACATGCAACCGGAGTACATGCAACGATAATAGGAGAGGCTTATCACAACTAGTTGCAGATCTTTTGAATGATGAATATCTTGGGAAATTCGAAACTCCAAGTCCTAAAATCATCATTGATCTTGTCAAGAGAAAATATGGTGTTGACATATCATACTCCACACCGTTGAGAGGGAAAAATCAAGCAGTTCGTGATTTGCGTGGTAGTGCAGAAGATAGCTACAGGATGTTGTATTGTTATTCATAGCTTTGGGAGAAACTATAGGGATCAATGCATGAGGAAAGTGATAATTGTGGAGGCAACTTTTCTAAAGAAAGGATATGATGGTGTACTAGTCTTCTCGTCACATTTATCCCATAGCGTTTGGTGTACTAGACTGTGAGAATAATGCAAGTTGGAACCGGTTTTTTGAGATTCTTATATCCCAAATTTCAAAAGTTAACCCTATACTAATGTGTATCCAGAAGCTCGTCACGGTTATTATTTATGGCATTTATCTCAAAAATGTATAGGTCATGCTACTAACGGAAACAAATCCTTAGTCGCATATAGATTTCAGGAGTGCGGTTGGGCTTACACGGTGGCTGACTTTACGAGTTATTTAAGAGGAGATATCCTTCCGCCGCGAGGTATGTGGAGGAAACACAGTGAAAGAAACATGGGCAAGATGTTTTTTTCAGTTGATAGATACAACCTAGACACAAGAAGTTATGTGGAATGTCTGAACAAAACTTTTAGGGAAGCGAGGAGGTACTCCTTAATACCCATGTTCGATACGATCGTTCGACAATTTTCTATTTGGTTTAACGAGCATAGGAAAGAAGCCGTCTCATGATCGACTGATAACAAACTAGTTCCTTTTGTTGAGATCTTCTTGAACAATACATGGACTGTTGCTAAGAGGTTAACTGTGGGAGAAGTAAACAGTTACACCCTTGGATACGAAATCGATGGTGATGATGGAAAGCTTTATTTGGTGAACTTGGTATCGAAAAGTTGTAGTTGCAAGTTATGGGATATTCAGAAGTATCCTTGTGTCCACACACTAGCCGGTTACATCACAATCATCAAGCCCAATGCTGATAGAGGTGGTGATCATAGTCGTGATACCCAAATAGAGTTACATGATTTTTGCTAAAAATATTATTGGACGGAGTTGTGGGGGCTTAATACAAGTTGATTAAGTGTCGGATATGTCTACATGGAATGTACCAGATTACATCAAAGAGAAGCAGATCATACATCGGGATCTCATCATAAATAATGGTCAAAAGAGAGTACTAAGGTATCCATCGGCCGCAGAAAAGCGTCGGAAAAAGACACATAATAAAAGTCGGCCAAAAACACTATTGTGGCTTATATTTGGTGACCACTTCTAGTTTTTGTTTGGTTTTAAATTTTTGTTATGTAAAAAACTAAGTCGAGCTAGTTTTCCGTTATATAAGACTCTATATTACTTGACTTTATTAAGCTTATGTTATGTAAAACTAGGTACTACTAGTATAATTGCGCATTAATAGCGAACAACTAGTAAAACTGATATTACCGATATTAGTTGACTTTAAAATAAGAATAATTTTGACAAACTACATCAATGAACCAAATCAAATCATATTGTGTTGTCAGAATTACATAAGAATAATGTAAGCAAATTTCAGCAAATTTAGCAAATTTGGGTTACTATGAAATAATATGGACAATACATTCCTTATACTTTTAGAAACATTTTCTATTTGACACACCAACTTAGGAAGGAAAAGTTACATGAATCTACATTTCAAATATTTATTGCAGAGAACAATCTTAATTACATGTCGAAACAACAAACTAAACTGTAAATTTAGAAAAAAAAGTTTTAGTTTAGGTAATACTAATTTAATTGGTAAACACCCAACGTAGAACTATTTTGATATGTTGTACAACTAATATCTTAGGTAAAACTAAGTGGATTTTTTTTTGCCCGGTAACTACAAAAATTGGAAGTTTTAGGGAGGCGCCCAAAAACCAAAATTCAGTTATTTTCAACTTTTTATGATCAAAGTAGTCTCTCTCTCTCTCACACACACTCTCTCTCTCTCTCTCTCTCTCTCTCTCTCTCTCTCTATCTCTCTCTCTCTCTCTCTCTCTCTCTCTCTCTCTCTCTCTCTCTCTCTCTCTCTCTCTCTCTCTCTCTCTCCTCTCTCTCTCTCTCTCTCTCTCTCTCTCCTCTCTCTCTCTCTCTCTCTCTCTCTCTCTCTCTCTCTCTCTCTCTCTCTTCACAATCTCAATTTCTCTTAATCCTTGGTTAGGGTTATGGATCGCGAGGAAAGGAAGCACATGAAGCAGTTGAAGGAGCATTACGACATGTTGGGTTTCATCGCTGATGCCCACTATGGGATTCCAAAAAGTTTTCCATGTGGTGGATGAATAATCCATGATGTCTCTCCTACTCCAAAGTATCCGAGCGATTTTGATACTTTACCAGGAATTGGATACTTTACTTGCAATCAATTTAAGGTAACATTATGTCAAACTATATGAGATTTATGGGTAGTGGAACTGGTAATACTATGTCAAACTATATGAGAATCTGATTTTAATTTGTAGAATGATGGCCTCCACTTTCGTCAACCATGGGTTTCTGTATCGAAGAAGAGATTGGAAGTTAACAAAGAAGGTTGATGAGCAGTGTGGGATGATTCAAGACATGCGTAAGGAAGTTCAAAGCAATGCCGAAGAGATTTCCAAGCTTAACGAGTTAGTGGCTGCTGTTGTGCTTACTAATGATATTTAACAAGTTCGGTTTTTAAGACATTATGTATGGCTTGGCTTTGTCTAATTTTTTTGTTGTTTAAGACTTATTATGTTCTCTGGTTTTGTCACAATGTTTCCTTTCTAAGCGACTTTCACTTACGAAACCAAGTTCAAAGATAAGATAACAACCAATGTCTTACCTAGCATAGATAACAATCTATGATAAATAGCAAAATTCAAAAAAAAAAAAAAAAAATCCAACTACGTTCTCATACTTTAGAAATAGTTAGTTGGCGATATCCTTTGCTCCAACCATTGTAGCCGCCGATTTGGTCTGATCCTTCACAAAATCTTCTAGTGGCAACTTCCTTTGCTCTAACCCGTCTACCTTTTCCTCAAGTACCTTCATATGCTCTGTCATGGTCTTTACCACATTTACCAGTTCGGTGAGACATGTGTTTCCGGAGGCATGTCCTTCATTGCCGGTTATTCCCTCCTTAATCACCGCATTCACCGCCTTCTTAGCGGCTCGGCCTTTCAAATCTTCCGAGCATATCTCTTCAAACTTAAAGGTTAACCCTTGGTTATTACGGTTTATCCAGCTTTCAACAACAGGATCGTGCACATCCACGTCGTCATCTTTTTCCATGATTTCATAGTTCTCTTCTTCTGTAGGTGTCAACAAACTATCAATGTCCTGTGAATTTATAAAACATAGTTTTTCATAATCTAGAGATCGAAAACATAATAACCCAAATTACATAATATTCAGAGATATGACTAACTGTGGTTACATCTAGTTTTTCATGAAATGTATCAAGAGGAAACTCTTTCATGTCGCCTTTCTTCCAATTGTATTTGTACATCCTAGGACAATCGTCAAGAGCATCAGGATAAGCTTCTCGAAAGTTGTCTCTCAATTGCGGAATGGCCTCGACTGCTAAAAGCTACACACACATAAATTACAATGAGCCTAGTGTATAAGTGATACGATCAGAGTTTTAATCCCTAAATCTACACTGCAAGTGCACAGACGTGAACTAGTAGTATATAGGGTATCGAATCCACAGAGACTCTAGACCTTACGATAGATTGTAGAATGTCAAGTTAAGCTAGGTGAAACAGAGAATAAGCAGTAAATAAGAACAGAAAGTAAATCAATAGCAAGAGTGGTTTGTAAGCAAGTACTAAAAGCGTCAAGTCTAGGGAGTTCTCAAGAATTCATACAAGCAGATTAACTATCAGTCAGGATCAAATTAAGTTCGGTTCTAGAACTCAAACACAGATATAGAACTAACCAACTTTCGTTGCGAGAATTCTCTAAGTCTAATACCAGAAACCCAAATTTCTTTGCAATTCCTAACAGATTAAACTAGCCTTAAGTGCAAGTTTGATTTGTTCACAATTCAATTAAACCAAATTTCTTTGCGGGTAATTAAATTGCTCAACCTAAATAGTTCAGATTCTAAATTACACTTTCATGTCAATTTAATAACCTAAAGTCTAGATTCTAAGTGATCAGGTTAGAAACTAGTATTAAGCATAATTCAGGTTGAAGAACAAATAAGTTATGAATCCTTAACTGATAAATTAATCTAGCAAGTCATGAAAACCCTAACGAGAATCCCTAAACCTAACTATGAATCTACTCAGACATGATCAATGAAACACAAATCAATGAATAAATAGATATCATAAAATCAAAGAGTAAGAGTAAAAGAGGTTCGAAATCTTCTCTCTGGAGTACAAGAACGATCAGCCTCTCGGTCTCTCTCTCTAAAAAGCTAATAGTATGAATGCGTATCTAAAACAAAACACCAAAAACCTAATTATAAAGTCCTAATCACGCTTGGGGTCTTTTTGAAAATACTGGAACTTCTTGGGGCAAAACTGCAATTCTCCAAAGTCTTCATTAATGAGCTGCCGCAGAGGTGTGTCGATCGATGCCAATGATGCATCGATCGATGCAATGGTCGTCCAGACTTGGTGAAATAAGATCTCTCGGCTTAAGCTCCAAATAATGCCCAAAATGCTCCATTATCTCCAATAATCCTCCAAACGTGCATGTAGCTAATAAACACCTGTAATGACTTTAAAGACACGACAAAAGACTCTAAAACATACTTATATCATGGCCTAAAACAGGTAAAAACCATGATATATCAACTCCCCCACACTTAACCTTTGCTTGCCCTCAAGCAAAACAGAGAACTAGAATGTGGTGAAGAGGTTTGAAAACTTTCAGAAACTCTTTTCATCTTAGAAGCACAACACACAGATTCCCCTGAGTAGGCCACTGAAAGATTCACCGGCTACTAGCTCATCCTCAGTTGATTATTCTCTTTTTTTTTACTTTACTTTAAGAAAGGGGAGAAGGGAACCTTACTTGGACATGTTTACAAGCTGTGTCAGAACTAACAGAGGAATCCGACTCAAGGTATACCAAGCCCTTAGGTGAGAAAATTAAGTCAAAATTAGGGGTAAAGTCAGTAAAGGATTCTCTGAATACCTGAATTGATATGGGTGTCCTTAGTAAGCTGATCTGCATTGAGTTTTCTAATAGTCATAGATTGATCCTGCAAGCTCATCCTAATGGTTACTTAAGTTCCTGCAAGTGTTGTTGGCTTCTCAAAAATTCATTGTTTCCTACTTAAACTGTTTTGACTCGATAAAACCGATTTTTGACTGACTCTAAGAAAACAAAAGCGTGCGTCAGTAGCTACCTCCCCCACACTTGAAACACACTGTCCCCAGTGGTGTCAAGCCTAGGATCGGTGAGAAAAGAAATCGGAATGAAACAAACCGAGAAGGGTCAGAACACTTACCTGTCGTCGGCCTGCGTCGATCGATGCCACTAGGGTGTCGATCGATGCAAGGCGATTTTGCCGACGATTAAGTAGATAACCGGTGTCTGAACCGCAATTGAATCGGAAAACCGTAAATCGCATTTGTGTCGACCGATGCACTAGGTGTGTCGATCGATGCAATGCGATTCTGCCTGATTCTCAAGCTTTTGAACACACTAAAACAGAAAAATCAAAACACCAAATCAAAACGAAAAATGAAAAGAGAAACGAACCTACTAGTTGGTTGCCTCCCACTCAACGCTTGTTTAAAGTCAGTAGCTTGACTATGGAAAGGAGGTCGGACTTATGGGAGATTCAACAGAGACTTGGAGTGTCTCTGTGAATGTCTCTTCATCCAAGGTGGCGTATAAGCCTTCGGATCATGAGATCTCCCAAGGAAAGAGCGAAAAGAACCAGGGCGGGAGTGAAGCGTGGGTGGGATACTGCATTTTCCTGCATTCACAGCTGAGGGATTAGGAAGTTTGAGTTTAGAAGAGTCATGCATGTGCTTTGGTGGATGGAAGAGATTTGGAGCTTTCTGCTTAAGAGCAGTTGCAGGATCAGAAGATGTTAGAGCCAGTTCAGAATGAACTGCCATCTTCTATTCTCCAACAGGAATCTCTGGTTCCACTTCCACATTGAAGCTCTTTCCATCAATGGTGGATTTCTGCAGCTTATCCATCTTGAACCGCAATGGATCATCTCCCAGGTGGAGATCAATCAGTCCATGTCTCACATCAATCACAGCTGCAGCAGTGGCTAAGAATGATCTTCCAAGCAGAATAGGATCATCTGGCTCAATCTCATACTTCAGCACCACAAAGTCTGTTGGAATAAAGTAATTTCCAACTCTGAGAGAGATGTTCTCAAGAACTCCTTCTGGGTATCTCTTTGATAGATCGGCTAGGACAAGAGCGATCCTAGTGGGCTGGAAATCCATCAGTCCCAATCTCGCAGCCACAGAGTATGGCATGATATTCACACTTGAGCCAATATCACGAAAAGACCTCTTGAATCTGTCTTTGTAGATAGAACAGTCTAACATAAAACCCCCTGGATCCTTTAGCTTCTCAGGAATCCTTCCATGAATAACAGCATCGCACACTTCAGAGATCATCAAGACACCTTCTTCTTCAGTCATGTTACTAGAAATTATGTATGTAACACATCTCCTTACCATAGGAATGTTCTTAACAACATCAATCAATTGGGCTTCAGTTAGCTTATCTCTCATCATCTTCATGCACTTTTCTAACTGAATCTCTTGCTTGGACTTCCTAGGGAAAGGAATCTTCGGTTTGTAGACTCTTTCTTCAGCTACAATCGGCTTCTCTGGAGAGACTGGCTGCTCATGCCCATGGTGTCGATCGACACTAAAGTGATGTCGATCGATACTGACACTCGAAAGTTGTGTCGACCGACACACATCTGTGTCGATCGATGCAGTATCTTCATCTCGAGAATGTTTCGGATTTTTCAGCTCCAAAGCCTTAGTATCTTAATTCTGCTCAGCTCCATCTTCTGCCAAAGCTGTCTTAACATGTTCTGTCTGTATACTGGCTTCCACTTGCGTTATCCTAGCATCCAGATTATCAACTCTGCTTGTCAAAGTCTCCAATTTTCCACTCAGATCCTGATACATGAAGTCCATCTTTCCCTTCAGATCTTGTGTCATCTTATTCTGTCCAAGAAGTAGCTGCTCAAGCATGGACTCAATCTTTGTCTGTTCATTAGATGGGGAGGCTTGGTGAGATGAATAGCCATAATCATTCGATCTCGGACCTTGTCTCTGTTGATTTCTATATGTTTGTCCATGATAATCAGCTCCATCTATATAATTCACCTCTGCAAATTCTTCAGCTACTGCATCAGATCGGATTTGCCTCTTCCTAACCAGGATGTTGTGGACAGAATCCATCTTGTCCCTTTTATCAGTTATCTGCAAGCTATCATCTCTGCCACTAGATCTCTGCCTCTCCTTGTAAGCATTCTTGACACTATTGCTAGTTATCAAGTTGTCAATAAGCTCTTTAGCTTCCTCCGGAGTCTTGGTATAGAAGTTCCCATCACTTGCTGCGTCCATAGCTTTCTGATACCAAAAGTCCAAACCTCTGAAAAAGGCACATAGAAGCTGCACCTCAGAGAAACCATGGTGTGGACAATCTCTTTGGTACATTTTGAATCTCATCCAAGCTGCCTTAAAAGACTCTGTAGGTTCCTGCTCGAATGTCAAGAGGCCATGTCTAAGCTGTTCGGATCTAGCATCGTCATAAAAGTGTCTAAGGAACTCCTTCTTGACTGCATCCCAAGTGGTCAAAGATCCTGGTGGTAGCTGTTTCAGCCAGTAAGCTGCTTCCCCTTTTAGAGAGAATGGGAAGAGCTTACAGAAAAGATAATCTGAAAAGATAATCTGAAGAGACTATTAGATTTAGAAAATAAGAATTTTTATAAGTGTTAAATCTTAGTTCTGAATGTATCATAGTAATTGGAGTTTTAGTAATTATATTTTAGTTTATACTATAGAGTTTTAGGGTTTGTTTGGGGTTAGAGCTTTGAATAGCCACAGATAAATTTGTGGTTATATGTGGCTATGTCATAAGTCCACGGATACCTACGAATAAATTCGTAGCCCCTATTAAAAAATGAGGTTAAGGCGTTGCCTGGGCGCCGATTAAACACTTGTCGGCCATCAACCTCCGCGATTTGGTCCTAGGCGGCCATAAAATCAGAAAATTTGAAAAACCTTGTTTTCTTATCATTTTTTGTTTATAATCGGTAGAAATAAGATGAATCTATTTGGATTTGGTATAAAGAATAATAAAATCGAAGTAATTTATGTAAATCGTAAAAAAATAGAGAGGCGCTATTGTTTAGGTAAAAATCGAGTTGCAAAGTCTCTATGGAGAAGATAATGAGAGAATTACCTTTTTCCTTCATTAAAAGATAAATCGATAAAGAAACATCAAAAGTAAAGCTCTTGGTAATATCATCAACTTAACTTGACAAAATGTCCAAACCTTCGTGGTGAGGAAGTAATTTATTGTTTTCCCCAATGGCTTAATGATCTCACAGATAAGGAAAACATAGATACAAAGAAGAAAAGAAGCAAAAAGAGAAAGGTGCTTATAATTTTGGCTATAAACAATGACATTAAAACAAATGGTAGACATGTTTTTACAGCTTCTATTAACACTAACCATGTTGTGTCGTGCTATGATTTTGCAGCATTATCCGTCCTCAGAGTCGTCATTTTGTAAAAATGAAGACTTATCTGGTAGATCAAGATCAAGTTCTAAAGGATTAAAGAAGGAGATGAAGCACAAGTCCAACAGAGACAAACACTCTAGTAAAAGTAAAGACGTAAATGATTGCTTTGCACCTAGATAGAGAATCTTTGTACCCAAAGTGATTGGATCTTCAAAAAGGTCGACCCACCCGAGTTGTGCCGAAGTTATGAACTGAAGCTTTTTGTCATCTTCCAAGGAATTGTATTTATAGTTATGAAATAGGAATTGTATTTATGATTTTATAATAAATTAGGTAATTTATATTTTTATAAGTTTTAATTTATTATTAAATTTTCATTAATGAGAATAATAGACATAAATATCAAAAATTGAATCCTAAAATTAATTTTTGGGTGACAAAAAGAATATATATTCATAAGAATTTAGTAATGCTGTTAAACATACAAGAATGTTGTGTATATATAAATAATGACAAACATTAAGTGCTATGATAAATGTTCAATTGCAAAACACGTAAACGCCATTGAAGAAAATAACTATTGTAGCATAAGCGTAAACCGCTATATAAAATGTCAGACCTACTATAACGACCAAATATAGAGCTTTGGCGATAGCGCTATGTTATGCAATCATAGCGTTTTACTGATGTACTATATGTGACGTTTTCTTGTAGTGCTTCTTTCTCTTATGGATCTATCAAGCTTGTAAACTTCTTTACTGAGATGAATATAAAAACAAATTATTTTGCCCTATCATTTCCGAACTATTGCCTTATCAGATGGAGGAGGAGGAGGGAGGAGGAGGAGGAGGAGGAGGAGGAGGAGGAGGAGATCTTCATGTTATCTCATGTTCCATTATCGATCGGATTTGCCTGCTCGAATTTTTCTCTTCTTGCTCGGATTTTTCTCTTCTTTCTAGGATTTGTCTTCCTCTTTTCATCTTTGAATTTTTCTTTCCGTTTTTGTATTTATTTAATTTTATCCTCCGAATGGGCTAAAAAGGGACAATCAGAGTCCATTTGAGTATATGTATTTTTGATCCGGCCCAAAGTTTATAGAATGCGAACCTTGTGGGTTCTGCCCAAGTTCGTATTTTGTATAACTTATTCGGAGATTCTGTCAACGGCTAGTAGTTTGTAATTTGTCGTTATGAAGACGGGTTGCGGCTAGTCGCGCATTCGGAGGAAGATATTGGCAAGTGTCCGAGCAGTTAGTCTAAGCCATGTGTGTTGTTCGGAACGTCCGAGCAATTTGTTTTGCTAGGAACTTCCAAAGAGTGTGTTCTTCTTGGAACTTCCGAGTAATGTGTTATGCTTGAATTATCGGAGGACTGTGGTCTGCTCGGATTATCTGAGGACTATAATCTGCTCAGATTATCCAAGGACTGTGTTCTTCTCGGAACGTTTGAGGACTGTTTTATGCTTGGATTATCCGAGGACTGTGTTCTGCTCTGATTACCTGACGATTGTTTTCTGATCGGAATGTGCAAGGATTGTTCTCTGCACAGAATTTCCGAGGATTGTGTTATGCCCGGATTATCCGAGGATTTTGTTCTGCTCGGATTATCCGAGGATTGTATTCTTCTCGGATTTTTTAGTAGCTTGGCATGCTCGGATTTTCCGAGCAGGTTGTCTAAGCGTCTGAGCTTGCTCATATATTCTATCGAGTGATATGCATGTTCGAGTGATTCATCCGAGTAGTTTGATTGCTTGAAAGGTTGGCTACGCGGTTTCATATGTTTTAGACAAAATGATATTTACGTGAAGCTTCATTCATAGGAAAAGTCATTCATTTGATGCATCGTTTTTACAGAACATAGCTATGTCTGATTGCTTAGTTCGTATTCGACTATTGATTTCGTAGAGGGGGATTATGACCCCAACAGTTAGCCTCCAGCTCGCCAGACTCGAGTGTGATGATGGCAATCTTTAATTAGTCGAGGCGAAAACAATTGTTCGAAAGTTTGGTCTTGCCGTTATTCTTTTAGATGATCATTTAGTTGTTACAAAAGATTATCTGAATATCTTCATTGTAGAGCATGGAGGTTCAACATGCCGCGCAATATCAGTCAAGGAAAGGATGAGCTTA
Source organism: Orychophragmus violaceus (assembly GCA_030180135.1). Taxonomy (NCBI): domain Eukaryota; kingdom Viridiplantae; phylum Streptophyta; class Magnoliopsida; order Brassicales; family Brassicaceae; genus Orychophragmus; species Orychophragmus violaceus. The sequence continues at coordinate 39,354,271 of CM058240.1, forward strand.
ATATGTACTGATAGGATATGGAAATGTTACGACCAGGATTCATAATGATTTTCGAACAGGACAAACCGAGCCGGTCATCACGCGTGTAGAAGCTTACTCGTCGAGCAAAAAATGTGTCGGTCATCCGAGAAGAACATACGCACCGAGCGTAGCGTATGCCACAAAATTCATTTTGTGGGATGATCGTGCACTCTGCTCAGCTTTTATATTCGATCAGATGGATTAGTGTCGAAGTGGTTTAGAAGCATTTTCGACAAGCTAATATGCCAATCCTTGCCGTGCATATTGTGAGATTTTCTGAGCATTTAAGTTAGATTTTTGTGTGTTTTGTACAAAAATGTAATTGCCTGACTGGGACAGAATGATTGTGTTAGCATTAGGACTTTGTATTTCTTAGAGGAAATCTCCCATCAAAAATTATCGAAGAATTTTGTGCAATGTAAGTGAACAAATTTAAACGTGAAAGACTGTTTTGGCATTTTTGATGAAGTTCTATTCCGTCTAGCTGTAAGAAGCTGTTTAGGTGAGGTTATCGACGTTATCGAGTTGTTTAGATTGATGAAGTTGTTTAGGCATTTTTACCGAAAAGTTGTTGAATGTGAGATGAACGCTTTGATGCAGAGATGCATAGAGATTTATGACTGAATTTTAGAAATCGTGCGAGGTTTGGTGCTCGAATTTTTCTTTGAAATATAAGGAATGGCTGAGAGGCTTATATATGCTCGGAATATCAATCGTCAAGCTGATTTCTCCATCCGAGCAGTCTAATTACTCGGAAGCTCTACTGAGTAGTTTCATACATTTTATATGAAACGCGATATACACGAAACATATAGTTATGCAAAATGCCAACTATACAAAGCAAATATTTATCCAAAATCCAGTTCAGCCCAAACATTGTCGACGGGATTTCATCCCCAACAGTTTGATTGCTGCTCGATTTTAAGACGAGCGTAAAGAGCATTGCTCTTACAGTCCTTGTTTTGATGTTTCGAGATGTTATAGACCATTGTGCTAGGAAGTATTTACTGGGTTCCTAGTGTTGTCATCAGCTTAGAACTCGCAATATATTTTTGACTTACATGTCTGTATTGACAATGAATATGTCGTAGACTAGTGTGCTAAAAAGCGTTTAATGGTTTATAGATTTACTTAAGAGTCTAAAGCTTGTGAAGTTTCTCGACTTACATTCCCTATTTTGACAAAGAATCGATAGTCTGATTGTCTGAGTAGAGTATCTGTATTTTCCGAGCAAGGATCCGAGCATGCTGGCGAAAACGCCGAGTTTGATTCAAACATGTTAGGTCCTTTTGTGGTCTGGTCGGAAATTTACGTTTATGGGACGAAATGCTGAACAGAAAGTACAACATTCGAAAAGTAGGTTGCGGAGGAGGATGTCCAAGTAATCCGCCTGATTAGAAGATTGTCCGAGTTGGTTCTGTATTGTTTAAAATCTTTCCGATTAGTTTTGTATGCTTTCTACAAAATGTGTTGTGTAGTTTGTTGTTTCTACGTTCGATCCTTGGTGCTTAGACCATATTTTTCAAGATTTTTGTTCTTGGAAGAGCTTCAGGTCATGTTCCGAGCTTGATGGTCAACGAGATATGCTCGACTTACAGACCTGTTTCGGTAATGAGATGATGCTTAAAATTGGCGTGCTTAGAAGCTTTTTTGCCAAGTTTTGATTCAAGTTCTGAGTTCGTAGGTTAGTGAGATATACTCGACTTACAGACCTATTTTGAAATGAAGATTAAGATCAGTGTGCTTAGAAGCGTTTTAACTGGGTTTCTTGTTAAGTTTTCAGTTCGAAGGTTGGCGAGATATACTTAACTTACGAACCTATGATGATTAAGACCAGTGTGCTTGGAAGAGTTTTTCTTGGTTTTGAGTTATACTCCGAGTTTCCAGGCTAGCGAGATACTCAACTTACTGATACGTTTTGGTAGTAAACTATAAACGAATATCGGCTTGGATATACCTAGCGGATATAATACCAAGGTATACTCAGTTCAGACGTCTGCTAGGTTTAGAGGTTTACTTCTAGTTTGGGATTTTGCGAGAAATCTCGACTTACATTTCCATTGTTGATAGTAAACTAATATAAATATCAACTAAGATATACCTAGAGAATATTAGAAAAGGTATACTCGGTAAAGACGTCGTAGACCAGTGTTCTTGGCAGCGTTTATTAGGTTTAGAGGTTTACATTGTGTTTGGGATTTTGCGATACATCTCGACTTACTATCCCGTTGTCGATAGTAAAATGATATGAATATCAAGTAGGATATACCTACCGGATTTTAGACCTAGGTATACTCGGTCGGAATTTGTATAGCGCACTTTTATCCGTTTGGAGGATGTAATAGAACCTCAATCCGTATGTGATATATTAGTTAGGATCCATAAAGGATGTGATTGTTCATATTTGTGGCCAGAAATAGACGAGATAGAGAATGCTGAGAAAATTTGCAAATGCACTAAACTCTACATGGAATGATATGATAGTCAATGAATTGAATTGGTTCGCTATGTTACGAAGTTCGAATTTTAAATTTGCTTTCAAGAAAAGTAAATCGCATGAAAATAAAAATAAAGTTGTTTATTATTTACCGGACAATCTCGAGCGTATGATTGAGGAGCTAAGCGTTTCTGGAGCCGTCGAGCTACTTGGTCGCGATCTGGTGAGCGGAGCCTCTTGAGGGAGTGACGAATGAAATGTTCACGCTTTGAGTGCACATAGTGGATTATCTGACTATGTCTTGAAGCTAGAGAACGAGCAAACGGGCAAGTTTACTCCTAGCTGAACAGCGTGTCCAGCTAGGAATTTCTGAGCAGCCTAGCGTTCTCGGAATTTCCAAGCAGCCTAGCATGCTCGGAATTTCCAAGCAGCCGTGCGTGCTTGGATTTCTGAGCAGCCTTGTTGCGGACAGCTGAGCACCTTTTCCGAGCAGATATTTCCGCGTCTGGATTTGAGTTTCCAAGCGAGACCGCCGAGCATAAAAATAGCCGAATGTGTTGGAACGTTGATCAGAACTCTGGTCCGAATGTGTCCGAGTATGGACCTGCCATATAGGATGGGTTCAATTCTAATCGCGAGATGTCGAACGGTAATCTCCGAGAAGGTTGTATTTAAGACCAGATTTTTTTTTTCAAAAATTCCATAATTTCCGATGCGGAAGTATAGTTATATACGGGCCAGCTCCCTTCTTTTTATGGAAGGAAGTAACCCGAACCCATCTGATTTTATGATGCTCGGAAGACTTTTCCTCTGCACCGTCAACAGCTCGTCTTTATTTTAGCGCTTGGAAAATGTTGTTCTGAATATCGAGTATCGTAGTCTTACTCGGCATCTTGCTCGACCTCTTGCAATTATGGGTTTAGAGATTTATACCCCTCCTCCTTGATCCTTGGACTGCTCGGCAAAAAATCAAAATGAGTGCTCAGAAGAATAATATGGCTCGTCTTTATTTTTTGATGAGCTGGTCGTATGCTTGTCTTTATTCTCCTGATGAGCTGCTCCTACTCGCACAATATGCTGAGAAAGTGTCGTTATGTCGAGCAAGACACGTTATGCCGAGCAGGTTATTGTTGTTGTTTATTTTCTAGTCCCCAGGTTGTGCTCGGCAAAATCCTTGTTAGCTATGCACGATTCATGCTCGGCAAACTGTTGTTGTTTGTTTTTTTTTTTTGCTCGGCAAGGCCGAGAGATCTTGTGCGTATGCATGTGATTACTACTTCGGGAATGATGAGCAGGACGATCACAATGGTGCGCCGAGAAGGACGATCACATGGTGCGCCTAGCATGACAATCGGATGATCATGCAGTATGAGTGGACGTTTTTCCAAGCAGGATGTTGCGCATAGGAAGGGTCCTGATGCCGAGTCATAAGAACCAATGGTGCGCCGAGCATGACAATTAGATGACATGGCGAATTGCCGAGCAGGTCAGTACGTGGATCGTCGAGCAGAACATGCAATCACCAAGCTTGGTACGCTATCGTCGAGTATGTTCATCGTCCGAGAAGCTTTATTAGAGTAAGTTCGAGCAGGTCCCGTCGTGATCTTAGATTCTTATTTCGGTGATTCAAGTCATGAATGGTTTCTTTCGAGTTTCCTCCAATATATGATCGGTTTCAAGAGTAGCGTTGATGAGAATAATGCTCGGAAATTTTTTTGTCATCCACCAAAACATCATAAATGTCGATTGATGCCTCGCTCTGTTTTGATTTTGCCAATTCGGCCGTTAATTTATGCTCGAAAATTTATGTGTTGGTTAAGTGAGGTTGTCGAGTATATGTTATCGTTTTGTTGGAATAAGATGTTTGCGGGGATCTCCGAGCAGGAAGAACTGGTTGTATGCGAGTGAATCATCTGAGCATGCCTAGCACATGGCAAATGAGTTGGCGGGCAGGATTAGTTGCGAGCCGAGCAGGATTACGTGGATAGTCAAGCAACATAATTGGATAGTCGACATGACGAGAAATATATACTGAGATTCGCTTATCTTCCGTGTGTTCTGCGTGGAATTGAGCTTGCATTTGTTATTTTCGGCACTTGAACTCGCATATGCTCATCATTGATCTCGCGTCGATTCTTCTTGGCATTGATCTCATGTCGGTTATGCTCATTATTGAGCTCGTGTTGGTTATGATCGGCACTTGAACTCGCGTGGGTTCTATGCTGAGCAGGACATATCTTTGCATAACATCAAGCTGTCTGCGATTGACGAGCTTCTTAATACTCACGATGCCGATCAAGACAATTGTGTGGTCGATCATGCGGTACACCGAGTTGGACGTTTGCATCCAATGTTATGTTTGTGAAGACTAGTACACGGAAATGCTTGCTTAATCATGGACATGTATGCTGTCCAAGCACGATGTTCCGATCGGAGATACCGAACATATTGACTGCGGAAATACCAATTAGAAGATAATCGGCAAGATCCATCATCGTGTGCTGATTGAATTCGCGGGTGAGAGTCATGTCGAGAAGGATGTTCGCCAAGCGGGACTTCTCGTGTTCCAAGCAGAAAACACATGGGAGCTAGGTAGTCGGTGCAGTCGCGGTCGATCGTTCATGGTCAGAGGATGATGTTGAACCGATCAGCTCGCAAACTGATCGCGAACCCGAACTAACCAAGGCAATGTCGAGCCTAGAATTAAATTGCTTCGTCCACGATCAGCTATGCTTCCTCCATGAAATTGGCGAGCTGTGTTTCTTGGACATTTTAATCACTCGCACGGTCAGCTATGATGAGGTAATATGCTAGATCATAAGAAGGTGGCTGTCAATGGTTTATCGATGAATCACTTCTCCGCTTGGTTTCACGTTATTGCTCGTTGAACCAACTATATGCAGATAGATACTGGATTTTGTATGTAGTCGTGTGCAACTATTCTCGTCTTTGCTTTGTGAACTTCTGATCGTACTGCTTTCACCTATGTGATAGTTTGTGCTAGTGTAGCTTTAAGCTCGTTCAGTTCGTCACGGCTTGTAATTCTTAGCCCTTCAGCTGACTCGTTTTGACGATCCTATAGGATGTTTTCTTCTTCCTCTGTGCGTTCTTTTGTGTTTCGTTCAGGAGTGAACTGATCCATTCTTACCCTTTCTCCTTCATCACCAGGTTGTTCTTTGGTTTTGTTTTTGGGTAAGGTCTGATCTTTGTCTCTGCAATCTTATACGTCAACGTAGATAGTCGACGCGGGTCTTCTTGCTCGGATCAGTGGTGGCTGATCTGTTAGTTTGGATCGAACCGCTAGAGAAGTCGAGTTTTCTATGCTCAGTCGGTCCAGAGTTCACAGCTCAGGTGCTCCTTGCTCGATTTCCTATTTTGAGCCTTTCCACTTGCTCGATGAGCATTCTATTCGCCTTATCCTGATCCTTAGTTTTTAGCATTAGTACAGCTGCCATCTCCTTTGACTGAGTCAGCTTAGCATTGGCTGTTGTGCCGCCTGGTTGCGTTTGTAGCAACGTTGTCGCATGCGGTGTTTCCTGTTGTGATGTTGTTTGTCGCAGTGTTGTCTGCTGCGGTGTTGTTCGTTGTATCGCCGAACGCTAGTTAGTGATATATCCTGTAACGTCCCCTTCCCGTTTATCCACTGACCGACAAACTTACTGGTCAAAAATCAAACAAGAGCATGACCGACTTAACCAGTGCAGGGGAACAAACACTAAGAACGGAAATAGAGAACATTGCGGCACATGCCCTCGATTAGACTTGATCTAACTAATGTGATCTATATCACATAAGTCCACACTATAGGCCCCCAAAGGCGAACTTGGTAACTTCCACATAAACACTTAGCTACCACATGGTAACTTAAACCTCCCATGACTCCCAGACGTAAACACAAAGTCCTACGACCTAGGACACTGTTCTATGTCAAACGATACACGATGACTCGAACTACCCCTAGATAGCCAAAGTTTCCATGATGCCTAGCCCTTAGACTTGACCCCGTTTCTCCGGACTACACACCACCGACGTCACTCTGTAGGTTAACATCTAACCAGAACCACTACCCGAAGGTACGTGAATTGATTAGGATCTCCTGAGGATCTAATCGGGAAGGAAGCACTGGAACGCCATCTCTAGATAGCGAGATCTAACGCACCCTATAGTCCAAATAAAAATAATATAAACAATAAGACTCATTGGAATTCTATGAAATCACGCAAGACCAACAATTTCAAATAGAAACACTAACTCAATCCCAGTAGCTAGCCTATCCCGCAAGTCCTACCACCATTCATCAACTTATCCTAACCTACCCGTTCCCGTACCAGTATATGTAACCATATCCAGACTTACTCGTTCCCGAGTAGATAAATCATCACACAATCAAACAATCTACCCGGCCCAACACTGGAGTAGATAACAATCATACCACAGTCTACCCGCAACACCGGAGTAGATGAACAATAACACATCAGTAACCAATCATCCAGCAATAGCTTTAAGCATTCAGATTACATAACACAATTAATTTAATTTAATTATTTTCAGGTTTTTATTCTCAAATTATCTAACCACTAGATTGGAGTTAGTAAACTTACTAACTCCCTAGACGGCTTATCACCCGAACTATATCTTATAAATCCCATTTTTGTAATTTGATATTTTAATTACTTAATCCATTAGATTGAGATTAGTAAACTTACAAATTTTCTGACTTCTAATTATTTCAGTTTAAAATTTAACTCGATTAACCCCGTCTAACTAACCCAACACGGTTATCATACTCTGCGGTGTGTTATGTATTTTAACCGTATTTTACTTTAACTCATAATTTCTATATATAGATTCATTTACTTATGTTCTTAATATATCTTATCATGCCATGCAGTAATTATAAATCCAATCTGTTTTATTTAATTGTCGAGTTATTTAATCAACCTAAACCGCTCTATCAGATTTCAATTCAGGTATACAATCCTATGATTCTATGGTTCCATAATCCCAAGGTCTATATGCTGACTCGATCTACTTAAATGCATCACACAATAGTCTATCCAACTCACATTGCAATAATAATGATAGATGGATGGATGACGGAACCACGAGACCCAAGGCGAAACCCGATGTCAACCAAAAATTTCCCGAATCGTTGACTTTCTTTGACCCGAGCTTAACAGTTTATTGACCCGACTACTAGTGGAGTTGGCCGGCTAGTGGAGGACTGACCGGCGCCGAGAGAAGGCGTGACCGGCGGCGTTGACCATGGTGGTTGGCCGGCGTTGACCGGCTTGACCGCAACGGTTGACATGTCAGTCGCTGGCGAGACTCTGACGAAAGAAAAAGAGCGCCGAGAGAGAGAGAGAGAGAGAGAGAGAGAGAGAGAGAGAGAGAGAGAGAGAGAGAGAGAGAGAGAGAGAGAGAGAGAGAGAGAGAGAGATCCGGCAAGAGATAACATCGGCGAGAGCTTACCGGTGGCAAGAGCTTCACAGGCAATGAACAGCTCTGGCAAATTCACCGGTGGTGAAGGAGAAGTCCGGTGTGAGATGGTGGAAGAGAGAACCAGAGAGAGAAGGAGAAACAATGCGGGGGAGAACGATGGATTCCGGCGACGACGACGGATTCCGGAAAAAACTCCGGTGAGTTCTTCGGCGACGGCGCAAATGTTTCTAGCGGTTTTGGGCTTCGATTAATGGGCTAATATCAAGGATGAATGGGCTAAGATAATTTATGGGATTAATACCAACTCCGGCGAGACCTCCGGAGATGGCACCACTGTTTCCGGCGGTTTTGGGCGGCGATTAATGGGCTAATAGCAAGGATTAATAGGCTAAGATAGTTTATGGGATGAACACCAAGGATTAAAGGTTAAATGGAGTAACTTGGGCAGAAAGTAATCAAAGAGGAGGAGGAGAGATGGTGGTGGTTTGCCGGCGTGGAGGAGGAGAGAGGGAGGAGATGTTTCTTCTGTGTTTTTGTTTGGCTGAGTGAGCGAGGAAGAAGATGAAGAGTAGAGCCCATGGTTTAATAGTGAAGAACATGCATGTATATGGAGATTCATTTTACCTAGGAAGAGCAAGGTGTCACCAAAGGAGATGGGGTGAGTGACACTTGTGCTTCTAGGTGTCAAGCTCAAATGCCTCCTACAACAAACACTGAATCCAACCAATCCAAATTCATGCATCTCCCATAAGCAAATCAGTTATTGCCACGTGTCATGTGGCGATCACGAGCCGATTTCCGTCACTTCCCGAAACTTTTGAAAAATTCCCTGTACTCGTTCTTATTTTCCCAGACCTTTATAAATGATGCTCCGCAATTCGTTTGGTCCGTTTTGGTTTCCCATAACTCGAAAATTGTTAGATAGGAGTTTTTCGTCCTTTTCTCGGTTTTGTCGATTTTCCATGTAACACCCGTCTCCCGGCGAACCGGAGATGCGGCATTAGGGCACCTGTTGAACCGGAACGGTCCAACCGGCTGCCTTCTCAATCTGGTCCCATGAATCCTGCGCGCTTTCTTCGATTCAAATCCACCAATAGCATTGATCGATCGTCAATCCTGCATCCGGACCTGCGAGGGAAAAGGGAACGGGAAAGGAAAAGAGAGGCCTGGGTAATTGTTTCAAACACAATTACCCAATGAGGGCGGACTAAGGAATCCGCGATCCCGGCTTATGCCACACAACTACGAGACAAGTTCTAAACTAATTCCACCTTACACGCAATGCCCGAAGGCACCCCACGGACCGGCCATTACGCCTTTTCCACAGAAAACAAACGGCTCGTGAACCTTCGAACCACATCACACCACCACGGGAAGGCTCATCAGGACCCTCCGACGATGATCAAGGACGCGCACGATTCCGCTACGCGCCCTGCCACTCAATCCCTATAATAGTTCTACCACACATATCCATCACACACAAACAACGTTTTCGGTTTAAGTGATAACCTATCCATTCTACGTTCTTCAATCAATCACATAGCCGGAATTACCAAACTATACTACCTAGAAAAGACGACATTAACGAAGGACTTGCGTCCGGAATTGAAATAGAATAGGCAAGGAATTACGTTCGGTCCTCACCTTGGCGAAGATAAGGGCAAAATCGTAATTTAGGAATCCCTGACGTCCAAACGAACTTCAGATCTGGAGAGAGGACGGAAAGACAAGTGGATTAGGCTTTCGTTTCACTCAATTCGGGTTAGGAACGGTTTAGTTATGGTCAATTGAAGTTAACCAGTCCAAACCGGATTAACCAAACCAGACCGGTCAACCCGACCCGACCCGGTCAACCCGACCCAACCCAGTCAACCCAACCCGGTCAACCCGACCCGGTCAACCCAACCCGGCTCGGTCAATGGTTAACGGCGGCTCCGGCGGTGGTCTGGCGGTGCAACTCCGGCGGTGGAGCTCCGACGACTGGTCGGCGGTCTCTGGTCACGAGGAGGGCTTCGCTCTTTGGAATTTTGTGACAAATGAGGAGCTACCCCCTCCTTTTATAGGGAATAGAGCTAGGGCTTTCCCTCTTAACGAGTTGGGCCTTGGGCTTTGGGCTTAATTCAGAAAAAGAAACACATTAATGAAGGGATTTGGACATGGGCTTCACTTCTTTTCTTCAAAAAAATTGGGCTTAGGTTTTGGTATGTTACAATTCTCCCACCCACCCCCCATTAAAAAGAATTCGTCCCAAATTATGTGGCGGGAGTTCTCCACTGCAACTTATTACCAACAACCACTCTGCAATCTTCGCTGAACCGAAACTGAACTTGATCGCTTACTCGCTTGAAAAGATCTTGTCCTTGAATCATGAAGTGTGCTTCTCCCCCCTTATTTCAAACCACGTTCTGAAGTGTCCTTCTCCTCGGTACCAATCCAATAGCAGCTTCCAGAATGCAACACAAATGCCACATGTTACCGCCCATGTCCATTAGGGTCGGTTTCCAACTTGAGGAGATGGTTTACCATTCCAGCTTCCATTGCTAAGAAGAACTAGCACATTCCATTTCCTGCTTGTGTAAAACGAGTTCCAATTCTCCTTGAGACTGGTCAATACTGACGTTTAGCAATATGACAAAGGGAACGACCAGTGTCATAGCTAATACTTCCGAAATTTATAAACAACACTTATCCTTCGAGTGGTTCTAATTCCTGAATGAGATGCTCCGCTTCCAATCCAATTCTCCTCAACGTTTTCTATTACCGTAACACAGTGTATCATCCACTTCCAAATGGATTCTCTATTACGGTTTTCCATTACCTAGCACTATGGCTTTGACTGTCGCACAAGCGGACATCCATGCTTATCCTTGGTGAACGATGCTGCAAACCATGTCCATTATGGTTACCTGACTTGTGGGGAACGACCCACCGCGCTACTCTGATTTCCACAACGGCTTCCAATCTTACTTCCAGCTCAAGGTTTCCTACCTTGTGGTCCAGCTGTTGTGTTTTCCACCATCCTTTGGGTTTCCTTCCCCATTAGGCTTGCCCTCCCTTGCTCTTCCTTGCAGCTTCTCGCCAATCCGCCATAGTGTTTTCCTAACACTCTTTTGTTGGATTTCCATTTCCAATAACCAGCTTTGTCTACTTGCGCTTATAACAAACAGAAGCCCGGCTTTCTAGGCAATTCCCAATGCCCCAGCTCCGCCTTCCCAAACGCTTTTGTGATCCACCGTTGAATCTCGAGCCCCCGGTACCACGAGAACCTTCTCCAGCTTCCAGCTTGATCAGAGTTCAACGAGCCGTCCATAACTCATTGAAGTTGATGTCGCAAATCTGATTCCAAGATTCCATACATAGAATAGATTTGGACAGCCTCCTATTGCTCCTTGTGCACCAGATGCCACGAGCAGCTCATGCCGTTTATTCCAATTGGAACACCGCCACTTCCAAATGGCCTCCTTGCAATCCGGTCTTTCCATCGACCTCTTGCAGCTCCTACAGCACTCCTTGCAGCTCCTGCAGCACTCTTTGTAGCTCCTGTCGCACTCCTTGCATCTCCTACAATGCTCCTAGCAGCACTCCCGCATTAGCCTCTCGCATGAACGTCTCCACATCCTTATCGTCTTGGCACGCTTTGTTGGACAACACTCTGAACGGACGATAACCAAAATCACACACCTCAATAGTACCGACTACCCTTTAGACACACACTGCAACATACATCTCAACATACATATCACGACATACATCCCAGCACACATCTAACATGCAGTAGCACCACTGAGGTCTAAGACAACAACCCCCAACCTGAAAGGAAAAATCTAACTAGACTAGGACCAATGCAAAGAATAATCGAAGATCTAATTAGAACTTGAAAAAGCATTTCGCAAAGTAACCATTTTATAAACGTTCGCAAGCACTTTTGAAAATTCTTGAAAACACAGTTTTGAGAAAACAACGAAAGTTGATCCCCCAAGACGGCACTGGGGGACCTTAACCAAGGCTATGATACCAAATTGTAACACTCGTCTCCCAGTGAACCGGAGACGCGGCATTAGGGCACCCGTTGAACCGAAACGGTCCAACCGGCTGCCTTCTCAATCCGGTCCCATGAATCCTGCGCGCTTTCTTCGGTTCGAATCCACCAATAGCATCAATCGTTCGTCAATCCTGCATCTGGACCTGCGAGGGGAAAGGGCACAGGAAAGGAAAAGAGTGGCTGAGTAATTGTTTCAAACACAATTACCCAGTGAAGGCGGACTAAGGAATCCGCGATCTCGGCTTACGCCACACAACTACAAGACAAGTTCTACGATAATACCACCTTACACGCAATGCCCGAAGGCACATTACAATCAACCTAAGAATAACTACATGTTTATGGTTGTGGACCTAGGGTTGCCTTCCCCTAACTGCACCCCACGAACCGGCCATTACGCCCTTTCCACAGCAAATAAACGGCTCGCGAACCTTTGAACCACATCACACCACCATGGGAGGGCACGTCAGGACATTCCTCCGACGATCAAGGATGCGCACAATTCCGCTACGCGCCCTGCCACTCAATCCCTAAACAGTTCTACCACACATAGCCATCACACACAAACAACATTTTTGTTTAAGTGATAACCTATCCATTCTACGTTCTTCAATCAATCACATAGCCGGAATTACCAAACTATACTACCTAGGAAAGACGACATTAACGAAGGACTTACATTCGGAATTGAAATAGAATAGGCAAGGGATTATGTTCGGTCCTCACCTTGGCCAAGAAAAGGGGAAAAGAGTAATTTAGGAATCCCTGACGCCCAAACTAACTTCAGATATAGGGAGAGGAAGGAAAGACAAGTGGATTAGGCTTTCGTTTCGCTCAATTCGGTTTAGAAACGGTTTAGTTATGGTCAATTGAAATTAACCAGTCCAAACCGGATTAGCCGAACCAGACCGGTCAACCCGACCCGACTCGGTCAACCCGACCCAACCCAGTCAACCCGACTCGAGTTGGTTAACCCGACCCGGCCCGGTCAACGGTCAACAGCGGCTCCGGCAGTCCGGCGGTGAAACTCCGGCGGTGGAGCTCCGGCGACTTGTCGGCGGTCTCCGGTCACGAGGAGGGCTTCGCTCTTTGGAATTTTGAGACAAATGAGGAGCTATCCCCCTCCTTTTATAGGGAAAAGAGCTACGGCTTCCCCTCTTAACGATTTGTGGGCTTTGGGCTTAAATCAGAAAAGGAAACACATTAATGAAGGGATTTGGACATGGACTTCACTTTTTTTCTTCAAAAATTTTGGGTTTGGGTTTTGGTATGTTACATTCCATTTCTAACTGCTCGTAGAACCTTATTAAAATACCATTTCATCATTCAACATCTTCTAAGTAATTTCTTTAAATAAAGAAGGTTACTTGACCTGTCAAGCTTTGCGTCTTCATTTTTGGTGAAATTATCAAAATACTCTGAGTTTTCAAAATTGCAAAAATACCCTCCAGTGACTTTCCATTGACTTTTAAACTGCCTGTTGAGGATGTCTTGAGATAAGATATTACATTCTCCCCCTTACAGGAATTTGGCCCCAAATTCTCAGTTCGATTAAACGTCAAACTCGTAAGCAAAATTCTGTAAGACATGCTGGTTCTGAATTGACTCAAAATTTGGTCTGTTGCTTTAACTCTGACCCTAAACTCTGATGCGCCAATCTGATATTCTGTTCAAACCGTCTTTCAAATATTTGTGCCATACCAATCTCTTGAATCGACCAATCCGAATTACTTTGCTCCCATATCTTACTTACTCCAAAAGTTATTTCATTTGAATCGATGCTTCTGGCCCAACTTCTGACTCAAAATCCCGTTGTTCCATTTCTTGTTCTGATCCCAAATTCCATTGCTTCCATTACTTGACCAGATTAAGACTTCATTGTGCCGAACTGATACTTTACTGAGGTTCTCATTCCAATATTCATATCAAAACTGAATTACCATTCCCAAGCATGTCTTGTCCTTTGAGTCTTATACCCCTATGCTCAAACTGATACTACTGTTCTGACCTCTTACTGTTATTGATACTACAATCTCTTTCCTGAAAACACACCGAATTTCTTGTAAACTCGGGTCAACTGCCATACTAATCCTTTGAAACACCATCTTGAGTTTCGGGTTGGGGTTTGGTCTCGCGAGCACATCATATCGTCCTATCACGTCCAGTGTCAACATACTCACCAACACTGGAATGATTAGTCCTTTTAACTCATTTATCGATAGTACTTCCTTATATAGGCATTGGTAAATAGTCACACACCCATCATTTACTAGTGGCTTACTAACAATATATTATATTTCCATATTACTACATATAAGTATTCTACCTTAACTTATTATCAATTTCGAGCTTATTTCTAACCAAATGGTTTTCTAACTTATCTTCTAACAAGTAGGCTAACCGATGACTTATCATTCTGTCGACACAAGACTAATAATCAAACGCTTAATGCAACGACTATCACCCTAACCATTCAACTTATGCAATTTACTGACCAAAGTTTAAGGTTTTACCATCTAACAACCTAATGGATCAATCAACTCAATAATTATCCAATCAAATGATCTAGCAACCTAACAGAACAATCAACGCAATAATATCCAATCATCAATGAAATGAATCTACTCTACCATGATGCAATGCAAATATGTTCGTCTTGTAGGGATCCTGATGAATCGTTTGTTCGGACCATCATTTTTTCACATTGTAATTATAATGCATTCATCATCCCAACACATGTATGCAATAAAATTACTTTGTTACTCAAAGCGATAAATACCGAGATCACCCCACATCCACCATGTATATAAAAAATTCATATATCACATGAGAGTTTTAGATACATAAGTCTGTCGGAGTCTACATACAAGTGTCCGCTCATCCATCCCCAAAAAGATACACCGCTACACAACCGAATCGCCAGTGATGATAATATAAGCCAATCATATATACACCAAAAATGTTAGCTAACGCCCTTACTTTACTGGGCCTAATATAGTACCTCCAACACGAGCGAAAATCCTAGCATTGACTACAGTATGGCTCGTGTGGATATCCGCTGGTAGGTGTGCCATGAGGATGAGAAGGATGTGCGTAGGGTGTGGGTGGCGCGGGTGTAGGAGCATGACTCAGGCGGTACAATCCGATCGGGAAAGATGGAGCAAGATGCCCGGTATGGCCACATATGAGGCATGTAGATGGCGGAGGCGATGGCTGGTACGGCTCATAGAGAAGCTGGTACCAGTCAAAGTGAAACCCAGTGGCACCACAAGCGTAGCACGGAGGGTCCGGCTCATATATAGGTTTGCCTGGCGGTGCTGGCGGTGGACTAGCACCCAAAGAAGGCAGCTGCTTCGGAGCGGCATCTGGCTGCTCTAGTAACTCGGCCAACCAACTAGTCTTGTCAGATACTAACTCCCCTCAGCTACGGCGCTGAGCAGAATCAGTGTGCTCCATCGGGAAGCTGAAATCCGAGAGCGATGAGAATAAGATGCAACCGGGACTATACAGCGCCTATGGAGCAGGGACCTCAGGGATAGGTGCTGGCTGCGGCATAGAGAGAGGCGCTAGTGATGGCGCAAGAGTCGGTAATGGAGAGAGACCGCTACCAGGAGCCTGAAATATCCCCATGTACCCAAAGTACAGTACACCAGATGTCGCATTGTTCTATAGCGACAAGGGTGCAGACGATGCGGGTGCCGAGGTTATGCCAGCAATGGTAGGTGCTGGTGCTGGATGAGCTGCGCCAGCAATAACAGGTGTTGGTGCTGGAATCGGTGCCGATATACAAGAACACTCGGTAGATGGAAGAGGATGCGGTCCTGGACTGGCTAGAAGAGGCCCAACTGACTCGCGATCGCTCATGTCGTGACCGCGTACCACACCCACTACACACCCTCCAAGGGCAATCTCATGTATGACTGCAATAAAACACAAGACGGTCAGTACATACCTAATAAAATCTCTAACTTACCCTTTTTACCGGTTTGACGGACGTGGCTCGGATTCCTAACGGTTGCATTGGCGACACATTTTGCTTCGATAAAACATTGAAATTTTTAGAAATTGAAGTTTTTGAATCCGTGACGAACCATGCTCTGATACAACCTTTTTGTAATGCCCCCTTCCTGTTTTTCCAATGACCGACGAGCTGACCGGTCAACAATCAAACAAGAACATGATCGATTAAACTCTTGCAGGCCAAACGAGAAGAGTTCACCACATATGAAAGCTAGATACGGCCTGGTTTGAATCAATGGCTCGAACCAAACCATCCTTGATTCCATTTACCTAGTTTCCATGATACAAGGCTTTTCAATCCGTACCGCTTCCATGAGTAGTGTTCGATTCGGACTAAACCGTATATCAGAGAATAATTTTATTTTAAAGTGTTTTAAATACTTTAAATCCCTTAAACCTATTTATCTAGTTTCAAAGGATTTCAATAATCTTTTAAGGCGCCCATAAAAATCCAAACCGAATAAAATGATTCGAAAGTAAACTATGGCCAAATGCGAACCCAAAACTACTCCGAGGTCCTCCCATATCCGACGAGCTAATCTAAAACATGAAAAAAGGAGAGTTTAATGTGTAACCTAAGATTACCCAATAAATTGGCTTCCAACTAAAAATGTGACTAACATGCTATATTATTCTAACTCAAACCCAAAATAACAATCGATAAGAAGCGGTAAAGTAAAATAGCTTATCACGTGCTATCAAGACGTAATAGGCTCCACCACACACAAGCATTCTCTACCAATAAACAATAATAACGGAAATCAAGAACACTACGGCACATGCCCTCGATTATACGAGATCTAACTAATGCGATCTCTATTACATAACTCCACACTATGGGCCCCCAAAGGCGAACTTGGTAACTTCCACAGAAACAAATAGCTACCCCATGGTAACTAAAATCTCCCACGACTCCCAACGTAAACACAAAGTCTTATGACCAAAGACAATGTTCTATGTCCATCGATACATAGTGACTCGGACTACCTATAGATAGCCAAAGTTTCCATGCTTCCTGGCCCTAGGACATGACCATGTTTCTCCGGACTACACACCTACCGATGTCACTCAGTAGGTTAACACCTAACCGGAACCATTACCCAAAGGTATGTGAATTGATCGGGAAGAAACGGAACACCATCTCTATATTTATGAGATCTAACGCATCCTATAGAATTCTAATACCAATGACATAAACAATCAGACTCATTGGGACTCTATGACATCACGCAAGACCGACAAAATCAAATAGAAACACTAACTGAGTCCCAGTACCCAGTCTATCCCACAAGTCCTACCACCATTCATCAACTCATCCTGACCTACCCGGTCCCATACCTGAATTGTTAACCATACCCAGACTTACTCGGTTCCGTACCCAAGTAAGTATCCACTAATACAGTCTACCCGGCTCAACACCGAAATAGATGAAAAATAACACAACACTAACCAATCATTAAGCAATAGCTCTAAGAATTCAGATTACATAACTCGATTAATTTATTTAAATTCTTTTCAGGTTTTAATTGTCAAATTAACTAACTGCTAGATTGGAGTTAGTAAACTTACTAACTCTCTAGATTGCTTATCACCCGAATTATATCTTTTAAATCCCATTTCTTTTATTCTATGTTTTGATGAATGACGACTAGAAGCGCTCCCGCTTGTCCCCGGTCATTCATGATCACCCATGAAGTTATGCATATAATGGTTATGTCATCCACTCATCTCCAAAATCAATTAAAATAATTTATTAAAATCTTATAAAATTTATAAATTTTAAAATATTATATTTCTAAATATAGAAATTACAATAATTTGCGAAAATTAGTTATAATATATATTCTACTAAAATAAAAGAGAAATAAAGAAGTAAAATTTATTCATATGTTATATTACATGAAATGTCATTCCATATAAATGATTTAATTAAATTCCATTATGTGTAATTATGGAATATAATATTATATATACTAAACATGTATTTTTTTGTCAACAAAAACACCATATATTAAATCATTGTTGCTCGGTTCGGGTTATTACTCAAGAGAGTAAACCGATCCTACTCGTCATGACTTACATGGGAAAAGATAGTACCGTGTGCTCTTGCCCCTTTTGCAAGGGAGTCGGCACGTACATTTGATTTCCTAGAAATTAAGACTATAACAAAGAAAGTGAAATGAACTCTAAGGGAACTGAATAATTCCAACTCCGTCTTAAAACCCGGCCATTCTTGTGGATCTTCTTTCATAGCTAACAAGTCTGAGCAGTTTGTCTCGATTATCACCGAGACGATTCCCCCTTCCAGGATGCATGACATTGCCCAAAGTAATCCGTCCAGCTCGGCGTGTAGCGGTGATAGGCTTCGTCTACATCCTTGTGCTCCCGTGTATTTTCTCCCTGAAGGGTCCTTGAAAAACCAGCCTAGCCCACTTGTCGCGCCATTTTCCCCCCAAGAGGCATCAATTTGGCACGTCGGGACTAACGAAGGCATGCTAGTGTTCCGGCAGTTTTCCAAAGGTCGCATAAAATTTTCATTCTCCTCCTCTTCTCCCTTCTCTTTCTTGTTTGCGTCCCTCCACTCCTCCGCCTCAATGATTGCTAACTGAAGTGTCGTCGTAGGGGAAACTTCCTTTCCTTCAAAAAACTTACTATTTTGGGCCTTCCAAATATACCATAAGATCCAAGGGTAGTTGTTTCTTTGTGGGTCAGAGAGACCCACGTCTTTTGTCCTCCAAAAGAGGAAATCCATATTACTAAATAAAGATGTACTCGGGAAGCAACCCAGAATGGAAAGTCCGAAAGAGCCCATACTTGTAAAGCAGGGGGGCATTCAAACAGGAGGTAATTTATCGTTTCCTCCTGAGGTCCGCACCTGGGACATGACGGATCTGTCCCCAGGTGTCTAAAGGCTAGGCGTTGACAAGTTGCCAAACATCTTGAGATTGTCTGCCACATGAAGTGTTTGATCTTCCTTGGGGCTCGGGTTCAAAACCTCTAGATTCTGACGTCTGATGAGTTCGTAACCCGACTTCACAGTGTACTTCCCAGATTTTGTATGATTCCAAGCATAGCCATCTGGCGTAACATTCCGGCTAGGACGGAACCCCAAAATAAGTGGGATATCGTCGGGGTGGAAGAGCTCACGAAGGGCTTGTTCATTCCACTCTTTTGTATCATGCCTGATCAAAGTATGGACAAGCAGTGACGGATCTCTATAAGTCGTATTATCTCGTCCTCTCGGTGGTTTGGCTTGAGTATCCGAAACCCACGGCTCCCACCAGACTCTCGTATTGTACCCCGAGCCAATAGTCCTCCGCAGTCTCTGTCTGAGTGTTTGACGCACGGCCGTGATACTACGCCACCCAAAGGAAGGGGAGTAGACATTTCGGTCTTCTAAAGGGTTCTATCGTCTGTAATATCTCTCACGTAACACACGGGCTAGTAGGGAATTTGGGTATTGGATTAGTCTCCATAACTGTTTTGCAAGTAACGCAAGGTTTTGATCTCTAAGGTCTCTGAAACTCAAGCCTCCCATTGCTTGGGGAATACATATTTTATCCCATGCAATCCAATGGAGGCCCTTGGAATCTTGTTTGGAGCTCCACCAGAAGTTGGAGATGGCGCTTTTCAATTTGTTTGTCGTATCCTTGGGAAGAAGGTAGCATGACATCGTATAAGTTGGTACTGCTTGTGCCACTGATTTAATTTGAACCTCTTTCCCTCCCTTAGAGAGGAGTTTCGAATTATTAACCCAGCCATTAAGGCAATCTCTAACAAACGCAAAGACCTTTTTCTTTGGTCCGCAAATCTGCTCAGGAAGTCCAAGGTACAAGCCCATTCCACCTTCATTTGTGATTTCGATAGTCTTCCTAATATCTCGTCAAGTATTCAAATCTACTTTATCTCCAAAGACAATTGAGGATTTCGAGTTGTTTAGTCTCTGTCCTGACGCTTCCCCATAAGTCTTGATGATTTTTACTATCTCTTCACATTGCAGGACCTCAGCTTTGCAGAAGAAAAGGCTGTCATCTGCAAAAAGAAGATGAGACACAATGGGACTATCCCTAGCGATCCTTAGGCCGGTGATACGTTTTTCCGCTTTCTCTCCATTTAGGAAGGATATAAGAACCTTCGTACAAAGGATAAACAAGAATGGTGATAGAGGGTCTCCTTGTCTAAGTCCTCGTGAAGGTCGGATTCTTCCTTTTGCTTCTCCGTTTATTAGGACTTGGTCGGAGACCGAGGAGACACAAAACATCAAGAGTTTCACATATTTCTCTGCAAACCCCATCTTCAGTAGCAAAGCTTCAAGGAAGCTCCATTCGATCCTATCATAGGCTTTGCTCATATCCGTCTTGATGGCCATGAATTTCGATCTACACATAGGATTTGTTCGAAGGGCGTGAAAATTCTCTTGTGCCAGGAGAATGTTATCTGTAATAAGTCGTCTAGCCATAAAGGCTGATTGTGTCTCTGAAATCAAATCTTGAAGAAGGCTCTTTTGTCGTTTGCATAAGATTTTGGAGATAATCTTGTAGCTAACGTTGCATAGGCTAATTGGTCTGAACTCTGTCATGGCTCTTGGTCTATCCTTTTTGGGAATCAAAAAAATGTTGGTTTGATTCAATTGAGGGTCAAATTTTCCGGTGGTAAAGAAATCATTGACTAACCTTATGATATCTTGACCCACGATTGGCCAGAATCGCTGATAGAATCTACTCGTCATCCCATCCGGTCCAGAGGCTTTGTCTGGGTTGATGTCAAAAAGGGCTTTCCTAATTTCCTTATTTGAAGGATCTTTCAACAGGTTACTGTTAACCGTATTTGGGACTTTCTCGGTAATGTACCGGAGAGATTCACTAAAATCCGTTGGGTTGGATGTAGTAAAGAGATCACTGAAGTACTTGGTAGCAACTTTCTCGATCCCCTTTACATCCTCCACCCAGTGTCCATTGTCATCCTTGAGGCATATGATATGATTACTAAACATGTATTCAGATAGCGCGGGACAATTTTCTTTTAATAAAATATTGTTAATAAAACATTTTTGTATGGTTTTTTCAAATTTTATATTTGTATGCACACATTCTCATATAGTATATATTTATGCATTCATGTCTTAGTGATAGGTTCATATTTATTCTATTGAAATATATGTTTTCCGGTAAAATGTTTTGGATCTATATAAAAACCGCTATAGTTCCGGTCGGATTTTTTGAATCATTTTCATCTGGTTCCATGTTAGTTCGCTCTTAATATTAAGAATCTTTAAATATCCGAAAAATCGAGTCCACTTGGGTTCGAGTATTACCCGAACACATAAAAAATATCTAAAATCCAAAAACATATGAAAGCCTAAAAATACTTGAAAATCCGTGAAAATATCTGCAAAATAGAATATAACCGAAATATAAAATATATTTAAATTTTTGAAAACTACAAAAAATCCAATATACTAAAATAATACCAGTAATACTTAAAAATAAATAATATATTTAATATTTTTGGGTCATTTGGATATCTGAACGGGTCTCAGGTAGGAAATAAAACCGATCTAGACCCGTTGGTGAATGTAAACTATTAGGTTACCCTGAACTTTTAAATTATAAATATATTTAGTTAAAATTTTGATTTCAATTGTTTGATTTATTAAATCTACGCAAATAATAGTAGTTATACTTGACAACAAAAAATCTAGATTGTTAGTAAAACATTTTTTATGATTTTTTCAAAATTTATATTTGTTTATACACATTTTCATATAGTGTATATTTATGCATTCATGTCTTAGTGATAGGTTCATATTGATTCTATTGAAATATATGTTCTTATGGTAAAATATTTTGGATCTATATAAAAACCGCTAGAGTTTCGGTCAGATTTTTCGAATCATTTCCATCTGGTTCCATGTTAGTTCACTCTTAATATTAAAAATCTTTAATTATTCAAAAATCGAATCCATTTGGGTTCGAGAATTACCCAAACACATGAAAAATATCTAAAATCCAAAAACACATGAAAGCCTAAAAATCCGTGAAAATATCTGCAAACTATAATATAAAAATATATATTTAAAATTTTGAAAACTAAAAAAATCTAAAATACTAAAATAATACTCGTAAAACTCAAAAATAAATAATATATTTAATATTTTTGGGACATTTGGATATCCAAAAGGGTCTCCGATATGAACTAAAATAATAAATCTACGCAAATAATAATAGTTATACTTAACAATAAAAAAATCGTATATATGAATCTTACATTAAAAGTTCATATATTACTAACAATATAGCTGGGAAATGGGTCAAACCCACCCCTTTGACCCACCTGCTATGATTTGTTTTCGATCAACAAAACTCGTCTCGCATAACCCGTGAAAGAAAGACATTATATATGCACAAATCTCACATAAATTTGCAGGTTTTTCGCTAGATCCACAAATGTTGTTTAATATATATGTAAATAACCTATAAAAATAAAAATATGTATGTAAAATATAATTTGGTTTATTAATATGTAAATCCCATTTATGATATTAATATTTTAAATATTAACTAATATAATAATTATTTATTAATTAATATAAAACCATTTATGTAAAAATATATTTTGATTTATTAATATGGAAATCTCATTTATGATATTAAAATTTTAAATATTAAATAACTAAAATTTTATGAAATTGAATAATAGTAATTGGTATCTTAAATAATTTTTTGATTTCATTTATGTTAGTTAATATTTTATTTCTACAAGATTGAATATTTTCTCAAAATAAATAGTATTTATTAATATTATTAGTTAATTTCGAATTAATTAATTTTTAAAAATAAATTTATAATGGTTAACCAAAATATCTTAACTATAGATGTTTTTTGAAATAATTTGACATTTAGTTTAAAAAGATTTTTGTGTAAGATTTTCTTACCAAAATTGAATGGCAATAAACGACTTTCCTTTTAAATAGCTCAAAATTATTTAGCTTTCAAATTAAGAAAGAAAATCAATGGCATTGCTTGTAAATAAACTAAAAAGAGTGGGTAGTTTCTATTTTATACTTCTGCTTTAATAGTATAGACTAGATTTTGATTCGCGCTAAGCGCGGGATATTAGTTTGATGATATTTTTTATCTATTTTGTTTGTTTTCAGTTTTTGTTTGAGATTGTTATGTGGCTTTTATATTACTCCGTTTTGTTCTTGCAAATTTCTTTTAGTCAACTATTTTTTCTTTGATTTTTCTTTTTATAATTTATTTGAGTTTACACAGAGATGTTAAGACGGAAACCCCAACCCGTTTAGATCCGCTTATATTTAAGATCAATTCAAAACCTATCCATTTAAACTCATCAGAAGTTACGCATGCCTAGTTAATAATTTAAGTTTTGTTTATTAATTTTAATTTTTTTTAAAAAAAATTAACAAAAATATATAAATTTAACTTTGTATATTTCTCTATACATTTTTACTCTAACTAAATCCAATACTTTCCACCTATTTAAGACATTTTTGTATTTAGTAAAAAAAAAAAATTTGGGGTTTGATTTTTAAAATTTTATTTGGATTTATAAAAAAATGTTAAAACGAACATATTTTATCTATTTAGATCCGTTTATATTTATGATCTATTTATACCCGTTCGTTTAAATCGAACAGTAGTAACACATGCTAAATACTGTTTTGTTTTTGTTTCGCTCATAGTTAACTATTTAACTAAATGGCTTAGTCAGAGTGTTGGAAGATGATATGGGACAACCAAAACAGGAAGTGCTTTTACAGTCAAAATTTCGTGTAAAAATTAGGTCATGATGTGCCACTCCGAGTAAACAAAAGAGTAGAGACACAATACTTTAAAATGTCCTAAGTCCAAGTGATTGCATTGATAAAAGTGCGAAAGAATGTTACTGCTACAAATTTGGAATTTTAGTGATGTTTATGATGTGCTTTAACATTTTTAAATTAACGGTTACGGTATTCAAAGTTTACTTTAGAGTTCCCAACTTATTGTGTATGGTCTGTAGCTACTCCACATTCAAACATCTTATTTTATTTCTATTTGTTTGTTTTTCTAATGATTTCTTATTTTGGTTTTCACAAAAAAATGTAATTTTAAAATTTAGAAAATAAAATAGTATATAAATGATTAATATTGTGTTGTAATAGTTATGCTTAGCTTTTTGACTATTATGATATGTAATTTATGACTCCCAATAAATATAAAAATCTTAACGTTAAATTCATGATTGCATTATTAATATTGTTTGATGCCTTAATAACTATTTCTGAAATTATAAATATGAATCGTTACATAGTTAGTTTAAACTTGATTATGGTATTCCTAGACAAAAGTTTCGTGTTAACCAATATATCTTTTGAATCACACCATGAATAATCTCAATGGAAATGAAAGTCTTTTCACCCAATAAAAATAAGTGTCATTATTTTACATGTGGGGAGAAAATGAGAGATTTTATCAAACAAATTTGGAGAAAACTCGATTCAAATAGAATGATTCAAAAATAAAATAGTGAGGTTGTGTATTTACTCGAGTGATTAATCAGCCAGATACGATTTAATTAATCAGACTCAACTCAATCACAGTGAATATAGATTAGTATATAGTAGACACAATTTTTAAGCACATAAGCTTCACTCATATTCCAAGGAAGCTTACAGTGTTGCTGACTGTAGTACTCGGAAATTCACACATCTGGTGCCATATAGAACCTTTGATCCTACATATTAATGGTTATGCATCCATCAGAACCGTGCCATAGTTTTTATTTAATAATCATACAAAAATACCAATGAACAAAAAATATGTCATAGTAAATTAAATGATGAAGACCACTTCGAAAATGAGTTGCGAGAAATTGATTGAGACTTCTTGGGAGCGAAATCAACAACTCTAGCTTTTAACCCGAAAGAGCGTAACAGCGCAGCACATTCAGTAGTTCGGATCCATTTTTTGGAACCGTAGATTTGGTTATTGAAATGGAGAGCTCCAGAGACATCAAAACCATTGTTCCAAGCTAACTCAAGCCAGCCGTTGGAGCGAGGGAATGTCAGGGACAAAGTTAGAGCCACCAAAGAGAACTCTTTTAACTTCTTCTCTATAAGAAAGCAAGTGAGAGCATTGCATTTGAATGTTCTTCCATCAGCATCCCCAACCTTTATCCTCCTTTGAGGATTGGAAATGATCGACATACCCTGATAGTAAACTGGTACTGCACTCTAAAGGTTTCGATTTTGATAAAAGACATAATTATAGGGGTTTTAGCTGCAACTCACATATTAACTTAATTGAATGTTGTAAGCAACACAAGTGTTTTGAGAGTCTTTCAACCTAGATGCCACAGGTTTGCGAAGTCTTGTTATAAGTCCTTTCATAAGAACCTGCAAAGTTGTTAAGATACCATATCATCAAAGCATGTGAATGTAAATAGATTTTCTTTTACAGGGAAAATAAAAGACATTATAAAAGTAATGATTAAATGATATAGTTTGCATATCCTTGTTTCCCTATCCTTTGGAGGAAGATGCGGTTCTTTTAGCTGACTGCTTAGGCAGCGGCGGAGATGATGCCTTGGGTTTCTCTGTAACTTAAGTATTTTTAACCTCGGGCTTCTCAGTAGGAGGAGAAGGCTTGAGAACATATTTTTCTCTGGTATCTTTTCTGAGAGTGCCACATGAGATATAGCATCTGCAGACTTCAAAATAATAGCTACCTTGTTTCCTGGTTCTACAATATCTCCTTCCTTGACAAGAAATTGTATAAATGATAAAAGCAATTAGGCGACATAAAGAATAACAACATAAAACGTTTAGATATAGAGAACAAAAGCTTGTTAGGCAAGGGGCAGGAGATATTTTTGAAACAGATTTAGAGTTGCTGTAGATTTTATAAAGATTTTATGAAAACTAAGAATATCCGATTTTTATTAATAGTTTTTAAAATCATCTCAACTGAACAAAGATATCTGATTTTATGGAAACAAAGAATATCCAATTGAGAAATGATAATAGCATTTTCTGTAATATTTAAATACTAAAGTATCTTTAATAATTTAATTAATTTAATTATAAATGATAATAGCATTTTCTGTAAATAAATTAAAAAGAATAGTATAGATTATCACTTCTCTTTCCATGTAGCCTATCCACGTCATCTGTATTTTTTTTAAAGCAAATGGGCCTCAGGAAGTACTACATACTAAACTCATAATTGATAGAAAGGCCCAAAAACACATTCACATGTGAAGCTGTCCTTTGTCCAGAAAAAAAGAAGAGATTTGTCCAAGTGTGAAGCTGTCTTTTTCGTTTAACATTCACGCCATCACGTGTCGTGTTGATCACGTTCATATTGGCCTTGGCCTGACAATAATTTAATTTATATAAAGTCCTTTTGTGTTTTTCTATCGGCCTTGACCACTAATTATTTGGGAACAATTGCTATGGTTTATGTTTATGTTTTCCCATTTATTTATTTAGGTGCTTCTCGACTCGAGCAAAATACATTATTTTAAAAGTGCCTCAAACCCTGTAAGAGGACGTCGAGCGGTAATACCCACTAGGGGTTTTTAGAAAAAAAAAATTTAATAGTTTTTAATTTTTTTTTTTTGTCAGATGCCAAAAAAAAAAAAAAAAAAAAAAAAGATGAATAAGGTAGCGACACATCAGCCGGAACAGTCAAGAGGCGTATCCTAAATAAGGATTTTTAGACACCATATCATGACTATTTCAGTGGACCACACTATTTTTTAATTATTTTTTTTAAAACACCCACCGTAAGAAACGGTCGATGTACGTGCTCTAACATCTTAGTTAATTAGAGCTTCATACAAGAAAGAGTGGGATCAACGGAGGGAACATTTATGCAACCTTTACATTCCAAGATCTCATATCACATATAGTCAAGTTCATAACCCATCAAGTCTACATAAGTCTAAATACATACAGAATGGAACAACGTACAATTTAGTAAATCTTATCTCTAATAGAATAAGGATTTGCGAATTTTGATTAGTCTGTGTTTTCTTTACGGGATTCCATTAAACAAAATATCGCAATTTTGTCAGGGTTTTCTTTAAGTTTCCAAGACAGCACTTGGAGTGTGGAATCACCATTACGCTCTTTTGAAGCTAAATCTCCCCGAAGGTTAAAAACATGGAAAATGAGAATAAAAACAATTAAACCAAATTAATAGCAATGATGAATAAAGTAGAGAACGGTTTACAAAAATATTGCAAATGACAACAATCACAAAAATGAGAAATCGTCTCTAATATTCTTATGAGCGAAATGGAAATCCTGGTTATCCCTTTTTAGTCTCTCATACCCCCTCTCCTTTTAATGAAATGTTGTTAGACGAAAATGCTCATACTGAAATATAAAAATTCAAAAAATAAAGAAAAATGGATATGTGTATTGACCAAATTACCCTTAATAAAATATATAATCATAACTAATTTGTTATTATTTGTTATTTGTTATTAGAAATATATATATAAAATTATAATTAATTTGAATATAAATAAAAAAAAAACAGAAAATTCGATATTTTAAAAAAAAATGTGACGGGTACACCCCGAGATAACCACGAGAAATAGAATCGAAATCTGCCCCTCCGACGCAGTCGCCGTACCCTCCGCCGTCGCGTTTCCTGGATCGCCTTCGCATCGCCTGAGCTGCATTGAGGTCGAAAATCCAGGTACAATTGAGCTAAATTTGAGATTTAGAAATTCATTGGAAATTGATGAATTTATGGATTGAATTGGTCTCGGTTTTACCGTTTAACCTTTGTTTATGGGTCGATTAGGACTATAAATTGGCATAACAAATACATTTCACTGGTTGAATCGTATTGCATTGTAAGTATATTGGGGTAGTAGTACTGTTGGATGATGTATAACTAGTAAACTGGTATTGCTGTAAATCATGAATTATTGATATTTGTTTGACAAGACAGAATGAGCAGGAACATAAGCATTCATTTCAAATGCCAAGATCGCATGTATAGTATAATATTGAAGACATCAGTGGAGGAGATAAAAATGTCGATGGTAGAAGCTAGGATATACAACAAGCTTTGTTTAGATGAAAGTAATGTTAAATTGCATTTGAGTTACATTCCTATGCTGGTTGGATGTGAGGAACAGTGGAATATTCGTGATGATGAGGATCTGGTTGTTTATCTATCATCTGTTGATAAAGATAACCGTAAATGTATTTTGTTTGTGGAAGTGTTGACTGCATCGGAGGGTTCTCCTACATCGGAACTGCCCGAGCCACAGTCGAGAGTGGGGAAAAGTTCTTTTGGTATGCACTATGACGAGTTGCATCGAACAAATGATGAAATCGTAGAAATAGGACCCAAGGCCATTGCGCTGTATGAAGAGAAAGGACAAGAAAATCAACAAGAGGAGGTGATAGAGAATGATGATGTTACATTACGTGATGAATGTAAGACTCAAAAGGGTAACGATATTGATCCATCCGATATGTGTGATGAATGTACGACTCAAATGGGTAACGTTATTGATCCATCGGATATGCGTGATTAATATGTTGAGGAACCACCTTCTGTTGAAGCTGTTCAGTTTGTAAAGCCATGGGAAGATGGTTTGGGTTGGAGTGTGCATCAAGAATTTCCAACAAAGAAGGTAATTGTAGAGTTAGTAGACAAAGTCGCATTTGAGAAATGTTTTGCTTATGTTATAATACATTCTGATAAATGACGATGGGTGGCTAAATGTGCTCTACCAAGCTGTAAATGGGGTTTACGAGCAGCAAGGATTCAAAACACATATATTTTCTCTATTAGAACGTACAGGAAGATGCACACATGCGACCGGACTACTAGCAGGGATCATAGGAGAGGCTCATCGCAACTAGTTGCAGATCTTTTGAATGATGAATATCCTGGGAAATACGAAACTCATGTTCCTAAAATCATCATTGATCTTGTCAAGAGAAAATGTGGTGTTGATATATCATACTCCACAGCGTTACGAGGGAAAATTAAAGCAGTCTGTGATATGCGTGGTAGTGCATAAGATAGCTACATGATGTTGTATTGTTATTTGTTCATGTTGGAGCAGGTCAATCATGGGACAATAACGAATGTAGAATTGGATGAGGCAGGAAAATTCACGTACTTATTCATAGCATTGGGAGTAAGTATTGAAGGGTTTCAGTGCATGAGGAAAGTGATAATGGTGGATGAAACTTTTCTAAAGAACGGATATGGTGGTGTACTAGTCTTCACCATAGCTCAGGATCCTAATCTTCACATCTATCCCATAGCGCTTGGTGTACTAAACGGTGAGAATAATGCTAATTGGGCCTGGTTTTTCGAGCAGTTGAAAACCGTTGTACCCGACTCTCCCGGATTGGTATTTGTGAGTGACAGAAATGCTAGCTTCATCAACGCCGTAGCTAATGTGTATTCAGGACCTCATCATGGATACTGTTTATGGCATTTGTCTCAAAATGTAAAAGGGCATGCTGGTAAAGGAAACAAATCCGTATGCACATTTAGATTCTAGGAGTGCGGTAAGGCTAACAAGATGGATCAGTTCAACACTCGTTATGAGTCGTTTAAGGTGAGATTTCCTTCCGCCTACAAATATGTGGAGGAAACCACCAATAAAGCAACATGGGCAAGAGTTTTTTCTCCAGTTGACAAATACAACCTAGATACAAGCAACTCTGTGGAACCTCTGAACAAAACCTTTAGGGAAGAGAGGAGGTACTCCTTAATACCCCTGCTCGACACGATCATGAGACAATTTTCTGTTTGGTTTAACGAGCATAGGAAAGAGGCTATCCAGGAACGGCTGGGAACAAACTGGTGCCTCTCGTTGAGATCTTCATGCATGTTAACTGGCCTAAAGCTAAGAAGTTAACTGTGAGGGAGGTAAACAGTTAAACGCTTGAATACGAAGTCGACGGTGAGGATGGAATGCTTTATTTGGTTAATTTGGTTTCGAGAAGCTGCAGTTGCAGGTTCTGGGATATTCAGAAGTATCCATGTATCCACGCATTAGCCGGCTACCACATATTCAGCAAAGCCAAAGCCGATGGAGCTGGTGGTCGTATGCTTGATACCGAAATAGAGTTACATCATTTATCCTCAAATTATTATTGGACGGAGTTGTGGGCATTGGCATATTGCAAGTCGATTTATATAGTACCAGATATGTCTACATGGAATCTCGGATTACACCGCATATGTCTACATGGAACATCCCGTATTACATCAAAGAGAA
The DNA here is from genome assembly GCA_030180135.1 of Orychophragmus violaceus. Classification (NCBI taxonomy): domain Eukaryota; kingdom Viridiplantae; phylum Streptophyta; class Magnoliopsida; order Brassicales; family Brassicaceae; genus Orychophragmus; species Orychophragmus violaceus. The sequence goes on from CM058240.1 coordinate 39,384,507, forward strand.
GCAGATCTTACCTCGGGATCGCATCATAAAGAAGGGTCGAAAGAAAGTACTAAGGTTTCCATCGGCCGGAGAAGGGGGGCGGGGGAAAAGGACGAGAACACAGAATAAAAGGCGGCCAAGAACACTATGGTGGATGGTATTTGGCCACCACTTCTAGCTTTAGTTTGGTTTTAAGCTTTTTTGTTATGTAAAAAAACTAAATCAAGCTAGTTCCCGTTATATTAGTTTACTTTTATTACGTAAAACTGTGTACTACTAATATAACTTCGTATTACCGAAATTAGTTGATTTGGAAATAAGAGTAATGTTGACAACCTAAACCAAAAAAAACATATAAAATCATCTGTGTTATTAAAACTACTTAAGAATAATGTAAGCAAGCAAATTTCGACAAATTTAGCAAATTTGTGTCGCTATGAAATAATATCGACAATACATTCCTTGTACATCTAGGAACACTTTCTATTTGACAAACCAACTTAGGAATGAAAAGTTACCGAAATCTACATTTCAAATATATTAATGCATACGACAATCCTAATTACATGTTGAAACAACAAAATAAATTGTAAAACTAGAAAATTAAAGTTTTAGCATAGGTTATACTAATTTTATTGGTAAACACCCAAAGTAGAACTATTTGGGATTTTTATACAACTACTATCTTACGTAGAACTAAGGGTTTTTTTAGCGGGAAAATAAAAATTTAGGAGTCTGAGGCGCCAAAAATCGGTTATTTTAAACATTTAAGATTTATTCTCTCTCTCTCTCTCTCTCTCTCTCTCACGATTCTTTGTCTCTCGATTCTCTCTCTCCTTGGTTATGGATCCTTACGAGGAAAGGAAACACATGAAGCAGTTGAAGAAGCATTGCGACATGTTGTTTTTCGTCGCCGATGGCCTATATGGAATCCCTAAAGGTTGGCCATGTGGTGGACGAATAATTCACGAAGTCTCTCCTACTCCAAAGTATGCGAGCGATTATGATACTTTACCAGGACTAAGATACTTCACTTGCAATCAATTTAAGGTAAATCTATATGAGATTCTTGGTTGTAGAACTAATAATACTTTGTCAAACTAAATGATATTATGGGTTGTAGAACTAGTAATACTATGTCAAACTAAATGATATTGTGGGTTGTAGAACTAGTAATACTATGTCAAACTATATGAGAATCTGTTTTTTTTATTTGTAGGATGATGGCCTTCACTTTCGTCAGCCATGGGTTTTCGGTGTCGAACTGGAAGATTGATATGTTAACTAAGAACGTTGATGACCAGCATGGGATGATTCAAGACATGCGTACTGAGATTTCTAAGCTTAAGGCGTTAGTGGCAGGTCTTACTAAGGATGTTTAACAAGTTGTTAGTTCGGATTTGTGCTTTTTGTTTGTTATTTAAGAATTATAATGTTATCTGGATTTAGGTTGTCAGATTAAAACAGATTCTTTTTAAAGCAATGATTCCTTGTTCAAAGGTAAGATAATACTAGGACAATCCTCCACGATAAGTTTCAAATTGAAAAACAAAAACACGGGATGTTCCCAAACATTGGGTCTCCAAACATACTTTAGAAATAGTTACTTTATGACATATGTCCTGTGAATTTAAACAATATAACAATAAAAAAACATAACAACCCAGATTCCAAGAAAATCATACTATGCAAAGATATGACTAACCGTTGTTACACCTAGTTTTTCATACACTCTCTCAATAGGAAACCCTTTCATGTCGCCTTTCTTCCAATTGTATTTGCACATCCTAGGATATTCGTCAAGAGCATCTGGATACGCTTCTCGGAGGCTGTCTCTCAATTGCGGGATGGCCTCCGCTGCTAAAAGCTACAAAACACATACAAAATACACAGTAAGCTTGATGTATAAGAAATATTATAAAATGAGTGAAACAAATTACTTACCTCCAACGGAATACAGAACCCTGGAAACGGCCAGTTACCACTCACCACGCCATTATAATGTTTCATCGTGTTCTTAATAGATTCTAACATGTGCTCAAAGGAGAATCTCCCCCAAGGAAATGTCACGCATAACCTAAGATCATTCACAAATCTTAGAAAGATTTCCAACACGGGCGTAGCGTCTTTTCCTACTTTTGTCGGGCTATAAAAAATGTTTGATAAGAAATACAAGACCACCATCTTCAACCTATCTCCATTCCTATCAGGTCCCATTTCCTCTAGCTTAGCTTTCACGTCTTGCAGTCTTATACGCCCTTCGAAATGCTTGTTCACGAAGTCCATACTGCCTAGTTGCCGCCAATTCAGTGGGTAGTTGTGGCAGTTGAGTCCTGAAATCAATGCATGCTCTCTTAATGAATATCGGATGGGAACGCCATTCACGACAAACCAAGCTTCCTTTTTCTTTTGGATTTCTGCCGTACAAAGGAGCATCCACATGGGTTGAACCTTGTGATTGTCGTCCCTTGGCATGTGGAAGAAGTGCGAGAACTGTGGATGGTTCTCAAACCAGAACCTCTCTTTCTTAGTGAGCTTCACTTTATCAAACGTATTCAAAACGTCCTCGATGTAACATCTCGTGGACAACTTGACATTCTTAATATACTCCGTAGGAGGAAAGTACATTCTCAGAAGTCGTAAAGCTGTCGGTTCAACCGAGAAATCCTGTAACAACATATAGTTTTACAAATTTATGCTAGTATTACCAAAAAAGCACAGTATTTTTCCTTAGTTCTACCAGTATTACATCATAAATCTACCGAGTTTTACCAAGTATTACCGGTTTTACCAAATTTTACAAATAAATTTTGCTTACCATCGGAGGGCCGTCGCTCTCGGCTGCGTCTCCTCCATCTCTTCCATCTCCAATAGGGGTATATAACACCATGACTCCATTGGATTCAACAGCATCGGTCTTTCTATAATCCTGCTCTTCATCGGACTTCACCTCCTCTTCTTATTCTTCATCCAACTTTGCGGCATCGGACTTCTCCTCCTCTTCTTGTTCTTCATCGGACTTCTCCTTATCCTCCTCCTCTTCTTCTCTGGTTCCGGATTTGTCGGGCCGCTCTGCTTCTGGGTTATTGTCTCCAACCTCAGGATCAACAGTCGGAATCGCCGATGAACTCCCCGGCGAAGGCTCAACTTCTTCTTCTTCTTCTTCTACAACAGTCATCTTAGCGGGCTCCATCTTAGCCTTCTTCGATGCATTCTCTTCTTTAGTAAGAGTCGTTGACGACTCTTTCCTTAACTTCGCGGTTAACTTCACCATCAGATTCTCCATCTTATTCTTCTCTTTCTTGCCGCCGTATCTAGGGTTTGCTCTTGCCATCCTTCTTGCCGCTGACGTCGTCTGCCATGTAGACATCCTTTTCGTAATCGAGTCGTAGAACTAAGGGTTGTTTTACGATCTCAGAGGAAGAGCCGTTTGGGAAAGAGGGAAGGAACATGGGAACGAAGAACGATCGAAAATTGGGAAAATATGTTTTTATCTTTTTATCCAATTTTTTCGATTTTAACGAATTTTTAATCTTTTTTTAGTTCCAATTATCCATAAATTTATAATCTTCGGGTCAGACCCGTAAAAATTGAATCGGTTGGGTTTGAGTTCAGTTTGTCCTGGGTATGAGCCGTAATTTCTAGATATTCACTAGATTTTATGGTGATTTACCTCATTTTCGGATTAAAAATAATGTTAAAAAATTCAAGTTAGAACGAAATCGTTTTAGATTTTGTTATTGGCGATAGAATTATATGAAACGATGACTCCACAAAAATAGAAGAGGGGGGGGGGGGTGAGATTGCTAGAAGAAATACAACTACAATGGAAACAAGACGCACACAAAAACCAAATAAATCGTGTCACGAAGAAAATGCAACACCCGTTAACTTTGGTCTACAATACTAAAACAAGGCCCACAAACCAAACATTAACGGTCATATGCGTTTGCATGGACTAATTATTTAGTTAAAAAAATTATGGGTTAAAATTATGTCATAAATTAATAAAACATTAATAGAAAATTAATGTATATTAATTAAATAATTTTGAGATAAAAATGTAAAAAAATATGTGGCGGTGTGGAATTAGCAAACAAAAATAAAAGACGATGAAGCAGGCTTTAAATTAAAAAAAAAAAAAAAATTGAGAGGCTCAATTCATCTCTTCTCCCTCAAAATAATCAATGATCACCTCAATTCCATAGCCTGCATGAAAATTGTCTAATATACCGACCAGAAAGCTAGGGATTGTACCCATGTGCACGCACAAAGGTGTGGTTATCTCCTCTAACCTTTAGTAGCGTTCTCCTAAAGAGATCTATATTTGTCAAACACTCCACTTGTCTTTAAAAATGATTCTAACACCCTTATTGAATGTCCAAAAAGATTTCAAGACGAACAGAAAGATCTGCAGGCACATTGATATATCATGGTTTTTACTAGTTTTAGGCCATGATATAAGTGTGTTTTAGTGTCTTTTGTGTTCTTTTAGAGTCTTTTACAGGTATAATCAGGTTTGGAGCTGAATTGGAGATAATGGAGCATTTTGGAGATTTTTGGAGTGATTGGCCGAGAGATAGAGTTCATTGTCCGAAACAGAGGAATGCGTCGATCGTTGCACACCTGCAACGGTCGTTGCACCAGCGAGATGGGCCAAAACTCGGCGGTTTATGAAGAGTCAAGAATTTGCACTTTGATCCAGAAGTTCCTGATATTTACAAAGAAGCCCCTGGCCGAGATTAGACCTATATAATTAAGTTTTTAGTGTTTTATTTACTTACGCTTGGATAATTAAGAGCAGAGGATTCTTAGAGCTTTTGGGGCTGATCTGAACCTATTACTTCATCTGTATTTGGAGAAGATTTCGAACCCCTTTTACTCTTATTCTTTTATGCAATTTATTCATCATATGATTATGTTTTCATTATCTATGTCTGAGTAGATTCCTTGTTAGGTTTAGGGTTTCTCACATAGGATTTCATGGTTTGCTAGACTTGTTTAAATTCAGTTAAGGATTCATAACTATATCTGTTCTTCAATCTAATTGTGCTTAAAGCTAGTTCTAACCTGATCAATTAGAATCTAGATCTTAGGTTGCTAAATACGTCACAGAAGTGGGGTTTAGGAATCTGAACTAATTAGATTGAGCAATTAAACTACTCGCAAACGAAAGTTTGGTTTAGGATAATTGTGAACATATCAAACCTGGAATTAATGCTAATCTGTTAGTTCTCGCAAACGAAAGTTTGGTTTGCTGCACTTAGACTTAGAGAATTATCGCAAAGGAATTTGGTTAATTCTATATCTGTGTTTTGAGTTCTAGAACTGTGCTTAATTAGATCCTTACTAAATGAACTGTCTGCTTGTCTGATTTCCTGAGAACGCCCTAGACTTAGTGTTGGGAATGTCCTGAAATCTACCGTACTATCTCTAGAAAGTATGATAAGTGTCGAGATCAGACATAAGTCATAAATACTGGGTGATCATGATGACTTGCTAGAGTCCGCTCTTGATCTATAAGTTTAGGACTTATTACCAGTATTGTATGATCCCAAAGGGTCACACACCATAGCTAACGGGAAAGTTAAAATGGAATTAATACGGTAAGATGCAAGGCATTTACTGTATTTGTATAGAGAATTGGGCCAGACAAAATACAGTCTTTTTGTCTGATTTGGGCCTTGGGCCCAAAATCCCAATAGGCCATTAGGTTAATTCCTTGGGCCCATATAAGGAAGAGGGAGGCGCCACTTAGCCTAAGGCTCTGCGATTTTTTGCCTCAGCCGTCCTCTCTCTCTCTCTCTGTTGATTCCAACTTGGTCTAGCAGCCTGATCCAGTAGCTTGTAAGCGTGTGGATACCTAGGAGGAGCCGGTTATCATCAGCTCTCTGTGATCTCTTCATTCCTTTGATCAATCCGCTGCAATCATAAGGTAATGATTCTGATCTGTTTATGATTCAACTGCAAATCACCTAGATCCTAGTTGATTATGTGCTAGGTTGTAATCTGATGAATTAAACCATGAACACACATAATCCTACAGTGGTATCAGAGCCTAGGTCATTAGGTTTTTGCTTTTTGGATCATACTAGGTTGTTTATTAGTTTGATGAATCGATTTTAATGAGTAAAATTGATTGAAACTTTGAAAACCCTAGAAATAAGAAATCGATAAGAAATCTTGTTAATTAAAGTCGATTTCGTTTCATTGTATGAATCGTTAACAAACGAATCGCATGTTGACATAAGGTAAATTAATTATCATACAATGAGGAAAAGGTCAAAATCGTTTTTTGTCTTATGTCATGATCGTTTGTATAAGTGATTGTTGAATTAATTAAGAAACGATTTGTTGAGTTTTGTCAATGTTCAAAATCGTTTTGTCTTTAGTGAATGTCATAATCGATTGTTGACTTTTTTTGAATTGTTAATCATAAGAATCGATCATGTGATTGTATAATTTGAAAAGGTCAAAAACGTTTTGTCTTTAAGTGTGAATGGCGTGATCAATTATTGAATGATTAGCGATCGATGACTTGTCTTTAAGCTAAAGACAAAATTGTGAATGTCATGATCAATTATGTTTTGATAATTGTGGTTCGTTTTTCCCAAACCCGCGACAATGAACCGATCAAACCGATTGTGGTTCATTGTCTGCTTTAGCCAAAACCGCAAGTTAGGTCAAAATTGGCTAAAACACAAGGTGTTTCTTCCTGATTTTGGACTTAACCGAACCGATCCAATTTAATTGGTGGTTCAAGCGGTTAACCCAAATCGCGGTTTGCTGGAAATTATTTAATACAATTGGTATTATTTAATTTCTGGTTAAACCGGATTTAAATTCAAAATTGAATTTTAAACTGAACCGAAGGCTGGTCTAAGTTTGATTTGGTTGGACCAAATAATTTAGAGCTGGTCTGGTTTAGTAAATAACCAGTTGGATTTAGTAGTTAATTTGGTCTTGGACCAGAATTAATGAACCGACTCGGTTATGTCAAATTATTGGGCCAATTGGAATTCTGTGGTCTTGGGCCAAGAATTGGGCCTATAATTTGTGACCCAACCGAAAACTTTAATAAAACATTAAATTAGAAGTTTCTAATTTTGGCATGTTAGGAAATTTCTAAAAATAGTATGTTTCCGATTTAGAAAGTTTCTAAAATAGTAGGTTTCCCTAAATAGAAAGTTTCCAAATTTAGTAAGTTACATGAAAGTTTCCCAAAATAGTAATCTTCTATTTTGGGAGGAAATCTATTGAAACCTAAAATCCTCAAAACCAATATCAAGCTTGGATGTCTTGCCCAATCTTGTCAACTACTTAACGCTTATTCAATTACAGATATGGCTTACAGTGTGAGGTGTCTGTTTTTGCGTAAGTAAAGTAGTATATAGTCACTAATTTCATTGGGAGTCCCAGTCTTTAGTGATTATTTGGCTGTAAGAGATTGGTTTCCTTGACTGGGCCATCGGGAGTCCCGGGCCTTGAGACATCTGGTGTATTGGGCCTTGGGCCCAATTCACAACCGAGAGTTATTGGATATAACTAGCTGTGTGTATGCTTACCAAGTAAAGCTACTTCTGGGTGACGGCCAGTGGCCCACTTTGGATTTAGCTGAACATGGGTCTCGGAATCATTGCATTCTTATGAGGTTATACAAAGAAATTTTGAATGCAATGCGAGTTTTCTTATAAGTTATTAAGATTACTCTTTTTTGAACTGAATAACTAAAACTCTATTTATCTCTAAATTTCAGTTATGACTAGCACAAACAATCAAAACACTTTCTCGATCCGGTCTGTCCTTGAGATGGACAAACTGAACGGATCAAATTTCTTGACTTGGTCGCGGAACCTGAGGCTAGTCCTCAGGCAGGAGAGAAAGGACTATGTCCTTGAGAGAGCTCTCCCCGAGAGGATCGGGTCCAATGCCTCTCATGCAGTATATGATGCTTGAAATAAGCATTATAATGATGCGGTAGATGTGCGTGGTCTGATATTGGCTACCATGGACTCAGATTTGCTGAAGCAATATGAGAACATGGAGTCGCCAATAGAGATGATCAGCAGCCTGAAATTGAAATTTCAGGAGCAGGTAAGAGTGGAGAGATACCAGTTGGTTAAGTCTCTCACTAGCTGCAAGCTACCAAATGATCATCCAGTGAGTCCTCATGTCAGTAAAATGATGGGTTACATTGATAACCTGAGGAAACTGGATTATCCAGTTAGCCAAGAATTGGCAACTGAGATCATTCTGCAGTCACTGCCGTCAAGCTATGATAAGTTCAAAAGGAACTATATCAAGAAAGGCTTAACGAAGACGCTGACTGAACTGCATGATATGCTCAAGACAGTTGAGCCAAACGTGAAGAGTAACTTGTATAATATCATAATGGAGAAGGGTAGGTTTACTAAACCTAGTGCTGACAAGGGTGAAGACAAAGTTGTCCAGATTTTGAATCATGGCAAGCCTGTGTCTTCTGAGCCCGAGTCAGATACATCTTACGTTGGTAAGTGCTGCTACTGTAAAGAGACTGGGCATTGGAAGAGAGATTGCATTAAATTCATGGAAGATTATGAGGAATTGAAGTTGATGTATGAGACTACTTCCTCGGGTATTCATGTTATTACTTCAAGTTCTACCTTATAGGTATTGGATACTGGTTGTGGCACTGATATTTGTTATAATATGCAGAGCCTAAGCAACAGTAGAACGTTGAAGGAAGGACAAGTGGAACTGCATGTCTGGAAGGAGCTATGGATGCTGCCTCAGCCGTAGGGTTTTCACTTGTAGATGCATTTGAGGCTTGGTTTTGTATTAAGTAATTGCTACAATGTACCTGCTTTAAGCAGAGTTGTCTTTCATTTTCTTGTAAGAATTTGAATGTTTTTCATTTTGATAAAAGACAAGTTTTGTTCTTTTGATCTCAATGAAATATTGATTGTAGCACCCTATTCAAGGAATGGGTTTTATATCTTAAACCAAAGAGTGCCTAAATGTAACATAAATACCGAATTGGTTTAAATCTGATGAATTAAACCTGATTTTTCTTGGCGTAAATGTTTTGGTCACATAGAGTAAGTCGGATTCAGAAACCCCATAGTTATGGACTTTTGGGCTCATTTGATCGGATATCTTATGAGACTTGAATTCTGCTTACTGGACCAAAAGACAAAGGGCCCATCTTAGCCGAGCTAGAGAAAAGCCCAAAGGCTTATTGGACCTTGAACATACTCATGTATGTGGCCCGATGAGCAGTAATGCCAGAGAAAATTTCCTGTACTTCATTATATTTACTGATTACTTCAGTGAGTATGACTGTGTTCATTTGATGAGACACGAGTCGGAATTCTTTGAAATGGTCGAAAGAGTTCCAGAATGAGGTATAGAATCTGAGTGACAGAAGTATTGAGACTCTGGATTAGATCACGAGTGAGAATATTTAAGTCATTGATGGTGTGATCATCTGAATGAGTGTGAAGTCGTTTCACAGCTCATTTCTCCTGAAAACCTGGAGGTGTTTCTGTGAGAAAGAATCAGATCTTATTAGAAATGATTAAAGATGAGTCACACGAATCTTCCATGATATTCTTTAAGAATAACGCTCTAGAAATATCTAAGTTTACGCTGAAATAGTTCCACCAATATCAGTTGAAAGACACCACATAAATGTGGACTGGAAATGATCCAAATTCGTCTTTACTGAGTATTTGTAGTTGTGCTACTTCGCTGGTTGTCCTAGGGAAACCAAGGCTTGTTACCTTTTACGTCCATTCCGAAAATGAAGTTAGGTTGTTCGGAACTCTGTTTTCTAAAAGGAAAGTTGCTTTCCAAGAAGAACAGTGGGAGTAAAAGTATAACCCGAAGAAATTCGAGAAATACAGGAGGCTGCTCAACCTGTTGAGGGAGAGCAGCGGATGGATTTATAGATTTCTGTAGAATCTACACCTGTAGAGCCTGAATTTCGCAGATCTGAATGAATCCGTCACTAATCCGAGAGTGATTTCTCGTGATTAATTGCCATGATCTGATGATCATTGAAAGTGACGAACCTGCGAAATTCTCAGAAGCGAAAGTCAGCCCGGACTCCGAAAAATTATACTGTGTGTAAGTTAGCTTCATCGATCCATTCATGGATGGAAGCAAACATATCGGAGTTGGAATCTTCGTTCTGTTGAAGTAGTCAAGGTTTTGACTTGAACAGGAACGAAGTGGAACTGTGCGTTTACTAATAGATAAGTGGGAGCGATGTTGCATTTCTCATAGTGTATGTCGAAGACATACTGATTCTCGGAAATAACGTTCCAATGCTGCAGTCGGTAAAGGACTGGCTTGGGAGTTGTTTTTATGATTGACATGGGTAAAGCCACGTATGTTCTTGGATTTTGGATCTAAAGATAGAGATCCAAAAGAGCTAATAGGACAAAGTCAGGATTCTTATATTGACAAAGTCCTACACGTTTTCAGCATTCCAAGAAGGGTTTTATGCCAATGTCACATGGCATTACGTTAAGCAAGAAACAGTGTCCTACGATATCTGCTGAGCTTGAATGCATGGATGAGATTCCATATGCGTCGGCAATTGGATCTATCATGTATGCCATAACACGTACTTGTTTTGATGTTGCTTTAATGTTAAGCAAGACAAGTAAAGACCAGTCAAATCCAGCAAAGAATCACTGGATAGACGTAATGAATATCCTTAAGTATTTTGAAAATACTTAGGATAAGTTCTTGATTTACGGAGAAAGTGAGGTGCTACAAGTTGGTAGAGTCTGAAAGGCAAGTTTCCAACAGACAAAGATGATTTCCGGTCACAGTCCGGTTATATCTTGTGTCTGTCTGGCGGTGCAAGGCACTGTTGCTGACTCCATAACTTAAGCTGAACATTTCGCAGCTTGGGTAGCGGCGAAAGAGGTTGTTTGGAAAGAAGAGTTCATCACTGAACTTGATGTGATTCTCAGCATAGATGAGACTAGCTGCACATCAGAGGTCCAAACACCTTGAGGGTAGGTATAACCTATTCCGTGAGATAAATGACAGAGGTGTTAAGTAGATCAGCAAGTTTCAACGAATGAGAACGTTGCTAATCTATTAACGAAGCCACTCCTTAGGCCTAAGCACGAGTCGCGGACTGTAGCTGTAGGATAAGTGAAATTAAGATGTAGTCTTAATTTCAGTGGGAGTTTGTAAAGGGCTTTATTTAGTTGTTTTGAAAGGTTCATGTAAACATAATATTTTATGTTTATGAAATCTATGATTTCTGGATTATTTTAACTGTGATATAAATAATCGTTCCAAAATGATTCATGTCATTATATATGGGCCATCGAAGTACATGAGTAGACTTGATCCTGAAACCCCATATTTAACGAAATGACATAAATCATAGTGTCCATAGTCGAAGGTTGTTGAAATTGGAACACCAACAACCACTTGAGACTAGAGTGTGTTGAGACTTATGACCAAGTTTCGAGGGGTCATAGATGCGCGGCATCAAAGTCGACACATAGGTATATGTAGGGGAGCATATGACCGGACATGGCCCGCTGATGAGAACTCTACAAGATATTAATATCTGTGTCATAAGAGGTTCTCATATACGACTATAGAGTATAGTCCTTAGACCTGAGTTCGCATGCATGTGGCTGCACATGGATTGATGCACTTTGATCATTGTCTAACGATGTTTCGTAACTGGGAGCTATAAGGACCTTGGTTGGGTGTATTATGAAGTGTGTAGTTCATAGTGATGGAACAAGATGGGATTTGTCCTTGCCGTTTAACGGAGGTAATATCTCTAGGCCAATCGGAGACTTGATAGCTGGTAAGAGAGTGGCCACTCCCAAACGGACTTGCCCAAGTCGTTTGCATTGTCAGTATCAAATCTGGTCCGATGAACATGGTCTGGCTATATAAGGATGACACGCATCTTGCCTTATGCCAGATCGAGATATTGAGACAAAAGGATTAGGGAATGTAGGATTCCAGTACAAGTGGGAGATTGTTGGGAATGTCCTGAAATCTACCGTACTATCTCTAGAAAGTATGATAAGTGTCGAGATCAGACATAAGTCATAAATACTGGGTGATCATGATGACTTGCTAGAGTCCGCTCTTGATCTATAAGTTTAGGACTTATTACCAGTATTGTATGATCCCAAAGGGTCACACACCATAGCTAACGGGAAAGTTAAAATGGAATTAATACGGTAAGATGCAAGGCATTTACTGTATTTGTATAGAGAATTGGGCCAGACAAAATACAGTCTTTTTGTCTGATTTGGGCCTTGGGCCCAAAATCCCAATAGGCCATTAGGTTAATTCCTTGGGCCCATATAAGGAAGAGGGAGGCGCCACTTAGCCTAAGGCTCTGCGATTTTTTGCCTCAGCCGTCCTCTCTCTCTCTCTGTTGATTCCAACTTGGTCTAGCAGCCTGATCCAGTAGCTTGTAAGCGTGTGGATACCTAGGAGGAGCCGGTTATCATCAGCTCTCTGTGATCTCTTCATTCCTTTGATCAATCCGCTGCAATCATAAGGTAATGATTCTGATCTGTTTATGATTCAACTGCAAATCACCTAGATCCTAGTTGATTATGTGCTAGGTTGTAATCTGATGAATTAAACCATGAACACACATAATCCTACACTTAGCGCTTTTAATTACTTGCTTTCCCAACCGTTAATCTCTGCTACTGATTTACTTTCTCGCACCGCTTTTAATTCAATCACATTGCTTTCTTCCTAGTATTAATCTGTTTCGTTCTATTGAATACCAGAGTCCCTGTGGATTCGATAACCCTATATACTACAACTACTGAACTGTGCACTTGCAGTTAGAGAATAGGGATTAAAACTTACAACCTATCAAGTTTTTGGCGCCGTTGCCGGGGACTCTTAGAGTCTTCGATAGGACCGAACTTAGGGTTTTACTAGGATTTTTCGTTTTCTTTTCGTTTTTGCTTTTGTTTTGGTTAGTTACTGATTTTCTCTGATTTTCTCTCTGTCGCAGGTACCAATATCGCACTGCGTCGATCGTTGCACCCTTAGCATCGATCGTCACTAGGCGATTCAGAGATTGAAACGATCGTTGCACTGATAGCATCGATCGTTGCCCGACGATTACAGACAGTTTATGCAGACGCAGAAAACTAGAAGTAATCCGAACTTGGACTTAGTTAATCTCGATCTTGAAGAACTTGGACGTCTAGAAAGAACTATCAGAAGAGAAAAGAGAGAAAGAATGGTACGAGAATGTCTGATCTTGATACCAGATGCTGAAGGTACCCTGAGGGACCGAGATAACAACCCGTACAATGCTGCTTGGCAAATGGTTGATGCTGAAGGGAATGTCATCCCTGATCCTCCTGAGCAACAGCAACAGGAGCAGAACCAGGGTCAAGGACAGGCCCAAGGTAGACAGTTGGTTGTCCATGAAAGGACTTTAGCTGACTACAACAGACCGGATGAGTTTCATAGAAACCGGTCAGCTTTAGTGCTTCCTGCTTTTGAGAGGAATGATTTTGAGGTCAAAACCATCTACTACTCGATGATAAGACAGAATGCATTTCATGGACATCCAACAGAGCAGCCTATGGACCACATTGATGTTGGGAATGTCCTGAAATCTACTGTACTTGCTCTAAGTGAAAGTCGTATAGTCGAGATGAGACAATCACATAACACTAGGTAGTCATAACGCTTTGCTAGAAGCCACTTATGATCAATGAGTTGAGAACTCATTGCTAGTGTTATATGATCCTACAGGGTCACACACCTAAGCAAATTGGGCGTTAAAGACGAGGTTGATCATTAATGTAATGATCCAGTGAATGCATATGTGATATGCATTTGATATCAATGTTCTGGGGAGCATCGATCGTTGCAGATATTGCATCGATCGATGCACTCGCGGATTAATCAGATTAATTCGGTTTAATCGTTGGTTAATTCCGTTGTGGTTTAAGCCGACATATATAAGTTATATGGTCGACCTAAACTCGCCGCTAACCAAATTCACAGCCACCAGAACACACATAGAAACCTCTATGGAGATCAGATCTCTGTAAGGCACTAGCATCCCTGCGGTCCAGTTTGTGTGCGTGTGGATACCAGTTGAGGCGCTTCGTGATCTCGATTATCTGCAAACACTTCCGCTGCATATTCACCAGGTAACTTCGAGATTTGATAGATTCAATTACATGAACCCTAGATCCTAGGCTCGGAATTCAGACTAGGGTTGCTAATCCTGATTAGAACTGCTAGAAATTCCTTCAGTGGTATCAGAGCTTTAGGGTTCCATTGAATTTGTAGCATGATGATTAGATTAGTTGAATCTAGATCTTTGTATAATTGATACAAGCATGCTAAAATTCGTTTTCCTGAAGACCTAGTTTAGGGTTCTGATCGAAAACGTTTAAGGGTTTTCTCGCATGGTGTCGATCGATGCCAATCCGGCATCGATCGATGCAGGGCGAAAACCCGAATAAAATTTAGGGTTTTTCGCATGGTGTCGATCGATGCCAATCCGGCATCGATCGATGCAGGGCGAAAACCCGAATAAACCTTAGTTTTAGCCTAGTGTCGATCGACACAAGGGTTGCATCGATCGACACAAACCTCGCGAGATTGATGAATCGGTTCAATTGGATTGGACCGGTTATCGAGCTTGGTTAAATATGGTCGAACACTGTGAATGGTTTGATGGCGATTGTTTTGATTAGGTTGGCATCGACCGATGCTAACGTAGCATCAATCGATGCTTACCAGTGTTCAAAACCGGATCAATTGGATTGATCGGTTATCGAGGATTAATTAATTATAAGAATTAAAACATAGTAAAACTGAACGTTTTAAATGGTTCCGTTCCTCAACCAAATATCAAGTGATACTTGATGTCTTTCCAATCTTGTCAACTGTCAAGACTCATTTCATTGTACGATAGGCTTGCAGTGCAAGGTATCAACAATTACATGAGTAAGGCAGGAAGTAATCGTGTTAATGGGCTTGCAGTGCAAGGCATCAACAATTACATGACTGAAGAGATTGGTTTGCTTGATTGGGCTATCAAAATCGTTTTGGGTCCAGAGACATCAGGTGGATTGGACATAAGATGTCGATCCACAACCAAGAGTTATATTAGATATAACTAGCAAGGTTGTTGCTTACCTAAATAGCTAAAGTTGAGTGATAGCCAGTGGATCACTTGAATTTAGTAAAATATGGGTCTTGGATCATTATATTCATCTGAGGAAGCATTGATTGAATATAATGCGAGTTTTCTTAAAAGTTAAGATTTCTCATTTCTTGAACATCATAACTAAACCTTTTTCTTTTCTATGTTCTCAGCTATGACTACTACTCATAATAATTCTTCTGGATATGCTGGTTTTAATCATGGTAATGTGAGAAAGAGTAAGGTCATTAGAAATGGGCTCGTATTTGACAAGGTCATATGCGCCAGCTTAGTGTCGTCTCTGCTTTATACTTTGGTTCTAGTTGCTTTTGGTTCTTCGATTGGGTTCATTATTAGCTTCTTCGTGCGAAGCTCGGATAGGTTTCGTTTTAGGATCTGCTTTTTGGATGTGGTTCTGCTGCGTGAGAGCATCTACATGCCTCTTTATGCTTCATGTTTGGGTGTTGGGTTAGGTTTTTAGTGTCATAGTGGTTCTATCTTTCAAGTCTTATCTTGCGAGGACGAGACTATGCTTTGGTCGGTAGATTGATAGGTTTGGGTACACGAGTGTCCGCGTGTAAGAGTTGGAGCTCTTAGGTTGCAGTTTTCTCTTTCGGAGTTCAATGTTTTTTCCTTGTGCTCGGTCTTGCGTCGCTTCCGCATTTTGGTTTGAGCGTGGAGGTTAGTTTCTTCTTAGGATTCTCGTGCTCTATCTTGTATGTGCTTGGAGTATGGTTGGTTGTGATCAGTGTTTGTTCTTCTTCGGTTATATCGTCTCGAGCTTTTGTTTCTCGGTTCTTCTTTAACATTAGATGATTCTATAGGAGTTTGATTGAGTGTGTGTTTTGAGATTTGTTTCAGCTTGATGATGGTTAGAGTCTTAATCACATCCACTTGTCAAACTTAGTTTAGTAAGGGTTATTGCTTTATGCATTTTAGTGGATTCTTAAATCCGAACAAAATTATGTGTTGTTTCATCATTGATTAGTGTTAAATTCAGCAAAAGAAAAGAAAAGAAAACAAAAAATAAACTTATTTCAGATGAGAAAAAAGTAAACCAAAATCCTATGAAATCCTTAAAACCAAAGATTCGTAGAAAACCGGTTTAATATAAACCAAATCTCAATCGAGATGCTAGTGAAACCACCCCAAATCGTACAACCGAGTGGCCATCGGAGCCGTTGAAGCGAAAATCAGAGAGATTATCCTTGTGAGAACCGAAATCTGAATCTCGATCAGATCGGAAATCAAAACGGAAAACCTAGAGGATCGCCCTTACTTCGTGTTTGGTAAGATCATTTTTTGTTAGGGTTAAGGATTTGGGTTTTTTGTGGTTTAATTGAGTAGTTGATTGAATCGATGGGGCGTATCACGTGATTAACTAATTTGTTGAATATTATTGTATATCTGATTGATCAAGTAGAACCCTTTTACTGTTCTGATGAAGTGCATTTTTCTGTAGCGAGCAATTGTAGTCGGTGAGATTTAGAGATGGCTCCTGTTGGTCCTCGATCCGGTGATGCGATCTTCTCGAGCATTGATCGTGTGGTAAGTTCAAATTGTTAAGATTTTATTATTTTTCATAGGATAAGCCTCTCTCTATGTACGCCGAACACTGTTTGATCTCTTCGATAATTTTGTAGAATGCAGAGTTGTTTACCTTAACGTATGGTGCAATTGTGCGTCAATTGCTTACTGACCTCGAAGAAGTTGAGGAAGTCAACAAACAGCTTGATCAAATGTATTCTTCTTCTACGCCCTCTGATGAGTAGTTGATTATTTACATGTGTGAACCTCGTTATCAATAGCTTTGTGTCTATTGTGCAGGGGATACAACATTGGAATCAGACTTATCGATGAGTTTCTAGCCAAATCTGGTGTTTCCAGATGCGTTGATTTCAAGGAAACTGCTGAAATGATTGCCAAGGTTTCCTATTTCCTTTGACTTGTTTACTATCAAGATATCTCATTTGGTTTTATCGTATTGAGAAGCAGTAACAGGCTTTGCATTTGTTAGGTGGGTTTCAAGATGTTCTTGGGGGTCACTGCATCAGTGTCAAGCTGGGATGCGGATGGGACTTGCTGCAGTATACTCTTGGAGGACAATCCACTTGTTGATTTCGTGGAGCTTCCTGACACTTGCCAAGGTCTTTACTACTGCAATGTCTTAAGTGGAGTCATTAGAGGAGCCTTAGAAATGGTCAGTTTTCTTTGTTACATAAGTTGCGTTTTCAAGCTTCTCATACAAACAATTTTTAGAAATTTCTCTTACTACCTCCAATATCAAGTGCAGAACTTGTTTGGGCTCAGTGTTTTTGTCTGAACAATGATCAGGTCTCAATGAAGACAGAAGTAACGTGGACACGTGATGTTCTTCGAGGGGATGATGCTTATGAGTTGCAGGTGAAGTTACTTAAGCAAGTCGCTGAGGAGTATCCTTACAAGGATGATGAATAATTGGTCACGCTCTTATCATCACTCGTCCATAATAATATTTGTAGTCTCTTTCTCGCTCTGCATCCTCAGCTTCTTGCATCCTTTTCCTCAAACAAGAACTATAAGCTTTGAAACAAAATTCTGCTTTTATGTATGAAAAAATTGGTTAATCCGTCTCTTAGCGTTATTATAAATCAATGTGTGATGAGTTAGGCGTTATCAATATCACTGAAATCAAATCAATCGAGAAATCCACACTAGGAGTGTGTTTGGTAAGGACTATGACTCTTACTTTGGCTGTAAAATTATGACTGTTACTAAAGTTGTGACTTGTATTTTAGTTATTAATTTTTCGTTAGAAAATACAAGTTATAGAAAAAAGTAATTGAAATTGTAAACTTAATTAAAGTAACAATTCATTAAAAGCTTAAAGAAATGACGAAGATAAAAAATTAATAAAAAAGATCAGACCAAATATATATAAATTGTATTTGTTGAATGTGTAAGTTTAAAAAAAATTAATGTATATATAATATTTATGATATTTTTAAAACAGTATTGGATTATTTAATATTTTTTTAGTTTGAATGTCAATTTATTATACATTAATATCTTCAAAAACTAAAAATAATAATTTAATTATTTTAATTATTTTAAAATATTTTGATTTTGGCTAAACAAAAAGTTTAAAAAAAATCTTACGTTTTGATTTTGATTTTTAATTTTAATTTTGTTTTTATACTATTATTATAAAGCTATAAAATTTTTGAATTGAAAAACAAAATGTTTAAAAACTTAACTTAAAAAAAGAGTTGGATTTTTTTTTAAAACATCAACACCCACGATGTTGGAAAAGTAAGGGAACAAAAAAGAAAATTTTTTTTAGGTGTGATGACTTAAAAAGTCCTTACAACTTGATTGGAGAAAAAAAGTTTCGGAGACATTTTAAAATCCTATAGTCCTTAAGCCCAATGCCAATCGCTACTTAGAGATTTGTAATTTGGATGGAGAATTGTCGAAGCACTACAACTTCAAATATCACACGATGCTTCAAATAACTATCTAAACGATTATTTGTTTCACAATTATCTTGTATTAATGAAATAATATTACAAAAGAGTTTACATTGAACTCGTCGCATAGCTATTTATGTGTAAAAAGTGAATGAAAAGAATATCCTTCAATTTAAGCCATCAAACTTTTTTTATAGCTTTTTAAACGAGCTCTTTATTTGTATATCTTGTAATGCTCTTGTTGGAACGATCTCCGCGATCTCCAAATTGTTGAGCTGATCTCAGATGATCCGCTTTGACAAAATCAACTTGATGGTTGATAAACATCGGGCCCGTCCTTCCTCAATACGCAGTCATTTCCAGTTGATAAGGCGGAGATCAAAATGGGCCTCGGTTTGGACCGGAGTGATGTCTTCAATATCAACCAATTTGAGAGATAAGGCCATTGGGCCTTATCGGTCCAAATCCCTATGTGGATTTTGGTACCAACAATTTTACCAGCCTAATAATTTAATCATTATAATTAATTGGCGGAAAATATAAACAGTCCTTTTGACTACAGGTTTTTAAATCGCTCACGTCAGCCCGTATCCCTTCATATTCGACGTCTTTTCAGAAAATCGAATCCGACGGCCAGGAGCTTGAGAAGCGTGGGACCCGTGCAGTCTCAAAAATTGTATATTTCAAAGGTCATAATTTGATCTTTAATCTAACGGTCGAGATTGAATGAATTAAGAGATCCACGTGGCATCGCTTCGATTAATACCTTTAGCAAACCATCTACTATCTCCTTACCTCAACCGCATGCTCTCTTTCATCAAGATAAATCTCCTCTATTTTTCCTTAATTGCTCTCTCTATCTTTCTTTCAACTTTTAGTTGGTCCTCTTCCTAGGAGATTTCGAAGAGATTTTTAGGGTTTTAACGAGAAATCCGAAAGAAGAGACCTTGCTTTTGTTTCCGATATTGCCATTTTTTATAAATGGAAAGCGAAAGATTGCCCGATGTTTTTCAAGAATAAGGCGACAACGCCGGAGCTCCTGTCCCGGGGGTTGGACCGCGGTTTGTCAGAAGCTACAAGTTGATCATGGGCTCGACGCGAAGGTCAAAATTGATGTTCCCCTCAACTTGGAGAACCCGGGTACAATACCCGAGGGCTGGTTCTGCGTGTATCTGCCTTTTTCCGAATCGTGTGGTCTTACTTTCCTGATCCCAAGATTTCTCCTGGAGGTTCTTGCTGAGTTGTGAATCGCGTTCCCACACATGTGTCTGAATTTGGTGCGGCAGGTGATCAGGCTGCGAATTATGGATTTAGAGTCAGCTCGCGATCTCACGATCATGGAGCTCTTTTATTTGATCCTGCTTAAGCGCAACGATTGTCACGCAAGGAAGTTCTATGCTGCCCCCCGACTGGGGCGGAAGGTTTTGACGGATTTCCCGGGGCGAGACTCCGACTGGCACATGAGATACTATGTTTTCCATATCTTTCCTACCACGGTTAGGGATTTTGAATTCAAGTCTATTTCCACTGTCTGGCAGAAGCTACAAGTTGATCATGGGCTCGCCCGTTGGTGTCACATGCCTGTTTTTTCTTTTTAAAGTAGTGTAAGGTTCTTGATTTAGCAAGTTGGTCTGACTTATTTTGACCCTCTTCCTTTTTTGCTTTGCTGTTGCGATCCCAGAGCTCCCACTATTTGAAGAACTGTTATCTCTGCTGGTATCTCTCCGAGATGGAGATGTCAACTAGAGCTCGTTTACGCTCTCTCGAGTCTGGCATGCCTTTGGTATCCCGATCCTAGAGAGTCAGATCTTCGACCCTCCTAACTGTCCTCCTCCCCCTGTCAGCGATGCCCAATTGCAGGTCGTGCAAGGCAATCACGTCACGGCAAAGGTAAGCGATGATGACGTAGAATGAGCTCCTGGTTTGGGTTGTGTCAGTAGGCTAATTTCGATTTTTTATTTTTAGCATCTCACGTTGTGAATCTTTCTTACTCAAGCAATTCCGCCAACCCTCTAACTACATATATGATCAGACCGGCCTTTCGTATGAAGAGGAGAACTAGCGAGAGTTCTCGCACCAATGATATGGTGCTTGTGACTACTCGGAGCCAAAATCCGTTCCTCCACCACTTGTTGGTGCCGGCGAGGGCCCAACTGCTCCCCTTGTAACAAGAGCCAATGATCGAGCTTCTCTGATTGATGGGGGCATGATTCTGATCTCCGCGCGTCTTTCCATAGAGCTCGGGTCTTTCTCGCCACAGCGATCAAGGCCAACAGAAGTGAGCCGATGAGGATCCAACATGGTTGATGCTGGGTCATCTGGGGATTCCTCCTCTTGCTGGTGGTTTGTAATGCCCATTTCCCGTTATCCACTGACCGACGAGCTGACCGGCCAACAATCAAACAAGAAAATGACCGATAGAACCCAAACATAACAAACGAGAAAAGTTCGTCACAAGCGAAAGCCAGAGGCGGACCTGTTTGAGTCAATGGATCGAACCAAATAACCTTGACTACGCTTACCTCGTTTCCACGACACAAGGCTTTTCAACCCGTACCGTTTCCACGAGTTGTGTTCGGTTCGGACTAAACCGTTTATCATGGAATAATTCCATTTTAAGTGTTTTAAGTCTTTAAATCCTTTACACATAAATCATCAAGTTCAAATGGTTTTAAAATATTTTAATGCGCCCATGAAAGTCCAAACGAATAAAAATGATTCGAAAGAAAATTGTAGCCGAATTCAAACCCGAATCTACTCTGAGGTCCTTCCGCGTCCGCCGAGCTAATCCACAAACCTGAAAACAATAAAAGTGATTCTAATGAGTAATCTAAGATTACCCAACGAGTTGGCTCCCATTAAACAAGCTGCAAATCATGAAATAATGACAATCCCCGCCCAAACCAAAAATAACAATCATCGATAAGCATACTAATACAAATAGCTGATCATGTGCTACCAAGACATAATGATCTAAAAAAAAAGCATTCTCTATCAACAAATAGTAACTACAAAAATCGAGATCACTGCGGCACTTGCCCTTGATTAGACTTGATCTAACTATCGCGACTATAACACGAACTCCACACTATGGGCCCCAAATAAGAACTCGTAAACTTCCACGGGAACACTTAGCTACCCCACTGTAACTAATAACACCCACGACTCCTTGACGTAAACCCAAAGTCCTACGACCTAGTAAACCGTTTTCAGCCCATCAATACACGGTGACTCGGGCTACCCTTAGATATCCAAAGTTTACATGAAATCCGGCCCTAGAACATGACCCCAATTCTCCGGACACAACACCTACTGTCGTCACTCCGTAGGTTAACGCCTAACCAGACAACTACCTGAAGGTACGTGAACCGATCAAGAAATATCCGAGGATCCAATTGGGAAGGAAGTACCGGAATGCCATCTCTAGACTTGCGGGATCTAACGCACCCTATAGTCTAATAGCAATATAATAAACACACAAACGCATCGACTCTATAACATTACGCAAGAACGATAAGGTCAAATAATAATACAACTCAATCCCTGTACCTAGTCTATCCCGCAAGTCCTACCACCATTCATCAATTTATTTTAACCCACCATGTCCCTACTGGAATATGTATCTATAACCAGACTTACTCGGTCCCGTACCGAAGTAAGTACCTAACAACATAGTTCACCCGGACCAACACCGGAGTAGATAAATAATCACACAATCAATGGTCTACCCGGCCCAACACCGGAGTAGATAACAATCAAATAATCAACGGTCTACCCGGCCAAAAAACGGAGTAGATAACAATCGAACAATCAATAACCACACATCACCAATTAAATATTACCTTGTGTTCAAATAATCTTTAATATTTAGCTTAACCTTATTTTCATTTAATCCGCTATACTGAGATTAGTAATCTTACTAACCCCGTTGACGGCTCAACCCCATATTCTATCTTTAAATTCCTATTTCTTTATTTCTATGTTTTTACCCCAAATCCGCCAGATTAAGATTAGTAAACTTACTAATCTTCTGACGTCCAAATATTTCATAATTAATTACTTAACCCAACCTGATTATCCTATTCTAAGGTTCGTTGTGTATTTTAACCGTATTTTAATTGACTCATAATTTTTCGTATATAGATTCATTTAGTTATGTATGCATATACATCCTAACATTCCGTTCTATATGAATGAAATAATCAATCACGCAATCAATGATACAATCAATCATTTACCGATCAAAACTATATAACATGCCATGTAATATTCCATATCCGTTTTAATTAATTTCACCAAGTTATGTAATCAACCTAACCTTCCTATCAGATTCAATAACGGGTATGCAATCCTATGCTTCTGCGGTTTTATAATTTCAAGATCTATATGATTCTAAACTAAATGCATCACATATAGTTTAGCCAACTCACAGTGATAGTAAAGATGACGGATGGACGGACTGACAGATTTTCACGAGACCGAAACCGAGCCGAAGTTACCCTGAACCCTTTACCGAACCGGACTAACCTTAACCCGTCCCTTACCAACTTTGACCTATCCCTTGACTTTGCGTTGACCCGAACACGCTGACCCAATTGAAGACCGACAAAAAGGTTGACTGACAACGATGAGTGGATTGGCGGTGTTGACCAGCGTTGACTAGTCCACCAAAACTTAACCAGCGGTTGACTAGTTGAGAGAGAGAGATCACCGGTGGTTGACTTGACGTATAAGTGATCACCCGTGAGTCTTTTCCGGCGTAGAGGTGTCCAGCGTGAAGAGGAGAGATCCAGTCGAGGGCTTTAACCGGCGGTGAGGCTTCTCCGGCGACTCCTCTGGTGACAGGATGGAAAGGTGGAGGAGGGAACCATCTTGGGGAAATGAGAGAGGAGAGGACCGTCTGATCTGAGGTGGAGACGCGGCCGAGCTACGCTGGCGAACTTCTCTGGTTCCGGCGGCTATTTATGAGCTGATGATGATGGTCTTGATGGATGAGGTGATTGGTGGAGATTCAAGGTTTAAGGCCAAATGAGTGAAACTTGAGTCTCAAGCAATTCAAGAAGGAGGAGAGATGGGGTTCACCGACGACTTTGAGGAGAGAGAGAGAGAGGAGGTGGCTCGCCGTGGGAGAGGAGAGAGGAGAGACCTTCGGAGTTTTTGTTTCTGAAGTGAGGAATATGAGTGCATTGCATTTGATGTTATAGCAAAAAACATGAACTTGGTGCATGAACCTCAATTGGGGAGGTATCATTCTCTTAAGCTCTCCAAGTGACATATAGTCACATATATGTCCTCTTCACATTAGTCCATGATGATTCATTGAATCCAGCAACTTAAATCATTTGAATCTCCACTTGAACCAATCGGTGATTGCCACGTGGCATGTGGCGATCCCGATCCGGTCTTCTGTCACTTCTTGATAATTCTGAAAAATCCCCGAAACTAACTTTTATTTTCCCAGACATTAATAAATGGTCTTCTGTAACTCATTTGATCCAATTTGGCTTCCCGTAGCTCTCAAAACATCCAATAGAAGTTCTTTCGTCCAATTTTGCTGCCCGTTGACGATATCTTGAGACAAGGTTTACATTCTTACCCACTTATTGGGATTTCGGCCTCCGAATTCTCCGTTCAATAAAACCTCGAACTCGGAAGCAAACCCGTGTAAGTCATGCTGCATCTGATTCGACCCACACTCTGCTTCGTTGCTTATACTCTACCTCCAAATTCTGATGCACCAAACTGATCTTATGCTAGAACCATCTGAATTTCCTTGCCCTTGAATACTTTCTGACTCCGAAACCAATTGCTTAAACTGATGCTCCTGATCCATCATCTGACTCAAAATCCGTTGTTCCCTTACTTGTCCTGATCTCAAATTCCGTTGCTCCCATATGATACTCTACTGATGTCGGCACCCAATACTCCCGTCAAAGCTGAATTACCATTCTCAAATATGTCTTGTATTTTCTAGGATCGATGAAGCCCAAAACCACTATGCTCGACTAATATATCTGATTTGATCCTTTACTGACACTGATGCATCCAAATCTCTTTGCTAACTCACTCTGCTTAACTGACTCGGATCTGACTGTCGCTGACACCAATACTCCCTTATGAAACCACACTGACTTGCTTTACATATTCGGGTCAAACTGCCACACTAATCCAAAACCACTATCTTGACTTTTGGGTTTGGGTTCGGTCTCGTGTTTGCGTCTTACCGTCCATCACATCCTGTATCAACATACTCAACAACACTGGAATGGTTAGTCCTTTTTAACATAATCATCGACATTACTTCCTTCTATAGTTATTGGTAATTGGTCACACTCTCGTCGTTCATGTGTGGCCAACCAGAAATAATTTTGTATTACCGCGGATAAACATTCTATCATAACCGATTACAAATTCCGTCTTAGTTCTATCCGAATGGTTTTCTAACTAATCCTCTAATAAATCAGCTAGCCGATAACTTAACCTTTCATCTACACAAGGTTGATAATCAATGCTTACCTAAGTGGCTAACATTCTAACCAGTCAATCTACGTATTTCCTATCCAAAGCTATATGGTTTACCATTTAACAACCTCACAACACAATCGATGCAATCAAGACAATGATCTAGCAATCTAGCAATCAGCCAATGCAATGATACCCAATGAAACAATCTATCCCCTAGAAAAACAGTCAACGCATTAACAACCAATCAAACGATCTAACACCCTATCGAGACAATCAATGAAGTGACACACACAATCAAATAATGAAACACATCGGCTCAATCATGCGGCAATGCAAATACGGTCATCTCTTAGGGTCCTGGTGAAAACCATCTGTTCGGACCATCATTTGTTTTCACATTGTAACCGTACTGCATTCATTATCCCGACACATACATGCAATAAAATTACTCCGTTACTAAAAACTATAAACCGAAATCACCCC
Source organism: Orychophragmus violaceus (assembly GCA_030180135.1). Taxonomy (NCBI): domain Eukaryota; kingdom Viridiplantae; phylum Streptophyta; class Magnoliopsida; order Brassicales; family Brassicaceae; genus Orychophragmus; species Orychophragmus violaceus. Next base: position 39,410,058 of record CM058240.1, read on the forward strand.
ACATCCACCATGTAAATAAAACATCCATATATCACATGAGGGTTTTAAGTACATAGGTCTGTCGAAGTCTACATACAAGCGGCTTCCCATCCATCCCCAAAAAGAAACATGATATATCATGGTTTTTACCGGTTTTATGCAATGATATAAGTCTGTTTTAGTGTCTTTTGGTGTTCCTTTAGAGTCTTTTGCAGGTTTTATTAGGTACACGTACGTTTGGAGCAAAAGTGGAGATTATGGAGCTAATTGGTGCATTTTGGAGATTTGACCCGAGAGATTGTGTTCACTATCCGAAACAGAGTACTGCATCGATCGTTGCACACCTGCATCGATCGATGCACAGCGAGTTGGGCCAGACTCTCGGCGGTTTAATGAAGATTTCTAATATTGCAAAGATGCCCAGAAGTGCCAGATATTTACACAGAAGCCCCAAGTCGTGTTTTAGCTATTTAATTAGGGTTTTAGATTTAGTTTTACATACGCTATCATAACTTAGAGCAGAGAGTTTTTAGAGCTTTTGGGGCTGATATGATCCTGTACTACATTCGTTTTGGAGAAGTTTTCGAACCCCTTTTATATTCTAATCTCTTTTATGATTTCTATTAATTCATTGATTATGTTTACATCATCTATGTCTGAGTAGTTTCATAGTTAGGTTTAGGGTTTCTCATAGGGATTTCATGACTTGCTAGATATAATTAATTCAGTTAAGGATTCACATCAATAGATGTTCTTCAAACTAAATTGTGTTTAATGCTAGTTCTAACCTGATCAATTAGAATCTAGGTCTTAGGTTACTAAATACGCACGACAGTGTGGTTTAGAATCTGAACTATTTAGGTTGAGCAATTTAATTACTCGCAAAGGAATTTGGTTTAATTAGATTGTGAACATATCGAACTTGGAATTAAAGCTGGTTTAAACTGTTAGTAATTGCAAAGGAATTTGGATTGCTGCACTTAGACTTAGAGAATTCTCGCAAAGGAATTTGGTTAATTCTATATCTGTGTTTTGAGTTCTAGAACTGAGCTTAGTTAGATCTTGACTGAATGATTTATCTGCTTGTCTGATTTCCTGAGAACGCCCTAGACTTAGCGCCCTTAGTTTATTGCCTACAAACAACAACCTGCTACTTGTTTACTTTCTTGCTTGCTTTTTAGATAATTCAATACAATTTGCTTTTTGCTTTCTCCTAGTTTTAATCTCTTTATGTTCTTAATCCTATCGTTGCCTAGAGTCCTCGTGGATTCGATCCCTAAGTACTACAATTGATATACTGTGCACTTGCAGTTAGTATAGGATAAAACTCGAGACCTATCAAGTTTTTGGCGCCGTTGCCGGGGACTCTTAGAGTCTTTGATAGCTTCAAACTTAGGGTTTTTACTAGGATTTTTATTTTTTTCTTTTTGTTTACTGATTTTTCTTCTCTGTTTTCTCTCTGTCGCAGGTTTCGAAATCGCATAGCATCGACCGTTGCACTTCTTGTGTCGATCGACACTAGGCGATTGGAGTTGAATCGATCGTTGCACTGCTAGCATCGATCGTTGCTTGGCGATTACAGACGGTTTATGCAGACGCGTGATACCAGAAGTAATCCGAACACTAATCTCGTAAACCTCCAACTTGAAGAGCTTGCTAGACTAGAAAGGACTAACAGAAGAGTTAGAAGAACAAGGATGGTTGTTGAACGTGTGATCATAAAGCCTGATGCTCAAGGTACCCTCAGGGACCGACACAACAATCCTTACAATGCTGCTGGAGAACCTATAGATGCTGAAGGGAATGTCATCCCTGATCCTCCAGAGCAACCACAGCCGCATCAGGAGCAGAACCAAGGTCAAGGACAAGGCCAAGGTAGACAGATGGTTGTCCATGAGAGGACTTTAGCTGACTATAACCGTCCGGATGAGTTTCATGCTAACCGGTCAGCTCTTGTACTTCCTGAATTTGAGAGGAATGATTTTGAAATCAAAACCGTCTACTACTCTCTCCTGAAGCAGAAAGCCTTCCATGGCTCTCCAAGTGAGCAGCCAATGGATCACATAGATGAGTTTGAGGGCATAGTCACTGGAATAAAATACGATGGAGTTAATCAAGACTATCTGTTCCTCAAGCTTTTCCCCTACTCTCTAGCTGGAGATGCTGCAGCCTGGCTGAAACAAATTCCATCTGGGACGTTTGTTACTTGGGACGCTCTGAAGAGTGAGTTCCTGCGTCACTTCTATGATGATGCCCGCTCAGACCAGTCCAGACAGGACATTCTCACCTTTACCCAAGGTCCGACAGAACCTCTTAAGACAGCCTGGATGAGGTTTAAGAAGTACCAACGTGACTGCCCGCACCATGGATTCACTGAGGTAACGCTTTTAGGCATTTTCTTTAGAGGAATAGATCTTCCATATCAGAATGCGCTGGACAATTCTAGCAATGCCAACTTTAACACTAGGACTCCTGCTCAAGCTAAGCAGTTGATAGACAATCTGGTAAGCAGTAATAGCTGCAAGACCACTGATGAGAGAAGGAAGAAGTCCGGTGGAAAGATTGAGAATTTTGAAATAGCTGATATTAGATCTAAGTTGGACACTGTTTGCAATCTTCTAGCTGAGAAGAAAGCTGTCCACTTTGCTCAAGATGTTGAGATGATCAATGATGAAGGAGAAGAGCAGGAAGAGGATGTGAATTACATCGGAGGATCTGGTTTCCAGGGAAACAGGTTTGGTAATCAGTCTGGTAACAAGTTCTTCAATGGAGGACAGAAGAGCGCTTTCAACAGCAACCAAAACTCTTATGGGTTTGGACAGACTAGTGGATTTCAGAAGCCTTTCCAGCAAGGTAATCAGAGAACATATGGATCCTCCTCTTACCAAGCACCGCCTATAGCTACTACTCATGAGAGTAAGATGGAGGCTATGTTGGAACAGCTGCTGAAAGGTCAGACTAAGAATGCTGCAGACATCAACAAGAAGATAGGTACTGTCTATGAGGATCTGAACGGGAAATTTGAATACCTGAGCGCACATATGAAGGAGCTTGATGCTAAAGTTGCAAGAACTGCTGGGTATGTTCAGAGGGAAGATGGATATCTCCCTGGACGAACTGATGCTAATCCCAAGTATCAATGCAATGCAGTAACATTGAGAAGTGGTAAGGAGCTGTCTCCTGGCCAGAAAAAGCAATTGAGTGTTGAAGAACTCGTGGAAATTGAAGAATTGGAAGATGGGATCCGTGATATTCGCAATGCATCGATCAATGCTACTCAGCAACGGTCGTTGCAAAGCGAAAACGAAGAACCTGTCGTAACAAAATCGCCCAGCAACGATCGACACAACACCAGCGACGATCGACGCAAGGCGACTGCAGAGAGTTCAAAACCAGAGAAGCCGAAACAGTCGAGTGAAAGGGTTTACAAACCTAAAGTACCTTTTCCCAAAAATTCCAGGAAAGCTAAGAACGATAGACAGTATACCAAATGCAAGGAGATCATTAAAAAGGTGAAAGTCGAAGTGCCTTTGATTGGCTCTATGGAGACTTCTCCTGTAATGAGGAGATGTCTTAAGGATTTGCTTGTTGGTAAGTGGTCTGATGAGGAGAGTGTAATGTGTTGGAATTGTGTCCAGTAATCTCGGTACTGTCTCTAGAAAGTAAGAGTATGTCAATGATCAGACATAAGTCATATAATGCTGGGGGTCATGATGGCTTGCTAGAGTCCGCTCATGATCTATAAGTCTTGGACTTATTGCCTTTATTATATGATCCCATATGGGTCACACGCCTAAGCTAACAGGAAAATGTGTAGGAACGGTTTAGCAGAAGTACGGTAAAAGTGCTAGGCATTTACCGAACTTAGAGAGAGATTAATGGGTCTGATTAAATCCAAGGGATTTAATCAGAACTGAGAATTGGGCCCAAAAGCCCAAAAGGGAAAGAGAAGGTTTTTATAAACTAAAAGCCAAATCTCTTTCTCCTCTAACCCTAAAACCCAGCCGCGAGCCTCCTCTCTCTCTGCGCCTCCTCTCCTGCTCGGTCTAGCAGCCATTTCCTGTGAAGCGTGTGTGAACCTTTGGAGGATCCATCTCTCGGTGGTTCTGCTGATCTCTGACCTGTTCTCTCTCTTTCCGCTGCATAAACAGGTAAAAGGTGAGATCTATAATGTTTCTAATCAAGAGAACCTAGATCTGCATGTTTAGGACTGTTGAATCTGAGAATTGAATCTGGATTAACACCAAAACTTCCTTCAGTGGTATCAGAGCTATTGGTTCTGTGGTTTTTCTTGTTTAGATTCATGTTTAGGATTGTTTTTCTTGTTTAAGAAGTGTTTTGAATCAATCTACTGATAAGAGAAATCACTTAAGCAACAAGGAATTGAAACCTAAACATATTTGAAATCGCAAAAACCAAGCTATATGACTTGGATTGCGTCGGCCGAGTGATGATCCGATCAACCAAGCCGATCGCATGTATCGATCAAGGATCGATGGCGTGGATCGCGTTGGCCGGTCGGATCGATCGACCGTGAGGCGCAAGGCAGCTCGCTTGCGTCGCGTCCCGTCCGATCGCGGAGAGATGGGCCGATGATCGCATGGATCGTGCGATAGCCGATCGCATGGATCGCGCCTCGTCCCGATAGCATCGTCCCGCGATCGTCCCGCAACGTCCCGACCGTCCCTGTCCCGAGCGTCCCGATGGATCGTCCCGTCCGCTGCCGTCTCGATCTCGGATCGTTTTGCGTGCGGCTTGCGGCTGGGCATGGTGATCGTGGAGCTAGGTCACAACCATGAATGGTTCGTGACCAATTCGGTTCGGTTCGGTTTTAAAATTTGATTAAAAATTAATCGTCTCGGTTTAATAAACAGATTTAATAATTTTATTAAGTTCTGGTTAAACCGGGATAAGAAATCCAAAGTCGAAAAAATTGGATTTTGTGCCTAAACCAGGATTTTCTAATTTGATTTGGTTGGACCAAATAAATTGAGAAAATCCGGTTTAGTAAATAACCGGTTGACAATTGTGGTCATCGTAGTAATTAATTTTGGTTAGACCAATTTTAATGAACCAGACCGGTTATGTCATTTAATTGGACAATTGGGTTATGTCTTGGACATAGACCAATTCTTGGGCCTCGGGCCAAGAAGTTAAAACAATTGGGCCAATTATTTGAGTCTTTTCTTCAGAATTAATTTAAAATTTATTTTTATAAAAATTATAAAATCGATTTTAAATTAAAGTTTCCGAAATTTTGAAATTAGAAAGTTTCTTAAAATAGAAGTTTCTAGATTTGCAAGTTTTGGATTTTAAGAAATTTCTAAAGTTAGAAAGTTTCCGGTTTTAGAAAGTTTCCAATTTTAGAAAGTTTCCAAAAGTAGTAGGTTTCCCAAAATGGAAAGTTTCCAAAAATGGAAAGTTTCCCAAAATAGTAATCTTCTATTTTGGGATGAAATTTTAATAAACCTACGAACCTCAAATAATATCAAGCGTTGGATGTCTTGTCCAGGCTATGTCAGCTGTCGAAGCCCATTCAATTGTATTCATGGCCTTACAGTGTGAGGGTGTCTACTTTTGCGTGGATAAGACGGTTTGTGATTCATAAATGTCATTGGGAGTCCCAGACATTAATGATTACATGACTGTATAGTCTGGTTTTCTTGACTGGGCCATCGGGAGTCCCAGGCCTTGAGACATCAGAGTGGATTGGGCCTCGGGCCCAGATTCACAACCAAGAGTTATATCACGGATATAATTAGCCGATATAGGGCTTACCGATATAAGCTAAGATTGGGTGACGGCCAGTGGCCCACTTTGATCTTAGTTATATGTGGATCTTGGAATCATTATATTCTATTGAGGGTAACTTATGTTATTGAATATAATGCGTGATTAATCATATTAAGTATAATACAAGATTAATCATATTGAACATATTAACTAATAACCTTTTTATCTATATATTTCAGCTATGACTACTACAAGCACTCAAAACACATTCTCAATCCGGTCTGTTCTCGAGAAGGAGAAGCTGACTGGAACGAACTTCCTGACGTGGTCAAGGAACTTGAGGCTAGTCCTCAAGCAGGAGAAGAAGGATTATGTCCTTCGTGATCCCCTCCCCGAGAGGCCTGCTAACAATGCCGCCAGGACTCTGCATAATGCTTGGGAAAAGCATTCGTCAGATGAAAATGATGTGTATTGCCTGATGTTGGCGACAATGACTGCTGAGCTGCAAATGCAGTTCGAGAGTGTATTGTCACCCATCGAGATAATGGCAAGCCTGAAATCGCTTTTTCAGGAGCAAGCAAGGACTGAGAGGTTTCAGACTGTTAAGAACCTCTTAGACTGTAAGTTGGCTGCGAATGCGGCAGTGAGTCCTCATGTCTTGAAGATGATGGGTTATCTCGATCATCTTCAGAAACTCGACTGCCCTATCAGCCAGGAACTTGCCTGCGACATCATTCTGCAGTCATTACCTGCAAGCTATGATCAGTTCATTCTGAACTTTAACATGCATGGCTTGAGTAAGACATTGCCTGAGCTTCACGGAATGCTCAAGACTGCAGAGCCCAACTTGAGGAAAACCGCCAAGGACCCCAATGTGCTTATGGTGCAAAAGGGCAAGGGGTTTAAGAAATCCTCTGCTAAGGATAAGGGAAAGGCCAAGGCTGTCCAAGTCGCGGACAAGGACACGCCAAAGCCCAAGCCCAAGTCCAAGGCTGGGCCTACTGACATCTGCAGGTTCTGTAAAGAACCAGGGCATTGGAGGAGAGAATGTAAGAAATTCCAAGAAGGTCTAAAGGAATTGAAGAAGAAGACTCTCGAGACTTCTTCATCAGGTATTTTTGTTATAGAAGTTAATACAACTACTTCTGATAATACCTCATGGGTTATGGATACTGGTTGTGGGGCTCATATTTGTACTAATATGCAGGCACTCAGCAACAGTAGAAGGCTGAAGCAAGGACAAGTGGAGCTACGAGTTGGGAATGGAGCGAAAGTTCCTGCACTAGCTGTAGGCACATACTTGTTGTCTTTACCTTCGGGATTGATTTTAGAACTCAATAATTGTTATTTTGTACCTGCGATAAGTAGAAATATTATTTCAATTTCTTTGTTGGATTTGGAAGGTTATGATTTTTCAGTTAAGAATAAATTATGTTCCTTCAATCGCAACAATTTGTTCTATGGTTCTGCCCCTCTTACGAATGGGCTTTACATACTCGATCAATCCGCGCCAATTTATAACATTAATACCAAACGGTTCAAACCTAATGAGGAGAACCGAACGTTTCTATGGCATTGTCGTTTAGGGCACATCAGCGAGAAACGCATCAAGAGGCTCCATTCGAATGGACTTCTTGGCTCATTTGACTTTGAGTCATGTGAGAAATGCGAATCCTGCATGATGGGCAAAATGACACGGGCCCCCTTTAATAAACCTAACGAGAGGGCCAGTGACTTATTGGGCCTGATACACACTGACGTGTGTGGCCCAATGTCCACAAATGCAAGAGGAAACTATCAGTACTTCATTACCTTCACTGATGATTTCAGTAGGTATGGATATGTTTATTTAATGAAACATAAGTCTGAATCTTTTGAGAAGTTCAGAGAATTCCAAAATGAAGTACAGAACCAACTTGGCAAAAGCATTAAGGCTCTTCGGTCCGACCGAGGAGGAGAATACTTAAGCCAAGAATTCAGTGATCATCTAAGAGAGTGTGGGATCGTATCCCAACTCACTCCTCCCGGAACACCTCAATGGAATGGTGTGTCTGAGAGGAGAAATCAGACCTTATTGGATATGGTTCGATCTATGATGAGTCACACAGACCTTCCAATATCCCTTTGGGGATATGCTCTGCTAACAGCAGTGTTCACTCTAAATAGAGCGCCATCGAAAGCAGTAGCAAAGACACCATATGAATTATGGACTGGAGTGGCTCCAGTGCTGTCTTATCTTAGAATTTGGGGTTGTGAAGCATATGTCAAGAGATTAATCTCAGACAAGCTTACACCAAAGTCTGATAAATGCTACTTCATTGGTTATCCGAAGGAAACCAAGGCTTATTACTTCTATCTACGTTCCGAGAACAAGATCTTTGTTGCCCGGGATTGTAACTTTCTTGAGAGGGAGTTTCTCTCTAAGAAAGACAGTGGGAGTAAGGTACTGCTTGAAGAAATTCAAGATGAACAGGATACTGCTCAACCTAATGAGGAAGAGCAGCAGGAGGACCTACAAGAAATTGTAGAGCCTGAACCTGTAGTACCTGAAGTTCGAAGATCCGGGAGGATCCGTCACGAACCCGAGAGATATCAAGGATTCCTCGTGACTAACTGTCATGATCTTCTGATCATTGATGGTGATGAACCATCGAACTTCAATCAAGCCATGATGGGCCCAGATTCCTCGAAGTGGCGCAAGGCCACTGATTCTGAAATGGACTCCATGTCGGTCAACCAAGTGTTTTCGTTGGTTGACTTACCCGCTGGTGTAAAAGCCATCGAGTGCAAATGGATCTTCAAGAAGAAGATTGACGTGAATGGAAATGTCCAGATTTATAAAGCCAGGTTGGTGGCAAAAGGTTTCAGACAAGTTCACGGTGTGGATTACGATGTAACCTATTCACCAGTGGCTATGATGAAATCTATTCGGATTCTACTAGCAACTGCAGCTTTTCATGATTATGAAATTTGGCAGATGGACGTGAAAACCGCCTTCCTGAATGGAATTCTGGAAGAGGATGTGTATATGACGCAACCTGACGGTTACATAGATCCAAAGAATGCTGGGAAAGTATGCAAGCTTCATAAATCCATTTATGGATTGAAGCAAGCATCGAGGAGCTGGAATCTTCGTTTTGATGAAGCGATCAAGCAATTTGACTTCATCAGAAACGAAGAAGAACAATGCGTGTATAAGAAAACTAGTGGGAGCAAGATAGTATTTTTTATTCTGTATGTCGATGACATACTGCTTCTCGGAAACGACGTTCCAATGCTGAAGTCGGTAAAGGACTGGCTTGGAAGTTGTTTTTCCATGAAAGACATGGGTGAAGCCGCATACGTTCTTGGAATCAGGATCTACCGGGATAGATCTAGAAGGCTGATAGGCTTGTGTCAAGATTCATACATTGACAAAGTCCTACAAAGATTTAGCATGAAAGATTCCAAGAAGGGCTTCACGCCAATGGTACATGGCACAACGCTAAGCAAGAAGCAGAGCCCTACGACGGCTGCTGAGCTTGAGCGCATGAAGAATATTCCTTATGCATCTGCAATAGGATCTGTCATGTATGCCATGATCTGTACTCGTCCTGATGTTGCTTATGCATTGAGCATGACGAGTAGATACCAGTCAAATCCAGGTGAAAATCATTGGATTGCCGTAAAGAATATCCTGAAGTATCTAAGACATACTAAGGATAAGTTCTTGGTGTACGGTGGAAGTGATGTGCTTAAAGTCAGTGGATTCACGGACGCAAGTTTCCAGACAGACCAAGATGATTTCCGGTCACAGTCCGGTTATATCTTTTGTCTGAATGGCGGTGCAATCAGTTGGAGAAGCTCCAAGCAAGACACCGTTGCTGATTCCACTACAGAAGCTGAATATATCGCCGCCTCAGAAGCAGCGAAGGAAGCTGTTTGGATACGAAAGTTCATTATTGAACTAGGTGTGATACCAGATGCGGCTGAGCCTCTGGCACTGTTTTGTGACAACAATGGTGCTATTGCTCAGGCAAAGGAACCAAGATCACACCAGAAATCCAAGCATGTTCTAAGAAGATTTCACTTGATACGTGACATCATTAATAGAAAGGAAGTCAAGATCAGTCGAGTTCAGACAGATGATAACGTCGCTGATCCGTTGACAAAGCCACTCCCAAGGCCTAAGCTCGAGTTCCTGACTGAAGCTGTAGGCATTAGAGACATTGAAATGTAATCTAAATTTGAGTGGGAGTTTGAGGGCTTTATTTAGTTATTTGATATGTTCTTGTAAAACATTTTTATGTTTAATGAAATTATTATTTCAAGATTATTTTAACTGTGATGAAATAATCGTTCCAAAGTGATATAAACCATTTTATAGGTCATCGAAGTAAGTGACTTGATCTTGAGTCATCAAAGTCATTTAGCTTGATCATGAGACCCTATATTTGATAGATGGCTTATATCATTCAGTCCCTAGTCGAAGGTTGTTGAAATTGGAACACCAACAACCGTGTGAGACTAGATTGGTATGTGACTTATGACAAAGTCTCAGTGTGTCATAGATGCGCGGCATCAAAGTCAGTACATAGGTGTATGTGGGGTACATACGACCGGACTAGACCCGCTTATAAGAACTCTTCAGGATATTTATATCTGTGTCATAAGAGATTCTTACTACGACTATAGAGTATAGTCCTTAGACCTGAGTTCGCATGCATGTGACTGCACATGAACTGATGCGCTTTGATCATTGTCTAACGCTGTCGTTATGCGATAGTTATAAGGACCTTGTTTGGGTGTATTACGAAATGAGTAGTTTACAGTGATGGAACAAGACGGGATTTGTCCCTCCAATATAAATGGAGTGAATATCTCTAGGCCAATCGGAGATTTGAATACTGGAAAATGCATGGCCATGCTCAAACAGACTGTCCCGAGTCGTTTGGATTGTCAGTATCAAATCAGAGTCCGATGAACAAGATTAGGCTTTATAAGGATGACACTCATCTTGCCTTATGACTAATCGAGATATTGAGACAAAAGGATTATGAATACAGAGATTCCAGTACAAGTGAGAGATTGTTGGAATTGTGTCCAGTAATCTCGGTACTGTCTCTAGAAAGTAAGAGTATGTCAATGATCAGACATAAGTCATATAATGCTGGGGGTCATGATGGCTTGCTAGAGTCCGCTCATGATCTATAAGTCTTGGACTTATTGCCTTTATTATATGATCCCATATGGGTCACACGCCTAAGCTAACAGGAAAATGTGTAGGAACGGTTTAGCAGAAGTACGGTAAAAGTGCTAGGCATTTACCGAACTTAGAGAGAGATTAATGGGTCTGATTAAATCCAAGGGGTTTAATCAGAACTGAGAATTGGGCCCAAAAGCCCAAAAGGGAAAGAGAAGGGTTTTATAAACTAAAAGCCAAATCTCTTTCTCCTCTAACCCTAAAACCCAGCCGCGAGCCTCCTCTCTCTCTGCGCCTCCTCTCCTGCTCGGTCTAGCAGCCATTTCCTGTGAAGCGTGTGTGAACCTTTGGAGGATCCATCTCTCGGTGGTTCTGCTGATCTCTGACCTGTTCTCTCTCTTTCCGCTGCATAAACAGGTAAAAGGTGAGATCTATAATGTTTCTAATCAAGAGAACCTAGATCTGCATGTTTAGGACTGTTGAATCTGAGAATTGAATCTGGATTAACACCAAAACTTCCTTCATAATGATGATCACGGAGGTATGTAGTGCGGTAGTTCAGGACAGAATTCCTGAGAAGTTGAAAGATCCAGGGAGCTTTGTGTTGGATTGTGCCATCTACAGGGAAAGATTTGAAAGATCCCTATGTGATCTTGGTTCTAGTGTGAATCTTATGCCCTTCTCTGTAGCTAAGAGTGTTGGAATTGTGTCCAGTAATCTCGGTACTGTCTCTAGAAAGTAAGAGTATGTCAATGATCAGACATAAGTCATATAATACTGGGGGTCATGATGGCTTGCTAGAGTCCGCTCATGATCTATAAGTCTTGGACTTATTGCCTTTATTATATGATCCCATATGGGTCACACGCCTAAGCTAACAGGAAAATGTGTAGGAACGGTTTAGCAGAAGTACGGTGAAAGTGCTAGGCATTTACTGTACTTAGAGAGAATAAAACGGTTTAGCTACTCTGTGTCGATCGATACATAAGGTGTGTCGGTCGACACAGTGCGCGAATACCGTCGAGTTAATTGGTGTTTGGGCCAAATGGCCCAAACGGAACAGGACGAGTTTTGTGTCATAAAACTCGAGTTCAGACTGATTAACCCTAATCAACACAGCCGAAATCTCTCTCTCTCTGCGCCGAGTTCCCCTTGTGGTCTAGCAGCTGTTTCCTGTGAAAGCGTGTGTGAACCTTTGGAGGATTCATCCCTCGGTGTTTCTCTGATCTCAGACATACCATCCATTTCCGCTGCAAACAGGTATAAGGTGAGATCATCATTTGTTTCTATTCTGAGAAGAACCTAGATCGCATGTTTAGGTTGATATGAATCTAAGAATTGAATCAGGATCAACTAAACGTTCCTTCAGTGGTATCAGAGCTTTAGGTTCTGGTTTTTCTTGTTTAGATTCAATGTTTAGGATTGTTTTCTTGTTTAAAAGTGTTTTGAATCAACTACTGATAAGAGAAACTACTTAAGTAACAAGAATTGAAACCTAAACACACATTAAATCGCAGAAACCAAGCTATATGATTTGGTAGAATGCGATTTTCATAAGATTGAGAATCGGCTGGGATTGCATGTATCGATCAATACGATCGCATGGATCGGTCGATACAATTCGAAGATCGCATGGATCGATCGATACGATCGCATGGATCGGTCGATACAGTCTATCGGCTAACCCTGTTAACGTGTGAAAGCATCGATCGATACAGGATCGATGCAGGTTCGATATTAGTGCATCGACCGATGCGGTTGGTGCACATCGATCGACACGGTTAGGGTTTTGGCTCGGATCCGTGCATGCGTAAGAGCATCGATCGATACAGGATCGATGCACGATCGATGCAGGATCGATGCTGAGAGCATCGACCGATGTGGTTGATGGATCGATCGACACGGTTGGTCCATCGATCGACATGGTTGGTTTAAGGCTCGGTTTAATTTGATTAAAATTAATTCGTCCTGGTTTAATAAACAGATTTAATAATTTTATTAAGTCTGGTTAAACCGGGACAAGAAATCCAATGTCGAAAGAATTATTGGATTTAGTGCCTAAACCAGGATTTTCTAATTTGATTTGGTTGGACCAAATAAATTGAGAAAATCTGGTTTAGTAAATAACCGGTTGACAATTGTGGTCATCGTAGTAATTAAAATTTGGTTAGACCAATTTTAATGAACCAGACCGGTTATGTCATTTAATTGGACAATTGGGTCATGTCTTGGACATGGACCAGTTCTTGGGCCTCGGGCCAAGAAGTTAAAACAATTGGGCCAGTTATTTGAGTCTTTCTTCAGATTAATTTAAAATTTATTTTATAAAATTATAAAGTCGATTTTAAATTAAAGTTTCCGAAATTTTGAAATTAGAAAGTTTCTTAAATTAGAAGTTTCTGGATTTGCGGGTTTTGGATTTTAAAGAAATTTCTAAAGTTAGAAAGTTTCCGTTTTTAGAAAGTTTCCAATTTTAGAAAGTTTCCAAAAATAGTAGGTTTCCAAAAATGGAAAGTTTCCCGAAATAGTAATCTTCTATTTTGGGAATGATTTTTTAAATAAACCTACGAACCTCAAATAATATCGAGCGTTGGATGTCTTGTCCATTCTATGTCAGCTGTCGAAGCCCATTCAATTGTATTCATGGCCTTACAGTGTGAGGGTGTCTGCTTTTGCGTGGATAAGACGGTTTGTGATTCATAAATGTCATTGGGAGTCCCAGACATTAATGATTACATGACTGTATAGTCTGGTTTTCTTGACTGGGCCATCGGGAGTCCCGGGCCTTGAGACATCAGAGTGGATTGGGCCTCGGGCCCAGATTCACAACCAAGAGTTATATCACGGATATAATTAGCCGATATAGGGCTTACCGATATAAGCTAAGGTTTGGTGACGGCCAGTGGCCCACTTTAATCTTAGTTATATGTGGATCTTGGAATCATTATATTCTATTGAGGGTAACTTATGTTATTGAATATAATGCGTGATTAATCATATTAAATTTAATACGAGATTAATCATATTGAACATTTTAACTAATAACCTTTTTATCTATATATTTCAGCTATGACTAATACAAGCACACAAAACACATTCTCGATCCGGTCTGTTCTCGAAAAGGAGAAGCTGACTGGAACAAACTTCCTGACGTGGTCAAGGAACTTGAGGCTAGTCCTCAAGCAGGAGAAGAAGGATTATGTCCTTCGTGATCCTCTCCCCGAGAGGCCTCCTGCCAATGCCGCCAGGACTCTGCATAATGCTTGGGAAAAGCATTCGTCAGATGAAAATGATGCCTATTGCCTGATGTTGGTGACAATGACTCCGGAACTGCAAAAACAGTTCGAGAGTGTATTGTCACCCATCGAGATAATGGCAAGCCTGAAATCACTTTTTCAGGAGCAGGCTAGGACTGAGAGGTTTCAAACAGTTAAGAACCTCTTGGACTGCAAGTTGGCTGCGAATGCGGCAGTGAGTCCTCATGTCTTGAAGATGATGGGTTATCTCGATCATCTTCAGAAACTCGACTGCCCAATCAGCCAGGAACTTGCCTGCGACATCATTCTGCAGTCATTACCTGCAAGCTATGATCAGTTCATTCTGAACTTTAACATGCATGGCTTGAGTAAGACATTGCCTGAGCTTCACGGAATGCTCAAGACTGCGGAGCCCAATTTGAGGAAAACCGCCAAGGACCCAAATGTGCTTATGGTGCAGAAGGGCAAGGGGTTTAAGAAATCCTCTGCTAAGGATAAGGGAAAGGCCAAGGCTGTCCAAGTCGCGGACAAGGACACGCCAAAGCCCAAGCCCAAGTCCAAGGCTGGGCCAACTGACATATGCAGGTTCTGTAAAGAACCAGGGCATTGGAGGAGAGAATGTAAGAAATTCCAGGAAGGTCTAAAGGAATTGAAGAAGAAGACTTTTGAGACTTCTTCAACAGGTATTTTTGTTATAGAAGTTAATACAACTACTTCTGATAATACCTCATGGGTTATGGATACTGGTTGTGGGGCTCATATTTGTACTAATATGCAGGCACTCAGCAACAGTAGAAGGCTGAAGCAAGGACAAGTGGAGCTACGAGTTGGGAATGGAGCGAAAGTTCCAGCGCTAGCTGTAGGCACTTACTTGTTGTCTTTACCTTCGGGATTGATTTTAGAACTGAATAATTGTTATTTTGTACCTGCTATAAGCAGAAATATTATTTCAATTTCTTTGTTGGATTTGGAAGGTTATGATTTTTCAGTTAAGAATAAATTATGTTCCTGTAGGAAAGTTTAGACTCTTAGTTCAATTCTCAGATTAGTTGAACCTACTAAACATGCATTAGATCTAGGTGTTCTTATTTAGAAACATATGATCTCACCTTTTACCTGTTTGTTTGCAGCGGAATTGATGAACAGGTCAGAGATCAGCAGAACCACCAAGGGATGGATCCTCCAAAGGCTCACACACGCACACCGTCAGGAACAAGGCTGCTAGACCACAAGAGAGGAGGCGCAGA
Organism: Orychophragmus violaceus; assembly: GCA_030180135.1. NCBI lineage: Eukaryota > Viridiplantae > Streptophyta > Magnoliopsida > Brassicales > Brassicaceae > Orychophragmus > Orychophragmus violaceus. The sequence continues at coordinate 39,425,456 of CM058240.1, forward strand.
GAGAGAGGAGGCTGGCGCAGGAGGCTGAGAAAATTAGAGAACTTTTAGGTCAAGTTTTATTCATTAAAACTCCCTTTAGTTCTCATGGGCTTTTGGGCCCAATTCTCAGTTCTAATTAAATCCCATGGATTTAATCAGGCCCTTTAGTCTCTCTTAGTACAGTAAATGCCTAGCACTTTTACCGTACTTCTGCTAAGCCGTTCCTACACATTTTCCTGTTAGCTTAGGCGTGTGACCCATATGGGATCATACAATAAAGGCAATAAGTCCAAGACTTATAGATCATGAGCGGACTCTAGCAAGCCATCATGACCCCCAGCATTGTATGACTTATGTCTGATCATTGACATACTCTTACTTTCTAGAGACAGTACCGAGATTACTGGACACAATTCCAACAATCTCCCACTTGTACTGGAATCTCTGTATTCATAATCCCTTTCGTCTCAATATCTCGATTAGTCATAAGGCAAGATTAGTGTCATCCTTATAAAGCCTAATCTTGTTCATCGGACTCTGATTTGATACTGACAATCCAAACGACTCGGGACAGTCCGTTTGAGCGTGGCCACGCATTTTCCAGTATTCAAATCTCCGAATGGCCTAGAGATATTCACTCCATTTATATTGGAGGGACAAATCCCGTCTTGTTCCATCACTGTAAACTATTCATTTCATAATACACCCAAACAAGGTCCTTATAACTATCGCAGAAGGACAGCGTTAGACAATGATCAAAGCGCATTAGTTCATGTGCAGCCACATGCATGCGAACTCAGGTCTAAGGACTATACTCTATAGTCGTAGTAAGAATCTCTTATGACACAGATATAAATATCCTGAAGAGTTCTTATAATCGGGTCTTGTCCGGTCGTATGTTCCCCAACATACACCTATGTACTGACTTTGATGCCGTGCATCTATGACACACTGAGACTTTGTCATAAGTCACATACCAATCTAGTCTTACACGGTTGTTGGTGTTCCAATTTCAACAACCTTCGACTAGGGACAGGATGATATAAGCCATCTATCAAATATAGGGTCTCATGATCAAGCTAAATGACTTTGATGACTCAAGATCAAGTCACTTACTTCGATGACCTATAAAATGATTTATATCACTTTGGAACGATTATTTCATCACAGTTAAAATAATCTTGAAATAATAATTTCATTAAACATCTTAAAATGTTTTACTAGAACATATCAATAACTAAATAAAGCCCTTTACTAACTCCCACTGAAATCAAGACAGTATCTTAATTTCATTTATCCTACAGCAACAGTCCGTGACTCGTGCTTAGGCCTAAGGAGTGGCTTCGTTAATAGATTAGCAACGTTCTCATTCGTTGAAACTCGCTGATCTACTTAACATCTCTGTCATTTATTTTATGGAATAGGTTATACCTACCCACAAAGTGTTTGGAATGTCATTTATTTTATGGAATAGGTTATACCTACCCACAAAGTGTTTGGACCTCTGATGTGCAGCTAGTCTCATCTATGCTGGAATCACATCAAGTTCAGTGACGAACTCTTCTTTCCAAACAACCTCTTTCGCCGCTTTCCAAGCTGCGAAATGTTCAGCTTAAGTCATGGAGTCAGCAACAGTGCCTTGCACCGCCAGATAGACACAAGATGTAACCGGACTGTGACCGGAAATCATCTTTGTCCATTGGAAACTTGCCTTTCAGACTCTATCGACTTTGTAGCACCTCACTTTCTCCTTTACCTAAAGAATCTTTTCTTTAGCATTCCTCAAATACTTTAGAATATTCTTTACGGCAATCCAGTGATTCTTTGCTGGATTTGACTGGTCTCTACTTGTTTTGCTTAACATTAAAGCAACATCAAAACAAGTACGTGTCATGGCAGACATGATAGACCCAATTGCCGTCGCATATGAATCCTATCCATGCATTCAAGCTCAGCAGTTATCGTAGGACACTGCTTCTTGCTTAACGTATTGCCATGTGACATTGGCATAAAACCCTTCTTGGAATGCTGAAAACGTGTAGGACTTTGTCAATTTAAGAATCCTGACTTTGTCCTACCAGCTCTTCTGGATCTCTACCTTTAGATCCAGAATCCAAGACTTTCGTGGCTTTACCCATGTCAATCACAAAAACCAACTCCCAAGCCAGTCCTTTACCGACTGCAGTATTGGGACGTTTTATCCGAGAATCAGTATGTCATTTGACATACATTATGAGAAATGCAATATCGCTCCCACTAATCTATTAGTAAACGCACAGTTCCAATTCGTTCCTGTTCCATCTCCGATATGTTTGCTTTCATCCATGAATGGATTAATGAAGCTAACTTACACTTAGTGTAATTTTTGGAGTCTTGGCTCACATTCGCTTCTTTGAACTTCGCAGGTACGTCGCTTTCAATGATCATCAGATCATGCGAACTTTCAATGATCATCAGTTTCTACTAATTCGAGAATTCACTCTCGAATTAGTGACTGATTCTTTCATATCTGCGAATTTCAGGCTCCACAGGTGTAGATTCTACAGTAATCTGTAAATCCATCCGCTGCTCTCCCTTAACAGGTTAAGCAGCCTCCTGTATTTCTCGAATTTCTTCGAGTTGTACTTTTATTCCCACTGTTCTTCTTGGAAAGTAACTTCCCTTCTTAGAAAACAGAATGGTCGTAAAAGTACCGAGCCTTGGTTTCCTTAAGAAAACTTCGAGTTATGCTTTTACTCCCACTGTTCTTCTTGGAAAATAACTTCCCTTCTTAGAAAACAGATTGGACGTAAAAGTAACAAGCCTTAGTTTCTCTAGGACAACCAGCGAAATAGCACAACTACAAATACTCAGTAAAGACAAATTTGGATTGATTCCAATCCACATTAACGTGGTGTCTTTCAACTGATATTTGTGGAACTGTTTCTGCGTAAACTTAGATATTTTAGAGCGTTATTCTTAAATAATATCATGGAAGATTCGTGTGACTCATCTTTAATCATTTCTAATAAGATCTGATTCTTTCTCACAGAAACACCTTCAGGTTTTCAGGAGAAATGAGCTGTGAAACGATTTCACACTTCATTCAGATGATCACACCATTAATGACTCAAGTATTCTCACTCAGGATCTAATCCAGAGTCTTAATACTTTTGTCACTCAGATTCTATACCTCATTCCGACTTGTGTCTCATCAAATGAACACAGTCTTACTCACTGAATTAATCAGTCGAGACAATGAAGTACAAGAAAATTTTCTCTGGCATTACTGCTCATCGGACCACATACATGAGTATGTTCAATCTCCAATAAGCCTTTGGGCCTTTCTCTAGCTCGGCTAAGATGGGCCCTTTGTCTTTTGGTCTAGTAAGCAGAATTCAAGTCTCATAAGACATCGTATCAAATGAGCCCAATAGTCCATAACTATGGGATTTCTGAATCCGACTTACTCTCTGTGACCAAGACATTTATGCCAAGAAAATCAGGTTTAATTCATCAGATTTAAACCAATTTGGTATTTATGTTACATTTAGGCACTCTTTGGTTCAAGTTATAAAACCCATTCCTTGAATAGGGTGCTACAATTAATATTTCATTAAGATCAAAAGAACAAAACCTTGTCTTTTATCAAAATAAAATCATTCAAATTCTTACAAGAAAATGAAAGACTACTCTGCTTAAAGCAGGTACATTGTAGCAATTACTTAATACAAAACCAAGCCTCGAAGGCATCTACAAGTGAAAAACCCTATGACTGAGGCAGCATCCATAGCTCCTTCCAGACATGCAGTTCCACTTGCCCTTCCTTCAACGTTCTACTGTTGCTTAGGCTCTGCATATTACAACAAATATCAGTGCCACAACCAGTATCCAATACCTGCAAGGTAGAACTTGAAGTAATAACATGAATACCTGAGGAAGTAGTCTCATACATTAACTTCAACTCCTCATCGTCTTCCATGAATTTTATGCAATCTCTCTTCCAATGCCCTGTCTCTTTACAGTAGCAGCACTTACCAACGTAAGAGGTATCTGACTTGGGCTCGGAAGACACACGCTTGCCATGATTCATAATCTGGACAACTTTGTCTTCACCCTTGTCAATACTAGGTTTAATAAACCTACCCTTCACGTTTGGCTCAACCGTTTTGAGCATATCATGCAGTTCAGTCAACGTCTTCGTTAAGCCTTTCTTGATATAGTTCCTTCTGAACTTATCATAGCTTGACGGTAGTGACTGCAGAATGATCTCAGTTGCCAATTCTTGGCTAACTGGATAATCCAGTTTCCTCAGGTTATCAATATAACCTATCATTTTACTGACATGAGGACTCACGGGATTATCATTTGGTAGCTTGCAGCTAGTGAGAGATTTAACCAACTGGTATCTCTCCACTCTTATCTGCTCCTGAAATTTCAATTTCAGGCTGCTGATCATCTCTATTGGCGACTCCATGTTCTCATATTGCTCCCGCAAGTCTGAGTCCATGGTAGCCAATATCAGACCACGCACATCTACCGTATCATTATAATGCTTATTCCAAGCATTATATACTGCATGGGAGGCATTGGACCCGATCCTTACGGGGAGAGCTCTCTCAAGAACATAGTCCTTTCTCTCCTGTCTGAGGACTAGCCTCAGGTTCCGCGACCAAGTCAAGAAATTTGATCCGTTCAGCTTATCCATCTCAAGGATAGATCGGATCGAGAAAGTGTTTTGATTGTTTGTGCTAGTCATAACTGAAATATAAGATAAAAGGATTTTAGTTATATGTTCAAAATGATTAATCTCGTATTAAAGTATAATATGATTAATCATGCATTATATTCAATAACCTAAGTTACCCTCAATAGAATATAATGATTCCAAGATCCACATATAACTAAGATCAAAGTGGGCCACTGGCCGTCACCCAACCTTAGCTTATATCGGTAAGCCCTATATCGGCTAATTATATCCGTGATATAACTCTTGGTTGTGAATCTGGGCCCGAGGCCCAATCCACTCTGATGTCTCAAGGCCCGGGACTCCCGATGGCCTAGTCAAGAAAACCGGACTATACAGTCATGTAATCATTAATGTCTGGGACTCCCAATGACATTTATGAATCACAAACCGTCTTACCCACGCAAAAGCAGACATCCTCACACTGTAAGGCCATGAATGCAATTGAATGGGCTTTGACAGCTGACATAGCCCGGACAAGACATCCAACGCTTGATATTATTTGAGGTTTGTAGGTTTATTAAAATCATTCCCAAAATAGAAAATTACTATTTCGGGAAACTTTCTATTTATGGAAACCTACTATTTTTGGAAACTTTCTAAAATTGGAAACTTTCTAAAACCGGAAACTTTCTAACTTTAGAAACTTCTTTAAAAATCCAAAACCCGCAAATTCAGAAACTTCTAATTTTGGAAACTTTCTAATTTCGAAATTTCGGAACTTTATAAAATTTAAAATCGAATTTCATAATTTTATTTTATAAAATAAGTTTTAAATTTAAATCTGAAGAATGACTCAATTAATGGCCCAATTGTTTTAACTTCTTGGCCCGAGGCCCAAGAATTGGTCCATGTCCAAGACATGACCCAATTGTCCAATTAATTGACATAACCGGTCTGGTTCATTAAAACTGGTCTAACCAAGTTTCAATTACTACGATGACCACAATTGTCAACCGGTTATTTACTAAACCGGATTTTCTCAATTTATTTGGTCCAACCAAATCAAATTAGAAATCCTGGTTTAGGCACTAAATCCAATAATTCTTTCGACATTGGATTTCTAATTCTGGTTTAACCAGACTTTAATAAAATTATTAAAATCTGTTTATTAAACCAGAACGTATCAATTTTAATTAAAATCTTAAACCGAGCCTTGAACCGAACCGAATTAGTCACGAACCAAACCGAGTTGGACGTGACCTAATTTCCAGCCGCTCAGCCGCGAGCCGTTCGATCCGAGATCGGGGACGGTCGGGACGAAACCAACCGGACGGACGGACGGGACAGGGACGGCTCACCGGACGGACGCACGCGACCGGATGGACGCTCGGCTGGGACGCGATCGGGACGAGTGATCGGTCGTGACGCGACGATCGATCGCGATCGTATGAACCGATCCGATCCGACCATCGCGCGTCCGACCCGCTCTCTCCATCCGACCGGCCAACTCTCCGACCGTCCACCTTCGCCCGCCCGGTTTCTCGGCCGTGATCTCTAACCAGCCAAGCCGGTTGATCATCCTTGGCCAATCAACAAAACCCGAGTCATATAGCTCGGTTTTGTGATATCAATTGTTTGTTTAGGATTTAATTCAGTTTCTTATGTGTTTTTCTTATCAGTAATGGATTCAAAACACATCTAAACAGATTTAAACAACCTAAACAATGAATCTAAAACAAGAAAACCTAAGAACCAATGGCTCTGATACCACTGTAGGAAAGTTTAGACTCTTAGTTCAATTCTCAGATTAGTTGAACCTACTAAACATGCATTAGATCTAGGTGTTCTTATTTAGAAACATATGATCTCACCTTTTACCTGTTTGTTTGCAGCGGAATTGATGAACAGGTCAGAGATCAGCAGAACCACCAAGGGATGGATCCTCCAAAGGCTCACACACGCACACCGTCAGGAACAAGGCTGCTAGACCACAAGAGAGGAGGCGCAGAGAGAGAGGAGGCTGGCGCAGGAGGCTGAGAAAATTAGAGAACTTTTAGGTCAAGTTTTATTCATTAAAACTCCCTTTAGTTCTCATGGGCTTTTGGGCCCAATTCTCAGTTCTAATTAAATCCCATGGATTTAATCAGGCCCTTTAGTCTCTCTTAGTACAGTAAATGCCTAGCACTTTTACCGTACTTCTGCTAAGCCGTTCCTACACATTTTCCTGTTAGCTTAGGCGTGTGACCCATATGGGATCATACAATAAAGGCAATAAGTCCAAGACTTATAGATCATGAGCGGACTCTAGCAAGCCATCATGACCCCCAGCATTGTATGACTTATGTCTGATCATTGACATACTCTTACTTTCTAGAGACAGTACCGAGATTACTGGACACAATTCCAACAGTTCCTTCAATCGCAACAATTTGTTCTATGGTTCTGCCCCTCTTATGAATGGGCTTTACATACTCGATCAATCCGCGCCAATTTATAACATTAATACCAAACGGTTCAAACCAAATGAGGAGAACCGAACGTTTCTATGGCATTGTCGTTTAGGGCACATCAGCGAGAAACGCATCAAGAGGCTCCATTCGAATGGACTTTTTGGCTCATTTGACTTTGAGTCATGTGAGAAATGCGAATCCTGCATGATGGGCAAAATGACACGGGCCCCCTTTAATAAACCTAATGAGAGGGCCAGTGACGTATTGGGCCTGATACACACTGATGTGTGTGGCCCAATGTCCACAAATGCAAGAGGAAACTATCAGTACTTCATTACCTTTACTGATGATTTCAGTAGGTATGGATATGTTTATTTGATGAAACATAAGTCTGAATCTTTTGAGAAGTTCAGAGAATTCCAAAATGAAGTACAGAACCAACTTGGCAAAAGCATTAAGGCTCTTCGGTCCGACCGAGGAGGAGAATACTTAAGCTAAGAATTCAGTGATCATCTGAGAGAGTGTGGGATCGTATCCCAACTCACTCCTCCTGGAACACCTCAATGGAATGGTGTGTCTGAAAGGAGAAATCGGACCTTATTGGTGGATATGGTTCGATCTATGATGAGTCACACAGACCTTCCAATATCCCTTTGGGGATATGCTCTGCTAACAGCAGTGTTCACTCTAAATAGAGCGCCATCGAAAGCAGTAGCAAAGACACCATATGAATTATGGACTGGAGAAGTTCCAGTGCTGTCTTATCTCAGAATTTGGGGTTGTGAAGCCTATGTCAAGAGATTGATCTCAGACAAGCTTACACCAAAATCTGACAAATGCTATTTCATTGGTTATCCACGGGAAACCAAGGCTTATTACTTCTATCTACGTTCCGAGAACAAGATCTTTGTTGCCCGGGATTGTAACTTTCTTGAGAGGGAGTTTCTCTCTAAGAAAGACAGTGGGAGTAAGGTACTGCTTGAAGAAATTCAAGATGAACAGGATACTGCTCAACCTAATGAGGAAGAGCAGCAGGAGGACCTACAAGAAATTGTAGAGCCTGAACCTGTAGTACCTGAAGTTCGAAGATCCGGGAGGATCCGTCACGAACCCGAGAGATATCAAGGATTCCTCGTGACTGACTGTCATGATCTTTTGATCATTGATGGTGATGAACCATCGAACTTCAATCAAGCCATGATGGGCCCAGATTCCTCTAAGTGGCGCAAGGCCACTGATTCCGAAATGGACTCCATGTCGGTCAATCAAGTGTTTTCGTTGGTTGACTTACCCGCTGGTGTAAAAGCCATCGAGTGCAAATGGATCTTCAAGAAGAAGATTGACGTGGATGGAAATGTCCAGATTTATAAAGCCAGGTTGGTGGCAAAAGGTTTCAGACAAGTTCACGGTGTGGATTACGATGAAACCTATTCACCAGTGGCTATGATGAAATCTATTCGGATTCTACTAGCAACTGCAGCTTTTCATGATTATGAAATTTGGCAGATGGACGTGAAAACCGCCTTCCTGAATGGAATTCTGGAAGAGGATGTGTATATGACACAACCTGACGGTTACATAGATCCAAAGAATGCTGGAAAGGTATGCAAGCTTCATAAATCCATTTATGGACTGAAGCGAGCATCGAGGAGCTGGAATCTTCGTTTTGATGAAGCGATCAAGCAATTTGACTTCATCAGAAACGAAGAAGAACAATGCGTGTATAAGAAATCTAGTGGGAGCAAGATAGTATTTCTTATTCTGTATGTCGATGACATACTGCTTCTCGGAAACGACGTTCCAATGCTGAAGTCCGTAAAGGACTGGCTTGGAAGTTGTTTTTCCATGAAAGACATGGGTGAAGCCGCATACGTTCTTGGAATCAGGATCTACCGGGATAGATCTAGAAGGCTGATAGGCTTGTGTCAAGATTCATACATTGACAAAGTCCTACAAAGATTCAGCATGAAGGATTCCAAGAAGGGCTTCACGCCGATGGTACATGGCACAACGCTAAGCAAGAAGCAGAGCCCTACGACGGCTGCTGAGCTTGAGCGCATGAAGAATATTCCTTATGCATCTGCAATAGGATCTGTCATGTATGCCATGATCTGTACTCGTCCTGATGTTGCTTATGCATTGAGCATGACGAGCAGATACCAGTCAAATCCAGGTGAAAACCATTGGATTGCCGTAAAGAATATCTTGAAGTATCTAAGACATACTAAGGATAAGTTCTTAGTGTACGGTGGAAGTGATGTGCTTAAAGTCAGTGGATTCACGGACGCAAGTTTCCAGACAGACCAAGATGATTTCCGGTCACAGTCCGGTTATATCTTTTGTCTGAATGGCGGTGCAATCAGTTGGAGAAGCTCCAAGCAAGACACCGTTGCTGATTCCACTACAGAAGCTGAATATATCGCCGCCTCAGAAGCTGCGAAGGAAGCTGTTTGGATACGAAAGTTCATTATTGAACTAGGTGTGATACCAGATGCGGCTGAGCCTCTGGCACTGTTTTGTGACAACAATGGTGCTATAGCTCAGGCAAAGGAACCAAGATCACACCAGAAATCCAAGCATGTTCTAAGAAGATATCACTTGATACGTGACATCATTAATAGAAAGGAAGTCAAGATCAGCCGAGTTCAGACAGATGATAACGTCGCTGATCCGTTGACGAAGCCACTCCCAAGGCCTAAGCTCGAGTTTCTGACTGAAGCTGTAGGCATTAGAGACATAGAAATGTAATCTAAATTTGAGTGGGAGTTTTGAGGGCTTTTATTTAGTTATTTGATATGTTCTTGTAAAACATTCTTATGTTTAATGAAATTATTATTTCAAGATTATTTTAACTGTGATGAAATAATCGTTCCAAAGTGATATGAACCATTTTATAGGTCATCGAAGTAAATGACTTGATCTTGAGTCATCGAAGTCATTTAGCTTGATCATGAGACCCTATATTTGATAGATGTTTATATCATCTCGTCCCTAGTCGAAGGTTGTTGAAATTGGAACACCAACAACCGTAAGAGACTGGATTGGTACGTGACTTATGACAAAGTTTCAGTGTGTCATAGATGCGCGGCATCAAAGTCAGTACATAGGTGTATGTTTGGGAACATACGACCGGACAAGACCCGCTTATAAGAACTCTTCAGGATATTTATATCTGTGTCATAAGAGATTCTTACTACGACTATAGAGTATAGTCCTTAGACCTGAGTTCGCATGCATGTGACTGCACATGGACTGATGCACTTTGATCATTGTTTAACGCTATCGTTCTGCGATAGTTATAAGGACCTTGTTTGGGTACATTATGAAATGAATAGTTTACAGTGATGGAACAAGACGGAATTTGTCCCTCCAATATAAATGGAGTGAATATCTCTAGGCCAATCGGAGATTTGAATAATGGAAAATGCATGGCCATGCTCAAACGGACTTTCCCGAGTCGTTTGGATTGTCAGTATCAAATCAGAGTCCGATGAACAAGATTAGGCTTTATAAGGATGACACCAATCTTGCCTTATGACTAATCGAGATATTGTGACAAAAGGATTATGAATACAGAGATTCCAGTACAAGTGGGAGATTGTTGGAATTGTGTCCAGTAATCTCGGTACTGTCTCTAGAAAGTAAGAGTATGTCAATGATCAGACATAAGTCATATAATACTGGGGGTCATGATGGCTTGCTAGAGTCCGCTCATGATCTATAAGTCTTGGACTTATTGCCTTTATTATATGATCCCATATGGGTCACACGCCTAAGCTAACAGGAAAATGTGTAGGAACGGTTTAGCAGAAGTACGGTAAAAGTGCTAGGCATTTACTGTACTTAGAGAGAATAAAACGGTTTAGCTACTCTGTGTCGATCGATACATAAGGTGTGTCGGTCGACACAGTGCGCGAATACCGTCGAGTTAATTGGTGTTTGGGCCAAATGGCCCAAACAGAACAGGACGAGTTTTGTGTCATAAAACTCGAGTTCAGACTGATTAACCCTAATCAACACAGCCGAAATCTCTCTCTCTCTGCGCCGAGTTCCCCTTGTGGTCTAGCAGCTGTTTCCTGTGAAAGCGTGTGTGAACCTTTGGAGGATTCATCCCTCGGTGTTTCTCTGATCTCAGACATACCATCCATTTCCGCTGCAAACAGGTATAAGGTGAGATCATCATTTGTTTCTATTCTGAGAAGAACCTAGATCGCATGTTTAGGTTGATATGAATCTAAGAATTGAATCAGGATCAACTAAACGTTCCTTCAAAGAGACTTGGAATGACTGACTTCTTGCCAACTAGGATCTCACTAGTTTTAGCAGACAGAACAATTAAAATCCCTGAAGGAGTACTAGAAGATGTGCCTATAATGATTGTTAAATGTGTGATACCTACTGATTTTGTGGTTCTGCAGTATGGAGAGGAACCGAAGGATCCACTGATTTTGGGCAGGCCCTTCTTAGCTACTGCTGGTGCGATGATTGACTGCCAAGGAGGTAGAATAATTCTGAATGTGGGTGATCTGAAGATGAGTTTTGATATGGACAAACTGGTGAAGAGACCAACCATCGACGGACAGACCTTCTATGTGGACACACTGGGTGATTTGGCTGCAGAATACTTTCACAAGTCACATGCTGAAGATCCACTGGAAAGAGCTTAACTGAGCTCTATAATGGAGCTGGAACACCTACAAGACGAGCCTGCAATCTGCTATGCAAAACTGATAGATTCTGCTGAGCAAGTGATGAAGTTAGAAGTGTCTTCCGCGACGTTGCATCGATCGACACAACCTTCGCATCGATCGTTGCAAGTGGACAGAGATTGAGCAGAGGAAAAAGCTCCAAAAATTGAACTGAAACAACTTCCATCGGGGCTAAGGTACGCGTTTCTTGGACCTAATTCAACTTATCCAGTGATTGTTAATGCTAGTTTGAACAACGCAGAGCTCACTTTACTGCTAAGCAAGCTGCGCAAGCATCGCAAAGCTCTTGGCTATTCTCTTGATGACATTTCAGGTATCTCTCCGGAGCTGTGTATGCATCGGATACATCTTGAGGACGAGTCTAAGACATCTGTTGAGCATCAGAGAAGGCTTAATCCTAATCTACAGGAAGTGGTTAAGAAGGAGATTATGAAACTCCTAGATGCTGGGATCATCTATCCTATTTCAGACAGTGATTGGGTGAGTCCAGTCCATGTAGTGCCTAAAAAGGGCGGAGTTACAGTTGTGAAGAATGAGAAGAATGAGCTGATCCCTACTAGGACTGTGACTGGACACAGGATGTGCATAGATTACAGGAAACTCAATGCTGCAACAAGGAAGGATCATTTCCCTTTACCCTTCATTGATCAGATGTTGGAGAGGTTAGCAAATCACCCTTACTATTGCTTCCTCGATGGATACTCAGGTTTCTTTCAGATTCCTATCCATCAGAGGATCAGGGAAAGACCACCTTCACTTGTCCATATCGCACATTTGCTTACCGTAGGATGCCTTTTGGACTTTGCAATGCACCAGCTACTTTCCAGAGATGCATGATGTCCATATTCACTGATATGATTGAGGACTTTATGGAAGTATTTATGGATGACTTCTCAGTCTATGGATCATCTTATAATGAGTGCTTGGATAATCTGTGTAAGGTACTGACTAGATGCGAAGAAAAGCACTTGGTTCTTAATTGGGAGAAGTTCCATTTCATGGTCAGAGATGGCATTGTACTTGGACATAAAGTGTCTGAAGCAGGAATTGAAGTAGACCGCTCTAAGATTGAGGTAATGATCAACCTTCAGGCGCCTGATTCTGTAAAGTCTATAAGAAGCTTTCTTGGACATGCTGGTTTCTATAGACGGTTCATCAAGGAATTCAGTAAGATTGCCAGACCACTAACTGCCTTGCTATGTAAGGATACCAAATTTGAGTTCAATGCAGATTGTCAGACTGCATTTGAACAGATTAAGCAAGCATTAGTGAGTGCTCCAATAGTTCAGCCACCAGATTGGGGTCTACCTTTTGAGGTTATGTGTGATGCAAGTGACTATGCTGTAGGAGCTGTTCTGGGGCAGAAGAAGGATAGAAAGCATCATGCTATCTATTATGCTAGTAGGACACTAGATGATGCACAAAGAAACTATGCCACTACAGAGAAGGAGCTGTTGGCTGTTGTCTTTGCATTTGAGAAGTTCCGCCCCTATCTTGTTGGCTCCAAGGTGATTGTACACACTGATCATTCAGCCCTGAAGTATCTGATGCAGAAGAAAGATGCTAAGCCAAGATTGTTGAGATGGATCCTGTTGCTTCAGGAGTTTGACATTGAAGTGAGGGACAAGAAGGGGGTTGAGAATGGAGTTGCTGATCATCTTTCAAGGATGCTGGTTGAGGAAGACGTGCCTATTAATGATTACTTGCCTGAGGAAAACGTCAATATGATCGGGACAGTGTTTCAGACAGATTTGGGCAAAAATCTGCAAAACTGTCGGATAAATCGCACTGCGTCGATCGATGCCACATCTGTGACGATCGATGCAGGTGTCGAGGATGCGACGATCAATGCAACCTTATGCGACGATCGTTGCAATGCGGAAACAGAACCATAACCTTTCACGATACAAATTGGAGACTATGTCTTCGAGGTAGGTGCTGTCGCAACCACTACTCGACCCTGGTACGCGGATATAGCTAATTACCTGGCCGCAGAGACTGAACCAGATGATTTGAAGGGGTATGCAAAGAAGAAGTTCTTCAGGGAGCTCAGAAGATACTACTGGGATGAGCCTTATCTCTACAAACACTGTTCGGATGGTCTCTACAGGAGATGCGTTGCTGAATCAGAGGTTCCATACATCCTATTCCACTGTCATGGATCAGATTATGCTGGACATTTTGCTACTTTCAAGACTGTGTCTAAGGTTCTGCAAGCAGGTTTCTGGTGGCCTACGATGTTTAAAGACACACATTCTTTTTTCTCCCAATGTGATGTCTGTCAAAGGAGAGGGAAAATCAGTAAGAGGCATGAGATGCCTCAGAACTTCATTCTTGAGGTTGAGGTTTTTGATTGCTGGGGCATAGACTTTATCGGTCCTTTTCCCTCATCCTATGGGAATAAGTTTATCTTGGTTGCTGTGGACTATGTATCTAAGTGGGTAGAAGCAATAGCTAGTCCAACCAATGATTCTTCAGTGGTCATTAAGCTGTTTAAGACCATCATATTCCCTAGATTTGGAGTACCTCGGATTGTGATTAGTGATGGAGGATCCCACTTTATTAATAAGGTCTTTGAGAAGCTCCTAAGAAAGCATGGAGTTCATCACCGAGTTGCTACTCCTTATCACCCTCAGACTAGTGGACAAGTTGAGGTCTCTAATAGACAGATCAAGGAGATCTTAGAAAAGACAGTTGGGAAGACAAGGAAGGATTGGGCAGCAAAGCTAGATGATGCACTATGGGCTTACCGGACTGCATGTAAGACACCTCTTGGGACCACTCCATTCCATCTTCTGTATGGAAAAGCATGTCATCTGCCAGTGGAGCTTGAGCACAAAGCAGCATGGGCTGTAAAACAGATGAACTTTGATCTTAAGTCTGCTGCAGAGAGGAGATTGGTGCAGCTTAATGAGTTAGATGAGATTATACATCTTGCCTATGAGAACTCAAAGCTGTACAAAGAGAGGACTAAGGCCTATCATGACAAAAAGATTGTCTCCAGACAGTTTGCACCAAATGATCAGGTACTTTTGTATAACTCACGATTGCATTTGTTTCCAGGTAAGCTGAAATCAAGGTGGTCTGGTCCTTTCAAGATCAAAGAGGTGCGTCCCTACGGAGCTATTGTTCTAATCAGTAAGGAAGGTAATGATTTCACTGTGAATGGACAGAGGCTGAAACACTATTGGGCTAAAGCCGAGATTCCAGTAGGTCAGATTCTGCCTCTGGATGATGCACCCTCTGCCTAGATCATCTGAAACGTCAAGCTTTTGACGTTAAAAGAGCGCTGAGTGGGAGGCAACCCACTGTTTCATTTTTGCATTTTTATTTTTGGTGTTTTTAGGATTTTACGTTTTGGTTTTGGTTTTGGTGAGTTTTTGTCTGCTGGTCTCGGCCAAATCGCAATGCGTCGATCGACACAAGTTGCGGTCCTGAGCAACACGAAAGAAATCACATTGCAGCGATCGTTGCGGTCCTGAGCAACGATCGACACACGACGAAAAATCGCCTAGCAACGGTCGATGCATTTATGCAACGATCGATGCCTGTGCGACAGAGGTAAAAATCAGATAGAACTCAACACATCCATTAACATTTTTTGTTTTCTTTTTACCAACCCTTAGCTTGACACTACTGGGGACAGTGTGTTTTAAGTGTGGGGGAGGTACTACTGACTTTATCTTTCTGTTTTCTTAGAGTCAGTCCAATTTTTCAAAATTTTTGTTTTATTGAGTCAAAACAAGTTTAAGTAAGAAACAATGAATTTTGGAGGAGTTAACAACATCTTGCAGGAACTTAAGTAACCATCGGGATGAAGTTGCAGGATCTATCTATGACTATTAGAAAACCCCATCACAGATCAACCTACTGAGGACACCCACATCACTTCAGGTATCAGAGGATCCTTTTACTGACTTCACCTTAATACTGACTTAATTTTCTCACCTAAGGGCTTGGTATACCTTGTGTCGGATTCCGTTGTTAGTTCTGACACAGCCTATAAACCTGCCCTATTTGGTTCCCTTCTCCCCTTCCATAAAATAAAAAAGTAATAATAAACTGAGGATGAGTTAGTAACTCCGAAGTGGTCATGGAAGTAGTAGCAAACACTATTATCTCATGTGCGATCCATGGAATATGTCCAAAGTACACCCCTTAACGGGAAGAGCACTGATAAAAAAACTAAAATGATACCCAATGGGGAAAAATCAAAATGCTAAGGAAGGGAAAAGAGAAGTAAGGGACTAGAGAAAGATAGTATGGTGGTCTAGAGCTGGCAAGGTAAGAGTCCATGTGCCTTTGATCGATACTCCTTAGGTGAGACCGCACTTAAATACTTGCAGAAGTCAGTAGGGTGAATTTGAATGCGTGAATGTGATTGTGGAGTTTACTTAGGACAGTTGCTAAGTGTGGGGGAAGTATATGTTGGTCTTGATGTCTTGCAGGTGATTCTTTCAGTGGATTACTAAGGGGAATCTGAGTGTTGTTGCTTCTAGGACAAAAAGAGTTTCTAAAAGTTTTCAAACCTCTTCACCATGTCTAGTTCTCTGTTTTGCTTGAGGGAAAGCAAAGGCTAAGTGTGGGGGAGTTGATATATCATGGTTTTTACCGGTTTTATGCCATGATATAAGTCTGTTTTAGTGTCTTTTTGTGTTCCTTTAGAGTTTTTTGCAGGTTTTATTAGGTACACGTACGTTTGGAGCAAAAGTGGAGATTATGGAGCTAATTGGTGCACTTTGGAAATTTGACCCGAGAGGTTGTGTTCACTGTTCGAAACAGAGTACTGCATCGATCGTTGCACACCTGCATCGATCGATGCACAGCGAGTTGGGCCAGACTCTCGGCGGTTTAATGAAGATTTCTAATATTGCAAAGATGCCCATAAGTCCCAGATATTTACACAGAAGCCCCAAGTCGTGTTTTAGCTATTTAATTAGGTTTTTAGCTTCAGTTTTACATACGCTATCATAACTTAGAGCAGAGAGTTTTTAGAGCTTTTGGGGCTGATCTGATCCTGTACTACATTCGTTTTGGAGAAGTTTTCGAACCCCTTTTATATTCTAATCTCTTTTATGATTTCTATTAATTCATTGATTATGTTTACATCATCTATGTCTGAGTAGTTTCATAGTTAGGTTTAGGGTTTCTCATAGGGATTTCATGACTTGCTAGATATAATTAATTCAGTTAAGGATTCACATCAATAAATGTTCTTCAAACTAAATTGTGTTTAATGCTAGTTCTAACCTGATCAATTAGAATCTAGATCTTAGGTTACTAAATACGACATGACAGTGTGGTTTAGAATCTGAACTATTTAGGTTGAGCAATTTAATTACTCGCAAAGGAATTTGGTTTAATTAGATTGTGAACATATCGAACTTGGAATTAAAGCTGGTTTAAACTGTTAGTAATTGCAAAGGAATTTGGATTGCTGCACTTAGACTTAGAGAATTCTTGCAAAGGAATTTGGTTAATTCTATATCTGTGTTTTGAGTTCTAGAACTGAGCTTAGTTAGATCATGACTGAATGATTTATCTGCTTGTCTGATTTCCTGAGAACGCCCTAGACTTAGCGCCCTTAGTTTATTGCCTACAAACAACAACCTGCTACTTGTTTACTTTCTTGCTTGCTTTTTAGTTAATTCAATACAATTTGCTTTTTGCTTTCTCCTAGTTTTAATCTCTTTAAGTTCTTAATCCTATCGTTGCCTAGAGTCCTCGTGGATTCGATCCCTAAGTACTACAATTGATATACTGTGCACTTGCAGTTAGTATAGGGTAAAACTCGAGACTTATCAAAACACCGCTAAATAACCGAATCATCAGTTATGTATATAAGCCGATATATACACAAACATGTTAGTTAGCACCCGTACTTACCTGGGCCTAACTAATACATAATACCTCCAATACGAGCGAAAAGCCTCACACTTACTACATTACAGCTCATGGGGCTAAACGTTGGCATGTGTGCCAGGAGGGTGAGCTGGGTGTGCGTATGGTGTGGGTGGCACGGGTGTCGGAGCATGACTAAGGTGGTATGGTACGATCGGGCATGACGGATCAAGATGCCCGATGTGGCCGTAGATGAGGCAGGTGGACGGCGGAGGCGGTGGCAGATATGGCTCGGAGAGGAGCTGGCATCTCCACTAGTCAAAGTGGAGCCCGGTGGCACCACAAGCGTAGCACAAAGGATCTGGCTCGTAAGTAGGCTGAGCTGGCGGTGGTGGTGGTGGCGGTGGCGGACTGGTCGCCTGAGGAGGCGGTTGCATTGGAGCGTCAGCTGGCTGCTCCAGTAACTTGGCAAACCAACTGGTCTGGTCGGCCACTAGCTTCTCCCAGCTACGGTGCTGATATGGGTCAATAAGCTCCATAGGGAAGCTGAGGCTGAAATCCAGAAGCGACGAGAGTATGATGTGGTCGTACTGTATGGATGTAGTAGAGCATGGACCTCGGGGAGAGGTTCTTGCTGCGGCGGAGAGAGAGGCACTGTTGACGGTGCATGTGTCTGTAACGGAGGGAATCCTCTACCAAAGGCCTGGAAGATACCCATGTACCCGAAGTATGGTACACCGGATGTGGCATCGCCCTGAGGGGCAGGCAATGCAGGTACTGGAGCTGCACTAGAAACAACAAGAGCTGGTGTCGGAACGATTCCCAACAATGACATGCGCTGGTGCTGGAATCTGGGCCGATATGCGGGAACACTCGGCTGATGGAAAATCAAGTGGCCCTGGACTGGCCGGTAAAGAACCCAGAGACTCTCGGTCGCTCATCTTGGAACCACATAAAAACACCCACTACACACACTCATGGGGCACTCTGCTGTGTGACTTTATTAAAACACAAAACGATTAGTACAATCCTAACAAAATTTCTATATTATCCATTTTTCCTGGTTTTCTGGATGTGGCTCGGATTCCAAACAGTTGCATTGGCGACTCATTATGACTCGATAAATCATTAAAAAAAATTTAAAATTGGAATTTTCGACCCGTACCGTTTCCACGATACAAGACTTTTCAATTGTACCGTTTCCACAAGTTGTGTTCGGTTCGGACTAAACCGTTTATCAGGGAATAATTCAATTTTAAATATTTTAAGTATTTTAAATCCTTTAAATCTAATCATCTAGTTCAAAGGGTTTTAAAGTATTTTAAGGCGCCCATGAAAATCAAAACCGAATAAAAAAGATTCAAAAGCAAACTGTAGCCAAATGCAAACCCGAATCTTCTCTGAAGTCCTGCTGCGTCCGCCGAGCTAATCCACAAACCTGAAAACAATAAAAGCGCGTCTAATGAGCAATCTAAGATTACCCAGCGAGTTGACTCCCACTAAACAAGCTGCTAATCATGCTACAATGATAATCCCCGCCCAAACCCAAAATAACAATCATCGATAAGAAGAATAATACATAGAGCTGATCACATGCTACCAATATGTAATGAGATCCACAACAAACAAGCATTATCTATAAACAAATAGTAACTATGGAAACCGAGATCACTGCGGCACATGCACTCGATTAGACTCGATCTAAGTATCGCGACTATAACACAAACTCCACACTATGGCCCCCAAATGCGAACTCGGTAAACTTTAAGGGGAACACTTAGCAACCCGCGGTAACTAAAACCACCACCCACGAATCCTAGGCGTAAACACAGAGTCCTACAACCTAGGACACCGTTTTCAGTCCATCTATACACGGTAACTCGGGCTACCCCTAGTAGCCAAAGTTTCAGGTAGTCCTCCCTAGGACATGACATCGTTTCTCCAGACCACACACCAACTAACGTCACTCCGTAGGTTAACGCCTAACCAGAACAACTACCCCAAGGTACGTGAACCGATCATGAAATACTTGAGGATCCACTCGGGAAGGAAGTACCAGAACGCCATCTCTAGACTTGCGGGATCTAACACACCCTATAAAGTCATGATAGCAATAAAATAAGCACGCAGACTCACTAGGATTCTATGACCAATAAGGTCAAATAATAATACAACTCAATCCCAGTACTCAATATATCCTACAAGTCCTACCACCATTCATCAATACATCTCAAACTAGTCGGTCCCATACTAGAATAGGTATCTATGAACAGACTTACTCGGTCCCGTACCAAAGTAGGTACCCACCAACATAGTCTACCCGGCCCAACACCGGAGTAGATAAACAATCACACAATCAATGGTCTACCCAGACCAATACCGGAGTGGATAACAATCAAATAATCAATGGTCTACCTGGCCCAACACCGGAGTAGATAACAATTTAACAATTTTTGAGGTCAAAATCTCCCTCGACAAATCAATATTCGAAAACGGGTAAAACAATCGGAAATAGCCATTTTCCGCATTGACAACACTTTGTATGGATAATATGTTGTATGAATAACGTTTAGTGCAAAACGTACGAAACCACTTAGCCGAACTCCCGAACAGTAAAAAATGCTCGGAAGGGTCGTTATGACAAGCATATCACTCGATAATATCCACGGACAAAGGAAGACGCTCAGACAGCCTGCTCAGACGATTCCAACAGAATAACTTGCTCGGATAGTCCGAGCCGGACAGCTTGCTCGCACGATTCCAAAGAACAACCTGCTTCGAATATCCGAGCATGATGCACTGCTCGGAATTTTCAAGCATGATGCACTGCTCGGAATTTTCGAGCATGATCCACTCCTCGGAAGTTCCGAGCATAACTCATTTCCTCGAAGTTTCGAGCATGATCCATTCCTCGGAAGTTCCGTACGAAACACATTTTCTCGAAAGTTTCGAACAGAACACATTTTCTCTGAAGTTCCGAGCATGATCCTTTCCTCGGAAGTTCCGAGCTGAACATATTTCCTCGGAAGTTCCGAGAACACATTTCCTCAAAAGTTCCTAGCATAACACATTTCCATGGAAATTCCAAGCATAATACATTTCCTCAAAAATTCCGAGCATGATCCATTCCTTGGAAGTTCCGAGCTGAACACATTGACTTGAAAGTTCTGGGGAGAACACATATTCTCAAAAGTTCCAAGCAGAACACATTTCCTTGGAAATTCTGAACATGATCCAAGGAAATGTTAACATGATCCAAGTTCTGAACATTGCTCTACAAAAACCGACATTGCGAGTTTCGACTCTCACTACAATCAATAACCACACATCACCAATCAAATATTAACTTGTGCTCAAATAATATTTTAATCTTTAGCTTAACCCTATTTTTATTTAATCAACTATATTGGGATTAATAAACTTAGTAACCCCGTAGACGGCTCAACCCCATATTATATCTTTTAAATTCCTATTTCTTTATTTTTATGTTTTAATTACCCCAAATCCGTTAGATTGAGAACCTCCAGATGTCCCAATATTTCATAATTAATTACTTAATCCAACCTAATTATCATATTCTAAGGTTTGTTGTATATTTTAACGGTATTTTAATTGACTCATAATTTTCGTATATAAATTCATTTAGTTACGTTCTTATAATATATATGCATATACGTCCTAACAAGCCGTTTTATATGAATGCAACAATTCAACCGGGCAATCAATGATGCGTTCAATCATTTACCGATCAAAGCTATCTAACATGGCATGTAATATTCCCTACATGTAATATTCCCTATCCATTTTAACTAGTCTCACCAAGTTATTTAATAAACCTGACCACTATATCATATTCAATTACCAGTATGCAATCCTATGCTTCTACGGTTTTATAATTTCGGGATCCATATGATTATAAACTAAATGCATCACACACAGTATTGCCAACTCACACTGATAGTAAAGAGGACGGATGGACGGACTGGCAGATTCCACGAGATCCAAGACCGAGCCAAAGTTACCCCGAACCCTTTCCCGAACCGATCTATCTGTAACCCGTCCTTGACCAACATTGACTCATCCCTTGACTTTGCGTTGACACAAGCACACTTAACAACCTGAAGACCAGAGAGGAAGAAGGTTAACCTACCGTGGCGAGTTGAATGGCGGCGTTGACCACGACGTTGACCGGTCCACCAAAACTTAACTGGCGGTTGACCGGTTGAGAGAGAGATCATCGGTGGTTGACCGGCCGTAGAAGTGATCACCAGTGAGTCTTTTCCGGCGTATAGATTCCCGACGTGAAGAGGATAGAATCAGCGAGGGCTTTAATCAACCGTGAGTCTTCTACGGAGATGGCAACTTCTCCGGTGACGGTGTTGAAAGGTTGAGCTGAGGTGGAGATGCGGCGAAGCTCCACCAGCGACGACGGTTTACGGCGAGATCTCCGGCGATTTTCTCTGGCGGTTTCCAATGGTTTTCGGCGGCGATTGATGAGCTGATGATGATGGTCTTGATGGATGAGGTTATTGGTGGAGATTCAACAAGGTCTAAGGCCAAATGAGTGAAACTTGAGCCGCAAGCAATTGAAGAAGGAGGAGAGATGGAGTTTAATGGTGACTTGGAGGGGAGAGAGAGGAGGTGGCTCGCCGTGGGAGAGGAGAGAGGAGAGAGCTTCCGAGTTTTTGTTTTTTGAAGTGAGGAAGATGAGTGCATTGCACTTGATCTTATAGATAAAAACATGAACTTGGTGCATAAACCTTAATTGGAGAGGTGTCATTCACTTAAGCTCTCCAAGGGACACATAGTCACATATGTTTCCTCTTCATATTAATCCCTGAAGATTGATTGAATCCAGAAACTTAAATCCCATGAATATCCACTTGAACCAATCGGCAATCGCCACTTGGCATGTGGCGATCTCGGTCTGTTCTTCCGTCACTTCCTGATAATTCTGAAAAATCCCTGAAACTCATTTTTATTTTCCCAGACGATAATAAGAAGTCTTCCGCAACTCGTTTGATTCAATTTGGCTTCTCATAGCTCCCAAAATGTTCAATAGAAGTTCTTTAGTCTTTTTTTGGTTTTGTCGATTTTCTATTCCCGACAGTCCATATAACCTTTTTATTTTCTGTTTTTTTTTTTGCATTCTTTGTCTTCTAAATAACTTATTTAACTAAAAATAAAGTTACTTGGTCCTTCAAAGCTTTCCGTCTTCTTTTTGGTGAAATTACTAAAATGCCATTGAACTTTCAAAAACTGCGAAAATGTCCTCGGTGACCCATGCGGGGCTCCCAAGCACCACCTAACCCACTGCAACCGACAACGACGGCGAAGCCAGGGACCTCGAGCTGTTGTTGGCAGAGAAACCACCGACCGCGGATGAAGATCGGATCCATGAATAAGAAGTGAGAGTCTTCTCACACCGCCGTAGAAGCTGGCCGCGGAGAGGCAAAGACGAGAATAAAGAAAAAACTTTAGAGAAGTGGGTTTCTAGAGAGAAGGCCGAGAGAAATAAGTTTCTCTCTCCTACCCCATGTCGCTGTTGATGCATTCAATGGTATGTTGATCGAAACATTCCTTAACTAAGTAGAATTTCGTATAATATTGTTTGGTTGTTTCAAGTTTCATACATCTGAAACAACATAGTAACACTTGGTGATATTATATTTGGATCGCAGGATTTGGAGGAGCTAACATAACCATTACAAACTTTAAAAAGTACTTCATTTCGACCGAGTGTAACAAGGCAATTAAGATTGCAATTATGTGTTATATTGCAAAGGCGGTGGAGAAATTAAAGTATCTACCATTTAAGGATGACGAGATGAGATGGTTCAAAGAGCATCCTCAGTCCAGTCACTTCTTCCATATGGACAAGGATAACAACCATAAGTCGACATGTATGTGGATGCTTTTACTTCACACGTCGTGTACATATAATAATAGGGTATCTTGCTTTTTTTGTGAATTGTGTTCCAATCAGATATTCTCTAACATAACACACACTCATGTATGGATTATACTTCCACAAATATCCAAATTAATATTAAGGAATAGAAAATTTAGATTTTGTTGGAAGACATTTTAAGAAGGGAACAAGAATAACATACAAAGCTATTGAAGAAAAGATAATGTCAATGAGAACTTGTGATAATAGATTGAAGATGAAGAAGAGAGGTAATGACATGGAAGGGAGCGCCCTCTTTAGAGTCGTTCTTCTCTCTGAGTGGTGACTGATTTTGAATTGTGTCGAACATTATTGTGGGGGCAATTGTCATTTGATGACAATATGAAAGAATATCTTATATTTTGGATAAATCTGAATGGGTTGCGGAAGGTTTCACATTTCCAAGTTTTATTATTCCTTTGGAGAATTATAATTTGTGAAATTATTTCCTTATTTTCCTACTGTCACTACAAGAAAACAGGCTATTAGCTACCGCATGTTGCGACCGATTTTACAGTCGCTAAATATAGCGACCGATTTGCGACGCTTTTGCTACGTATTTGCGACCGAATATAAATGGTCGCTAATACGTAGCTAATTAGCGACCATTATGATAGGTCGCTAAATAGTAGCTATTTAGCGACTGTCTTGCGACCAAAACTGTAGTTGTTATTTTGCAGTCGCTAAATAGTCGTTCAAAAGTCGCTAATATGCGATCAATTTGCGACTAACACCTTGATTATCAATGTTTTCACATTATACATTTAGATTTCAATCTAAACATGAAACCATCATTCCCAAAGTTTTGATATTTTGAAGATTTATTGAATTTAGGATTGAATAGTATACACATATAAAACGTTTAAATGTGTGGGTTATATCGAAGACGATGAAAAAAATGAAATCTACTTTGATTAATGTAGTGTTTAAGGATATATAAACATTTGAAATAAAAACGAGCGTTCAAGTATTCGGGTTTAGAGCGGGGTTTTGGGTTTTTGTGTGGTCTAGATCTTATGTTTTATATGTAGAATCTTTTTGAATCCGGATTCTATATCGGTTTTTTTGTTTATATTTCGAGATTTAAAAATTCACGGTTTAAGGTTAGAGTTTAGGGTTTAGGGTGTAAGGGCTTAGGGTTTAAGTGTTTTTAAATAATTAAATATGTTAGTGTTCATAATTATTTTCTATATCTAGTTTTGGGTTTATGTTTCAAGATTGAAATTTTTAGGGTTATGATTTAGGGTTTCTAGTTTAGGGTTCTAAGTTCAGGGTTTAGGGTTTATGTGTAGGGTTTATGGTATAAGGACTTAGGGTTTAAGGTTTAAATGAAATTATACTTGTTAGTACCCGGATCGGTTTTCTATGTCGGGTTCATGTTAGTTTTGTGATTTTTTCGTGTTTTCACGAGACTTAATATCTAGGGTTAGTATTTAAGGTTATGTGTTTATAGTTAAGGGTTTAGAGTTAAGGGTTTACGGTTTTATGTTTTGTAAAATTGTTTCAATCTGGATCGGTTCTATATCGGGCTTATAGATTTTGTGTTTTCAAATTTTGTTATTAGGGTTTGTCATGTAGGGTATACGGTTTACGTTTTGAGGTTTAGGGTTTAGGGTATGATTTTGGGGTTTTGGGGTTTAGGGTTTAATAGACTTAATTTATTTGCAATAAAGAGTTTTATAAAATAACTAATTTATTTTAAATCATTAATTATAAAAACAAAAATTTATTCAGAAATTCTTATAACATGAAAATATTTAATTATATATACATAATACACATATTAAAAACATAAAAACACTAAACCTCTAATTATTTCCCGCCTAATCCTAATTTCCCCCCTAAACCAAAAATAAACCGCCAAATACCCTCTAACTCTCTCGCCTAATCAAATTTGGGCCAAACCCAAAACCATTTCCTAAACTCAAACCCAAATCTTTACGACAAAAACAAGAAAATCCCTAACCCTAATCAGAAACCCCCTTTTCGATTTCCCAGTCGCGAAGCCTTAATCTCCAAATCCCTAACCGAGAGAATCACCAAATCCGTGCATGCAATGGTTGTCCGTCGAAGAGGAAGAGGAGGTGGTGCGAGAGGAGGAGGAAGGACTGTGAGAGGATGAGGAAAGACTGGAAATCGCGGCTCAAAGCCAGTTGAATCGCCGTCTTCTAATCGGACTATCTCCGCTGCTCCCGATGATTCACAGAGGTTGAATCAAGCTCCATCATCGTCCAAAAGGCTGCGACTTCCGAGCCAGTATACCTTCACGCCGGCGAATCGTGAACCCACGAAGTCTCAGCAAATTCCTCTGGTTCCTGTCTTCCATCCGCCAACTGGTCCGAGTGTCAGATATTATCCACATCCACGATCTCTTTTCCAGACCGCGCAGAGCCATCCTGGAGCATCTCCTACCTCAGAAAGAAGACCATCTTCTGAAGAGGTTGCTCCATTGCCTCGAGCTCGAGTTTCTGTGACGCCTCAACCAAGAGATTCTGGGACGCGTCGACCACAAGATACTGGGACGCCTCAACCACGAGATTCTGGGACGCCTCAACCACGAGATTCTGTGACGCCTCAACATCGAACTTCTCCGTCTACTCCACACAGTTCTCAAGCGAAAAATTCACACGAGGAGGCTTATTCTGGCGAAGACGACGCTACATACGAAACAACACTTAAAGTCTCTGTTGAATCACCCATAAGTCCGATCTCCTATCCATAGTCAAGCTATTGACTTTAAACAAGCGATGAGTGGGAGGCAACCCACTGTTAGGTTCGTTTTTGTTTTCATTTTTCGTTTTGATTTGGTGTTTTTGATTTTTTATTTTTATGTGTTCAAAGGCGTGAGAAACAGGCAGAATCGCTCAGCATCGATCGACACATTCTTGTGTCGGTCGACACTGATGCGATTTACGGTTTGCCGATTCAATTGCGGTTCAGACACCGGTTATTTACATAACCGCAAGCATATTCGCCTCGTATCGATCGACACCCCCTAGTGGCATCGATCGACGCAATCCGACGACAGGTAAGTGTTCTGACTCTTTTTGGATTCTCTTAATTCCGATTTTTCTCGCCAATCCTGAGCTTGACACTACTGGGGACAGTGTGTTTCAAGTGTGAGGGAGGTAGCTACTAACACACGCTTTTTGTTTTCTTAGAGTCAGTCAAAAATTTGTTTTATTGAGTCAAAATTGAGTAGGAAACAAGGACTTTTTGAGGAGATTACCACATTTGCACGAACTTAAGTAACCATTGGATGATTTGCAGATGATCTATGACTATTAGAAAACCCAACACTGACCAGCCTACTGAGGACACCCATATCACTTCAGGTATTCAGAGAATCCATTACTTGACTTCACCTTTAACTTGAATTAATTTTCTCTCCTATGGGCTTGGTATACTTTGAGTCGGATTCCTCTGTTGGTTCTGGCACAACTTGTAAACATGTCTGATTATGGTTCCCTTCTCTCCTTCCTTGAAAGTAAAAAAAAAAGAGATAAACTGAGGATAAGCTAGTAGCTTTGAAGTGGTCACGGGAGTGGTAGAGACCCCTATTACCTCATGTGCATCCATGTAAACATGTCCAAAGTATGCCCCAATGCGGGAAGAGCACTGATAGAAAAAATAAAATGATACCCAGTGGGGAAAAATCAGTGCTAAGGAAGGGAAAAGAGAAGAAAGGAACCAGAAGAAACAGTTGAGTGGTAAGATGCTAACAGAGTAAGAGTCCATGTGTTCTTTGATCGACACCCCATAGGTGAGACCGCACTTAATAGCTTGTAAAAGTCAGTATGGTGAATTTGGATGCTTTGAATGTGATGGTGGAGTTTACTCAGGATAGTTGCTAAGTGTGGGGCAAGTACATGTTGGTCTTGATGTCTGCAGGTTCATTTTCATGTGGCTTACTAAGGCGAATCTGAGTGTGGTGCTCCTACGATGAAACGAGTTTCTAAAGTTTTCAAACTTCTTCTCCTCATCTTAGTTTTATGTTTGCTTGAGGGCAAGCAAAAGCTAAGTGTGGGGGAGTTGATATATCATGGTTTTTAGGACTTTTGACCATGGTATATGTCTTTGTTATCGAGTCTTTCTATGTGTTTTGGAGTCTTTTCAGGTGTTTTACAGGTTTAAGGACATTTGGAGCCTAATTGGACGTTTTGGAAGCATTTGGGTCAATTCTGCACTATTTATAGATCTCACAGAGTTTGCCCAGAAACTTCCCAGATTTGCAAAAAGGCCCCAACCGAGTTTAGATCATTATATTAGGGTTTTTAGCCACTTGTTTAGGCTATGCTTTCAGACTTGAGTTTTATTTTTATTCAGAGAGAGAGATTTGGAACTCATATTCCTTGTTTCTGTTTTATGATATTTGGTTTTCTATTCATTATGATTTATGTTTCATTGATCATGTCTGAGTTGTTCTCCAGTTAGGTTTAGGGATTCTCACAGGGGATTTCATGAAATTATAGGTTGATCAATCTGTAGAGATTCATATCTGTTAGTTCTTCATCTAGGGTTGTTCTTAATGCTTGATCTGAATTGGCCACTTAGATTATTGATGTTAGGTTGATTTCTGCAACGAAAGTTGATTA
Organism: Orychophragmus violaceus; assembly: GCA_030180135.1. Classification (NCBI taxonomy): domain Eukaryota; kingdom Viridiplantae; phylum Streptophyta; class Magnoliopsida; order Brassicales; family Brassicaceae; genus Orychophragmus; species Orychophragmus violaceus. The sequence continues at coordinate 39,453,649 of CM058240.1, forward strand.
ATTAACTAGAAAGAACTTAGATGAGCAATTTGACTATTCGCAAAGAAATTTGGCTTAGGAGAATTGTGAACGAAAGAACTTGAGATTAATGCTTGTTTAGAACTCTAGGATTCGCAAAATCTCATATCGACGTTATAAACAACATTCAAGCATGAGAAAATATCTTTGATGACCATCATCTTATTTATAGTTTGTTTTTCCTTAGCGCAGCTTCGATTTTTCACTCAACGGCAAACCCTCTGTTTGCCTCCGAATCTTCACCCTCTTCAATTAAATTGTTGCAACGATCATCTTCTCTGACCACGTCATCATCCGGCCCATTGAAAACTCCTGATCTCATTCTCCAGCGATAGTAAGACTTATGATGTTTATCAATACCTCTCCCATTGATGTTAAGCTTTCGCCCAAGCTTAAATGAAAGAAACATCTTGATAATGTCTTTTCCAACATCCACGAATCATCTAATGGGGGACGACCTTGCCAAGTAACCAACAGTTCCATGTCTCCTACCTCACTATGGCGTTTAGCCAACACATCTTCAGGAAACATGAACATTTTTGTTTCAGAAACACACTCCGGAGGAAAAGAAGTACAAACATCATGGTGACCAAGAGCTTTCTTAAGCTGAGATATGTCAAACACCGGTTGAATCTTAGAATCATTGGTAAAGTCAATTTGTACGTTGCTTTACCAATACACCGCAACACACGATAGGGGCCATATAAATTTCCTGCAAGCTTTTGACAGAAACGCTTTGCAATTGTTTTCTGTCTATACGGTCTTAGCTTTAAATAGACCATATCATATACCTCCAATTCCGCATCTCTCCTATGCTTATCCACCTGAGCCTTCATAATATGTTGAGCTCGTTCCAAACTCACTTTCAACTGAGCTAACATTTTATCACAATCCAACAAAGCCTGCTCTAGCACAAATTTAAATGTAGACCCATGTTTAAAAGGAATAACAGTTGGTGGATCCCTGCCATAAACAACCTTAAATGGAGTAGTCTGAATGGATTTATGAAAATTCATGTTCTACCATAGCTCCATCCAAGAGAGATACATGTGCCATGTCCTCGGATGCAAGGATGCAAAGCATCGTAAGTAAGTATCAAGACAACGTTTCAACACCTCCGTCTGACCGTCGGTTTGAGGATGATAGGCGGCACTAAACTTCATATGAGTACCAGCCAAACAGAATGATTCTGTCCAAAAGGTACTCAAGAAAATACTTCCTCTGTCGGAAACAATACTATTTGGAAGCCCGGTGTAACTTTACCACCTCCAAAGTAAATTGTTTAGCCACATCTAAAGCATAAAACGGGTGTTTAAGGGACAAGAAGTGAGCATATTTACTTAAGCAATCCACCACCACAAAGATAACGCTGATCCCATTCAAAGTTGGCAACCCTTCAATGAAATCCATGCTAATATCCTCACATATTTGATTAGGAATAGGTAAAGGCTGACGTAAGCCTGCTGGAGAGAAAGTAGAATGTTTATGATTTTGGCAAATCACACATTCAAAAACATACTCTTGGATTCTCTTTTGCATTCCATCCCAATAAAACATATGTTGAACCCTTTTCAAAGTCTTAAACACTCATGAATGACCACCCATTTTACTGTCATGCGCCTCAAACAGAATCAAAGGAATGAATTTGGAAGTTTTAGGAATCACCAGCCTTCCTTTAGACCATAATCTGCCATCCACCAACTAATAACAAGTAGATATGAGAGACTGACCTTGTAGTTGAGTAATGAGATTTTGTATTCCTGTGTCCCCCAAAACCTCCTTATACAGATCTTGTAACTGCAGAGCCGAAGGGATTGTCAATGCCAATAACAGAGACAACATATACATACTTCTAGATAGCCCATCTACAACACGATTCTCGTATCCAAGTTTGTAAAAAATGTCAAAGTCAAAGCCCAACAAACTAGTTAACCACTTCTGATATTAAAATTCACCTCCTTCTGTTCTAACAAGTATTTAAGGTTGCGTTGATCAGTATGAACAATAAAATTTATGCCCATCAGATAATGCCTCCATTTTCTTACTGCCATATCAATCACCATCAATTCAAGTTCATAAGCAGGTTTCAGTTGCTGTCTAGCAGACAATGCATAGCTAAAGAAAGAAATAGGGTTCTTCTCTTGCATAAGAACAACTCCGAGACCAAAGCCAGAAGCATCTGACTCAATAATGAAAGACTTAAAAAAATCTGGTAAAGATATCATCAGAGCTTCAATCATAGCCTTCTTCAATCTTTCAAATGAAACCTGAGCTTTAGAAGACCATACAAAACTATCCCTCTTCAACAATGTAGTCAGAGGTTTAGCCAACAACCCATAATGTCGAACAAACCGTCTATAATACCCTATGAGACCCAAAAAACCCCTTAGCTGTTTGATATTTGTAGGAGTAGGCCACAGCGACATTGTCTCAGTTTTCTTAATAGCACTAGCCAATCCCTCTTCAAATATAATATAACCCAAATATTCCACTTGATTTACACCAAACAAATACTTCTTCAAGTTGGCAAACAGCTGATAAATGCGTAAAGTTTCCAATACCTCCTTGAGATGACATAATGCAGATCAATATCCTTACTGTAAACAAGTATGTCATAAAAAATACCAGAACGAACTTCCTCATAAACGGCTTGAATATCTTGTTCATTGAGGCTTGAAAGGTTTCTGGTGCATTGGTAAGGACGAAAGGTATCACCAAGAACTCGTAGTGTCCTTCTACAGTTCGGAAAGCTGTCCTCTTAATGTCTTCATCCACTATGATAGCATGACCTCAAATCCAGTTTAAAAAAACCTTAGCACCATGCAATTCATTAAGTAGTTGGTCTATAACCGGAATAGGATATTTATCCATAAGAGTATCTCGATTAAATGCCTTGTAATCCACACAAAAACGGAAGGAACCATCTATTTTCTTGACTTGAAGTACATGGCTAGAGAAAGGAGTTGTACTATGTCTGATTATTAAAGATTGTAGCATCACAATAACCATTTGTTCCATCTCGATTTTGGTAGTATGAGCATACTTGTAAGGCCGAAACGAAATAGTAGCCACAATTGGAACTAAAACAATCGAATGTTCCTGCCCTTTGATTGGAGGAAAGCCTTTTGGAAGTTCGAAAACATCATTAAAAGATGCTAGAAGATCAAAAAGTCCTTGTGAAATCTCTGGTATTGGCGATGCATCCATTGTACTAGAGTACAACACTACTCTTCTTGTACTACTAGTAGGCCGGAATGGAGTTAATGACTTGAAAGAGAGCTGTGGACAATGTAAATCTGATTCTCCAAACATTGTCACCCGATCTCCCTTATAGACAAATGAATTTCATGTACTTTCCAGTCAATCTCACATTTGCCTAATGTTTCTAGCCATTGAACACCAAATAGTACATTAACACTTCACAGTTCTAGAGAGATAAAATCGGATGTGAAATCATGGTAATTAAGTTGGAAAGTGATAGCACGACAAATTCCTTGAGCTTGAATCGTGATACCATTTCCCAACAGCACATAAAGACTGCTAGCTGCATAAATTCCCAAATGCAGTCTCTGCACAATCTTAGGAGAAATAAAATTGTTCGATGCTCCGCTATCAAGCATTACGACCACCTCTATGATGCCAATCCGTCCCCTAAGTTTCATAGTCTTAGCAGTATCAACTCCCAAAAAAGAGTTGAACGACAGTGTCTTGAGTTCCTGCACACAATCATACCCCAACTCATCCTAAGATTCCTCGTCCAAAACTTTTATCTCTATCCCATTGACCACGATTAGAATCCAAAGAGCTTTGTTAGGACACTCATGGTTCCTTGACCAGGGAGATTTACATTTAAAGCACATTTTATCACGTCTCAAAGCATCCAACTCTGCATCACTGAATCACTGTCGATGTCTAATAGTCTTCTGTTGCTCTTGATTGACCTCTTTTGAACTCTGAGTTTCCTGTTTCGACTTATCAGCTTGAATGCGATTAGGATAAAACTGACCAATATGTTTTGGTGTAAAGGAAGAACGAGACTGATTTCTCTTAACACCATAACTCACAGCATTGCTACCACCTTACATAATGTGCTTGATTCCATTTATGCTGCAATAAAGATGGAAAGACCTTGAGGATCATTCATTCAAATCACTTCCTTCATCTATGGGCTTAAACCAGTATATAAATCTTCTCCAAATGTTTATCCTCCAAGACAGAAACCTGAGCTGACAAATCCTCAAATTCTGAAACATAGTCTGCTACTGAACATGTTTGAACAATAGAGAATAACCTTGTGCTCGGTTCCTCATCTATCGATTCAGAAAATATCACTATCAACTTTTGTTTGAAATCCTCTCAATTACAGAAACCAGTACGACGCATTACCCAGGTGAACCATTTCTTAACCTTGCCCTCCACACACCAAGCTATCATATCCAGTCGATCCTCAGCTGAAAAACAACAAATATTGAAGAAATGTTTGATACCAGCAAGACATTTGTGCGTATGAATCCCATCGAAAGTCGACATTTCCACCTTCTTCAACGTACTTTCCATGTTTGCTAGATTCAATTCACAAATCCAATAACCTAACGGTATTTCATCCCGATTACGTTCCTGGTTAGGATTAAGTACCTGGTGATGATATCGAGAAGATTCGGAATGTCGTGGAGGTGAAATCTCTTCCCCATCGAATTTCATCGGTTGTTTACCGGTCATCGTCATAATCGACTTGAAATGATCCTCCATTGTAGTAAATAGATGCTTATTTACAGCTGCTTCCTTTAAAAATATCTGATTTCCACCTCGGAGAAACTCTAATTTTGTCTTCAAAGAAACTCCAGCTTCTTCAGAATCGCCGATTTCCTGAGAACTCGTTGGAGACTCGCTTCGCTTCGTCATCGCATTTGATTTTCTCGATTTTCACCGCACCAATGATAGATTTTAGTAATCTGAACTCTTGTAAACTAAATAATACGAATTTGATTGATGAATAGAAAGAACATATTGATTGTTTGATTGAATTACAGTCTTGTAGCGAAAGTAAAACAATCAACGATCTCATAGCGATTGGTGGAAAAGTCTCATCTCGACTCTACAAACAACATTCAAGCATGAGAAAAAATAATTTCTCGCCATATTATTATTTATAGTCTATTTTTCCTTAGCTCGGCTAATTTTTTACTCAACAGCAAACCCTCCGCTTGCCTCCGAAGCTTCACTTTCTTCATTTAAATTGTTGCAACAGTCATCTTCTCTGACCATGTCATCCTCTTGCCCATTCAAAACCCCTGATCTCTTCCTCATGCGATAGTAAGACTTATGATGTCTATCATATTCACTCAGGCGCACTGAGCCTTGAATCAAGCTTTCTTTTTGAATCAATTTCTGAGACTAGAATCATTCTATCTTCTTTAATTGAAGTAGACTTGATTCCCAAGTTGTTAAAAAAACCAAAAAAAACTTGATTCCCACATGAATCATACATGCATCAATCTGATGCAATTCGTGATTCATTCAGTTTCTCGTTTGAACTTTAAGTATAACTTTGCTCCACCGATATTACCATCAGATCACGCCGCTTAACTCCACCTAGTTAAGAAGAACTTCGAATAAATATATTTTCTCATCTTTGCTTAGCCCTTTTCTTTAAACAGAACCATCATACTAACAGATTTTTAACCATTGTTAGAAGCTTTAAACCAGCCTTGTACCACTTGATCCATGATACTTCTGATACTTTTCTTTCAAATTACCACATCCACTTGAGCTCCCATATCTCTTTAGGCTGAAGAAATACCCTGTAACTTCCACCAGGATGCAGACTCCACCAAACCCCTTTGGTAGTTGCATCAAAGGCTTTAGACTTTACCCCCCAAAGGAAAAAACCTTTCTTCCCCAAAGATATCACTTCATTGTGATTATGACACAAAAATTTCCTTCACTTGTCATTCCTGCAAGTCTCTTAATAAGATTATTTTCTAGTCTCTTTATGATGAAACATAACAACATACTTTCACTAGTCATTGTCTCCAAATGCATAATTGATTACCTGCATTTTTCTCCTTCTAATACTTAACTCAGTTGCAGAAAACTGTACTAAGATGAACAGCCTTGCCATACTTTTGCATAACTGCTTAGGCTCCTTGAAGTGAAAACCAAGTTTGAGACATCTTCTGCGGAATTTGTTTTTGCACATTCAGTTTCTCATTCAGAGAATTCACTGAACCATCACTTCAACTCCTCATCTAGGCTTTATTGACCTGCCATTTTGTGAAACAAACCTATGCCTGATAATGGTTTTGGCTTGTATTGTCTTCTTCCATGTATTATCGGTGACTCCACCTCTTTGAGTTCAACTTCTCATCGCCTTCTCTCACAACATGACTTCTTCATATTCCACTCTGACCTTAACCCATCAGAACTTATACCCTCTAAAATTATCTCCAATGGTCTACGATTTTTGTTTTAGAAAAAAGCTCAACCTCACTTAGAAGACATTTTTGAAATTCCAAAAGAACAAAGAAACTGAGCAGAGACTTAAGACTTCTTTCACAGGCCTAAACATGCAGCCGTCATGTCTGAATAACCCCATAACCAGCAAAACCATTCCTTTGTTGACCCATTTACCTTGAATCGTAAGAGACATAAACTTGTTCCTTCTTGTTGTTTCTCAAACACTTATTTCTCCATCAGTTTTCCAAGAGATCGTCCCTTCAGTCACTAGAAGAAACAAAACCAATCTGAGTGAAAAAATACTGATAAATTCTAGTACGAGCTTCTCTTGTCACACTCAATACCTCACAAAATCTGCCAGCTGTTGTTACCACAAAGAACTTCTGCCCCAGAAAACAACTATGTGTTGTTTACACAACTTATCTTTGCTCCAATTGCTTTATCCTTGAGATATAACATGTTTATGCTTCTTACTCTGACTTTTACATCTCCCCATGTTTTCTGTAAATGATCCTTGATTTCTTTTTGAGAAAATGTCCATATGATGTTCCAACAAAATTCCATATGTTTTAGAACATTCCTCCAACAAAATAAAAATATCATATCATGAAATCTAATCCATTTTCCTTATGTATTTTCCAGACTGCAACAAGCTCCACAATGATCCTTTTTGATCCTTGATCATTATAACATGTGAGCTTAACAAGTCCACAAGAAACCATCTCAACCAACACTGAAACTAAAACCTGGAATCAAATCTCCTCAAACCTGAAACAACCTTGAATCTTCAAAGTTCTGAACCTATTGAACCTGTCTTGTTTTCAATTGATTAAACTCGTCAAGTCTCATCCTTCTCTGCAACTTCTTCTAAACCTGAATCTTGAACCTTCAACTGATATTCAAACAGCCTTTGTCACACATACTAGTCCAGCTTCTAAGACGTCCCCTGGATCTGAGATACGTAAGAGCCACCAACTGATATCCTTTGAAATATTCTGAAACCACAATTACATCTAGATTCCACAAACAAACTGACCAACACACAATCTGACACCAGAACTGAGCTATGATAATTCTTTGTAAAGATAGCATGCATTCCTTGTGACCTAGCAAGGTTCCATTCCTTCTAGTGCGCAGAACATGAGTAACCAGAATCATATCATATAATCATCACAAATTTACCTTGTGACTACAGGAAAATGAGACCATTTGTCTCCAAGGTTTGATCCTTGAGAATTGATAAACTGATTCTAACTCCATAGCCTTAAGCCAAAGAACCTTGTAATCTGAATTAATCTTAAACAGACGAAATCCTTCATCCCACGTCAATCTCATGTCAACTTATAGACCGCATATTCTTAACATCTTTTACCCAGTGTTGGGGCTTCAATCTCTTGATATACATTTCTTGTGATTTCAATATCAGCATCTGTGAATATCTTAGGCTATAACTCACTTCAACGTATAAGAAGCATTGGAGAGAATAACTTATAGATTCTTCCATTCTTATAAATCCGAAATCAGCTGATTTTATTGAATCCTTCTCCTGAATCTCCCTCTATCCAATTTCCGCATCTACAACAATGATCATACGCCTTCTTTGTCTTACCAGAATCAGACGTCGCCTTCACTGGCAAACGTGTTCACCGTTCGTCGAAATCCAATGGAGCTGATCAAGAACAAATCGCTCGTACCTCCAAAAATCTCAGAACTCTCTAAATTTTTCTCAGGCAATGATTTTTCTTCCTCCAATGACTTACATCTTGAACCATCACCGTCCTCTTCTTCCTTCAGCTCGCGATCTTTCCGCCATTGTCATAATTCCCTGAAATGATTGTTCAGTGGGTTGGCTTTATAGCTCTCTCACTTGTTCAGATTGGAATGGAATGGCGAGATGGAAGTGTTGGTGAATAACTCTCTTGCTCAGTGGGTTGATTGACTCTCTCAATCAGATTACAAACTATTTGAATCACTCAAGGATAGCCTAAAATTGAGACTCCTAAGAGGATGGTGAATCACTCACTAAACTCTAAGAAGAAAAAACTATTCAAAGAACACACTTTGAAAAGAACAAAATACTACGATTTATTTATGAAAAGATTGAGGGTGATTTAAAATGAATTAGAAGCTGAGCTTTTGTAGGCTCATAAACAACATTCTAAACAAGCTAAAACTGGAAAAGAATCGAAAATATCAAGAAAATAGCCGTTGGAGCTTTGATGGGAAAATCTGCCAACTATGGGAATGTCTTGAGATTTGTATCTAGACAACTTGGGAAGGTGGAATTTCAAACTTGTAAGCTTTGTATGCCTTTGTGGAGTCTTAAAAACGTGTCCAAGTTGTAAGGAATAGAGCTATTGGAATTGAATGTCAAATGGGTCCAAAAAGGGCAAGTGAGTCTTCAAATGATTGTGTGTGTTCTGGTGTGGTCTGGAGCAGCTTAGGACGTCTAGACTTGATGAAAATGAGCTCAAAACGTTTTAGCTTTGATAGTAGAAGGTTTGGTGCTTAATTGATCTTCCAAATGTGAATGCATCCAAATATGGAAAGTTGTGGACATATTGGCAATTGATCTTGGTTGATCCTTGGCTTGCTGGTGTATGGAGTGTTATTTGTTGAAGCTTCTGATGGTCTAATGAAATCTCTTGATCTCTGTTGATGTTGAAAAGCTCCAAAATTCTTGGTTCTGGTTCTTTCCATAATTGGATCCATTTGGTCTAGTTGAGCAGTTTGGAGTGTAGCTTGGGCAAGGACTGTTCTGACTTGGTTGTGGCCTTCTCCATGCTCCTTGGTTGATGATGACTTAATGTCTTCATCACCAACCGTTGTAACAACCTACAAGAATCTCGGGACGTCAAGGATAATGCGAATGGGAAGATCGCAACGGACAAAGAGAGATCGAATATATAAAGGAAGAAGAAGTCATTCAAAAGCTTCATACGAAACATAATCCCAACTTTACAGCTCTAAACACTTCGACTAAAATAGTTTGATCTCATTTGTATACTTACGACCTGTTCTTTGTATAAGTTCTATTTCAGCATTCAATCTTTAACATCCTTGATTCACAGAAAATTTATATCTCATTTCCTAAAGTCCCATAAACCACATTACAATACAAATCTTTGGTGTGAAATCTCTGTACTCACATTTGGCGCCGTCTGTGGATAAAACCAGATCTTTCTGTCACAAGAATCGGATACAAGATTCGATAGATCGAGATGAATCCCACTACGCCCAAAACTAATGTCACTCCTCCTCCGGTCGATCGCGATCAAGTGATCGGCGTCACTCTGCAGAATTCCACCGGAGTGAACAGTACCACAGGTCAGACTGACAACGCAAGGGTGGACCCAGTCGTAAACCCTGTGACGTCAGCTCCAACCGAGCGACGATGACGAGTCCGATCCCGATAAACACCTTGTCAGGGGTCAACGAACCAAATGGGTCTGGACCAGATCTGATAATGCTCCAATACATGGAAGCCGATCTGGAACTCAAAGGCTTCCAATGTCGCGAGGCAAAGCCCGGATGACTTGGCTAAAATCTGTTTGATGCTCGATTTTCTAGTGAACCGAACATGGAGTAACGAGGCTAACGTCCGAACTCAAAAGATTGCCAATCACACTTTGGCTACTCAGCTCGCTGAGCTAGAGCGACGCGTAAATGCTTGGATCGAGGAACTCGCCAATCTGAACCACCGGGATCGACCCTTAAGCGAACAGAGGCCTCCTTTGAGTCCTCCACCACGAACTAGCCTAGATTTCTCTCAGGTCGCATCACCGCCATAGATCTCTAGATATGCCTTTGGACATCGAATGTTGGGTTCTCTCCCAAAATAACTTTGACAGCGACCCTATCCCTTTAAGTTCAAGTTCGGTAACTGCAGACTTGATGGGATCTAAGGAACGGACTGCTCTTGGTCCGCCACCTTTACCACTGAACAGTGAAAACAGGCCCAGATGGCTTGGCGGTTCAGCTTTTGCCTAAAGATCGAGGCCTACTATCGATCCAAGCTCGGTTCCGTTCCCACTACCATGAATAGAATTGCCAAGATCGACGATGGGCAAAGGCCTGAACGATCAGATTCACCTAGGGCATCAATCGGCGGTACAACCACATACACAGTTCGCCTCTGGACCAACAGACGAACATGGCATGCTCATACAATGTATTGAACAAGCTAATTCTCAGTTCATGAGTCTGAGTTCGCGCATTCACATGACAACCAGAGCGGCACCCGACATCGATCGAGTAATCGAAGAAACGTACGAAATACCGTTTACCAATCGGGTTGCCTTGGCAAGGTTGCAGGAAATTAAGAAGACTAAATTCTCAGAATACTCTGGAAAGTCTGACCCTGCTCACATAAGAGCGTTCAGACTAGCGATGTCTAGAGTCTATCTGACCGACGAGGAAAGGGATCCCGCTTTCTGCAGGATCTTCGCCGAAAACTTATTGGGCCCAGCCTTAGAATTGTTTTCCGGACGCGAAGAAAAGTCTATCGATAACTTCACTTAGTTCATGACGGCTTTCCTCAAGCAGTACTCCACTTATATCAAAGTCAAAACAACTGAGGCAGCCTATTCGATGTATCTCAACGACCTGACGAGATACTTCTTTCGTACATCGATCGATTCAAGGAAATCAAATCCAAAATCGGGAATCAAAACGAAGAAGTGGCTATAGAGTCACTGAGGCGCGGACCGTGGTATTCAACCAAGTTCCCCCGAGGAAATAACGGTCCGTGAACCACTTCCTCTTGACGATGCCCTACATCGTGCTTCGGCTTCTCACGCCTCGAAGAAGAAGCTACAACCCTCAGGGAAAAGCATCGAAAAGAGAAGAATCAATCGAGCTCACAGAACTCGAATGGCAAAAAGGATTCATGTAAATCCAGAACCGTCAATGCAGTTGAAAGCCCAAAGGTCTCACGCAAGTTCGAGTTTGACAAAGACAAGTATTGTGAACACCACAAGAAAAGAGGTCATTCGACAGACGAGTGTTACACTCGAGCTAAACTCGAAGAAAAGAAGCAAGAGTCCAAACAAATGCAAGAATCCGAAGTCGATGAGGTAGAACCTCCCGAAAATAAGGAACCCAAGTCGACCAAAATAAGAGAGAATGATCCAAAGAGAAGGGAACCCCCGAGGCTACACCTCAAGTTTCCCAAAAAAGAGTCAAGGTAATTCTCGGCGAACTGAGCCTATGCGGCGTCCCATAAGGATCAGTTTATACATCACCTCCCACTCCTAGGAAAATCCTCAGCTCACGCATCCCGCATCCGTCTTCCCCGTTGTTTCGGGGCGGGGTGTACAATCTATACCCCCAAAATTAGTCAACTTCATATTCAGAGGCTCCAAACTGTGCCGAGATTCGGTCAAATAGATCAAAGATCTTCAAAGAAAAGTTGAGACCGATAAGCAAGAAAAAACTCCCATACAAGGCCCTGATCATGAGATTTTATTTCGCGAAAGCGAGACACTCGAACTCGATAAACCGCATGACGATGCTTTGCTTGTCTGCCTAGTTGTTGGAGATGTCGAGCTGTCCAGGATAATGATCGATACGGGAAGTTCCACCGATGTCCTATTTTACGATGTATTCAAAAAGATGGAGTTCGACAATTCCGAGATAAACGAAGGACAAACTCCGCTAGTAGGGTTCGCCAGAGAAACGACATACTCACTAGGCTCTGTCTTTACACCAGTTATTTATGGTGGGGTCCGAAGAATGATGGAGTTCGTCGTCGTAGATCTCCAAGCCCCGTACAATGCGATCTTAGGGCGACCATGGATTAATGACATGAAAGTCGTACCTTCGACATACCATCAATGTGTCAAATTCCCAACTCCTAACGGAGTGAAAACCGTATAAAGTAGTAAAAAACTATCTAGTAGTTGTTAGATGACCGGGTACAAACAGATCGAAAGATCCCCCGCCTAGCAATTACAGAAACATGAAATGATCGCCGAAATGTGAACCAAAAGGTCGAATGACCCCAGTCAACGAGGTCTCCTAAAATACCTCACGACGCAAGTTTGCATAAACGATGCCCATCCTGAAAAATGTGTCGTAATTGGAGCCGACCTCCCTAACTCTATAAGAGACGAACTGGTATCATTCCTCAAGCAGAACGTGGAATCATTCGTGTGGTCCTCAGCTGATATGAAAGGAATCGATATGGATGTGATGAGCCATGAGTTAAATGTCGACCCGACCTATAAATTGGTCTGACAAAAACGTCGCAAGCTTGGCCCATAGCGAGCTCAAGCCGTTAATGACGAAGTCGATCGTTTACTGAAAATAGGATCGATTAGGGTAGTGAAATACCCCGACTGGCTTACCATCCCGGTTGTAGTAAAGAAAAATAACGGGAAGTGGAGAGTATGTATAGACTTCACAGACCTCAACAAAGCATGTCTGAAGGACAGCTTCCCACTACCGCACTTCGACCGATTGGTGGAGGCTACAATAGGGCACCAGCTCTTGTTCTTTATGGATATGTTCTCGGGATACAATCAAATAATTATGAACCCATAGGATTACGAAAAGACCTCGTTTATAACAGATCAAGGCACCTACTGCTACACAGTGATGCCCTTTGGCCTCAAAAACGCGGGAGCTACTTACCAACGCCTCGTCAACAAAATGTTCGTCGGACTACTCGGTAAAACTATGGAGGTTTACATAGATGATATGTTGGTTAACTCCTCAAAATGCAAGGATCATATAGCCCAACTAAAGGAATGCTTCCTCATTCTCAATAATTATGGGATGAAGCTCAACCCTGCGAAGTGTACCTCCGGTGTCCCATTAGGAGAATTCTTAGGATACTTAGTAACCGAAAGGGGAATCAAAGCAAATATCAAGCAGATTGCCACGTTTTTGGAGATGTCGTCCCCGAATACGACATGGGAAGTCGAAAGACTGACCAGAAAAATTCCAGCGTTAAATCGCTTCATATCAAGGTCAACTGACAAGTGCCTTCCTTTCTACCAACTACTCAAAGCAAATAAAAAGTTTGTTTGGGATGAGAAGTACGAAGAAGCGTTCACCCAGCTCAAAACCTATCTATGCGAACCCCCGATACTGGCAAAGCCAGTTGTAGGAGAACCCCTATACCTTTACTTAGTCGTCTCTTCAGTGGCAGTAAGCGGCGTTCTAGTTCGCGAAGATCCGAACGAGAAGAAACCGGTCTACTATGTTAGCAAAACTCTAATCGACGCAGAAACGATGTATCCCACAATGGAAAAACTCGCACTGGCACTGGCAACCTCAGCTCAAAAGCTGCGACCATATTTCCAGTCTCATTTGATCGTAGTGATGTCCTCACAACCGTTGAGGACAATCTTACACAGTCCCAGACAGTCGGGTTGATTGGTGAAGTGGGCTATTGAATTAAGTGAGTATGATATAGAGTTCAGAACTCGAACTTTCTTAAAAGCACAAGTACTCGCTGACTTCATAATCGAAATCCCCCCAACCGTTGATCTCGAGCCGTCCACGTCTAAAAAATGAACTCTCCACGTCGATGGCGCATCCTCGAAGCAAGGATCTGGGGTAGGAGTCAAGCTAGTCTCTCCCACGGGAGAAGTGCTGGAACAATCCTTCATACTTTGTTCGCTGCGTCAAACAACGAAGCGGAGTACGAAGCATTAATAGTCAGACTCAGACTTGCGAAAGAAAATGGAGAACGGGAAGTGGATGCCTTCAGCGACTCCTAGCTGATCACGAGCCAATTTCACTGCGACTATAAACCCAAAGACGAACGAATGGAGTCCTACCTCCGCGTCGTTAACAGTCTCGCTGATCAAATTAATTTCTTCGATCTAACTCATATCTCTCGAGGAGAGAACACGGCAGGCGATGCCTTGGCAGCATTAGCCTAGACCTCTGGTCCCAACCTAAAACGGATCATACCAGTCGAAGGGATCAATCATAGGAAGGACATCTGCATAGCTAATGTCATGGACGGACCCATAAATGCAACTCCTGCAGACCATGCCTCACATTTCGATACCAAAAACGATTGAAGAGATCCTCTTATCCAGTAAATCGTAAACGGTACGACCCCTACCAACAGATGGGCTGCTAGAAAACTCAAAGTGAAAAGCGCGAGATAATGCATGACAGAAGGAAAGCTCTTTAGACAAACTCTTTCTGGACCATACTTTAAAAGCCTTAGCATAAAAGAAACCCAGATAGTATTGAGTCAAGCTCATGAAGGGTCTTGCGGAAGTCATTCCGGAGGCCGAGCCTTAGCCATACGAATTAAACGCCAAGATTTCTTCTGGCCGACTATGTCCGCCAAGTTCGAAAAATGTTCGGCGGAGTGCGATAAATGCCAAAGGCATGCCCCAATAATCCATCTGTCTTCGGAGAAACTCTCTTTGATATCCTTGATGTATCCTTTTATGCACTGGGGGATGGATATAGTAGGACCCTTGGTCGCATCAGGAAAAAGGCCATGCATTTACTAGTCATGACCGACCTATCAAAAGATTAAGGACATCCATGTAAAGGATTTCGTCTGGCGAAATATAATATGCCGTCATGGACTCCCCCATGAGATCGTCACCGATAACGGATCTTAGTTCATATCAAACACATTCCAAACGTTCTGTAGGACTTGGAATATAAATCTAACATATTCGACGCCACGTTACCCCCAAGAGAACGGACTGGCCGATGCAGCTAACAAGTCAATGATGAAAAACTTAAAGAAAAGGCTCGAAGAATGCAAAACCAGCTGGAGCGACGAGCTCTCGGCCGTACTTTGGGACAACAGAACCACGCCTCGAAAATCTATGGGCGAAACGCCCTTCTCTTTAGCCTATGGCATCGAGGCAAAAGTTCCCGCACAAATCCTCATTTCGAGCATTCGCCAAGAAGAATGTCCACAGAATGAGGAGCTGAATAACCAAATGATAACTGACGAGCTCGATCTTCTTGATGAGCGAAGGAATCTCGCATTAGCCCTAGTCCAAAATTACCAGTAGGCCACAGCTTGCTACTATGACTCCCGGATTAAAACCCAAAGGTTTCAAGTAGGCGAGCTCGTCTTGAGGAAAGTGTACGACCATAAAAAGGAAGAACATGCTGGCAAGTAAGGGGCGAAGTAGGAAGGTCCGTCTGAGGTCACCGACATTGTTCGGGAAGGGGTATATCGACTCAAGTCCGTAGATACCCAGAAATCCAAACTACGACCTTGGAATATCATCAACCTCAAAATGTACTTCCATTAAGAATACTTAAAAAATCGAACTACGTTAAGGCTTGATCCCTCGAAAGGGTACATAGACAGCTTAACAACGAGCACAGCCACCCCAAATATCTAACCTACGCAGGACTCGCAGCCTAAAACACGTAGAGAAGACATCGCTCAAATCCTAACGCGCTCAACTCACGATCGTGTTAGCAAATCTGTTAAGTTTGCCAAACATCATTTCATTTTACTTATCTAATATATTTTCGATGTCATATCATTTTTACGATCTGAAAACGGTCCATTTCATTACGATATCAAAATTATCTCCATTTCTACGATCTCAAAAAGATCCGTCTTTTTATGACCTCAAAACGGTCCTAGTATAGCGATCTCACAACGTTCACTCATTATAGCTATCTCAAACGATTCTTTCCGCGACCTCCAAACGGTCCATTTTATTGCGATCTCACAACGATACTTATCATTGCGACCTCCAAACGGTCCATTCTTTGCGATCTCACACCGATCCTTGTCATTGCGACCTCCAAACGGTCTATTTTATTGCGATCTCACAACGATCCTTATCATTATGACCTCTAAACGGTTCATACCTTGCGACCTCAAAATGGTCCATCTTTTACGATATCAAAATGATCCACTCGTTATAGCGACCTCAAAACGATATGCTTTATGTGATCTCAACATGATCCATCCCATAACAACCTCAAACGGTCCTATAAAATACCTTTCACTCCCGAAGTCACCCTACGTTGATAAATTTTGTCTTAATTCTTCTAAGTCCAACAAACTTGAAACTTGAAGAATTGGGAGGAATGAGCCCTCCCCTGACCATCAAACCTTTAACTTAGTCGAATTCTTGGCTAAAACCGGGATCGATCCCCTTTTGAATCTTGAAAGTTCTTCGGTCAAACACGATTAAGTTTCGTTAAACGAACTCAAGAAAAGGACCTTGTCTTAAAGAAACTTTATCGAACTCGGTTCGCCACATCGAGTAGGTCAGATCGAGATTTGTACTCGCTGATAACGCGCCTCGATTTTTCGACGAACTAAGAGTTAATAAAAAGGAAAAAGTACAACTGAATGAGTTCTCCTAATAAAAACTCAGAAGACTTCGGCAAAGAATTGGTCGTAGATCTGATCGACCCAAAACTTGGTTATCTTACTAGTTTGTTCCTACTTACTCGTTCTTTTGGTAAAACTAAAAGGCGAAAAGAATAAGAGGGAAAGACAATTTTATTATTTTTAAGCCCTTTCAGGCAAACAACAAGTTCAAAAAAAAAAAAAACAACGCCCTCCGTGGGCAAAAGAGTTCGAAATAGAAAGCCCTTTCGGGCAACACAGAACTTAACAAAAAAAAAAGAAGATTCTTTTTAATGGGGATTTATTAAGGAGAGGAGTTACGAGTCAGCCTCACTCGGTCTTCTTCTCGTCACCATCCAGGTCTTTCACCCCTTGGATTGGTTCTTGCACCGGTCCGCTAGCAGCCTCCTGAGGGTGGTTCGATCCATGCGGGTCTAAGTTCACGGACAGCTGAGTCTCGAGATCGATCAGCATCACCGAATCTTCCGAGACCGTGGGGAGAATAAGCTTACCAATTGAGAAGTTGGAAACTGTCGCAGCGACCAGCTCGACCTCTTTCTCTTCTTTCTTCGCAACCAACTTGTCAATCTCACCCGCCGTGCTGAACCCTACACCAGCAATCGTAACAAGGAGATCGAGATTTTCAATGGCCTCCTTAAGGGCAATCTAAATATCGACCTCGGTCTTTGGCTTTTCCCACTTCTCCTTGATTTGTTGGAGGATTGACACATATGCCTTTGCGAGCTTCCGCTTCGCCACCTTCACCGCCCTTTCAGTCCCTCGGATCGCAGCGTCATGACTAGCAATAGCTTTGCGCTTTTCCTCCTTGTTGCGGTTCACCTGTTCAAATGAGAGCTGCCTCTCCTTCTGAGCCGCAAACATCTTGTACGTTGCGATCCCGAGATTGATCTTTAGGTCCTCCTCCGAATTTTCCAGCCGCATGATCATAGCCACCTAGTCCTTGTACTTGAGCAACTGCCGGTTCAACACCGTCTCCCGAGCCTTAGCAGCTTGGAGGCTGACGTTTAGGTCTTCAACGAATTTCTTCGCCTCCTTCAGCTCTCCAGTTTGGGGGACTTCCTTCGAGCTTGGCTAAGAGATGCAGCATACTTGTTGACCGCTTTGAGGGCCTAAACAACAAAAGACATCGATCAAAGATCGTTCAAAAATAAACAAAGTAAATGTAGCGACCTGAGAGTACGTTTCCTTGGGCCATCATCATATCGACATAGGCCTGCTCATGCGGCATGTCCCGAACCGCAGGAAGCTGGAGCTCCTCTGGCCTGAAATGCTTGAGGAGGAATGCCACTCCCGCAGGATCATCGTCGATCATGCACTCCTTCTTGGGCTTGAACCGCTAGTTAAAGCCCTTGCTTAACGAAGAGCCCAATGAGGTCTTCTTAGCCTCTGCACCACCACCCACAGGAGCTTCTGCATCACTGCGAGCTCACTTCAAGGTCGGAGGACGGGACCTGTTCAAACCCCTAGATCCTTTCGAGTTTGCCAAGTCAGACGAAACCTCCACGACCTCCTTAGAAAGCTGGCTTGGCAGAGGCGAAAGCCCGCTCACAGAAGAACCCCAGGTTCACCTCCTCCTCACCGATAGCTCCGTACGCCGGAGTGGTCGAGCTAAGGGCCCTGGTGAGCATCGCTGCTAGCTGGCCCAATTTAGCTCGGGCCGCCAAGTCTGTAGAAGCCTTTCCGATACGACGAGAGTTGTTTCTTTGGGACATATTTTCCACTGGCAGAGTACTTGCTGTTGAACCGCAATCGGAGATGGTAAAATCTAGACAAAGCGGGAAAACTAACTCAGGAAGACGAAAAATATTTTAACCGATAAAAAAAGAGGGGACGGAAGATTATCGATCTGACGAGTTACCTGCTGCTGGAGTTGGCCGATCGATGTGAGGTTTCACCTCGCGAGGACTTCGAGGAACTAGAGACAGACGCTTCTTCAAACTATGCTCTCCAATAGCGGATCTTATGCGATATGCTGTGAAGGAATCCCAATTTATCCTTTCGGTCTTCAGGCAAGCGATCAAGACAACAATATCTTTGTCAAGCGGTAGTGCGTCCGAAGTATTTGCAAACAAATCAATAAAACGGTCAAAACAGATTGCAAATAATATATCGAGCTAAGCCCGATCCACATATAATGGTCTTTTCTGACAAACTCTGATTGCCCAGCGTGTAGGGATGGCAGAAAAGTCGAAGTCACCAACGGATAATTTATTAATCTTGAAGAAAAAGATTTGATCCTGCCGCACCTCTCTCGGGGGGGGTCTCTCCTATGATCCTCCCTTGACGCGGCGAGAGGTAGTAATTCCCCGGGCACTTCTTGTTATACTTCACGGGAGTGGTAGAGACCCCTATTATCTCTTGAGTATCCATGGAAAGATCCAAAGTTACACCCCGAATAAAAAGGGAAGAGCACTGATAAAAAAAAATGATACCCAGTGGGGAAAAATCAGTGCTAAGGGAGAAAGGGAAAAGAAAGGAACCAAAAACCGACAGTTTGATGGTCAGTACTGACTGAGTTGAGTCCATGTGTTCTCTGATCAATACTCCCTCTGCAAGACCGCACTAAATTGTATATAGAGGTTAGTGTGGTGAACTTGATTGTGGAGTTTACTTGGGACAGTTGCTAAGTGTGGGGGAAGTATATTGTGGTCTTGACATCTGCAGGAAAGTTTTCAGTGGCTTACTAAGTGAATGTGAATGCGAAAGTTTCTAGGACGAAATGAGTTTCTGAGTTTTCAAACCTCTTTTTTATGCTTTAGTTTTTCTAAGTGTGGGGGAGTTGATATATCATGGTTTTTCTAGGTTTTCAACCATGGTATAGTTGTATATATTGAGTCTTTAACCTAGTTTTTCGAGTCTATTGAGTCTTCTACAGGTAGACTTTCGTTTGGAGCAAAGAGCGGGATTATATGACGTTTCTGGTGATTTGTGCAAGGAGCTGAAGTTGGTGTCTCGGCCACGACTGGATGTCGACCGACACTGACCTTGGTGTTGGTCGACACTGAGCGCGAGAGAAGTTATACGCCAAGTTGAGACAAGTTTTGAAGAATTACACAAAGACCCCGAAGTTTCCCCTAATTCTAATTTGACCCCAAAACGAGTTTAGGAGTTTTAATTAGGTTTTCAGACTCATTATTCAGGGATCTTGTTCTTACTTTGTTCTTGCTTTTGGAGATTGAGAGATTTGCTAAAGGGCTGATTCTTGCTACTTGTAACCTTTGAGAGAAGGATTTCGAACCCCTTTACTTTATCTATTCAGTCTTTTGGTTTTCTATTCATGATGTGTTGTTTGATTGATAATATGTCTGAGTAGTAACCTAGCTAGATTTAGGGATTCTCATAAGGGTTTTATGCATGTTTAGATAATTGATTTATTAGGATTCACAATCTGTTCGTTCATCATCTAAGTCGCGTTTAATACTGAATTCTGGACTGATCACCTAGGATTTAGATCTGAGATAATTGACAATAGCACGAGAGTGTGAGTTATAATCGAATAAACTTAGTGTGAGCAATTTGACTAGATACAAACAGATTTGGTTTAGGAGAATTGTGAACCGATAGAAACTGTTCTTAATACTTGTTTAGAACTCTAGGATTACAAAGAGATTTGGATCACTAGGTTGCTAGATATAGAAACAATCTCAACGAGAGTTGTATTGTTTAGCATTGTGTTTCTAATTCTTGAACCTGTGTTTAATCTGAATCCGGTTAGTTAAGTATCTGACATCGCATAATTCCCGAGAACTTCCTAAGTCTGACGCCTTTCTCTTATTGAAAACACATCTTGTTTACTTGCTTTCGTTTACTGTCTTCCTTCTGATTGATTTAGCTTAGCTTGAGAACATATAATCTATTGTGTGAGCCGTGAGTCCTTTTGGATTCGATACCCTAAGTACTAAATTGCATGAATGTGCACTTGCAGTAGAATAGGATAAAACTCTGAGCCCTATCAAGTTCTTGGCGCTGTTGCCGGGGACTAAACTGAGTTCGCTGATAGATTTTGTTTTAAAGTTTAGTCTAAGTCGTTTTATTTCTTTTGTTACCGATTTTTCTCGGTTTGGCTTGTTTTGTTGCTCAGGAATCGATTTTCGCATCTAGTGTCGACCGACACCCTCCATTGTGTCGCCCGACATCGACCTCGAGACAATGTTTTGAAGTCTGTGTATGCCTAATCGTCACACCCGAAGCAACCAGAGCAAAGAACTTTTGAACCTCAGACTTGAGGAGTTTGCTAAACTTGAAAGAACGAACAGAAAGGGTCAAAGAACAAGAATGATGAACAACCGTTTGATTTTGAGACCATATGCTGAAGGAGTTCTGAGAGACCCACTATACAACCCGTACAATGATCAGGGGCAAAGGATTGATGCTGAGGGACGCGTAATCCTTGAACCTGAACAGCCTCAAGGTGAGGGGCATATGGTCAATGCTGGAGGTAATGGACAACCACATAATCCTCCTGCTGCTGAGAGGACTCTTGCTGATTACAACCGACATTTATGAGTTTGACAGGACGAGAGAGAGAGATTCAGTTTGCCTGAGCACTGGTCCGATGTGGAGATCTTCTGGCAACACTTTGGCACCGGAGTGTATGATTCTCAGACCACCAGGCAGACCGATGTGCGACATCCGGTTCTACGTTATCTTGTCCGAATGTTCTCTAACACTATCTTATGTAAGATGGAGCCTGGGATGATGAGGATTGCTGAGCTTTTCTTGCTCTATATTGGGATTGGCAAGAGCGTTGATGTCAGTGAGTTTGAGGACGCTCATTTGGAGTTGAAGGTCAACATGGGAGCTCTCTTTGCTCACCATTTGGAGTCGTTGAAGGCGACAAAGCCTTTCACTGGGAAGACGACGAAGACCGAGTCGATCGGGAGTCTCTTAACTCCCATCTTTGACCATTTTGAGCTTGACAGGAGTCAGGTGAAGATTTGTACTAAGAAACTTGCCATGAACTTCACGCATTTGAAGAGCAGTCAGTGGATCAAGGGAGACACCAGTGGGAAGCAGTTCTGGTGGCGTTTTCAGGACATATCTGGCGTTGAGCGCCTCTTTCCTCTCCCAGAGACTAATCTTACAGGCATCATTGATGATCCTCTCTCACTCTCCTTCCAGCCCAATGTAGATCTTTGCCGAGCTGTTCCGCGCCGTTCTACTGTGCTTAGAGGCGCATATTCTGGAGCTGCTGCTGAAGGAATGTTTAGATGAATCCTGATTCAATTCTCTGATTCAGATTATCCTAAACATGCGGATCTAGGTTCTCTTGATTAGAAACAATTGTTGATCTCACCTTATACCTGTTTATGCAGCGGAAAGGGATGGTATGGTCAGAGATCAGAGAGCCACCGAGGGATAACTCCTCCAGAGGTTCACACACGCACACCAAGCAGGAAGAGAGGCTGCTAGACCGAGCTGAGGAGGCGTCGCAGGAGAGAGAGAGTTGGCGGCTCAGTTAGGGTTAAAGAAGAAAACAGACTCGAGTTTTATTTATAAAACTCGTCCGGATCCTCTTGGGCCATTTGGCCGTTCGCGCACTGTGTCGATCGACACATCATGTGCATCGATCGACACACAGTGGCTAAACCCTTTTACTCTCTCTAAGTACAGTAAATGCCTGACACTTTTACCGTACTTCTGCTAAGCCATTCCTACACATTTTCCTGTTAGCTTAGGCGTGTGACCCATATGGGATCATATAATAGAGGCAATAAGTCCAAAACTTATAGATCATGAGCGGACTCTAGCAAGCCATCATGACCCCCAGTATTATATGACTTATGTCTGATCATTGACATACTCTTACTTTCTAGAGACAGTACCGAGATTACTGGACACAATTCCAACAATCTCCCACTTGTACTGGAATCTCTGTATTCATAATCCTTTTGTCTCAATATCTCGATTAGTCATAAGGCAAGATTGGTGTCATCCTTATAAAGCCTAATCTTGTTCATCGGACTTTGATTCGATACTGACAATCCAAACGACTCGGGACAGTCCGTTTGAGCATGGCCATGCATTTTCCAGTATTCAAATCTCCGATTGGCCTAGAGATATTCACTCCATTTATATTGGAGGGACAAATTCCGTCTTATTCCATCACTGTAAACTACTCATTTCATAATGTACCCAAACAAGGTCCTTATAACTATCGCAGAACGATAGCGTTAGACAATGATCAAAGTGCATCAGTCCATGTGCAGTCACATGCATGCGAACTCAGGTCTAAGGACTATACTCTATAGTCGTAATGAGAATCTCTTATGACACAGATATAAATATCCTGAAGAGTTCTCATAATCGGGTCTTGTCCGGTCGTATGTTCCCAACATACACCTATGTATTGACTTTGATGCCGCGCATCTATGACACACTGAGACTTTGTCATAAGTCACATACCAATCCAGTCTCTCACGGTTGTTGGTGTTCCAATTTCAACAACCTTCGACTAGGGACAGGATGATATAATCCATCTATCAAATATAGGGTCTCATGATCAAGCTAAATGACTTTGATGACTCAAGATCAAGTCACTTACTTTGATGACCTATAAAATGGTTTATATCACTTTGGAACGATTATTTCATCACAGTTAAAATAATCTTGAAATAATAATTTCATTGAACATAAGAATGTTTTACAAGAACATATCAAATAACTAAATAAAAGCCCTCAAACTCCCACTCAAATTTAGATTACATTTCAATGTCTCTAATGCCTACAGCTTCAGTCAGAAACTCGAGCTTAGGCCTTGGGAGTGGCTTTGTCAACGGATCAGCGACGTTATCATCTGTCTGAACTCGGCTGATCTTGACTTCCTTTCTATTAATGATGTCACGTATCAAGTGAAATCTTCTTAGAACATGCTTGGATTTCTGGTGTGATCTTGGTTCCTGTGCCTGAGCAATAGCACCATTGTTATCACAAAATAGTGCCAGAGGCTCAGCCGCATCTGGTATCACACCTAGTTCAATAATGAACTTTCGTATCCAAACAGCTTCCTTCGCAGCTTCTGAGGCGGCGATATATTCAGCTTCTGTAGTGGAATCAGCAACGGTGTCTTGCTTGGAGCTTCTCCAACTGATTGCACCGCCATTCAGACAAAAGATATAACCGGACTGTGACCGGAAATCATCTTGGTCTGTCTGGAAACTTGCGTCCGTGAATCCACTGACTTTAAGCACATCACTTCCACCGTACACTAAGAACTTATCCTTAGTATGTCTTAGATACTTCAAGATATTCTTTACGGCAATCCAATGGTTTTCACCTGGATTTGACTGGTATCTACTCGTCATGCTCAATGCATAAGCAACATCAGGACGAGTACAGATCATGGCATACATGATAGATCCTATTGCAGATGCATAAGGAATATTTTTCATGCGCTCAAGCTCAGCAGCCGTCGTAGGGCTCTGCTTCTTGCTTAGCGTTGTGCCATGTACCATTGGCGTGAAGCCCTTCTTGGAATCCTTCATGCTGAATCTTTGCAGGACTTTGTCAATGTATGAATCTTGACACAAGCCTATCAGCCTTCTAGATCTATCCCGGTAGATCCTGATTCCAAGAACGTATGCGGCTTCACCCATGTCTTTCATGGAAAAACAACTTCCAAGCCAGTCCTTTACGGACTTCAGCATTGGAATGTCGTTTCCGAGAAGCAGTATGTCATCGACATACAGAATAAGAAATACTATCTTGCTCCCACTAGTTTTCTTATACACGCATTGTTCTTCTTCGTTTCTGATGAAGTCAAATTGCTTGATCGCTTCATCAAAACGAAGATTCCAGCTCCTCGATGCTTGCTTCAATCCATAAATGGATTTATGAAGCTTGCATACTTTCCCAGCATTCTTTGGATCTATGTAACCGTCAGGTTGTGTCATATACACATCCTCTTCCAGAATACCATTCAGGAAGGCGGTTTTCACGTCCATCTGCCAAATTTCATAATCATGAAAAGCTGCAGTTGCTAGTAGAATCCGAATAGATTTCATCATAGCCACTGGTGAATAGGTTTCATCGTAATCCACACCGTGAACTTGTCTGAAACCTTTTGCCACCAACCTGGCTTTATAAATCTGGACATTTCCATCCACGTCAATCTTCTTCTTGAAGATCCATTTGCACTCGATGGCTTTTACACCAGCGGGTAAGTCAACCAACGAAAACACTTGGTTGACCGACATGGAGTCCATTTCGGAATCAGTGGCCTTGCGCCACTTTGAGGAATCTGGGCCCATCATGGCTTGATTGAAGTTAGATGGTTCATCACCATCAATGATCAGAAGATCATGACAGTCAGTCACGAGGAATCCTTGATATCTCTCGGGTTCGTGACGGATCCTCCCGGATCTTCGAACTTCAGGTACTACAGGTTCAGGCTCTACAATTTCTTGTAGGTCCTCCTGCTGCTCTTCCTCATTAGGTTGAGCAGTATCCTGTTCATCTTGAATTTCTTCAAGCAGTACCTTACTTCCACTGTCTTTCTTAGAGAGAAACTCCCTCTCAAGAAAGTTACAATCCCGGGCAACAAAGATCTTGTTCTCGGAACGTAGATAGAAGTAATAAGCCTTGGTTTCCCGTGGATAACCAATGAAGTAGCATTTGTCAGATTTTGGTGTAAGCTTGTCTGAGATCAATCTCTTGACATAGGCTTCACAACCCCAAATTCTGAGATAAGACAGCACTGGAGCTTCTCCAGTCCATAATTCATATGGTGTCTTTGCTACTGCTTTCGATGGCACTCTATTTAGAGTGAACACTGCTGTTAGCAGAGCATATCCCCAAAGGGATATTGGAAGGTCTGTGTGACTCATCATAGATCGAAACATATCCAATAAGGTCCGATTTCTCCTCTCAGACACACCATTCCATTGAGGTGTTCCGGGAGGAGTGAGTTGGGATACGATCCCACACTCTCTTAGATGATCACTGAATTCTTGGCTTAAGTATTCTCCTCCTCGGTCAGACCGAAGAGCCTTAATGCTTTTGCCAAGTTGGTTCTGTACTTCATTTTGGAATTCTCTGAACTTCTCAAAAGATTCAGACTTATGTTTCATCAAATAAACATATCCATACCTACTGAAATCATCAGTAAAGGTAATGAAGTACTGATAGTTTCCTCTTGCATTTGTGGACATTGGGCCACACACATCAGTGTGTATCAGGCCCAATAAGTCACTGGCCCTCTCGTTAGGTTTATTAAAGGGGGCCCGTGTCATTTTGCCCATCATGCAGGATTCGCATTTCTCACATGACTCAAAGTCAAATGAGCCAAGAAGTCCATTCGAATGGAGCCTCTTGATGCGTTTCTCGCTGATGTGCCCTAAACGACAATGCCATAGAAACGTTCGGTTCTCCTCATTAGGTTTGAACCGTTTGGTATTAATGTTATAAATTGGCGCGGATTGATCGAGTATGTAAAGCCCATTCGTAAGAGGGGCAGAACCATAGAACAAATTGTTGCGATTGAAGGAACATAATTTATTCTTAACTGAAAAATCATAACCTTCCAAATCCAACAAAGAAATTGAAATAATATTTCTGCTTATAGCAGGTACAAAATAACAATTATTGAGTTCTAAAATCAATCCCGAAGGTAAAGACAACAAGTATGTGCCTACAGCTAGTGCTGGAACTTTCGCTCCATTCCCAACTCGTAGCTCCACTTGTCCTTGCTTCAGCCTTCTACTGTTGCTGAGTGCCTGCATATTAGTACAAATATGAGCCCCACAACCAGTATCCATAACCCATGAGGTATTATCAGAAGTAGTTGTATTAACTTCTATAACAAAAATACCTGTCGAAGAAGTCTCGAGAGTCTTCTTCTTCAATTCCTTTAGACCTTCTTGGAATTTCTTACATTCTCTCCTCCAATGCCCTGGTTCTTTACAGAACCTGCATATGTCAGTTGGCCCAGCCTTGGACTTGGGCTTGGGCTTTGGCGTGTCCTTGTCCGCGACTTGGACAGCCTTGGCCTTTCCCTTATCCTTAGCAGAGGATTTCTTAAACCCCTTGCCCTTTTGCACCATAAGCACATTGGGGTCCTTGGCGGTTTTCCTCAAGTTGGGCTCTGCAGTCTTGAGCATTCCGTGAAGCTCAGGCAATGTCTTACTCAAGCCATGCATGTTAAAGTTCAGAATGAACTGATCATAGCTTGCAGGTAATGACTGCAGAATGATGTCGCAGGCAAGTTCCTGGCTGATAGGACAGTCGAGTTTCTGAAGATGATCGAGATAACCCATCATCTTCAAGACATGAGGACTCACTGCCGCATTCGCAGCCAACTTACAGTCTAAGAGGTTCTTAACAGTCTGAAACCTCTCAGTCCTTGCTTGCTCCTGAAAAATCGATTTCAGGCTTGCCATTATCTCAATTGGTGACAACACACTCTCGAACTGCATTTGCAGCTCACCAGTCATTGTCGCCAACATAAGGCAATACACATCATTTTCATCTGACGAATGCTTTTCCCAAGCATTATGCAGAGTCCTGGCGGCATTGTTAGCAGGCCTCTCGGGGAGAGGATCACGAAGGACATAATCCTTCTTCTCCTGCTTGAGGACCAGCCTCAAGTTCCTTGACCACGTCAGGAAGTTCGTTCCAGTCAGCTTCTCCTTCTCGAGAACAGACCGGATTGAGAATGTGTTTTGTGTGCTTGTAGTAGTCATAGCTGAAATATATAAGATAAAAAGGTTATTAGTTATTATGTTCAATATGATTAATCTCGTATTATATTTAATATGATTAATCACGCATTATATTCAATAACATAAGTTACCCTCAATAGAATATAATGATTCCAAGATCCACATATAACTAAGATTAAAGTGGGCCACTGGCCGTCACCAAACCTCAGCTTATATCGGTAAGCCCTATGTCGGCTAATTATATCCGTGATATAACTCTTGGTTGTGAATCTGGGCCCGAGGCCCAATCCATTCTGATGTCTCAAGGCCCGGGACTCCCGATGGCCTAGTCAAGAAAACCAGACTATACAGTCATGTAATCATTAATGTCTGGGACTCCCAATGACATTTATGAATCACAAACCGTCTTATCCACGCAAAAGTAGACATCCTCACACTGTAAGGCCATGAATACAATTGAATGGGCTTCGACAGCTGACATAGACTGGGCAAGACATCCAACGCTTGATATTATTTGAGGTTTGTAGGTTTATTAAAATTCATTCCCAAAATAGAAGATTACTATTTCGGGAAACTTTCTATTTTGGAAACCTACTATTTTTGGAAACTTTCTAAAATTGGAAACTTTCTAAAAACGGAAACTTTCTAACTTTAGAAATTTCTTAAAATCCAAAACCCGCAAATCTAGAAACTTCTATTTCAAGAAACTTTCTAATTTCAAAATTTCGGAAACTTTAATTTAAAATCGACTTTATAATTTTATAAAATAAATTTTAAATTAATCTGAAGAAAGACTCAAATAATTGGCCCAATTGTTTTAACTTCTTGGCCCGAGGCCCAAGAATTGGTCCATGTCCAATACATGACCCAATTGTCCAATTAAATGACATAACCGGTTTGGTTCATTAAAATTGGTCTAACCAAATTTTAATTACTACGATGACCACAATTGTCAACCGGTTATTTACTAAACCGGATTTTCTCAATTTATTTGGTCCAACCAAATCAAATTAGAAAATCCTGGTTTAGGCACAAAATCCAATTTTCGACTTTGGATTTCTTATCCCGGTTTAACCAGAACTTAATAAATTTATTAAGTCTGTTTATTAAACCGTGACGTTTTTAAGTTTTAATTAAATTAAACCGAGCCAAAACCCTAACCGCATCGATCGACGCTCTCAGCATCGATCCTGCATCGATCGTGCATCGATCCTGCATCGATCGATGCTCTCACGCGTGCACGAACGGTTAACAGATTTGGCCGAGAGATTCTCGCGAGATCCATGCGATCGTTTGATCGATCCATGCGATCGTGGTCAATCTCTCGCGGTTGCAACGATCGATCCATGCATTGCATCGATCGATGCAATGCGATCTCAGTCGATGCAAAATCAGTTTAGGTCGCATACCAAATCAATATAGCTTGGTCATGCGATTTTTCAACTGTTTGTTTAGGATTCAATTCTTGTTTCTTAAGTGTTTTAATCTTATCAGTAGATTGATTCAAAAACACCTCTTTAAACAATCCTAAACATGAATCTAAACAAGAAAAACCAGAACCAAAAGCTCTGATACCACTGAAGGAATGTTTAGATGAATCCTTATTCAATTCTCCTTCTAGGGTACCACTGAAGGAATGTTTAGATGAATCCTGATTCAATTCTCTGATTCAGATTATCCTAAACATGCGGATCTAGGTTCTCTTGATTAGAAACAATTGTTGATCTCACCTTATACCTGTTTATGCAGCGGAAAGGGATGGTATGGTCAGAGATCAGAGAGCCACCGAGGGATAACTCCTCCAGAGGTTCACACACGCACACCAAGCAGGAAGAGAGGCTGCTAGACCGAGCTGAGGAGGCGTCGCAGGAGAGAGAGAGTTGGCGGCTCAGTTAGGGTTAAAGAAGAAAACAGACTCGAGTTTTATTTATAAAACTCGTCCGGATCCTCTTGGGCCATTTGGCCGTTCGCGCACTGTGTCGATCGACACATCATGTGCATCGATCGACACACAGTGGCTAAACCCTTTTACTCTCTCTAAGTACAGTAAATGCCTGGCACTTTTACCGTACTTCTGCTAAGCCATTCCTACACATTTTCCTGTTAGCTTAGGCGTGTGACCCATATGGGATCATATAATAGAGGCAATAAGTCCAAAACTTATAGATCATGAGCGGACTCTAGCAAGCCATCATGACCCCCAGTATTATATGACTTATGTCTGATCATTGACATACTCTTACTTTCTAGAGACAGTACCGAGATTACTGGACACAATTCCAACAGCTGCTTCTGTTGCTGAGCATGAGGTTGTCCCTGCTGATGATACAAATGAGTTTCCCGAGATTCCCGGACCAGCAGAAGACATGCCACCACCGCAGTTTCAGAAATGGGCAGCATCTGTACTCAAAGGCATCTGGAAGAAGGTTCACAAGATGTCCTGCCAGCAGTCTCAGCGCGTTCACCACCCACAGCCACGACGTCGTGCACCTGCACCAGCTCCTGAGCACATCAGCTCCGAGGATGAGGAGGTAGAGGTGGCTGCCGACTCCGATGAGATGGACGATGGAGACTCTCCAGTCCTCTAGACACTTGCTGATTCTGCGTTTGTTTTTCTTTTTCCTTTTCTTGAGTCATTTTTATGTTTCTTTTGAGTCAGTTTTTCAATCTTGTTTGCTTGGAACCATGACTATTTGAGTTTATTGCATCTCCACTATTGTTTTTGATGTGATCTTGAGTGACTTAATGCAGCTAACAAGTGAGGAATTGAGTGCTAACTCATGATCTTAACCACGGACGCATTTAACACTCTGCGTATGGTACCACGAACTCGATGTCGGGCCGCACTAAGCTTAGTGTCGGTCGACATCGGCCGTGATCATGTTCGGATTTTCAGCTCAAAAACTCTTTGGTTCCAATTTGATTTCTGCCGATCTCATACTACGGTTGCACTGGGGACAGTGCAGTCTAAGTGTGGGGGAGGTAGCTACTGAAATTGTGTTTTATTTTCTTAGAGTCAGTCCCTTGTTTTCAGTTGCTTTCAAAATTGTTTTATCGAGTCAAAAAGTGTATGAAACTATGATTTTTCGAGGATTTTTTTCGCTGGAACAGGAACTAAGTGACCATTGGACAGACTTGCAGTAATTCTATGACTATTAGAAAACCCTAGACGGATCAACTTACCAAGGACACCTATATCTAACCAGGTATTTAGAAGATCCATCACTAGCCTCATCTCTAATCTTGACTCTAATTTCTTACTTAGGGGCTTGAGATCTCTGGATCGGATTCCTCTGATGTGCTGACACAGCCTGTGATCCTGTTTGAGTATGGTTCCTGATTTTCCCCTCCCTTGAAAGTAAAAAAAAAAAGAGAGATTAAAACCGAGGATAAGCTAGTAGCTTCGAAGTGGTCACGAGAGTGGTAGAGACCCCTATTACCTCCTGTGTATCCATGGAAAGATCCAAAGTTACACCCCGAATAAAAAGGGAAGAGCACTGATAAAAAAAATGATACCCAGTGGGGAAAAATCAGTGCTAAGGGAGAAAGGGAAAAGAAAAGAACCAGAAACCGACTGTTTGGGGGTCAGTACTGACTGAGTTGAGTCCATGTGTTCTCTAATCAATACTCCCTCTGTAAGACCGCACTTAATTGTATACAGAGGTTAGTGTGGTGAACTTGAATATCCTAACTTGATTGTGGAGTTTACTTGGGACAGTTTCTAAGTGTGGGGGAAGTATATTGTGGTCTTGACATCTGCAGGAAAGTTTTCAGTGGCTTACTAAGTGAATGTGAATGCGAAAGTTCCTAGGACGAAATGAGTTTCTGAGTTTTCAAACCTCTTTCTTATGCTTTAGTTTTTCTAATTGTGGGGGAGTTGATATGTCATGGTTTTTCTAGGTTTTCAACCATGATATAGTTGTATATATTGAGTCTTTAACCTGGTTTTTCGAGTCTATTGAGTCTTCTACAGGTAGACTTTCGTTTGGAGCAAAGAGCGGGATTATAGGACGTTTCTGGTGATTTGTGCAAGGAGCTGAAGTTGGTGTCTCGGCCACGACTGGATGTCGACCGACACTGACCTTGGTGTCGGTCGACACTGAGCGCGAGAGAAGTTATACGCCAAGTTGAGACAAGTTTTGAAGAATTTCACAAAGACCCCGAAGTTTCCCCTAATTCTAATCTGACCCCAAAATGAGTTTAGAAGTTTTAATTAGGTTTTCAGACTCATTATTCAGGGATCTTGTTCTTACTTTGTTCTTGCTTTTGGAGATTGAGAGATTTGCTAAAGGACTGATTCTTGCTACCTGTAACCTTTGAGAGAAGGATTTCGAACCCCTTTACTTTATCTATTCAGTCTTTTGGTTTTCTATTCATGATGTGTTCTTTGATTGATAATATGTCTGAGTAGTAACCTAGTTAGATTTAGGGATTCTCATAAGGGTTTTATGCATGTTTAGATAACTGATTTATTAGGATTCACAATCTGTTCGTTCATCACCTAAGTTGCGTTTAATACTGAATTCTGGACTGGTCACCTAGGATTTAGGTTTGAGATAATTGACAATAGCACGAGAGTGTGAGTTATAATCTGAATAAACTTAGTGTGAGCAATTTGACTAGATACAAAGAGATTTGTTTAGGAGAATTGTGAACCGATAGAACCTGTTCTTAATGCTTGTTTAGAACTCTAGGATTACAAAGAGATTTAGATCACTAAGTTGCTAGATATAGAAACAATCTCAGTGAGAGTTGGATTGTTTAGCATTGTGTTTCTAGTTCTTGAACCTGTGTTTAATCTGAATCCGGTTAGTTAAGTATCTGACATCGTATAATTCCCGAGAACTTCCTAAGTCTGACGCCTTTCTCTTATTGAAAACACTTCTTGTTTACTTGCTTTCGTTTACTGTCTTCCTTTTGATTGATTTAGCTTAGCTTGAGAACATATAATCTATCGTGTGAGCCGTGAGTCCTTGTGGATTCGATACCCTAACTACTACATTGCATGACTGTGCACTTGCAGTAGAATAGGATAAAACTCTGAGCCCTATCATTCTCGAACGGAACTGCTTCATATGGTTCTAGTTCTCGGGGCCATCGGGAAAGATTAAGCAAAAGAGGAAGAAATTCTGGCGAGGACGATTTTCTTCTCTGTTTCTCTGAAAAAAAGTAAAAATGAAAAAAAAAAGTAAGGGAGAAGGAGTTACATGGGATAAATACGGCAAACCTTGTAGTGGGAAACGTGGGATTAACCTCCCCCTTTAAAGTAATAATTATGGTCGACCTCGAGATCGCCGAATTTATGCCAAGTCAGCAAATCGTAACCATTAGATTCAGGTGGCAGATAAGATTGATCGATTCGAATCCTACTGAGAAGATTCGATGTGAAGACCTCTCATATCCTCTCATCTCAGCCGTTGGATCCAAACAAAATGATTACGATTTAAGGAAAATCCGAAGGGAATTCTGAGAAATGAGGTCGCTCCTTTCACCCGCCATATCAACCGTTCGATTTTGCCAATTTAATGACCTTTGCACGCGTGAGGAGAACATACGTATATCGGGGATGGTGCGCATATTCCTAAGGTTGTTGCTCAATAACTCAAACTTCAATAATGGGATGGGGGAAATTGTTGATGTTGGATTTCACACCCTGAAATCCGGCCCATTTACGGAACATGAAGCCTGCTAAAATAAGAAGCCCAGGAGATAGGCAAACTCGACCATGCTCAGTAAGTACGACAAAGTGACGAAGTCCAAACAGGAGAAGAGACGATATGTCATCGAGTTCAATTTTGACAAAGAACGAGTCGTCAACCGTTGTAACAACCTCCAAGAATCCCGGAACGTCGAGGATAATGCGAATGGGAGAGTCCCATAAAACCTATATCTCATTTCCTAAAGTCCCATAAACCACATTACAATACAAATCCTTCGTGTAAAATCCCTGAACTAACACCTGGCACCAAAATTTCAAATTTAAATAAAAAGGGAGAGGAAAAGAAAGGCCAGTCCTACACCCTTCCCATCTCCCAAACATCGATCTTAACTCGACCCGTCATGGGTCGGTTCAGATCTCGTCCATCTTGTCCCAAATATGGAGGATCTGGAGCCTGCCAACCTGAAGATTTGGGGTTTGCGATGCTGTGAGCACCTTCTTGGTGTCTTCAAGCTCAATGAGCAATTTTCCCTTCTCGTCCGCTTGGTCAGCCCCGCCTTCCAACTCGTCGATCAGCTTGCTATAGGCTGGACTTGACTTTCTGAACCGTGATCATGGCACTAACCTTGAGCTTCTTCAAGTCCCACATGTCTTGCACAGATCACAACACCTCCTGGTATTGAGACTAAAGCTCAATACGGGCATCCTTTCTTACCTCCTTTATGGCTCTGACGAGGCCATCTTTCAACCCGGTTCTCTCCTCAGTAAGCTCGAGGTTCTCGGCCATGAACTTGTCGCGATCATTCTCTAACGCCTTGAGCTTGTCCCCGATCTCCCTCAACGCTGCTTGCGTCCTCGCCAACTCGGTCCTCTCCTCAGCGAGGCTCCTCTCTGCCGCAAATGCGCGGGACGACTGTTCAGATAGCTCGGCCTTCATCTGCTCGATAGAAGATTCCATCTCTTTGACCTCGTAAGCATAAGAAACTTCTATCAGCAAGGCCTCAGCCAAAGTAGCATAATGATTGTTCTCCTTGATTGCCTACGGCAGAAAATAGACCGTCATAATGTCGTGCGACTATCCAAACAACGACAGAATAAGCAAGGGAAAATTAGCTGGAAACTTTCCTTTCCATACGTGGCTTGAGAGTCGATGTACACCTGCCTCTTGAACATACTCATATTAGTCGGGAGCTCGCAGTTCACCCCTTTGACATGCCACACAAGGCGAGCCATCTCCTTGGGACTCTCCATTATAGGCATTCCCCCGGGGTACTCAAACCGCTAGCGAAAGGAGGAATCCCCTTAGGGTACAATGTCTTCTCTGCTTGGTACCCCTCGGATCACCTTTTTCCAGCCTCGATATATGTGGTGAAAAAGACCTGAGCTCTTTGGGAAGGCGCGTAGAGGCCAGGAGCATGCCCTCATCAGCTGAGGGAACTTGGCCACCACCAATCCTTATAATAAAAATTAATTTGATACTTTAAACAATTTTCATTGGCTAAAAAAATTTCTTATAAAGAAAATAAATAATTTATTTATTTGTAAATTTAAATATTAAAAAATCAAAAGAAAATTTATATTTTATATAATAAAATAAGATTTTTTAAAACCACAAGCTTTTTAAAAAAGTCATATGTCCTTTCTGAATTTATATTTGTTTTACTTTTTCTCTTTATTTATTATTTATTTAAACAAAATATATATATTTGTATATATAATCTAAATGACCAAATAAAATTAATATTTTGATTTTCTGTTACAAGTTTTATCAATAATATATTATAAATACACTACAACATAAGTAATAATTATTATATAAGATTAATTTGATATATTTTTTAAAAAAAAATTGTCAACAACATTTCTGTTTAGAAGGACTCATGTAGCCAAGTCAGTGGTTCGGTATATACATAAATGAGATAAAACGGTTCAGTTCAGACATTCAATGCCAAAATATCCGTCTTGGTGTTGCTCGTCAGTAGGATATGCATGATAACAAATATCGTGAAGTATTTTTTTTGTAACGCATATTCCTTCAGATGAATTGCAAAGGCCTGCTAATCTTTGGGTATAGAAAATATCTTCATCAACTCCGAAATAGTCAGTTATAAAGGTCAGTCTTTTTCGACTTACAAAGGTCATTCTATAAACAAAATTTTAATTTACGAATAAAATAAATAATTTATTTTATATAATAAAGTAAATTTTCTCAAAATCACAAGTTGTGGATGTCATGTGTCTTTTATAAATTTACAATTGCATTTATTTATTTTTCTTCATTTTATTGTTTATCATTTATTTAAAATAATATTGTGATTTTTAAATATTTATTATATGATTAAAATGACAAATAAAAGTTAAAATACAATACAAATAATTTTATTATAAGAAGTAATTTGTTACTTTAAACAAGTATCAAACAATAAATTTAATTAAATGAAAACAAAAGTTTCACAAAAATTAAAAAGAAATAAATTTACAATATATTTAATTTTATAAAATCAAAATATATGCAATGTCGTGGTGCTATCGCCGATTTATATAATTTGGGTTTGTTTTAAATGTGTCATTTAATAGACTTTATATCGTATCCTTTGTAATCTTTATATTAAATGTAGAGTGATTTGAGTTTTCATTAACTCTCAAAATAGTGGATTGCTTGTATTATATATGGGATTTTATCAAGTGAAAATTACTCCTGGTAGTACAAATTTTAAGGTTAATTACTAGAATAGCATTAGGGTGTGTTTTTTTTATTAGAGTAGCATTCTATAATGGTTTAAAATACTATATTGTCCTTTCCTTAACTTATTTTTTTAAAGAAATAATATATAATCATTAAAATAAAATAAATAATTAATATATTAAAAAAATAATTAATATAAAATTCGTTTTTAAAAAATAAATAATTAATATAAATTCGTTTAAAAATAAATAATTAATATAAATTTGTTTCTTAAAAAATATTTAATTAAAATAAATTCGTTTAAAAAAATAAATAGTAAGAAACTAATAAAAATAATTTTATAAAAAATAATTTAAATACAAAATACAAATATTTTTTTGATGGTTAATTTTTGCTTTTTCAAAAAAATAGAAAATATATTTTATAAATAAATTATTTAAATAATAAATTAAGTCAAATTATTCTTTTGGCTAATTTTGTTTTTAAAAAATTGTTTTCAAAAATAAGAAATAAATACAACATAATGTTTAAATAAATGTAAAATTTAAATAAAAAATTGATAAAAATTTATTTTTTGTTGCTTATATTTTATTATTTTGATTTTGAAAACAAGAATTTAATATAAAATAATATATAAATCATTTAAATGAGAAATTAATAGAAACAATTTTTGTTGGTTATTTTTATTATTATATCTATTTTGTAAAAATGTTTAAAACAAAAAAAATATTTAAATAAGAAATTAATTGAAATTTTTTTGTTGGTTATCTTTTTTTGCCAAATATTGAATTTCTTAAGTGAATATTTAGTTACCATAAACGGTTCCTAAAAATCAGGAAAAGATTAGGCAACAATTATTCGAATTATGTACATCTTCAATAAATCCGTAACATTAAAATCAATATATAACATAACATAAATCCGTAACATTGAAAACAAATCTGCTACAAAGAGAGAAAGTCTGTAACATAGTAGTGCTATAATAGTAATTAATTTTAACAATTTTCTTTGTTGCGGACTTTAATAAATCTGTAACACGTAACACAAATCCGTAACATGAAATTCCATATTTATTCAAAACTAAGGAAACAAATCTGGAAAATCTGCAAAAGTCTGCAACACGTTAATATAAATCTGTGCCACGTCAGCAGAAAAAAACAAATCTGCAACATGAGAACATAAATCTGTAACACGGTTAAAATCTGTAACACTATGATGCCAGTATAGTAATTTTTCAAAACCTTCTAACGTGTTACAGATTTATAAAACTCTGCAACAAAGACAATAAATCCGCAACAAAAGAAAATAACTCCGTGCAGATTTATTAAATCCGTAACAAAGAATGTCATAAATCCGTGCGGATTTATTATTTCGGGAAGGTGGCATTTTCGTAAATAAAGTTTGTTTTTGCTGATGTGGAAATAAAATAGTAATGGCATTCTTGTAATTATTTTTTCCTAACAAGTACATGTAGGGTTATTTTAGACCAAAATTTTAGTCTACAAAAATTAGAATCGCAAATGCTATTATATTAATTAACACATGTTTTAGTGCCACCACAGCTTTTTTCCCTTTTATTAAAACAAAATAGTTGACAATTTTTTTAATAAATCTAAATATAATGGGAAAATACAAAGAAAAATATGAATTCTTTTTTTCTCTCAAAATAAAGATAAAAAGTTTTTTTTGTCTGCTCAACTTTATACGAACGCCCAATGAGCAAGTTATTACCGGATAATAAAACTAAAAAAAATAACACAACATACAAAATGAACTAATTTATAACATTTCAATTTTTGGTGTATGGGAAAAGATTTTAAAAAGAATTGATTTGACTATGCTATATGTCACGAAAATGTATTTATTTTTTTAGTCACTTGTCTAAAAAAAATTCTGGAGTTAAATATTTTTGAGCTAGAGAGCAAATGAATAATAGGTGACTTACCCAAAAGTGATTCGCAACTTCATATAAATGAGGATACAACAAAGAAAAAGATGAGTGGTGATTGTATGGTTAATAAACGAGTTTTTCAAGTTTTTTGGACTAACGCATCGGCCGTTGGACAAAAATGACCCACAGTGACGTACAGACGGTGGTGATCATTGTGTTATAAGTGGTATCATAGATGATTATAAAAACATTTGCTAAGTTATGTGGGTTCACAGCAGAGCCGTCCCGTGGTACAAGCGGGCAAAGCATTGGCTTGCGGCCCTCAACGAAAGAGTGAATTACTGTTTTATTGTTGTTGGACACGCTTTAGACACCCATGTTCGACCAATAAAAGAGTGAATTACTATTTTATTTTACATTCATTTTTATCAAAGAAAAATTTCCCAAATTTTTTCAATAAACCAATTGAAAATAGTGGCCTTCTTTTCCTTCTCTCGCAGCCTCAAGAAATTTAGGGCGAGTTCTAATGTGTGTAAAGTGCCATTTTTCTAGCTTGCGGCCCTGTAAATCCTAGCTACGGCTCTGGTTCACAGTTCACACGTCAAGAATAACGAATATGATGTGCAAGAGAAATATTGTGCTCTATAAATGTAGATTGGGAAAAATGCCAAAAAATACCCGAACTTTTTCTTTTTGGTCAAATAATACCCGAATTATCGAGTCGGCTCAAAAATACCTCAACTTTTTGTTGACTGGCCAAATAATACCCACACTCTCGGTTGACTTAGCCAAAAAATACATGCCGTTATTTAGCCGTTAGTTTCACCGTTTACACGAAACGACGTCGTTTTGTCCAATCTTTTGTTAAGACAATTTGGCCAAAACGACGTCGTTTCGTCTACATAAATGATTTAAAAACTGTGACTCCCTAGGTTCGAACTCAGGTTTGGTGGTATAGGGGGAAGGGTTTCTCGCCACTTTGCCAGTGACATATATCCGTTATATCATCAACAAAACTTATACTTAAACGTGATTCTATCACACAAATGATATTTGGTAGGAGATTTTTATCAAATTGAAACATGAAAAATAAAATATCAAAAATAAAATATCTAAAATACAAAAAATCTATAATATGCATAAACTAATAATTTTAGATTATAGTTTTTTATATATTACAGATTATTTAATTTTAAACATTATTTATATACTATAGATATAAAATTACATAATTGGTAATCTATAGTATATAAATAATGTATAAAATTAAATAATATGTAATATATAAAAACTATAGATCTAAAATTATTAGTTTATGTATATTATAGATTTATTCTATTTTACAAAATTTAGGTTTTTGATATTTTATTTTTTATGCTTCATTTGTGATAAAAATTTGTTAGGAGATTTTTGTCACAAATGAAACATAAAAAATAAAATATCATAAACCTAAATTTTGTAAAATACAACAATTCTATAATATACATAAAATATAGATATAAAATTACATAATATGTAATATATATTACAAATTATATAACATATAAAAATAAAATAATCTGTAATATATAAAAACTATAGATCTAAAATTATTAGTTTATGCATATTATAGATTTGTTGTATTTTAGAAATTTTATTTTTGATATTTTATTTTTCATGTTTCAATTTGATAAAAATTTCCTACCAAATATCATTTGTGTGATAGAATCACGTTTAAGTATAAGTTTTGTTGATGATATAACGGATATATGTCACTGGCAAAGTGGCGAGAAACCCTTCCCCCTATACCACCAAACCTGAGTTCGAACCTAGGGAGTCACAGTTTTTAAATCATTTATGTAGACGAAACGACGTCGTTTTGGCCAAATTGTCTTAACAAAAGATTGGACAAAACGACGTCGTTTCGTGTAAACGGTGAAACTAACGGCTAAATAACGGCATGTATTTTTTGGCTAAGTCAACCGAGAGTGTGGGTATTATTTGGCCAGTCAACAAAAAGTTGAGGTATTTTTGGGCCGACTCGATAGTTCGGGTATTATTTGGCCAATACGAAAAAGTTCGGGTATTTTTTGGCATTTTTCCCAATGTAGATTATTAGAAGTGATTTAAGTCAAGCCTTTGAGCGGCACGCGCTTCTCTCTCTCTCTTTTCTTAGGCGATTCTTTTTGCGATCTGGTTCTAGAGGCTTTTCCGGCGGTCACCGGCCTCCGTCGGAGCCGTGAGAGAAGCCTCTTGTGGTTCTTGTGCTTACTATCAATACCGTGGAGGCTGAGGGGTGACCGGATTCCCTCAGACTTCTCTCTTCTGTCTTCGCGTGGAGTGGATCTCCTTCACGGCGGCGCAGATTCGGTGCTTCGCTCGATTCCTCTTCCCCGGGTAAGTCGCAAACTTGATAACCACTCGAGGACGGTGGCGATCGGAGTAGCGCGAGGGAAAAGGGAGAGGCGAGATCTGAGTTTGGGTTAGTCGGAGAGGAGTAGGAGGGCTGCGAGGCGAGTTAATCAAGTGTCCCGGCGGTGGTGGCCACATCGGCGCGA
Source organism: Orychophragmus violaceus (assembly GCA_030180135.1). Lineage (NCBI taxonomy): Eukaryota > Viridiplantae > Streptophyta > Magnoliopsida > Brassicales > Brassicaceae > Orychophragmus > Orychophragmus violaceus. The sequence goes on from CM058240.1 coordinate 39,493,887, forward strand.
CTGCGGTGGAGTCAGACGGTGGTTGTGCCTTGTTGCATGTCTGGCCTACCGGAGAAGTTTGGTTAGCAGGAAAAGAGGAGCTTCTGAGAAGATCTGACGGGATAAATTCTCACCGAGCGACAGTGGCGGAAGAAGAATCGTCAGCGGAGGCTTGCCGGGAGCGGCCTTACCGGGTGAGACCGTGGGCGTCGACGAAGACCCGTCTGTCCGGAGCGGAAAAGAGGAGGTCTGGGCTGGTGGCGCTAGAAAGGCGGCAAGGGTCGGATCCTTTCGCCGTGTTGGAAGGCGCTATCTAGCGCCGTGAATCTTCTCCGATCAAATCCGCCGGCGGCGGTAATCGGAGTCGACTCGAACCCTGAAGAGTGATGAGGGGTTCTTTCGTAATTTATGTCCTTGGTTTCGAGAGTTCCATTTTGGTTTATTAGGGTTTCTGGTTTGGTTATTTTGGTCCGGTTATCCCTTGGTATGTACCCGGTTGATCCCGGTTATCGATCGGTTAAATTTATTAATATAATATATATTATTAAAAAAAAAAGTTTAAAAAAAATAATTTAGTTACTTATGTCTTTAAACTGAATTTATTTATTATTTTACTTTTTAGAGAAAATTCTAAATAAGAAAAAATTGAAAACAAAAAAAAACTTAAAATATTGTTATACACTATACACTGTATACAGTGCCCGAAATTATCCCGATGAAACAACTCCTCTCTTAGAAAGATTCTGGAGAGAAGAAAGAGGAGCGTTTTTTAAGGTGAGATCGTTCGTTTATTCTCTTTTATTTTGTTCAAGATTATGAATTTGGGATGAGAGAGAGTCAACGGAGAAAGAAAAACGGTTACTCCTAATTGTCTCGAAATAGAAATTGGAAAAAAAAAGAAGGAAATGTATCTGTGAATAACCAAATAGGGAGGCGTGCCAGTTACTCTTCAAAATCTCAATCTTCCATACTATCGATCACGTCATCTCCTTTGTCTTCTACCTAACTCGGATAAACCCTGCCTTCTTAAATCTACGCCTTTCTCTCTGAATCTCACTCCACCGCTAAAACGATGGCGACGTCCCAACTAAAATCCGACGCAATCATGGATTTGATGAAGCAGCATTTCTTCACCGACGCCGGCAAAGAGCTCACAGAGAAGATCGGTCTCGTTTATCAGATCAACATCGCTCCTAAGGTCCTCCGTCGTCGTCTTCTTCTTCTTCCTCTTTTTTTTTCTTTTTATCTGTTAATTTTTTTACCTTTCATTCGAATTTCAGAAATTGGGTTTCGAAGAGGTTACTTACATCGTCGATCTGAAGAAAGGCCAAGTGACCAAAGGTTCGATTATTGCCAATTGGGAGTTGAAATCCCAGAATTTTGCATTGAGACAACAAGTGAGAATTAGGTTGTCTGAATCAATTGATTTTTCTTTATCGTGAAAATGGTTTAGGTAAATATGAAGGAGGGAAAGTGGATGCTACTTTTTCCTTCAAAGATGATGACTTTGTGAAAGTTGCTACTGGGAAGATGAATCCTCAGATTGCTTTCATTAGGTTTGATCATTCTTCTAAATCCATTCAACTTGTCTTAGTGTCCTTGAACCAAAATCCACCATTAGCAACAACAAACACAAGCAAGTTTCACATTAATGGAACTTTTGAGTCGTTTTGATGCAGGGGTGCGATGAAGATCAAGGGTAGTCTCAGTGCTGCGCAGAAATTCACCCCGGACATATTCCCAAAGCCTTCAAAGTTGTGAACACAAAAAAAAAGAATGGTATTGGTGTCCTTCAAAAGGGAACTAGTTCTCTTCAAGTATCATTCTAGTTCTCTCATTTTCTTTTGGAAGTTGGTTTAATAATGTAATTTTTCTGAATATTATCTCTATATCTGCAAGTGTGTGCAATAATGCATTTATTTCCTACAAGTGCAATCAACAACATGGAAAAGTAAGTGCTGAAAACAAAAGCAAATATATTTGAAGAAACATTTGTTCACTTGTGAGACTTCTTCCTTGACAAGAACATGAAAACCTTTGGCAACAAAGAAAGCTTCTTCTTCTTCTTCTTTGTTTCAGGAGTGGTCATATTATTACTACTAGTAGTAGCTTGTTCACCAAATGCAAACGATTTCGACAGCCCAAATCCGTTGTCCTTATTTCTCCTCGGGCTCTTCCCATTTTCGGACCTCCATTTTCTCAACTCTTGCTCCACACCCAACTTCCCATCTCTAGCCTTTTCGGCTTTTCCCATAGCCACTTTTAGCTCTTCTTTTCTTACGCTCATCTCTCTATTCACTTCCTCTAGTTTCTCCAAGATTCTTGACTCCTCCTCTTTAGCCACCTCTATTTGGGAGACGATCTGTGATAGCCTTTTGTTTGCCTCCTCCTCTGACTCGTGTGCTTGCTTGCTTAACTCGTAGTATTCCTCTACAGAGATTATGATGCTTCTCGGTGAATTATTTATCTCTTCAAATCTCTGACAAGATTCAGTCTCTTGCAGAGCTTTTATAGCAGCCAATGCCAGCTTCTCTGACGCTCTAGCAGCCTCCATTTCCTTTTTCGCCTCAATTAACCTATTCTCTATCGTACACATTCCTGTTTTCGCTTGTTCCGACAATTCCTTTGCCATTCTAAGCTCGTCTCTAGCACCTGCGGCTAACAACTTTGCATCCTCTGCCTCTTTTGTCGCCTGCTCCAACTTCTTGGCTGCTTCTTCGTCTACAAAACCCGCACTTTCTCTCCGCTCAGTTTCTGCTCTCTCTCTTCCAAGCTCGGACTGTAATGATCCAGCGATTATCTTCAATGTTTTCACCTCGGAAGCTGCTTTCTCAATGTTGGATTTCACTTCTTCGAGCTCTCTCTTGGCAGAATCAACAGCCGCATGTACGTCATTATCACTCTTCTTTTCCATCAATAGATTAGTGGTACAAGCAGAAGCAGCCTCTAGCTTACTTTTCACATCATCAGCCGCACCAATCTCTTGGTTAAGCCTCTCGATATCATCTTCCACCATTTTCAGTTCCTTTTCCCAATTGTAAATGTCTTGGTCCCAAGCCATCGCTGCTCCGAACCTCCTCTCTTCTGCTTCGAGATGAGCAGTGTGCGTTGACTCCAACAACTCCTTGCTTGCAATTAGCTCTATACTCAAACCATCCATCCTTGTCTCCATCTCTCTAGCTTCCTTAACAGCAACTTGAGCTTTCTCGGCAGCTAAATCTTTTTCCCTCAGCATATCTTCATATTCATTACAAACCATTTCAATCTCTTCTCTCACGGACCGTAGCTCACAAGTGGCTGACTCCTGTCTCGCTTTAGCTACCTCGAGCTGCGCTTTAACAGCAACACTCGCTTCATGAGCTACACCTTGCTCCATCTCCTCGACACGCATCTGCGCCAGCTCCGAATCCTGTTTTGCTTGTTGCTCTTCCAATTGCGCTTTCTCTAGCTCTAGTTTTAGCTCCTCGATGAGTCCCTTTGTGCTCTCTAACTCTTTCAACGCATCTTGTTTCACATCATCAGCTAACTCAGCTTCTCTCTTATACTCAGGCATTGCTTCTTGTATCCTCTCAAGCTCTTCATCAACCATCTTCCTTCTCTGAACATACAAATCTTTAAAAACATTATTAAAAACAAAACAAGATATCATGGAAAAAAGAAAAAACCTCTATTGTCTCCATTTTATGAGCTTTCCAATCAGTAATCCCTCCAAACTTTGAAACTGCTTCCTTGACAGATTCGAAAGGTGAAGCTGTATCAATCAATCCGACGGGGGAACCAAAACGAGGCGATTCCACAGATCTCTGATACACGAAAGCTCGAGGAACTCTTAGACGAGGCGAAGTCGGCAATATCCTAGCATCTTCGATTCTTGAATCTTCCGAGAACGAGTCTTGATGGCTAATCATCACCCTTGGTGCGACATAAACCTTAGGAGATTCGAAGATTGGACTTTCGGGTTGATTCGAATCCACGAAATCTTGAAATGGGTTGTGCGAATCTCCTCCTCCATCGTTCAAGTCAATATCATTGAAAGACGTGGTGCTTCTCCTCATCGGAGCTTCATCATCTTCACCAATGGCGTTGAGAAATATATTAAGGTCGTCTGAATCTTTATCATCATCGCCCGACATTGTTCACGACCTTCACAAATGCAACTGAAATCAGAAAACCGGGTTTTTGTCTGATTTTGGTCAAACAAACTCAATTCGTGTTCGTGGTAAACAAGATTGGTTTCGGACATGGGAGTTTAAATGTCGTACCTTTTAATCTGACAATTGCGAGACGAAGACAATCCCCTATTTGAAGTTAATGTTCAGAAACAACGGAGAAAATATAAGAAGACAAACGGCGAACAATCAGGACCGTGAAACACACGCATGTCTGTCTCTCTCCGTTTCGTTTTTTATCCCTTTAAGAACTTTTTTTCGGCCAGAACTTTTATTAAAAACTAGTGAACGTTTTTTAGATACTTGGTATTCTATGAACTTTTTAAAACTTAAGATTACATGTGCATTCTATTTTTTTCCAATCGACTAAAAAGGGTTTCTCCTCTGAGAGAAGAGGAGTTGGGTTCCTCCACGATGAACGACATGCTCTGACTGGGAACAAAGATGTGGGTTTCTCTAACGATTAATCTATATTAGTTCCTGCCGCTATTAGGCTTGGTCATAAAAACCGGAACCAAAAAACCGAACTGAAATTGATCAAAAATATCGGTTCGGTTCCGGTTCCGGTTCTGGTTCCGGTTCCGGTTCTGGTTCCGGTCAAAATATCCATTGGGTATTGAAATTGTGGAACCGCGGGTACCGGTTCGGTTCCGGGTATTACCTGAGAACCGATAAGAGGAACCGATTACCCGAATATACATACATTTATATATATAGTATATGATTGTTTTAGCATTCCGAATATTTTCTAAGATTTTCGGATATTTTTATTTTATCGAGTAAATTATTTTTTATATTTCGGGTATTTTTTTTGAGATGTCGGATAATTTTTTTATATTTGGGTATTTTTTGATATATCGGGTAATTTTGTTTTATATTTCGGGTATTTTTTGACATATCGGGTAATTTTTTGACATATCGGGTATTTTTGACATATCGGATATAAAATACCCGGAACCGATAAGAACCGAAATTTTCGGGTATTTTCCGGTTCCTAGACCTATGTACCCGAACCGATCCGGAACCGACGGAGACCGAACCGGAACCGAACCGAACAAAAATAAATATCCATTGGATCCTAAACTTCCGTACCCGAAATACCCGCAACCGATCGGTTCTTACCCGAAACCGAACCGAATACCCAATATCCCAAGCCTAGCTGCTATCCACAATTTTTTAGATGACTAAATGAAACATATATTACATGTATATCAAATCATGAGTATGGTGCATCCACGTTTGGTTTCCTAACTATTATACCAAAACACTTGGTTAAGACCGAAATTTATTATTGTAACAGTTTTGAACAACCAGAATTTACATGGAATTTTTTTTTTTTTTTGCTTTGGCCATTATAAAAAAAGAATCAAATAATGGAGCCAATGGGCATGTCAACAGAGAGTTGTTACAAAGAATGGAGTAATGGACCCATTACTTAACTAAACCAAATTAAAAGGAAGTAAACATTGATAGTGTGATGAGAGTGTGATGAGAGTTTAGAATGGGAAGAATTATTATTTACTTCCATGATTATAATGGTTACAATACTTACAATTATATAGAAGACTAGTTTACCTAACCTAATCATCTACATTAATTGATAGAATCATATTATCATAATTACAAATATATTAACAATATCAACATTAATAACATGTATCTTCTAGATACTTCTACATACCCCCTCAAGCTCAAGCCGGTTATGAAGATATAACGAAATTAACGGTTGAGATTGATAATAGTTTAGCATGAGACAGAGCCATGTGAGATTGAGATCCATTGATGGTATAGTGAAGACGGAGATCGAATGTGGTGATGATTGATACAGTTGGGAAATCAGATGGTGGCTGCTTTGGTAGGGCTTTGAAGGCAGCGACATTGAGCCAGAAACCTTTGATCAAGGTTTTTTTTCCTTGAAAAAGAAGTAGCGTAAGCTTTTTTCTCTTTTGTTTGCTTGATTTTTTTTATACAACTTAAAACGAAAAATTCGAGTTTATAAAATTATTATTTTTTAAAAAAACTAAAGAATCACTTTTGGTATCACTTTTGGTGAGAATGGTGAACAGGAACTAACGATCTCGAAATTGCCTTCTCTTTTTTTTTTTCCTTGTAGATTACAAAGGAAGCACTTTGGCTTAAGAACCTAAAAAGAATATTTTGAAAAATGGGGCAGAAGCAGCATGGCTTGGGAAAAAAAACAGATTCAGAAGGTTTTTTTTTTTAATAAATGAAAGAAGCATTATGGCTTGTGGAAGCACTATAGCTTGTGGAAGCACTATATATGACTTAGATTCAGAAGTTCATGATGAACATGAATGAAAAAGCAGCTAGCTTAAAAACAAAAACAAAAACTGATATTTTGAAGAAAACAAGAAGCACAGGGCTTAGAAGAAAAGAAAAACGAAAAGGAAGTTTCATCGTTAAATCAGAACTTTGGAGTAAATCTGCTCTGATAGCATGATAGTGTGATGAGAGTTTAGAATGGGAAGAATTATTATTTACTTTCATGATTATAATGGTTACAATACTTACAATTATATAGCAGACTAGTTTACCTAACCTAATCATCTACATTAATTGATAAAATCATATTATCATAATTACAAATTTATTCACAATAACATGAATCTTTTGGATACTTCTACAAACATTGCAAAGAACATATGTTTAGTTAAATACATTATACATGTGTGCTTGATGTGCATCCTCCATCTACACGCGTCAAAGAACAAAGATGTTGCTCACACATCTACTGTGTAGATGTCTGTACTAGTTGAGTTGATAATTATTGGAATAGTGTATCAGTTACTGAAAAAAAAAAATACGGTACATCTATTGGAAGAGAATATCATACAACTTCTATAACGGATTAGTGTGTATGATACAAAGACCAAGATTTATTGTTGTTACAGTTTGGACAACCAGAACAAACACCATAGAAATTTAAACAGTTTTTAATAAAGTTCAGAATAGTTTATGGTACAATAAAGTATGGTTCGTCCTAGTGTGCTCCCAGATAAGACTTTCAAGGACTGCAGCCACCGTCGTATTTTCCGTTTTTTCCCTGGCCGGAGTCCATTGCCGGTGCCAGAAAGAGTCAATAGATGTTGTTTCTAGTAGCAGCTCACATCTCAAGCTTTTGTGTCTCCGCCAACGGTTTTCTCCGGCTCCGTCCTTTGCCGCTGCCTCTTCTCCGGATGTCGCGTCCCCTGCTTTTGCCGGTCGTCTTTGTGTCCAGACGGTTTGGTGCGCGCGCTACCGTGGTTTGTAGCCCTCGATTCCTCAGTCATCCCCGAAGGTCCTGCTCTCCTTGTTTGGTGAGTAAGTGTTTTCATCTTCCGATCTGGACCTTCCGATGGTTTGTTGATTTTTTTGTTCGGGTATAGGTCTAGGCGTGGTGTGGTACTGGATCTGGGTAATGGGTTTGACTTTGAGATGTGGGTCAATTAGTTTTAGAAGATAATGTGTAGTTACCTTTACTATTAGGAAAAATTGGTGATCTGATTTTGGCTCTAGCCTCGCAGCTTGTATCTTTGTGGCTAGTCGTGGTTTGCTTTGTGAGTGCCTTTCAATCCGATTTTTCGGGGTTGGTTTCAGGTTTTGAATTGTTCAGGATTCTTTGGAGATTTGGGTATTGTTTAAGGCTTTTATGTAGGTTTAATTTAGATGTTTATGAGTGCGTCTTTTCCGCATCTGAAAGAGGTTTAGGAGAAATTTATTAGGTTCTTTCTTTTTGGGTTATGAAGTCTTGTTTCTTGGTTCTGGGTTGGTGAGAGAGTGTCTCCAGGTGGTTGATTTTATCGTTCGGTGAGCCGTGGGCTACAACGATTTATCACGCTCCTTTGTCCATTGCGATTGCCACTTTTCACGTTTGAGTTGCTAAGATTAGACTTTGATTGTATCGATTTATGTTTCCTTTAATTGTAGGTTTACCAATCCTTTATGGGATTTTGTTTCCGGGGATATCTTGTTACTCTGCCGACTTAGTTTTCTAGAGAAGATTTTGTTTTCTGCCAGGTTATGTATCTCAAAAACGCATTCCTCCATATTTAATATAAATTATAAAGTATCTCTCCAGATGATAAAAAAAAGTTTATGGTACAATAGATGGTACTTTAGAGCGTAGCTCAATATATAGTATAATAACAGAAATAAATAATATTTTTTTGGGTAAAATGTCCTTTGTTTTAGAAATATAGTCACATGAATTTAGAAACTAAGAAAAATAGAAAATTATGTGGGTTTATTGATTTTTATGGTTTTGAATTTTGACTTTATAAACCAAAAAATGGTGACTTATATAGTTGCATGTTTAAGATTTTATGAAGAGATGCACACAGGTATTTGTGACGTCGACCCACTTTTATAAAAGATTTTGAAAGAGTTTGAGTAATAAATGGGTAATAATTTGAACTATCAGATCCGACCTTTATTATTCGAAGGGATAATAAATTTTGATACTCGAAATACTCTTATTCAACCCGTATCCGTTATTATCCGATCCGTACCCACAAAGGAATAGACCTACTCAAGGGGGAATCATCTCAAATGACCCTATTTCTGAAAAATCCTGGCTACCCAATTTAATCTTTCATACCCCATTTTTTAGTGAAATGTTGAATAACAAAATTGTCCATGCTTTCCTAATATTAAAAAACAAAATTAATTAAAACAAATTAATAAAAAACAAAATCAACCCGAGCAGTTCGCGAGCCCGCCGTCGACCATGTCGTTCTCCATCGTTGCCGTCAGAATCTAGGTCCTTGGAGGTGCGTTGGGTTTACAAATTGAGGTCTCATTGGATTTGATTTGTATGCATTAGTGGAGAATGCGGGTTCGTGTTTTACCATTGTTTTGGGTCGATTAGGACTCTAAATTGGTTACAAATGCATTGGATCTGCATTTAAGTGGCTGAATCGTAGTGCATTGTAAGTAAATTAAAACATAAAATCGATCCAATTTGAATGTTCATGCGATACGAGTACTATGTAAAACTATTATTACTGTTAAATGTTGTATAACTAGTAAAACTGATATTACTTAAAATCATGAGTTATTGATTAAAATATGGTGGACAACTAGTGTTATTGAATGAGTTTTTTGTTATTTTTTCTGCGGGATAGAATCAGCAACAACTTGTCCAAAGATCTGAAACAAAAGACGGCCAAGATAAAGACTTCATAGTTGTTATTTGAAAGTTGTTGTAGAGTTTGATTGTATCTTCACCTTTTATTTTTGTAAGACTTTCTCTTTAATTTTTAAGACATGTATGTACGATTTATTTTTGTATAGCTTGTATAACTATTTGTTGTATATGTTTAATGCTGGGTAATACTCGTAATACTAGTATCACTAAGAGAATTGTGAAATTTGTAAAATTATATTAACAAGTATAATTTTAACAAAATCTTAATTAATCAATATATTATTGCATAAAACTACCAGAATTATAAGTTAATCGAATTATATGTTAATCAACTTAATGGACATATAATGGAATAAATTATAAAATATAGTTCTTATACTTTTAAGATCACTTTGTAACTAATAACCATATAAGTAAGAAAAAACTATAAAAATATAAATTTTAAACAAATAAATGTATAAAACAATCATAATTACATGTTAATCGATTTATATCCATTGTAAAACTACAAAATATAATTTTAGATTAGGTAATACTAAATAAATTGAAAAACAGATAAAATAGAACTATTTTCAACTTCCGTAAAATTACTATCTTAGGTAATTCTTTGTGTTAATTTTTGGCGCCAAAATGAAATTTGTCCCATCATCTCTTTCTTCTCGTCTGGTTCATTTCTACTGATTTTATTTTCCGGTTCTACGTATTTGTTTCACATATAACCGATGTGACGTTTCTGTTTTGAACTATTATCAAAATCACCAACTTTAAATGCAGGGACATACTCGCCGTCGATCCTCAATTCCGTTGCCATCTCCAAACCCCAAAAGATAACCCCATGCCACTACACCTAAATCATCATTATTAAACCTCTTTCTCGGCGATTCCACACCTCTTTCTCGGCGATTCGACACCTCTTTCTCGGCTAATCAACATCTCTTTAAAGACAAAACCCTAAAGGATTTTCCTTTAAATCCTCGATTCATGTATAAAACCATCAAACACAGAGAGTCATAACAAAAACATCTCCAAAAACAGAGAGAATTACTGCAAAAACAGAGAGAAGGAAAGCACCAAAGCATGGACAACAAGAGGTCTATTGTAAGTCTACACAACTCCCGATTGAAATCCTAGTCATGATCGTGGGAAAACTCGGCGAAACTTCCTCCCCCGATTACGCTAACACTATATCAACCTGCACCAAAATGAAAGAAGCCTCCAAGAATCCTAGAGTATTGCATATTATATGCCTATCACCGCTGGTCAAGAAGCCTCTCCTTGCACTTTCACACATGGAGTTTCTGAAAACGTGCGTAGATAAAGGGAATTTCGCCGCTTACTTCATTCGAGGTATTATTGCTTATTTCATCGAGGACGACCCCGATAACGGCATAGAATATTTACAGCTTGGGGCGATCGGGGAGGATGCCGATTTGATTAAGGAAGCTACTTACCTTTACGGTGTGCTCCACCTCCTCTACGACGATACCCAAGAAGTCGAAGAGTTCCTTGCCTTGCTTAACTGGCACGATGATATGAATAACGCTAATGACGTTTGGGCGAGCTTGAGGATGTCACTGTATGGCATCAATGTTCGGAAGAAGCGGGTGTACGTCCAATTGTTGATGAACATGATGCCCCCTGAATCTTGTCACCTACGAGATCTGCAAACCGCATGTCCAGACTGCTTTAATTACAAACGGGCTTTGAAGTTCTTCCACATGTATTGAGGATCTTCTGCTTGTTTTAATTTCTCGTTCTCTGTTTTTTTTTTAGTTTCTCGTCTTAGTTGGAACATCTTTGTAGTACTCCGTTCTTTTTTTAAAGATCGTCTCTTATATCTCTAGAATGTCTTGTCTCCACCATTTTCCATAAAAATCGAATTCGAAATCATGTAGAACTATAGTAGTTCTACCTAGCTAGTTTCACGAAGAACACAAAATAACGTTCCAGAATTAATTTGAATGTTAAGAAAATTTGAAATTGGAAAGTAGAAGTTTGAAATTTCGGGTTAGATCTGATTCACAAGTTATATCCCATAGGGGTTGGTTTACGCTTGGGTATAGACCGTAATTTTGTGAGATTTGTTTGGGATTTTGGTAACTTACTTATATTTCAATTTTTTTAAAAAAATGTTAAAATAAATTAAGTTTATAACGGGTCATTTAAGATTTTCTTTTCAGAAATAAGGGCATTTAAGATGATGACCGCTACTCAGGAGAAGAGATTTTGACAGAGTTATAATTTGATGTTAATGAGAAAAGAAGATTGTGAACCTACGAGTGAAGATGGGAGTTATTGGCTGAAATTGCCCTATTTCTTAAAATATAATCTCTGATACCTTATAATAGTCTAGATGCCCATCATTACTTTAATGAAATATGAAAAAACGAAAAGTTCGAATTTATTAATAAATTTATTATTATTATTTTATTTAAAAAAACAAAAAATGGAATAATATTTTTGTTTTAAAAACAGCTTCGCTAGTAATATTAGCATTACTAGTTTTAACTAGTATTACTAGTTTTACTAATGTTACTAGTGCTACTAGTGTTACTGTAAAAAATAAGTATAACTAGTGCTTCAGTTATACATTCTCATAAACCGAAAAAATGGAAGTAAGAGAGTTAAAAGGTTTTCATCGGATAGAAAAAGCGTCTAAGGACGCAAAACAAAATGTGGCTAAGAAAAAGACCCGAATAGTTGTTATTTGAAAGTTATTCTACAGTGATTGTATCTTTAGGAAAAAAATGTGTATCTCCACCTTTTGTTTTTGTAAGACTTGTATAATAAGTACAATTTAGTTTGGGTAAAACTAGTAAACTTGTTATAACTTTTTATAGTATATATTGCTATCAGGTAATATTGATAATATTGGTATTACTAAGAGAATAACCTAATAGTAAACCGTGAAAAAACAGTATCATCATATTAATCCATAAACCAAAACAAGTATCATTTAATAAAATATAAAGTAATCAACATATTAATGTATAAAACTATTAGAACTAGGAATCTGAGACCCCGCGCACGCGCGGGGTTTGGTAGGTTCCTTATTTTTGCAAGTTGATTTCTTTTCTGTTTGTTTTTATTTTGGTTCCTTTTCTGTCTGAAGAGTTGTTGCATTTGTTTGCTGTTGATGTATTGGTCATTTTAAAAAAAATGTTTGTCTAATAGCTTTTTCCGGCGCATGATATTAATAGTTGTAAATTCTTGTTAAAAGTTACTCCCTTTGACTAATCATCATTTGTAATGAAATTAGGCGTGAAGGAAAAAATACCCTATTATTCCAGTTTGTAAACATCCTGATCATAACCGAGGGAAAAAAACAGGGAGAACATTTTAGTCATAGCACACTACAATATTTTGTTTTCATTATCAATAATAAGTCGATTTATTTGAAGGTGGTGTTTTACTATTTATTGGTCCGAGTAACTGAATTATATAATTACTACTATCTACTCTTTTGTGGGTGGAAGTTATGCAACAATAGTTAAACACACGGAATATATATGTCATCATCAATTGATTTAAAAACTCAACACCATTAGCGGGATACGCTTCTACAAAGTCTAGATGACGTCGAAGGTTTTAAAGATGAGCCGTTGTTAAGTTGCTGATTTGGTTTTTCATTCTTGTTCGTGGTCTCTGTTCGTTTATTTTAGTTATTTTCTGGAGTGTGTACCTTGAAAGGAAATTTTAACTTCCGATGTAGTCGACGGTCGACCAAGAGATTTGCAAAATTAACAAACTCCAAAAACTCCCTAACATGCTACATAGGGAAGGCGTATCTAATCAATCTAATGGGCTACTCACGGCTACGCTAGCAATTGGTAATCTTCTTGCTTGGCTGTGGAAGCTGCTGACTTATCCTTGAGGAGATGTGGAGGTATGGCTGCCGAACTTTTGGCGGAAGTAGAAGGTGGGTTCTCAGGCGGTGGAAGGTCGACTCCCTGTTCAGTTGCGTATGGCTAGGGATGTTAATAAGGGTTTAAGGCCCGCGGGCTTACCTGAGCCTGTTAAATTAATTAGGCTTGCAGCCCGTCCAACAAAGCTTATTTTTAAAAGGGCTTTAAACGGGCTAGCCCTTTTACGTTCGCGGGCTTCACGGGTTTGAAAGTTATTAAACGGGCCAGCCTGTTTAATTTTTTTTTTTTGCCTTTTTCCGTCTAAAACGACGTCATTTCGTAGTTTTGAAACAAAAACTTAAATTTGTGTCTTTCACGAGATTGTCGTCTCCAGACTCCAAATTGGCCCTCGAAGACTCACCGATCAACTGAGAACCACAGCTCACTGGCCATGGTCGGGTTCTGATTAGTCTGATTCTGATGCTGCAAAACTGAAATTGGGTTTCTGATGTGTGCTTTCAAGTCGTCAACTTGGCGATATTGAGACCAGCCGGTTCTGTGAAAAGTTCAAAAGTGAAGAGTAGGATCAGAAACCACCGGGTTATCTTTCAGGTAAAAGATTTTTCTATTGGGTTTGTTTCGTTTCAAGTAATCGTGGATTGTGATTGTTTCTTTTTTACTGGGTTTGTTTTGCCCATTAAGTGTTCGACGAATTGTCCAAGTCAGATAAAGGAGTTTTCGATGATTGTTTGTGGTTTTGTTTATTGTTGGTGTTCTTAAGCTGTTTGATCTCTTGTAATTGTGCTTTATGTTGTTCTTGAAATCCAAGACTGTTAAAAAGGAATGCTTATAGGAGTTATCTCTTTCAAACGGTCTCTCTGAGTTTATATCTGCTTTTGTTATAGCATGAGCTTCTGACTGTTTTGTTGGGGTTTGACGTGTTTAAGGGAATTGTGTTTGATCAAGGATTGTTGGTTTAATTGGTTTTCTGGAGAGTGCAGGAATGGATGCAGCTGAAGGCAAGATGATGAAGTGAAACCTTGCTATATTTATGTTTAATCTTAGGTCATGTAATGTCTTGAGGATCTTCAGTATTTTTGTGTCTTTTGGGAAACCTTGCTATTAAGGATTGAAGTGTGGAACTTGTTTTAATTTTACCATTGAACCTGATAACTTAATTGTCAAAATAGTACGGTTCCAACTTCCAACCCAATGCCAATATTTGATTGTCAAAGTATCTACTACGAGTTAAAACTGGAATGTTATAATGGAACAAAAAATTCTCTTTTTTATTACAAGTTGATGAACTCTTTAACCGAAATAAATTTACAAGTTCTCAAGAAAGCGTTTGCATCATTGTTTATAAAATGAATGTAGTACAAACTAAAAACATTAAACACCAAAAACACTTTCTAAACGGGCTTTTTAAACGGGCTCCGACTTAAACGGGCTTCGTGATAAACGGGCTCAACTTAAACGGGCTCTAAACGGGCTTGGCTTACACGGGCTATAAATGGGCGGGCTGTAAACGGGCTTGGCTTACACGGGCCAGGGCAGCCCTTATTAACATCCCTATGTACGCTCTAAGAGGAGAGTAAAAATGTCTCCAATTATATATATGATTATGGGTTGATTGAATTATATGTTAATCGGCTTAATAAATTTTTAATGGAAAAATCCATACAATATAGTTCGTATACTTTAAGATCACTTTGTAACTAATAACAAAGTAAAGAAAAAAAAAATTAGAGAAATATAGATTTTAAACATATAAATGTATAAAAAATCAAATTACATGGTAATCGATTTCTATCAACAGTAAAAATTACAAAAACACAATTTATGATATGTAATATTAAAAAAATTAAAAACAATCAAAATAGAACTATTTGTAATTTCCGTAAAACTACTGTCTTAACTTAAGTAATACTATGGGTTAACTTGATAGATTTAGTTTAGGCAAAATTTCTCCAATTATGTTAGTTAATTTATATATTTCCAATTATATAAAGAAGTCTTTGACTTACTTTCTTGTATGGTGTGTGTTTTGTAAACAAAAATAGAATAAAATGCCAATTTTGAAATTGAATCAGGTTTTGATTTTTATTATGTTTGTTGCTCACATGAAAGAAGAACGAAACACATGTCTTATTAATCACAACTTCTTAACAAAAATAGAATAAAATGCCATTTTTGAAATTGAATCAGGTTTTGATTTTTATTATGTTTGTTGCTCACATGAAAGAAGAACGAAACACATGTCTTATTAATCACAACTTCTAAAGAAACGTCAAAGCAAGACTTTAAAAGCATCAAATTGATTCTAAGATTCATTGGAAACCCATCATCCCAATGATAAGTCTCTGAGTAGTTGTTCGAACGACAAGCGAGAGACATATCATTCTCCTAAGTTTCAAGATTTTTTCTCTGACATGATAAATAATCTTCATGATCTTGAAAATCTGTGACTTTGAGTTGTTGCAGAAGCTCTAGAGGTAGAACCATAGTCTCCAGTCTCCACACGCCTCCCAAGCTATCAAAATGACAATTTTCAAACCTCAGTTTATTAAAGCTAACTTTTGAATCTGCAATTAACGATCATGGAGCTATGATTCAAACATATATTCTATATAAAACTCAAATTGCTACTCTTATAGCCCGAGCTGTCGATAGATTCGGTTTGGCATCTGAAAACCCATTGTCTTAAACCACTTTCTCTTTGCAAGTATCCTTTCTGTGGGTTTTGATGATTTAATGCCATTATTATTTTTATTTTATTTTATTTTTGTCAGGATTTAATCCCAATGTAAACAATGAACGATAAAGTATTTGAACTTTCATTTCAAATAACATTTTTGTGATATTCATCCATGAAATTCCTAAAGCAGTGAACAAAAAAAACAAAATGTTTACCTTGAACAGTAAAAGAATTACAATACCGGTTAAAGATTACACTACAAGAAAATCTGTATATAGCCGCGAATTTTTTCGTGGCTATGGCCGATTATTCGTGGCTAGTTAGCCCTTAGCCGCGAATAGCCACGAACATGTTTCGTGGCTACGGGCTCGTTGCTAATGTATAATCGTGGTTAGTCGTGGCAAAGTTTCCACGGATTAGCCACGAACTTATTCGTGGCTAATAGCCACGAATAGCTACAAACAAGATCGTGGCTATATAGCCACGAATAGACACGACCTAGTTCGTGGATATTCGCCACGAATAGACACGACCTTATTCGTGGATATTTGCCACGCCTAGCCACGATATAGTCGTAGCTATATAGCTACGAATTACCACGATATAGTCGTAGCTATATAGCTACGAATTACCACGACTATGTAGTATCTAAATTGGCTACAGATATCTATGAATATTTCGTTATTTAGCCACAAATTAGCTACGAACAACTTATCGTAGCCATTTAGCCACGATGAATTTGTAGCTATCCGTGGAAATCTAAATTCAAATAGCCACGAAAATTTCTAAATGTTGCCACGAATAAACTAATTAACATTATACATTATAGTTATATGATTAATCAAAACTATACACATTAGTCTAAACAGTTCAATTCATTGCATTCAAAGTTCCTATATAAACATAACTAAAAAACATCAAATGATGTTTTAAGTTTACAGAGGTTCAAAATACAATACACATAATATAATACATACAATCACTTAAAACAAATATATACTTAGTCTTGAGCTTGAGCTTGTTCATTGATGATTGACAGAGAATGAGGAGTTGCATTTGCAAGGTTGATCGGAGAGAAGCTTTTGGGGTCGTTTGGCTGCTCCTGGGAAGGGGCTGAGTAGCTTGGTGCAGAACCAGCACTCTCACGTGGAGCAGGTCGTGCAATAGGCTGATAAGTCACCGGATCTATTCTAGCCAAGGTTAAGAGAATCCCCAGCCCTTTGTTTATCCTACCCATATTATCATTCAGCCCTGATATATTCTGCTCCATATTGCAGATCCTTGCATTAGTTTCCACATGCTTGAGAAGTGAAGAAGCTGCAGACTCATTTGGTGAGGCATTGAGGTACTGGATAGAACCGAGACCGTACACTCGCCCCTTGCTGTTTTTTGCAGTCTGCAACATGAAAACAGAAAGAGTAGCATTAATGAAACTAAATAACACTAAACAGAAAACTGAACATAAGCAACTAACATCAACACTTGACAAATCATAACACTTAAAAGCCATTTCTAATAAATACAAATACAACCATTTCCAAAACAATAACAGTTAACCATTCCTAATACAAAATTCAGAAGCATCAGAAAACCAATATGGGTTCTTACCTCGATGTATGTAGCCGTGAGCTCTTGGCTAGAGGGAGTAGGGGGTTCCATCAGAGACAGAAGACTGCTGCGATCTGGACATAGCCAACTCCTCATCAGCCTTCACAAGAGCCTCTGCTCGCTTATCTATGATTTGGCCCATTTTGTTCGAGTGAGTTTTCAGAACCACCGCAGTTGCAGGTGGTTCTTCGCCCATCTCGAGAGCCTACAAAAGAAAGCAGTGTGTTAGTAAGGGAAAAAGAAAAACAACATACATTATATAATTAATTAGAGTATTGAAATACTTACCATATTATGTGCCACACGAATGTGTGGCACACGTCCAAAAGTATGGCAGTGCTTCCCTAATCCATCTGGATTAGATGCAGAGTTCTCCGAGTTTGTCTTGCTTCTCTTTTGGTGAGGCTCCTCCTCCCAAGTCTCAAGCATGATGTTCCAATCCGCCAGTCCTATAAAGTTAGGTTTCTTGCCAGAGCGCTTTCTCTTGCTCACTAGATCACTAATGGAGAGTCTCATAACCTTTTCCCACCGCAAATACACCAAATTATCATGTTGTTTTTCCCAGTTGTATTTTTGCTTCAAAAACGAAAACATGTGAATTAGTTAAAATAATGAAGCAAAACTTTACATAAATCTAATTATATAATGAGGACCATTTCAAAAAATTACCACAAAGGTTGTCCACCATTCATCCTTCTTGTCCTGCGGCACCATTCCATAATTCCACCATGGACCCTAGAAGTTTGACTGATACGAGGCAACAATGTCCTTGCGGATGCAGTCATCAATGCCAAACCTGTGCAAATGATAAACCAGACAACAACATCATACCGAAAAGAAGAAACAAACACAATCAGACAAGTCTCACAAGTTTCAGACAAGTTAGACAACAACATCATACCAAAAAAAAAAGAAACATACACAATTCAGACAAGTCTCACAAGTTTCAGACAAGTCAGACAACAGCATCATACCGAAAAAAAAGAAACAGACACAAACCATACTTAATAGCAAACACAAGACCAGAGCAAACAATCAAATTGAGTCATTATACATCTAATAAAAAACAACCTATATGAGTCATTATACATCTAATAGCAAACACAAGACTAGAGCAAACAATCGAATTGAGTCATTATACATCTAATAACAAACAACCTATATGAGTCATTATACATCTAATAGCAAACACAAGTCTAGAGAAAACAGCCGATGAGTCATTATACATCTAATAGCAAACACAACACTAGAGCAAACAATCGAATTAAGTCATTATACATCTAATATCAAACACAACCTATATGAGTCATTATACATCTAATAGCAAACACAAGTCTAGAGAAAACAACAGATGAGTCATTATACATCTAATAGCAAACACAAGAGTAGAGCAACTGAATCAAATAACTACTGAAAACAAAGCTAAAATCGACATTTATACAGACAAGTCTACAGCAAAATACAGTCTTTATACAGACAAGTCTCGAAATTATACAAACAACTACACACATAACCGGTTCTACAGTCTGATAAAACTAACTGGATCAAATAACTATTGAAAAACAAAGCTAAAATTGACATTTATACAGCAAAATACAGTCTTTATACAGACAAGTCTCGAAATTATACAAACAACTACACACAAAACCGGTTCTACAGTCTGATAAAACTAACTTAATCAAATAACTAGTGAAAAACAAAGCTAAAATCGAAATTTATACAGACAAGTCTACAGCAAAATACAGTCTTTATACAGACAAGTCTCGAAATTATACAAACAACTACACACAAAACCGGTTCTACAGTCTGATAAGACTAACTGAATCAAATAACTAGTGAAAAACAAAGCTAAAATCGTCATTTATATAGACAAGTCTACAAACAACTACACACAGACTTTATACAGACAAGGGAAAAAGAAAGACTTACCATAAACCACTGTTCAGCTTTTGCGGATGGATGAGAGGCATGTTCTGTCTCTCCGGCGCAGCCATCGCGGTCGCGAGGCTGGGTAATGGATGACGTGCTTGGGCTGTCGCGGCAGCCCTAAGCACTCCCGGCGGGATAGTAGTTTGGGCTCGCTTTTGGGATTCGGTCCTTCCCGAAGAAGTACTAGATTGAATCATCTGCATGCAAAAAGACAAAAGTATATTAGCAAAAACGTGAAGGAAAACCCCAAAATCAGAATCCGAATCTGCATGCAATCAAAATTATTCAGAGTACAAAAGGATTTAAGATTTACCATATTGAGATAGGAGATGCGAGAGAGATCGAGGCGGTGATGAGGATCGAGAGAGAAAGAGAGATCGAGACGGTCGACAGAGATCGATTGAGATGCGGTGATGAGGATCGAGAGAGAAAGAGAGATCGAGACACGGGAAGAAGAAGATCGACAGAGATCGATCGAGAAAGAGAGAGCGAAACGGAGTTGATGAGGATCGAGAGAGAAAAACTCGGAGAGAGAGGGATCGAGAGAGAGGCGGTGAGAATTAGATTTAGGGTTTCCAGATTAGATTTAGGAATATACACCCATGCCTAATTTGGGCCAAAAACCTCAAGCGGGAATCTAATTTCTGGGCCAAAATTTGGCTGCGAAACCCAAAATAACATAGCCACGACAATGTCAAGGCCATTCGTGGCTATGTAAAATTATTTAACCGCGAAATCATTTTTATTATACCGCGAATTCAAAATTAAACCGCGAAATAATCTTTATTAAACCGCGAAACCAAATATTCATATAGCCACGAATATGTTTGTGGCTATACGAATATTTGGGTTTTGTTTGATTTTAAGAAGTTAGAATTTCTTTTAAACTAAATGTTTTAACATTAATATGATTTATGATTGTCATTTAATTTTTATAAATTTTGAATTTTAAAACTCACAAATATTAATGTTTGATTTTTCATCTGGATAACAATTTAAATTTTTGATTCTAGTTGGATACTGATTAATAGTTATATTTTATGAATCTAGATTTTGACAGAAAAAAAAATTTCAAACTCTTGAAAAAACAACACATTAAATTTTATTAAGATCATAAAAAGTTCACAAATACAATTATTCGTCTGAACATGAATCCGAATCAGAATATTCACTATATTGATCGTCCACCTCATTTTCGGAATCATACTCGTCATTGGGATTTGTGGTCGGTGTAGGATCATAATCAAAAGCATCTTGAACCGCATGAGCTTATACTCGTAGGATAGCAGTATCTTGTATCTCGTTATCAACGTAGTCGTTTTGTACTGCAATTTGGGCCACTTCCTGAGTTTGAGTATATCCTCTCGGCATTACCCTCGTTGTTGCCCACCATTCCTCTCTGGTTGGCCGTATTCGTGGATAAGGGACATAACAAACTTGATCGCATTGCTCCGGTAATATGAAAGGATCGTACTTCTCGTAATGCAATTGGGGGAAAACGTCGACAATACCTGAAGGATGTTTTCGTATTCCTCGAGCAGTGTTAAACCATTGGCATTTGAAAATCATGGCCTTTAACCCTACAACACCACTATACTCAATCATGAATATTTCATAAATCAACCCAAAATACTCTAATTCAGTGGTTCCATGAACGGCAACACCATAATTCATAGTCTTTCTATTTTGCCCATGGTTCTGCGTTTGGTATGATATCCCCTCGAGAAATAAATGGGCCATGAAGTGATTTTATGCATTGACCCTTGCAAAAATTCTAGAAACCACAACGGGAATTCAAAATATTTGCTTGCATCATTAACCTGCAAAGATTTCAATTTTTTTAAATGGCAAAGATATATATATATATATATATATATTCATGTTTATATTTTATTTTATTTAAATTTTAATTCTTACGTTGTTTTTGCACCAATTTGCAAAATTGGCATCTTTAAGTCGCGTCAATGCGTCTGCAGTAATGTTTGGCATATCATTCCTCATCTCTTCTTTATACATCCTGCATACAGATTAGTAAATAGATTTTATATATTTAACCAAATGTTTATTTTAAAGTTATAAAATAAAAAAACAAACCTTTCGTATGGTTCAAACTCTTGACAGTTGAGGAGTAAAAAAGTCTGAAGCACTTTATGATCTTCATCATCTAGCCATGTTGTTATTGATCTTCCGCTGATTCGTCCCACTTGTAGAAACATGATAGGAACATCTGGATAATTGTAAATGAATCGAATTTCATGGACATCTTCTGCGGAATCTTCTGGAGGAGTAATATAATTAGATGCCACATGGGAGATTTCTTCGATGACACACCGAGCTACTATCGATCCTCCAATTCGTGCTTTGTTCTTAACCTTTTTCTTCAAGTGATACATGTATCGTTCAAAAGGATACATCCACCTGTATTGGACCGGACCCCCTAAATCAGCTTCGTTTGGAAGATGCACCGGTAAATGTTCTATCACATCGAACAATGCTGGTGGGAAGATTCTTTCCAAATTTCACAACCTCACAACAATATTTTCTTTCAAAATTGCAACATCTTTGGTCCGTAGGACTTTGGTTGATATATCTCAGAAAAGTGCTATATCTACATAAAACATCAAGGAATTATATACATGTAAATATATTTCAATATCAAATTATATAAATATTATATCAGCTATTTTACCTAAAATAGCCGTATGAACGGCGGTCGGGAGTAGTTATGAGAATGCAAATGGGAGAAGTCGTTGCATTATGACATGACAGTCATGACTTTTTAGACCTGAAATCTTCCCACTTTCGATGTTGATACAATGTTAAAATTTCGATACATACCCGTCTGGAAATTTGATGTCTTCCTTCAACCATCTTAGGAATTTGCCTTTGCCTTCTTTCGACAATCTAAAGATAGGAATAGGCACTTTTCCATCTTGAGTAACTTCTAAGTCAGGTCTTCTGCAGAACGAAGGAAGGTCCAACCTTGATTTTACGCTATCCTTCGTCTTGCCAGAAACATTTAGGATTGTGTTGATGAGATTGTCGAAGAAATTCTTCTCAATGTGCATAAAATCAAGGTTGTGCCGAAGAAGAAGTTGTTCTCAATACGGTAACTCCCAGAAGATACTTTTCTTCACCCAATTGTGGTGCACACCATACGATTCGATTGTTCGAGCAGGGTTGTTATGTCCGTTGCCTCCGCAAATCATTGTCTTATGCAGTCCGTTGATGTTGTTTATCCTTTCATGCAAGATTTCTTCCACGTTTAACCATGGCGGAGGATCATCACGGACTGTCTTGCCTTTTAGGAAAGCTCTTACATTCCGTCTATAAGGATGCTCAAGGGGCAAAAACCTTCTGTGACAATCAAACCAGCTATGTTTCCTCCCGTTTGGCAACCAAAACGATTTTGTCTCATCCATACAATACGGACACGCCAACCTCCCATGTGTCATCCATCCAGATAGCATACTGTATGCTGGAAAGTCGCTAATCGTCCACATCAAGGCTGCTCTCATGGTGAATGTTTCCTTTCGTGAGACATCGTAAGCCTGCACGCCTTCACTCCAAAGATCTTTTAATTCTTCAATCAGCGGTTGTAGATAGATATCTAGGCTTTTTTTGGGATGCTTTGGACCGGGGACTAATATGGAAAGGAAAAAATATTCCCTTTTCATGCACATCCCGGGGGGTAAATTGTATGGTATTACTATGAAGGGCCACACAGAATATGACTGTCCGTTCATAACAATTGGATTAAATCCATCAGTTGATAAAACTAGATAGACATTTCGACTCTCAGAAGCAAATGAAGGATTTACCTCTTGAAAATGCTTCCATGCCTTTCCATATGACGGATGATGCATTTCTCCTTCGGGAGACACATGTTCAACATGCCATCTCATTTGTGAAGCCGTCGTCTTTGATTGATACAACCGCTTCAACCGATCTCCTAATGGCAGATAAAACATCCGTTGCTTTGCTATCTTTTTCCCCGACCGACCCACTATATACTCATACCGATATTTTCCACAAAACCGACAGTGTGACAACTCACTGTCTTCTCCTTTCCAAAATAGCATAAAGTTTTCTTCGCATACATCAATCTTGTGACACGTCAACCCAAGAGACTTCGTCAACTTCTTTGTCTCGTAGTATGACTTTGGTGCAGTATTAGGCGAGGGAAGGACATAATTAAATGTTTGTGCGATATCATCCAAGCATTCCTCCGGGATATTGTAATTTGCCTTCAAAGTCATTTGCTTCGACGTCAGATACAATTGCGAAATTCCATCGGCACATCCATCATATAAAGGTTGGTTGGCAACTTCTAACGCCTGCTGAACGGGATACTGGTATTCTTCGTAGATTGGTTCTTGAAAAGATTCGCCACCTTCGGGTAACATGTTCAAATGTCCAGGGGGATCATGGAGCTGATCGATTGGAGCTTCGGTATCAGGAAAACCAGTCCACGCTTCTTGCTCTTGCTCCGTAACAGGATGACTTGTTGAAGCTTCACCAGCGTAATAGCAATTTTCTCCGTGTTGCGTCTAGACATAATAATTTTCCATAAATCCTTTCATCATAAGGTGAGTCGTCACGGTATTAACATCGTGGGGCTTTTGATTATTGCACCTTTTGCACGGACAGAATAATTCTCCAGTCTCACAATAAGAAGCCTGACTACAAGCAAAAGAATTAAAAGTGTTTAACCCCTCACTAAATTTTGCAGACACACTATTATCAGCACGTTTTCGACGTTTATACATCCACTCTCTCGATTAAAAAAACTCGGACATTTTTGTATTATTATTATTATTTTTTTTTTGGAAAGAGATGTTTTTTTTGGTAAGATGGAAAGAGATGTATTCTTGGAAAGAGATGTTTCTTTGATACTTTCAACTTACTCTCGGTTGAAGTTTTATAAGGTGATTGAGCCACGGATAGCCACGAACAAGTCGTGGCTATGGAGAATATATTCTCTAAAACATCCACAGTTATAATGGCTTGTGAGTGATGGGATAGGAAACCGGTTATGAGTTGAAAACGTGTGTTTTTAGCCGCATATTAGCCACGAACAGAGTCGTGGCTAGTCGTGGCTATGCGACAGAATGTGACATAAAGCCTGTCCAGACATAAGGGCTGATGTGATCAGACTATTTTACACCCGTGACTTCGCGCCATTATCATATCAAGTTAACCACGACTAGCCACGAAGATGGACGTGGCTATAGTTTTCCACGAAATCTTTGTCGCTATTCATGGCTATAGATTTCCACAACCCTGCTCGTCGCTATTCGTGGCTATATTTCCACGAATAGCCACGAAAATGTTCGTGGCAAATTAGACACGAACAGCGTCGTGTCTATTCGTGGCTAATTTTAGCCACGAAGTCTATCGTAGCTATTCGTCGCTACTTTTCCACGAATAGCTACGGATCACTATTCGTGGCTATATAGCCACGAATATCTACGAATTAGCCACGAAAGCCAGTCGTGGCTGGTTCGTAGCTATTCGTGGCTGGAAAATTCTTAGCCACGAACAGTCCGTGGCTCGTTCGCGACTATATACAGATTTTCCTGTAGTGTCAGTCTCCTCAACAAAGTGTTGGATCCCATTGGATCTAGGGTTTGATATATTGAATGAAAACCAACCTCGTTCTTACCTTTCTGGCAGCGGAATTGAGATGGTGAACGAGATCAGTGGAGCAACGCAAACGCCTTGCCTCTACCAGATACACACGCACGCTCGCTGGAAACGGGATGCTAGTGCCGGATCAACGGGAATCGATTCTCTCTGGTGTGTCTACAGTTTCTATCAAGAAAAGTGGACTGCGTTCTGTTTAGGTCGAAACTTTAGAGTTTTATTCGACCTAAACGTGCTTAACGGGCCAGACTTAATTAAGCCTTAATTCGAAAAGCCTTTTCGAAAAACCCGAACTGTATCGACCGACACAACACCATTTTATCGATTATAATGTGTATTCAATACACATTAAGATGATCATTACCATAACGATCATTCCCATGTCGTAGCTTCCAGTTCGCTTAGGTGTGTGACCCTATAGGATCATATAGTATTGGCAGTAAGTCTATAACTTACAGATTGCAAGAGGTTTCTAGCAAAACATTGCAACCGCCCAGTACTATACGAATGTCTGATCTCGACACACAACTATATCAGGAGTGAGTACAAGTGTGATTTCAGGACACCATCCCAACAATCTCCCACTTGTACTGGAATCACCAATTCCTATAATCCTTTTGTCTCTATATCTCGATTTGGCATAAGGAAAGATTGGCGTCATCCTTATTCAGCCAACATCGTGTTTATCGAACTCCTGATCTCATACTGAACATTACAAACAACTGAACTACAGTTCGTTTGAGTGCGGCCACACATTCTCTCAGTATTCAATCTTCGATAGGCCCTGAGATATTTATCTCCCGTTATTCAGGAGGGACAAATTCCATCTTGTTCCATCCCTGTCTTAACGCATACTTCATGATATACCTGAACAGTGCCGTTATAGCCGCCAGTTACGGGTCGACGTTTGACAAAGTCAAAGTGTACCAATTCATATGCAAGAAAGCATGATGAACTCAGGTCTGAGGACTATACTCTATAGTCGTAATGAGAACCTCTTATGACACAGATATAACTATCTTGTAGACTTCTCATTAGCGGGTCATGTCCGATCATATGTTTACTAACATATATCTATGTGACTGACTGCGATAATCATATCATTGGCTCCATGAAACTTAGCCAACAGTCACCTCACAATCTAGTCTCTATCGGTTGTCAGTGTCCCAATTCTACAACCTCGACTAGGGACAAAATAATTTATTAACTTATAGGGTTTCATGATCAAGTCCTCAACTTGATGACCTATAATATGTCATAAACTTATTTGGGACCATTATTTAGATCACAATAAATAATGCTGAAATCAAATTTCATTAAAACACTTCCAAAAGAATGTTTACATGAGCATCTTATTATAACTAAAATAAAACTAAAAACTCCCACTAGAATCAAGATTACATCTTAAGATCTCTAATGCCTACAGCAGTCGTATGACTCTCATGCTTAGGCCTTGGGAGTGACTTAGTCAGAGGATCAGCGACATTCTCGTCCGTCGGGACTCGGCTGATCTTTACATCACCTCTATTGACGATATCTCGAATTAAGTGATATCTCCTCTCCACGTGTTTGGACTTTTGGTGTGACCTTGGTTCTTTTGCTTGAGCAATGGCTCCGTTGTTATCACAAAACAAAGCCACTGGCTCCAAGATACTAGGGACCACACCAAGTTCAGTCATGAACTTCTTGATCCAAATAGCTTCCTTTGCCGCTTCTGAAGCAGCAACATATTCAGCTTCTGTTGTGGAATCAGCTACGGTATTCTGCTTAGAGCTCTTCCAGCTCACTGCACCGCCATTTAGACAGAAGACATATCCAGATTGTGATCGGAAATCGTCTCTGTCTGTCTGAAAACTCGCATCGGTGAATCCATTCACCACAAGTTCTTCACTTCCTCCATACACAAGGAATTTATCCTTTGTATGTCTCAAATACTTGAGAATATTCTTGACAGCTGTCCAGTGTTCCTCACCTGGATCAGATTGGTATCTGCTCGTCATGCTTAACGCGTAAGCTACATCTGGACGAGTGCAAAGCATGGCATACATAATAGATCCTATTGCAGAAGCATAAGGAATCCTATTCATGTGCTCTCGCTCAGCCTGTGTCGCCGGACACTGCTTCTTGCTGAGACTCATGCCATGAGACACTGGTATGAAGCCCTTCTTGGAATCATGCATCTTGAATCTGTGCAACACCTTATCAATATAAGTGTCCTGGCACAATCCAATCAGCTTGTTTGCTCTATCTCTGTAGATTCTGATCCCAAGAATGTACGCTGCTTCTCCCATGTCTTTCATGGAAAAACAACTTCCAAGCCAAGTCTTAACAGACTGAAGCAATGGAACGTCGTTACCGAGAAGAAGTATGTCATCGACATATAGTACAAGAAAAACAATTCCGCTCCCACTAGTCTTCTTGTATACACATGGTTCCTCTTCGTTCTTGATAAAGCCAAATTTCTTTACTGCTTCATCAAAACGAAGATTCCAACTCCGTGATGCTTGCTTCAATCCATAAATGGATTTATGAAGTTTGCATACCTTCTTAGCGTTCTTTGGATCGACAAAACCTTCGGGCTGTGTCATGTACACATCCTCTTCCAGAATACCATTCAGGAATGCGGTTTTGACATCCATTTGCCAAATCTCATAATCATAATGAGCGGCAATCGCTAGAAGAATCCGAATGGATTTAAGCATAGCGACTGGGGAATAGGTTTCATCATAGTCAATACCATGAATTTGCTTGAAACCTTTTGCCACCAACCTCGCTTTGTAAATCTGTACATTGCCATCCACGTCAATCTTCTTCTTGAAGATCCATTTACTCTCAATGGCTTTTACACCATTAGGTAAATTGACCAAGGACCATACTTGGTTTTCTGACATGGATGCCATTTCGGATTTAGAGGCTCCAAGCCACTTTTCGGAGTCCGGGCCCATCATAGCTTCCGTGAAGGTCTCTGGTTCGTCACTATCAATGATCATCAGATCATTTGAGTCGGTTATGAGGAATCCGTAGTATCTCTCGGGTTCGTGACGGATCCTTCTGTTGGAAAGTTTAGACTCTTGGTTCAATTCTCAGATTAGTTGAACCTACTAAACATGCATTAGATCTAGGTGTTCTTATTTAGAAACATATGATCTCACCTTTTACCTGTTTGTTTGCAGCGGAATTGATGAACAGGTCAATGATCAGGGAGATACACCGAGAGATGGATCCTCCAAAGGCTCACACACGCAATCACCGGAAATTGGCTGCTAGACCACAAGGAAGAGAGGCGCAGAGAGAGGAGAGAAATCGCGGCTAGGGTTGGGTTAAGGGAGAAGAGAATTGGCTTTTAGTCATTTAAAAGCCTTCTCTTTCCCTTTTGGGCTTTTGGGCCCAATCTGATTAAATTCCATTTAATCAGACCCATTAGTCTTTTCTCTCTTAGTACGACAAATGCCTAGCACTTTTGTCGTACTTCTGCTAAGCCGTTCCAACATTATTTCCAGCTAGCTTAAGCGTGTGACCCATATGGGATCATACAATAAAGGCAATAAGTCCAAGACTTATAGATCATGAGCGGACTCTAGCAAGCCATCATGACCCCCAGCATTGTATGACTTATGTCTGATCACTGACATACTCTTACGTTATAGAGACAGTACAGAGATTGCTGGACACAATTCCAACAATCTCCCACTTGAACTGGAATCTCTGTATTCATAATCCCTTTCGTCTCAATATCTCGATTAGTCATAAGGCAAGATTAGTGTCATCCTTATAAAGCCTAATCTTATTCATCGGACTCTGATTTGATACTGACAATACAAACGACTCGGGAAAGTCCGTTTGAGCATGGCCATGCGTTTTCCAGTATTCAAATCTCCGATTGGCCTAGAGATATTCACTCCATTTATATTGGAGGGACAAATCCCATCTTGTTCCATCACTGTAAACTACTCATTTCATGATGTACCCAAACAAGGTCCTTATAGCTATCGCAGAACGATAGCGTTAGACAATGATCAAAGTGCATCAGTCCATATGCAGTCACATGCATGCGAACTCAGGTCTAAGGACTATACTCTATAGTCGTAGTAAGAATCTCTTATGACACAGATATAAATATCCTGAAGAGTTCTTATTAGCGGGTCTTGTCCGGTCGTATGTTCCCAACATACACCTATGTACTGACTTTGATGCCGAGCATCTATGACACACTGAGACTTTGTCATAAGTCACGTACCAATCCAATCTTGCACGGTTGTTGGTGTTCCAATTTCAACAACCTTCGACTGGGGACAGGATGATATAAAACATTTATCAAATATAGGATCTCATGATCAAGCTAAATGACTTCGATGACTCAAGATCAAATCATTTACTTCGATGACCTATAAAATGGTTCATATCATTTTGGAACGATTATTTCATCACAGTTAAAATAATCTTGAAATAATAATTTCATTAAAACATAAATAATAATGTTTTACAAGAACATATCAAATAACTAAAATAAAGCTCACAAAACTCCCACTCAAATTTAGATTACATTTCAATGTTTCTAATGCCTACAGCTTCAGTCAGGAACTCGAGCTTAGGCCTTGGGAGTGGCTTTGTCAACGGATCAGCGACATTATCATCTGTCGGAACTCGGCTGATCTTGACTTCCTTTCTATTAATGATGTCACGTATCAAGTGATATCTTCTTTGAACATGCTTGGATTTCTGGTGTGATCTTGGTTCCTTTGCCTGAGCTATAGCACCATTGTTGTCACAAAATAGTGCCAGAGGCTCAGCCGCATCTGGTATCACACCTAGTTCCATAATGAACTTTCGAATCCAAACAGCTTCCTTCGCTGCTTCTGAGGCGGCGATATATTCAGCTTCTGTAGTGGAATCAGCAACGGTGTCCTGCTTGGAGCTTCTCCAACTTACTGCACCGCCATTCAGACAAAAGACATAACCGGACTGTGACCGGAAATCATCTGTGTCTGTCTGGAAACTTGCGTCCGTGAATCCACTGACTTTAAGCACATCACTTCCACCGTACACTAAGAACTTATCCTTAGTATGTCTTAGATACTTCAAAATGTTCTTTACGGCAATCCAATGGTTTTCACCTGGATTTGACTGGTATCTACTCGTCATGCTCAATGCGTAAGCAACATCAGGACGAGTACAGATCATGGCATACATGACAGATCCTATTGCAGATGCATAAGGAATATTCTTCATGCGCTCAAGCTCAGCAGCCGACGTAGGGCTCTGCTTCTTGCTTAGCGTCGTGCCATGTACCATTGGCGTGAAGCCCTTCTTGGAATCTTTCATGCTGAATCTTTGTAGGACTTTGTCAATGTATGAGTCTTGACACAAGCCTATCAGCCTCTTAGGTCTATCCCGATAGATCCTAATTCCAAGAACGTATGCGGCTTCACCCATGTCTTTCATGGAAAAACAACTTCCAAGCCAGTCTTTTACAGACTTCAGCATTGGAATGTCGTTTCCGAGAAGCAGTATGTCATCAACATACAGAATAAGAAAAACGATTTTGCTCCCACTAGTTTTCTTATACACGCATTGTTCTTCTTCGTTTCTGATAAAGTCAAATTGCTTGATCGCTTCATCAAAACGAAGATTCCAGCTCCTCGATGCTTGCTTCAATCCATAAATGGATTTATGAAGTTTGCATACTTTCCCAGCATTCTTTGGATCTATGTAACCGTCAGGTTGCGTCATATACACATCCTCTTCCAGAATACCATTCAGGAAGGCGGTTTTCACGTCCATCTGCCAAATTTCATAATCATGAAAAGCTGCAGTTGCTAGTAGAATCCGAATAGATTTCATCATAGCCACCGGTGAATAGGTTTCATCGTAGTCCACACCGTGAACTTGTCTGAAACCTTTTGCCACCAACCTGGCTTTATAAATCTGGACATTTCCATCCACGTCAATCTTCTTCTTGAAGATCCATTTGCACTCGATGGCTTTTACACCAACGGGTAAGTCAACCAACGAAAAGACTTGGTTGACCGACATGGAGTCCATTTCGGAATCAGTGGCCTTGCGCCACTTAGAGGAATCTGGGCCCATCATAGCTTGATTGAAGTTCGATGGTTCATCACCATCAATGATCAAAAGATCATGACAGTCAGTCACGAGGAATCCCTGATATCTCTCGGGTTCGTGACGGATCCTCCCGGATCTTCGAACTTCAGGTACTACAGGTTCAGGCTCTACAATTTCTTGTAGATCCTCCTGCTGCTCTTCCTCATTAGGTTGAGCAGTATCCTGTTCATCTTGAATTTCTTCAAGCAGTACCTTACTCCCACTGTCTTTCTTAGAGAGAAACTCTCTCTCAAGAAAGTTACAATCCCGGGCAACAAAGATCTTGTTCTCGGAACGTAGATAGAAGTAATAAGCCTTGGTTTCCCGTGGATAACCAATGAAGTAGCATTTATCAGATTTTGGTGTAAGCTTATCTGAGATTAATCTCTTAACATAGGCTTCACAACCCCAAATTCTTAGATAAGACAGCACTGGAGCTTCTCCAGTCCATAATTCATATGGTGTCTTTGCTACTGCTTTTGATGGCGCTCTATTTAGAGTGAACACTGCTGTTAGCAGAGCATATCCCCAAAGGGATATTGGAAGGTCTGTGTGACTCATCATAGATCGAACCATATCCAATAAGGTCCGATTTCTCCTCTCAGATACACCATTCCATTGAGGTGTTCCAGGAGGAGTGAGTTGGGATACGATCCCACACTCTCTCAGATGATCACTGAATTCCTGGCTTAAGTATTCTCCTCCTCGGTCGGACCGAAGAGCCTTAATGCTTTTGCCAAGTTGGTTCTGTACTTCATTTTGGAATTCTCTGAACTTTTCAAAAGATTCAGACTTATGTTTCATCAAATAAACATATCCGTACCTACTGAAATCATCAGTGAAGGTAATGAAGTACTGATAGTTTCCTCTTGCATTAGTGGACATTGGGCCACACACATCAGTGTGTATCAGGCCCAATAAGTCACTGGCCCTCTCGTTAGGTTTATTAAAGGGGGCCCGTGTCATTTTGCCCATCATGCAGGATTCGCATTTCTCACATGACTCAAAGTCAAATGAGCCAAGAAGTCCATTCGAATGGAGCCTCTTGATGCGTTTTTCGCTGATGTGCCCTAAACGACAATGCCATAGAAACGTTCGGTTTTCCTCATTAGGTTTAAACCGTTTTGTATTAATGTTATAAATTGGCGCGGATTGATCGAGTATGTAAAGCCCATTCGTAAGGGGGGCAGAACCATAGAACAAATTGTTGCGATTGAAGGAACATAATTTATTCTTAACTGAAAAATCATAACCTTCCAAATCCAACAAAGAAATTGAAATAATATTTCTGCTTATAGCAGGTACAAAATAACAATTATTAAGTTCTAAAATCAATCCCGAAGGTAAAGACAACAAGTAAGTTCCTACAGCTAGTGCTGAAACTTTCGCTCCATTCCCAACTCGTAGTTCCACTTGTCCTTGCTTCAGCCTTCTACTGTTGCTGAGTGCCTGCATATTAGTACAAATATGAGCCCCACAACCAGTATCCATGACCCATGAGGTATTATCAGAAGTAGTTGTATTAACTTCTATAACAAAAATACCTGATGAAGAAGTCTCGAAAGTCTTCTTCTTTAATTCCTTTAGACCTTCCTGGAATTTCTTACAATCTCTTCTCCAATGCCCCAGTTCTTTGCAGAACCTGCACATGTCAGTAGGCCCAGCCTTGGACTTGGGCTTGGGCTTTGGCGTGTCTGAGTCCACGACTTGGACACCCTTGGCCTTTCCCTTATCCTTAGCAGAAGACTTCTTAAACCCCTTGCCCTTTTGTACCATAAGCACATTTGGGTCCTTGGCGGTTTTCTTCAAGTTGGGCTCTGCAGTCTTGAGCATTCCGTGAAGCTCAGGCAGTGTCTTACTCAAGCCATGCATGTTAAAATTCAGAATGAACTGATCATAGCTTGCAGGTAAAGACTGCAGAATGATGTCGCAGGCAAGTTCCTGGCTGATTGGGCAGTCGAGTTTGTGAAGATGATCGAGATAACCCATCATCTTCAACACATGAGGACTCACTGCCGCATTCGCAGCCAACTTACAGTCCAAGAGGTTCTTAACTGTCTGGAACCTCTCGGTCCTAGCCTGCTCCTGAAAAAGCGATTTCAGGCTTGCCATGATCTCGATTGGAGACAATACACTTTCGAACTGCTTTTGCAGCTCTGGAGTCATTGTCACCAACATCAGGCAATAAACATCATTTTCATCTGACGAATGCTTTTCCCAAGCATTGTGCAGAGTCCTGGCAGCATTGGCAAGAGGCCTCTCGGGGAGGGGATCTCGAAGGACATAATCCTTCTTCTCCTGCTTGAGGACCAGCCTCAAGTTCCTTGACCATGTCAGGAAGTTCGTTCCAGTCAGCTTCTCCTTCTCGAGAACAGACCGGATCGAGAACGTGTTTTGTGTGCTTGTAGTAGTCATATCTGAAATATATAAATAAAAAGGTTATTAGTTATATGTTCAAAATGATTAATCTCGTATTAAAGTATAATATGATTAATCATGCATTATATTCAATAACATAAGTTACCCTCAATAGAATATAATGATTCCAAGATCCACATATAACTGAGATTAAAGTGGGCCACTGGCCGTCACCCAACCTTAGCTTATATCGGTAAGCCCTATGTCGGCTAATTATATCCGTGATATAACTCTTGGTTGTGAATCTGGGCCCGAGGCCCAATCCACTCTGATGTCTCAAGGCCCGGGACTCCCGATGGCCTAGTCAAGAAAACCGGACTATACAGTCATGTAATCATTAATGTCTGGGACTCCCAATGACATTTATGAATCACAAACCGTCTTACCCACGCAAAAGCAGACATCCTCACACTGTAAGGCCATGAATGCAATTGAATGGGCTTTGACAGCTGACATAGCCCGGACAAGACATCCAACGCTTGATATTATTTGAGGTTCGTAGGTTTATTAAAATCATTCCCAAAATAGAAGATTACTATTTCGGGAAACTTTCTATTTATGGAAACCTACTATTTTTGGAAACTTTCTAAAATTGGAAACTTTCTAAAAACGGAAACTTTCTAATTTTAGAAATTCCTTTAAAAATCCAAAACCCGCAAATTCAGAAACTTCTAATTTTGGAAACTTTCTAATTTCGAAATTTCGGAACTTTATAAAATTTAAAATCGAATTTCATAATTTTATTTTATAAAATAAGTTTTAAATTTAAATCTGAAGAATGACTCAATTAATGGCCCAATTGTTTTAACTTCTTGGCCCGAGGCCCAAGAATTGGTCCATGTCCAAGACATGACCCA
Organism: Orychophragmus violaceus; assembly: GCA_030180135.1. Lineage (NCBI taxonomy): Eukaryota > Viridiplantae > Streptophyta > Magnoliopsida > Brassicales > Brassicaceae > Orychophragmus > Orychophragmus violaceus. The sequence goes on from CM058240.1 coordinate 39,528,284, forward strand.
ATTGTCCAATTAATTGACATAACCGGTCTGGTTCATTAAAACTGGTCTAACCAAGTTTCAATTACTACGATGACCACAATTGTCAACCGGTTATTTACTAAACCGGATTTTCTCAATTTATTTGGTCCAACCAAATCAAATTAGAAATTCTGGTTTAGGCACTAAATCCAATAATTCTTTCGACATTGGATTTCTTATTCCGGTTTAACCAGATTCAATAAACTTATTAATCTGTTTATTAAACCAGAACGTTGATTTTAATCAAGTTTTGAACCGAGCATTGAACCGTACCGAATTAGTCACGAACCAAACCGAGTTCATCAATTCCGCTGATCGTATGTGAGCCTTTGGAGGATCCATCTCTCGGTGTATCTCCCTGATCATTGACCTGTTCATCAATTCCGCTGCAAACAAACAGGTAAAAGGTGAGATCATATGTTTCTAAATAAGAACACCTAGATCTAATGCATGTTTAGTAGGTTCAACTAATCTGAGAATTGAACCAAGAGTCTAAACTTTCCAACAGTGGTATCAGAGCCAGGTTACGATCCTGGGTCTCTATAACGTAAGAGTATGTCAGTGATCAGACATAAGTCATACAATACTGGGGGTCATGATGGCTTGCTAGAGTCCGCTCATGATCTATAAGTCTTGGACTTATTGCCTTTATTGTATGATCCCATATGGGTCACACGCTTAAGCTAGCAGGAAATAATGTTGGAACGGCTTAGCAGAAGTACGACAAAAGTGCTAGGCATTTGTCGTACTAAGAGAGAAGAATTAATGGGTCTGATTAAATGGCATTTAATCAGAATGGGCCCAAAAGCCCAAAAGGGAAAGAGAAGGCTTTTAATGTCTAAAAGCCAACTCTCTTCTCTTCCCAACCCTAATACCCCACGCGGCCACTCTCTCCTCTCTGCGCCTCTGCTCCTTGTGGTCTAGCAACCAGTTTCCTGTGATTGCGTGTGTGAGCCTTTGGAGGATCCATCTCTCGGTGTATCTCCCTGATCATTGACCTGTTCATCAATTCCGCTGCAAACAAACAGGTAAAAGGTGAGATCATATGTTTCTAAATAAGAACACCTAGATCTAATGCATGTTTAGGTTGATATCAATATGAGAATTGAATCAGGATCAACCAAAACTTCCAACATTGGTATCAGAGCCAGGTTCTTAGGTTTCTTGTTTTAGATTCATTGTTTAGGTTGTTTAATCTGTTTAGATGTGTTTTGAATCCATTACTGATAAGAAAAACACATAAGAAACTGAATTAGAACCCTAAACACACTAAAACAGATCGCAAACTGAGCTATATGACTCAGGTTTGGATCGGCTGAATGGTATGGTCGGGAGAGAGAGTCGGACGGTCGGGTGGGTTGGCCGGTCGGACGGATCGGATCGGATCGTTCCATACGATCGCGATCGATCATCGCGTCACGACCGTGCATCCCGCGTACCGTCCGTGCGTCCCGATCGCGTCCGTCCAAGCCGAGCATCCGTCCCGATCGCGTGCGTCCGTCCGTCCGTGTGCTGTCCCGAGTGTCGTCGACGCGGTCACGTCCTGGGATTGCGGCCGGCTGACGATGTTGGATGAACGGCTGGAAATTAGGTCACGATCAACTCGGTTTGATTCGTGACTAATTCGGTTCGGTTCAAGGCTCGGTTTAAGATTTTAATTAAAAATCTACGTTCTGGTTTAATAAACAGATTAATAATTTTATTAAATCTGGTTAAACCGGAATAAGAAATCCAATGTCGAAAGAAATATTGGATTTAGTGCCTAAACCGGGAATTTCTAATTTGATTTGGTTGGACCAAATAAATTGAGAGATTCCGGTTTAGTAAATAACCGGTTGACAATTGTGGTCATCGTAGTAATTGAAACTTGGTTAGACCAGTTTTAATGAACCAGACCGGTTATGTCAATTAATTGGACAATTGGGTCATGTCTTGGACATGGACCAATTCTTGGGCCTCGGGCCAAGAAGTTAAAACAATTGGGCCATTAATTGAGTCATTCTTCAGATTTAAATTTAAAACTTATTTTATAAAATAAAATTATGAAATTCGATTTTAAATTTTATAAAGTTCCGAAATTTCGAAATTAGAAAGTTTCCAAAATTAGAAGTTTCTGAATTTGCGGGTTTTGGATTTTAAAGAAGTTTCTAAAGTTAGAAAGTTTCCGGTTTTAGAAAGTTTCCAATTTTAGAAAGTTTCCAAAAATAGTAGGTTTCCATAAATAGAAAGTTTCCCGAAATAGTAATCTTCTATTTTGGGAATGATTTTAATAAACCTACGAACCTCAAATAATATCAAGCGTTGGATGTCTTGTCCAGGCTATGTCAGCTGTCAAAGCCCATTCAATTGCATTCATGGCCTTACAGTGTGAGGATGTCTGCTTTTGCGTGGGTAAGACGGTTTGTGATTCATAAATGTCATTGGGAGTCCCAGACATTAATGATTACATGACTGTATAGTCCGGTTTTCTTGACTAGGCCATCGGGAGTCCCGGGCCTTGAGACATCAGGGTGGATTGGGCCTCGGGCCCAGATTCACAACCAAGAGTTATATCACGGATATAATTAGCCGAAATAGGGCTTACCGATATAAGCTAAGATTGGGTGACGGCCAGTGGCCCACTTTGATCTTAGTTATATGTGGATCTTGGAATCATTATATTCTATTGAGGGTAACTTAGGTTATTGAATATAATGCATGATTAATCATATTATACTTTAATACGAGATTAATCATTTTGAACATATAACTAATAACCTTTTTATTTATATATTTCAGATATGACTACTACAAGCACTCAAAACACATTCTCGATCCGGTCTGTTCTCGAGAAGGAGAAGCTGACTGGAACGAACTTCCTGACATGGTCAAGGAACTTGAGGCTGGTCCTCAAGCAGGAGAAGAAGGATTATGTCCTTCGAGATCCCCTCCCCGAGAGGCCTCTTGCCAATGCTGCCAGGACTCTGCACAATGCTTGGGAAAAGCATTCGTCAGATGAAAATGATGTTTATTGTCTGATGTTGGTGACAATGACTCCAGAGCTGCAAAAGCAGTTCGAAAGTGTATTGTCTCCAATCGAGATCATGGCAAGCCTGAAATCACTTTTTCAGGAGCAGGCTAGGACCGAGAGGTTCCAGACAGTTAAGAACCTCTTGGACTGTAAGTTGGCTGCGAATGCGGCAGTGAGTCCTCATGTGTTGAAGATGATGGGTTATCTCGATCATCTTCACAAACTCGACTGCCCAATCAGCCAGGAACTTGCCTGCGACATCATTCTGCAGTCTTTACCTGCAAGCTATGATCAGTTCATTCTGAACTTTAACATGCATGGCTTGAGTAAGACACTGCCTGAGCTTCACGGAATGCTCAAGACTGCAGAGCCCAACTTGAAGAAAACCGCCAAGGACCCCAATGTACTTATGGTACAAAAGGGCAAGGGGTTTAAGAAGTCTTCTGCTAAGGATAAGGGAAAGGCCAAGGGTGTCCAAGTCGTGGACTCAGACACGCCAAAGCCCAAGCCCAAGTCCAAGGCTGGGCCTACTGACATGTGCAGGTTCTGCAAAGAACTGGGGCATTGGAGAAGAGATTGCAAGAAATTCCAGGAAGGTCTAAAGGAATTAAAGAAGAAGACTTTCGAGACTTCTTCATCAGGTATTTTTGTTATAGAAGTTAATACAACTACTTCTGATAATACCTCATGGGTCATGGATACTGGTTGTGGGGCTCATATTTGTACTAATATGCAGGCACTCAGCAACAGTAGAAGGCTGAAGCAAGGACAAGTGGAACTACGAGTTGGGAATGGAGCGAAAGTTTCAGCACTAGCTGTAGGAACTTACTTGTTGTCTTTACCTTCGGGATTGATTTTAGAACTTAATAATTGTTATTTTGTACCTGCTATAAGCAGAAATATTATTTCAATTTCTTTGTTGGATTTGGAAGGTTATGATTTTTCAGTTAAGAATAAATTATGTTCCTTCAATCGCAACAATTTGTTCTATGGTTCGGCCCCTCTTACGAATGGGCTTTACATACTCGATCAATCCGCGCCAATTTATAACATCAATACAAAACGGTTTAAACCTAATGAGGAAAACCGAACGTTTCTATGGCATTGTCGTTTAGGGCACATCAGCGAGAAACGCATCAAGAGGCTCCATTCGAATGGACTTCTTGGCTCATTTGACTTTGAGTCATGCGAGAAATGCGAATCCTGCATGATGGGCAAAATGACACGGGCCCCCTTTAATAAACCTAACGAGAGGGCCAGTGACTTATTGGGCCTGATACACACTGATGTGTGTGGCCCAATGTCCACTAATGCAAGAGGAAACTATCAGTACTTCATTACCTTCACTGATGATTTCAGTAGGTATGGATATGTTTATTTAATGAAACATAAGTCTGAGTCTTTTGAGAAGTTCAGAGAATTCCAAAATGAAGTACAGAACCAACTTGGCAAAAGTATTAAGGCTCTTCGGTCCGACCGAGGAGGAGAATACTTAAGCCAAGAATTCAGTGATCATCTGAGAGAGTGTGGGATCGTATCCCAACTCACTCCTCCTGGAACACCTCAATGGAATGGTGTATCTGAGAGGAGAAATCGGACCTTATTGGATATGGTTCGATCTATGATGAGTCACACAGACCTTCCAATATCCCTTTGGGGATATGCTCTGCTAACAGCAGTGTTCACTCTAAATAGAGCGCCATCAAAAGCAGTAGCAAAGACACCATATGAATTATGGACTGGAGAAGCTCCAGTGCTGTCTTATCTAAGAATTTGGGGTTGTGAAGCCTATGTTAAGAGATTAATCTCAGATAAGCTTACACCAAAATCTGATAAATGCTACTTCATTGGTTATCCACGGGAAACCAAGGCTTATTACTTCTATCTACGTTCCGAGAACAAGATCTTTGTTGCCCGGGATTGTAACTTTCTTGAGAGAGAGTTTCTCTCTAAGAAAGACAGTGGGAGTAAGGTACTGCTTGAAGAAATTCAAGATGAACAGGATACTGCTCAACCTAATGAGGAAGAGCAGCAGGAGGATCTACAAGAAATTGTAGAGCCTGAACCTGTAGTACCTGAAGTTCGAAGATCCGGGAGGATCCGTCACGAACCCGAGAGATATCAGGGATTCCTCGTGACTGACTGTCATGATCTTTTGATCATTGATGGTGATGAACCATCGAACTTCAATCAAGCCATGATGGGCCCAGATTCCTCTAAGTGGCGCAAGGCCACTGATTCCGAAATGGACTCCATGTCGGTCAACCAAGTCTTTTCGTTGGTTGACTTACCCGCTGGTGTAAAAGCCATCGAGTGCAAATGGATCTTCAAGAAGAAGATTGACGTGGATGGAAATGTCCAGATTTATAAAGCCAGGTTGGTGGCAAAAGGTTTCAGACAAGTTCACGGTGTGGACTACGATGAAACCTATTCACCGGTGGCTATGATGAAATCTATTCGGATTCTACTAGCAACTGCAGCTTTTCATGATTATGAAATTTGGCAGATGGACGTGAAAACCGCCTTCCTGAATGGTATTCTGGAAGAGGATGTGTATATGACGCAACCTGACGGTTACATAGATCCAAAGAATGCTGGGAAAGTATGCAAGCTTCATAAATCCATTTATGGATTGAAGCAAGCATCGAGGAGCTGGAATCTTCGTTTTGATGAAGCGATCAAGAAATTTGACTTCATCAGAAACGAAGAAGAACAATGCGTGTATAAGAAAACTAGTGGGAGCAAAATCGTTTTTCTTATTCTGTATGTTGATGACATACTGCTTCTCGGAAACGACATTCCAATGCTGAAGTCTGTAAAAGACTGGCTTGGAAGTTGTTTTTCCATGAAAGACATGGGTGAAGCCGCATACGTTCTTGGAATTAGGATCTATCGGGATAGACCTAAGAGGCTGATAGGCTTGTGTCAAGACTCATACATTGACAAAGTCCTACAAAGATTCAGCATGAAAGATTCCAAGAAGGGCTTCACGCCAATGGTACATGGCACGACGCTAAGCAAGAAGCAGAGCCCTACGTCGGCTGCTGAGCTTGAGCGCATGAAGAATATTCCTTATGCATCTGCAATAGGATCTGTCATGTATGCCATGATCTGTACTCGTCCTGATGTTGCTTACGCATTGAGCATGACGAGTAGATACCAGTCAAATCCAGGTGAAAACCATTGGATTGCCGTAAAGAACATCTTGAAGTATCTAAGACATACTAAGGATAAGTTCTTAGTGTACGGTGGAAGTGATGTGCTTAAAGTCAGTGGATTCACGGACGCAAGTTTCCAGACAGACACAGATGATTTCCGGTCACAGTCCGGTTATGTCTTTTGTCTGAATGGCGGTGCAGTAAGTTGGAGAAGCTCCAAGCAGGACACCGTTGCTGATTCCACTACAGAAGCTGAATATATCGCCGCCTCAGAAGCAGCGAAGGAAGCTGTTTGGATTCGAAAGTTCATTATGGAACTAGGTGTGATACCAGATGCGGCTGAGCCTCTGGCACTATTTTGTGACAACAATGGTGCTATAGCTCAGGCAAAGGAACCAAGATCACACCAGAAATCCAAGCATGTTCAAAGAAGATATCACTTGATACGTGACATCATTAATAGAAAGGAAGTCAAGATCAGCCGAGTTCCGACAGATGATAATGTCGCTGATCCGTTGACAAAGCCACTCCCAAGGCCTAAGCTCGAGTTGCTGACTGAAGCTGTAGGCATTAGAAACATTGAAATGTAATCTAAATTTGAGTGGGAGTTTTGTGAGCTTTATTTTAGTTATTTGATATGTTCTTGTAAAACATTATTTATGTTTTAATGAAATTATTATTTCAAGATTATTTTAACTGTGATGAAATAATCGTTCCAAAATGATATGAACCATTTTATAGGTCATCGAAGTAAATGATTTGATCTTGAGTCATCGAAGTCATTTAGCTTGATCATGAGATCCTATATTTGATAAATGTTTTATATCATCCTGTCCCTAGTCGAAGGTTGTTGAAATTGGAACACCAACAACCGTGTGAGACTGGATTGGTACGTGACTTATGACAAAGTCTCAGTGTGTCATAGATGCTCGGCATCAAAGTCAGTACATAGGTGTATGTTGGGAACGTACGACCGGACAAGACCCGCTAATAAGAACTCTTCAGGATATTTATATCTGTGTCATAAGAGATTCTTACTACGACTATAGAGTATAGTCCTTAGACCTGAGTTCGCATGCATGTGACTGCATATGGACTGATGCACTTTGATCATTGTCTAACGCTATCGTTCTGCGATAGCTATAAGGACCTTGTTTGGGTACATCATGAAATGAGTAGTTTACAGTGATGGAACAAGATGGGATTTGTCCCTCCAATATAAATGGAGTGAATATCTCTAGGCCAATCGGAGATTTGAATGCTGGAAAACGCATGGCCATGCTCAAACGGACTTTCCCGAGTCGTTTGTATTGTCAGTATCAAATCAGAGTCCGATGAACAAGATTAGGCTTTATAAGGATGACACTAATCTTGCCTTATGACTAATCGAGATATTGAGACGAAAGGGATTATGAATACAGAGATTCCAGTTCAAGTGGGAGATTGTTGGAATTGTGTCCAGCAATCTCTGTACTGTCTCTATAACGTAAGAGTATGTCAGTGATCAGACATAAGTCATACAATACTGGGGGTCATGATGGCTTGCTAGAGTCCGCTCATGATCTATAAGTCTTGGACTTATTGCCTTTATTGTATGATCCCATATGGGTCACACGCTTAAGCTAGCAGGAAATAATGTTGGAACGGCTTAGCAGAAGTACGACAAAAGTGCTAGGCATTTGTCGTACTAAGAGAGAAGAATTAATGGGTCTGATTAAATGGCATTTAATCAGAATGGGCCCAAAAGCCCAAAAGGGAAAGAGAAGGCTTTTAATGTCTAAAAGCCAACTCTCTTCTCTTCCCAACCCTAATACCCCACGCGGCCACTCTCTCCTCTCTGCGCCTCTGCTCCTTGTGGTCTAGCAACCAGTTTCCTGTGATTGCGTGTGTGAGCCTTTGGAGGATCCATCTCTCGGTGTATCTCCCTGATCATTGACCTGTTCATCAATTCCGCTGCAAACAAACAGGTAAAAGGTGAGATCATATGTTTCTAAATAAGAACACCTAGATCTAATGCATGTTTAGGTTGATATCAATATGAGAATTGAATCAGGATCAACCGAATTATCCATAACCCACAGGTCCCAGGATCGTAACCTGGCTCTGATACCACTGTTGGAAAGTTTAGACTCTTGGTTCAATTCTCAGATTAGTTGAACCTACTAAACATGCATTAGATCTAGGTGTTCTTATTTAGAAACATATGATCTCACCTTTTACCTGTTTGTTTGCAGCGGAATTGATGAACAGGTCAATGATCAGGGAGATACACCGAGAGATGGATCCTCCAAAGGCTCACACACGCAATCACCGGAAATTGGCTGCTAGACCACAAGGAAGAGAGGCGCAGAGAGAGGAGAGAAATCGCGGCTAGGGTTGGGTTAAGGGAGAAGAGAATTGGCTTTTAGTCATTTAAAAGCCTTCTCTTTCCCTTTTGGGCTTTTGGGCCCAATCTGATTAAATTCCATTTAATCAGACCCATTAGTCTTTTCTCTCTTAGTACGACAAATGCCTAGCACTTTTGTCGTACTTCTGCTAAGCCGTTCCAACATTATTTCCAGCTAGCTTAAGCGTGTGACCCATATGGGATCATACAATAAAGGCAAGATCTATGATGAGTCACACAGACCTTCCAATATCCCTTTGGGGATATGCTCTGCTAACAGCAGTGTTCACATTGAACAGAGCGCCATCAAAAGCAGTAGCAAAGACACCATATGAATTATGGACCGGAGAAACTCCAGTGCTGTCTTATCTAAGAATTTGGGGTTGTGAAGCCTATGTTAAGAGATTAATCTCAGATAAGCTTACACCAAAATCTGATAAATGCTACTTCATTGGTTATCCACGGGAAACCAAGGCTTATTACTTCTATCTACGTTCCGAGAACAAGATCTTTGTTGCCCGGGATTGTAACTTTCTTGAGAGAGAGTTTCTCTCTAAGAAAGACAGTGGGAGTAAGGTACTGCTTGAAGAAATTCAAGATGAACAGGATACTGCTCAACCTAATGAGGAAGAGCAGCAGGAGGATCTACAAGAAATTGTAGAGCCTGAACCTGTAGTACCTAAAGTTCGAAGATCCGGGAGGATCCGTCACGAACCCGAGAGATATCAGGGATTCCTCGTGACTGACTGTCATGATCTTTTGATCATTGATGGTGATGAACCATCGAACTTCAATCAAGCCATGATGGGCCCAGATTCCTCTAAGTGGCGCAAGGCCACTGATTCCGAAATGGACTCCATGTCGGTCAACCAAGTCTTTTCGTTGGTTGACTTACCCGTTGGTGTAAAAGCCATCGAGTGCAAATGGATCTTCAAGAAGAAGATTGACGTGGATGGAAATGTCCAGATTTATAAAGCCAGGTTGGTGGCAAAAGGTTTCAGACAAGTTCACGGTGTGGACTACGATGAAACCTATTCACCGGTGGCTATGATGAAATCTATTCGGATTCTACTAGCAACTGCAGCTTTTCATGATTATGAAATTTGGCAGATGGACGTGAAAACCGCCTTCCTGAATGGTATTCTGGAAGAGGATGTGTATATGACACAACCTGACGGTTACATAGATCCAAAGAATGCTGGGAAAGTATGCAAGCTTCATAAATCCATTTATGGATTGAAGCAAGCATCGAGGAGCTGGAATCTTCGTTTTGATGAAGCGATCAAGCAATTTGACTTTATCAGAAACGAAGAAGAACAATGCGTGTATAAGAAAACTAGTGGGAGCAAAATCGTTTTTCTTATTCTGTATGTTGATGACATACTGCTTCTCGGAAACGACATTCCAATGCTGAAGTCTGTGAAAGACTGGCTTGGAAGTTGTTTTTCCATGAAAGACATGGGTGAAGCCGCATACGTTCTTGGAATTAGGATCTATCGGGATAGACCTAAGAGGCTGATAGGCTTGTGTCAAGACTCATACATTGACAAAGTCCTACAAAGATTCAGCATGAAAGATTCCAAGAAGGGCTTCACGCCAATGGTACATGGCACAACGCTAAGCAAGAAGCAGAGCCCTACGTCGGCTGCTGAGCTTGAGCGCATGAAGAATATTCCTTATGCATCTGCAATAGGATCTGTCATGTATGCCATGATCTGTACTCGTCCTGATGTTGCTTACGCATTGAGCATGACGAGTAGATACCAGTCAAATCCAGGTGAAAACCATTGGATTGCCGTAAAGAACATCTTGAAGTATCTAAGACATACTAAGGATAAGTTCTTAGTGTACGGTGGAAGTGATGTGCTTAAAGTCAGTGGATTCACGGACGCAAGTTTCCAGACAGACACAGATGATTTCCGGTCACAGTCCGGTTATGTCTTTTGTCTGAATGGCGGTGCAGTAAGTTGGAGAAGCTCCAAGCAGGACACCGTTGCTGATTCCACTACAGAAGCTGAATATATCGCCGCCTCAGAAGCAGCGAAGGAAGCTGTTTGGATTCGAAAGTTCATTATGGAACTAGGTGTGATACCAGATGCGGCTGAGCCTCTGGCACTATTTTGTGACAACAATGGTGCTATAGCTCAGGCAAAGGAACCAAGATCACACCAGAAATCCAAGCATGTTCAAAGAAGATATCACTTGATACGTGACATCATTAATAGAAAGGAAGTCAAGATCAGCCGAGTTCCGACAGATGATAATGTCGCTGATCCGTTGACAAAGCCACTCCCAAGGCCTAAGCTCGAGTTGCTGACTGAAGCTGTAGGCATTAGAAACATTGAAATGTAATCTAAATTTGAGTGGGAGTTTTGTGAGCTTTATTTTAGTTATTTGATATGTTCTTGTAAAACATTATTTATGTTTTAATGAAATTATTATTTCAAGATTATTTTAACTGTGATGAAATAATCGTTCCAAAATGATATGAACCATTTTATAGGTCATCGAAGTAAATGATTTGATCTTGAGTCATCGAAGTCATTTAGCTTGATCATGAGATCCTATATTTGATAAATGTTTTATATCATCCTGTCCCTAGTCGAAGGTTGTTGAAATTGGAACACCAACAACCGTGTGAGACTGGATTGGTACGTGACTTATGACAAAGTCTCAGTGTGTCATAGATGCTCGGCATCAAAGTCAGTACATAGGTGTATGTTGGGAACGTACGACCGGACAAGACCCGCTAATAAGAACTCTTCAGGATATTTATATCTGTGTCATAAGAGATTCTTACTACGACTATAGAGTATAGTCCTTAGACCTGAGTTCGCATGCATGTGACTGCATATGGACTGATGCACTTTGATCATTGTCTAACGCTATCGTTCTGCGATAGCTATAAGGACCTTGTTTGGGTACATCATGAAATGAGTAGTTTACAGTGATGGAACAAGATGGGATTTGTCCCTCCAATATAAATGGAGTGAATATCTCTAGGCCAATCGGAGATTTGAATGCTGGAAAACGCATGGCCATGCTCAAACGGACTTTCCCGAGTCGTTTGTATTGTCAGTATCAAATCAGAGTCCGATGAACAAGATTAGGCTTTATAAGGATGACACTAATCTTGCCTTATGACTAATCGAGATATTGAGACGAAAGGGATTATGAATACAGAGATTCCAGTTCAAGTGGGAGATTGTTGGAATTGTGTCCAGCAATCTCTGTACTGTCTCTATAACGTAAGAGTATGTCAGTGATCAGACATAAGTCATACAATACTGGGGGTCATGATGGCTTGCTAGAGTCCGCTCATGATCTATAAGTCTTGGACTTATTGCCTTTATTGTATGATCCCATATGGGTCACACGCTTAAGCTAGCAGGAAATAATGTTGGAACGGCTTAGCAGAAGTACGACAAAAGTGCTAGGCATTTGTCGTACTAAGAGAGAAGAATTAATGGGTCTGATTAAATGGCATTTAATCAGAATGGGCCCAAAAGCCCAAAAGGGAAAGAGAAGGCTTTTAATGTCTAAAAGCCAACTCTCTTCTCTTCCCAACCCTAATACCCCACGCGGCCACTCTCTCCTCTCTGCGCCTCTGCTCCTTGTGGTCTAGCAACCAGTTTCCTGTGATTGCGTGTGTGAGCCTTTGGAGGATCCATCTCTCGGTGTATCTCCCTGATCATTGACCTGTTCATCAATTCCGCTGCAAACAAACAGGTAAAAGGTGAGATCATATGTTTCTAAATAAGAACACCTAGATCTAATGCATGTTTAGTAGGTTCAACTAATCTGAGAATTGAACCAAGAGTCTAAACTAACCAACAGTTTTGAGTGCTTGTAGTAGTCATATCTGAAATATATAAATAAAAAGGTTATTAGTTATATGTTCAAAATGATTAATCTCGTATTAAAGTATAATATGATTAATCATGCATTATATTCAATAACCTAAGTTACCCTCAATAGAATATAATGATTCCAAGATCCACATATAACTAAGATCAAAGTGGGCCACTGGCCGTCACCCAATCTTAGCTTATATCGGTAAGCCCTATTTCGGCTAATTATATCCGTGATATAACTCTTGGTTGTGAATCTGGGCCCGAGGCCCAATCCACCCTGATGTCTCAAGGCCCGGGACTCCCGATGGCCTAGTCAAGAAAACCGGACTATACAGTCATGTAATCATTAATGTCTGGGACTCCCAATGACATTTATGAATCACAAACCGTCTTACCCACGCAAAAGCAGACATCCTCACACTGTAAGGCCATGAATGCAATTGAATGGGCTTTGACAGCTGACATAGCCTGGACAAGACATCCAACGCTTGATATTATTTGAGGTTCGTAGGTTTATTAAAATCATTCCCAAAATAGAAGATTACTATTTCGGGAAACTTTCTATTTATGGAAACCTACTATTTTTGGAAACTTTCTAAAATTGGAAACTTTCTAAAACCGGAAACTTTCTAACTTTAGAAACTTCTTTAAAATCCAAAACCCGCAAATTCAGAAACTTCTAATTTTGGAAACTTTCTAATTTCGAAATTTCGGAACTTTATAAAATTTAAAATCGAATTTCATAATTTTATTTTATAAAATAAGTTTTAAATTTAAATCTGAAGAATGACTCAATTAATGGCCCAATTGTTTTAACTTCTTGGCCCGAGGCCCAAGAATTGGTCCATGTCCAAGACATGACCCAATTGTCCAATTAATTGACATAACCGGTCTGGTTCATTAAAACTGGTCTAACCAAGTTTCAATTACTACGATGACCACAATTGTCAACCGGTTATTTACTAAACCGGAATCTCTCAATTTATTTGGTCCAACCAAATCAAATTAGAAATTCCCGGTTTAGGCACTAAATCCAATATTTCTTTCGACATTGGATTTCTTATTCCGGTTTAACCAGATTTAATAAAATTATTAATCTGTTTATTAAACCAGAACGTAGATTTTTAATTAAAATCTTAAACCGAGCCTTGAACCGAACCGAATTAGTCACGAATCAAACCGAGTTGATCGTGACCTAATTTCCAGCCGTTCATCCAACATCGTCAGCCGGCCGCAATCCCAGGACGTGACCGCGTCGACGACACTCGGGACAGCACACGGACGGACGGACGCACGCGATCGGGACGGATGCTCGGCTTGGACGGACGCGATCGGGACGCACGGACGGTACGCGGGATGCACGGTCGTGACGCGATGATCGATCGCGATCGTATGGAACGATCCGATCCGATCCGTCCGACCGGCCAACCCACCCGACCGTCCGACTCTCTCTCCCGACCATACCATTCAGCCGATCCAAACCTGAGTCATATAGCTCAGTTTGCGATCTGTTTTAGTGTGTTTAGGGTTCTAATTCAGTTTCTTATGTGTTTTTCTTATCAGTAATGGATTCAAAACACATCTAAACAGATTAAACAACCTAAACAATGAATCTAAAACAAGAAACCTAAGAACCAATGGCTCTGATACCACTGTTGGTTAGTTTAGACTCTTGGTTCAATTCTCAGATTAGTTGAACCTACTAAACATGCATTAGATCTAGGTGTTCTTATTTAGAAACATATGATCTCACCTTTTACCTGTTTGTTTGCAGCGGAATTGATGAACAGGTCAATGATCAGGGAGATACACCGAGAGATGGATCCTCCAAAGGCTCACACACGCAATCACAGGAAACTGGTTGCTAGACCACAAGGAGCAGAGGCGCAGAGAGGAGAGAGTGGCCGCGTGGGGTATTAGGGTTGGGAAGAGAAGAGAGTTGGCTTTTAGACATTAAAAGCCTTCTCTTTCCCTTTTGGGCTTTTGGGCCCATTCTGATTAAATGCCATTTAATCAGACCCATTAATTCTTCTCTCTTAGTACGACAAATGCCTAGCACTTTTGTCGTACTTCTGCTAAGCCGTTCCAACATTATTTCCTGCTAGCTTAAGCGTGTGACCCATATGGGATCATACAATAAAGGCAATAAGTCCAAGACTTATAGATCATGAGCGGACTCTAGCAAGCCATCATGACCCCCAGTATTGTATGACTTATGTCTGATCACTGACATACTCTTACGTTATAGAGACAGTACAGAGATTGCTGGACACTCTCTCCTCTCTGCGCCTCTGCTCCTTGTGGTCTAGCAACCAGTTTCCTGTGATTGCGTGTGTGAGCCTTTGGAGGATCCATCTCTCGGTGTATCTCCCTGATCATTGACCTGTTCATCAATTCCGCTGCAAACAAACAGGTAAAAGGTGAGATCATATGTTTCTAAATAAGAACACCTAGATCTATCTCTGCGCCTCTGCTCCTTGTGGTCTAGCAACCAGTTTCCTGTGATTGCGTGTGTGAGCCTTTGGAGGATCCATCTCTCGGTGTATCTCCCTGATCATTGACCTGTTCATCAATTCCGCTGCAAACAAACAGGTAAAAGGTGAGATCATATGTTTCTAAATAAGAACACCTAGATCTAATGCATGTTTAGGTTGATATCAATATGTTGAACCTACTGTTGGAAAAGGTGAGATCATATGTTTCTAAATAAGAACACCTAGATCTAATGCATGTTTAGTAGGTTCAACTAATCTGAGAATTGAACCAAGAGTCTAAACTTTCCAACACCTTCCGGATCTGCGAACTTCAGGCTCCACAGGCGCCGGTTCCACAGAACTTTGTGGATCCAACTGCTGCTCTTCCTCAACAGGTTGAGCAGTTTCCTGTGCATCTTGAATTTCTTCAAGATGTACTTTACTCCCACTGTTTTTCTTAGAGAGAAACTCCCTCTCAAGAAAAGAACAGTCCCGAGCAACAAATACTTTGTTCTCAGATTGGTTGTAAAAGTAGTATGCCTTGGTTTCCCTAGGATAACCAACGAAGTAGCATTTATCTGATTTGGGTGCAAGCTTGTCAGAAATTAAACGTTTGACATAAGCCTCACAACCCCAAATCTTCAGGAAAGACAGATTAGGAATTTTCCCAGTCCACAATTCATGTGGTGTCTTATCCACTGATTTAGATGGCACCCTATTTAGTGTAAACGCAGACGTTTCTAGAGCGTATCCCCAAAAGGATAATGGAAGATTAGTATGACTCATCATAGACCGAACCATATCTAATAAGGTTCGATTTCTCCTCTCTGACACTCCATTCCATTGAGGTGTTCCAGGAGGAGTGAGTTGTGAAACAATTCCACACTCGCTCAGATAGTCGCTGAACTCTTGGCTTAAGTATTCTCCTCCGCGATCCGATCGCAGAATTTTGATACTTTTGCCAAGTTGGTTCTGTACTTCATTCTTGAATTCCTTGAATCTATCAAAGGATTCTGACTTGTGTCTCATCAAGTAGACATAGCCATACCTACTGAAATCATCAGTGAAGGTAATGAAGTACTTGTAATTTCCTCTGGCAACAGTACTCATCGGCCCACATACATCAGTATGAACAAGGCCCAACAAGTCACTGGCCCTTTCATTTGGTTTATTGAAAGGGGCTCTAGCCATTTTGCCCACCAAGCAAGATTCGCATTTCTCACATGATTCAAAATCAAATGAGCCCAGAAGCCCATTACGATGGAGCCTTTGGATGCGTTTCTCATTGATATGGCCTAAACGACAATGCCATAAGAAAGTCGGGTTTTCGTCATTTGACTTAAACCGCTTTGTATTTATGTTAAAGACAGGCATTTCTTGATTTAAAACATATAACCCATTTTCTAATGGGGCGCTACCATAAAATGTACCATCACGATTAAAAGAACAAACTTTATTCTTAACAGCAAAATCAAAACCTTCCAAATCCAAAACGGAAACTGAAATTATGTTTCTGCTTATCGCAGGTACAAAGTAGCAATTATTCAAAGCTAAAATCATGCCCGAAGGTAAAGACAATTCATAGGTGCCTACGGCCAGTGCAGCAACCTTAGCTCCATTCCCGACTCGTAGCTCCACTTGTCCTTTCTTCAGCGTTCTACTGTTTCTTAGTGCCTGCACATCAGTACAAATGTGAGCACCGCAGCCGGTATCCAATACCCACGAAGTAGAACTAGAAGATATAACATTAAGTTCGATAACATAAATACCTGAGTCAGACGCATCATACGTCTTCTTCAGCTTCTTGTAATCTTCCTTGAACTTCTTGCAGTCTCTTTTCCAATGCCCCAACTGCTTGCAGTAGTTTCACTTATCCTCAGCAGAAGGCCCGGATTTGGGCTTGGGCTTGGGCTTGTCTTGACTTTCAGTCTCGACAACCTGGGCCTTTCCCTTATCCTTCTTAGGTTTCTTAAACCTTTTACCCCCTTGTACCATCAGGACACTGGGAGTAGCCTTCTTGAGATTCGGCTCTGCTGTCTTCAGCATACCGTGCAACTCAGTCAATGTCTTGGTCATGTTTTGCATGTTATAGTTCATGATGAACTGATCAAAACACGACGGCAAAGACTGCAGAATCATGTCAGTGGCTAGCTCCTGGCTAATGGCACAGTCCAGTTTCCCCAGGTTATCAATGTAACCCATCATTTTAAGGACATGAGGACTTACTGGACTGTCCTTAGCCAGCTTGCAATCCATGAGAGATTTAACCGTCTGGTATCTCTCTGTGCGAGCTTGCTCCTGAAACAAAGCTTTCAGGCTGTTAATCATCTCAATGGGTGACAACACGTTCTCATATTGCTTCTGCAGCTCAGAGTTCATAGTCACCAGCATTAGACAATTAACATCTTTGACATCCGCTGAATGCTTATCCCAAGCATTCTTTTCTGTCTGCGGAGCATTGGAACGTGGCCTCTCGGGGAGAACTCTTTCAAGGACATATTCCTTGTTCTCCTGCCTGAGAACTATTCTCAGGTTCCGATACCATTCCAAGAAATTAGATCCATTTAACTTGTCCTTCTCAAGGACGGATCTTAGTGAGAAAGTGTTGATGTGATTTGAGACATACATAGCTGTAATTAAAAGAGGTAAAGGTTTTAGTTATAATGCTCAAGGAAATGAGAAATCTTATCTAATAAGAAAACTCGCATTGTATTCATAACTATGTTTCCTCATATGAATACAATGAACCAAGATCCTCAGATCACCAAAATTCGAGTGGACGACTCGCCATCACCCAAACTTTAGTCATCCAGGTAAGCAAATCATTGCTAATTGTACCCAGTACAACTCTGGGTCGCAGATAAGACAATCCATGTCATATCCACTCCGATGTCTCTGGGCCCAGAACTTCTGATGGCCCAGTCAAGTAAACCAATCTCTTCGGTCTTGTGATCATTGACAGTCGCACTGCAAGTCTATCAATGATCACCTGCCTTACTCATGTAGCTGTGGATACCAAGGACTCCAAGACTATCCAATCAGCGAAACGAGTCTTGACAGTAGACAAGATCGGGCAAGACATCAAGATCACTTGATATTTAGTTGAGGAAAAGAACCGATTTATCTTGATGCATATCCAATATACATTCAAGGATTTATTTATTTATTTAAAACATTCAGTTTATTTAGTTTAGATTCATCTACAACTTTTGGGATTAAATTGTTCTGGTATATGCAAATATGTAGTCCAACTAGTATGTCTGCGAGCATTGTATCGATCGACGCCAACCATTGGTATCGATCGATGCAATCAAATTTAAACCGCTCTTCGATAACCGGTCTAACCGAATCGAATTTACATAACCGATTCAATCCAATTGAACCAGTTCGGTTTAATAGTCCATGTCGATCGTTACACACTGTGTGTCGATCGATATGACCAAACCAGAACCAATTTGGTTAATCAAAATTAACCGAGCGATACAACCTGTTCAATCCAATTGAACCGGTCTATCAACTTTCTTTGCCTGTGTCGACCGACACACCCAGTGTATCGATCGACGCAGCAGGATTACGGGTACTCGATCTCAGATCGAAACCCTAAAAATATTTACGGATTTTCGCTTTGTATCGACCGACACACGCTTTGTGTCGATCGACACTTTGCGACAAACCCTAAATTTTATTACGAGTTTTCGCTCTGTGTCGACCGACACACGCTTTGCGTCGATCGACACCCTGCGACAACCCTAAAAATTTTAACGCGTTCTGCCGCGGCGTGTCGACCGACACACGCTTTGTGTCGATCGACACAGTGCGTTTTCATCAATTCTTCGTCTTTTCAACAGGAACAAAACCGAGAATATAACATGAAAACACGATTTGAACATGCAAAAATCAATTCAACAACATCAGGATTCGAATTATTTTGCATCAAATTCAATAGCTAAACCCTAAAACGCTCTGATACCACTGTTGGATCCCATTGGATCTAGGGTTTGATATATTGAATGAAAACCAACCTCGTTCTTACCTTTCTGGCAGCGGAATTGAGATGGTGAACGAGATCAGTGGAGCAACGCAAACGCCTTGCCTCTACCAGATACACACGCACGCTCGCTGGAAACGGGATGCTAGTGCCGGATCAACGGGAATCGATTCTCTCTGGTGTGTCTACAGTTTCTATCAAGAAAAGTGGACTGCGTTCTGTTTAGGTCGAAACTTTAGAGTTTTATTCGACCTAAACGTGCTTAACGGGCCAGACTTAATTAAGCCTTAATTCGAAAAGCCTTTTCGAAAAACCCGAACTGTGTCGACCGACACACAAGCCGTGTCGATCGACACAACACCATTTTATCGATTATAATGTGTATTCAATACACATTAAGATGATCATTACCATAACGATCATTCCCATGTCGTAGCTTCCAGTTCGCTTAGGTGTGTGATCCTATAGGATCATATAGTATTGGCAGTAAGTCTATAACTTACAGATTGCAAGAGGCTTCTAGCAAAACATTGCAACCGCCCAGTACTATACGAATGTCTGATCTCGACACACAACTATATCAGGAGTGAGTACAAGTGTGATTTCAGGACACCATCCCAACACAAAGTCCATGAGAAAATCGGTTAAATTCTCAGAATCATTCACGGCTTCGTCTAGAGAAATCCTCCGACCTTCCTTCTTCGAGTTTAAGCTGTTTCAGAAACCAAACACATAACTATCATCAACTCACACACACTCAAACAAATAGACGGCTAAAGCTGATTTTGTAACTTTTACCTTGGAGTTGCAAAGCTCAGGAGTACTCTTCAAGACACTGCAGTTCCTCGGGACTTTCTCAAGGAACTTACTTACGTATCAAGGTCTAATCCGGATGTAAAAATTTATGCAAAAAGGTCTAATTCGGATGGGGTTTATTTTGGTCCACGATGTGCCTAATGAATATCAAACCAGATTTCTTATTGGGACACATAACTCTTGTGTGTGTTAATGTCTTTTTGTTACATAAATTTTAAGAATCTTATGAGTTTAAATGATATTTTGAAAGTGAGTCTTATGAGTATAAATATGGAGAATTCATATCCAAATAACAATAAAATTTAATAAAATTAAAATCAATGATATTTATACTTTCTGATTAACAAAAGATTTTGAATAAAATTTTAAAATCTTTAAACCAATAACCATATATTTTACCAAGATTTTTAAAATTTATAAACCAATAATAATGGAATTTCAAAATTTTATGAAATCTGAAGAATTCATCTACCAATAACCCCTCTTTAATCAACTCGCCGACCAAAACCACTTCAAAATCTACTAAATGTGTATAAGATTTTGCATTATTTTACTTTGAAGATGGTTCCTTTTCTTCCCCTTCGATGTTCTTAGCGGTCCTACTTGCTCTTCTTCAGTTTTAACGTTCATGGCGGCGTCGATATCTCTGGTTTCCGAGTCTTGTTCCTCTAATTTCTCCTCTTTAGCTGCAACATCTATCGGACTCGTCTCTACATGATCAGCATCTCCTGTTCTAACATTATTCCCATCGCGTGTAAGAGCTCTCGGTGTTCTTGTTACATTTACCGGGTTTTGTACACATGTGAACTATTTGGGTCCAATTCCCCTCAGTGATTTCAGCTGGATAAAGACCTCACAATTGGGCTGGCCGTCGAAGCCCATTACCAATTTGCGTCTTAACCGGGCCCTGCTAAACAGAAGACACACCTGATGGACCGAATCGCAAACTACAGGCCCAGACATCGAGCTCCGACTCGGCAGCACAGCCCGACGGTTAACTACGCCCGCAGTCCACGATCTGTTAGCTGAAGAAGAGGAGGAGATCAAGTCAAGGAAGATCCCAAAAATCGGGGGAGTCGTTGGAGCAGACCCCGAGGAAGAAGAGGAAAAATTAGAGGAGGAGAAGCTATAAAAGGAACAAATCCACCTTCACCCACGATCATATGATTCTCAACACGCATACTCTTTAATTTACTTTTCACTTGTAATCGCTCTTAAGCTCAAGTAATTGTAAACTCTTGTTATTCATTTAATACAATCCAAATTTGTCTAGTTAAGCCTTGTCCATTTCGTGGTTCATTGATATATCATGGTTTTTACCCATTTTATGCCATGATATAGATGTGTTTTTAGTGTCTTTTGTGTTCTTTTTAGTATGTTTTCAGGTCTAGACACATTTGGAGCAGAAGTGGAGATTTTGGAGCTGTTTGGTGTATTTTGGAGATTTGGTCCGAGAGACAGAGTTCACTGTCCAGTTTTGGAGATTGCGTCGATCGTTGCACACCTGCATCGATCGTTGCATATGCGAATGGGCCAGACTCGCCGATTTAATGAAGAATGCTGATTCTGCAGAAAAGCCCAAATATTTACACAGAAGCCCAAAACGTGTTTTAGCTATTATATAAGGGTTTTTAAGCCATTGTTTAGGCTACGCTTTACTTTTAAGTCTTATTTTAATTTTCAGAGAGCCTTAGGGGCTGATCTTGCTCTCGAAAGAGAGAGGATTTCGAACCCCTGTTGATTATTCTGTTTTATGATATTTGGTTTTCTACTTAAGATGTTTTCTGTTCCGATGAACATGTCTGAGTAGTTTACCTGTTAGGTTGAAGGATTCTCATTAGGGATTTCAGAGAATTATAGTTTAAATCAATCTGTAGAGAATTATATCTGCTAGTTCTTTATCTAAGTTGTTCTTAATGCTAAATCTGAAGTAGCTAATCAGAGTTATGATGTTAGGTTGATTAATTCAGCGGAAGTTGGTTAATTTAACTAGAAAGAATTTAGATAAGCAATTAAACTGTTCGCAAACGAAAGTTTGGTTCAGGTTAATTGTGAACATATCAAACTTGGAATTAATGCTAGTTTAATCTGTTAGTTCTCGCAAACGAAAGTTTGGTTTGCTGCACTTAGACTTAGAGAATTATCGCAAAGGAATTTGGTTAATTCTATATCAGTGTTTGAGTTCTAGAATAGTTATTGATTGGATCTAGATAGATTGATTGCTTGCGTTCCTGATTTCCTGAGAACTCCTGAAACCTAACGCTTCGCTTCCTTGCTCACAAACTCGCTGCTATTTACTTTTCTGCTTTGCTTTTAGTTTAATCACCTTTGCTTTCTCCTAGTTTAATCTTAATAGTTCTAAATCTATCGTTGACCAGAGTCCCTGTGGATTCGATACCCTAAGTACTACAACTACATCACTGTGCACTTGCAGTTAGAATAGGGATAATTCTTGACCTATCAAGTTTTTGGCGCCGTTGCCGGGGACTCTTTTGAGTTCTCGATAGATTTGAACTTAGGGTTTAGACTAGGATTTTCGTTTTTTAATTTTTGCTACTAATTTTTTTTCTTTTTCTGTTCTTGCGTTTCAGGTACGCCTGTAATCGCCCTGCAACGATCGACACGGTCCTGTGTGTCGATCGTCACATCATCGCGCTTGCATCGATCGACGCTTCTCCTGCATCGATCGACACATACCGTAAGGAAGATGTATGATTTCTTCAATCCAGGGATTGACAACTCGCAGATAACTTGGTTAAAGAGCAAAGTAGAGTCTCTGCATAGTCTTGTACTTGAAAAGTATGGGCAAGAAGCTATCAACTACGTTGGAGGGAATGAATTCTACAGTCAGGAATCTGCTTTTCAGGGACCTTTCCAGCAACAGGGCAATGCCTTCTCAAGGAGTTGTAGCGTTTCTTCTTACCAAGTACCGCCTGCACCTACAGCTCATGAGAGCAGAATGGAAATCATGATAGAGCAGTACCTTGAGAGACAACAACAGATTGATAGGTCCTTCAACTCAAAGATGGATGCTTTGTATGAAGATTTGAATGAGAAGCTTGAATCTTTGAGCACACATATGGAGGAGCTGGATGCAGCGATAGAGAGGCAAAATGAAGCTAAGAGAGCTGAACGGAAGCTGCACATCAATGCTGTGAACATAAGGGATGAGATTGAGTTGCTAGGTGAAGAAGAGAGCATAATCTCGGATTTTCTGGATGAATATTGTCTGCCTGATACATGCACCGATCGACACCACCTTAGTGACGATCGACACGCCATTCTGACGGCAATTTCGAGTTCTTTCGAGAAACAGAATCGCCTTGCATCGATCGACACACATTATGCAACGATCGACACAAAACGCACACATGTCCAGAAACCTGCAACAGTACCAGAACAAGCTTACAAGCCCCCAGTGCCATATCCTAAGGTTCCTAAACCTTCCAGACAAGAGCTAGAAGTGGTTAACTGCATAAAAGTGATGGATAAGAAGGTGAATAAAACACCACCAGTTGAAACTTTGCGAGTTCATGCAAAGAAGATGATCTCCACTGAAGGTGATCTGAAAGAAGAAGTTCAGACTGGTGGAACTACAGTATCTGATAGTGGAAAGAAGAAGATGACAGTTCCTCTTGAACCTGCTCTAACATCTTCAGTACCTGCAACTGCTCATAAGCAGAAAGCCCCAAACGTCAGATCTGCACCAAAGGTAAGATATAAATCACATAAGCTTAAACCTCCTGACCGCATTGTTTTGAATGCAGGGAAACGCAGTAGACCGCCCAAGCTTCGCTCCCGCCCTGATTCTGATTTCTCTTTCCTTGGAAATCCCCATGATCATAATGCCTATACACCTCCTTGGATGAAGAGATATTCACAGAGACACTCAAAGTCTCTGTTGAAACCACCATGAATCCAATCTCTTTCCAATAGTCAAGCTAATGACTAAAAACAAGCGCTGAGTGGGAGGCAACCCACTAGTAGGTTCATTTTTATTTTCATTTTTCGTTTTGATTTTGGTGTTTTGATTTTTCTTTTAAGTGTGTTCAGAGCCGTGAGAAACAGGCAGAATCGCACTGCATCGATCGACACATACAGTGCATCGGTCGATGCAGTCACGATTTGTGGTTTACCGATTCAATTGCGGTTCAGACATCGGTTATCTAAATAACCGCGAGCGATAACCGCCTCGCATCGATCGACACCCTTGTGGCATCGATCGACACAGGGCGACGACAGGTAAGTAATCAGCAACTTTTCGGTTTGTTTTTCAATTTGATTATTCTTTCACCGAGCTCATGCTTTGATTACACTGGGGACAGTGTAGTTTAAGTGTGGGGGAGGAAGCTACTGATGCACGCTTTTGTTTTCTTAGTTTTTCAAAAACATTGTTTTATTGAGTCAAAATTTGTATGAAACTATGATTTTTCGAGGAAAATTTTCACTTGAACAGGAACTAAGTGACCATTGGACAGACTTGCAGAGCCTCTATGATTGTTAGAAAACCCAGACACAGATCAACCTACTGGGAACACCCACATCACTTCAGGTATCAGAGGATCCTTTACTGACTTCAACCTTAGTACTGACTTAGATTTCTCACCTAAGGGCTTGGTATACTTTGTGTCGGATTCCCTTGTTAGTTCTGACACAGCCTGTAAACCTGTCCTATTTAGTTCCCTTCTCCCCTTCTGTAAAGTAAAAAAAAATAATAATAATAAACTGAGGATGAGTTAGTAACTCCGAAGTGGTCATGGGAATAGTAGCAAACACTATTATCTCTCATGTGATCCATGGAATGTGTCCAAAGTACACCCCATAACGGGAAGAACACTGATAAACAAAATAAAATGATACCCAGTGGGGAAAAATCAGTTGTTAAGGAAGGGAAAGAGAAGAAAGGGACTAGAGAAAGATAGTATGGTGGTCTAGAACTGATTAGGTAAGAATCCATGTGCCTTTGATCGATACTCCTTAGGTGAGACTGCACTTAAATACTTGCAGAAGTCAGTAGGGTGAATTTGAATGCTTGAATGTGATTGTGGAGTTTACTTAGGACAGTTGCTAAGTGTGGGGGAAGTATATTGTGGTCTTGAGTTCTGTAGGAAAGTTTTCAGTGGCTTACTAAGTGAATGTGATTGTGAAAGTTCCTAGGACGAAATGAGTTTCTGTGTTTTCAAACCTCTTCTCGTATACTTTGGTTCTTTACTTGCTTGAGGACAAGCAAGAGCTAAGTGTGGGGGAGTTGATATATCATGGTTTTTACCCATTTTATGCCATGATATAGATGTGTTTTTAGTGTCTTTTGTGTTCTTTTTAGTATGTTTTCAGGTCTAGACACATTTGGAGCAGAAGTGGAGATTTTGGAGCTGTTTGGTGTATTTTGGAGATTTGGTCCGAGAGACAGAGTTCACTGTCCAGTTTTGGAGATTGCGTCGATCGTTGCACACCTGCATCGATCGTTGCATATGCGAATGGGCCAGACTCGCCGATTTAATGAAGAATGCTGATTCTGCAGAAAAGCCCAAATATTTACATAGAAGCCCAAAACGTGTTTTAGCTATTATATAAGGGTTTTTAAGCCATTGTTTAGGCTACGCTTTACTTTTAAGTCTTATTTTATTTTCAGAGAGCCTTAGGGGCTGATCTTGCTCTCGAAAGAGAGAGGATTTCGAACCCCTGTTGATTATTCTGTTTTATGATATTTGGTTTTCTACTTAAGATGTTTTCTGTTCCGATGAACATGTCTGAGTAGTTTACCTGTTAGGTTGAAGGATTCTCATTAGGGATTTCAGAGAATTATAGTTTAAATCAATCTGTAGAGAATTATATCTGCTAGTTCTTTATCTAAGTTGTTCTTAATGCTAAATCTGAAGTAGCTAATCAGAGTTATGATGTTAGGTTGATTAATTCAGCGGAAGTTGGTTAATTTAACTAGAAAGAATTTAGATAAGCAATTAAACTGTTCGCAAACGAAAGTTTGGTTCAGGTTAATTGTGAACATATCAAACTTGGAATTAATGCTAGTTTAATCTGTTAGTTCTCGCAAACGAAAGTTTGGTTTGCTGCACTTAGACTTAGAGAATTATCGCAAAGGAATTTGGTTAATTCTATATCAGTGTTTGAGTTCTAGAATAGTTATTGATTGGATCTAGATAGATTGATTGCTTGCGTTCCTGATTTCCTGAGAACTCCTGAAACCTAACGCTTCGCTTCCTTGCTCACAAACTCGCTGCTATTTACTTTTCTGCTTTGCTTTTAGTTTAATCACCTTTGCTTTCTCCTAGTTTAATCTTAATAGTTCTAAATCTATCGTTGACCAGAGTCCCTGTGGATTCGATACCCTAAGTACTACAACTACATCACTGTGCACTTGCAGTTAGAATAGGGATAATTCTTGACCTATCATTCATCTTAGAATCTAGCCCACCTTTCCCAAAGCATCACATTAAACACTCTAAACCTCGAGTGTGGGTTTTAACATCCACATTTTGGCGACGTCTGTGGGGAGATTCATAGATATCTTGTACACTCGAACCCGGTCGAAAGCTTACTAGCGTGAAAATGGATCCTAGCGCAACAGCTCCAATCGGATCACCGAGATCACAAGATCTCAACCAATCGAACGTAAACGTTCAGACCAAGATTACCGGATCAAAGTCATCCTTGATTCAGGATCCGGAGCAGTGGACCGCATCCTTGTTTCTCAGCCAACATGGGTTGTGCCTCAAAGCTCAACCTCGCAGAAAATCGAGAGAGCAAGCTCTCGAACTAGGGTACGATCTGAGGACCGCCTCTTAGGGGACGTTCAGGCGCCTCAGGTTAATCCACCACGACCCAGCTCGCCGTGCTTGACGCGATCCATCACTGACAGCATGCCGGAGTTCCGTAAAATGCTAACGGTCCTGAATGATGGGTCCCACGACCAAGAAGTCACTCAGCAAACAGTACTAGCTCGTCAGGACCAGCACGATAGGAGTCTGCTGAATCTAGGAAACAGACCACCGCCCGTTACCAGAGCGACAGAGGACGGACCCATAAGGAGTCCACTGCCTCGCACACGTGTAACCTTCGAGGAGGCGTACGTCACTCCCGAAGCTCTGAGACAAGCTCCCTCGCTCAACGGTAGTGCCTACCCGGTATTTAGCCCGGTCAGAGGATCCACATATCCCAACAAAAATTATGTAGCCTCGACCCCAACGGGGATCACAGCCCTTGAAGGAACGCAGATGCCACCTCATACACCTATGCCTACGAGCTATGAGCCAGGCAGACAACGGGTGTAGGGAGCGTCAGTTTTTGCTTCCAGTTCATGACCTCTCAGAACGGAACCTGGAACTAACACCGCTCGGCCTCCCCCAAGCGAGATAGCTCAACAAGCAGGGACCCAGGACCGAATAACACACGTTCGCAAAACACACAGTGATGAGGACATCGGACCATCCGAGCCCGACCCGGGCGAACCAGACATACCGTCGTCAACCAAGCAGGACGTACAACCCTCGACCATGCGAATCGTCGACGATTCCCAACCATGCGGAATACCGCAGATGCGATTAGGACATAGGCAGCTGCGGGACGATTTCAGCCGAGCTATGGACCAACTCATCTCCAGGACGAGCATAGACGATATCACGACTCATTTGGACCAGCTTGACCACGACCAGATTATTCTGAACCAGCTGGCCCAAAATATGATCGAGACGGAAGCCGTCGACCCACTCGACCCGACCGTCCCATGGCCATTACTCAAGACCGTCCGATTGAACATGATCTTCAGCATCGAGTCCGACGAGCCTTAGACCGGTCTGTCTCTTGGACCGAACATCATACTCTTTTCCCTTGTGAGGTTTTGTCCCAATTGGGTTTTCCTTACAAGGTTTTTAATGAGGTGATCCTAGGCCCGTTCATTAGAAGAGATAGGACAGCCCATTATTTTGTTACTTTAAGACTTTTCCTTTTATCTTTCTAAGTCTTTTATTTCTTTTAATTTCGAACTTGGCCTTATTGGCCCATTTGTATTTCGATTGTGGGGGCTATTTAAAGCCTTCTCTTGCTAATAAGAAATCAATCAAGTTTAAACATAAAACCCTAAAGATGTTTAGCCTAAACGGCGCAACCTCTCTCTCTCTCTCTCTCTCTCTCTCTCTCTCTCTCTCTCTCTCTCTCTCTCTCTCTCTCTCTCTCTCTCTCTCTCTCTCTCTCTCTCTCTCTCTCTCTCTCTCTCTCTCTCTCTCTCGTGGATTCCCCTTGAGACCGGAGGTTGTTTCTTGCTCATGTTTCTCTTAAGTTTCTGAACGTGTTCCTAGCCCACTTTCATCTTCCCCACCCACTTGAAAGCCTGAGAGCGCCATCGGTCAGTAGGTTTGTCCCATCGACCGTCCCAGCCATTCGCCCGCTTGCTTGATTCGTTCTCTCGCCCGCTCGACTTCGCCCTCTCGTTCCACTCGACCATCGACCACTCGATTCGCGACCCGCTCCCAAGCGTGTATCATATGGTATCAGAGCTTAAGCTCGTGAAAACACGCTGGTTACATCTAATTCCCTTATTTGTCGTTTGTTTTCTTGTTTGCTTCCTCACAAATCCAAAAAAAAAATATAGCTAGAACAAGTTGCTAGGTTGCTAGATCAAACCGACCGCATCTACATCTTTTGCTAGGTTGCTCGACCTTGACGGCCGCATAGAAGTTGTTCCTTAGGGTTTCTTTGCCTCGGTTTAGTGTAACTCATTTCGGGTTTAATTAGTTTTGCATCGGTTAGGCATCTTTCCTTTTTAGTTCTCTAGTAAAAAAAAAGAAATCGGCATATCATCTTTTCCTTTTCTTTGATCTTGCGATTATTTCCTTTTTTTTAGGTAAACTTCTTTGTTTTCTTTTCCTTTTGCGCGTGACCTTTACATTAAGTGTGAAGTGAGGGATCCTAGACATGGGAGACCATTAGGAGAACCAACAGGCCGTACAGCCCGACCTGACACAGCTACTGGCCGCGATCCAGACGATCAGTCAGAAATTAGGCTCTCGGCTCGACCGTATCGAATGACCCGGCGAGCAGAAGCCTCGACCAGAGGGGCCACAGCCTCGACCCGACCGGCAGCACGGACGAGCAGGACGAGGTGCATACAACCGTGACGTCCAAATGGACGATACAGACGAAGAGATGCCCGACCTCGAGGATGACCAGCATGGCCAGCGACACCGACCCAACGACCGACGAGACCCGAACCATCACGGACGCATTCACGACCAAGAGGTACCACATCCCAATTTCAATGATGTTAAACTTAAGCCTCCCAAATTTGCAGGTAAGGTCGACCCGAAAGCTTACCTCGAGTGGGAACGTCGAATGGAGCATATCTTCGACTACTACGCCTACAACGACCGTAGGAAGATAGCCATAGACGCTGCCCAGTTCACCGGACAAGCCCTACCTTGGTGGGATCGAGACATCTCAGAGCGTAGACGCCACCACCACGACCAGATCGCCACGTTGGCCGACATGAAGTACCATCTGAATCGAAGGTCCGTCCCGACCCATTTCCATAGAGACTTACAAATACAATTCTATAAGTTGATGCAGGGAAGCCGGACGGTAGAGGAGTACTTCGAGGAGTTCGAGCAGTTACGGAACCGGCTAGAGCTGGACGACTCGGAGGAGACTCTCATGGCCCCGTTTCCTGGACGGGCTACACGATCGGATCGCCTGAAAGGTCGAGATCCAAACGTACCACAACATGTTTGAGTTATTGCACATGAGTATCCAGATTGAAAAACACAATAAACGGAAGCCCGCAACCACGAACCAAACCCAGACCAACCTGACCTGGTCGACACCATCGCCTCGACCCGTCAACAAAGGTAAGGCTGTCGAGATCGATTCCCGGTTCAGGTAGCCGACCACGGACGCTTCCAAGGCCATCCGACCTGACCTAGGTATGTTTCCTAGTACGATCTAGAGATATTACTTGTTTCAAATGTCAGGGAAAAGGACACATGGCCCAAGATTGTCCAAACCGACGAGTCATGATCCTCACCGAGGCTGGCGAGTACGAGTCTCAGGACGAACAAGAAGAGGACTTGGCTGACCCAGGGACGCCCGTAGAGTACCCAGACTCGGGCGAATATTTGGTGATTCAGAGAGCCCTCAGCGCCCTGGCCGACCCCGAGAGGGTCCAACGGGAGAACATCTTCCACACACGTTGCACCGTTAATAGCAAGGTATGTAGTCTTATCATAGACGGTGGCTCATGTGCTAACGTTTCTAGCAGGTACATGATCAAAAAACTTGGCCTCCAAGTCACAAGACATCCCCGACCGTACCGGCTTAGATGGCTGAACGATGACACGGAGCTACGGATCGATGATCAAGTCACCGTTCCGTTCAGTGTTGGTAAGTACTTCGACCAGGTATTGTGTGATGTTGTACCCATGCAGGTTTGACATCTACTCCTAGGCCGACCATGGCAGTTTGACAAGGAGGCGCTTCACAACGGACGTACCAACCACTATTCGTTCGTTCATGACAAGCGTAAGTACCAACTTGCACCACTAACGCCCCAGGAAGTGCACGAGATGCAACTTAAGCTCTCCAGAGATAAGAAGAGCAGTAAGACTAACCTTCTCATCTCTTCTCATTCGGTATCTAAGACTATACATCAGAACACACAGATCCTACTCATGGTCTTTAAGGTGGCTCTCCACTCAAGTTCTAATGACATGGTGTTGCCCCGAGAAGTGGTTTCTTTGTTGGAAAGGTTTAAGGACGTGTTCCCGGAGTAGATACCAGCCGGCCTATTACCTATCCGAATCATTGAGCATCAGATCGACCTCGTGCCAGGGTCTGAAATACCCAATCGACCTGCATACCGCATGAACCCTACCGAATCCAAGGAGTTGGAGAAACAAGTACATGACCTCATGTCCAAAGGGTACATCCGAGAAAGCCTTAGCCCGTATGCTGTTCCAGTCCTACTTGTTCCCAAGAAGGAAGGTTCCTGGAGAATATGTGTTGACTGCCGGGCGATCAACAACCTTACCATCAAGTAACGGCATCCCATTCCGCGCCTGGAAGATTTTTTGGACGAGCTGCATAGAGCTTCTATCTTCTCTAAGATAGACCTACGAAGCGGCTGTCATAAGGTCCAAATGAAAGAGTGGGACGAGTGGAAGACGACCTTCAAGACCAAGTAAGGCCTGTACGAGTGGTTGGTCATGCCGTTCGGCCTCACCAACGCGCTCATCACATTCATGCGACTCATGAACCATGTATTAAGGGCCTACATCAGTAAGTTCATTGTTGTTTACTTTGATGACATTTTGATCTATAGTCAATGTTTTGATGATCATTTGGTGCACCTTGAACAAGTAATAGAGACTCTCCGACAGGAAGTTCTCTACGCGAACCTCTAGAAGTGCACCTTCTGCACTGATAAGCTTGTCTTTTTAGGCTTTGTTGTGAGTTCACATGGTTTGCAGGTATACCAAGAGAAGGTCAAGGCAATTCAAGAGTGGCCGACCCCGACCAGTATCGGGCACATTAGGAGTTTTCACAGACTATCCAGTTTCTATAGGCGGTTCGTGAAAGATTCAGTACTGTAGCCGCCCCACTCACGGCCGTGATCAAGAAGGACGTTGCGTTCAAGTGGGGACCCGCACAAGAGGCCGCATTCCAGAAGCTCAAAGACCTTCTGACCCATGCGCCCATTTTAGTATTACCTAACTTTGACAAAACGTTTGAGATTGAATGTGATGCATCAGATTTAGGTATTGGAGCTGTACTAACTCAAGGCAGACGGCCCGTGGCTTATTTCGGCGAGAAACGCAATGGCGCCACTTTGAAATACCCAACGTACGACAAGGAGGTGTATGCCTTGGTTCGACCCTTGGAGACATGATAACATTACCTCTTAGCCAAGGATTTCGTGATCCACACCGACCATGAGACCCTGAAACACTTGCGCGGACTGACCACCTTGAAGAGGAGACACGCCAAGTGGCTTGAGTTTGTGGAGACCTTTCCGTACATCATCAAGTACAAGAAGGGAAAGTAGAACGTAGTAGCCGACACACTATCCCGGAGACACGCCCTGATCAGCACAATGGAGGCCAAAGTGTTGGGATTTGAGATGATTAAGGACGAGTATGAGTATGACCTTGAGTTTTGTGTGATTTTTTCAGGATTGTCAACAAGGGACCAAGGGCCTATTTTATATATACCATGGGTTCCTATTTCGGGGCAAGCACCTGTGCATTCCGCAAGGATCGTCCAGAGACCTGCTGATCCGAGAAGCCCATGAAGGGGGACTGATGGGGCATTTTGGTGTGGACAAGACATTGACCGTCCTGACCGACCACTTCTTTTGGCCACACCCGAGGCGGGTCGTGGAGCATTTCTGTTTATATATATGCGAATGCCTATACCTAACCGACCATGGGTTGGTATTTCTATGGATTTTTTGCTTGGACTACCTAAAATTAGGAACAAGGATTCCATATTTGTGGTGGTCGATCGGTTCTCTAAGATGGCCCATTTTATACCATGTTCCAAGACAAATGATGCGACCCAGACGGCCGACGTGTTCTTCAAGGAAGTAGTGAGACTGCACGGACTGCCCAGGGACCATCGTGTCGTACCGCGACCCGACCTTCCTCGGTCACTTCTGGAGAACATTGTGGCGAAAGCTAGGCACCAAGCTCCTGTTCTCCACAAACTATCATTCACAAACGGACGGATAGACCGAGGTCGTTAACCGGACGCTCTCAGCCCTACTAAGGGCCACAGTCGGTAAAAATCTATCTAGCTGGTTAGACTGTATTCCATTTGTTGAATATTCTTATAATCACGCTAACCACTCATCTACCAAGTTGTCACCGTTTGAGATTGTTTATGGTTTTTAGCCCGAGACGCCCTTCGACCTCAAGCCCTTGCCACCGCTAGAATTCATCAACTTGGACGGTGAACGGAAGGCTGAAGCAGTAGCCAAACTCCATAAAACGGTCAAGGAGAACATAGAAAAGATGACGGCCCAGTACAAGAGGCAGGCTGACAAACACAAGAAGGAGATCATCTTCGAACCGGGCGATTGGGTCTAGGTACATATGCGACTTGAACGGTTCCAGAATCAACGAAGGTCGAAACTCGCACCGCGGGGAGACAAACCATTCCGAGTCTTGAAGAAGATCAACGACAATGCATACCAACTTGAACTCCAGGTGAGATGAGTATATCATCGAGCTTTAATGTTATTGATTTGTCTCCTTTTTGTGCAGGTGATGCTGTTTTGAGGCCAGAACCTTCACAAGGAGGATGGAATGATGAGGACATCAGACCATCCGAGCCCAACCCGGACGAACCGGACGTACCGTCGTCGACCGAGCAGGACGTACCGCCCTCGACTATGCGGATCTTTGACCAATTCCCGACCATGAGGATCGTTGACCAATTCCCGACCATGCAGAATGTACCGCGGATGCGATCAGGACAGAGGCAGCTGCGGGACGATTTCAACCGAGCTATGGACCAACTCATCTCCAAGATGAGCATATACGATATCACGACCCAGTTAGACTAGCTTGACAAAAGCCAGCCTGTTCTGAACTAGCTGGCCCGAAATATGATCAAGAAGGAAGCCGTCGACCCACTCGACCAGACCGTCCCATGGCAATTACTCAAGACCGTCCGATCGACCATGATCTCCAGCATGGAGTCCGACGAGCCTTAGACCGGACTGTCTCTTGGACCGAATATCATACTCTTTTTCCCTTGTGAGGTTTTGTCCCATATGGGTTTTCCTTACAAGGTTCTTAATGAGGTGATCCTAGGCCCGTTCATTAGAAGAGATAGGACGGCCCGTTCTTTGTTTCTTTAAGACTTTTTCTTTTATCTTTCTAAGTCTTTTGTTTATTCTTTTGTTTCTTATATTTCGAACTTGCCCTTATTGACTCATTTGTATTTCGATTGTGGGGGCTATTTAAACCCTTCTCTTGTTAATAAGAAATCAAGCAAGTTTAAACATAAAACCCTTAAGGTGTTTAGCCCTAAACGGTGCAGCCTCTCTCTCTCTCTCTCTCTCTCTCTCTCTCTCTCTCTCTCTCTCTCTCTCTCTCTCTCTCTCTCTCTCTCTCTCTCTCTCGTGGATTCCCCTTGAGACCGGAGGTTGTTTCGTGCTCGTGTTTCTCTTAAGTTTCTGAACGTGTTCCTAGCCCACTTTCATCTTCCCCACCCACTGACAAGCCTGAGAGCGCCATCGGCCAGCGAGTTTGTTCCATCGACCGTCCCAGCTGTTCGCCCGCTCGACCCATCCGAACGCTCGCTCGAACCGTTTGCTCTCCCGCTCACCCTGGCCTGCTCATTCCACTCAACCATCGACCACCCGATTTGCGACCCGCTCCCAAGCGTGTATCAACTGGTATCAGAGCTTAGGCTCGTGAACAACTTCTATGCAGTCATCAAGGTCGAGCAACCTAGCGAATGCCTATTCTTTGTAGGGTTTCTAGGTTGCTAGATTAAACCGGCCGCATCTACATATTTTTCTAGGTTGTGTGCGAACGATTCTTATTTGTGGTCTTGATTTTGTTAAGTTGTTCATCTTGCTCACTCTTGTTTACTTTCATTAATTCAAAAAAAAAAACAAAGAATAGGCATTCGCTAGGTTGCTCGACCTTGACGGCCACATAGAAGTTGTTCTCTGGCCTAAGCTCCGATACCAGATGATACACGCTTGGGAGTGGGTAGCGAATTGGCTGGTCGATGGTCGAGTGGAACGAGCGGGCGAGGTCGAGCAGGCGAGCGAACAGATTAAGCGAGCGTTGGGATGGGTCGAGTGGGCGAACGGCTGGGACGGTCAATGGGACAAACCTGCTGGCCGATGGCACTCTCAGGCTTGTCAGTGGGTGGGGAAGTTGAAAGTGAGCTAGGAACACATTCAGAAACTTAAGAGAAACACGAGCAAGAAAGAACCTCCGATCTCAAGGGGAATCTACGCGAGAGAGAGAGAGGCTGCGCCGTGTAGGGCTAAACACCTTTAGGCTTTTATGTTTAAACTTGCTTGATTTCTTATTAGCCAGAGAAGGCTTTAAATAGCCCCCACAATTGAAATACAAATGGGCCAATAAGGGCAAGTTCGAAATTAAATGAAACAAAAGACTTAAACAAAAGAATTAGAAACATAAAAGGAAAAGTCTTAAAGAAACAAAAGAATGGGCCGTCCTATCTCTTTTAATGAACGGGCCTAGGATCACCTCATTAAAAACCTTGTAAGGAAAACCCAATTGGGACAAAACCTCACAAGGGAAAAATAGTATGATCTTTGGTCCAAGAGACAATACGGTCTAAGGCTCGTCGGATTCAATGCTGAAGATCATGGTCGATCGGACGGTCTTGAGTAATTGCTATGGGACGGTCGGGTCGAGTGGGTCGACGGCTTCTATCTTGATCATCTTTCGGGCATGTTGGGTCGGAATAGATTGGTCATGGTAAAGCTGGTCCAACTGGGTCGTGATATCGTCTATGCTCATCTTGGAGATGAGTTGGTCCATAGCTCGGTTGAAATTATCCCGCAGCTGCCTCTGTCCTGATCGCGTCAACGGTACGTTCCACATGGTCGAGGGCGGTACGTCCTGCTCGGTCGACGACGGTACGTACGGTTCATCCGAGTCGGGCTCGGATGGTCCGATGTCCTCATCAGCATTCATGCCAAGCTTCAGCGCCTTCAAGCCGCAGTCGAACTCCGTTCATGGATAAGATCGCTAATGTGCGGATCCATAACACTGGAAAGATCAAAATTACAGAATACGCGAGAACTACGGATCCAAAAGCCCATGTTAGAGCTTTCCGGCTCGCAGTCTCCAAAGTTCATGTCAACGATGAGGAAAAGGAAGAAGGCTACTGCAGGCCATTCGCCAAGAACCTCACCGGTACCTCACCGGAATGGTTCGCCAGCCTAGAACAAAATTCAATCGATAACTTCACCTAGCTCGTGTCAATATTCCTGAAACAATACTCAATCTTCATCGAGGAAAAAAAATCGGAAGCCGATCTATGGGCCTTATCGAAAGGATCCGTTGAAACTCTGAGGGCTTACATAGGTAGATTCCGAGAGGTCAAATCGCGAATCGCAGACCCCCAACGAAAATATAGCGATCGTAGCTCTCCAAAACAGACTCTCAATCACATTGG
The DNA here is from genome assembly GCA_030180135.1 of Orychophragmus violaceus. Lineage (NCBI taxonomy): Eukaryota > Viridiplantae > Streptophyta > Magnoliopsida > Brassicales > Brassicaceae > Orychophragmus > Orychophragmus violaceus. The sequence goes on from CM058240.1 coordinate 39,564,164, forward strand.
AGTTTAAGAAGGAGCTCGCAGTTCGACCTTTCACATCTTTAGACGACGCCCTACATAAGGACACATATTATGCAAAGTATGAAGAGGACTTGGCCGCAGCTCTGGAAAAATCCAACTCGAGCCAGAAGAAAATAGCCAAAAAGGAATCTTCTGGCAAGGGACAGCACTGCCTTACGACGCAAAAAAGTTTTGCAAGTATCAAAACAAAAACGGGCACTCCTCCGAGGAATGTTGATCCAAGGATCGCCTGCAAGCGGCCAAAAATGGCAGCGGCGAAGTGGAAACTTCAGAACCGGAGGAAAAGGAAAAAGAAAAAGAAAAGGGAGGCAAAGGAAAGAGATCAAATCGAAAAGAAAAAGAAACTCGCAAGCTAAACGCGAGAGAACCCCGGAGAAGGAAGATTACGCCTCTCCTCCTCCCTCTCGTGTCACGCACATCAAGATGATTTTTGACCTCGCTCGTTGTGGAGGACGACGAAATCGGTTATCACGCCACCTCCAGCTCCCATGAAACCATACAATCAATGCTTGCCAAAGCTCGGGCTGCAGCTCCCGTCTCGCGAAGACGATAATTTTCATATCGGGAGGCTCGAAACTATGCCGAGACTCAGTAAACTCAACCAAAGCGCATCAAAGACGAGTCGGGACTGATGCCATAATTGACACAGGAAGCTCTGTAGATCTCCTTTTCCACGATGCTCTCAAGAAAATGGGCTTCAAAGACTCTATGCTTACCGGCGGACAAACTCCGTTAACAGGGTTCGATGGTGAAACCACTTACTCGATGGGAACTATAAAGCTCCCGTCTATCGCCGGGGGGGGGGGGCAACAATAGATTCTAGAGTTTGTCATAGTAAAACAAACTGGCTCCGTACAACGCCATACTAGGCAGAACATGGATCTACGCCATGAAGGCAGTGCCTTACACTTACCATCAGTGTGTGAAGTTCCCGACCCCTATGGGCGTAAAACGATCTATGGCAGTCAAAAAGCCGCGAGATCATGCTACATGAACTTTTTTCAAGAATTGGAAATATCGTTGGTATAGAAATTAGAAAAAGAGAAAGAGCTCGCGTCGCGAAGTGCGAAACAAAACAGCGACCCAACAGTCTGAGGTCCGCGAAAAAACCTGGGCGTTTCGGTTTGCATTGACGACGCATGTCCAGAAAGATACGTAAACATCGGATCGGAGCCCTTAATTCCACCAGAAACGAGCTCATCAATTTCCTCAAAGAAAACGTAAATACATTCGCATGGTCCACAAAAGATATGAAAGGGATCGACATAGACGTCACTTCAAACGAGCTGAACATGGATCCCACGTTCAAACCTCGGTCCAGATCGAGCTAAAGCGGTCAATGACGAGGCCGAAAAACTAATAAAGGTCTGGTCAATCAGGGAGGTGAAATACCCTGACTGGTTAGCCAACCCGGTCGTCGTCAAAAAGAAAAATGGGAAGTGGAGAGTCTGCATAGACTTCACAGATTTGAACAAGGCATGTCTGAAAGACAGCTTCCAACCTCCCACAGATATATCGCCTGGTAGAAGCTACCGCCGGACAAGAGCTGTTGTCCTTCATGGACGCGTTCTCTGGGTATAACCAAATCCTCATGAACCCAGAGGACCAAGAAAAAACTGCCTTCATAACCGATCGGGGAACCTATTGCTATAAGGTGATGCCCTTTGGGTTAAAAAAGCCAAAGCTACGTACCAAAGATTGGTGAAAAAAAATTTCGCCGATAAGCTTGGAAAGTTGATGGAAGGCTACATCGACGACATGCTGGTGAAGTCTTCCAAGGAGAGCTTAATCCATCCAAATGCTCATTTGGAGTGCTGTCGGGAGAATTCCTTGGTTATCTGGTAACAAAACGAGGAATCAAAGCAAACCCAAAACAAATCGCGGTCTTCCTTGAAATGCCTTCTCCAAGAAACACGAGGGAAGTGCACATATTAACAGGATGGATAGCAGCCCTGAACCATTTTATCTCTCGATCGACGGACAAATGTCTCCCTTTTTACAACCTTCTCAAAAGAAACCGAAAGTTCCAATGGGACGAAGATTGCGAGATAGCTTTGCAGGAAACTCAAAAAGTACCTCAGCGAACCTCTATAACTCTACATCGCAACCTCACCAGCCGCTGTGAGCGTAGTCTTGGTTCACGAAGAACAAAACGAACAGAAGCCCGTATACTACGTGAGCAAAATGCTCATGGACGCAGATACGAGATACCCAACAATGGAGAAACTCGCCCATGCAGTAGTAATGGTAGCGAGGAAGCTACGACCATATTTCCAGTCGCACGCTATAGTGGCGATGAAATCACAGCCACTGCAAACTATACTACATAGCCCGAGCCAATCTAGAAGATTGGCTAAGTGGACGATTGAACTAGGCAAGTATTATATAGAATATCGTACCAGAATGAGCGCAAATGATCAAGTCTTAGCAGACTTCATCATCGAACTCCCACCTACAACTCCGGATCAAGAAAATCAAAACGATTACTGGAGCCTTCACGTTGACGGGGCTTCATCCAAGCACGGTTCCGGGGTAGGAATCAAGCTCATAACACCAACATGAGAAGTAGTCGAGTAGTATTTCAGGCTCAGCTTCAGCGCATCCAATAACGAGGCCGAGTACAAGGCTCTGATAGCCGGGCTCCGGCTCGCAATCGGAATCGGAGCTCGAGAAGTTCACGCTTTCAGCGACTCGTAGCTAGTAACGAGCCAGTTCCATGGTGAGTACAAATCTCAAGACGAGCGTATGGAAGCTTACATAAAAGTAGCTCGCAAGCTAGCAGATCAGTTAAAGGATTTCAAGCTCAGGCGAATACCACGAGGAGAAAATTCCTCGGCCGACGCTCTAGAAGCACTAGCCTCAATGACCAACCCTCTAGTAAAAAGGGTTATAGCCGTGGAGGGGATAGACAAACCCAACATCGACGTGGAACTAAAGGCACAGACCGTGGTTAAAACCACGTCAGCCCCAACAGAACAAACTGAAAGTTTGCCTCAAGCCTCGTGTTCCGAAGTTCCCCCAGAAATGGTATGCTCCGCAGTTTACGATATCGGCCTCCCCAATAATCGACCCTTCCCAGAGACTCCGGTTGAGGAAGAATCCGAGCCCAAAGAAACGGACGCAGAATTACTTAACAGACCAGACTGGAGGGAACCAATCTTGGATTACATCCTACTCGGCCTAGTTCCCAACAATAAATGGGAAGCCAGGAAGCTAAAAGCAGGAAGCGCCACATACTGTGTGATAGAGCATTGCATGTTTAAACGCATCATGACGGAACCCTATCTATGGTACACGCACAAGAAACCCTAGCCGTGATGGGAGAGATTCACGAAGGCACTTGCGGTAATCACTCTGGAGGCCGAGCTCTAGCCATCCGCATAAAGAGGAAAGGATTTCGGCCAACCATGATCATAGATTGTGTAAACTACACCATGCAGTGCGATAAATGCCAAAGTTTCGTTCTAACTTAGAATTTATTCCAAGGTTAATCGATTTCAGAACGATTCATGGTTAAATAGATAACTTGAATTACTTAACCATGCGGTTTTAGTACAATGAGAGTTTGCTTATAAGCTATTACATTGTATCGAGTCCAATAACCCGAAAATCCTAGAAAACCACCATCCTTCCTTCCTGCGTGCCTTTGTCCCGCTATCTTAGCCACTTTTATCATGTTCTTTTCCTTTGTCAGTCAAAGAGAGCGTAAGTACAACATGTTGCTTAGTGAGTGTGTTAAGCCGCTCACCGAGCCAAGTCAATCAATTCGTAAACAAGCAATCAGTTCAATAAATCAGTTACAAGATAGAATTCGGCCAGACTAACCACCCAAGTTGTTTGGATCGATCATAGGCCGAATATGCAGAACACTGAATAGAGTCAAGCAATCTAAATTTAAGGAAATGCAGCAAGTAAACAAACTAGACAAGAGATCGGTCTAGAAAACTCACCTCACTTATTCGGTTTCTTACACCTCTTGCACTCGATCCTTCAGAACGGTCAATCTCTGGTGAAACTCGCGGCCAATTCTCCCTTCTTTTCAATCTAAGCGGTAAATCTCTCTTTCCAGTTCTTTCTCATCTTTTCTTCTTTATCTGTGCGTGAAACGTGACCGAAACTTGCATAAGGGCGACTTAATGAAAGGTTGGGCTATTTTCGTCAGCCAAAACCGTTCAAAACTGTTCCCGCTTCGTTCTGATTGGCCAGTCTCGAAACCAACCGCTTCCCCACGGTCTAACACATAAAGAGCGTGGATTATTTGTCTGGCCCATTCGCGCTCGATTTCATAAGACAAAATTCTGCATTTGGGGCAAGTAACTGTTCCCGCCGAAACCAGTTCGCCGATAGTCCTAACTATCATGTCTGAAATCCGACCAAACTTTGTCTAAATGCTGACTGAACTGAATAACCGTCCAGCTAGTCCGATAAATCCGGCCAAACTGATTTTTGCTCGGAAATGACCTTCACCGGCTTATCTAACCGAGTAGAACTTAAGCCTCCGATCCTTTCACTGATTTTGCTAAGTTTTCCTCGAACATTCGAATTCCCATAAACCCAAGTTCCATTGATCCGTATTGATCCCATCTAAGCCGACTAGACCATGTTTCATGCATGATCTGGGTGGGTTTATCTAGCCAATGTCCATCCCAGTCTAGTTTCCAAGATGCTCAGTCAGTCAAGGATACCCACACTCTTATATAGTCCCTATGACATTTTTCGATCTGGCACCAGGATACATTGAATTCGTCAAAAATCAATTAAATTCCAAATTAATTATTTATAAAAAATAAATAATTCAGAATCAGGGTGTTACAATTCTCCCCCACTTATGTTTAGATTCGTCCTCGAATCTTTGTCTTTCCTTGGCTGATTTTTCCGATAAGTTTGCTTTGGCTGCTTTTCAAACCACTTTGCAATATTTTCCTACATGATTGTTTCCGGTTCCCATGTGACTTCCTCTTTACCTTCACAATCCCACTCCACTTGAATCATTCCGACCTGTTTCCGGCCTACTACCTTTATTCTTCTCCCAACTATATGAATCGGCCTTCCCAAGATAGTTAAGTTTTCCTGTAGATCAGGAGTTGGGTCTACGATCACATAATCTCCAGGTTTAATGCATTTCCTTGGCATTGAAACGTGGAAGAGATTATGAAACGCCACCATAGATTCTGGCAACTCCAATCGATAGGCAGCTAGCCCAACTCTATCCAAAATCTTATAAGGACCCATGTACCTCGGAGCCAATATCCCAGTCAATGTGGCTCAATACTTACCCTTGTATAGAGGAAGTCAATAATATCCCAGATCACCAACATCAAATTCCAAATGCTTTTGGCTTTTATCTGCATAGATTTTCTGTCGGTTTTGAGCCGCTTTCATATTCCGCTTAACCATTCTGATCTTTTCGCTCGTTTTCTGAACAAAGTCACGACCATAGATACTCCGCTCCCCCACTTGAGTCCAACAAAGAGGATTTCGGCATGGCCGCCCATACAACGCCTCGAAAGGAGACATTCCAATGCTAGCCTGATAGCTATTGTTGTATGAGAATTCGACCAAAGGTAGATAATGTACCCACTTACTACCCCAATCCAGAAGACAAGCTCGTAACTCCTCAAGTTTCTGGATTGTTCTTTTCGACTGTCCATCCATCTGAGGGTGATAAGCAACTCATATGGACCTTTGTCCCGAATTATCTTTGTAGCTGCTTCTAGAACGAAGATACAAACTTCGCATCCTGATCTGAAACTATGCTAGCAGGCACCCCGTGCAGTTTAACAATCTCCTCCACGTAAATCACCGCTAATGCCTCAGGATTATCATGCTTCTGTACCGGTAACAAGTGAGCAGACTTAGTCAACCTGTCCACTATTACCCAGATTGCATCATACTTCTTGTGCGGTGGCAGCCTAGTAATGAAATCAATCGTGATCAGATCCCACTTCCACTCAGGAATCGGTAAACTCTGCAACAAACGGCTTGGAACTTGATGTTCTGCCTTAACCAGCTGACAACTCAGAGATGCAACAACCCAATCGGCCACATCCTTTTTCATTCCAACCCAATGATAGTACTTCTTAAGATCACGATACATCTTTGTAGAACCTGGATGTATTGAGAACTTAGAATGGTGAGCTTCCTTCAGAATTTCTGGTTTCAGTTCCTTATCATTTGGAACACAAACCCGTCCATTCACCAAGATTGTCCCATTATTTGAAATCTTGTATTCCGTCTTATCATTCTGAGACATCTTAACCAGATTTGAATCATTTTCCTGAGCCAGTCGAACACGGGTTAAGAGGTCAGCTTGATATGCCGCTCCCAAACCCAACAGTTCAAGTTTTTCAGTCAATACAGACAACCGCAACATTCCAACCATGCTGATTAATCCTTCCATATCCTTTTCTGAAGCCAACTTTCTGAGGCCGCAGCCACTCTCTTTCGTCTTAGAGCATCTGCGACTAGGCTTGCCTTTCCTGAATGGTAGGAAATATCAGATCATAGTCAGCAACCAATTCCATCCATATTTTTTCGCCTCAGATTAGTTCCGGCTCAATGAAGATGAACTTCAGACTCTTATGATCAGTAAAGATCTATAACTTTCCACCGTAAAGATAAGATCGCCATATCTTCAGGGCAAAAACCACTGCAGCCATCTCTAGGTCGTGAGTAGGATAATTTCCCTCAAGCTTCCTCAACTGTCTGGATGCATAAGCAATCACTTTGCCTTGTCTCATCAGAACACACCCCAAACTAGTCCGCGATGCGTCAATGTATACCACATAGGTCTCATCAGCTTAAGGCAAAGCCAGAACCGGAGTACTCGTAAGCATTTCCTTCAACTTAGAGAAACTCATCTCACAGTCTGCCGACAACACAAACTGCACATCCTTCCCAGTCAGTTGAGTCATTGGTCTTGCCATTCTTGCAAAACCCTTAACAAACCGTCTATAGTACCCAGCCAATCCTAGAAAGCTTCTTATCTCAGAGGCATTATGCGGCCTTGGCCAATGATAGGTCTATAGTTTTATCCCTATTCTACTGCAAGTGCACAGTTAATGCAATCGTAGTATATAAGGTATCGAATCCCACAAGGACTCTCAGTCACACAATAGATTATTAGTAGTTCAGATTAAATTAAGCGAAGCAGGTATGAAAACAGTAAACGAAACAGCAAAGTAAATCAAGTGAGTTTGTAAGCAAAAGAGCAAAGCGTTAGGTTTCAGGAGTTCTCAGGAAATCAGGAACGCAAGCAATCAATCTATCTAGATCTAATCAATAACTGTTCTAGAACTCAAACACGGATATAGAATTAACCAAATTCCTTTGCGATAATTCTCTAAGTCTAAGTGCAGCAAACCAAACTTTCGTTTGCGAGAACTAACAGATTAAACCAGCTTTAATTCCAAGTTTGATATGTTCACAATTAACCTGAACCAAACTTCCGTTTGCGAATAGTTTAATTGCTTATCTAGGTTCTTTCTAGCCAAATTAACCAACTTCCGCTGAATTAATCAACCTAACATCATAATTCTGATTAGCTACTTCAGATTAAGCATTAAGAACAACTTAGATAAAGAACTAGCAGATATGAATCTCTACAGATTAATTAAACTATAATTCTCTGAAGTCCTTAATGAGAATCCTTCAACCTAACAGGTAAACTACTCAGACATATTCATCAAGACAGAAGATATCATAAGTAGAAAACCAAATATCATATAATCAAATAAGAACTGGGGTTCAAAATCAAGTCTCTTTCGAGATCAGGATCAGCCCCTCAACTCTCTCTGAGTAAAACTTAACGTAAGAAAAGCTCTGCCTAACAAGTGGCTGTAAAACCTAATTATAATCCTAAAACACGCTTTGGGGCTTCTTTGTGAATATCAGGAACTTCTGGGCAAAACTGCAATTTCATCATTCTTTATTAAACCGTCGTTTGGTCCATCTCGCTGGTGCAACGACCGTTGCAGGTGTGCAACGATCGACGCATTCCTCTGTTTCGGACAGTGAACTCTATCTCTCGGCCAAATACTCCAATTAGCTCCAGAAAGTGCCAAAATCACCAAATATGCTCCAAATGTGCTTGTACCTAATAAACACCTGAAAAGACTCTAAAACATAGTAAAAGACTCGATAAATGACACATATACCATGGTTAAAATCCCTAAAATCCATGGTATATCAGCCAATCCACGATTGACTTAATCTTTTCTGAGCCGACAGAAACTCCTTTGTCCAGGACCAGATGACCCAAGAATCCGATTTCATTTTGCCCGAAGCTGCATTTGCTAAGCTTAGCGAACAACTTGGGCTTCCTTAGCCTTTCCATCACTGCCCTCAAATGAGTTTCATGTTCTCCATGATTGTTAGAGTAACCAGTATATCATCTATGAATATGATTACTGACTCATCCATATAGTCTCTAAAGACATTGTTCACGAGTTTCATGAAGGCAGCAGGTGCATTCGTCAACCCAAATGGCATGACTACAAACTTGAAATATCCATACCTTGTCCGGAAAGCAGTCTTACAAATATCTGACTCTGCTATCGGAATCGGATGATAACCCGAAACCAAATCGATGTATGAGAACAAAGTGTCACCTCGGAATTGATCCAAACACTCGTCTATCCTTGGAATAGGGTACTTGTTCTTAACTGTCACCCTGTTCAATCCATGATAATCGATGCAGAGTCTGAAACTCCCATCTTTCTTCTTGACAAACAGAACCGGTGCACCCCAAGGTGAACTTCTTAGTCGCACAAACCCTTTCTCCATCAGCTCGCTTAACTGCTTCTTTAGCTCGACCATTTCTGCCGGAGCCATCCGATAGGGAGCTTTATAGATTGAAGCGTCCCAAGCTCAAGCTCGATCGTGAACGGATAAGAATGAGCTGGTGGTAATCCAGTCAATGACTGGAACACATCCTCAAACTCATTTACCACCAGAATCTCACTTATCCCAGTATCCAGCCCAACTTCCATCGTAGTGATCGTGGCCAAATATGCTTCACATCCCTTCTATAACATCTGTTCCACTTGAAAATCCGAGATGAACAAACATCCCATAGTAGGACGGGTGCCTTGGAAGGTCAATGCTCCTTCGTTAGTCTCAAAGTGAACTCGTCCTCTATGACAGTCAATGTTTGCCTTGTATTTCCCAAGCCAATCCATACCAAGGATCACATCGTATGACTTCACCCGACAGATTCTCAAATCCGCTGGCATATTCACTGGTCCGATCATTACCTCAGTGTTACTGATTGTTCTGTGTGTGGGCATAACTGGGTCTCCTGCCGCCTCAACTATGCCAACTTCTCCCTCAGGATCCTTTTGAAATTGTCTAATCCCAATCATATGCGGACTAACGAAGCAATGAGTTGCCACACCACCCATAACTAGGGTTCCTACACATTCACCTAAAATGCTAAGAGCCTAGCAATTGTGACAATCATTCAATTTCACAAAGAAATTATATATTGAGTCTTTGGGTAAACAACACTAACCTGTAATCGGGCGAGAGGTACTCACTTCCAGAGCAGACTCCGAAGCCACTGTGAAAACTCGCGGTGCCACGTTCTGCCTCTTCACAGGTGGTGCAGATCCATCATTTGCCCGTTTCCTAGTCTGCTGCTGTCCCAACTTAGGACATTGCGGCTTATGTGTCCAACTTCACCACAGTTGTAACACGCCTTTATGTTCACATCTTTTCCCTTCCGGGACAATCACGCACCTTATAGTCCAAGCTTCCACAACGTTGACATGCTCCTGAAGCAGACCGACATGCACCCTGATGTATCTTCCTGCAGATTGAACATGTACTGCGACCAATCTTTCCTGAGTTTGACCCTTTCACCCAACCTTTCTATTGCCCTTCCCAAATTTCTTAATCTGTGACACAATTTGGGATTTCAGATTGTCTCTAGCCAACTTGGCTTCCTCATTCATTCCCTCTTCCAACAACGCTGAGTTTTCCACTAGTTCAGTAACACTTTCGTAGTTACGAACAACACAACGATTACGTAGCTCAAGCTTCAAACCACGCATAAAATGATATACTTGATTTTTCTCATTCTCATAATCACGCCTGGCAAAGATTTTGAGGCTGTTTAACTTAGCCTCGTGCTCTCTGACAATCATCTTTCCTTGGTATAGTTCCAAAAACTCAGCATTAAGACGATCAAACGCCTCTTCCGGAAAGTACTTAGCCCAAAACTTCTCAAGAAAGGTCTCAAATGAGCAGTTTGGGTCGTCCATCTTACCAACTACTCCACGCCACCAAAGGTGTGCATCACCTTCTAGATAGTGCACCGCAATGTCTTTCTTGTACTGATCAGGACTTTGGATGGAATCAAAATTTCTTTCCAAACGGTTCCTCCATTCCTCTGCTTCCATCAGATCGTTACCACCCGGAAAGTACTTAGTACCCATTTTCCGCATGTGTTCAAGCATTTTCAGATAGGGTGGCAACTGATTTGCCTCACCACCAACCACATTACGGTTCAGTTCATGCACTTGTTCGCCCCCAGAAACCCGAACCCTAGCCAACACTTGAGCCAACACCCCCATCAGTGCATCCATCCCTCCTGGAAGCGCATTTCGAGCAGCTTCAGCAATACATTCAGCTTCAGCCACACGAGTAGCCTTAGAAACACGGTCTTCTTCATCTAGACGAGCTACCTCAGCCAGACGAGCAGCCTTAGCAACATGAGCTGCTTCAGCAGCTTGGACAGCTTCCGCAGCAGCCGCCTTCTCAGCATTCCCCACATTCAGATTTTCCCCATGGTTAACATTCTCTGGAATCCCTTCGGTTCCATCAACAGTTTGATTTCTTCCTTTAGCCATCTGTAACAACAACAAAACACTAAATTAGTCCCAAAACTAATTCAGTTTTTCATCACGTATAACAGAATCGGACTACGCAGTCAAAGGTTCCAACCCTTAACAGTATTAGAGTATAAAGTCTCAGTAAACCGGGTCATAACCCTTAACTGTTATGATCATATGATCTCTGTATTCCGGTCGCAAACCTTAAATGGAATTCAGACTATATAGTCTCAGTAATCCGGGTATCAACCCTTAAGCAGAATCTAGACACTAATGTCTCAGTGAATCGGGTCACAACCCTTAACAGTTAGAAGACTTACAGCGGAACATAGGCACTGGAAGGATACTTTTAACCCAATAATCCGTCTAAATAAAATCAGTCCAAGAATCGACCATTCTCTAATACCAACTTGAAACACCCTAAACCGATTTCCAGTTTTAGAACTTACTTATGATTTAGGTTGTTTTGTTCTTTACTTAGAATTTATTCTGAGATTAATCGATTTCAGACTAATTCATGCTTAAACAGATAGCTTGAATTACTTAAACATGCGGTTCTAGTACAATGAGAGTTTACTTATAAGCTATTACATTGGTTCTAGTCCAATTACCCGAAAATACTAGAAAACCACCATCCTTCCTTCCTGCATTTGTCGTGCGATCTTAGCCACTTTTATCATGTTCTTTTCCTATGTTAAGTCAAAGAGAGTGTAAGCATAACAAGTTGTTTAGTGAGTGCGTTAAGCCTCTCACCGAGCCAAGTCAATCAATCTGTAAACAAGCAATCAGTTCAATAAATTAGTTACAAGACAGAATTCAGCCAAACTAACCACCCAAGTTGTTTGGATTGATCCTAAGGCCGAATATGCAGAACACTGGATATAGTCAATCAATCTAAATTTAAGGAAACACAGCAAGTAAACGAACTAGACAAGAGATCGGTCTAGAACACTCACCTTAATCGTTCGGTTCGTTTGTTAAGATCGGTTTCTTACTCCTCTTGTACTCGATCCTTCAAAACGGCCAGTCTCTGGTAAAACTCACGGCTAATTCTCCCTTCTTCTAAGTCTAAGCGGTTGATCTCTCTTTCCATTTATTTCTCAGATTTTCTTCTTTATATGTGCGTGAAAAGTGACTGAAACTTGCCTAAGGGCGACTAATTGAACGGCTGGGCTATTTTCGTCAGCCAAAATTGTTCAAAACCGTTCCCGCTTTGTTCCGATTGGCCAATCTCGAAACCAACCGCTTCCCCATGGTCTAACATGTAAAGAGTGATATATCATGGTTTTAGGGGGTTTAACCATAATATAAGTCTTTGTTATTGAGTCTTTTTGTGTGTTTTGGAGTCCTTTCATGTGTTTTAAAGGTTTAGCTACGCTTGGAGCATATTTGGACATTATGGCGCATTTTGGAGCTATATGGAGCATTTGTGCGAGAAGAAAAATCATTGGTGAGAACAGAGCTTAGCATCGATCGGCACACCTTTGGTGTCGGTCGACACAGATGCGGATTAGAGTTTCTCGCCGAATAAATGAAGACTTCAGATATTTGCAGATTGGCATAGAAGTTTCTCATAATTACAAAGAATCCCAAAACGTGTTTAGACTATTATATTAAGGTTTTTAAGACATTGTTTAGGCTAAGTTTTATTCTATTAGAGATTGGGAGATTTTGGGGCTGGTCTTGTACTCGACATAGAAGAGATTTTGAACCCATGTTTCTTTACTTCTTTTATGATATTCAGTATTCTATTCATCATGTCTTGTGTTTCATCTGCCATGTCTGAGTAGTTTACTTGTTAGGTTTATGGATTATCATTAGGGATTTCATGGAATATTAGGTTAATCAATCTATATGGATTCACACTTTCTAGTTCTTCATCTAGGGTTGTTCTTAATGCTTAATCTGAACTGGCCACTTAGATTATTGATTTTAGGTTGATTTCCGAAACGACAGTTGGTTAATTAGCTAGATAAGAACCTAGATGAGCAATTGAACTATTCGCAAACAAATTTGGCTTAGGGAAATTGTGAACGAAAGAACCTGAGATTAATTCATGTTTGGGATCTCTAGATCTCGCAACGAAAGTTGGTTTGCTAGGTTTCTATACATAGATAATACTCGCAACGAAAGTTGGTTTCTTATGCTTCTGTGATTCTAGTTCTAGAACGGTTCTTAATTTGATCCCGATTGATTAATTATCCTGCATTCCTGATTTCCTGAGAACTCCCTTGACATGACGCTTCGCCTAATTGATTACAAAACCGTTTGGTTTACTTTCTTGCATCATTACTGCTTATTCTTTGCTGCTGCTTAGCTTAATTCGAACCTGTATAGTCTATCTTAAGATTCTTGAATCTCTGTGGATTCGACCCCTATATACAACTAGTCACGTCTGTGCACTTTCCGTGTAGCTCTAGGGATTAAAACTCGAGCATATCAAGTTCTTGGCGCCGTTTCCGGGGAGGCTTTTGAGTCTTCGATAGATTTGAGTTTAGAATTTAAACTAGGCTTTTCGTTTTTATTTTGCTAATTTATTTTCCGTTTCTCTGTTTTTGCGTCTCAGGATCGACGAGAATCGCCCTGTGTCGATTGACACCAACTTGACATCGATCGACACGTTCGTGATCTGCATCGATCAACGCTCTGTGATATAAGATCCGAGTGGATAGTTGTTTGGGTCGCCCAGCTGGTCGGAGACGCTCTCTGGTTGATCCGTGGTCGATGGTCGAATGGGAAAAAGCTTGCTGGCCGAAGGCGCTCTCAAGGCTTTTTAATGAATGGTTAGATGGAGTTGATGGTGAATTGAAGATCGCCACTCAAAGGTGTGAAAGCCTTTGATAAGATCAAGAATCTAAGCCTTAATGAATCCACACATAAGACATAGATTCATAATGTTTTCTAAGAAGGGGAATCCGCACAACTTAGAGAAACAAAGAACAAAGCATAAAATCTTTAGAAGAGAGAACTCTTTTATTTTCCAAAAATTTCTATATTATTTACAATAAAACAATTGAGCTTTTTATAGCTCTTACAAGGTGATCTTTACAATAAAATACATTAAAAGAAAATGATTTACATTTAAACAAAAAGGAGGAAAATTAGCTAAATCAAATAATAGTCTTCTTGCCACCAATTTAGCCATTGCCATTGAATGAGAATCCTTGGCTTTTTTTATGAAGTTATGAGGCTAAGATTCTCATAATAAATCCATGCCTGAAGACCTTGATTCTTTTAATGATATTGCATCACTCTGCTTGCATCGATCAACACACTTGCATGAATGAGACAGTTTATGCCAGATCGCGCACTAAGGAGTAATCCGTACAAGGAGCTCGTGAATCTCGAACTTGAGGAGCTTGCAAGGTTAGAAAGGACGAACAGGAAAGCTCAGAAACCGATTAAGATGGCAAACCGAAATGTTATGATCCTGATTCAAGATGAACATGGTGTTATGAGAGATAGAGAGAACTATGTATGCAATGAGGATGGTCAAAGACTTGATGCTGATGGGAACGTGATTGTTCAGGAGATTGTTTAGCATGAACCTGATGGAGAAGCTTAAGGTGGATAGGAGAATCCACGAGTTGAAAAGCCCCCTAGAGCACATGATCCTCCAGCAGGGAGGACACTTTCTGATTACAATAGGCCTGATGTGTTCTATGCTATTAGATCTGCGATTGTACCTCCTGCTTTTCCACAGAATGACTTTGAGCTGAAGACTTCTTACTATACGCTTGTGGGACAACACCTCTTTCATGGATTCCAACATGAGCAACCTATGGATCGCATAGAGAACTTTGAGTCTTTAGTCACTGGAATGAAGCATAATGGAGTGATCTATGACTTCCTGCACTGTAAGCTTTTCCCGCACTCTCTTGGAGGAGAAAATGCAAATTGGCTAAAGCAGATTCTACATGGGACTGTGACTACTTGGGATGTAGTTAAGAGGAAGTTTCTAAGGCGCTTTTATGATGATGCTAGATATGATCAGCTTAGACAGGAGCTTTTGACATTCAAACAAGGACCTATAAAGGCCTTGAAAGAAGCTTGGGTGAGTTTTAAGATATACCAGAGAGATTGCCCTCATCATGGCTTCTCTGAGGTTCAGCTGCTGGGCATTTTCTTCAGAGGAGTTGATTTGTGGTATCAGATGGCTTTGGATGCTGCAAGCAATGGGAACTTCAACACTAAATCTCCAGAGCAAGCCATGAAGCGGATTGCACTAAGAACGCCGATCTAGAAAGGCAGCAATCTGGTGGGAAAGCTGATAGCTAGCAGATAGCTGATATGAAGAACAAGATTGATTCTGTTCATAGCATCTTACTGGGGAAGAAGCAAGTCCATTTTGATGCAGATGTTAATGAGATTGAGGACGTCAATTACATAGCTGGAGCTGGTTATCAGGGTCAGAGATATGGAAATCAGCAGGGACAGACTTCTGGTTACACACCAAAGTCTGCATTTTCAGAGACCCTTTCAGCAGAACAGCTCATTCTCCAGAGATTATGGTTCTTCTTCTTATCAGACTCCTCCTCCACAAAATAAGCAGCCTGATAAGATAATGGGTCTGTTGGAACAGCTCTTGGAAGGTCAGCATAAGAGTACAATGGACTTTAATGGAAAGATAGATGCTCTATACCTGGATTTGAATGGGAAGATTGAGTCTCTGAGCACTCATGTGAAGAAGCTAGATTTTCAAGTTCAACAGACTGCGGAGCAGCGCAAAGGAAAAATGGATCTGGAAGAACTGATAATAAGCAGTACATCATTGCTGTTATTGTAGAGGATGAGGTTGATCTGATGAGTGAGGAAGAAGACATCATAACTGATTTTCTACGCGAATTGTCTCTGTCTGCGACAAGCATCGATTGACATGCCCTTGATGTCGATCGACACACACCCGATACAAAGGAAGAACATGTTTTCGAACGACAAGCATCGATCGACACTCCTACTGAATCGATCGACACTGGTTTCGGACGAGTCCAGAAACTTTCAAGTGTTCCTGAGCGAGTCTGTAAGCCTCCTTTGCCCTATCCTAAGGCTCCTAAGAGGTCCAAACAGAAGCTAGATGAAGCTAATTGCATGACTGTGATGAATAAGAAGCTGAATCAGATCTCATTAGCTGATGATCTAAAGAAACACCCTTCTACGCAGAGATATGCGAAGAAGATGATCTCTACTGATGGAGATTTGAAAGAAGAGGTGTTGGTGCTATCTAAGCAGGTCAATGTAGTGTTACAGAACCAGATTCCAGAGAAGCTTCCAGACCCAGGAGTCTTTGTGCTAGACTGTTAAATCTTTAAGGACAACTTTAAGCGTTCTCTGTGTGATTTAGGATCTGGTGTGAATCTCATGCCATACTCTGTGGCAGTGAATTGATGGAATTCCAGCCTACTAGGATCTCTCTTATCCTAGCTGATTGATCGAAGAGGATTCCAGAAGGATTTTTTGAGGACATTCCTATCAGAGTTTGAACTACTTGATTCCAACAGACTTTATGGTGCTAAAGTATGCGATTGAACCGGATGATCCTCTTCTACTTGGTAGATCCTTCTTAGCTACTGCTGGAGCAGTGATTGATGTGAGACATTGTCTGATTGATCTCCACCTTGGAGATAAGCCTTTATAGTTCAAGATGGAAAAGATGCAGAGATCCACCATTGATGGACAGAGTTTCAGTGGAGCCTGAGATTTCGATTGGAGAAGAGAAGATGGCGGTTCATCCTGAACCTGCTCTAACATCTTCAGAGCCTGCAACTGCTCATAAGCAAAAAGCTCCAGACATCTCACCTCCACCAAAGCAAAGGTATGATTCCTTTAGACTTAAACCTCCTAACCGCATTGCTGTGAATGCAGGAAAATGCAGTATCCCACCCACGCTTCGCTCCCACCCTGGTTTCATTCGCTCCTTCCTTGGGATATCTCATGATCCCATTACTTATACACCACCTCGGATGAGGAGACATCCACATATACACTCATTGTCTCTGTTGAATCCCCCATGAGTCTGATCTCCTTCCCATAGTCAAGCTAATGACTTAAAACAAGCGCTGAGAGGGAGGCAACCCACTAGTAGGTCTGTTCATTCTTTGTTTTTCGTTTTGGTTTTGGTTACCTTGATTTTTTTGTTTTGGTGTGTTAGGGCGTAAGAACAGGCCATTACGCCCTACGCCGATCGACACGGTCCTGTGTGTTGGTCGACGCAGATGTCATACGCGGGCGTTCCAAGATTTTTACCTTATGTATTGCGGTTTGGCCAGCGGTTCGATCTAAACCGCGGAGTAAGCATACACGAGATGCGTTGATCGATGCGGTCCTAAGCATCGATCGACACAATCCCGAGATAGGTGAGTTTTCTGCCTTTTTCAATCTATTCAATTTGATTCTTGTTCTCCCTAGCCCACTGAGGTCAGTGTGTTTCAAGTGTGGGGGAGGTAGCTACTGACGCACCGTTTTTTTTTCTTTTCTTAGAGTTAGTCCAGTTGTTTTATCGACTCAAATTTAAGTAAGAAACAAGGACATTTTGAGGAGATCACTACACTTGCAGGAAATTAAGTGACCATTGGATGAGTTTGCAGATGATCTATGACTATTAGAGAACCCCACACAGATCAGCCTACTGAGGAAACCCATATCACTTCAGGTATTTAGAGAATCCATCACTGACTTCACCTTAACTTGACTTAATTTTTCTCACCTAGGGACTTGGTATACTTTGAGTCGGATTCCTCTGCTAGTTCTGACACAACTTGTAAACTTGTCCAAGTAAGGTTCCCTTCTCCCCTTCCTTAAAGTAAAAAACGAAAGAGATATAAACTGCAGATGAGATAGTAGCTTCGAAGTGATCACGTGAGTGGTAGAGACCCCTATTACCTCCTACGCATCCATGGAATGTGTCCAAAGTACACCCCAATGTGGGAAGAGCACTGATAGAAAAAAATAAAATGATACCCAGTGGGGAAAAATCAGTGCTAAGGAAGGGAAAAGAGAAGAAAGGAACAAAAAAATGATAGTATGATGGTCAGGTGCTAACAGAGTAAGAGTCCATGTGTTCTTTGATCGATACTCCCTAGGTGAGACCGCACTTATTTGATTATAGAAGCCAGTATGGTGAATTTGAATGCTCTGAATGTGATTGTGGAATTTACTCAGGACAGTTGCTAAGTGTAAGGGAAGTACATGTTGGTCTTGATGTCTGCAGGTTCATTTTTCATGTGGCTTACAAAGGGGAATCTGAGTGTGGTACTCCTACGAAGAAACGAGTTTCTGAAGTTTTCAAACTTCTTCTCCCGATCTTGGTTTTCTGTTTGCTTAAGGGAAAGCAAAGACTAAGTGTGGGGGAGTTGATATATCATGGCTTGCATCATATCTATGGTACAAAACAAGAAGATTCATGGATTGCCAATGGAGGATCCTTTACAGCACCTTGATCAGTTTGACAAGATATGTGCAACTACTAGGCTCAATGGAGTGCTTGAGGATAGCTTCAAGCTACGTCTGTTCTATTTCTCTCTTGCAGATAAAGCTCATATATGGGAGCAAAACCTACCTGATGGTTCAATCACTTCTTAGGATAAACTTAAGAAAGCTTTCCTCAAGAAGTTCTTTTCAAGATCCCGCAAAGCTAGATTCAGAAATGAGCTGTCAGGTTTCCCTCAAAGAAACAATGAAAGCTTCTGTGAAGCTTGGGAATGGTTCAAGAGCTACACTCATCAGTTTCCTCATCATGGTTCTCCAAGTAGACACTTCTCAGAAATCTCTACCGCGGTGTTCTCCCCAAAATCAGAATGCTACTTAATACTGCTAGCAATGGACACTTATTAGGAAAGGGATTTCATCAAGCAATGGAGCTGATTGAGAACTTGGCTACAAGTGATGGGAATTATAGTGAATAATATGACAGAACTCAAAGAGGATCTAGTGCACTTGAGAAGAAGTATGAAAGGGAGATCAAATCACTCCATGAGAAGATGGATAGGATGATTCTGTCAACAAATAAATCAGTCAACATTGTTGGGAACTTTGATGATAGCCAACAATATATAGAAAGTGTTGAGGATGATATGACCCAAGAGGAAGTAAATTTTGTTGCTGGACAAGGAGGGTACAACAAGGCTTTAACAACAACTATAGGAACCCCCCCCCAAATTTCTCCTATAAGAATCCAAATGTGGCTAACCCACAAGACCAAGTTTACCTTCACAACAAGGTCAATGACAAGGAGGGCGCCAACAAGGCTTTGCTAACTTCAATCAACAAAGTCCTTTTGTCTCCATCACCAACCAAAATGGATTTGTCTCTAAGCTTACATTCCAAGGACAGCAAGGAAGATTTGTGCCTAACCAAAAATTTGTAAATATTCCTTTAGCTAGTCATTGTTGATTCTTTTGCTGAGTTTTTCGGGGTTTTAGTCCATAGAGGTCTTAGCATTGGGAGTAAGAAAGAGGAAAGGTAATGGAGAAATCAAAGAAGAACCGGGCTTTCATCCATGTTTGGGGGAACTATCTAGCCTCCACCTCCCATTCCTCCATCCCACTACACTCTCACTTAATCTCCAAGTAAAGAACTCCAATCTCCTTTTCAGATCTTTGTTTCATTTTACATTTTTACCTTTCTCTTAGGTCTCTTTCCTTTGCTTCCTTCACACAAGGGACTGTGTGATTTAAGTTTCAGGGGAGGAGACTAGTTGTTAATGTTGTGTTTTGTGTTCATATCTTCTTTTCTTGCATCTTGAGTCTCATTCATGCATATAAAGCATAGAAAACAAAAAAAAGTAAAAATATATCACAAAAAGAAAGCATATAGTTGCATTGGCATGTTTAAGATTGAGTCTAGAAGTCATATAGGATTGCTTTCATTAATGTTTGAGAGCTAAAGCTTGTGTTCCTTATAAATTTTTTTGATTGCGCATGTGGTTATTTGATGCATCTTGTGAGCTTGAAATTAGGAAGAACCCTTCTTGGATCTCATGCATTATTGTTCACTTTTTGATTGAAACATGTTGTGATTTGAATCATTCCCTATCTATTAGAACTCTTAATATTGACTTGAATTATCATCTTGTGCAATGAAAGGTGAACTCATGGATACTTGATACATACTTGGACTATCTTCTCACTTTCTACCACTATTTTGTTAGTCCAAGTCGATTTCTCCACCTTGAACCAATCTTTCCTTCAAGCCTAAACACTCTAGTGAGAGATGAAATACCTTTTTCTTGAATCAAATGGGCGAAAATTGTTGAGTTTGGAATGACAAGGATAGGTTTTCATTGTATAACTAGCCTTACATCATTGGGCTATGGATAGGATAGGAAAGAAGTTTGGGGGAATTGGGAAGAAAAAGGAAAAAGGAATTAGAAAAAGATTGAGAAAAGAAAGAGGGATTAAAAAGGAAAAGAAAAGTTGATAGCTCTAAGTGTGTATGAAAGATAAGTCTCAAGTGATAAAGAAAGAAACGAAGCCAAAGTTGGCTCAAGCATCAAAATAAAAAGAAAAGAGACTAGTGAAAAGAAAATAAAGATTTAAGAAAAGAAATCCTTTAAGTGTTTAAAGAAGAAAGAAGTGATCAAAGTTGGGATAAGAAAGCAAATGTTTCCTTAAGGAGAGGGTAGCTTAGAACTTTGAGTTTAGAAGAAGAGTTAAGATCGTTATAGGCATTTGGGTAGAATGAAAATTTAGCTTTTTATGCATGAATTGCTTCTTACTCTTAGTGTAATAACCTGTTTCATAAAAATGGGTCAACAGGCAGCAGAAAAATCAACATGGGTATTTCTGTAAATTTTCCAGACTTGAGGGCATTTTGGTAATTTATCAAAATGCGAGTCGGAACTAAAGACGGGCCAAATGATCCTATTTTTAATTAAATAAAACATTTAGAAGACAAAAAGTGGAAGAAACAGACTTTAAACGGGTTTTAAGGTTAATCGGGATGGAAACCGATGAAACCGATAAAAACTTGTAAAATTCGTTACGAGAGCTACGGAAGTCTGATTGAGGTGAAACAAGTTTCTAAATGCTTCTAAAAGAATCTAGTAATTTAAAAATAATCTTGCGGAATTTACTTCAGAGGCTACGGGTTTATGGAAAATTAAAAACGGATTTGGTTAAACGGACCATGCGGAATGGATCAGAGTTTTGATCGGTTTAAGGCTGGATGGATCCAATGTATGGGGAGAAGTTCCAAGTGTCTCTTCCCTCTTCTCATCTGGCGCCACCTAGCTCTCCATGGTTCAAAGAACCAATTTTTTGTTCTTTGCATGGCTTGGGTCTAATCATTAATCACCCTCTCATTTATGAATCTCACCAAAAACCTCTCTCTCTCTCTCTCTCTCTCTCTCTCTCTCTCTCTCTCTCTCTCTCTCTCTCTCTCTCTCTCTCTCTCTCTCTCTCTCTCTCTCTCTCCACATTGAAGCAAATTCATCTTCTCTTGAAGATCTTCAAAGAAACATGAAGAACATTCAAAGTATTCTTCAAGAGTTGGCTGTCAAGTTACCAAAATATCTCATAAACTAAGCCTAATCTTCTCAAACCACTTGGATAGTTGGATTCCTCAGACTCTCCTCATCAATCGCCCCCGGTTCATTACCACTCTCACCGGTCAACCTACCTACGCCGCGGTCAGCGCCGGAGCAGTCGGTCAACCGCCGGTCAACGCGGTTTCATCTCGGTTCTCTTCATCCGGTTCAGTTTGGAGTTGGTTCAGGCCAGTTCATCTTGGTTCAAGTCGGTTCAAGCTTTGGTCAAATCGGTTTATTAAAGTCAATGCTCGGTCAACATTCAACCCTTGGTCAACACCGGTCAACACCTGGTCAACGCCGGTTTACTTGGTCAACGGTCCGGTTCAGCTCGGTTCCAGTTCGGGGTTTGCTTTGGTTCGGGAAAGGTTAGGGTTAGCATCAGCTCGGTCTCGGGAGTTCATAGCTGTCACATCCTTCATCCATCTGCTTATCACACTTTTAGTCGATTAATTATGTCGTAGTATAAGTCATATAGATCTAGGGATCCTAAACCGTAGTTCCAGGGTTGCATGCCTGTGTGATTGATTGGTTAATTAATTGGTATTAGTTTAATTAATGAATTGGCTAGGATATGTATATGCATGCATGCTAGATAGTTAATCGTTAATGCTAGTTAATCTGTTGATTGAATATTGATTGTTGCATTCATATAGATTGGCGTGGTTTGGACGTATATGCATATATACTATATTAAGAACATAAGTAAATGAATCTATATAAGGTATTTAAGACTTAATTAAAATACTGTAATAGACATAACAAACCTTATAATATATAACGGTGGTATAGTATATAATAGTCGGGTTAATGGGTTAATTGGATTAAATTAAATATTAATGAGATTTCGGGAGATTAGTAAGTTTACTAATATTAAACCGACAGATCAAAGAGATTATAAAATATATTAGGGAAGATAAGTTAAAGTGTTAATTTGTAATGAGCCGTCTACGGGGTTAGCAATCCGCTATTCCCAAAGTAGCGGGTTAAATGAACTAAAAGATGAGAATGAATTTAAAGGCTTGATTGTTTAATCAATTGTTTGTGTATTTCTAGATTGTTATTGTGTTGTGGGCAGATTTGATTGTTTGGTCTATTCCAGTGTTGGGCCGGATAGACATGTTGTGTGATACTTGACACGGTCATGGGGACGGGTAAGTTTGGTAGTAACCTAATCCGGTACAGAACCGGATAAGGTAGGTGGTGGTGGTGGAATAGGACTTTCAGGATATATCGGGTTGTGTTTATTTTACTTTCGAACTTGTCGGTCTTGCGTGATGTGTAGAGTCCCAGAGAGTCTACGTTTTTATTTATTATTCTTAGGACTATGGGGTGTGTTATATCCCGCAAGTCGAATGAAAGCGTTCTGGTACTTCTGACCCGATTGGATCCTCGGGTAGTTGCTTGATCGGTTCACGTCCTTAGGGTGGTGATTCTAATTATGTTGTTAACCTACTGAGTGATGCCAATAGGTGTGTGGTCCGGAGAATACGGGGTTATGTCATAGGGCCGGACTGCATGGAAACTTAGGCTATCAAGGGGTAGCCTGAGTCATTGTGTATCGATGGACTGAGAACAGTGTCCTAGTTCATAGGACTTCGTGTTTACGTCTAGGAGTCATGGTTAGTTTTAGTTACCATAGCGTTAGCTACGTATTCCCGTGGAAGTTATCGATTCGCATAGTGGGCAGTGATGTTAGTATTGGTTTTCACGACAGATAGATCGAGGGCATGTGCCGCAGTGACTTCGATTTCTGTTGTTTATGTTGTTGTTAGAGAATGCTTTTTTTGTTGTGGAGCTTACCACGTCACGGTGGCACGTGATCGGATTTTTACTTCCTTTGATTGTTATTTTGGGTTTTCGGTGGGATTAGTATTTATAGGTTAGATTAGAAGCCTTTAGTGGGGACCGACTCGGTGGGTGATTCTAGATCACTCGTTAGACTCTTTTGTTGTTTTTCAGGATTTCGGTGTGGGAGGTCCTCGGTGTAGTTTCGGGATTGCTTTTGGGCCGGGGTTTGATTCGATGGATTTCATGTGGTTTATTTCGGTACGGTTTCATTGCGCCTGTTAATTTTTGATTGTTTTGTAATTAGATTTAAATAGGAAAATCGATTGTAAAAGACTTAAAATACTTAGAAATGAAATCGCTTCCCTGATATTTGGTTTAGTCCGAACCGACACAACTCATGGAAGCAATACAGGTTGAAAGCCTTGTATTGTGTAAGCGAGGTAAACGGGGTCAAGGACGGTTTGGTGCGAGCTATTGTTTCAATCCGGAATGTCTCTGGCTTTGTATTGTGACGAACTTTTCTCGTTTTTCCTGCTCAGGTTCGAACGGTCATGTTCTTGTTTGATTGTTGATCAGTCAGCTCGTCGGTCAGCGGATAACGGGAAAGGAGCATTACAAAAGGTGGTATCAGATTATGGTTCATCATGGGTTTCAAAACGATTCATTTTCTAAGTTTTTACGTGTTTTATCGACTCAAAATGAGTCGCCCAAGCATCCATTAGGAAACCGAGCCGCGTCTGTCAAACCCAGGGGG
Organism: Orychophragmus violaceus; assembly: GCA_030180135.1. Lineage (NCBI taxonomy): Eukaryota > Viridiplantae > Streptophyta > Magnoliopsida > Brassicales > Brassicaceae > Orychophragmus > Orychophragmus violaceus. Next base: position 39,588,081 of record CM058240.1, read on the forward strand.
GATGTGAAGTTAGAATCCTTATTAGGATTGTACTGACATTCTTATGTTTTTGGTTGCATACTCGCCACAGCGTGCCCCTAGGAGGGTTGGTGTGTGTGGTGTGGTTTGGCATCGACATCATGAGTGGTCACGGCTCAGCTGGTTTCGGCCCGGTTGGTTCAGGGCAGCGTGCCTTATCATCAGCTCGGGGTTCGCGTACCTCTGATCGCGCCCCAGTTCCACTTCGTGCATAGTTGGCGCATCCGCAGCGGTGTTTGCCACCTCGTATCCTCCATCACATCTCCCTGCAGCTCTCAGTGATGATGCCAATTCTGGCCGACCTCTGTGTCGGCTATCTTAATGTTCTTGCGGATTTGTGTAGTGGACTGCCACCGTTATCGTCTCTTCCACCTTTACAGGAGGAACCTCTTCCCGAGGTACCTGCCTTGCTGGATCCATACATTCTAGGCGACGACTTACTGGACATGCTCCCGGACTTCGACCTTATGATGGAGTCCATTGATCCATCTTAGTACTGCGTCTGGGAGGACCAGCTGGCCGACCAGACCGCCCTACTCGCGGACGTCCTGGAATAGCATCTAGATTCTCAGCAGCAGCCACTGCACCTTTGTCCTTGGATCTGCCTCAATATCCGAATTGTAATACCTGCGGAGCCACCGGGTTCCATTTTCACTAAGGCCCACTTCCGACCGATCCTCGCTACCCCGAGCCTTACCAGCCGGTACTGCCACCGGCCATCTACCATGTCTGCGGTCACGACGGCCACCTTGCGCCTATCTGCCCAATTGCAGACCCTCGTCCCAGCACGGTGCCTACACCAGCACCATCCACACGCTCCGCACACCCACACCATCCTGGCACATCTGCCAGTGGATACGTCCATGATTCGTACTGCCGCCTTTGCGGGGCGTACCGGTATTATTGGAGGTTCTTGGTTTAGGTATTAGAGTAGTCCCAACTAAGTAGGGCTCTACCTTATTTTTTACTATATATAGATCGGCGTATTATTCGTCACTTTCTCGGATATGTAGTGGCACTTATTTTTATTTTTGGGGATTATGGGCCACAACTTGTAGTAGACTTTGATCAAACTATGTGCTAAAACTCTCATATATCGATATTGATGTTTTATGTATATAGTGGATGCGGAGTATTTCGATTTATCGTTTTGAGTAACAAAGTAATTTATTGCATGCATGTGATGGTTTGTGAATGCAATACAATTACAATATGACAACGAATGATGATTAGACTAAGCGATCACTCACTAGGACCCATGAGACGACCCCATAGACGTTCCGCAACAATGAGCTGGTCTATTGATTGTTTGATGATTTTTGTGTGATGTTTTTAGAGTTTTGAATGTTTCCTTGCGTGTTTGATTGATGCATTGCTTCCTCGCTAGGTTGCTAGTTAATGATTTTGAATCTCCGCATATGTTTGATCGTTAGGGTGTTAGGATTTTTTGATGCACTGCATTGATTTGATTGTTAGAACTGTTAGCGATGCATTCATTAGGCTGATATGTTGGTAGCCTTGCATTTGTGTGATCGTTAGGTTGATAGAAATGCATTGCTCGATTTTTAAAGTTGTAGTGTTGCATTTGTTTAACCGCTAGTTGTTAGAAATGCATCTGCTTGGTCACTAGATTGTTGTTTAATAGGTGAGCATTACTGCATTAGTCGATTCGCTAATTTGCTAGTAGATTTCGAGTTAGGGTTAGTGAATTATATATATACTGATATGTTTGAGTATTAGAGGTTGCAGTAGGTCGTTAAACCAAGAAAGTGTTGTAGATGAAAAGCTAGGTTATCGGATAGATTCGTTAGTACTAGGAAAGATTAGAAGAACCTTTTAGGTAAAATTAGGTTTAGATCTAATAAGCAGTTCTAATAGAAAGCTTACTTACAAGGAAACAAAATTATAGGATATCATTACTTAGCCATGTGTGACCGTTGGGTACATGACTAGGTAACCATATCCTTATAAGGAAGTGAAATTGAGAGTAAGTTAGAAAAGATTTAACCACTCCAGTGTTGTATTGTTAAGTTGTGGTACAGTACGCGATGGACGATGTGACGTGAACATGAGACTGAACCCGAACCCGAAAGACAAGAGAAGTTTTAGGAAGCAGTGAAACCATTTGACCCGAGCCAAAAGCAAGACAGTGTGGGTATCAGTGGCAGTTGGATTCAAACATGCAGTCGAATATGATGAGTTAGCAAAGAGATTTGGAAGACATCAATGGTAGTGTTGGATCAGTTCAAGGATGTCAGTGGGAAGAGCAGTTGCGGAGTTCAGTGATCGAGAAAGTTCAGGGTGTACATGGGTATGGTGGTTAAGTTTGAAGGAGGAACATAGATGTTAACATAATACCGATTGGGAGAAGTAAGCAGAAAAGAAAAAGCAAGTATCATGAATGAAGGGCGAGTCAGTGTTGTGCAATTCAGGAGAAGTCAAAGCAAAATGGGGAAACCAGCAGTGTAATTCAAGCGGTTATCAGATGGCACATATGGATTCAGGAGTGGAGTCAATGAAGCAATCAGTTGGGAAACCAGAAGTGGTTGGGAGCCGGGCCATTCAGCGTGGGGAGTTCAAGATGTCAGTATTGGAGATTTTTGCAAAATCGTGTTTCGGGAATAAGTTGCGTTATTTGGGAGTGCCGACTCAGTTGGATCAGTTGCAGGGTGGTGACTTACAAGGTTCCGTTCCGATTTGAAGTTTGTCAGTAACAGAGGATTCTGGGACCAAATTCCTGTAAGTGGGGAAGAATGTAATACCTTGTTTCATAAAAATGGGTCAACATGCATCAAAAAAGTCAAGAAGGGTATTTCTGTAAATTTCCTAGACTTGAGGGCATTTTGGTAGTTTACCATAATGCGAGCCGGAAGAAAAGACGGGCCAAATGATCCTATTTTTAATTAAATAAAACCTATAGAAGACAAAATTATAAGAAACATACTTAAAAGGGTATTAAGGTTAATCGGGATGGAAACCGATGAAATCGATAAAAACTTGTAAAATCCGTTACGAGAGCTACGGAAGTCCGATTGATGTGAAACAAGTTGCTAAATGCTTCTAAAAGAATCTAGTAATTTAAAAATAATCTTGGGGGATTTACTTCAGAGGCTACGGGTTTATGAAGAATTAAAAGCGGATTTGGCTTAACGGACCGTGCATAATGGATCAGAGTTTTGATCGGTTTAAGGCTAGATAGATCCAATTTATGGGAAGAAGAAGTGACCCTGAGATGCCAATTGTCTCTTCCCTCTTCTCATCTGGCGCCACCTAGCTCTCCATGGTTCAAAGAACCAAATTTTTGTTCTTTGCATGGCTTGGGTCTAATCATCAATCACCCTCTCATTCATGAATCTCACCAAAAATCTCTCCAGAAATCCTCTGTAGCTTCTCTCCTCTCACCACCCATGATATCTACCTCTCTCTCTCTCTCTCTCTCCACATTGAAGCAAATTCATCCTCTCTTGAATATCTTCAAAGAAACTTGAAGAACATTCAAAGTGTTCTTCAAGACTTCGCTCTCAAGTTACCAAAATATCTCATAAACTAAGCCTAACCTTCTCAAACCACTTGGATAGTTGGATTCCTCAACATGTACTCATCAATCGCCGCCGGTTTCTTGCCTCACTGTCGCTGGAGCCTCACTGTAATCTCGCCGGAGATCCGCCGCCGGCGAAACTCCGCCATCTCTCTCTATTTTCATCTATGCTCAGCCGGTTCCTCAGCTCTTGCTCCTCTTCATAAGCCTCTCCTATCACCGGAGATTCCACCGGAGATCACCTCTTGCCGCTGGAGAGCTTCTTTCTTGCCGGTCAACGCTGGTGCGCCGCCGGTTGATATATCATGCTTTTTAGGACATTTAACCATGGTATATGTTTTGTTATCGAGTCTTTTAGAGTCTTTTGGAGTCCTTTTATGTGTTTTTACAGGTCTAGGTACGTTTGGAGCGGATTTGGACATTATGGCGCATTCTGGAGCTATTTGGAGCATTTGGCCGAGAGGAAGAGTTCACTGTTGAAAACAGAGTTTTGTGTCGATCGACACATCCTGTGCATCGATCGACACAGACGCGAGTTGGACAAATTCTCGGCGGTTTAATAAGAGTTTGGAAATTGCACAAAAGCCCAAAAGTTTCTCATAATTACAAAGAAGCCCCAGCCATGATTAGATCATTATATTTGGGTTTTTAAGCCATTGTTTAGGCAACGCATTATTTTACTTTAAGAGAGTTAGGGGCTGATCTTGTACTCGAGATAGAAGAGATTTCGAACCCCTGTTTCTTATTATGTTTTATGATATTTGGTTTTCTATTCATCATGTCTTTTGTTTCATCTGCCATGTCTGAGTAGTTTACCAGTTAGGTTTAGGGATTCTCACAGGGGATTTCATGGAATTATAGGTTGATCAATCTGTAGGGATTCATATCTGTTAGTTCTTCATCTAGGGTTGTTCTTAATGATTGATCTGAATTGGCCACTTAGATTATTGACGTTAGGTTGATTTATGCAACGAAAGTTGATTAATTAACTAAAAAGAATTTAGATGAGCAATTTGACTATTCGCAAAGAAATTTGGCTTACGAGAATTGTGAACGAAAGAACCTAAGATTAATGCTTGTTTAGCACTCTAGGATTCGCAATGAAAGTTGGCTTGCTAGGTTGTTAGACATAGATAATATTCGCAACGAAAGTTGGTCTGTTATAATTCTGTTTATTCTAGTTCTAGAACAGTTCTTAAATAGATCTTGATTGATTGACTAGCCTCTGTTCCTGATTTCCTGAGAACTTCCTAGACCTGACGCTTTGCCTTCTGATTTACAAACCGTTTACTTACTTTTCTGTTTTGATTTACTGCTTTCTACTGCTTTACCTAGCTTAACCTGAATTTCTACAATCTATCGCAAGATCTTGAGTCTCTGTGGATTCGATACCCTATATACTACTGGTTCACGTCTTTGCACTTGCAGTGTAGATCTGGGGATTAAAACCTGATCGTATCAAGTTTTTGGCGCCGTTGCCGGGGACTCTTTTGAGTCTTCGATAGATTTGAACTTAGGGTTTAGACTAGGTTTTTCGTTTTTAGTTACTGATTTTTCTTTTTCTTGCGTTTCAGGTACGCCTAGAATCGCACTGCATCGATCGATACGGTCCTGTGTGTCGATCGACATCGTTTTCGCATTTCATCGATCGACGCTCTTCTTGCATCGGTCGACACACCAGCGTGAACAGATCAGTTTATGTCTGATCGCGACTTGCGAAGTACTTCAGACAAGGAACTTGTGAATCTCGAACTTAAGGGGCTTGCAAAGCTTGAGAGAGAGAACAGAAAAGCCCAGAAGCTAAATAAGATGGCTGATCCCAATCGTATAATCCTGTTTAGGGATACTGAAGGCGTTCTGAGGAATACAGAGAACCAAGTCTGCAATGCGCTTGGTCAGAGACTGGATGGTGAAGGTAATGTGATTCCTGAGCCTGAGAGGCAGATTATTTAGCCTGATGGAGGAGCTCAAGGTGGACAAGGAAATCCACGAGCTGATGAGCCACCTAATCCTCCTGTTAGGAAGACACTAGCTGATTACAATCGCCCAGATGAGTTCTACGCTAATAGATCTGCGATTGTACCTCCTGCGTTTCCGTGTAATGAATTCGAGCTTAAGACATCCTACTACACACTCATGGGGCAGCATCTCTTCAGTGGACTTCCACATGAGAACCCTATGGACCATATTGAAAAATTTGAGTCTTTGGTCACTGGGATGAAGCACAACGGAGTGAGCTACGACTACCTACACTGCAAGCTTTTTGAACACTCTCTTGGAGGAGAAGCAGCTAACTGGCTGAAGCAGATTCCACTTGGGACTCTGACTACTTGGGATGCAGTGAAGAAGAAGTGTTTGCGTCACTTCTATGATGATGGTAGATCTGAGCAGCTTAGACAGGATCTCCTGACCTTCAAGCAGGGACCTACAGAGCCTTTAAAGACAGCTTGGCTGAGATTCATGAGGTACCAGAGAGATTTCCCACACCATGGTTTTACTGAGGTTCAGTTGCTGGGCATCTTCTTTAGAGCAGTTGATTTGTGTGGCCCTGGATGCTGCGAGCAATGGGAACTTCTATACTAAGTCTCCAGAAGAAGCGAAAGAGCTTATTGAGAACTTGATAACTAGCAATAGTGTCAAGAACGCTGATATAGAGAGACAGAAATCTGGTGGAAAACCTGTTAGCTCACAGATAGATGTGATGAATAAGAAGATTGATATTCTGCTTGGGAAAAAGAATGTGAGTTTTGCTCAGAATGTGGATGTTCAGGAGGCTGAAGAAGTGAATTACATAGTTGGAGCTGGTTATCAAGGTCAAACTTCTGGTTTCACACCTAAGTCTGCATTTCAGAGACCTTTTCAGCCAAACAGCTCATTCACCAGATATTACGGTTCTTCATCATATCAGCCTGCTCCTCCTCAAAATGAGCAGAATGATAAGATGATGGGTCTCTTGGAACAGCTTTTAGAAGGACAGCAGAAGAACATTGTGGACTTCAATGGAAAAATTGATGCTTTGTACTTGGACTTGAATGGAAAGATTGAATCTTTAAGCAACCATGTGAAGAAGTTAGATGTTCAAGTTCAACAGACAGCTGGAGCAGTGCAGAGGCAGAATGGAGCTAGGACAACTGAACAGAAGCAATACGTCAATGCTGTGATCACATGAGATGAGTTTGACTTGCTGGAAGAAGAAGAGAGCGTTATCTCGGATTTTCTGGATGAATATTGTCTGTCTGAGACATGCGTCGATCGACACACCATCGATGTCGATCGATGTACCCCCGATACGTCTGATGAAATTGCTCGAAATCGCCTTGTGTCGATCGACACATCTTATGCATCGATCGACACAGATCGCAGACGGGACCAGAAACCTGCAACAGTCCCAGAACGAGTCTACAAGCCCTCTGATTCATATTCTGAGGCTCCTAAACTATCTAAATAGGAGCTAGACGTGGCTAACTGCATCAAAGTGATGGAAAAGAAGCTGATTCAGATTACAGAGAAAATTCCAGACCCAAGAGCTTTTGTGCTAGATTGTTCCATCTCTAAGGACAGATTCAAGGAATCTCTGTGTGACTTAGGATCTGGTGTGAATCTCATGCCATACTCTGTGGCTGTGAGATTGGGAATGATGGATTTCCAGCCTACTAGGATCTCTCTTATCCTAGCTGATCGTTCAAAGAGGTATCCGAAAGGAGTTCTTGAGGACATTCCTGTCAGAGTTGGAAACTACTTGATTCCAACGGACTTTGTAGTGCTGAAGTATAACATTGAGCCAGGTGATCCTTTGCTACTTGGTAGATCTTTCTTAGCTACTGCTGGAGCTGTGATTGATGTGAGACATGGACTGATTGATCTCCATCTGGGAGACAAGCCTTCGAGGTTCAAGATGGATAAGCTGCAGAAATCCACCATTGATGGACAGAGCTTCAGTGTGGAAGTGGAACCAGAGATTCCTATTGGAGAAAAGAAGATGGCAGTTCATTCTGAACTTGCTCTAACATCTTCAGAGCCTGCAACTGCTCTTAAGCAGAACGCTCCAGATCTCTCTCATCCACCAAAGCACAGGTATAATCACTCTAAACTCAAACCTCCTAATCAAAAAGCTGTGAATGCAGGCAAACGCAGTATCCCACCCACGCTTCGCTCCCACCCTAGTTCTTTTCACTCTTTCCTTGGGAGGTCTCATGATCCGAAAGCTTATACCCCACCTTGGTTGAAGAGACATTCACAGAGACACTCAAAGTCTCTGTTGAATCCACCATAAGTCCGATCTCCTTTCCATAGTCAAGCTATTGACTTTAAACAAGCGCTGAGTGGGAGGCAACCCACTGTTAGGTTCGTTTTTCTTTTCATTTTTCGTTTTGTTTTGGGTATTTTGATTTTTTTATGTTGTGTGTTCAAAGGCGTGAGAAACAGGCAGAATCGCACTGTATCGATCGACACATATTGTGCATCGGTCGATCCAGTTGCGATTTACGGTTTGCCGATTCTATTGCGGTTCAGACACCGGATATCTACATAACCGTAAGCATTCACGATATGCATCGATCCACACCACTTGTGGCATCGATCGACCCAATACGACGACAGGTAGTGTTCTGACTCTTTTTCGGATTCTCTTAATTCCGATTTTTCTTCTCACCAATCCTAGCTTGAGACCACTGGGGACAGTGTGTTTCAAGTGTGGGGGAGGTAGCTACTGACGCACCGCTTTTTGTTTTCTTAGAGTCAGTCCAAATTTGTTTTATTGAGTCAAACTGAGTAGGAAACAAGGACTTTTTGAGGAGATTGCCACACTTGCAGGAACTTAAGTAACCATTGGATGATTTGCAGATGATCTATGACTATTAGAAAACCCAACACAGACCAGCCTACTGAGGATACCCATATCACTTCAGGTATTCAGAGAATCCATTACTTGACTTCACATTTAACTTGACTTAATTTTCTTACCTATGGGCTTGGTATACTTTGGATCGGATTCCTCTGTTGGTTCTGACACAGCTTGTAAACATGTCTGATTATGGTTCCCTTCTCCCCTGACTTGAAAGTAAAAAAAAAAAAAAAGAGATAAACTGAGGATAAGCTAGTATCTTCGAAGTGGTCACGGGAGTGGTAGAGACCCCTATTACCTCATGTGCATCCATGGAAACATGTCCAGAGTACACCCCAATAAGGGAAGAGCACTGATAGAAAAAATAAAATGATACCCAGTGGGGAAAAATCAGGGCTAAGGAAGGAAAAAGAGAAAAAAAGGGCCAGAAGCAACAATTGAGTGGTCAGATGCTAACAGAGTAAGAGTCCATGTGTTCTTTGATCGATACCCCATAGGTGAGACCGCACTTAATAGCTTATAGAAGTCAGTATGGTGAATTTGAATGCTCTGAATGTGATTGTGGAGTTTACTCAGGATAGTTGCTAAGTGTGGGGGAAGTATATGTTGGTATTGATGACTGCAGGTTCATTTTCATGTGGTTTACTAAGGGAAATCTGAGTGTGGTGCTCCTACGATGAAACGAGTTTCTGAAGTTTTCAAACTTTTTCTCCTGATCTTGGTTTTCCGTTTGCTTGAGGGCAAGCAAAAGCTAAGTGTGGGGGAGTTGATATATCATGGTTTTCAAGACTTTTAACCATGGTATATGTTTTGTTATCGAGTCTTTTAGAGTCTTTTGGAGTCCTTTTATGGTTTTTTACAAGTCTAGGTACGTTTGGAGCGGATTTGGACATTATGGCGCATTCTAGAGCTATTTGGAGCATTTGGCCGAGAGGAAGAGTTCACTGTCGAAAACAGAGTTCTGTGCCGATCGACACATCTTGTGCATCGATCGGCACAGACGCGAGTTGGACAAATTCCCGGCGGTTTAATAAGAGTTCGGAAATTGCACAAAAGCCCATAAGTTTCTCATAATTACAAAGAAGCCCCAGCCGTGATTAAATCATTATATTAGGGTTTTTAAGCCATTGTTTAGGCTACGCATTATTTTACTTTGAGAGAGTTAGGGGCTGATGTTGTACTCGAGAGAGAAGAGATTTCGAACCCCTGTTTCTTATTCTGTTTTATGATATTTGGCTTTCTATTCATCATGTCTTTTGTTTCATCTGCCATGTCTGAGTAGTTTACCAGTTAGGTTTAGGGATTCTCACAGGGGATTTCATGGAATTATAGGTTGATCAATCTGTAGGGATTCATATCTGTTAGTTCTTCATCTAGGGTTGTTCTTAATGCTTGATCTGAATTGGCCACTTAGATTATTGACGTTAGGTTGATTTCTGCAACGAAAGTTGATTAATTAACTAGAAAGAAATTAGATGAGCAATTTGACTATTCGCAAAGAAATTTGGCTTAGGAGAATTGTGAACGAAAGAACCCGAGATTAATGCTTGTTTAGAACTCTAGGATTCGCAACGAAAGTTGGTCTGTTATAATTCTGTGATTCTAGTTCTAGAACAGTTCTTAATTAGATCTCGATTGATTGACTAGCCCGTGTTTCTGATTTCCTGAGAACTCCCTAGACCTGACGCTTTGCCTTCTGATTTACAAACCGTTTACTTACTTTTCTGTTTTGATTTACTGCTTTCTACTGCTTTACCTAGCTTAACCTGAATTTCTACAATCTATCACAAGATCTTGAGTCTCTGTGGATTTGATACCCTATATACTACTGGTTCATGTCTGTGAACTTGCAGTGTAGATCTGGGGATTAAAACCTGATCGTATAACCAGTCAACATCGGAGAAGCTTGCCCTGAGCTTCAACCTCCTGCCGTGAATATCTCTTGCCGGTTCTGTCACGCCGGAGCTTACCTCTTCTCACCGGTCAGTGTGCAGAGAAATCCCATTCTCGCCGGTCAACCTTCCTCTGCCACCGTCAACACCGGAGCAGTTGATCAACCGCCGGTTAAAGCGGTTTCATCTTGGTTCTCTTCAGCCGGTTCAGTTTGTAGTTGGTTCAGGCAGGTTCATCTTGGTTCTAGTCGGTTCAAGCTTTGGTCAAATCATTTTAGTGAAGTCAACACTAGGTCAACAGTCAAACATTGGTCGACACTCGGTCAACGCCTGGTCAACGCCGGTATACTTGGTTAACGGTCCGGTTCAGCTTGGTTCTAGTTCGGGGCTTGCTTTGGTTCAGTCGTCTGGTTTGGGAAAGGTTTGGGTTAGCATCAGCTCGGTCTCGGGAGTTCATAGCTTTCACATCCTACATACATCTGCTTATCACACTTTGAGTCGATTAATTATGTCGTAGTATAAGCCATATAGATCTGGGAATCCTAAACCATAGTTCCATGGTTGCATGCCTGTGTGATTGATTGGTTAATTAATTGGTATCGGTTTAATTAATGAATTGGCTAGGATACGTATATGCATGCTAGATAGTTAATCGTTAATGCTAGGTAATCGGTTGATTGAATATTGATTGTTGCATTCATTTAGATTAACGTGGTTAGGACGTATATACATATATACTATATTAAGAACATAAGAAATAAATATATGTAAGGTAATTAAGACTTAGTTAAAATACGGTAAAGGACATTACAATCCTTAGAATATAATTGGACTAAATTAAATGAAAATGAGATGTCGGGAGATTAATAAGTTTACTATTCTTAAACCGACAGATCGAGGAGATTATAAAAGATATGAGGGAAGATAAATTAAAAGTGTTAATGAGCCATCTATGGGGTTAGCAATCCTCTAATCCCAAAGTAGCCGGTTAAATTACCTAAAAGATGAGAATGAACTTAAAGGCTTGATTGTTTAATCAATTGTTTGTGTGTTGTTGGATTGTTATTGTGTGCAGATATTATTGTTTGGTCTATTCCGGTGTTGGGCCGGATAGACATGTTTTGTGATACTTACCTCGGTCACGGGGCCGGGTAAGTTAGTAGTTACCTAATCCGGTATAGAACCGGATTGTGTTTATTTTACTTTCGGAATAGGACTTGCGGAATAGATCGGGTTGTGTTTATTTTACTTTCGACCTTGTCGGTCTTGCGTGATGTGTAGAGTCCCAGAGAGTGCATGTTTATTTATTGTTCTTAGGACTCTATAGTGCGTTAGATCCTACAAGTCGAATGAAAGCGTTTTGGTACTTCCGACTCAATTGGATCCTCGATTAGTTGCCTCATCGGTTCACGTGCCTTCGGGTGGTGATTCTGGTTATGGTGTTAACCTACTGAGTGACGCTAGTAGGTTTGTGGTCCAGGGAATACGGGGTCATGTCCTAGGGCCGGACTGCATGGAAACTTAGTCTATCAAGGGGTAGCCTGAGGCGCTGTGTATCGATGGATTGAGAACAATGTCCTAGGTCGAAGAACTTCGTGTTTATGTGTAGGAGTCGTGGGTAGTGTTAGTTACCGAGTTTGCATAGTGGGCCCGGTGATGTTAGTGTTGGTTTTCGAGATAGATAGATCGAGTTAAATTGAGGGCAGTGACTTCGGTTTTTGTAGTTTTTGTTGTTGTTAGAGAATGCTTGTGTGTTGTGGAGCTTGTCACGTCACGGTGGCACGTGATCAGATTTTTACTTCCTTTGATTGTTATTTGGGGATTCGGGTGGGATTAGTATTTATAGATTAGATTAGAAGCCTTTAGTGGGTACCGACTCGCTGGATGATTCTAGATCACTCATTAGACTCTTTTGTTATTTTTCAGGTTTTGCTTAGCTCGACGGACGTGGGAGGTCCTCAGTGTAGTTTCGGGATTGCTTTTGGGCCGGGGTTTGATTCAATGGATTTTCGTGTGGTTTATTTCGGTTCGGTTTTCATGTCCCCTGTTTATTTTTGATTGTTTTGGAATTAGATTTAAATAGGCAAATTGATTGTAAAAGACTAAAATACTTGGAAATGAAATCGATTCCCTGATATTTGGTTTAGCCTAACCGACACAACTCGTGGAAGCAATACATGTTGAAAATCCTTGTATTGTGGAAGCGAGGTAAACGGGGTCAATGACGGTTTGGTGCGAGCCATTGTCTCAAACCGGACTATCTCTGGCTTTGTATTGTGAAGAACTTTTCTCGTTTGGCCTGCTCGGGTTCGATCGGTCATGTTCTTGTTTGATTGTTGCCCAGACAGCTCGTCGGTCAGCGGATAACGGGAAAAGGGAATTACACTTAGCATTTTGATATAGTTCATTACTTTCTTGAGAGATCCTTTGTTCTTAAAACCCACACTTCAAGTGAGATCACTTTTATCTCAAGACCTTGACCCCTTAGCCAAATGTGTTCATTTTATTTGCACAATCATGATCCACCATTCATTAATGAATGTTAAAGGGAATGAGGATAGGAATTCATGTGTAGGTTGAGCTTTGGACTTGACGTTTGCGTTGATGAGAATGGCTAACTCTTTTTAAGTAGAGTAAGCTTGATTATAGCTCTTAATTGATTGTCTAGACTTTGTTTCCACTATTGCTTGACAATTACTTTTGGAATTTTTGAGCTCTCCCTTTCAAACCTTTCTCCCATCTTACTTTAGATTGTTTGCTTTCGGACGAGCAAATGATAAGTTAGGGGGAATTAATAGATGCATAATTTATAGGTTTTTAGCATCATAATCTACTTGGTTTTCTTGTACATTACATTCATTTTCATGCATTTATATATGGAATCATGCATTTAGGAGTTTGAAGAGTTTAGAGATAGGATCATGCATTCTTTAGTCTTTTCGGAGTGTTTTCTATGATCTTTCCAGGTTATTGTAGTTTACGGAGTGAGGAGAGTAGAATTTGGAAGCTCGAATTAGGCTAAGGAAAAGAAGAGCACCAAAAGGATCACGGAACAGTACCATCAAACGTGACTATCGGACAGCATCAGTCCAATAGGTTTTATCGGATGGCAACATCGGACAACATCAGTTCAATGTAGTTCTATCGGATGGCAACATCGGACAGCATCAGTCCGATGGAACTTTATCGGATGGCAACATCGGATATCATCAGTCCGATGAATTCATGCCTCAAGACGTCAAAAAGCCGTAACATCCTGAGACTCAGGCAACAGTCAACATTGGTCTGATATTCTTATATCGGACGACAAATATCGGTCAAGTGAGCCCGATGAAGAAATATTGGACCAATCTATCGGCTTCACTTGGCCGATGGAATCCATTTGCAAACCAAAAGACCTAATTTAAACCGGGTCAATACCCGGTTTATCCCGGGTTGACCTGGTTTCGAGCATTGTTCATATAAAGCCTAAAAGCCCTTGTTTTAAGAACCTAAGCTTGTTTTTCTCTAAGTACTTTGATCTTGGTATTTTCGTAAACAAGTTTCAATCTTTCTTTAATCTAACTTGAATTTGTCTTTGATTTGTCCTCTCTTTCCTTTAATCTTCCACTAATCATCAAACTTAACATGATTCTCATGGATTTGTTGGGTTTAACATGATTAGTTAGTAGTTTCTCTTAAGGCTTATGGATTAGGTAGGTTAGGTTGATTTAGGGTGATTAATGGATGCTTAGGGCTATATTACTTATGATCCTTCATATTTAAATGCTCTTAAGGATAGATTAACCTTGATTTAGTTGATTTAGAACATTGGCAATTTGTGCAAACCAAGTGTTTGATGAAATGCTAGATAGAACTTTCTTAGGAATTTGCATGTTTTAGCTCACGAGAATGAATGTCTAAAATGCTTATTGGCTATTGAGAACTTGAAATTAATGTTTGTCTATATTTTTATCACAAATGAGAATTTGATATTGATTAAAGATTAGGGAAAGTAATTAGTGTCAATAGATTAGATTAATTGATTAATGTGTTCTCTTCTCAAGGATTAGCATTTGTGATGATTGTATGAGCATTCATGATAGCTTTAGATCACTCTATCCATTGACCTACCCACATTGGCCTGACTTTTAGTATTGATTTTAAGTGTTTGATCATTTGTCTGCTTGCTTATCTGTTTACTTGTCTGTCATTTGTCTGTTTACTTGTGTGCTTATATGTTTATCTGTTAGGACTTTATATTCACTTATATATTGAACATTGTATGCATGACTTTATAGATTTGGTGCATTTATTGTGATTGATCCCATCCTGATTTGGACTCGATACCTCGTACTACTCGATCAGTACTTCAGGAATTGATACACACTTCAAGGATAACTAAAATCTTTGTATCAACTGGAACATTTTGGACGAAGAAAAAGGGACATATTCGCGAGTAAAGTGGACCGTATCAGACAACGAGCTCATAGCTGGACTTCTCATTTCCTGTATGGAGCTGGGAAACTTGTACTCTTGAATTCTATACTTTCTGCTCTCCCGACCTATGCAATGTCATGTTTAAATTGCCGGTGTCATTGTGAAAACAAATTCAATGAGTCTTAACACGCTTTTGGTGGGACTATAAACCGGAGTGAAGAAACTTTGCTGGGTTTCTTGGGCTAAATTCACGCTTCCGTAGAATGCATGAGGGCTAGATACAACCGTATCGATTCCTTTTCGCAACACCCGAAACAGGAACCCTCGAACGATAGATGATACTAGGATACTCTTGAATTTAGACTTACGTTTTTAGAAGAAAGCGAGAGAGAGAGTTGGGACTTTTTGCAGATAGAAAACGAGTTAATTCTGAGTGAAAGGTGAGGCTCGAATATATAGAAACGAAGAAAGAGAGGATCGGTTGATCGTGGAGAGTATCTCGCGCGCATCGTAACTGCACGAGCAAATCTTGGAACGGTTACGAATACTCGCTTCGATATTCTTTAATTTTCGAACAAGATTTCTGAAATATTTTATTTAATGGACAAAAATAATTCTAATGAATTTTTCCCAAAAAATATATACGCGCGGGAGCCTCTTTAGAGGCTCATGCCACGAACCACGAGCCACGAACCGGCCGGATGGCGGCGGCGGCGCACGTGTGGTCCCTTCTTTCTCTCTCCATAGCCATTTAAACAAATGTATGACTTGGTCCTATTATATACTCCTCTAAAATTTCTCCAACTTCCAATGTAGGACAAATTAACTTCCCACTTAAGTTTGGAGAGCAAAAGGCTTCACCAAATTTATTGCCCCATGCCCATTTCTTTTCAACTCATACAATATTTATAAACCCAAATGTTTATTGAATATTTTGACCCAACAATCCCCCACATGAACAGAAATGACTCTAGACACTTGAAGATTCAAAGACTCAATGACTTAGATAGACTTGACTAGACCTGAATCGACTAGACTAGGCAGAATTTCGAGAGTATGTGAAAATGTAACTATTTCTGAGAGGTAGCATGTTTCATCTTTGAACCAATCATTTTTAATATATGTTGGGTTTACTCGGCGAGGAGGTGAACATGATGTCTTGAACCACCCGGACTTTGATGTAAACCGAGACAATAGGTATCGCATAGCGACATTTTCTCGTTGAACTATGTTCTCTATTGTGTTCATTTTGGCCTTGAACTTTCCTGGTTTTTCATGAGTGAACTTGGAGAAAAATCGGTAAACAAAATCACCCATTTTTGTTTTGCATAAGAATGAATGCTTGTGGCCAATGGGAGTGAGGCACAGGGTCATAAAATTATCTTATCCTCTTCCCGAGATGCTTAGATTGACGTGGCTCATCTTCTGTAGGATTGATCCGCATTTCGATCCATACCGATTCCCGTTTTTTAGCCGTACAGACCGTTTTAAGGCCACTGTGGTATATTTTTGTTTCTTCTTAGGCCAAATGGATTTTCTTGTGACCAAATATCATTGTACATTCAATCTTGAGTCTTGATTAATTCATGGTCGTTCCAAGTCGTTTCGGGATTTTTAGCTTCCTCGGCGTTTGTGTCGTCGGTCTTCTCGGATGTGCTTGTGAGCTTCTTCTGATTCACTCCTCCGTTTCTGATTTTTATCTCGACCCAATATCTCATTAATTCTTCCAGGGAGGTTTTGAAATCATTCTTCCCGTGTTTCCTCGTCGTTGACTTTCCGGTCGTACTTAGCTCCCTGCAGGTTCATTACACGCACACTTCACATTTTTCTTTACTCATTTTGCATTTCGGAATTAGGTTCATATTCATCAAATGATTTATTGATTTATTATTCACTTGTCCTAATCGTTCATGCCAAATATTAAAAGACTCAAGCAAGTAAGCAATTGGATTCTTATTCATCTTATCAACGGTTACAACAGGTTTTGGATCAACATCTGAAACAACATTTGCAACAGTCTTATTCTTAATGCTACTTGCTTCATCCTTTTCACCCTTGATGATAGCCCGGACAAAATATCTTCACAAGTCCTCCCTTGACGTGCCCCCTTCCAAGGTACATTCCATACTTCTTCAGAATGAGGTTGTCAGCCTCTAAGATCTCAACAAACTTGGCCTTGCTCAGTAAGGTACCAAAGATCAAGTTCTTTCTCATGTATCGAACATGCTTCACGTTTTGGAGTGTGAGCTCTTGTCCCGAAGTCATGCGTAACATGACCTTCCCCTTTCCAACAATTTTGAAGAACGTTGTGCTTCCCCTGAAGATTTGTTCCTCCGACTTACTCTTTTGATAGGTGCTGAACATTGTCCTATCATTGCAGATGTGCATTGTGGCACCGGTATCATACCACCATTCGCTTGAATTGTCATCCACAATATTTACCTCCGTTACCACAGAACAAAGGTCCTCATCGGTCAAATTAGCCTGATGCTTTGCTCTTTCTCCTTGGTTGCTGCATTCACTGGACTTGTGGCCATTCTTTCCACAAGCGTGGCATTTGCCTTTGAAGAACTTCTTTTCAGCGGGGGCAGAAAATGACGAGGAGCCCTACTTATTTAAGTTCTTCCCATTAGGCTTCAAAGGCGACTTAGAAACTGCCTTTCCTTTTCCCTTGTCCACATTACCTTTATCCTTGTTGTGGATAGCCACATTCACACTATGTTCACGGATTTGGACACTGTTTTATTTACGGTTTCGATCCTCCGTGTTCAGCCTCTGGATCAAGTTCTCCAGTGTGATAGCCTTCCTCTTATACTTGAGGTAGTTCTTGAAAGTCAGCCAGCTTGGAGAAGCTTCTTGATGAAGCTGTTCACCGTGAAGATTTCACAAATGGACATTCCCGCTGTAGCGACTTCCTGACAGATTCGTTGGAATGCCTCAACTTGTTCCATGGTTTGTGGTCCACCATCTGGAACTCCAAGAACTTTTCCGTTGCGTGCTTCTAGCATCAAACATCCTCGACCTTGTACTTTTTTAACCAAAGCGGCCCACAAGGATTCGGCTGTGTTTTGCTCACAGTAGATTGCATACAACGGCTCAACAAGACGGCCAAGAATCCATCCTTTTGTCATGTAATATCCTTGATTCCATGCATCCACAGTTCCAAAGATGTACACATCGCTGGTTCCTTCTCCAATTTCGGGTTGATCCTCCTCGAGGTACCGCGAGAGATGTGAAGGATCCGTTTAGTGTTAATCCTGATTCAATTCTTCAGATTAAACTCCTAAACATGCCAGATCTAGGTTCTCTTGCTAGAATCATAAAGGATCTCACCTGTTACCTTGTTATGCAGCGGAATTAAGAGGCACGGGTCAGAGATCAGCAGAACCACCAAGGGATAGCTCCTCCAAAGGCTCACACACGCACACAAAGGAAATTTGGCTGCTAGACCAAGAGGAGGGAGGCCGCAGAGAGAGAGAGAGTTGGCGCAGAGGCTTAGGAGAATTGGAGAGCTTAGGTCAAGTTTTATTCATTAAAACTCCTTTTAGTTCTCATGGGCTTTTGGGCCCAATTCTCAGTCTGATTAAATCCCTTGGATTTAATCAGGCCCTTCTGTCTCTCCAAGCACAGTAAATGCCTAGCACTTTTACCGTACTTCTGCTGTACCGTTCCTTCATAGTTTCCTGTTAGCTTAGGCGTGTGACCCATATGGGATCATATAATAAAGGCAATAAGTCTAAGACTTATAGATCATGAGCGGACTCTAGCAAGCCATCATGACCTCCAGTATTATATGACTTATGTCTGATCATTGACATACTCTTACTTTCTAGAGACAGTACAGAGATTACTGGACATAATTCCAACAATCTCCCACTTGTACTGGAATCTATGTATTTATATTCCTTTTGTCTCAATATCTCGATTAGTCATAAGGCAAGATGAGTGTCATCCTTATAAAGCCTAATCTTGTTCATCGGACTCTGATTTGATACTGACAATCCAAACGACTCGGGACAGTCCGTTTGAGCATGGCCATGCATTTTCCAGTATTCAAATCTCCGATTGGCCTAGAGATATTCACTCCATTTATATTGGAGGGACAAATCCCGTCTTGTTCCATCACTGTAAACTACTCATTTCATAATACACCCAATCAAGGTCCTTATAACTATCGCTTAACGACAGCATTAGACAATGATCAAAGCGCATTAGTTCATGTGCTGTCACATGCATGCGAACTCAGGTCTAAGGACTATACTCTATAGTCGTAGTAAGAATCTCTTATGACACAGATATAAATATCCTGAAGAGTTCTTATAATCGGGTCTTGTCCGGTCGTATGTACCCAACATACACCTATGTACTCACTTTGATGCCGCGCATCTATGACACACTGAGACTTTGTCATAAGTCACATACCAATCTAGTCTCACATGGTTGTTGGTGTTCCAATTTCAACAACCTTCGACTAGGGACAGGATGATATAAGCCATCTATCAAATATAGGGTCTCATGATCAAGCTAAATGACTTTGATGACTCAAGATCAAGTCACTTACTTCGATGACCTATAAAATGGTTCATATCATTTTGGAACGATTATTTCATCACAGTTAAAATAATCTTGAAATAATAATTTCATTAAACATCATTAAATGTTTTACAAGAACATATCAATGACTAAATAAAGCCCTCAAACTCCCACCCAAATTTAGATTACATTTCAATGTCTCTAATGCCTACAGCTTCAGTTAGGAACTCGAGCTTAGGTCTTGGGAGTGGCTTTGTCAATGGATCAGCGATGTTATCATCTGTCTGAACTCGGCTGATCTTGACTTCCTTTCTATTAATGATGTCACGTATCAAGTGAAATCTTCTTAGAACATGCTTGGATTTCTGATGTGATCTTGGTTCCTTTGCCTGAGCTATAGCACCATTGTTATCACAAAACAGTGCCAGAGGCTCAGCCGCATTTGGTATCACACCTAGTTCAATAATGAACTTTCGTATCCAAACAGCTTCCTTCGCTGCTTCTGAAGCGGCGATATATTCAGCTTCTGTAGTGGAATCAGCAACGGTGTCCTGCTTGGAGCTTCTCCAACTGATTGCACCGCCATTCAGACAAAAGATATAACCGGACTGTGACCGGAAATCATCTTGGTCTGTCTGGAAACTTGCGTCCGTGAATCCACTGACTTCAAGCACATCACTTCCACCGTACACCAAGAACTTATCCTTAGTATGTCTTAGATACTTCAGAATATTCTTGACGGTAATCCAATGGTTTTCACCTGGATTTGACTGGTATCTACTCGTCATGCTCAATGCATAAGCAACATCAGGACGAGTACAGATCATGGCATACATGACAGATCCTATTGCAGATGCATAAGGAATATTCTTCATGCGCTCAAGCTCAGCAGCCGTCGCAGGGCTCTGCTTCTTGCTTAGCGTTGTGCCATGTACCATTGGCGTGAAGCCCTTCTTGGAATCTGCCATGCTGAATCTATGCAGGACTTTGTCAATGTATGAATCTTGACACAAGCCTATCAGCCTTTTAGATCTATCCCGGTAGATCCTGATTCCAAGAACGTATGCGGCTTCACCCATGTCTTTCATGGAAAAACAACTTCCAAGCCAGTCCTTTACCGACTTCAGCATTGGAACGTCGTTTCCGAGAAGCAGTATGTCATCGACATACAGAATAAGAAATACTATCTTGCTCCCACTAGTTTTCTTATACACGCATTGTTCTTCTTCGTTTCTGATGAAGTCAAATTGCTTGATTGCTTCATCAAAACGAAGATTCCAGCTCCTCGATGCTTGCTTCAATCCATAAATGGATTTATGAAGCTTGCATACTTTCCCAGCATTCTTTGGATCTATGTAACCGTCAGGTTGTGTCATATACACATCCTCTTCCAGAATACCATTCAGGAAGGCGGTTTTCACGTCCATCTGCCAAATTTCATAATCATGAAAAGCTGCAGTTGCTAGTAGAATCCGAATAGATTTCATCATAGCCACTGGTGAATAGGTTTCATCATAATCCACACCGTGAACTTGTCTGAAACCTTTTGCCACCAACCTGGCTTTATAAATCTGGACATTTCCATCCACGTCAATCTTCTTCTTGAAGATCCATTTGCACTCGATGGCTTTTACACCAGCGGGTAAGTCAACCAACGAAAACACTTGGTTGACCGACATGGAGTCCATTTCGGAATCAGTGGCCTTACGCCACTTAGAGGAATCTGGGCCCATCATGGCTTGATTGAAGTTCGATGGTTCATCACCATCAATGATCAGAAGATCATGACAGTTAGTCACGAGGAATCCTTGATATCTCTCGGGTTCGTGACGGATCCTCCCGGATCTTCGAACTTCAGGTACTACAGGTTCAGGCTCTACAATTTCTTGTAGGTCCTCCTGCTGCTCTTCCTCATTAGGTTGAGCAGTATCCTGTTCATCTTGAATTTCTTCAAGCAGTACCTTACTCCCACTGTCTTTCTTAGAGAGAAACTCCCTCTCAAGAAAGTTACAATCCCGGGCAACAAAGATCTTGTTCTCGGATCGTAGATAGAAGTAATAAGCTTTGGTTTCCTTCGGATAACCAATGAAGTAGCATTTATCAGACTTTGGTGTGAGCTTGTCAGAGATCAATCTCTTGACATAGGCTTCACAACCCCAAATTCTTAGATAAGACAGCACCGGAGCTTCTCCAGTCCATAATTCATATGGTGTCTTTGCTACTGCTTTTGATGGCGCTCTATTTAGAGTGAACACTGCTGTTAGCAGAGCATATCCCCAAAGGGATATTGGAAGGTCTGTGTGACTCATCATAGATCGAACCACATCCAATAAGGTCCGATTTCTCCTCTCAGACACACCATTCCATTGTGGTGTTCCAGGAGGAGTGAGTTGGGATACGATCCCACACTCTCTCAGATGATCACTGAATTCTTGGCTTAAGTATTCTCCTCCCCGGTCGGACCGAAGAGCCTTAATGATTTTGCCAAGTTGGTTCTGTACTTCATTTTGGAATTCTCTGAATTTCTCAAACGATTCAGACTTATGTTTCATCAAATAAACATATCCATACCTACTGAAATCATCAGTGAAGGTAATGAAGTACTGATAGTTTCCTCTTGCATTTGTGGACATTGGGCCACACACATCAGTGTGTATCAAGCCCAATAAATCACTGGCCCTCTCGTTAGGTTTATTAAAGGGGGCCCTTGTCATTTTGCCCATCATGCAGGATTCGCATTTCTCACATGACTCAAAGTCAAATGAGCCAAGAAGTCCATTCGAATGGAGCCTCTTGATGCGTTTCTCGCTGATGTGCCCTAAACGACAATGCCATAGAAACGTTCGGTTCTCCTCATTAGGTTTGAACCGTTTGGTATCAATGTTATAAATTGGCGCGGATTGATCAAGTATGTAAAGCCCATTCGTAAGAGGGGCACAACCATAGAACAAATTGTTGCGATTGAAGGAACATAATTTATTCTTAACTGGAAAATCATAACCTTCCAAATCCAACAAAGAAATTGAAATAATATTTCTGCTTATCGCAGGTACAAAATAACAATTATTGAGTTCTAAAACCAATCCCGAAGGTAAAGACAACAAGTATGTGCCTACAGCTAGTGCAGGAACTTTCGCTCCATTCCCAACTCGTAGCTCCACTTGTCCTTGCTTCAGCCTCCTACTGTTGCTGAGTGCCTGCATATTAGTACAAATATGAGCCCCACAACCAGTATCCATAACCCATGAGGTATTATCAGAAGTAGTTGTATTAACTTCTATAACAAAAATACCTGATGAAGAAGTCTCGAGAGTCTTCTTCTTCAATTCCTTTAGACCTTCCAGGAATTTCTTACATTCTCTCCTCCAATGCCCTGGTTCTTTACAGAACCTGCAGATGTCAGTAGGCCCAGCTTTGGACTTGGGCTTGGGCTTTGGCGTGTCCTTGTCCGAGACTTGAACAGCCTTAGCTTTTCCCTTGTCCTTGGCAGAGGATTTCTTAAAGCCCTTGCCCTTTTGCACCATAAGCACATTGGGGTCCTTGGCGGTTTTCCTCAAGTTGGGCTCTGCAGTCTTGAGCATTCCGTGAAGCTCAGGCAATGTCTTACTCAAGCCATGCATATTGAAGTTCAGGATGAACTGATCATAGCTTGCAGGTAAAGACTGCAGAACGATGTCGCAGGCAAGTTCCTGGCTGATAGGGCAGTCGAGTTTCTGAAGATGATCGAGATAACCCATCATCTTCAAGACATGAGGACTCACTGCCGCATTTGCAGCCAACTTACAGTCTAAGAGGTTCTTAACTGTCTGGAACCTCTCAGTCCTTGCCTGCTCCTGAAAAAGCGATTTCAGGCTTGCCATTATCTCGATGGGCGACAACACACTCTCGAACTGCATTTGCAGCTCAGCAGTCATGGTCGCCAACATCAGGCAATAGACATCATTTTCATCTGACGAATGCTTTTCCCAAGCATTATGCAGAGTCCTGGCGGCATTGTTAGGAGGCCTCTCGGGGAGGGGATCACGAAGGACATAATCCTTCTTCTCCTGCTTGAGGACCAGCCTCAAGTTCCTTGACCACGTCAGGAAGTTCGTTCCAGTCAGCTTCTCCTTTTCGAGAACCGACCGGATTGAGAATGTGTTTTGAGTGCTTGTAGTAGTCATAGCTGAAATATAAGATAAAAGGTTATTAGTTAATATGTTCAATATGATTAATCTCGTATTATTCTTAATATGATTAATCTCGCATTATATTCAATAACATTAGTTATCCTCAAAAGAACATAATGATTCCAAGATCCACATATAACTAAGATCAAAGTGGGCCACTGGCCATCACCCAACCTTAGCTTATATTGGTAAGCCCTATGTCGGCTAATTATATCCGTGATATAACTCTTGGTTGTGAATCTGGGCCCGAGGCCCAATCCACTCTGATGTCTCAAGGCCCGGGACTCCCGATGGCCTAGTCAAGAAAACCAGACTATACAGTCATGTAATCACTAATGTCTGGGACTCCCAATGACATTTATGAATCACAAACCGTCTTACCCACGCAAAAGTAGACACCCTCACACTGTAAGGCCATGAGTACAATTGAATGGGCTTCGACAGCTGACATAGACTGGACAAGACATCCAACGCTTGATATTATTTGAGGTTTGTAGGTTTATTAAAATTTCATCCCAAAATAGAAGATTACTATTTTGGGAAACTTTCCTTTTGGGAAACCTACTAATTTTGGAAACTTTCTAAAATTGGAAACTTTCTAAATATAGAAATTTCCTAAAATCCAAAACATGCAAATCTAGAAACTTCTATTCTAAGAAACTTTCTAATTTCAGATTTTGAAAAAGATTAATTTAAAATCGATTTGAAATTTTATTTAAATAAATTTTAAATTAAATCTGAAGAAAAGACTCAAATAACTGGCCCAATTATTTTAACTTCTTGGCCCGAGGCCCAAGAATTGGTCCATGTCCAAGACATAACCCAATTGCCCAATTAAATGACATAACCGGTCTGGTTCATTAAAATTGGTCTAACCAAAATTAATTACTACGATGACCACAATTGTCAACCGGTTATTTACTAAACCGGATTTTCTCAATTTATTTGGTCCAACCAAATCAAATTAGAAAACCACTGGTTTAGGCACTAAATCCAATTTTTCGACTTTGGATTTCTTATCCCGGTTTAACCAGAACTTAATAAATTTATTAAGTCTGTTTATTAAACCGTGACGATTAATTTTTAATCAGTTTTAAAACCGAACCGAACCGATTGGTCACGAACCGATCACGGTCGTGACCTAGCTCCTTGATCACAATCGACCAGCCGCAAGTGTGCGATCCACGATCGGGACGGCCGAGCCTCACGCGATCGGGACGCGAGCTGGACGGGACGGGACTGCGTGATCGGACGAGCTCGGGTCGGTGGCTTCACGCGATCGCCGAGCGATCGGGACAGCCCGAGTCGAGACTCGGCTCTCGGTCACGCGGGACAGGCAGGACGCGATGCAAGCATCGATCCATACCATCGATCCGCGATCAATGTATGCGATCGGCTCGATCATGCATCCCGCGATCGACTCGACCACGCGACTCGATCCATCGATCGGTCCGTGCGTCTATTCGATCCGGACGTGCGGTTCGACCACACTCCGACGCAACCAATTCAATATAGATTGGATCATGCGATTTCTTGTTTGTTTAGGTTTTAATTCTTTGTTTCTTAAGTGTTTTCTCTTATCAGTAGATTGATTCAAAACACTTCTTAAACAATCCTAAACATGATTCTAAACAAGAAAAACTAACAGAACCAATGGCTCTGATACCACTGAAGGATCCGTTTAGTGTTAATCCTGATTCAATTCTTCAGATTAAACTCCTAAACATGCCAGATCTAGGTTCTCTTGCTAGAATCATAAAGGATCTCACCTGTTACCTTGTTATGCAGCGGAATTAAGAGGCACGGGTCAGAGATCAGCAGAACCACCAAGGGATAGCTCCTCCAAAGGCTCACACACGCACACAAAGGAAATTTGGCTGCTAGACCAAGAGGAGGGAGGCCGCAGAGAGAGAGAGAGAGAGTTGGCGCAGAGGCTTAGGAGAATTGGAGAGCTTAGGTCAAGTTTTATTCATTAAAACTCCTTTTAGTTCTCATGGGCTTTTGGGCCCAATTCTCAGTCTGATTAAATCCCTTGGATTTAATCAGGCCCTTCTGTCTCTCCAAGCACAGTAAATGCCTAGCACTTTTACCGTACTTCTGCTGTACCGTTCCTTCATAGTTTCCTGTTAGCTTAGGCGTGTGACCTATATGGGATCATATAATAAAGGCAATAAGTCTAAGACTTATAGATCATGAGCGGACTCTAGCAAGCCATCATGACCTCCAGTATTATATGACTTATGTCTGATCATTGACATACTCTTACTTTCTAGAGACAGTACAGAGATTACTGGACATAATTCCAACAAGATGCATAGCATGGAGATAGAATTTTATATGGTTCAACCACATCTTCCAACTTTTGCCGTTGAACTTGTCAGGCAATAAGCCTTGGCACGAGGCTTGAAGAGAAGCAAATGTTGGAGGGGGAGGAGGAGGGGCGTGAAACATCACATTTCTCAGCTCTCTCTTTTTCAGCCTTTGTCTTTTCAGCTTTCTCTTTTTCCATCCTCTCGGAATCAGATTGAAACAAGGCTCTGCGAGTTGTTTCTTTGGAACTTACATCTGGAGAGTTTGGTGTCGAATCCAACACATGTTCGGTTCCACTTGTCATTTTCCTAACACAATTAGACACAATGTATCAGCTTTCACATTTAACAAATAAACGATCTAAGAATGATAAAGGAAACCGAAAAGCACTCGCAAAAAACAGAGATTGATTCGTGTAAAAGCGTTTAAACAATTCACAAATCCGGATTTGCTATCGTCTCAAACGATTCGTGTAAGTGTATGAGATACGTTTCACAAATACGGAAACGTTTGTACAATCCGTGTAAACGCTATAAAGCGAATCGCAGATCCATAAAACGTTTGTATAATCCGTGTATGAAGCGAATCGCAGATCCAGAAAAATGTTTAAATCGAAAGGTTTGGCGAAAATAAAACCACGGTGAAGCGGGGCCAATAACGATTTCAAACGTGAAAACCGATAAGCGTTTATAAACCGCAACGTCAAATCCGATTAGAGCTATAGGCTAAAAGCGGATTTTATATAGTTAAGATTGTAGGTGTTCAAATTTTCGGAACTGAAATTGCGGGCTAAATCAACGGTAGTGTGACCGTACTATGCGATTGTCGAGTCCCAGGATACAAAGCGAGTTAATTCTGAGTGAAAGGGGAGGCTCGAATATATAGAAACGAAGAAAGAGAGGATTGGTTGATCGTGGAGAGTATCTTGCGCACGTCGTAACTGCACGAGAAAATCTCGGAACGGTTACAAATATTCGCTTGGATATTCTTTAAGTTTTGAAATATTTTATTTAATGGACCAAAAAATTCTTATGAACTTTCTCCAAAAAAATATACGCGCGGGAGCCTCTTTGGAGGCTCATTCCACGAACCACCATGAGCCGGACGGCGGCAGCGCGCGCATGTGGTCCCTCCTTTCTCTCTCCATAGCCATTTAAACAAATGTATGGATTGGTCCTATTATATACTCCTATAAAATTTCTCCAACTTCCAATGTGGGACAAATTAACTTCCCACTCAAGTTTGGAGAGCAAAAGGCTTCACCAAATTTATTGGCCCATGCCCATTTATTTTCAACTCATACTATATTTATAAACCCAAATGTTTATAAAATACTTGTACCCAACACGTCTCAAGCAAATGATGGAGAGAAAAGAGAGTGGAACGACTGTAAGAGGAGAAAGACGGTTTTGTGATGTCAAAGGAGGTTCACCGGAAGTGTGCAATTTCTTTTCTTGTTTTGTGATAAGCTATTAGTGGGAGCAAGAGGTTCTTCATTATGTTAAGAATGCTTTGAGGTTGGTTTTGGTTTGCGAAATATTGTTTGAATTTCAGATAGGCTGCTAAATATCACAATCGGGACGCAACAAGACAAATTTTTAAGGTTAAGATTATAGAGTGTGATAACCGAGTTAGTCACAAAGGCTAGATGGTCGTCTTACTTGTTCTGAGTTAATGTGCTCGGTGAAGTATTAAGTGCAAAAATCCCAAAATGTTACATTAATGTACAGTGTTCAATCCTATTTATAGTAAAATACGGTCGTACTTTATAGGGTCCGTTGACTCCTTGTCGAGCTCGTTCGGATGGCCCGTATTTTTGGTGTTGTGATGGGCCAAGCCTAACTCATCTTTGTCTGTTAGTAGAGCTGAGCTGATCCGAGGTTGCGAGCCGAGCCTGAGCTGGAATGTTATGTTCGAGCCGAGTCGAGCGTGTCGAGCTCGGTGTGAACAACATGTGATGACTGAGCCATTTTCATTTGTGGGCCAAGTTTTCTTTTTTTGGGCCGACCCTTTGTCCATAGAACATGTATGGCCGAGCTAATTGGATGGGTGCTAAACCCATGTATTATAGTAAGCCCTCCTCAATTCGTCGATCTTTGAGGCCACTGAAGTCGGTGGATTGCCAAGTTGTTAGTTGGGTTGATACCTGTTTGGCAAAGCCTTGGTCGGCCTGTTTGCATTTGTCTTCCGTTTTATCGTTTTGTCCTCGGGAAGATCAAAAGTTTCTTGGGAAAGGTGCAGGAACCCGAAAGGCCTCCTAGATGTAGTGATGTCGTCTATAACCGCCGGGTACTGAAGAGTCGCCTAGACGTTATGATGGCACCTTCCTCGAAGAACTCCCGCTTCGCTTATAAAAACTTCTCTTCGCTTCTCTCCATTCTTCATTTCTCTATCCCTTCGCTCTAGAATTCATTTTCGCTCTCTATATTTTGTTGTTGTATAATTAGTGATGAGAATTGACTCTCACTCTGAATCGTCTTCTAAACGCAACGATCTTTACTCGGTAAGGTTCTCCAAGGGAAATTTCGCTCAGTCCAGCTCGTCTGTTGGGCAATCTAATTCTTTGGTAAGCTTGGAACGGACATAAATAATTGTTCCGAGCTTGCGAGGTGACCGAGCTCATTCATCTCCAGTTCTAGATCGTCTTCCGAGCATCCAGGTTCCACATCTCATAGATCGACGACGAGGCAGTATCTCGGGCATTTGTTCTGGTGAAAGAAGAGGAAGTCTACCTTCATGATCAGGCGATGCTTGCTTCCCTTCCGTTGGTCCCGAACAAGACAAAAAGGCTCGGAGGAAGAAAGGGCAATAGGCTTCGGGTGATCCTGAGAAGACGACGAAGCCTCGTCCGCTGCGTCCAGTTCTCCAGACGAAGTGTACTAATGACGACCTGAAGTGGATTACAGGCAACTATTCTTGTGGTAGTGCTGGTCAGCTCGAGCTTCGTAAACCAGAGACGAACGAACGGCCCTAGCATTGCCCGATGGGGTGGATATGCATGTACGATTGCTGGTTCATGGATACTCATCTGAGATTTCCCTTGCCGAAGTTGATTATCGCCTACTGCGAGGAGAGAAGGATTGCATTTCTCAACTTTGTCCTGCGGGGATTCAGAACCTGGTCGGCTCCATGGTCTTGACCGCCGAGTTTGGTGTCGACATGAGTCTTCGATTCTTCGAAGAATTGTGTTGATATCAACGAACAGTATGACTATGGGAACTCGTTGTGTCAGCATGAGAGCCCAAAATGGTCTTAAGCTCGTCATCGAGAAACCGTCTAAGGTCGATGACTGGCATGACCGTTATTTCTAAGTTCAGGTCAATTCGGCCTTGGTTCCTGGTCCGGAGAGGCCGTACAGGACAAAGTGGAATCATCTTCATGGTAATTCGTTTTTGCTTTGCTCGTTCCTTTTTATTGACTAGCTCATGCTCGTTTCTTTTTTCTTGCAGATCGTCATCCTTTTACTCTTCCGGCACCAGAGGGATTTTCCGAGGATTTGAAGAAGCTCGTTGCACGCAGAATTTAGAAGTGACCAGAAGTTCACGCCGAGCGAGTAAGAAGAGCTCTTGAGCGTCTTGACGAAGGTATATCTCAATTTTCTTCTGTATATACTTTTGGCTTGGTCATTTCTTGATCTTGATTTTGTTCTAAAGGTTGCCGTCTTCGTTCGGTCGAGTCTCTGAGAACCTCGGGGACGAGATGGAAAGATGGTACTCACGGTCAAGTGGGTGATGACCCGCTCGAATTGCTTCCCAGGTTGGTTCTTCGGAACGAGCATGAACTTGACCTCTACCATCGGATCAGTCACATGGTAGACAAGGCGCCGGAGAAGAAGAATAAGAAGAAGAAGAAGAAGAAGAAGAAGAAGAAGAAGAAGAAGAAGAAGAAGAAGAAGAAGAAGAAGAAGAAGAAGAAGAAGAAGAAGAAGAAGAAGAAGAAGAAGAAGAAGAAGAAGAAGAAGAAGAAGAAGAAGAAGAAGAAGAAGAAGAAGAAGAAGAAGAAGAAGAAGAAGAAGAAGAAGAAGAAGAAGAAGAAGAAGAAGAAGAAGAAGAAGAAGAAGAAGAGAAGGCCGCAACCTGATGACGCGACGATTGCTGAGGTGGTGGGATCCAAGGCGGAGGGGCAGGAACATGAGGCCGAGGATGCTCCCGAGGCACCTCTTAAGAAGAGCAAGAAGAAAAAGAAGACTGCGCTTGATGCTGTTGTAGGGACCGAGGATCGGGAGACTGCGAGCAGTGCTTGGGTGGAGGATGAGACTACCGTGCAAGCAAGTTCTGGGGAAGTCGGATATTTGGTTGGTCGGACTGAGGGCGGGGATGCCTTAGACGATAGAACCAAAGCTGAAAACGAGGTTGCTGGACCTCTTCCTGTGGCGGGTGAGCCCAATTATGCTTTTTCTTTTGAGTATGATGGGGAAAGCCGATCGTTCGTAATGGGACGGCTTGTGCGGATCTGTTCCGCATGCTTAGGGATAGTCCGCCGAGGGATCTTCCTTCGGTCAATGATTCCTTTATGCCGGAGTTTCATAAGCATGCCGCAGCTAACTTTGCTCGGGTACGTCTTCTTTTAGTTTATGTGCTCGTCGGTACAGGTTCGTTTATGTTTCTAATTTGTTGTTTTTAGGGGTTCTGCAACTATAATATGCTCTTCGGGCATTATGAGCATGAGATGGTTGAGCATAGGAATCAGATCAGGGAGCTGAAGTGGGATCTTATTAAGGCTCAGAGGGCTGTTACCGATCTTGAGGGTTTCAGCGAGCAGGTGAAGATTGTGGATGAGCTTCGTTCCTCTCTTAAAGCTGAGGAGTACAAGGTTGCCGTGTTGGAGAAGAAGGTTGGAGAGCTTGTAGTTGAGAACGCTCGGCTGAATGTCGAGAAAAGAGAATGTCTTGCGAACTGCTCCAATGCTCAGGTGGAGCCTGATGATCTGGCCAAGCGTGTAGCCGAGTGGGAGGATAAGCTGAAATTTGATTGTACTCGCTTGAAGGCGTCTCGAAATCATGAAGTTATCAATGAGAGGAAGCGAATGTTCGGGAAAGCTCAAGCTCGTCTTTCGAAGATTAAGCAGGCAAGGGAAGAGGAGGCTCTCGGGAAGAAGCAACAGATAAAGATGAACCAGGCTGCCGTTGTTGGTTCGATGTTGAAAATGCTCATCAAGTACGGCTTTGACATCCCGGTGTCTATGATAGATAAGGCGGATTATGACGTGGTCAACCTTAAACGTGAACTTCTTCAGATCCAGTTCACGGACTTGGACGAAGGGGACTTTGTCATGAGTCCTCTGGGAGATCATGGTCGCGGGGAAAGCTCGGCCGCGCTCGTCCCTAATCCTTATGTCTCTAACCAAGATGTCATGACTCCCGAGGTGGCGGATGGTCTCCGAGCAGCGGGGTTGGTTGAAGAGACCGAGGATCAGACTAGGTGTAATGCCCCCTTCCCGTATTCCGCTGACCGACGAGCTGACCGGCCAACAATCAAACAAGAACATGACCAATCGAACCTAAGCAGCCATACGAGAAGAGTTTGTCACAATACGAAGCCAGAGACGGTCCGGTTTGTGTCAATGGCTCGAACTAAACCGTCCTTCACTTTGTTTACCTCGTTTCCACGAGTTGTGTTCGGTTCTGACTAAACCGTATATAAGGAAATTATTCTGTTTTTATTACTTTAAAATTATAAATTTTATTCATAACAATATACAGTCTAATACAAAATATTCAGCGGGATCCCAACAAAATCTAAAGCCGAAAATAAAGTCAAAATACATAAACAAACCAATGCCAAATGCCAACCTGAACCTACTCCGAGTGTCCTACGCGTCCGTCTAGCTATGCCAAACCTGAAAAACACAAAAGACTCTAATGAAGAATCCAAGATTACCCAGTGAGACGGCTCCCAACTAAAGGCTGCTAACAATCTAATAATTCCGCCCAGACCCAAAATAACAATCAAGTACAATAGCTGATCAAGTGTTACCAAGACGTCATGAGCTCCACAACACACAACATTCAATTAACACACAACAACAGAAAGGTAACCAAGGGAATCAAAAACATTGTGGCACATGCTCTCGATTAGACTCGATCTAACTATCGCGGCTCTATAAAACTCCACACCAACTGGGCCCACGATACGAACTCGGTAACTTCCACGGGAACACTTAGCTATCCCACTATAAATAAAATCTCCCACGACTCCTAGACGAAAACACGAAGTCCTATGACTAGGACACTGTTCTCTGTCCATCGACACACGGTGACTCGGGCTACCCTTAGATAACCAAAGATTCCATGCAGTCCGACCCTAGGACGCGACCCCGTATCCTCCGAACACCATAACCAGAATCACCACCTGAAGGCACGTGAACCGATCATGTAACTACCTGAGGATCCAATCGGGTCGGAAGTACCAGAACGCCATCTCTAGACATGCGATCTAACGCACCCTATAGAGTCCTAATAACAATAATATAAACAAGCAGACTCATTGGGACTCTATTACGCAAGACCAACAAAGTCAACATAAATAAATCTAGTCACAACTCCCAATCTATCCCGCAAGTCCTATCACCAACCTCCACGTCACCCGACCTTATCCGGTTTCATACCGGATTAGGAATCTATCCAAACTTACCCGGTCCCGCACCAGAGTAAGTATCTACCATTACAGTCTACTCGGCCCAAAACCGAAGTAGATAAATAATCAAGCAATCAACAGTCTACTCGGCCCAACACCGAAGTAGATACACAATCACACAAACAATAATCACAACACCACACAACTATTTTTTTAGGTTTATTAGTCTTTTAATATTTTCTTAACCTTAACTCATTCAATCCGCTACCTTGGGATTAGTGGATTACTAATCCCGTAGACGGCTTAATTCAATTCTAATTATTAATTCTTATTTTCTTAAATTCTTATTCTTAATCTCTTCGATCCGTCAGCTTGAGATTAGTAAACTTACTAATCTCCTGACTTCACGTTATTATTTAATTAATTCAATTACCCCGCTAATCCCGACAATAGACTAATTAACCCACCTCGTTATTATATTCTAAGTGTGTTATGTGTTTTAACCGTATTTTAATCAAATCATAATTCTTCATATATAGATTCATTTATATATGTTCTTAAATACTTATATATGCATATACGTCCTAGCATGATGTTCTATATATATGCAACACCCAATCAAGCAATCAAGGAAACTATCAATCAATTACCCATATAAGCTAACTAACATGCATCTCTTTAATCTAACCATTTAATTAGTTAACCGAGTTATTAATCAACCTAGCCGTTCTAACCAATTCAATTATCGAGGTATGCAACCTAACTCTACAGCTAATGAATCCAATGTCTATATGTCCCAATCTATATGCAACACACAATGTAGCCGACTCACAGTGATATCGTGACGACGGATGGACGGATTGACGGAACTCCGACACGAACCCGATGCTAACCCAAACCTTCGCTGAACCGTTGACTTTCTTTGACCCGAACTTGACCCGAGCGTTGGCTCTAGTAAATCTGATATTTGCTCCACACGTACCTCCCGACCAACCTCATACAATGTCTACTACAAACCGTTTATAAGAGAAAGTCGGTACGTAGGATGAACGTTGAAAATCTCTGCTTAGAAAATATTTCACCGTTCCTCCGTCACCATCCCATCTCTTATCTCATTTTCTCTCTCCTTCTTTCTCTCTTCTTTTCTATCTCTACTCCTCTCTCTCTCTCTCTCCTCCAGTTCTCCTCCTTCTCTCTCTATCCTCCGGTTATCCTCCTTCTCTCTCTCCTCTGGTTCTCCTCCTTCTCTCTCTCTCTCTCCTTTCTCTGGCTCTCCTCCTCCTCTCTCTCTCCGGTTCTCCTCCTTCTCTCCTCCGGCTTCTTCTTCTTCTTCTTCTTCTTCTTCTTCTTCTTCTTTTCTCTTGTTTTGGTGTGAGTAAAATGAACAACCCCAAGCTTCTTTATATACACAAACCAACTACACAAGATTTGAACAGCTTTCCTTGCCCCTCCATATCAGTAAGCCATGCCCTCAACCCCAAGAATCAGCCAAGTTCATTGTTTTGCTTGATAAGAAAGTTTCTTATTAAACACATTCAATGAACCCAACTCATCCTTTGAACCCAAATAAGAAGAGATGGCGCTATGGGGAGGTTACACTTGTCATTTCAGAGTTGATTCTGACCAAAACCAGTGAACCAATCCGCTTAAATCATCCCGTAACTCCGTTCCGTTCCGATGCTTCGGCTCGCATTTTGGTAAAATTACCGAAATGCATCTCAAGTCTTGGAAATTACAAAAATGCCCATGTTGACTTTTTTGTTGCCCGTTGACCAATTTTGAGAGACAGGGTATTACATTCTTCCCCACTTACAAGAATTTGGTCCCTAAATTATCCGTTACTGACAAACTTCGAATCGGAGTCTGAACCATGTAAGTCTTCGTCTCTGAAACTGATTCCACTGTTTCAATGCTCGGACTCTAAACCAACTAAATTGTACTCCCAATGCTCACTGACCTCTGAAACACCGTCTTTCACAAACCCAAATTACCGACATCTTAAACTTCCTTCACAAAAAAAACTTGAGCCTCGATCACTTATGGTTCCTCATCTCATTGCTTCACCGATTCTGATCTTGATTCTCAATACCAATGATCTTGTCTGAACTGCTCCACTCGGGTTTCTGATTCCATCTGCGCCAACTAATGACATCTTGAACCAATACTTCTGACTTCCCCACTTGTTTTACTTCCCCAAATCACGCAATAATGACTCGTCCTCCATTCCTGATACTCGTTCCGCCTTTACTGCTTATCGCTCCCCATCGACATTTTGATAATATCGATGTTCCTCCTTCCAACTAAACCACCATACTCATGCATGCCTCAAACTTTCTCGATCACTGAACTCCAAGCTGCATTAACTCCAAATCGGCTCTTTCCAACTGATATTCCCAAATTGTTGACTGACACTGATGCTTTCCAACTCTCTTTACTAGCTTATCATATCCATTCGCTTGTCGTGAATCTATCTACTACCGATACTCACACTCCCACTGACTCGTTTGCAAGCTCAAATCAAACTTCTTCCTGAAACACCATCTTGTCGCTAGGGTTCGGGTTCGGTCTCATGTTCGCGTCCCGTTGTCCATCACGTCCTACAGACACAACTCATAAACAACACTGGAACGGTTAGCTTTCTAACTTACTTCTCGATATTACTTCCTTATAGAGATATTGGTATTTAGTCACGTACCCAACGGTTACACGAGGCTAACTAACAATATCTTATAATTCCGCTCAATCTCAAATAAGCTCCCTATAAAAAGCGCTTTCTTAATTCCGAGCTTAGTTCTATCTAAGAGGTTCTCTACCTTCCCAACTATCCACAAGTCTAACCGATAACTTAACATTTCGTCTACACAAAACTAATGGTCTAACACTTACCCAAACGTCTAACACCCTAACCGCTTAGTCCAAACGATTTCGCTACCAAAACTCAAGAACTACATTCTAGCACCTAGCAAATCAAACAACGCGGTGCTAGCAACCTAGCAACCAAACAAAATGAAATGCTATCAACTTAGCGATCAAACAAAAATGCAGTGCTACTAAATCAACCCATGAGCAATGCAATGATACCATCAAACGCTCTAGCAACCTAACGATCAATTAAATGCAATGATTCAAAATAAACAAATAACAACCTAGTGGGCAATCAAAGCATCAATCAATTAAGCATTCTAAAACCCTAGCAAGGCAATCAATCACACACAATCAATCAATCACGCAAATCGGCGATTGCAGTCGTCTCTCAGGGGTTTGATGGAAACCGTCTGTTCAGACCATCATTTGTTTTCACATCATAACTATATTGCATTCACAATCATCATATGCATGCAATATAACTACTCCGTTACTCAAAACGACAAACCGAAATACTCCACATCCACTACGTAAATAAAACATTTATATCCACATAGAGTTTTAAATACATAGGTCTGTCGGAGTCTACATAATATCAGTTGCCAATTCGTCCCAGAAGAAACACCGCTTACACACAACTGAATCGTCAGAGACGAATGCAAGCCGATATACACACATCAAAAAGTGAGTTAGAGCCCTTACTTACCTGGGCCTAATCTAAACTCTCCAACATGAGTGGTACAACTCATGTGGATCCTAACCGGCAGGTGCGCCAGGAGGATGGAATGACTGTGGTGGTGGTGGCGGAGCGACGCGGTCTCGATCATGACGGAAAAGAAGCGCAATGTACTTCTCGGCCGCAAATGAAACAAGGCAGGACCTGTGCTGGTGGTGATGAAAACTGATACTCCCGGGCAATAATGGTGGTAATAATGGAATAACATCCGGTGGTGGTGGTTGTTGTTGAGTGACCCCAAACTCCTGAGTCTCTGATAACTTGAGCCGATATTCAAAATTCTGATCCGAGATAGGCTTCGAATACATGAATACTTCTCATGTTGGTATTATGGGCGTGGACAAGCTGGTGTAGAAACAACGGACTCACGATCGTTCATACTGATTCCGCTCATTTTGACGTCGCGACCACACACACACCAATCCTCCTAGGGTAACTCTGTTGTGTGACTGCAATAAAACAAAATGATTAGCACACCCTAATAAATTTTCTAACATACCCATTTCCCCGGTTTGACGGAAGCGACCCGGATTCCTAATGGTTGCATTGACGACATATTTGACTCGATAAAACATTGAAAACTTTGAAAAACCAGAATTTTCGAATCCATGACGAACCATGCCTGATACCACCTTTTTGTAACGCCCCTTCCCGTTTTCCGCTGACCGACAAGCTGACCGGCCAATAATCAAATAAGAACATGACCGATCGAACCCGAGAAACCATACGAGAAGAGATTGTCACAATACGAAGCCAGATACGGTCCGGTTTGAGAAAAGTGTTTCATGTTGTCTTTGTTGAGAAACAGGCTATGCGACATGGACTGCATCAGGTCAGGTGTTTGGTAGAACGTGTGTTGCGCGAAGTTCTGCATAAGTCAGAAGAATTCTAAAGCATGTGAAGGGATTATATAAGTTGCAATGAAGTTATACTCTACTAAGTTAATGTTTTGGGTTGATCTCTCAAGTTCGGTTATCTTGAGAAGCATTACAGACGTTTGAATCATGATCCAAATAATTTAATGGAGCACAGTGTCACACTTCCTATATCAAAGCTTGCGTCAAAGGGTGCAACACACGTTCTAGTTCAGATGGCATCAAAGGAAATAAAATTTGAGGTTTGTCTAACCGCTCTGATCTTGAACAGAATGTGTTTTTCTAGTTGACCATGCCTTTGATCTCACTCTCTTGTCGAAATGAGAGCTTTCTGGCATTTTTGCTACCTTGATCCGATTCAGTTGTCGTCCAACAAGTACCAATTAGAAAATCTCTATGAAGCTGAAGGGAATTATGAGAGTAAAAATGATGATGATTCTGGACCTGTCACAAGCCAAATGTTGTGATGAAAAAGAAATTTAAGAGATTTGGCTGAAGTGTTGTAATTCGAAGTGAATGGAGGTCTGCAGCAGAATAAGCATTGGTCTACCACAATGCTGACTATTACACAGGTGTGGCGATAAATATGGTATAGAGATGTCAAGATTATTGGGAAGTCTTCTGCTTGTTACAATTGTCAAAATTCATGGATGCAAGTTAAAGACGTTTAGAATTGATTTTGATGCATCAAAAGTAAATCAACAGTTTGCTACTCTATTCAGAAAGGTATGAAGTTGCAGGATTGTGATTGTTAAAGATGAAAATGTAACGACCCAAAATTTTGTAGCCAACCCATTAGTCTTTGTTCCTCCTCTGTCCCACCAAAGGCCCAAAATTTTGTTTCACGGTTTATCTCCCGCAGCTGCATATTCATAGAATGGTATGCATCTCCTTCTCCACCAAAACCCTAGCAATCTCCATCCATCTCCTTTCGTTTCTCTTCTCTTCCTCCATTCTCTCTTAGCTCCTTCTTCTCTCCTATGAGAGCAAATCTCAGTTCGTGTGTGGGAAATATTAATATGTGCGGAGAACGTTGTTGGATATGGGTTTAGCACCTATCCAAAGCCCATTGGAAATCTTGTTAAATCAACAAACCCATTTCAGCCCAAGAAGACAATCCCGCTAAGGAGTCAATGTCCCAAAGAGAAGTCAGCATCCAAGCGCTATAAATAGGACCCTTCACTCTTCATTTTAGAGACATTGTAACTTGCGAGAGTGTCGAGCTACTTCTATAAAGCTCCGACCTCAAGCAATATTTAGGGGGCACGTCATTTGACGGACTCCCACCTCATACCATCCTGTTCATAGCTCGGCTTCGGCCTTAAGATCAATAATGAACAGTTTCGACCTCACTTTAAGTTTATATCTCACCTCGTAATTCGGACATTTCAGATCGTAGCCCGACTTTTATTACTAGATCGAATTTCCGTAACAACAATTGGCGTCGGCTGTGGGGAACGAGAAAATTTTCTACACTCTAAGACGAAGCCGAGATGACAGGAGCTCTTCAAACCAATAACAACCCGAAGTCACCCGAGCAAACCCGGAGCCCGCTTGCTCCGAGATCAGAATCACCTAGCCCGTTAAATAACAGCCCAATTTCACCAACCAACGCCCAGACCAACCAAGCTAGGGTAGCAAGCACCCAGCAAGACGGAGCGCGATCGGAAGATCAGGACCAGGAAGTCCCAACTCTCATAAGAACTCTATTGGCGCAAGTCGACGATCTGACTAGGGACAACAATGCCCGCTTCGACGTGCTCACGAGCAATCAAGACACATGCAGGGAACTGATTAACTACCTGCAGACTGTCGGGCATCAAGCATCCCAAGTAACCGACAACCCTACTCCGTGACTTCAAAGGGTCATGTTCGGGGAAACGCCGCCCCTAAATACCGAATTAAGCAGGCATCCACCCTTTTTGAACATACGACCAGGGCGGATCATTCGAATTTGATTCAGCATCACTCGACCCACCCGTCGGGCCGACAACGCGAATAGGAGGAGAGACAGGAGTCAGGCCCCCAGGACGCTCACCCCCGCCCTCAGAATCCGGTCTCCGCCTCTCAATGCCCGACTGGTGACATATGCCACCAGAAGCCTCAGAAGGTACAACGACCTGGTTCGCGACAACTTCCGGCGTCCCCTGACATCGATTAGCTCCATCTTCAGAAGTAGCAGGGACGTCATCAGGAACGATCACCGAAGAATTTGTCTCCGCTAGGCGCCCCTCAGACATCTTTCGCCTTTTCCTGAACAACCGAGGGGACGACGGTTCACTCTCAACAGAAGGATCTAGCTCCAGAAACGCTGAAGAAACATATGACAATATCAGTAGCAAAGACCTCCCCATCTATCAACAAAAAAAAGGAGGGGGGGGGGGGGGGGAAGAGGGCACATACCCGAATCAACCTTTGGCAAACAACTTCGTACTCTCTGATCAAACAGGCTCTTGACCCCATCGTCCTTTGATGGAGGCCAATCTACACCACCGTAAGCCCTTAAATTGTTCAAGTCGCTAGAAAATTTTGCGGTCCAACAACCTGAAGTAGAGCGAACTGCAAAACAACGAAAAGGAAAAAGCCATGAAACAGGCGATACCTACAAACGAGCGCAAAACAGACAAAGCTACCAGGGCTATAGTTCCAGGCCGATCTGAAAACCCTGCTCAAATCAAACGTCAGCGCGCTGTTAGCACGCGCAAAGAAATAACTGTTCTGCCAGTCATAATTCTTATCCGGGGGATCAGACACAACCTTCAAACGATGACCAGGCCTAAATCGCACATAAAAGGTCACAGACGTCCCTTGGTTAACAGAAATCGAGGTCAGCTCCTCAAAAAGACGAGTAGACATCTCGGCCCCACTATCAGCCGCCATGACCAAAATACCTAAAACGTTGCAAACGGCGGACGGACAAAGCTCAGAAAGGGCCACCTCCCTAGCCTCGCAATACTCAATCAAAACTCTGGGAAGGGGAAAAAGCAAGTGACATTCATTGAACCAACACTCGTACAGACAAAACCAACTAGGAGGAGCATCCCAAGGTCGCTCGCACAAAGCCGGCAATCAAAGCTCGAGAACAGAAACACAGGAGCACCGCCGACGAATGTCATCAAGGATAGGCTGTTCACAAACCTGATGGAATTTCTAGGCGGTTTCTAATCCAATTAGGCAACCCTAAGTCTTAATTCCATAGCCTAGGATCTAGGATTCATGCTTAGAGTTGAATCTACATCTGATCTCGTGTTTACCTGGAACTTTGCAGCGGAATATGGTCAGATAAACGAGATCTCTAGCGCCTCAGATGATGCGCCTCTACTGCAGTCCACACGCACACAAGCTGGAATCCGCCGGGATGCTAGTGCCGGGAATCGGATCTCCTGGGAATCCCTTGTGTTTTAGAGGTGGCTGCGTTT
Organism: Orychophragmus violaceus; assembly: GCA_030180135.1. Lineage (NCBI taxonomy): Eukaryota > Viridiplantae > Streptophyta > Magnoliopsida > Brassicales > Brassicaceae > Orychophragmus > Orychophragmus violaceus. The sequence goes on from CM058240.1 coordinate 39,628,273, forward strand.
TCTGTCAAGAAAAAGTCTCAACAACGGCTAGGGTTCCAGGTCGTCCATATAAGCCTTTATATAGACCTGGAATGACTAAAACCGATCATTGGATAAATCCAATTCGTTTAAGTCATCAAACCGAAATATCAGGTTTGAAACCCGATCTGTGTCGATCGACACACCCAATGGTCGACACACCCAATGGTGTCGATCGACACACCTCTTAAAACTCGAATTCAATGTGCATCCAATACACATTGGCCAGACCATATGCCAATGATCAATCCCATACAAAGTGTATCCAGCTTGTTTAGGTGTGTGACCATGTAGGTTCACATAATACTAGCAATGAGTTACAACTCATAAGTCATAAGCGGCTTCTAGCAAAACATTATGATCACATAGTATTACATGAATTGTCCGATCTTGACAATACAACTATCTATCAGAGTTAGTACAATATGATTTCAGGACATAATCCCAACAATCTCCCACTTGTACTGGAATCATCTATTCCTCTAATCCCTTTGTCACTATATCTCGATATGGCATAAGGCAAGAAACTGTGTCATCCTTATTATAGCCAACATCATGTTCATCGAACTCCTGATCTATACTGATAAAAACAAACGACTGACAATCACCTCGTTTGAGCACGACCATGCATTTTCTCAGTATCAAATCTTCGATGGGCCCTGAGACATGTATCTCCCGTTATATAGGAGGGACAAATCCCATCTTGTTCCATCCCTGTTCCTTCACACACTTCATGATACACCCAAGCAATGCCTTTATAGCCGCCAGTTACGGAACGACGTTTGACAAGGTCAAAGTGCACCAATTCATATGCTAGGAAGCATGATGAACTCAGGTCTAAGGACTATACTCTATAGTCGTAATGAGAACCTCTCATGACACTGATATAACTATCATGTAGAGTTCTCATTAGCGGGTCATGTCCGATCATATGTTCACCAACATATATCTATGTGATTGACGTTGATACTCATATCAATGACTCCATGAAACTTAGTCATACGTCACCTCACATACTAGTCTTAACGGTTGTTAGTGTCTCACTTTAACAACCTACGACCAGGGACAAACATAATTTTATGTCATCTTTCACTTATAGGGTTTCATGATCAAGTCCTCAACTTGATGACCTATAAAATGAACATAAAATACGTTGGGACCATTATTTAATTATCCAAGAATCAAATAATGTTGATGTCAGTTTTTCATAAACATGACCATAGATGTCTATGTGAACATCATAACTAACATAACTCCCACTAGAATCAAGACCACGTCTTGAGATATCTAATACCTATAGCAACAGTACAAAACTCGTGCTTAGGTTGTGAGAGATGATGCGGTGTTCTTGCTTGGAACCATTCCAACAAACCACACCGCGATTCATTAATAAGCACTATTTTACGGTCCCCTGCTTGGAGCCCTTCCAACAGATAGCACCACTACACAGACAAAGAGACATAACCAGGTGGGAACCGGAATTCGTCTTTTGTCCGTCTAACTACTCATAACAGATTCGTCACTTTCTCAGTTGAACAAAAACCTATCCTTAGTGTTCCTCAAACACTTGGGGATATTCCTTACAACTGTTCAGTGATTTTTACCGGAACATATTGGTATCTTCTCGTCATGCTTTATGCGTAAGCTGCATCTAGACGAGCGCAAAATATGGCATTCATGATGGATTCTATTGCAGAAGCATAAGGAATCACACTCATACATACTAGCTCAGCCAGTGTCCAAGACACTTCATCTTGCTAAGATTATTGCCATAAGACCTTTGGTGTGAAGCCATTCTTGGAATCATGCATATTGGAACTGTCCAATACCTTATCAGCATAAGGATTCTGACACGATCCAATTAGCCTACCCAATCTATTTCAATAGATCCTTATTCCAAGAACTCACGCGGCTTCTCCCATGTCTATCGTTGTAAATGACTTCCGACTCAAGTCACATAAGACTAAGCGACGGAACGTCGTTTATGAGAATAAGTATGTTATATACATACAGTGTGAGAAATGCAACTACGCTCCTACTAGTCTACTTGTAAACGCACGGTTCCTATTCGTTCCTGATCAAGTCAAAACTTTTGACCGTTTTGACAGAACGTAGATTCCAACTCCAAGATGTTTGCTTCAATCCAAAAATGGATCGGTGAAGCTAACATGCATACCTAGCAAATTTTCGTAGTTGGGGCTCACCATCGCTTCTTGAATTTCGCAAGCTTGTCACTTTTCAATGATCAACAGATCACGGCAATTGGTTACAAGAAATCACTCTCGGGTTAGTGACGGATCCATTCGGATCTGCGAACTTCAGGCTCCACAGGTGTAGGTCCTACAGCACTTTGTAGATCCAACCGCTGCTCTCTCTTAACAAGTTGAGCAGCCTCCTGTGTTTCTCGAATTTCTTCGAGCTTTACTTCTACTCCCACTGTTCTTCTTGGAAAGAAACTTTCTATCTAGAAAAACAGAGTTCCGAACAACAAAACTTTGTTTTCGGATTGGTTGCAAAAGTAATAAGCCTCGGTTTCCCTAGGACAACCAGCGAAGCAGCACTTATCAGATTTGGGTTCAAGGTTGTCTGTTGACAACTGCTTTACATAAACCTTGCATTCCCAATTAATCAGTGAAAACATACTTGGAAAACTCCCAGTCCACATCCAATGTGGTGTCTTTCAACTGATTCTGATAGAAACCTATTTGGCGTAAATACAGACATTTCTAGAGCGTATTACTAAAAGGATAATGGAAGATTCGTGTGACTCATCATTAATCGGAGCAAATCCAATAAGGTCCGATTCATTCTCTCGGAAACACCATTCAGGTTTTCCAGGAGAGATGAGCTGTGAGACGACTTCACACTCACTTAGATGATCACTCAATTCTTGACTCAAGTATTCTCCTCCGCGATCTAATCGAGGATCTTTAATACTTCTGTCATATCGGTTCTATACTTCATTCTGGAACTCCTTTGACCATTTCAAAGGATTTCGACTCGTGTCTCGTCAAATGAACACAGCCATACTTACTGAAGTCATCAATAAAGGTAATGAAGCACTGAAGATTTCCTCTGGCACTAATGCTGATCGGGCCACATACATCAGTATGAGAAAGGCCCAATAAGCCTCTGGCCCTTTTCTTTAGCTCTACTAAAGAAGCCTTAGCCATTTGGCCCAGTAAGCAGAATTCAAATTTCATATGATTTATAATCAAATGAGCCCAAAAGCCCATAACTATGGAACTTCTGAATCCGCACCACTCTATGTGGTTGAAATGACTATGCTAAGGAAATATCGAGTCTGAGTCATCAGACTTAAACCGTTTGGCATTTATGTTATATACAGGCGTACATTGGTTTAAGATATAAAACCCATTTTGCAAAAAGGGGTGCTACCATAGAATATTTCATCAAGATCAAAAGAGAAAAACTTGTCTTTTATCAAAATGAAAAACATTCAAATTCTTACAAGAAAATGAAAGACATCTCTGCTTAAAGCATGTACATAGTAGCAATTACTTAATTCCAAAACCAAGCTTGAAAGGCTCCTACAAGTGGAGAATCCCTACGGCTAAGGCAGCAACCATTGCTCCCTTCAAGACTCGCAGTTCCACTTGTCCTTTCTTCAACGTTCTACTGTTGCTTAGGCCCTTCATATTTCAAAAATATCAGTACCATAGCTGGTATCCAATACCTACGTAGAACTTGAAGTGATAACACAATACCTGAAGAAGAAGTTCTGTACATCTCCTTCATATCTTGTGAATCTTCCAAGAGTTTAATGCAATCTCTCTTCCAATGCCCAAACTCTTCACAGTAGCAGCATTTACCAACATCAGATGGGCCGGACTTGGGCTTATCAGAAAACATGGGCTTGTCCTGATTCCAAATCTGGACGGCCTTGCCTCTACCCTTGTCTATACAAGATTTCTCAAACCTTTTACCCTTTATGATGTTTTGCTCAGCTGTCTTGAGCATGCCATGCAGCTCAGTCAACGTCTTCGTCAAGCCATTCTTGATATAGCTTTTGATAAACTTATCATAACTTGACGGCAGTGACTGCAGGATGATTTCAGTAGCCAGCTCTAGGCTAACAGGACAATCCAGTTTCCCCAGGTTATCAATGTAACCCATCATTTTAATGACATGAGGACTCACTGGAGCATCCTTTGGTAGCTTGCACCCAATGAGAGACTTAACCATCTGGTATCTCTCAATTCGTGCATGTTCCTGAAACATCAGTTTCAGGCTGGTGATCATCTCTATTGGCGATTCCACGTTCTCGTATTGACTCTTCAAGTCCGAGTTCATGGTAGCCAACATCAGACCACACACATCTACCACATCAATATAATGCTTATTCCAAGCATCATATACTGCATGCGAGGCGTTGGTCCCAAGCTCCTCGGGGAGAGGTTTCTCAAGAACATAGTCCTTACTCTCCTGCTTGAGAACAATTCTCAAATTCCGATACCAATCCAGGAAGTTGGATCCATTTAACTTGTCCTTCTCAAGGACGGATCGCAACGAGAAAGTAGTTTTAGACATAGGCTGAAATCTAAGAAAAGAAAAGATTTAGTTATGAAGTTCAGGAAATAAGAAATCTTATCTAATAAGAAAACTCCCATTATATTCAAACAATGTTTCCTCTATGAATATAATGATCCAAGACCCATACTTCACCAAAATCTGAGTGGACGCCATCACCCAAAGTTTAGTTATCTAGGTAAGCAAATCTTTGCTAATTGTACCCAGTACAACTCTTGGTCGCAGATAAGACAATCCATGTCTCATCCACTCTGATGTCTCTGGGCCCAGAACTTCTGATAGCCCAGTCAAGTAAATCAATCTCTTCAGTCTTGTGATCATTGACAGTCGCACTGCAAGTCTATCAATGATCACCTGCCTTACTCATGTAATTGTGGATGCCAAGGACTCCAAGACTATCCAACAACGAAACGAGTCTTGACAGTAGACAAGATTGGGCAAGACATCAAGGTCACTTGATATTTAGTTGAGGAAACGGAACTCTAAAAAGTTAGTAAATCAATCTCTTAGGTCATGTAATTGTTGATGTCAAGCACTGCAAGTCCATCAACACGATTACATGCCTTACTCATGTAATTGTGGACACCAAGCTCTTGGCAAGACTATCACAGCAACGAAATGAGTCTTGACAATTGACCATATTGAAAACTAAGCTTTGATCTAATACACATCCAATGTGTATCCTAATGGATTTAGAACATTTTAACATCTAATTTTAATTGAGTTTTAATTGTTCTAATAGACCAGGTTTAAGTCGAGTTTGGTTTTGAAAATTCAAGGTTCAATAACCAGAATTGCGAGCACTGTGTCGATCGACACAGATCATGTCTGTCGATTGACACCACCAAACAAACCGGACTTCAATAACCAGTTAATCACCGGTCAATCCAATTGAACCGAAACAAACCGGTCAAACCGGTTTAACCAAATGCGATAACCGATCCAATCCAATTGAACCGGCTTTGATAGTCACCGGTCAGCATTGATCGATGCTACATTAGCATCGATCGTTACCAACCAAATCAAAACAATCGCAAACAACCGGTCTAACCAGGTCAACCAATCGCAATGACCAATTCAATCCAATTGAACCAGTCGTGTCGCTTTGTGTCGATCGATACAACACTTTGTGTCGATCGACACAATGCGATTTTCGGTTTGTGTCGATCGATGCAACACTTTACAACGATCGACACGATGCGATTTTTCTGTTTGTGTCGATCGTTGCATGCCGAAAGCAACGATCGACGCTGAGCGATAACTCAGAGTGCGATTCAACTAGAATCCTTAGGCTCTGATACCACTGATGGAATTTCTAGGCGGTTTCTAATCCAATTAGGCAACCCTAAGTCTCAATTCCATAGCCTAGGATCTAGGATTCATGCTTAGAGTTGAATCTACATCTGATCTTGTGTTTACCTGGAACTTTGCAGCGGAATATGGTCAGATAAAAGAAATCTCTAGCGCCTCAGATGCTGCGCCTCTACTGCAGTCCACACGCACACAAGCTGGAATCCGTCGGGATGCTAGTGCCGGGAATCGGATCTCCTGGGAATCCCTTGTGTTTTAGAGGTGGCTGCGTTTTCTGTCAAGAAAAAGTCTCAACAACGGCTAGGGTTCCAGGTCGTCCATATAAGCCTTTATATAGACCTGGAATGACTAAAACCGATCATTGGATAAATCCAATTCGTTTAAGTCATCAAACCGAAACATCAGGTTCGAAACCCGATCTGTGTCGATCGACACACCCAATGGTGTCGATCGACACACCTCTTAAAACTCGAATTCAATGTGCATCCAATACACATTGGCCAGACCATATGCCAATGATCAATCACATACAAAGTGTATCCAGCTTGTTTAGGTGTGTGACCCTGTAGGTTCACATAATACTAGCAATGAGTTACAACTCATAAGTCATAAGCGGCTTCTAGCAAAACATTATGATCACCTAGTATTACATGAATTGTCCGATCTTGACAATACAACTATCTATCAGAGTTAGTACAATATGATTTCAGGACATAATCCCAACAAAACCGACGAGCACACTACCCTAGGGATGACAGTTTTCGCCTCCGTTTCTTCCTTAAATTTCCTTTTCCCTCCCTTTGATGAAGTCGCTCGAGAACGAGAATCAGGAACGGCCACACTAGCTTCCGGGCGACTTCCCGAGTCAGTCATCCGAACGCCACCTCTCTGACGACCGGGTCCATCGCTATCGCTAGGGTTCTGCTCCCCCACAACGGCAAGTTTGGCAGTCAAGGAAATCCATCGCGACGGGACCACCGCGAAATCGACGAGGTTTTCGCCCAGCCCGAGACATCAAAAATTCTTCGTCACCCTCGATTGCCTAGATTCAACAGGACTATCTCCCGACGACTCGGAAAAAACAGAATCGCTGCTACCCATAAAAGAATACTCACTAGAATCTACCTGCATAATAACGAATCCAAAGACGGAGCAACAAGAGCACAATAACCAGAAGAAAACAATTACCTGGTGAAAGACGACGAAATTTGAAAAGATGAAGCCTCGTAGAAAGAAAGGAACGGTTTTACAAACACGCAAAATCGCACCACGAGTAATTCGCGACCCTTCGCTTTCTCAAGAACCGCAGAAGAAGTCAACAATTAAGAATATCAGTAATTGATGAGAAACGAGTCAACAAAATTTTCGCTTGACTTAAGCACCCAAAGAAATTCGACGACCTCGACTAAACACCTCAGCTCGACGAACTGGGGGGGGGGGGGGGGGACTAACTGTTGGATATGGGTTTAGCACCCATCCAAAGCTCATTGGAAATCTTGTTAAATCAACAAAACCATTTCAGCCCAAGAAGACAAGCCCGCTAAGGAGTCAATGGCCCAAAGAGAAGTCAGCATCCAAGCGCTATAAATGGGACCCTTCACTATTCATTTTAGAGACATTGTAACTTGCGAGAGTGCCGAGCTACTTCTATAAAGCTCCGACCTCAATCAATATTTAGGGGGCACGTCATTTGATGGATTCCCACCTCGTACCATCCTATTCATAGCTTGGCTTCGGCCTTAAGATCAATAAAAAATAGTTTCGACCTCACTTTAAGTTTATATCTCACCTCTAAGTTCGGACATCTCAGATCGTAGTCCGGCTTTTATTACTAGATCGAATTTCCGTAACAACAAACGTGTGCGGAGATCATGTTCGTAGAAGGAGACCTATCTCGACGCCATCACCGGAGCCATCGCAACCCCACCGCATCTCCAGCCACCAATCTTAACTCTCATGAGCCATGAGACGTCGGAGACAAAGTCAGCATCACTGGAGATTGAGATCCACTAAAACAAGGCTGGTCCGTGTGATCTATAGATGTTCCTTGTGGCATAAGTAATCTTCTCTATCATAAACCATAGAACCTATCATATCCACCATTGATCTGCTATGGCTGCTCTAACTTATCTCCGCTCCAGACCCTCTTCTTTCTTGGTGTTCTTGTAGCCTTCAGCCAACGTCGCTCGCCAAAGCATGTGCCATCGTTCATCCTTCGTCTCGCCTCTCATGTTCGTGATTGTATGCAACATATATTGATCACTCTTTGGACCAATGTTTTTTTCTTGTACCGGCGTTGGTTATCTCTAAACCAAACCAAACCAAGGTGATGATCATTCCTAGATTCATCCTCTTATCATAATCAAATTATTTCAAAGTGTTCGCTAAATCTTGTTAGTAAGCATGCCCCTTAGATATATTGTATATATATATATATATACGATAAATATAGTAATATATATATACACACATATTTATAAGTGATGAGTTCGGTTATTGTATGATATAGCTGATTCGTCTCAACATGGTGATTGGATCTAAAAGGAATGTCAAACCCGAGATCTTTCGTGTATGTCGCAAGTCAATGCCCTCAGGATTGTCGTTCTTAAACTTTCATCGCCTGATCGTTTCAGATGTTATAGGCTAAGGCGAGGGCTATTCCGCAACCTTCGTACTTGATCTATAAACCTTCCAATATAGTTATTTTGTACTAAATGTGATCCGTTTGTTTGCTACGTCAATATAGATTGTATGATAAATTGGAGATATGATTATAGATGATTCAACCTATTACTTGCGTTGCCGCTTAATTGTTAATTGCTTGTTATATATATATATACAAAGAGAGAGATATATGTGGAGTGGTGTGAGGACTATGCGGGGTACATGATTGAGTTCTTTACTAGGTCCGCTTGTGTGCGGGGGCACGGGCAGGTCTGAATCGATATACTGCTTCGTGCCCGGTTGAGATCGATAAAGCATCCCAGGGGCGGTGCGGTGGGACACAACTTCCATCAAAAAGATAGGGACATTGTTTGTTGCTTGGGGTCTTTAGGTGCCGTGTTTGTTCATGTTTAGACCAGGCTACTATATTTGGAGACTAGGACCAAGTCTGTGGACTCCTTTGTTGCTCACTCCTCCTTCTTTTCCCCTTTTCAGGTAAGACTGCTGAGTAGATGAACGCCTAGCTGGATCGGGTGCTTTGGGGTTTTATCGCGTTTTCCGCATTTTCATTATTAGATGTTGCATTATATTTAATTACGTTTATGGGACATTTTGTATTAGTCGTTTATGTTGGTTATTAGAGTTTATTGGAGAGATTTAAGTCGTACGTTAGGGTTCGTGACATGATGTCTCGAGAGTTGAGGAGACGGGTGTTACAGAAAAGTTCAGACTAGAATACATGAAGATTTGAGTTGTCAAACAAGGCCACTGAATTTTTGCAGAAACATTCTAAGCGTATGGAACCATTTTTGGCCTAAGGAAAATGCATTTTAAGCTTGAAAGAAATATGGACATTTTTCTTGAAGAAATAGACAGATTTTTATAAAGTAGTGTGTGTTCAAGTCGTTGTTCTCTGTGTACAACATGCTTATATTCTTGAGGTAGGAAAACTGCTTTGAGCTGCTCCCAAGAAATCTGATGAATCAGATATTGGTTTTAACTTAGTTGTACATTCAAGCAAGTGGAGGTAATTGAAGATGAGATATGTGTGTTTGATGATCGATGATTGGAGTTTGGATGCAAGGGGAGTAAAATATTGGATTATTCTTCTAATGCATAAGTTGAGTATCAACTCAGATAAAAAGGAGGAGAACGGAGATGTTAGATATTATGAGAAAGAATGAAATCTGATTGTGTATGATTGAGGGGGAGTTTAAAGACACCAAAAGATCTTCAGAATATGAAAGATGATGGTATAGGTTTAGTTTTCTACATCTCAGCAAACAAAGGAGAGATTGTTTGTGTAGTGTTTAATTGAGTGAAGAATCTGAGAGATCAACTTAAGATGGCGACAAAATGAGGAACATATGTTTTGATATTGGTGGTCTGCTTGAACTCTACAACTCAGTCATCAAAAGGGAGGTTATAGGTGTATGTGCTGACTGAGTTGACAATTATTGGAATAGAACATGACAAAATTATTGGAACAGAGCGTGACACAATTACTGGAACATGACATGATGCCTCTCCTATGGCGGATTAGACAAAGTGCGGAGATGGAGCTAATTCAGATTGTGTGTGATACAAAGGCTGAGACTTATTGGTGTGGCAGTTTTGACAAGCAGAACTGAAACAAAGGTTGAAGCTGTTTTTGAAGCAGTTCTTGAGATAGTTTGTGCTACAACATAAGGTAGCTCAAAACATAAATAAATGATTATTTCCTTGTTGGTGGGGTTTCCTTTGTTTTAGAAAACATGACCACATGAGTTTAGAAACCCAAAAGGATAAAAAATCAGGTGCGATTATGGATACTTAGGGTTTTGACCCTTGTCTATATAAACCAAGAGATGGTCACTTGTATGGTTGTACGTCTAGGGTTTTTATGGAGAGATGCACACAGGTGTGTGTATGGCGTCGCCCCACCTTGTAGCTGAATAGATCTACTAGTGGTTTCAACTAGGCCTGAGATTTTTAACCGAACCGACGGTTAGGTTACTTTGTTAAGTTTGGAAAAGTTCGGTTATCGGTTTGGTTCGCTTCGACGAACCGATCGGGTAACCAATTTTTAGTAAACCGATTTTAACCAAAATGAACAAAATTTAACCAAAATACACTAAAATTTCTGAACTGGACCGAATTATCTGAATTAACCGAAAATATTCGAGTTTAAATGATTTTTTTAAAAAAGTCGGTTAATTTCGGTTTATAACTTGATGATTAACCGAGAACCGAACCGGACCAAATTGTAATTTTGGAAATTTTATGAAAAACAAACTAACCGAAGAATCGAACTACCCGAACCGAACCCGCCTGAAAAAATGAACTCCCAGCCCTAGTTTCAGCTATGGAGTACAATCACATCGAGTATAGTGTGTATTGATTGTAGTCGACGGTAGACTTTGTAGAGGTATGGTTTCATAGTTTCTTCATCTAGAAACTAATTTTATGCATTGTAGTGTTGGACACCATATGCATTGTATGTGCAATCTTGTTTCTATTGGATATGGATTAGGTCTTGGGGATGTAGGGAAAACGAACCTCGATGAAATTACTCTATGTTTTTTACTTTATGCTCATACATACATAAACACATAGACATAGCCACAAATACACACTTTCACACTTCTACACCGCTAAAAGAACACCACAATGGAAACTCCGTTCTGATAAATTATTATTCCCTCCAACCGCTGCCAACCTCCAATTCCATACTCAATCGCGGAAAAGGCTGTCCTCTATAATTCACATAGCTTATAAATCTTACTGAAAATCACCAACATGAGGAAGCTTTATCACTAACACCACCCAATCTATTGATGAGGCCTAATACTCCTACTCTTATGATCAAAGAACAAATAAAGTTGATGAAGATATGGGATTTCAGACAACATAAAAGAAATAAGAAAATCCGAGGATAAACATAATAGAGATTGTGAAAAAAAACATAAGATAACATATCCTACATAACACACCAAAACAAAAGAAGATATGTAGCATAATTTGGATGAAACCGGAATATAAATCGCCAAAACAGCAAAATTTTACTCCTAAAAACCAAAAACGTATCTCAATCTCCGTGAAAGATAGTAAAAGGGTAGAAAGTAATCAACTGGACTTTGGCTAGAAAGAACAAAAAACAAAGGAACAATTTGAGAGAAAATTCTCAATAAATTTTGTTGATCAACCCATTTTTGTCCAATGAATACAATCTGCTCATGGAAAAACTTCATATGGATTTAATGTACTTTTGCTTCCACAAATGGCCAAAGAGAGAGAGAGAAAGAGCCCCATTTATTTACAATGGCGACCTCTCTCTGCTTCTCCCTTACCCTCTTTTCAGAATATGATATATTAGAAAAATCATTTGTCGCTAATGTTTATCAGAAATATGTGAAATCACCATAACGACAACATTTTGATTTTCTTTCTAAGTTTTCTTTAGAGAAATTGAGAAAACTAACACCATATCATTAGGAACCTAATTAAGAATCTAAAAAGATAAGTTTTGCTTCTAACAAAAATGATTTTCCTCCCCCCGACCAAACTTTTTAAAATTATGACACATCTACTTTTAAACTCTGCATTTTCAAACTAGTGAGATCATACCAGTTTCACCTTTCAATTTCAGTTTTAGAGTTATCACTTGTCTATGTTTGAACTTGTAGTTTGTATTTACAGTCAACTACGTTGATATGTATCTAGGGATGTTAATATGGGTAAACCCACCCCATTTAGACCCAACCCATTTAGACCCTAACCCATTTAAACCTCAAACCCTTTAAGACCCATTTACTTTAAAGGTCTAATAGGGTTACCCATTTAGACCTATTTAGTTTTACACTTATCCATTTAAATCCAATTAGACCCATTTAAATTAGATATAAATTTTTTATTATTTTAATATAGGCATTAAGTCATTAACAACTAAAATCTGATTTTTTTTTTGTTTAATTAATTATATTTTAACATTAAATAATTGATTTTCCCGCCAAAAGGCGGAATTGATTTTTCCCGCCAAAAACGCGGAATTGCGTTTTCCTGCCAAAAACGAGGAATTGCGTTTTTCCGCCAAAAACACGGAATTGATTTTTCCCGCCAAAAACGCGGAATTGAGATTTTCCGCCAAAAACGCGGAATTGCGTTTTCCCGCCAAAAACGAAGAATTGCGTTTTCCCGCCAAAAACGCGGAATTGCGTTTTCCCGCCAAAAACGCGCAATTGCGTTTTCCCGCCAAAAACGCGCAATTGCGTTTTCCCGCCAAAAACGCGGAATTGAGTTTTCCCGCCAAAAACGCGAAATTGTGTTTTCCCGCCAAAAACGCGAAATTCTGCGTTTTCCCGCCAAAAACGCAATTCCGCGTTTTCCCGCCAAAAACGGGATTCCGCATTTTTCCGCCAAATCGCGATTCCACGTTTTCTCTCAAATTTTCGTCGTAAAGAGATTCTGCGTTTTCTTGTCGAAAACTAGGGTTGGGCATTTTATTTGAACCCGAACCCGAATCCGACCCGATTTATAAAAATACCCGAACGGGTTCTCTAGTCCTAAACCCGAAAACCCGAAAATTCGATCCGAACCCGAACGGGTACCTTAACAGTTTGGGTACCCGAACGTCCAGGCCTATCAAAAACGCTATTCAGCGTTTTTCCGTAAAAACGCAATTCTATTTTTTTCTTTCAAAAACGTAATTCTGTGTTTTTCCGTCAAAAATGTAATTTCGCATTCCGTAAAAAACGTGATTCCGCTTTTTTCGTCAAAATTATGATTTTTCCACAAAGTGAAATTAACCTTTTTCTAATTATTTGTTTTTTAGTTAAGCTAATAAAATTTTTTTCTATTTTAAATAATTTAAAAATTAATTTTTGATAATGTTACAAAATATAAATGGGTTAATAGGGTCCCCATTTATTTAATATGAAAACTCTATTAGTAAACCCACCAAAAAATATATGATAAATGGGTTTAAATGGGCATTTATTTTAACACATACCCATTAAAACCCCATTTATCAAAAGCCCATATTAATATCCCTATATGTATCTAACATTTTAAAATAGTTATATATATTTTGTCTATAATAAATATGGTTGTAGTTAACAATAACGTTAATATATAGTCAACTACAACCACATTGTAGGTGCAATAAATAAACAAACACCATATGCATTGTATGTGCAATCTTGTTTCTAGTGGATATGGATTAATTTCCATAATTTTTCTAGGTTTCATGGTCATTTACCTCAGTTCCAAATTAAAAAAAAATATATTAAAAGAAATTCAAGTTAAAAACAAGGTATTTGAGATTTTCCCTTCAGAAATATGAGTATTTGAGATGATCACCCGACTAATATACGATGATGAGATATAAATACGACAATTTTTTTAGCCGGCTACCATTTATATAAAGTGGACCCCAAATGGGCCGATTACAACACAGTAAAGCGACAATTAGAAAGATATGAAATTAGACGGATATGTGTGGCCCAAACATGGCTCAATCAATTCGAGAGTAACCACGCGAAATGGCCACATGCTCTTGACTCACGGACACGCATCAGAAGCACCTGCAGTCCGGCATGCAAAGCGGCGACGCAAAATTCGTGGTTAGCCAGCGGCGTTGGACAATCTTGTAATCGCCATAATTTACTCCGGCGACCTAGATCTGTGGATAAGATATGTCGGAGAAGTATTGCGAGAAATCGAATCGGAAAATCACGCTTTAGAACCACCGCAAGCTTGAGGGATGCAAGAACTTCAATTGGCCCAATCTATTGGCCATTAAATGTGTTCCGACAAGTCCGGCTCCATCAAAAGCATGTCGTGAAACATGGATATGAGACTCCACGACCAGAGACCTATATCCCAACCAACAAAAGTTCGGCAGACGCGGGAGCCTTCTTTTCCGACACGAGAGAAGAGCAGCAGAAATAGATCGATTTTCGGTGGGCTTAGAATCCGGAGGTACTAGAAACCGATGCCGATAAGAACTGAAAACAAAAGGCGAACAAAACCCCATCAATATTACAAAGGAAAACAGAGGATATTTGGTCGCAGTTTATTAGGCGGATCGAGTCCGCAGCGATCAAAAAAATATAAACAGCCGGACTTCGGCGTGGCTGAGGAAACCCATGGTCGGTAGGCAGAGAAATTGAAAAATTTAATCGGCCACTGTTTAGAAAGAAGGTAGAGAGAGTCTAGGAGGAAAAAAAAAATATCACCCAGCTTTCAATTTTGCTTCCATTACAACAACTTTTAATACTAGCCCAGCGCGCGTTAGTATTAAATAGACGAAACCAATAATCAGAAAATTGGATCACAACGAAATGAAGCAAAAATAATTAATGATGATTTTGGTCGTCTCTGTCTCTCTCCTTTGGATCATTCTCACAGAATATGCCCTTTTCCTCGTCAAACTCTTCTTCCTCGATTCGAATTTGGTTTCTTTTTCTTTCCGTAAGATGATTGATCGATCCGTATGATCAATCAATCAAGTTTCCTCCTAACTTGGGTTTTCATGATTTTTCAAGAAATCGAATTGACTTTTTCGCTAAAAAAATGAACGCCGTCGGTAGGATCGGGAGCTACATCTACCGAGGCGTAGGCACGGTTTCGGGTCCGTTCCATCCATTCGGTGGCGCTATCGACATTATCGTCGTCCAGCAACCAGACGGTACATTCAAATCGTCTCCTTGGTACGTCCGATTCGGGAAATTTCAAGGGGTTTTGAAGAACAGAAAGAATTTGATCAAGATCGAGGTCAATGGTGTTGATTCAGGTTTCAATATGTATTTGGCTCATACAGGCCAAGCTTATTTCCTCAGAGAAGTTGAAGATGTGATTGGAGAAGCTGAGAGTGGTCAAGTTTACACTTTGTCTTCTGGCGATGAAGCCGAGACAACGAGGACCAAGAGTAGTGTTGATGTTGATAAGACTAAGATACCGTTAAAGTCAAAGAGCTGTAACTATGATTCTTCTACTCCTCGTGCTGCTAATGGGAAGATTCTTGGGAAGCCTGGGGTTCTAGAGTTTGTGTTTGGAGGTAGATCGAGCAAGCTAGAAGATGGTGTCAGCTCCATGGAGCGAGCTGAGTTTGCTGCTGATCTATTGGATGTTAAGTGGTCTACCAATATCGATACACGTAAATGCATTAAAGGTAAAGGTTCAGAACCTTTTGATGCTAGTGAGACTTGTTTTGTGGATGGAACAAACAAGGGAGGCTCGGATACTTTAGATTCGATATTGGAGACTCCTCTTGTTGCGTCTCCTACACTGCAGTATCTCGATGAGAAAGAGCAGGATTTTCTTGAAAGCAACAATGTGGAAGATTATTGTGAAGAGAATGCAATTCTTGTTGAAAATGGTACTGGGTTGCCGCTACCACAGGTTAGTCGTTTATTAAATCTTATTTTCTCGGCAATGGTAGACTAATAGCTTTAGAAGTCAACTAAGAAGCTTATCAAATAGATGACACTGATGTCTTGCCTAATTGTATCTTCACTAGGATTATGTTACGGGATGCGATTTGGATTCTAAGCAAGAAATGTTAAGTGTTTCTGAATCTGTAGAAAATGTAACATTGGGTTTAAGGAGCAGTGGCACTTCTCAAGATGAGAGTAAAATCACAATGGAAGATAATTTTGAAAAGTCTCAGTCAACAAGTGGAGAAAGCGTCCTGCAACCAGAGATGGAAGAGGAACAATTTTTCTTTAGCGATCTTGACGATTGTAAACCTGCTGAGAGTAGTTCTGGAGGGTCAAGTATTCCTAATACAGTAAAAGTTGATGGGAAACAGATTTGTGATGAAGATGAAAGTAATCCCGAAAACAGTGTGGATGACTTAAAGGTATCGTCAGAGCCAATAGATATAGAGCAGAGAAAGGATATATCTGGAGAAGAGATTGAGCGATTGGTAGAATCATTACCGATTATGCGTCTTCAGAACAACGATGAAATGGATGCCAGTCCTTGTCAGCCTATGAGCCAGTCATTTGAGCCAAGTTCCAGTACTTCGAAGTGGGATTTGAGAGAAGATGAGTCAAGCTCGAGGGGTTTAAATGCAGAAAACGTTACTGAGGGTAGCCCAAACATAAAGGCATTCAAACATGTTATAGCTAATCCCGAAGTGGGTAAGGAAATATAACTTATTTACTTTTATATTTTTCACTCCCTATAGATGATGAGGGATTCTATAGTCTAAATTTTATATCTTCATTCTTAGTCGAGCTCTCTCTCTGCAAGCACTTATTACGTGAAGGAATGGGAGCAGAAGCGGCTTCTCAGGCCTTCAATTCAGAAAAACTGGATATGGAAATGTTTGCTTCTTTGGGACCATCAGTGTTGGAGAATGATATGCTTATAGTGAAGGTTGGTGGCTGCTATTTTCCATGGGATGCAGCAGCTCCTATTATCTTAGGAGTGGTTTCATTTGGGACTGCCCAAGTATTTGAGCCCAAGGGCATGATATCTGTTGACCGGAATGAGAAGCCTGGTGATGTATCAGCTCCGGGCAGTGGAAGCTGGAAGCTTTGGCCTTTCTCTCTGAGAAGATCAAGGAGCGATAGCGAAGCTTCTTCTAAGGACGTTGCTGAACCTGAGGAGAAACAAGAGATGTCGTCGCCAAGACCAGTGAAAAAGACGGTCAGGGCACTAACTCCAACTTCTGAACAATTGGCTTCGCTAGATTTGAAAGAAGGAATGAATACCGTGAATTTTACGTTCTCCACCAATATTGTGGGTACACAACAGGTTATTTTATCCTCTTGCTAAGATATGTTTGTCATATAACTGTCGAGAGTTCACAAACTCACTAATTCAACAGGTAGATGCGAGGATTTACTTATGGAAGTGGAATGCTCGTATAGTTGTTTCAGATGTAGATGGTACCATCACAAGGTAGATCAACTTTGGTTTTCTATTATGTTTTTAGCCAAATCCTGAACCTGTTTCTGTTTTTGATTTTCTTTATGTTTTGTCACAGATCGGATGTCTTAGGCCAGTTCATGCCCTTGGTTGGAATAGACTGGTCGCAAACTGGTGTTACACATTTGTTTTCGGCTGTTAAGGTCTGTTATATGTGCTTCTTATCTTTATATATGGAAGCAACGGGAAAGAGCAATGGTTTATTTATTTTCATATCTACAGGAAAACGGATATCAGTTGATCTTTTTAAGTGCACGTGCGATTTCTCAGGCCTCAGTCACAAGACAATTTCTAGTTAATCTGAAGCAGGTAAGGCGTTCCAAATTTTGATAAATTATAGGACGTAGGAGCTGCTGCATCCGGATGAGCCTCTTAATCTTAGTTAGCAAATGCCAGGACGGGAAAGCATTGCCGGATGGGCCTGTTGTTATTTCTCCCGATGGCCTCTTTCCATCGCTGTTTCGGGAAGGTAACATTGTTTCCTCTGCAAAATATATCAAAACAATGACCTCTCATGATTTGTTTCTTTCTCTGCAGTAATTAGAAGAGCACCTCATGAATTCAAGATTTCTTGCTTGGAGGTTAGCTGGTTTATGCGGTTTCTCTATCTCATGAAGTTAGTTCTCTCTAAACAGATCTCGGGGAACTATAGGAACTCTGTTTTTTCTTCTTCCCAAATTTGTACAGGAGATACGAGCTTTGTTTCCTCCCGAACACAACCCATTCTATGCTGGTTTTGGAAACAGAGACACGGATGAGATAAGCTACCTTAAAGTCGGAATCCCGCGGGGAAAGATCTTCACTATTAACCCAAAGGTAATCAGTCTTAAAATGGGAAATGAATTAGCAACATTCTGTGGAACAAACTACGTCTAGAGATCCCTATTGCTTCTTTGCGCCGAACGTAACCATATGACTTATAGACTATGATGATGCACGGGTACTTCTATATATGACATATATTTTTATATATGTTTATTAACGTGTATCCCGCCGTACCCGTGTCTGTTAAATTTATATTTTACCGTTTTCCATCCCCGTTTCTTGTACTCGTACCCGTTTTTTGTACTCGTACCCGTATCGGTGCTACTTAGCTTATAGATTGGGTCCTTTACGTTAGGAAATACTGAAAATGTATTATTTTCTTTACAAAATGCAAACCCCAATTTCGCGTTTGAAAGAAACTCGACCTTACTTGTGAGAATTGCAGGGAGAAGTAGCTGTGAATCGTAGGGTGGATACAAGATCATACACAAATCTTCATGCTCTTGTCAATGGAATGTTCCCAGCTACAACAACCTCTTCAGAACTGGTATCTGATCATATATATTTCTAATTTTAGTTTGTAATTTTCTCCATGTTATTTTTGATGAAACATTTTAAAACAGGAGGACTTTAACACATGGAATTTCTGGAAACTCCCTCCATCGTTTATGTGATGGTGATGATGATGATTGTGTTAAAGAAAACTTAGATTAGATGATAGAGATGACAAATGGTGCCCAGTGTAGGGCTAGCATTATTCTAAAAAGTTCATCTAAATTTTTTGTTATTTTTCGAGTCCTTTTGTGTTTGTTTTCTTTGTCACACTCGGTTCATATCACAGATTTACAGTGTACGCACAGTTATACTTGTATATATATATATTTAAAATGTTGAACAGTGTTCTTGGAAACATGTTGCAATTTGAAATAACAAATTGAGAAAAATATCCATTAAATTCAATCCGATCTAATATCCATTTCGATCTAATAAAAAAAAAAGTTGCCAACTTTTCATTAATAAAAAGCACAAGATAACTTGGGCAAAAGAGTTACAACACGGGATGTAGATAAAGATCCAAACAGAGTAAAAGAAAAAGCAGAGAGGCTTGATAGGCAGCGTTTAAAGAGGAGACTGAGATGAGACTGATGTTACAAGTGGTTTAAGGATCTGTGGCTTGGTTTATGAGTTATTTGGATTACTTGCACCTCAAGTCTGGATGAACTTCAAGAACACCATGAAGATCTTCATAGGAATTCATGCATGTTCTTGAGTTTATGATGAATGTGGTGAAAGAGAGTGATGAGTCTCGTGGTTTAGAGAGGAGAAAAGCTAGAGAGGATTTGTTTGATGGTTTTTTGGTGCAAAGGGAGTGAATGTGGGTGAGAGAGGTGATTAGACATGTGCCATGCAAAGAACAAAATTTGGTTCTTTGAACCATGGAAAGCTAGGTGGTGCCATCTCAGAAGATGGAAGGGACAATTTTCAGATCAGGGTCACTTTTGTTCCCCATGCATTGGATCCAACAAACCTTAAACTTATCAAAACTCCGATCCATTCGTTTGATCCGATATAGCTTAATCTGTGTTTAGTTCACCAAAATCATGTATCCCGTGAGATAAATCCTCAAAGCCTCTTTCTAAAATATTAGATTATTTTAGAAGCATTTAGCAACTTGATTTGCTCCATTCGTACACCCGTAGCTCCCACAATGAATTTTACAAGTTTATGTCGGTTTCTATCCTGATTAACCGTGAAACCTGTTTAACGTTCGTTTTCTCAATTTCTTGTTTTCAAAATCTTTTCATTATTTAAAAATAGAAACATTTGGCTCATCTTAGCTTCCGGCTTGCGTTTTGATAAAAATTATCAAAATGCTCTCAAGTCTTGGAAAATTACAAAACTGTCCCGGTTGACTTTTCTACTGCTCATTGACCCAATTATGTGAAATAGAGCGTTACAATAAGCCAAAGGCTCAATCATGAAAATAAAAGAGACTAGTAAAGAGAATAGAGCTATTGATAAGAAAATATTCAAGTCTTACTATTGATCAAAAAAATCTCCTAAGTGCTTAAAAGAGAAGTAAATTATTGGGTATGGTGGGTTGAAAAGGAAAAATTTCCTTAAAAAAGAAAAGACTAGGATTAGAATTTCTTGGGTTTATAGCATTGAGTTAGGATCATCTTGAGCATTGGGTATATGAAAGTTTACTCTTGTATGCATAGGTTATTCCTTTAATGAAATGATAGCCTTGTTCTTAATAAACCATAAATACTTTGAGATCATCTTCATCTTAGGACCTTATTCCCTTAATAAAATGTATTCACTTGATTTTCGCAATCATGATTCACAATATTATTGAATGTTAAAGAGAAAGATGATAGGAATTCATGTGTAGGTTGAGATTTGAGCTTGATTCATGCAGGGATGGGCATGATTAACTCTTTTAGATTAGAGTGAACTAGATTGTACCTATTAATTTCATGCCTAGACCTTGATTTCATATTTTACTTAATAATTGCATTTGGAAGCTTTGAGCTCTGAGCTTTAAAACCTTTCTTTCATCTTGAGTTGAAATTGTTTGCTTGCGGAGGAGCAAAACAAAGGTTTGGGGGAATTGATTTGTCCATATTTTAGCATGACTTAACATCCTTATTTCCATAGTTTTTTATGTCTTTTACATTCATTCTTAGACATTTTCTTAAGAAATCATTTATTTTAGGATCTAGTGTGTTTTACATAATGTCTTGCATATTTTAGTCTTTTGAGTCTTTCTAGATGCTTTGGAGTGTTCTGGAAGTTTGGAAGAGATTCTTGGACCATGTGATGTGTTTGGGAGCCAAAAGAGATTATTTAATGGAGGAGAAACCGAATTCGAGATGTGCCGACTGAGCCATGCGTACCAATCTCACCCACCATGCCCATGCCGACGGAGCCTTGCGGACCAAACATGTCCGTAATCCAGCGTTCGTCCACATCCAGCCTTTGAACCAAAATATATACCAACCAGGTTATTCCAGGCAATATGGCGCACAATAAACGCACCAACCGAGCAGTACCAACTAGGATAGCCCACAATAAACGCGCCGACCGAGTGGTACCGACCAGGCTATCTGGCTGCCATTTTTGATCCAGATTTCCACCTGAAGAATTGCCGAACAGCCATACCAACCAATGCAGGCTGCAATGTTCATGCCCACCAAGCAACGCCGACCAGAACCACCCAGTTCCACGAGCCCATAAATTAGTTTACCCAATTTAATTGAGTCAAGCTCTAGTTTGGCTTTGTTGACCCGGTTCGAAGCCCCTTCCTATAAATATGTTTTTAGCCTAGTTTATAGGGATATCTCTCTTTTCGTAAGTTTTTCCCACTTTTATATCTATTTTTGTAAACATTTCTATGATTATTTAGACAAGTACTTATATATTTTCTTCTTAATCTCATCTTGTATTGTCTTCTTATTGTGATTTTTATTATTATCTCTATGGGTTTTGATGGAATCATTAAAATTAGTGAGTAATCCTTTTAGATCTAAAGGATGAGGTAGATTAGTGTGGGATTGCGGATGATTTAGGTTCTTAGTACTTAATTAGTGTTAATCATTGTCTATTATGTTAATCTCAATGCTAGATTCTCAAGAAATTGTGGATTTAGAACTTAAGTATTTTATTGCCCGGATTGTGTTTGATGAAATGCTTGCTCTCCAACAAAAATAAAACCTAGACCTAAAAAAAGAAAGTGAAATTTACTCTCTTTTTTTTCATCTGGTGGAATATATATTCAAGAGAAAACAACCACTGATTACAACTTACTACCACAACTAAAGCGGCAAGGAACACACTCCTTCCGCAGTCTAAAACCCACATACGGGCAGCTAAAACCCACAAACGGGCGACAAAACCACAATGAACCTTATCCAACAGTGAAAGCGCTCAAGAGACAAAGGGTGGAAAAGAGAAATAGAAGCGGCAACTACAACTCCTTAAACAAAAAGAAAAGGAAACACCATCAAACGGGGAGACCTACAAACAACGACACACCGCAAAGAACTAAACCCATAAACTACGACTAGAAGACATAACGGAAAACGATACGCGAATCTAACTCCTTCACACCTAATCTTACTCCTACTAAGTCTAAACCGAGATCTATGCGTCCCCACCTGAGGTTAGCCTTACTAGAACCGATAAACGAAACGATTAGCGGACAAGACTCATTATTCAGCTAAACTAAGAGCGGCACAAAGGAGACTAAACGTACGAAGATTCGGCGCATAAAAGGATAAACTAGTCGAAGCCAAACCAAAGTCTAAAACTAAGCCTAAGACCACCCATCCATCCCCCAAGAAACCATACCGCGGATTTAGAACAAAGGGCCACAACTAAAACCCAAATAAGACCTCAAACCACCGGAGGGTAGGTACGGACCCAACCTATAACCGTTGTAGAATGAGCCATTAAACACATAAAAAAAACCAACAAAGCCCAACTAAAATTAAAACCAACTACACCCGAGACCAAACAAACTAAACCAAAACAATACCCTAAACATCCCGACCACCTAAGACCGCGACAATAATGATAGAAAGTATCATACTGATAGGTTCTAAGTTTTCCCTATACTAAACTGCAAGTGAACAGCAATGTCAAAGTAGTATATAGGGTTATCGAATCCACAGGGACACTTGGTCTCAAGAGAATCAAACTGTAGGAATAAATACTAGAAATAAGCAGGTAGTGAATGAAATAGATTGCGGTGCGAGAAAGTAAATCAGTAACAGAGATTAACGGTTGTGAAGCAAGTAATTAAAAGCGTCAAGCCTAGGGTATTCTCAGGAAATCAGACAAGCAGACAGTTCATTCAGCTAGGATCTAATTAAGAACGGTTCTAGAACTCAAAACACAGATGTAGAATTAACCAAATTCCTTTGCGATAATTCTCTAAGTCTAAGTGCAGCAAACCAAACTTTCGTTTGCGAGAACTAACAGATTAAACTAGCAATAAGTCCAAGTTTGATATGTTCACAATTATCCTAAACCAAACTTCCGTTTGCGCAAAGTTTAATTGCCCAATTTAATTAGTTCAGATTCCTAAACCCCACTTCCGTGACGTATTTAGCAACCTAAGATCTAGATTCTAATTGATCAGGTTAGAACTAGCTTTAAGCACAATTAAATTGAAGAACAGGTATAGTTATGAATCCTTAACTGAATTTGAACAAGTCTAGCAAGTCATGAAGTCCTATGTGAGAAACCCTAAACCTAACTATGGATCTACTCAGACATAGATAATGAAAACATAATCATAGAATGAATAAATTGCATAAAAAGAATAAGAGTAAAAGGGGTTCGAAATCTTCTCCAAATACAGATGATGTAACAGGTTCAGATCAGCCCCAAAAAGCTCTAAAATCCTCTGCTCTTAATTATCAAAGTGTATGGTAAAAAGTATCAAGCGTCCCCAATAAAAAACTCTAAAAACTCTATTATATAGGCATAATCTCGGCCAAGGGCTTCTTTGTAAATATCAGGAACTTCTGGATCAAAGTGCAAATTCTTCACTCTTTTAAACCGCCGAGTTTTTGGCCCATCTCGCTGGTGCATCGATCGTTGCTAGAGTGCAACGATCGACACCTTCCTCTGTTTCGGACAGTGAACTCTATCTCTCGGCCAATCACTCCAAAAATCTCCGAAATGCTCCATTATCTCCAATTCAGCTCCAAACCTGATTATACCTGTAAAAGACTCTAAAATAACACAAAAGACACTAAAAACACACTTATATCATGGTCTAAAACTAGTAAAAACCATGATATATCAACTCCCCCATACTTAGCCTTTGCTTGCCCTCAAGCAAAACAGAGAACTAAAACATGGTGAAGAGGTTTGAAAACTCTTCAGAAACTCATTTCATCCTAGAAGCTACAAAACTCAGATTCCCCTTAGTAAACCACTGCAAGAATCAATCACATGATATCAAGACCACAATGTACTTCCCCCACACTTAGCAACTGTCCTAGGTAAACTCCACAATCACATTCAAGCATTCAAATTCTCCCTACTGACTTTTGCAAGTATTTAAGTGCGGTCTCACCTAAGGAGTATCGATCTAAAGGCACATGGATTCTTACCTTATCAGCTCTAGACCACCATACTATCTTTCTCTAGTCCCTTTCTTCTCTTTCCCTTCTTTAACAACTGATTTTTCCCCACTGGGTATCATTTTATTTTTTTTATCAGTGTTCTTCCCGTTATGGGGTGTACTTTGGACACATTCCATGGATCACATGAGAGATAATAGTGTTTGCTACTATTCCCATGACCACTTCGGAGTTACTAACTCATCCTCAGTTTATTATTATTTATTTTTTACTTTACAGAAGGGGAGAAGGGGACTAAATAGGACATGTTTACAGGCTGTGTCAGAACTAACAGGGAATCCGACATAAAGCATACCAAGCCCTTAGGTGAGAAATCTAAGTCAGTATTAAGGTTGAAGTCAGTAAAGGATCCTCTGATACCTGAAGTGATGTGGGTGTTCCCAGTAGGTTGATCTGTGATGGAGTTTTCTAATAGTCATAGATAGATCCTGCAACTTCATCCCAATGGTTACTTAAGTTCCTGCAAGTCTTGTAAATCTTCTCAGAAAATCATAGTTTCTTATTTAAACAGTTTTGACTCAATAAAACAAAATTTTTTTGAAAAACGGACTGACTCTTAAGAAAACAGAAAGATATAAGTCAGTAGCACCTCCCCCACACTTAAGACACACTGTCCCCAGTAGTGTCCAGCGAAGGATCGGTAAAAAGAAAATAAAAATTGAAAAGGTGGAATTATGTATGTCGGGTTACCTCTGTCGCTAAGCATCGACCGTTGCACTAAGTGCATCGACCGTTACTTGGCGATTTTCGTGTATAGTCGATCGTTGCTCAGGACCGCAACGATCGCTGCAATGCGATTCCTTTCGTGCTGTGACGATCGATACAGAACTGCATCGATCGCTGCACTGCGATTTAACCGAGACCTGCAAACATAAACTCACCAGAAACAAAAACAAACGTAAAATCCTAACAAAAACACCAAAAATGAAAAAGAAAAACACCAGTACCTAATGGTGGGTTGCCTCCCACCCAGCGCTTGTTTAAGGTCAATAGCTTGACCGGACGGATGAGATCTTTCAAGTACCAGGAGGTCCTGACAAAGACTTTTTCTGTCTCTGTTCAAGTCTCCTCATCCAAGGTGGTGAGTAGGCTGTAGCGGAATGCTCATGGCCAAGAAAAGATGGAGTGAAATGTGCTCCAGGATCTATAACCATGGTATGATCAGACTGCTCAAAATCTGCGTCCCTTATGGTGAATGTCTGCCCATCTATCAGTGGCCTTCGCAGCTTATCCATCTCATAGTGCAGTGGTTCATCTCCCAGGTGGAGGTCTATTAGACTCTGTCTAACATCAATCACAGCTCCTGCTGTAGCCAAGAATGGTCTCCCAAGCAATAAAGCTTCATCCGGATTACAGTCATATTTCAGCACAAGGAAGTCCGTTGGAACTAAGTAGTTCCCAACTCTAACCGGAATGTCCATAAGAAGTCCTTCAGGAACTCGTATGGACTGATCAGCTAGGATAAGAGAAGTCCTAGTAGGAGTAAAATCCAACATTCCCAGCTTCTCTGCCACAGAGTAAGGCATTATGCTTCCAGCAGCTCCTAAATCACATAGAGAACGTCTAAAACTATCCTCAAAGATAGAACAATCTAGCACAAAGACTCCAGGATCAGGTAACTTCTTCGGGACCTTAGTTAGCAGAACATCACTGATATGCTGAGGAACTATTATCACCCATTCTCTCAGCTCCTCGTCTAAAGGCAACATCTTGTTCAAATATCTCTGAACACATGGATGATAAGGTGGATCATCAGAAGGTGGAATTTCTTCCAAATCTTCACCACTCTCTTCTAGCTTTTTCAGCTCTTCAATCTCTTGTTTAATCACTTCAGACACCTTGGGACATTGCCTAATGGCTTGTGCATAAACATCCTCTTGAGTGATCTCAGATACATCAGGGAATAGGCGGGCTAGTTCTGCATCAATCTCACTTTCATCCCACGGGTCTTCTGTTCGTTCACGACCTGCATCGATCGATGCCAGCTGTGTGTCGATCGTTGCATCACCACAGTTTCTACCCGAGAGTTTTTCACAGAAATCCGAAAATTCTGCCTCAGTCACCAACTCAGCTGTACTTAGCTCAAATTTCTCCCCTAGATAAGATCCATCATTAATGAGTACAGACCAGGCCTTAATATGAGTCTCTGCAACTCCTTTTCCCTTCAGTGAGCTGGACATCTGGTTCACCTGAGTGTCCAATTGCTTCATGTGAGTGCTCAGTGACTCAAACTTCCCATTGAGGTCTTGATAGACAGCGTCCAGCTTCTTATTGTTGTCCACAGAAAGCTTGGTTTGACTCTCCATCAGTTGTTCCATCATAGCCTCCATTTTGCTCTCATGGGCTGTAGGTGCAGGAGGAGTCTGATAGGATGTAGACCCATAGGTTCTCTGATTACCTTGTCCATAGGTCTTTTGAAAACCACCAGTCTGTCCACCATTGGAGAATCTGTTCCCCTGTTGATTACCAAATCTATTACCTTGGAAACCAGAACCTCCTATGAAATTCACATCTTCTTCCTGAGTTTCCTCTTCAGTCTGAATCACCTCTACATCCTGGGCAAAGTGGACAGATTTCTTACTTGTTAGGAGATTGTAGACTGTGTCCAATCTGGATCTTATATTAGCTATATCAGAATTCTCTACGGTTCCACCAGATCTCTTTCTCCTTTCATCCATTGTTTTGCAACTGTTGCTGCCAATCAGATTCTCTATCAACTGCTTAGCCTGTGTAGGAGTCCTGGTGTTGAAATTAGCATTACTGGAATTATCCAGTGCAGTCTGATAAGGAAGATCTATGCCTCTGAAGAAGATACCAATCAGCTGTACTTCTGTGAATCCATGGTGTGGACAGTCACGCTGATACTGCTTAAATCTCATCCAGGCAGTCTTCAAGGGCTCCACAGCTCCTTGGGAAAATGTGAGTATGTCCTGTCTAGACTGATCCGAGCGTGCATCATCATAAAAGTGACGCAGGAACTCACTCTTTAAAGCTGTCCAAGTAGTGTACTGACCAGGTGCCAGTTGTCTCAGCCATGCACTAGCGTCTCCAGCAAGACTGTGCGGAAATAGCTTAAGGAACAGATAGTCCGGGCATACTCCTTCATACTTCATGCCAGTGACTATGTCCTCAAACTTGTCAATGTGATCCATAGGCTGCTCTGTTTGAAGACCATGAAAAGCAATCTGTCTCATCGGCTGGTAGTAGATGGTCTTTACCTCAAAATCATTCCTCTCAAAAGCAGGAAGCACTAGAGCTGCTCGGTTTGCATGAAACTCATCAGGTCTGTTGTAATCAGCTAGTGTTCTCTCATGAACCACCATCTCTCTACCTTGGGCATGTCCTTGACCCTGGTTTTGGTTCAGCTCCTGTTGCTCAGGAGGATCAGGGATAACATTCCCTTCAGCATCAACCCGATGCCCAGCAGCATTGTACGGGTTGTCATCTTGGTCCCTCAGGGTACCTTCAGCATCCGGTATCAAGATCAAACGTTCTCGTACCATTCTCTCTCTCTTTTCTCTCCTGTTAGTCCTTTCTAGACGTCCAAGTTCCTCTAGTCCGAGATTAAGCAAGCTCGAGTTCGGATTACTTCGAGTTTTCTGCGTTGGCATAAACTGTCTGTAATCGTCCAGCAACGATCGATGCTATCAGTGCAACGATCGATTCAATCCTCAGAATCGCCTAGTGACGATCGACGCAAGGTATGCAACGATCGACGCAAGGCGAAATTCGTACCTGCGACAGAAAGAAACCGAGAAAAAGAAAATCAGCAAAATCAAAAAAAATAAAAACGAAAAGAACAAAAACAAAAAGAAAAATTTCTAGCAAAAACCCTAAGTTCGGTCCTATCGAAGACTCAAAGAGTCCCCGGCAACGGTGCCAAAAACTTGATAGGTTCTAAGTTTTCCCTATACTAAACTGCAAGTGAACAGCAATGTCAAAGTAGTATATAGGGTTATCGAATCCACAGGGACACTTGGTCTCAAGAGAATCAAACTGTAGGAATAAATACTAGAAATAAGCAGGTAGTGAATGAAATAGATTGCGGTGCGAGAAAGTAAATCAGTAACAGAGATTAACGGTTGTGAAGCAATTAATTAAAAGCGTCAAGCCTAGGGTATTCTCAGGAAATCAGACAAGCAGACAGTTCATTCAGCTAGGATCTAATTAAGAACGGTTCTAGAACTCAAAACACAGATGTAGAATTAACCAAATTCCTTTGCGATAATTCTCTAAGTCTAAGTGCAGCAAACCAAACTTTCGTTTGCGAGAACTAACAGATTAAACTAGCAATAAGTCCAAGTTTGATATGTTCACAATTATCCTAAACCAAACTTCCGTTTGCGCAAAGTTTAATTGCCCAATTTAATTAGTTCAGATTCCTAAACCCCACTTCCGTGACGTATTTAGCAACCTAAGATCTAGATTCTAATTGATCAGGTTAGAACTAGCTTTAAGCACAATTAAATTGAAGAACAGGTATAGTTATGAATCCTTAACTGAATTTGAACAAGTCTAGCAAGTCATGAAGTCCTATGTGAGAAACCCTAAACCTAACTATGGATCTACTCAGACATAGATAATGAAAACATAATCATAGAATGAATAAATTGCATAAAAAGAATAAGAGTAAAAGGGGTTCGAAATCTTCTCCAAATACAGATGATGTAACAGGTTCAGATCAGCCCCAAAAAGCTCTAAAATCCTCTGCTCTTAATTATCAAAGTGTATGGTAAAAAGTATCAAGCGTCCCCAATAAAAAACTCTAAAAACTCTATTATATAGGCATAATCTCGGCCAAGGGCTTCTTTGTAAATATCAGGAACTTCTGGATCAAAGTGCAAATTCTTCACTCTTTTAAACCGCCGAGTTTTTGGCCCATCTCGCTGGTGCATCGATCGTTGCTAGAGTGCAACGATCGACACCTTCCTCTGTTTCGGACAGTGAACTCTATCTCTCGGCCAATCACTCCAAAAATCTCCGAAATGCTCCATTATCTCCAATTCAGCTCCAAACCTGATTATACCTGTAAAAGACTCTAAAATAACACAAAAGACACTAAAAACACACTTATATCATGGTCTAAAACTAGTAAAAACCATGATATATCACATACCACCGTGAAAATCTCGGAGAAGACGACGCATAACAACACCCGAGGCGAGAGAAAAGAACAAAGACCGGCGGATGGCTACTTGAGTCGACGACTCGCCGGAGAAGACAGCATCGAGAGCTCGAGATGCCGGAGACAACCTCACACAGAGGCGATTCGGAGAAGACTGAGCACACCAGACGACGGCACTACACCCACCACCCGCGATGAAGAAACGCCGGAAAGAACCACTGAAGAGCACGGCGGGTGAGGCGATTACTGGCAGCTAACAACGACGACGAGACGAGCGGTGGACCGGGATGGGGGGACTGAGCTTGGGTTAGCCGGAAAGGTAACTATGGGATCAACTCCGATTCAACTAATCACGCACCTAGACCTCCCTCCCCGGCACTGTCAATCCAAACCGGCCACCGGGGAGCCATCAATCAACCGTAAAAACCTACAAGCGCCGCGCCTCGATAACCGTGTCTGTAAGAGATTTTTTAGGGCGACCTTTTTCAAAAGTGAAATTTACTCTAAATAGTATGAATCTTTAGACTAATTACTAACTTAGTATTCCTAACCCTAAGTTTACTAACTTAGTGTTAAAAAGGTGTAAAATTACATAATTGTCCATTTCAATATACTTACCATTTATAATACTTTTACCTAAAAAATATTTAAAAATAAAAATATAAAACTTTATTTAATATAAAATTCTATTTTAAAAAAAAAAACAAAGAATATTTCCGTTTTTGAAAGAAAATAATATTTCCATTTTTGAAATAATCATATAATTTAATTGCCTTAAATAAATATTTTCGAAAATAGCCATAAAATCAATTAAAAATATTCTAAATATTTAAAAATACTTACATAAATAATTAGTTTATAAATTTTATTAGTTCAAAACACTTACATAAATTATTGCTTATTTCGGTATTTGCATAAATTTGTTATTAATTCAAAACACTTACATAAATAATTAGTTATAAATTTTTGGGATTTTCAAATTGAAATTTTCAAAAATAAATTTGAAAATCTTTAAAAATAAAAATAAAAAACTTTATTTAATATAAAATTCGATTTAAAAAAGGAAACAAAGAATATTTCCTTTTTTGAAAGAAAATAATATTTCCATATTTGAAATATTCATATAAAAAAGTTTCCTTAAATAATTATTTTCAAAAATTGCCATAAAATCAATTAAAAATATTTCCTAAATATTTAAAAATACTTACAAAAACAATTAGTTTATAATTTTTTATTCATTCAAAACACTTACATAAATTATTGCTTATTTCGGTATTTGCATAAATTTATTATTAATTCAAAACATTTACATAAATAATTAGTTATAAATTTTTGGGATTTTCAAATTGAAAATTTTCAAAAATAAATTTTAAAATCTTTAAAAATAAAAATACAAGACTTTATTTAATATAAAATTAGATTTAAAAAAGGAAACAAATAATATGTCCGCTTTTGAAAGAAAATAATATTTCCATTTTTGAAATAATCATATAAGTTAATTTCCTTAAAGAAATATTTTCGAAAATTACCATAAAATCATTTAAATATTTCCAAAATATTTAAAAATATTTACATAAATAATAAGTTTATAAATTATTATGAATTCAAAACACTTACATAAATTATTGCTTATTTTGGTATTTGCATAAATTTATTATTAATTCAAAACACTTACATAAATTATTAGTTATAAAATTTTGGGATTTTTAAATTGAAATTTTTCAAAAATAAAATTTTGAAACTATTAACCTACTTATTTTCTAACGATATTTTATTTTAAAAGTTTCAGAAATCATTTTTGTATAGTCATAAGTTTATTTTAAATTTTAAATTAGTGTTAAACATTAATTAAGGAAATACAATCAAATCTGCAAATAAAAAAAAATTAATTCTAAAATGCCACGTCAGTAAATTTGAAAAATCTGTAAAAACTTAAAATAAATTTGTAACAAGTGAAATAAATCTGTAACACTATAAGACTGGTTTTTTAATTTTTTTAACCATTTTGTCTTTGTAACAAATGCAAAAACTCAGTAACACTGAAAATAAAATCTGTAATATAAATCCGCAAATTATTGAAAAAACTGCAAACTGTTATAAAAATCTTCAACACTAGCCAAAAATCTTCAACTAAAATCCGCAGAAATTTTAAAAATCTGTAACAAACTAAACAAATCTGTAACACTACGTACTACTTTAGTAATAAAAAAGCAACAATAGTCTTTGTTGCAGATTAATATTTAATCTGCAACAAAGAAAAAAACCTGTCACACGTAAATTTAAATCTGCACCCATAAATCTGTAAATTTCCAAACAAATCCGCAACCACAAAATCTTCAACACAAGGCTGTGGATTTAAATTCGTAGGGAAGGTGGCAATTTCGTAAATAAGTAATTTTTTGCTGACATGGAAAAAAATATTAATGGCAATTCTGTAATTATTTTTTTCTTTCCAAATGGTTATGAGGGTAGTTTAGACAATAAAATATAAAAAAAGATCAAGAGATTAGTACTAGCCTAGTAATTGCTTTATTTTTTATATTAGATAAATAAATTATCCAAAAAGAAACTCATTTCTTCATAGGAACAACACATCATCAATCACCATAGTAAGCCAAATGTAAAAAAAAGCTGACAAGATCGAGATTACCATGTATTTTCCCCAGACTTAGCTAATGTCCCAAACAAACTCCAAAATCAAGTTTTAAAATCCAAATTCACCATACTGACCCCAAGGAAATATTGATCAAAGAACACATGAACTCTTATGTATCGAGAACATAATCACACATACATTCTTATAGGATTTTCTATAGACAATATTCCATGAAACACAAGAAATAACAAGTTTATTGTTACCACCTAGTTCACTTCTTTTCTACCTATATCCATTTTTATTTTATTTTTTATTGAAGGGAAAAGAGGAGGAAACCATACTCATACAAACATGTCATTTCAGGACTAAAAAGAGAAATCCGATTCAGTGTATTTCCAAGCCCACTATGAGATAATTGAGCCAGGTTAGGTACAAAGTCTGTAATATGGATCCTTCAAATACCCAAAAAGACATAAGCATCATTGGTAGGTTGACCTGCCTTAGGGTTTCCAACAGTCATGGATCTCTATCAAGTTCGAATCAATGGTCACTTAAGTTCATGTCGATGTGGTTATTCCTCCAAAAATCATTATTCTCTACAAGGTTTGACTCAAAAACAACGGACTCAACTGACTATTGAAAAAAGAAAATAATATCAGCAACTACTTCTCCCAGATTTAAATAACACTATTCCCATTGTTAACATGGCTGAAGCTGTAAAAACAAATAAAATGAACCAAACCGTGTCGCAGAAGAAGCTGATCCTTACCTCGGGGAGAGTGTCGAGATGCATCTCCCCCCGGCTGGTATTTTTTTTTTTGAAAATCCAAAAGCAAAAACAAACTATTACTTGAACAACAACAGATTCACCAGTGGTTTGCCTCCCACCAAATGCTTATTTTCAGTCATTAACTTGACTATGGATAGACTATGAATTAGGTGGATCCGTCTAAGGCAAAGAATGCCTTTGTAAAAAAATTCTCATACATGGTGGTGTTTATGCAGTGTGATCATGAAAATGACCAAGGAATATGGAAAGAACATCAGGGCGGGATCAAAGTATGGGTGGGCCCAAGTGATTTCATGCAATATCAACAATGAGATCAAGAGATTTAGGCGTATAAATTGCATACATTTGCTTTGATGGAGATGTCTGAAGTGTGATGTTTAGAGATTTATGTTTAGTAGCAATTGATGATTCTGCAAATGTTTTAGTCCACAGTGATTTGCAGAATTTCAATGGATAGACCAAGGAGATTTTCAACAGTGAGAGGACTTGTGGAAACACAATTGATGATTAGGGAACATGGATAACAAAATCCAATGGCCCAGAGACAATGTGGAAATCGAAGTAAGGCCAAGAAGAGACATGGGAAACACATTGTTGAAGAGGATAGTAAGGAAATTTTGAGTTTTATGAAATGGAAGATGCTCAAACCATGCTTATACAAATAGAGTTATTATTTTCAAGCCTCCTGCATCTAACGCTGTTTCTAAACCCCATCTTAAAGTTAAGTCTAAAGCTAGGGCTAAGAAGCAAAGGAAAAGCCTAGAAGGGAGACGAAGAAAATTTGTCTAGAAATTCTTGGACACTCTGATTATGATAATGCTTTCAGTGATCTCAATATCATCCCCACAATTCAAACTGATGAAGACACATCTGATTTACTAAGCGTGGGTAAGAAGAGATGTTTAATGGTATATTGAATAATTAAAGTTGAAGCAAATGACTCAAATGTGTCTTCCAATTTATGAAAAGATAAGAGGAGAGTTTCTTAAAACTGTGACACTTGCTTAACCAAACAATAAGAATGTGGAGATAAAAGATGGAGTACTCTCATATAAATCCCAGCCCAAGAATCAAGACCTACTAAGCAGTAAACTATTGGTTCAAAGGTAAATGAATGAAGAGAATCTCTGAACTTGGATCCATTAAGAGTAAATGACAAAGTCAAACCTATGCAATCAAACTTGAAATCAATTCCGGGGTGGATTGAGGAATTATTTAAAAGAGATTTCATGTTTTGACTACTAATATCACCCACTAAAACGACTTGAAAATCTTGTCCGCCTGTTCTAATGGAGACCCAAGTAGATATTAGATATATATGAATCTTATAGATATACTTAGAAGATATTTCTTGTATTTATCTTCTTAAGATCTCTTGTGTAAATCCTATCTTGTAAACTCCTATTTAAAGGATCATAACCCTGTGAATAAGATTAAGTACTACTTTCATATCCTACATGGTATCAGAGCAGTCGATCTAATACCTAATTTTTCTTTTTTTTCACGCTTAAACATCTCTTTTTCTTATAATAACACTCGCAAAATCTCAACATGAGTGATCGTTCTTCCTCTACATCGGAACATGTTCCGATCTTTGACATCGATAGCACCAAATCTTCTCTCATATCGATTATACTGTCAAATATTACCAAGTTGACATCCTCCAATTATCTCACATGGCGTCTTCAACTTCAGTCTCTTTTAGAGGCTCACGAACTACATGGTTTCATCGATGAAACTTATGAAGTTCTGCAACCAGAAATCACAGCTGATCATGGTTCTGCTCCAAATCTGAAGTTCGTTAACTGGAAACGTCAAGACAGATTTCTTTATAGCGCAATTATTGGTACTTTGTCAATCCAAGGTCAACCTATTGTTTCTAGAGCTACAAATACACTTGAGATCTGGACAACACTAGCAAAGACATATGGGAATCCTTCTCGGGCTCATATCAAAAATCTAAAACAACAACTCAAGACAACGACCAAGGGTATGCAATCAATCGCCGAGTACATGCGTATCATGATTGGGAAAGCAGACCAATTGGCGCTCCTTGGATCGCCACTGCAACATGAAGATCTTCTTGATCACATCACTGATGGTCTCGACTCAGAAGTGTAGGAATTTCTAGCAGTTCTAATCAGATTAGCAACCCTAGTCTGAATTCCGTAGCCTAGGATCTAGGGTTCATGTTATATTGAATCTACAGATCTCGAAGTTACCTGTTGATTAGCAGCGGAAGGGTTTTGCAAGTACTCGAGATTCTCAGCGCCTCAATTGCTGCGCCTCTACTGGTATCCACACGCACACGAACTGAACAGTTGGGATGCTAGTGCCTTTTGAGATCAGATCTCTTGAGAGGTTTCTAGTTTCACTTTGTGGCTGTGAATTAGGTAAGATTATGTGTAAAAGTCGACCATATATCTTATATATGTTGACTTAAACCACGACCCGAATAACCAACGATTAAACCGAAGTTAGTCTGGCTATTCGCGATCTGTGTCGATCGATGCACATTCTGTGTCGATCGACACTGCCTCAGAAACTCGATATTGAATGCATATCAAATATGCATTTATCAGATCATTACACTAATGATCAACCTCACATTCTATGTTCAGTTTGCTTAGGTGTGTGACCCTGTAGGATCATATAACACTAGCAATGGGTTCTAAACTCATTGATCATAAGTGGCTTCTAGCAAAGCATTATGATTGCCTAGTATTATATGACTGTCTCATCTCGACAATACAACTCTCACTTAGAGTAAGTACAATAGATTTCAGGACATTCCCAAAAATCTCCCACTTGTACTGGAATCATCTATTCCCATAATCCCTTTGTATCTATATCTGGATCTGGCATAAGGCAAGAACTGTGTCATCCTTATTGAGCTAGATCATATTTATCGAATTCCGATTTATACTGATAAGACAAACGACTGACATTCACCTCGTTTGAGCGCGGCCACGCATTTCCAGTATCAAATCTTCGATAGGCCCTGAGATATTTATCTCCTGTTATATAGGAGGTACAAATCCCATCTTGTTCCATCCATGTTCCTTTCACATTTCATGATACGCCCAATCAGTGTTTTTATAGTCACCAGTTACGGCTGACGTTTGACAAAGTCAAGACGGACCAATCCACATGTAAGAAATCATGATGGACTCAGGTCTAAGGACTATACTCTATAGTCGTAATGAAAAACTCTTATGACACTCATATAACCATCTTGTAGAGTTCTCATCAATGGGTTGTTGGAATTCCTAGCATTTCCTATTCCGATTAGGCAAACCTAAGTCTGAATTCCGAGCCTAGGATCTCAGGGTTTAAGTAATTGAATCATAGATCTGACCTCGTGATTACCTGGAGATTGGCAGCGGAAGATGAATCAGGTAAGACGAGATCAGGAGCGATTCAGATGCCTCGCCTCTATCGTAGTCCACACGCACACAAGCTGGAATCCGCCGGGATGCTAGTACCGGGAATCGGATCTCTCTTGGGATTTATGTGTTTTCGAGGTGGCTGTGTTTTCTGTCAAGAAAACTTACTGGGGCGGCGTTCATCTATCTGGTCGAATCTATCAGTCCATTTATTTATAGACTTCGACATAAACTGAAACATCAGTTTCGGTATTCGCCTTGTGTCGACCGACACACTTAATGGTGTCGATCGACATACATCTTGTGTCGACCGACGCACCCAATGGTGTCGATCGACACACCTCATTAAAACTCATATTCGATGTGTATCCAATACACATCGACCAGACCATGTGCCAATGATCAATCCCATGCAAAGTGTATCCAACTTGCTTAGGTGTGTGACCCTGTAGGTTCACATAATACTAGCAATGAGTTACAACTCATTTGTCATAAGTGGTGTCTAGCAAAACATTATGACTATCTAATATCACATGAATTGTCCGATCTCGACAATACAACTATCTCTAGAGTTAGTACAATGTGATTTCAGGACATAATCCCAACAATCTCCCACTTGTACTGGAATCACCTATTCCTATAATCCCTTCGTCTCTATATCTCGATATTGCATAAGGCAAGAGACTGTGTCATCCTTATTATAGCCAACATCATGTTCATCGAACTCCTGATCTATACTGATAAAACAAACGACTGACAATCACCTCGTTTGAGTACGGCCATGCATTTTCTCAGTATCAAATCTTCGATGGGCCCTGAGATATTTATCTCCTGTTATATAGGAGGGACAAATCCCATCTTGTTCCATCCCTGTTTCTACACATACTTCATGATACGCTTAAGCAATGACGTTATAGCCGCCAGTTACAGAACGACGTTTGACAAGGTCAAAGCGCACCAATTCATATGCTAGAAAGCATGATGAACTCAGGTCTAAGGACTATACTCTATAGTCATAATGAGAAACTCTCATGACACAGATATAACTATCCTGTAGAGTTCTCATTAGCGGGTCATGTCCGATCATATGTTCACCAACATATATCTATGTGACTGACTGTGATACTCATATCATTGACTCCATGAAACTTAGTCAACAGTCACCTCACAAGCTAGTCTCTCGCGGTTGTCAGTGTCCCACTTTGACAATCTCGACTAGGGACAATCATAATTTATGTCATCTTTTACTTATAGGGTTTCATGATCAAGTCCTCAACTTGATGACCTATAAAATGAACATAAAATACTTTGGGACCATTACTTAATTATCCAATAATTAAATAATACCGATGTCAGTTTTAACTTACACAAACATTGCCATAGCATGTTTATATAAAGATTATAACATAACTAAAATAACTCCCACTGGAATCAAGATCATCTGTTCAGATATCTTATACCTACAGCAACAGAATAAATCTCGTGCTTAGGTTGTGGGAGAGACTGCGGTGTTTTTGCTTGAAACAATTCCAAAAAACCACACCGCCATTCAGATAAAAGCACTATTCTACGGTCCACTGCTTAGAGCCCTTCCAACAGATAGCATCGTTATTCAGACAAAGAGATATGCCAGGTGGGAACCGGGAATCTTCTTTGTCCGTCTAACTACTTTCAACTGGTTCGTCACTTTATCAGTTCACCACGAACCTATCCTTAGTGTTCCTCAAACACTTGGGATATTTCTGGCAACTGTTTAGTGACTATTACCGGAACATATTGGTATTTTCTCGTCTTGCTTTATGCGTAAACTGCATCTAGACGAGCGCAAAATATGGCATTCATGATGGATTCTATTGCAACAGCATAAGCAATCACACTCATTAATAATAGCTCAGTACGTGTTCAAAACACTTCATCTTGCTAAGATTTATACTAGCTCAGCCAGTGTCCAAGACACTTCATCTTGCTTAGATTATTGCCATAAGACCTTTGGTGTGAAACCATTCTTGGAATCAAGCACATTTGAACTGTCCAATACCTTATTAACATAAGGATTTTGACACGATCCAATTAGCCTTTCTGATCCATTCCAATGGATCCTTATTCCAAGAACTTTTACGGCCTTCTCCCATGTCCATCGTTCAATTTGACACCGACCCAAATCTTGACAAGACTTTAGCGTCGGAACGTCGTTTATGAGATTAAGTATGTTTTCTACATACAGTGTGAGAAATGCAGCTACGCTCCCACTAGTCCTCTTGTAAACACATGGTTTCATTTCTTTTTCTGATCAAGTCAAAACTTTTGACTATATCTACAGAACGTTGATTCCAACTCCAAAATGTTTGCTTCAATCTATAAATAGATCGGTGAAGCCAACATGCATACCCAGCCAATTTTCGGAGTTGGGGCTCACCATCGCTTCTTTGAATTTCGCATGTTCGTCACTTTTCAATGATCAACAGATCACGACAATCGGTTACGAGAAATCACTCTCGAGTTAGTGACGGATCCTTTCGAATCTGCGAATTTCAGGCTCCACAGGTGTAGATCCTACAACACTTTGTAGATCTCACCGCTGCTCTCCCTCAACAGGTTGAGCAGCCTCCTGTGTTCATCGAATTTCTTCGATCTGTACTTTTACTCCCACTGTTCCCTTTTGAAAGTATGATCTTTCTCAAAAGACACAGTTCCGAACAACAAAACTTTGTTCTCGGATTGGTCATAAAAGCACTAAGCCTCGGTTTCCCTAGGACAACCAGCGAGGTGGAAATTTATCAGATTTGGGTTCAAGCTCATTAGCTGTCATCCCCAAATTATCAGAAACAACTTACTTGAAAAACTTCCAGTCCACATTCAATGTGGTGTCTCTCAATTGATTCTGATTGAAACCCTTTTCTGCGCAAAGACAGACATTTTAGAACGTATTCTTAAATGATTATGGAAGATTCCTGTGACTCATCATTAATCGGAGCATATCTAATAAGATCCGATTCTCGCAGATGATCACCCAATTCTTGACTTAAGTATTTTTCTTCCGTGATCTAATCGAGGATCTTAATACTTCTGTCAAATCGAATCTATACTTCATTCACATACATATTTACTGAAGTCATCAATAAAGGTAATGAAGTACAGAAGATTTCCTCTGGCACTTATTCTCATCGGTCTGCATACATCAGTATGTGTAAGGCCCTATAAGCATCTGGCCCGTTTTCTTTTAGCTCTTCTAAAAAGCCTTAGTCATTTGGCCCAATAAGCAGAATTCATGTCTCAAATGATTTATAATCAAATGAGCCCAAAAGCCCAAAGCTATGGAACTCTTGAATTCGCTTCACTCTATGTGGTCAAAACGACTGTGCTAAGGAAAAATCGACTTCAAGTCATCAGACTTAAAGTGTTGGGTATTTATGTTATATGTTGGTGTATATTGGTTTAAGACATAAAACCCATTTATCAAAAGGGGTGCTACCATATAATATTTCATTAAGATCAAAAGAGCAAAACTTGTCTTTTATCAGAATGAAAAACATTCAAATTCTTACAAGAAAATGAAAGACATCTCCACCAAGTATGAAAGGCTCCTACAAGTGGAGAATTTCTACGGCTCATGCAGCAACCATTGCTTCATACCAGACACGCAGTTCCACTTGTCCTTTCTTCAATGTTCTACTGTCGCTTAGGTCCTGCATATTTCAAAAATATTAGTACCATAACTAGTATCCAATACTCACGTAGAACTTGAAATAATAACACAATACCTGAAGAAGAAGTACCATACATCTTCTCCATCTCTTGTGAATCTTCCAAGAATTTAGTGCAATTTCTCTTCCAATGCCCAAACTCTTTACAGTAGCAGCATTTATCAACATCAGATGGGCCTGACTTGGGCTTAAGAGATGACACAGGCTTATTCTGATTCCAAATCCGAACGGCCTTGCCTTCACCCTTGTCTTTACAAGATTTCTCAAATCTTTTACCCTTTTTGATGTTTTGCTCTGCTGTCTTGAGCATGCCATGCAGCTCAGTCAACTTCTTCGTCAAGCATTTGTTGATATAGTTCTTTATGAACTTATCATAACTTGACGGCAGTGACTGCAGAATGATGTCAGTAGCCAACTCCAAGCTGACAGGACAATCCAGTCTCCCCAGGTTATCAATGTAACACATCATTTTAATGACATGAGGACTTACTGGACCATCCTCTGGTAGCTTGCACCCAGTGAGAGACTTCACCATCTGGAATCTCTCAACTCGTGCCAGATCCTGAAACTTCAGTTTCAGGCTGGTGATCATCTCTATTGGCGACTCCATGTTCTCGTATTGACTTTTCAAGTCTGAGTTCATGGTGGCTAACATCAGACCATGCACATCTACCACATCAATATAATGCTTATTCCAAGCATCATATACTGCATTCGAGCGATTGGTCCCAAGCCTTTCTGGTAGAGCTTTCTCAAGGAATTTGATCCATATAACTTGTCCTTCTCAAGGACGGATCGCAACGAGAAAGTAATTTTACACATAAGCTGAAATCCAAGAAAACAAAGATTTAGTTATGTATTCCATGAAATGAGAAATCTTATCTAATAAGAAAACTCGCATTATATTCAAACAATGTTTCCTCTATGAATATAATGATCCAAGATCCATACTTCACCAAAATCTGAGTGGACGACTCGCCATCACCCAAAATTTAGTTATCTAGGTAAGCAAATCATTGCTAATTGTACCCAGTACAACTCTTGGTCGCAGATAAGACAATCCATGTCTCATCTACTCTGACATCTCTGGGCCCAGAACTTCTGATAGCCCAGTCAAGTCAACCAATCTCTTCAGTCTTGTGATCACTGACAGTCGCACTGCAAGTCTATCAATGATCACCTGTCTTACTCATGTAATTGTGGATACCAAGGACTCCAAGACTACCCAACAACGAAACGAGTCTTGACAGTAGACAAGATTGGGCAAGACATCAAGGTCACTTGATATTTAGTTGAGGAAACGAAACTTTAAAAGGTTAGCAAATCAATCTCTTAGGTCATGTAATTGTTGATGTCAAGCACTGCAAGTCCATCAACATAATTACCTGCCTTACTCACGTAATTGTGGACTCCAAGCTCTTGGCTAGACCATCACACAATAAAATGAGTCTTGACAGTTGACCATATTGAAGCTAAGCTTTGATCAAGGTTTAAGTATAGTTTGGTTTCTGCAAATTCAAGATTCAATAACCAGAATTGTGAGCACTGCGTCGATCGACGCAGACTATGTCTGTCGATCGACACTACCAAACAAAAACCGGATTTCAATAACCGGTTAATCCAATTAACTCGGTTCATCGAACCGGTCATGTCGATCGACACTACCCATGTGTGACGGTCGACATAGACCTAAACCGGATACAGTTTTGATAATCGGTCCAATCCAATTGAACCGACTTATCAGATCAAACTGATCTTTACTATTTAAATCGGTTTATACTAATTGAGATAACTGGTTCAATCCAATTGAATCAATTCATCCAATTCAAACCGTTTCAACCAGTTTCAACTAATTGTGATAATCGGTCCAATTCAATTGAACCGTTTTATCCAATCAAACTGATTTTAACCAATCGGTTTATGCTAATTGAGATAATCAGTTCAATCCAATTGAACTAATTCATCCAATTTAAACCGATCTGTTCGGACTTAACCAAGCATGATAACCGGTCCAATCCAATTGAACCGATTAACCATTCGCGAGGTCTGTGTCGATCGATACTCAACCTGTGTCGATCGACACAGTAGGCGTTCAGGTTTTCTTCGTGAAAACCCTAGCCGCCGAATCTGTTCTGTGTCGACCGACACTCAAACTGTGTCGATCGACACAATAGGCTTTCTGGATTTCTACGCGTAAAACCCTAGCCGCCGAGTCTGTCGATTTCACCATTCTGTGTCGACCGACACACCTAGCGTGTCGATCGACACTCTGCGAAAACACAGAATCGTTTTCGATCTGAATCGATCTAACCTGTTCTTATTCATACTATCTTATGAACAAATTTAAATCATCAAATTCTACTAAACAAGCTGATTCAATGATAAAACCCTAAGGCTCTGATACCACTGTTGGAATTCCTAGCATTTCCTAATCCGATTAGGCAACCCTAAGTCTGAATTCCGAGCCTAGGATCTCACGGTTTAAGTAATTGAATCATAGATCTGACCTCGTGATTACCTGGAGATTGGCAGCGGAAGATGAATCAGGTAAGACGAGATCAGGAGCGATTCAGATGCCTCGCCTCTATCGTAGTCCACACGCACACAAGCTGGAATCCGCCGGGATGCTAGTACCGGGAATCGGATCTCTCTTGGGATTTCTGTGTTTTCGAGGTGGCTGTGTTTTCTGTCAAGAAAACTTACTGGGGCGGCGTTCATCTATCTGGTCGAATCTATCAGTCCATTTATTTATAGACTTCGACATAAACCGAAACATCAGTTTCGGTATTCGCCTTGTGTCGACCGACACACTAAATGGTGCCGATCGACACACATCTTGTGTCGACCGACGCACCCAATGGTGTCGATCGACACACCTCATTAAAACTCATATTCGATGTGTATCCAATACACATTGACCAGACCATGTACCAATGATCAATCCCATGCAAAGTGTATCCAACTTGCTTAGGTGTGTGACCCTGTAAGTTCACATAATACTAGCAATGAGTTACAACTCATTTGTCATAAGTGGTTTCTAGCAAAACATTATGACTACCTAGTATCACATGAATTGTCCGATCTCGACAATACAACTATCTCTAGAGTTAGTACAATGTGATTTCAGGACATAATCCCAACATGGGTCAAATCCGATCCTGTGTTCTCTAACACATATCTATGTGATTGACTTTAATACTCTTATTAATGACTTCATGAAACTTAGTCATCAGTCACCTCACATACTAGTCTCACGCGGTTGTTAATGTCCAACTTTAACAACCTCGACCAGGGACCATTGTAATTTATGTCATTTATTTCCTATAGGGTTTCATGATCAAGTCACATACTTGATGACCTATAAAATGTCATAAATCACTTTGGGACAATTATTTAATAACACAATTAAATAATAATGAAACAATTTCATTAAAATAACATAACCTAATTATGTTTTACGAACATCATGTCATAACTAAAAACCAAATACAACTCCCACTGAAATCAAGATCATATCTTAAGAAATCTAATGCCTATAGCAGTAGTATGACTCTCATGCTTAGGCCTTGGGAGAGGCTTGGTCAGAGGATCAGCAACATTCTCATCCGTCGGGACTCTGCTGATCTTCACATCTCCTCTGTTAATGATATCACGGATAAGGTGATATCTCCTCTCTATGTGTTTGGACTTCTGGTGTGATCTAGGTTCCTTTGCTTGCGCAATGGCTCTATTGTTGTCACAATACAAAGCCACTGGCTCAGAAATACTAGGAACCACACCAAGTTCAGTGATGAACTTCTTGATCCAAACAGCCTCCTTTGCCGCTTCAGAGGCAGCGAGGTACTCAGCTTCAGTCGTGGAATCTGCTACAGTGTCCTGCTTGGAACTCTTCCAACTAACTGCACCGCCGTTCAGACAAAAGACGTAACCAGATTGTGATCTGAAATCGTCTTTGTCCGTCTGAAAACTTGCGTCTGTGTAACCACTTACTACCAGCTCATCACTTCCTCCGTACACCAAGAATTTATCCTTAGTATTTCTCAAATACTTCAGAATGTTCTTGACAGCTGTCCAGTGACTTTCACCTGGATCAGATTGGTATCTACTCGTCATGCTTAAAGCACAAGCAACATCTGGACGAATACAGAGCATGGCATACATGATGGATCCTAAAGCCGAAGCATAAGGAATCCGACCCATGCGTTCTCGCTCAGCAGGTGTCGCAGGACACTGCTTCTTGCTGAGACTTATGCCATGAGACATTGGTATGAAGCCCTTCTTGGAATCATGCATACTGAATCTGGACCCATAAATGGATCGATGAAGTTTGCATACTTTCCTAGCAGCATTAGGATCAATGAAACCTTCAGGCTGTGTCATGTACACATCCTCTTCCAGAATTCCATTAAGGAAAGCTGTTTTCACATCCATCTGCCTGATCTCATAATCATAATGAGCGGTTGTTGCTAGGAGAATCCGAATGGACTTAAGCATAGCGACAGGGGAATAGGTTTCATCATAGTCAATACCATGAATTTGTTTGAAACCTTTTGCCACCAACCTTGCTTTATATATCTGAATA
Source organism: Orychophragmus violaceus (assembly GCA_030180135.1). Lineage (NCBI taxonomy): Eukaryota > Viridiplantae > Streptophyta > Magnoliopsida > Brassicales > Brassicaceae > Orychophragmus > Orychophragmus violaceus. Next base: position 39,672,839 of record CM058240.1, read on the forward strand.
TTTCCATAAATTTTCTTCTTGAAAATCCATTTACACTCAATGGCTTTTGCACCATTGGGTAAATCGACCAAAGTCCATACTTTGTTCTGTGACATGGATCCCATTTCGGATTCAGCGGCTTTCAGCCACTTTTCGGAGTCAGGGCTCATCATTGCTTCTTCAAAATTCGCGGGCTCGTCACTGTCAATGATCAACAGGTCATGACAATTCGTTACGAGAAATCCATATCTCTCAGGCTCGTGACGGATCCTTTCGGATCTGCGAATTTCAGGCTCCACAGGCGTGGGTTCTACAACTCTTTGTAGATCCAACTGTTGCTCCTCCGCAACGGGCTGAGCGGTTTCCTGTGGCTCTCGAACTTCTTCGAGTTGTACTTTACTCCCACTGTTTCTCTTGGAAAGAAACTCTCTCTCAAGAAAAACGCAGTTCCGAGCAACAAACACTTTGTTCTCGGACTGGTTGTAAAAGTAGTAAGCCTTGGTTTCCTTAGGATAACCAACGAAGTAGCATTTATCTGATTTGGGTTCGAACTTATCTGTAATTAACCGCTTAACATAAGCTTCACAACCCCAAATCTTCAGGAAAGACAGACTTGGAACATTTCCAGTCCACATCTCATGTGGTGTCTTTGCAACTGACTTTGACGGAACCCTATTAAGTGTAAACGCAGACGTTTCTAGAGCGTATCCCCAAAAGGATAATGGAAGAGAAGAGTGACTCATCATTGATCGAACCATATCTAATAAAGTCCGATTCCTCCTCTCGGACACTCCATTCCATTGAGGTGTTCAAGGAGGAGTGAGTTGTGAAACAATTCCACAATCTCTTAGATGATCACTGAATTCTTGGCTTAAGTATTCTCCTCCACGATCTAATTGAAGAGCCTTAATACTTTTGCCAAGTTGATTATGTACTTCATTTTGGAATTCTTTGAACCTTTCAAAAGATTCCGACTTGTGTCTCATCAAATAGACATAGCCATACCTGCTGAAATCATCAGTAAAGGTGATGAAGTATCAAAAATTTCCTCTGGCACTTGTGCTCATTGGGCCACACACATCGGTATGTATAAGGCCCAATAGGTCACTGGCCCTTTCATTTTATTTGTTGAAAGGAGCCTTGGTCATTTTGCCCAGTAAACAAGATTCGCATTTCTCACATGATTCATAATCAAATGAGCCCAGAAGTCCATCACTATGGAGCTTCTGAATCCGTTTCTCATTTATATGGCCCAAACGACAATGCCATAGAAAGGTTTGATTCGTGTCATTTGACTTGAATCTCTTGGTGTTAATGTTATAGATTGGTGTGCTTTGGTTTAAAACATAAAGCCCATTCTCTAATGGGCTGCTACCATAAAATATATCATTGTAATCAAAAGAACAACATTTATTCTTAATTGAAAACTGATATCCTTTTATATCCAAAACAGGTATAGAAATAATATTTCTGCTAATAGCAGGTACATAGTAGCAATTATTAAGTTCTAAAACCAAACCAGAAGGTAAAGATAAATTAAATGTTCATACGGCTAATGCAGCAACTCTTGCTCCATTCCCCACGCGCAGGTCCACTTGTCCTTTCTCCAACGTCCTACTGTTGCTTAGCCCCTGCATATTAGTACAAATATGAGCACCACAACCGGTATCCAATACCCAAGAAGTAGAACCTGAAGTAGTAACATTTACTTCTATAACATAAATACCTGAAGACGAAGTCTCGAAAGTCTTCTTCTTCTTCTTCTTCTCTTCCAGGAATTTGTTGCAATTTCTCTTCCAATGCCCAAGCTCATTACAGTAATGGCACTTATCAGTCTCAGATGGGCCGGGCTTGGGTTTGGCAGCTGGCGCAGGCTTGTCCTGGTTCTCAACCTGGACGGCCTTGCCATTTCCCATACCCTTGCCAAGTTTCTTAAACTTCTTGCCTCCTTGTACCATAAGTACGTTTGGAGTGCCCTTCTTGATATTTGGCTCAGCTGTCTTGAGCATACCATGCAGTTCAGTCAACGTCTTCGTCAAGTTGTTCATGTTGGAGTTCATAACAAACTGATCATAGCTTGGCGGCAGTGACTGCAGAATTATGTCAGTAGCCAACTCTTGGCTAATGGGACAATCCAGCTTCCCCAGGTTATCAATATAACCCATCATATTTATGACATGAGGACTTATTGGACCGTCTTTTGGTAGCTTGCATTCAATGAGAGACTTAACCGTCTGGTACCTCTCAGTTCGTGCCTGCTCCTGAAACATACTTTTCAGGCTAGTGATCATCTCCATGGGCGACTCCACGTTCTCGTATTGCTTCTGCAAGTCCGAGTTCATGGTAGCCAACATGAGACAAGTCACATCGACCACATCATTAGAATGCTTATCCTAAGCACTCCTTTCTGCATGTGGAGCATTGGCTCTCGGTTTTTCAGGGAGAACATTTTCCAGGACATAGTCCCTCTTCTCCTGCTTGAGAACAATTCTCAAGTTCCGATACCATTCGAGAAAATTCGATCCATTTAACTTGTCCTTCTCAAGGACGGATCGCAGGGAGAAAGTGTTGTGATGAGTGTTAGTCATAGCTGAGATCAAAGAAAGGAAAGGATTTAGTTATGATGTTCAAGAAATGAGAAATCTTAACTATTAAGAAAACTCGCATTATATTCAAACAATGTTTCCTCAAATGAATATAATGATCCAAGATCCATACTTCACTAAATTTGAGTGAGCCACTGGCTATCACCCAAATTTTAGCTATCTAGGTAAGCAACAACTTTGCTAGTTGTATCCAATACAACTCTTGGTTGTGGATTTACATCTCATGTCCAATCTACCTGATGTCTATGGGCCCAAAACGATTTTGATGGCCCATTCAAGTAAACCAATCTTTTGAGTCATGTAATTGTTGATGTCTTGCACTGCAAGTCCATCAACACGATTACTTCCTGTCTTACTTATGTAATTGTGGACATCTTGCACTGCAAGTCTATCGCACAATGAAACAAGTCTTGACAGTTGACAAGATTGGGAAGACATCAAGTATTACTTGATATTTTGGTTGAGGAACGGAACCTTTAAAATGTTCAGTTTTATTATGTTTTAATTCTTATAATTAAAATTGATTTATCCTGGTTTGGTCCTGTGATTTCAGGTTCAATAACCTAAATCAACGGATCTTGTGTCGACCGACACTACTTTATTGTCGATCGATACAGACTAACCAAAACCAATTTGCGATAGCCGATCAACCATATTGGTCTGGTTTTGTGATAACCGGTCTGCGTCGATCGACACTACATTAGTGTCGGTCGATGCTAACCTTATCAACTCAATCACAATAAATCGATTTAGCGGTTTAACCAAGTTAGCTAACCGGTCCAATCCAATTGAACCGATCAACTTGACCGAAAGGTCTGTGTCGACCGACACAACTCTTGTGTCGATCGTCACAGTTAGGTTAAACCTAAGCTTCATTCGGGTTATCCTTATGTGTCAATCGACACTGGATTGGTATCGATCGACACACGGCGATAGACCCTAATCGTTTTCAGCAAATAACCTAAACTAGATTATCATGATCAAAACGAGTTTTAGCATGCTTGTATCAACTATACAGTGATCTAGATTCAACTAATCTAATCAACATGCTACTGATTCAATAGAACCCTATGGCTCTGATACCACTGTAGGAATTTCTAGCAGTTCTAATCAGATTAGCAACCCTAGTCTGAATTCTGTATCCTAGGATCTAGGGTTCATGTTATATTGAATCTACAGATCTCGAAGTTACCTGTTGATTAGCAGCGGAAGGGTTTTGCAAGTACTCGAGATTCTCAGAGCCTCAATTGCTGCGCCTCTACTGGTATCCACACGCACACGAACTGAACAGTTGGGATGCTAGTGCCTTTTGAGATCAGATCTCTTGAGAGGTTTCTAGTTTCACTTTGTGGCTGTGAATTAGGTCAGATTATGTGTAAAAGTCGACCATATATCTTATATATGTTGACTTAAACCACGACCCGAATAACCAACGATTAAACCGAAGTTAGTCTGGCTATTCGCGATCTGTGTCGATCGATGCACATTCTGTGTCGATCGACACTGCCTCAGAAACTCGATATTGAATGCATATCAAATATGCATTTATCAGATCATTACACTAATGATCAACCTCACATTCTATGTTCAGTTTGCTTAGGTGTGTGACCCTGTAGGATCATATAACACTAGCAATGGGTTCTAAACTCATTGATCATAAGTGGCTTCTAGCAAAGCATTATGATTGCCTAGTATTATATGACTGTCTCATCTCGACAATACAACTCTCACTTAGAGTAAGTACAATATATTTCTGGACATTCCCAACAATAAGATTATCGTCCTGTGATTGAACTTGTGAATGGTCGAGATACTCCAATCTCAATTGATGAGCTACATGAAAAGTTGTTGCATCATTAGAACTCTTTATCACTCTCAAACAACGTCACTACGGCACTACCAGCCTCTTCTAACAATGCTCAGTATCGTCCGAATAACACATACAACAACAACAACAATAACTCTCAGCAACAGACTGGACAAAATCGCTTCAACAATCGTGGCAGAGGAGGTGGTCGCGGTTCTGGTCGTGGTTATCAAGGGCGTTGTCAGTTGTGTGGTATTCATGGTCATAGCGCACGAACGTGTAATCAGCTTGGACAGGTGCAGAACTCATCCAACTATACACCATCATCGTTCTCCATGCAGTCATGGAACCTGTCACTACCAATGCCGCCCACTCATTGGCAACCAAGAGCTCATCATACGACCTCCACCTATGTAAATCAAGCTCCTTGGCTTTTGGATAGTGGTGCAACACACCATGTGGCTACTGACTTGGGACAAATGTCTATTAATGGCTCGTACAATGGAGGTGAAGAGGTTGTCATTGGTAATGGAGAAGGGCTACAAGTCACGAATACTGGTTCCTCATATCTTCCCTCTCCATCTCGCAAACTTTTGCTTAATAACGTTCTATGTGTTCCATCTATGAAAAATAATTTGATTTCTGTTAATCAACTATGTCGATCTAATGGTGTTATTGTACGATTGTGCCCTACTAATTTTCAGGTGAAGGATCTCAGAACGGGGGCAACAATCATCAACGGTCAAGCTAAGGCAGGACTATATGAGTGGCCAACGATTTCATCTTCTTCATCGCCTTTGTTTTCTGCTTTTTCTAGTTCTAAGAAGTGTTCCTTAGATTGTCATGCTCGTCTTGGGCATCCAGCTAATTCTGTTGTTCAATTTATTTCTAGTCGTTTCAAATTCCAATGAATTTTTCTAAAATCTGCAATTAATAAGAGTCATTAAAAGCCTTTTTCGACATCTTCTATTCATACTTCTGCGCCACTTGAGATAGTTTTCTCTGATGTCTGGACTTCTCCTATACTCTCTGTTGATGGCTATAAATATTATGTGATCTTTGTAGACCATTTCACTAGTTATACTTGGTACTATCCTCTCAAAAACAAATCTGATGTGGCTCGTATCTTTCCTATTTTCAGAGCATTGAGAATTGGTTCAAAACAAAGCTGATCACGTTGTATTCTGATAATGGTGGGGAATATGTTGGTATGGCACAGTACCTTGCCACAAACGGCATTACACATTTGACGTCCCCTCCACACACGCCTGAACACAACGGGCTGGCAAAACGTAAGCATAGGCATATTGTGGAAACAGGTTTATCCCTGATGTCTCATGCTAAGTTACCAAATACATACTGGTCATATGCACTTGCTACGGCCGTTTTTCTCATCAATCGAATGCCGACACCGATTCTCGCCAATGTCTCTCCCTTTGAAGATCTTTTCAAACACCTCCTTCAAACACACGTTTAAGAGTCTTTGGGTGCCTGTGTTATCCATGGCTTCGGCCATTTTCCGCTCATAAACTCAGTTCTCGTTCGACACCAGGTGTATTTCTCGGTTATTCCTTAACTAAACATGCTTACTTATGTCTTGATGTTGTTTCTTCTAAGATCTTTGTCTCTCGTCATGTTGATTTCTATGAAACAGATTTTCCTTACTCATGACTCAAAAAGCCATTAACATCATCTTCTGAGTCTACTTCTAGTGTCTCTCACTCTGTTTCTCCAGCTCGGGTCTATCGTCTGTCACTCATGGATGTTTCGGCCCCCACTCTGAATTCTTCACCGAGCAATGATGAAGAGCCTGCAACACCAAAGACTGTCACTGCTCAACAATTCACATCCGACATTCCACAGACACCAACAATTGTACCTGCTCAACAGTCAACATCCGACATTCACCAAACACTGATGTCTATGGAAGTGACTCATATGACACCGTTGACAAGTCCCATTGGTCGAATTGTTTCACCTTTCCGTATTGTTGACAATGCTGCAACTCGATCCGGTGGTTTAGTTGTGGCACTTTCTCCTGATAATGATCACAAGATGGTCACGAGAGCTAAAAATCACATTCAGAAACCAAAAAAAAGTATGCATATCAGGCGGCTATTGGAGAACTTGAGCCAACATCACATGTTCAAGCTCTCAAAGAAGATATGTGGCGCAATGCAATGGCAGCTGAGATTGACTCCATTGTTCGACATGGAACATATACTCTGGTGGATCCGAAATATGCACCGAACGTTGTTGGCAATTGATGGGTCTTTGTCATCAAAAGGAAACCAGATGGTATTGTGGATCGCTACAAGGCAAGACTCATTGCGAAGGGGTTTCATCAACGCCTTGGCATTGATTTTCAAGAGACATTTAGTCCTGTCATAAAACCTGTTACAATCCGTGTGGTTCTTGGACAAGCAGCTGCTCGGAATTGGCCTTTACGACAATTAGATGTGAGCAATGCTTTTCTACAAGGAAATCTAACTGAGGACGTCTATATGAGTCAACCACCAGGCTTCATCGATAAAGACCGACCACGCTATTTTTGCAAACTTCATAAGGCAATTTATGGACTTAAGCAGGCTCCACGAGCATGGTACAAAGAACTTCGAGATTTTCTTATTGCTCTTGGGTTTCTGAATTCTCTAGCGGATGCTTCTTTATTTGTATACCACTAAGGGGGCATACTGATCTTCATGCTTATTTATGTCGATGATATGTTGATCACGGGTAATTCTCCTCATGCCATTGACGAGTTCATAAAGGTTATCTCACGTCGGTTCCTCCTGAAAGATATGGGTAATCTCTCTTACTTTCTTGGCCTAGAAGTTATACGCACACCTAAGGGCATTCGTCTCACGCAACGGAAGTACATCACAGACATTCTTTCTAAACACCGAATGCTTGGGGCTAAGCCTGTTCCTACGCCGATGTCGTCGTCTACCACTCTTATCATCTCGGATGGTGTTAAGATGACAAGTCCTACTGAGTATAGGACTGTTGTTGGGAGTCTTCAGTATCTGGCTTTAACACGGCCGTACATTGGTTCTGTAGTTAACTGACTATCTCAATCCATGCACTCACCAACAACTGTTCATTGGGAAGCTGTGAAACGAGTACTTCGATATTTAGCTGGCACGGTTGATCATGGCCTCTGGTTCTCTGTGTCTTCTTCATTACAGATACGAGCATATTCTGATGCTTACTGGGATGGTGATCATGATGACTACTCTTCTACTGGTGCTTATGTCGTCTATCTTGGCGCACCATTTCTTGGTCATGCAAGAAACAAAAAGGAGTATCTAGGTCTTCTACTGAGGCCGAATATAGAGTAGTCAGTGAAGCAGCATCTGAAGTTAAATGGATCTTGTCTCTGTTAAAGGAGCTACACATCACACCTACCTTGGCGCCAACTATCTACTGTGACAACATCGGAGTCACTTATCTCTGTGCTAATCTTGTATTTCACTCTCGTATGAAACATTTGCCTTTGGATTATCACTTTATCCGAGAACTCATTCAAAGTGGTGTCTTAAGAGTCTCACACATCAGTTCGGTGGATCAGCTAGCAGATGGACTTACAAAACCATTATCCAAAGCGAGATTTTTGAATCTAAGAGTCAAGATTGGTGTCACCAATGGTTCACCATCTTGACGGGGCATATTAGATATATATGAATCTTATAGATATACTTAGAAGATATTTCTTGTATTTATCTTCTTAAGATCTCTTGTGTAAATCCTATCTTGTAACCCTGTGAATAAGATTAACTACTTTCATATCCTACAGTAGAGTCTTATCACGAGGTCACTAAATTTTGATTACCTATCGGAAAATAAAAACTTTTCTAATGGCCCGGTAATCTACTCATTGACTGACTAACCAATCAATAAATAACTCTCCCCTTTCGTCTTCACTTTCTTCTTCCATTTCCTACATCACAAGATGCACACGAAGACAGACTCAGAGGTAACAAGCCTCTCGGCTTCATCGCCGACTAGATCTCCCCGTCGACCAGTCTACTTCGTGCAATCTCCGTCACGTGACTCGCACGATGGAGAGAAAACCGCAACATCCTTCCACTCAACGCCGGTTCTCAGCCCGATGGGATCTCCTCCGCATTCTCACTCCTCCTCTAGCCGCTTCTCCAAGATCAACGGCTCTAAGCGCAAACCACACGCTGTAGACAGGAAGTTCGCAATGATTGAAGAAGAAGGTTTGCTCCATGATGGAGACAGAGAAGAAGAAGGTTTGCCTCGTCGTTGCTATGTCTTAGCCTTCATTGTTGGATTCTCTTTGCTTTTCGCTCTCTTCTCTTTGATTCTTTATGGAGCTGCTAAACCTCTGAAACCTAAGATCTCAGTCAAGGTTAGTAAATCTCAGATAAGGAATTTAAGAAACTTCTTCATTTTGATAACTCAGATCGGATCCTAGATCCAAAATCGTATTGTGCTTAAATCGAAACCTGTTAATCGAATTGCAGAGTATAACATTTGAGCAACTTAAGATACAAGCTGGACAAGATGCGGGAGGAATAGGAACCGACATGATCACGATGAACGCGACATTAAGAATGATGTACCGTAACACAGGCACATTCTTTGGTGTTCATGTTACTTCTTCTCCGATCGATCTGAGTTTCTCTCAGATCACAATCGGTTCTGGAACTGTAAGTACAAAATCTGGAACTTCTTTAAAATGTGTTTAAATTCATGTTCATCAATGTTTGTTGTTGCTATCATCAGATAATTTTAGGTGGACACGCTTTTTGGTTTTTTTTTTTTTTTTTTTTTCAGTTCTGAATATTGAATAACCTGTTTTTCCGGTTCAGCTGGAAAATATGCGGTTCGGTTTTGGTTTTTGGTTTGTCTTTGATCAATTTTGTCGGTTGATAATTAGTTGCTACCATCACATGGGTTGGTCAGGAATTCGATTTTGCGTTTTATTATTTGTATTTTAAATATATAACCAAAATAAAACAGAATTTGGCTCAGTTCATTTTTGTTTGGACTTGGTTTTTGATATTAAAAAATAATAAAATGTCAATACTGATAACTTAGGGTTATTTAATATTTAGTAGATAACGTAATGTTGTAAAGAAAAAAAAGTAAAATCAAATTTAAAGAAATATGTTTTTAGTTTTATTTAATAAATAGCGAAATTTTGAATGAATGACACCATTTTAAAAATAGACAATTCTCTAAAATTATACTAGAACTATTTTGTGTAATCAAAATAGTAACAAGGAAGAAGTAATTATACTAGAACTTTTATGAATAACATTTTTTTTAATGTAAACATATTTGCTTAAAAACAAAATAAAATAATCTAATTCGATTGTTTTTAAGATTTTTTCAATTTAGTTTCAATTTTTTGAGAATTTTTTTGAAATTTTTTTTTTTAAAATAATATTTGTTATGTTTTTATAAATGTTTTTACGAAAAAACAATATAGTTTGAAGAAGACCTTACGAAAACAAAAAAATAAACATATGATAAATGACTATAAATATTTACAAATTAGAGATGTTTAGCCACTAAACGATATTATTAATTATAAAATTAATAAACTTACAAATTTATATAATAAATAAGTTTAAATACTTTTGGATAACAATAATACATTTTCAGAAAGGCATTAAACAAAAACATTTTTTTGCATTTAGTAAGATTCTAACCTTGAACATAAGATTTACAAATGTGGATGATGTTTTGGCACTAAGTTAATGTATTATTTCGAAAAGTTTAAGAATTTACAAACTTATATAATAAATAATATAAATGTTTTTTGAAAACAATAATACAGTTTTTAGAATGCATTATTTTTTTACATTTTGTTGGAATTAAAAAGTATAAGAACTTAAATAGGTTTAAAAGTTTTCAAGAAGAAATAATAAAATTTCAAAATAGTCTTCCAAAACTAAAATATATTATTTGTTTTTGCATTTAATTAGAATCAAACCAAAAACATATGTTACAAACATGTACAAGGTACAAATGTATAGCTACTAAATTACAATATTACTTTAGGAATTATAAAAAAAATTACAAAATTAAATAGCAAAAGCTTTAAACATTTTTCTCTTCCATTTTTTGAAATAAAAATTTTGGAATAAAATTATAAAATAAAATTGGAAAAGAATTTTGAAAAATAATTTTGAAATTTTTTGTTATTTATTTATTTTAATGTATATGTTGTTTAATTAGAAATGATAAAAGGGGTTGTAAAAATGATAAAAGGGTATAAAATTTTTCATAATCCAAAATAATGTTGTATATATAATTTTCCTCATTACTGTTTTTATCTACAAAATTAGATTTAGTGGTATTTTAATATATTTTATTTTAAAGAAAAAAACAACCCCTCATATTCAAAATATATGTTAGACTAGAAAACATGAGATTTTTTACCCAAAAATTGTCACTTCTCAACATATGTGTACTTTTAAAATTGTGGAAACTAATAAGGTCACTTTTAGTGTAAATTCTCGAAATTTTACATATTTTTATTATGATAAACTATATTCTCGGTATTTATTTACTTTCTTTTATATTTTTTATTTTTTTTATTCGGTAAAAAATGTTCTTACCGTTTAGTTTTAAAAATAAATTTTGATTTTGACCAACTTCCGCTTTTAACCTTTTTTTTTTTACTTTTACAGATTAAGAAATTTTACCAGTCGAGGAAAAGTCAAAGAACGGTGATAGTGAATGTGATTGGAGACAAGACTCCTCTCTACGGAAGTGGTTCTACCTTAGTCCCACCACCACCTCCTGCACCAATTCCAGCAAAAAGCAAGAAGAGGAAAGGACCGATCGTGATCGTCGATCCACCAGCACCTCCTGCTCCCGTGCCGATGAGGTTAAACTTCACTGTTAGATCTCGGGCTTACGTGTTGGGAAAATTAGTTCAACCCAAATTCTACAAGAGAATTGTGTGTTTGATTAACTTCGAACACAAGAAACTCAGTAAACATATTGCCCTCACGAACAACTGCACTGTCACTTCCATTTGAAGTAAAAACAAAACCCTTGAAAGTGCATACAATGTCATTGGGCAGCTTGCCAATTTATTGTCCGTTGGGTTAATATGTACTTTAATTTATGCGAGTGGATTACGATAAGAAGCAATGAATTTTTTTTTTGTCAATGATACTGTGAATCAGAACTAGCTCTGGGTATTTGAATATTCGGTTCAGTTTCGAATATGAATCATTCTGTTTCAGGTATTTCTAGTATAAATATTTAGATCTAAACATGTATTGAAATAGTTTTGGTGTTATTTCAGTTTAATACCAGTTGGTTCAGATATGGAAAATCAAAAATCGTTCCTAGATTTTTGGGATTTCAAACGGTTCAGATATTTTAGTATCCGAAATACATATAGTATATCTGAAATGATAAAACGTATTCGAAACTAATATAATTATTTGAAACAGAAAGAATTAGGCCAACTAAGTGATTAAGAAATGCTAAAAACACGACCACAAGCAAAGTCCGAGAAATATGTTAAAAAAAACACAAATTCTAGAAATAAAGAGAACATGAAAAACAAAACACACCTGAGTCTTTGCTTCTTTAGTCTTTTAAAGTTTGTTAGTTGAATGTAAAACTGCATCAAAATATATATTTATCATTATTGCCATACAAAATGGTTAAAACTTAAAAGTGAGAAATAAGAAGTTAGAACATGGAAGTTGGAACCATTATTGTATGTTATGGTCAGGGGCAAGATCCAGAAAAATATTTGTGTGGAGCAAAAATAAAATATTTATATAATTAAATAATTAAATATTATTGTAATTTAAAAAATTTATGTTATATAATAATAGCTTCATTGCCATCTTCTTGGTGTGCTTTGGCCGAGTAATTTACGCCCAGAGTCACTTGTTAGAGTTATTATTACAGAAAAAAACACACTTCTATGTATTGAGTCACTTTCACTTAAGGATTGTACCCTTTTGCCCCTAAAGACATGAACTAACCGTTGTCTTTCTCTTCTCTATCTAGTTACTTTTACTTAATTACTTTTAACTTTCCATTTCCCAAAAAAAAATCACAACTTACGATCCAAAAAAAAAATTATGTTCTCTCTCTGTCTTCTCGTTGTCTCAAGAACACCGGCTCCTTGTTTCCTCCTTCGTCGGCCGTCGCTCCCGCTTTCCGGCCTCCATCGTCGGTGGTCTCTCCATCGTCGGTGTCTCTTTACTGCCTCCATCCTGTTTCGACAACCTACTCGAGTCGCTCCGCCGCTCTGCACCACTTAGCCGTCGCAAATCTAAGCCGATTATGACAGGTATCACTGATTTTTACTTAGATTTATCGGTTTTAAACTTCGATTTAGCACTTATGTGTTATTCTGCGACTTTCTTCTTAGATCCGTCTCTGTCTGTAGTCTGGGTCCTATGTGGACGACTTGAAATCGTCTCTACTTTTCTGTTTTGCGTAGATCTAGGGTTTTTATGCTCATTGATCTACTTTCTTTGTTCACGCTCGCATTTTCCCAATTTCTCATATCTCGTGTACATGCATCAATGAAAATGTGTATAACTTTGTCTTTCTGTTTACTGTATATGTGTACAACTTATACCATAGTAGTCCTTTTTAGATCTGTCAGTCTGTGGGATGGGTCACATGTGGACGCCGTCCTATCTACTTTGTCTTTCTTACGGATCTCGTGGACATGCATGAATGGACATAGTGTCTTAAATTTTTTTGTGTATTGCGTCCCAACCTTTATATGTGCACACTTTACAACATACTTGTTCTACCATGTGGATATAGGTTTATGGACATATACTAGTTTAAAGTTATTCACCTGTTGCAGATGATTAGATCTCATGGACATGTTCTAATGGACATATATCTTTATTCAGAAACTTATCCATTATTACATGTCCATGAGTCTAGTTTCAATATTCATTGTCTATTATTCGAAAATTGTAGAGCTAGGGTTTATGGTCATGGTTTTAGTTTCTATGTTCACGGTCGCATATTACGCTTCTTACTGATCTCCTGGACATGCATGAATGGACATAGTGTCTAACGTTTTGGGTGTATTGCGTCCTAAGCTTTGTATGTGCACAATTTACAACATACTTGTAATACCATGTGGATATAGGTTTATGGACATATACTACTTTAACGTTAATCACCTGTTGTTGCAGACGATTAGATCTCATGGACATGTTCTAATGGACATATATCTCTATTGAGAAACTTGTCCATTATTACATGTCCATGAGTCTAGTTCAATGTTCATTGTCTCTTATTCGAAAATTGTAGATCTCGTGGACATAAATGCTTGGACATATATGTTAAGCTTTTTCCAATCTCTGTACGTACGTGTACTGCACCCCATGTCGACAACTTCAATCCGTCTCTCTTACTCCAGTTCTTCTGGACATGCATAAATGGACATATAGTGTCTTTTCTCTCTACATTAATTTACATGTTCTAATACAACTGTACATATATACATGGACATTATCCATCCACCTATTGTTTGAGTTGTCTGGTCTTCCTGTACATTAACATGCATTCATACGGTTCATATATTCTAGTCTGAACATGTTATCGTGGACATATCATTTTTTGCTTCTCATATTAATTCTTTAACTAATATTTAAATACTCTTTTCACCTTCACAGACAACCGACTTCCTCATAGGTTGTTTGCCACCAAAAGATACCCCGTTAAGCGCCTCAACATATACTCCAAAATTGACCACCTCACATTTGTGAAGAACACACTTGGCCCAGACTCAAACGATTTCAAATTCATACGAACATCACAGTTTGGGAAACTATTCGACCTGCCTGCCGCTAGGTGCTCTACATCCGGAAAACTCATCCATGCGCTCATGTATAGGGAGCTAGTGACATAAAATAAGTATACGATACTGACCACGTTTGGTGGACACCCACTACGGTTCTCACTGAAGCAGTTTGGAACTATCACTGGCCTCGCGTGCAGCTTGTTCCCGGGAAAATATGAACCGGACTTTCTCACTCCAAATCCGACTGAGCTGAGCCCTTACTGGAAAAAGCTAATTGGTTTCGATGCCAAGACTACCATTGGAGACTTTGCTAAAAATCTAAAAGACGATCCGGAGTTAGAAGATTGGAAGAAGCTCCGGCTAGCTTTACTGATCATTGTCGACGGTGTCCTGATTTCAAACCACCAGATTCACAAACCCACAGCTACCTATATGGACATGATTCAGGACCTAGATAGCTTCCTCCTCTTTCCATGGGGAAGACAGTCCTTCTTGCGAACAATCTACGGTATGAAACCGGCTCACAAACCCCGTAACAAAGATAAAGATGTGGTCGATGCATTCAGACAGCTACTCCTACAAAAGTCGTACAGCGTGAAAGGCTTCCCTTTGGTACTGCAGCTTCTGGCATTCCAATGTATACCCCTACTGGTGGAGAAGCTACCCGACCCATCTGACCACCGCACCCTCATGGACATTACGGATGAAGGACTGCCACAGCACTCAGGCATTATCATGGCCGACATTTTGGATGTCGAAAATGACCCCAAAGTAAGCCTTATTACTTATTGAACAAAGTAGACGTCGATATCTATACATGGACATAGTTTAGTATTTTTCCAAGACAAGTCCCGATTGCCAGTACCGTCTAACGCGTAGTTATGTATTGTCCACAGCTTGTTGTCCACCCATTCCATGAAATGGACAATCCGTCAAATGAGGACTGGGGAGAGTGGATGGATGAATACAGGGATAAATCTGTCGAGTAAATGGACGCTTTGCTCAAAAAAGGACATGTCTTCAAGAATGACGATTGGCTAAGAGGTGATAAACCTTCAGTCAAACCGAGTAAGGCGCACACCAAACATGTTGTACAGAGGAGGACTCTCAAGCAGAAAGTGAAGGATTCAGGGGTAGATGAGCCATCTCCGGTGACAAAGAAGAAGAAGAAACATATGTCCACACCCTCGGCATCTGCATCAGAAATCAAGCATCTTAACTCACTGGTGGACGATCTCAGTAGGCAAAACAAGCAGCTTCTAGCACGCATGGATGTACTTGAGCAGCTATCGCCACGGGTTGACGCTATTGAATGAACTCGTAGGCAGAAGAAACTAGTTAAGTCTTCCAAGTTTCCTACCAAGGTGCCCAAAAAACCGCCAAAAAACACTATCAACCACATATTTCATCAGTTCTCCGTCATAGGTCGTCCACACCACCCCCATCACAGGAACACATTAACCGCTTAACTGATAAAACTCCATCTCCTGCCAAAGAGTATGGCTCATCTCACTCGGCCTCTCCAAATAATGTACTCTCTTTAATTACTATGTCCATCCATCGATATCCACACACACTTGGGACGATATAAAATGATATATGTATATCGCAGCCATCTCCACAACTGCATCATGAGGACAAAGAGGATTCCGTAACTCGTTCGTACTCTAGAAAGGTTATGTCATACACAACAAATGTCCTTCAAACCATATCCACATCTATGTCATTTCACTACCACCTCAATTTCTATACTCATTTCCTTACAAAATTTTTTAGGATGGGAATAACCAGCTATTAAACGACAACGAGGATGGTCACGACACTGGGTCAAACAACCAAGATTCCAAGCTATCTATGGAAAACATGGATCAAAATGATCCGTTAAAAAATCAGGTATTACTTCATTTAACTTTCAATAATAATACATCCTTCACATTTGATGACACAGATGCACTTCAGGTCTCGTCTTCAGCCCTAGATGCTTCAGACGCTGTGGACAAAGCCTCATCAATTGTCAACAAAACATGTACTAAACATTTTATCCACTACCAAATCCTACTTGCTCAATTACTTTTCTTTCTATATCTTCCATGATCAAATACATTCTCATCTAGACCATTGTGGACACCTCGAATGATGCCCAATCACGATCTATCACACTGTTACAAGATCATACTATTGTCCTGGAGAAAGACTCCAACACTGCACCGGACAAAGAGGTACTACTCAATGTGCAAACTATTCAATATTAATTTCCTAAAGCAATACATACCTAATACTTAACCTCTTTCTACAGCCCGCTCTATACTCATGCCTCCCTGATGAGTCATCACCAGCCTCACCAATTCACGATCTACCAGTGGCGGCTCAGGTAGTGCCAACAACAGATAAGGAAAAACAGGTATGCCCAACCATCCTCATTTATAATACCATCCAAAAATACTATAAATAACGCCCGACACAACAAATAATTTTTCGTGCCTATCGTCTATATGGACATGATCAAATGGACAACACAAACGATTCCGATGAACTTGCTGAGCAGGCAATACTGGATGATGATAAATGCAAACAAACGGCCGAAAAGGTAACACATAAACACTATATCACGCTAAAGAATGCTCTACACTTTTAATGTTGTACTAATTCTACGTCCTCCTGCATTACAGCTCATTACACAAGGCGGACCTGCGGCAGAAAACAAGTTGACAAAGGAAGGGCATTCTACCGAGACGCTTCAATCTCTCCCGACTGAAAACATGGAACATATGGATGAAGACATGCATAATGCTGCCAGAAGCGGACACGCCACCGACCAAGTTCTCCATGGACAATCTCAACTTGTGGAGGTACCAAACTCAACGGACAAGACTATTGTGGGATATGATAGGACTAGACTTGGTTTTTCATTTTCGGAATGGAGTAGGTTGATCTAAACACTGCCTAGAATTATTTTCATGGACATCGTACTTTCTTTTGTTTCAATTAAAAGACCAATTTACTTTTGGTGACTGATTGCCATGAATATGCATTACTTATGGACAAGGTTTTGTGGAAAAGTTTTCATTTTAAATCAAATATTAGTAATCTTACCCCAATAGTTATCGAGATCTAACTTATCCCACTTTCAATACAGCAAGCTCCAAAGAACACAACTCCGGGACTATTGGACAACATCAACCATGAAGTCCCCATTACGACATTAGAGGACGATTCATTGGTATCTTCGCATATCAGTTGTTTTTTCCAATCAAATACATTCAACCTCCTCGTTTGACTCACCTCTACTTTACAGACCACTGTCCTAGCAAACATTTACAAGGACTGTAACTTGCCACCATCCAGGAACATACAACTGGTGAGAATTCCAAGAATATCCTCTGCCCATGTGTAACTTCACACAAGGACACGCATACAGTAAGTTTTAAGTTTAAATGCCTAACGACGCCTACTCGGTTACGCATCAACTATTCTACTAATACAACAAATTATCTTCCACAAAACAGGAAGACACAACAGACGAGGCCGCCAACACCATAAGACACTCAAACACAACAGCAGTGTTTCCCGATCCTCCTTATTCTGACCATTTAAAACACAATCCATGCTGATTTTCCTTCAACCTTGACAGTCTTTTACTAACTTAGTGCACACCTCTTTCTGGACATCAGCAGGATAGCGATGGAGAAGAGGAACCAATCCAAGAGGAACATCCAGCTATCACCATCAGCGACTCCTCACCAGCAAAACCCACGCCTAGGCACCGCCCGTCTGTAATGGAAAAGGATTTACATGCTATCCTAATATCCCAACCTAAAACTACTTATGTGATCCCAAATGTAGTAGATGAAGACTGGAAGGCATTCAAACTCACACTCACCCTGTTGGAATTGTGTCCAGTAATCTCGGTACTGTCTCTAGAAAGTAAGAGTATGTCAATGATCAGACATAAGTCATATAATACTGGGGGTCATGATGGCTTGCTAGAGTCCGCTCATGATCTATAAGTCTTGGACTTATTGCCTTTATTATATGATCCCATATGGGTCACACGCCTAAGCTAACGGGAAAATGTGTAGGAACGGCTTAGCAGAAGTACGGTAAAAGTGCCAGGCATTTGTCGTACTTAGAGAGAGATTAATGGGTCTGATTAAATCCAAGGGATTTAATCAGATTGGTATTTGGGCCCAAAAGCCCAAAAGGGAAAGAGAAGGGTTTTATAAACTAAAACCCAAATCTTTTTCTCTCTAACCCTAGCCTCCCAGCCGCGAGCCTCTCTCCCTCTCTGCGCCTCCTCTCCTGCTCGGTCTAGCAGCCATTTCCCGTGAAGCGTGTGTGAGCCTTTGGAGGATCCATCTCTCGGTGGTTCTGCTGATCTCAAGCCATACCTTCTCTTTCCGCTGCATAAACAGGTATAAGGTGAGATCTGATATGTTTCTATTCAAGAGAACCTAGATCTGCATGTTTAGGTTGATATGAATCTAAGAATTGAATCAGGATCAACTAAACAATCCTTCAGTGGTATCAGAGCTGTTGGTTCTGGTTTTTCTTGTTTAGATTCATGTTTAGGATTGTTTTTCTTGTTTAAAAGTGTTTTGAATCAACTACTGATAAGAGAAATCACTTAAGCAACAAGGAATTGAAACCTAAACATATTTGAAATCGCAAAACCAAGCTATATTGATTTGGTATGCGTCGGTTTGATGATGCACGGACCGATCGCTAAAGGATCGAGTCGCGTGATCATCCGACCGTGAGACGAAGATCGATCGGCCGAGTGGATCACACGGTGATCGTGTCCCGGCAGTCTCGAGAGTCGTCCCGATCGGTGATGATCGTGCAAGGATGGACCGAGCGGATCGATCAAACGATCGCGGTCGATCGTCCAGCATCGTCCCGATCATCCAGCGTCGTACCGCGTCTCGATCGCTCGGCGATCGCATGACGCACGACCCGAGCCATCCTGTCCCGAGCGTCCCGAACGATGGTCCCGTCCGGCTGCCGTCTCGATCTCGGATCGTTTGCGTGCGGCTTGACGGCTGACGTGATCGCGTGAAACTCACGATTAGGTCGTGATCGGTTCACGTGATCAATCGGTTCGGTTCGGTTTTTAAGGTTCGGTTTAAAACTTGATTAAAATCAAAAACGTCACGGTTTAATAAACAGATTTAATAATTTTATTAAATTCTGGTTAAACCGGGATAAGAAATCCAAAGTCGAAAAATTGGATTTTGTGCCTAAACCAGGATTTTCTAATTTGATTTGGTTGGACCAAATAAATTGAGAAGATCCGGTTTAGTAAATAACCGGTTGACAATTGTGGTCATCGTAGTAATTAATTTTGGTTAAGACCAATTTTAATGAACCAGACCGGTTATGTCATTTAATTGGACAATTGGGTTATGTCTTGGACATGGACCAATTCTTGGGCCTCGGACCAAGAAGTTAAAACAGTTGGGCCAATTATTTGAGTCTTTTCTTCAGAATTAATTTAAAATTTATTTTATAAAATTAAAATTATAAAATCGATTTTTAAATTAATAAGTTTCCAAAATTTTGAAATTAGAAAGTTTCTTAAATTAGAAGTTTCTAGATTTGCATGTTTTGGATTTTAGGAAATTTCTATATTTAGAAAGTTTCCAATTTTAGGAAGTTTCCGATTTTAGAAAGTTTCCAATTTTTAGGAAGTTTCCAATTTTAGAAAGTTTCCAAAATTAGTAGGTTTCCCAAAAAGGAAAGTTTCCAAAAATAGTAATCTTCTATTTTGGGATAAAATCTTAATAAACCTACAAACCTCAAACAATATCAAGCGTTGGATGTCTTGTCCAGTCTATGTCAGCTGTCGAAGCCCATTCAATTGTATTCATGGCCTTACAGTGTGAGGGTGTCTACTTTTGCGTGGATAAGACGGTTTGTGATTCATAAATGTCATTGGGAGTCCCAGACATTAATGATTACATGACTGTATAGTCTGGTTTTCTTGACTAGGCCATCGGGAGTCCCGGGCCTTGAGACATCAGAGTGGATTGGGCCTCGGGCCCAGATTCACAACCAAGAGTTATATCACGGATATAATTAGCCGAGATAGGGCTTACCGATATAAGCTAAGGTTGGGTGATGGCCAGTGGCCCATTTTGATCTTAGTTATATGTGGATCTTGGAATCATTATATTCTATTGAGGGTAACTGATGTTATTGAGTATAATGCGTGATTAATCATATTAAGTATAATACAAGATTAATCATATTGAACATATTAACTAAAATCCTTTTATCTTAATTTTCAGTTATGACTAGCACAAACAATCAAAACACTTTCTCGATCCGGTCTGTCCTTGAGATGGACAAGATGAACGGATCAAATTTCTTGACTTGGTCGCGGAACCTGAGGCTAGTTCTCAGACAGGAGAGAAAGGACTATGTCCTTGAGAGCTCTCCCCGTGAGGATCGGGTCCAATGCTTCTCATGCAGTATATGATGCTTGGAATAAGCATTATAATGATGCGGTAGATGTGCGTGGTCTGATATTGGCTACCATGGACTCAGACTTGCGGAAGCAATATGAGAACATGGAGTCGCCAATAGAGATGATCAGCAGCCTGAAATTGAAATTTCAGGAGCAGATAAGAGTGGAGAGATACCAGTTGGTTAAATCTCTCACTAGCTGCAAGCTACCAAATGATCATCCAGTGAGTCCTCATGTCAGTAAAATGATGGGTTACATTGATAACCTGAGGAAACTGGATTATCCAGTTAGCCAAGAATTGGCAACTGAGATCATACTACAGTCACTGCCGTCAAGCTATGATAAGTTCAGAAGGAACTATATCAAGGAAGGCTTAACGAAGACGCTGACTGAACTGCATGATATGCTCAAGACAGTTGAGCCAAACGTGAAGAGTACCCTGAATAATCTCATGAATGAGAAGGGTAGGTTTGATAAACCTAATGCTGACAAGGGTGAAGACAAAGTTGTCCAGATTTTGAATCATGGCAAGCGTGTGTCTTCTGAGCCCGAGTCAGATACCTCTTACGTTGGTAAGTGCTGCTACTGTAAGGAGACAGGGCATTGGAAGAGAGATTGCATTAAATTCATGGAAGATGATGAGGAGTTGAAGTTGATGTATGCGACTACTTCCTCAGGTATTCATGTTATTACTTCAAGTTCTACCTTAAAGGTATTGGATACTGGTTGTGGCACTGATATTTGTGCTAATATGCAGAGCCTAAGCAACAGTAGAACATTGAAGGAAGGGCAAGTGGAACTGCATGTCTGGAAGGAGCTATGGATGCTGCCTCAGCCGTAGGGTTTTCACTTGTAGATGCCTTTGAGGCTTGGTTTTATTAAGTAACTGCTACAATGTACCTGCTTTAAGCAGAGTTGTCTTTCATTTTCTTGTAAGAATTTGAATGTTTTTCATTTTGATAAAAGACAAGTTTTGTTCTTTTGATCTTAATGAAATATTAATTGTAGCACCCCATTCAAGGAATGGGTTTTATATCTTAAACCAAAGAATGCCTAAATGTAACATAAATACCGAATTGGTTTAAATCTAATGAATTAAACCTGATTTTTCTTGGCATAAAAGTCTTGGTCACATAGAGTAAGTCGGATTCAGAAATCCCATAGTTATGGACTGTTGGGCTCATTTGATAAGATATCTTATGAGACTTGAATTCTGTTTACTGGACCAAAAGGTAAAGGGTCTATCTTAGCCAAGCTAGAGAAAGGCCCAAAGGCTTATTGGACCTGGAACATACTCATGTATGTGGCCCAATGAGCAGTAATGCCAGAGAAAATTTCCTGTACTTCATTGTCTCTACTGATTACTTCAGTGAGTATGACTGTGTTCATTTGATGAGACACAAGTCGGAATTCTTTGACATGGTCGAAAGAGTTCCAGAATGAAGTATAGGATCTGAATGACAGAAGTATTAAGACTCTGGATCAGATCACGAGTGAGAATACTTAAGTCATTGATGGTGTGATCATCTGAATGAGTGTGAAATCGTTTCACAGCTCATTTCTCCTGAAAACCTGAAGGTGTTTCTGTGAGAAAGAATCAGATCGTATTAGAAATGATTAAAGATGAGTCACACGAATCTTCCATGATATTATTTAAGAATAACGCTCTAGAAATATCTAAGTTTACGCTGAAAAGGTTCCACCAATATCAGTTGAAAGACACCACGTAAATGTGGACTGGAATCGATCCAAATTCGTCTTTACTGAGTATTTGTAGTTGTGCTGCTTCGCTGGTTGTCCTAGGGAAACCAAGGCTTGTTACTTTTACGTCCATTCTGTTTTCTAAGAAGGGAAGTTATTTTCCAAGAAGAACAGTGGGAGTAAAAGTATAACTCGAAGAAATTCGAGAAATACAGGAGGCTGCTTAACCTGTTGAGGGAGAGCAGCGGAAGGATTTACAGATTTCTGTAGAATCTGCACCTGTGGAGCCTGAAGTTCGCAGATATGAATGAATCAGTTACTAATCCGAGAGTGATTTCTCGTCATTAGTTGAACCTGATAATCATTGAAAGTTCGCATGATCTGATGATCATTGAAAGCGACGAATCTGCGAAATTCAAAGAAGCGAAAGTGAGCCCGGACTCCGAAAAATTACACTATGTGTAAGTTAGCTTTATTGATCCATTCATGGATGGAAGCAAACATATCGGAGTTGGAATCTTCGTTCTGTTGAAGTAGTCAAGGTTTTGACTTGAACAGGAACGAAGAGGAACTGTGTGTTTACTAATAGATTAGTGGGAGCGATATTGCATTTCTCATATTGTATGTCGATGACATACTGATTCTCAAAATGACGTCCCAATGCTGCAGTCAGTAAAGGACTGGCTTGGGAGTTGGTTCTAATGATTGACATGGGTAAAGCCACGTATGTTCTTGGATTTTGGATCTAAAGATAGAGATCCGAAAGAGCTGGTAAGACAAAGTCAGGATTCTTATCCCGACAAAGTCCTACACGTTTTCAGCATTCCAAGAAGGGTTTTATGCCAATGTCACATGGCATTACGTTAAGCAAGACACAGTGTCCTACGATAACTGCTGAACTTAAATGCATGGATAAGATTCCATATGCGTCGGCAATTGGATCTATCATGTATGCCATGAAACGTACTTGTTTGATGTTGCTTTAATGTTAAGCAAGACAAGTAAAGACCAGTCAAATCCAGCAAAGAATCACTGGATTGCCGTAAAGAATGTCCTAAAGTATTTGAGGAATACTAAGGATAAGTTCTTGATTTACGGAGAAAGTGAGGTGCTACAAGTCAGTAGAGTCTGAAAGGCAAGTTTCCAACAGACAAAGATGATTTCCGGTCACAGTCCGGTTATATCTTGTGTCTGTCTGGCAGTGCATTGCACTGTTGCTGACTCCATGACTTAAGCTGAACATTTCGCAGCTTGGAAAGCGGCGAAAGAGGTTGTTTGGAAAGAAGAGTTCGTCACTGAACTTGATGTGATTCCCAGCATAGATGAGACTAGCTGCACATCAGAGGTCCAAACACTTTGAGGATAGGTATAACCTATTCCGTAAGATAAATGACAGAGATGTTAAGTAGATCAGCAAGTTTCAACAAATGAGAACGTTGCTAATCTATTAACGAAGCCACTCCTTAGGCCTGAGCACGAGTCGCGGACTGTTGCTGTAGGATAAGTGAAATTAAGATATAGTCTTAATTTCAGTGGGAGTTAATAAAGGGCTTTATTTAGTTATTGATATGTTCTTGTAAAACATTTTATGATGTTTATTGAAATTATTATTTCAAGATTATTTTAACTGTGATGAAATAATCGTTCCAAGGTGATATGAACCATTTTATAGGTCATCGAAGTAAGTGACTTGATCTTGAGTTATCAAAGCCATTTAGCTTGATCATGAGACCCTATATTTGATAGATGGCTTATATCATCATGTCCCTAGTCGAAGGTTGTTGAAATTGGAACACCAACAACCGTGTGAGACTAGATTGGTATGTGACTTATGACAAAGTCTCAGTGTGTCATAGATGCGCGGCATCAAAGTCAGTACATAGGTGTATGTGGGGTACATACGACCGGACAAGACCCGCTTATAAGAACTCTTCAGGATATTTATATCTGTGTCATAAGAGATTCTTACTACGACTATAGAGTATAGTCCTTAGACCTGAGTTCGCATGCATGTGACTGCACATGAACTGATGCGCTTTGATCATTGTCTAACGCTGTCGTTATGCGATAGTTATAAGGACCTTGTTTGGGTGTATTACGAAATGAGTAGTTTACAGTGATGGAACAAGACGGGATTTGTCCCTCCAATATAAATGGAGTGAATATCTCTAGGCCAATCGGAGATTTGAATACTGGAAAATGCATGGCCATGCTCAAACGGACTTTCCCGAGTCGTTTGGATTGTCAGTATCAAATCAGAGTCCGATGAACAAGATTAGGCTTTATAAGGATGACACTAATCTTGCCTTATGACTAATCGAGATATTGAGACAAAAGGATTATGAATACAGAGATTCCAGTACAAGTGGGAGATTGTTGGAATTGTGTCCAGTAATCTCGGTACTGTCTCTAGAAAGTAAGAGTATGTCAATGATCAGACATAAGTCATATAATACTGGGGGTCATGATGGCTTGCTAGAGTCCGCTCATGATCTATAAGTCTTGGACTTATTGCCTTTATTATATGATCCCATATGGGTCACACGCCTAAGCTAACGGGAAAATGTGTAGGAACGGCTTAGCAGAAGTACGGTAAAAGTGCCAGGCATTTGTCGTACTTAGAGAGAGATTAATGGGTCTGATTAAATCCAAGGGATTTAATCAGATTGGTATTTGGGCCCAAAAGCCCAAAAGGGAAAGAGAAGGGTTTTATAAACTAAAACCCAAATCTTTTTCTCTCTAACCCTAGCCTCCCAGCCGCGAGCCTCTCTCCCTCTCTGCGCCTCCTCTCCTGCTCGGTCTAGCAGCCATTTCCTGTGAAGCGTGTGTGAGCCTTTGGAGGATCCATCTCTCAGTGGTTCTGCTGATCTCAAGCCATACCTTCTCTTTCCGCTGCATAAACAGGTATAAGGTGAGATCTGATATGTTTCTATTCAAGAGAACCTAGATCTGCATGTTTAGGTTGATATGAATCTAAGAATTGAATCAGGATCAACTAAACAATCCTTCACACCCGACATAAAAATGTGTATGTAATCTCCCAAGCTTCCCCTCATCAACCTTACATAATCTAATTTGTTCATAATCTATATCTTTATATATATGTACTTCTCAGCTACCACATAACCAACGACATCTTTGACTTTGACAACAAGTTATTGCTGGATCTTGCATGCAAGCAGAACTGGGTCTCCACTTCGGTAAACTACACACTTCATCTCTCTCTCTCTTATAATTCTTAGGAGGTACCTTCCAACTCGTATAACTAGCTGGTGGATACTTACTAATCTATACTACCTGGTGCTATCATAACATTTGTGGATGCATTTACCACATACACTATCACTTCTAATAGTTTTTGTTCCAACAACACATGGAGCTGTTAATGACATACTTATCCAGGCGCCACCAACACGTCCTACAAATTGAAGGCATACTATTCGCGTCTCCATTTTTCACCAGCACGCTACAAACCAGATACTGCTCCTTCAAGAACGCTAAAAACAAGAACGTTTTGAGGTGGGATAAAAGGATCGTTGATTTCATCAAGAAACCAAGACAAACTTGGCTTCAAGATGTGGAAACGATCTACGCGCCCATTTGTTTGGAGGACAAGAATTGGGTAGGACTACACATCTCCCTCAAGATGTGGTTAGTGGAAGTCCTAGACCCAATGCCAGGGACATTTGATGACGATGAGATGGGTCCCCTACTTGAACCCATCACAGAGACGCTTCCATTCCTTATCCGGAAATATGTTAAGGATGTCACCTTAACCCAGAAGCAACGCAAAGAACCTTTCCAACTACAGCTTCTAAAAGGCCTTTACCGCAATGAACGATCTGGTGACACTACAAGAAATATGGGCATTGGTAGCAGGCCGTTGTAGTACTAATTCACGAACTGCTACCGAAAGTGCTAACATCGGATCCAAACTCTATAGTAGCATTAAATCCGCGCTAAGAAAGAATTTCATTAAGCAGGTACCCAAAAATCACTATTATAGTTGAAAAATCATTTTGGAGGCAAAACACTTAGCCAAAAAACGTTTTGCCACCGAAATGTTTTGGATTTGGGTGATTTTTTTTTTTTTTGTGTAAGTCAATTTCTCCTCTTGACCAAAAAAATCATCCCTATTCTCCTAAGATCTCCTTCACCCTCTATCTCTTTTCTTCAATCGATCCTTATGAAATCGAAAGCTCAAAACTCTCTTCTTCTTCTTCCCTCATAAACTCACGAACCCTAGATGAGTTTGTAATCATCATCGACTGTCAAGCTTTGACCAATCGATTCTGCTTGTTTTATCTGTATCAACTGTGGGAATGATTCTCGTGAGATCTGCCTTTGATTCCTGCAGTGTTAGTGGAAAGAGATGCGATCGATTCGTCGTGGAGAAGGAAGAAAGCAGTGACGTGAAGATCTGATCGGTTTCGGGATCACCGAATCCTCTCGGTTTCATGAAATCGAAGCTCGTTCTGCTTGTCTCTCACGAACTCTCGCTCTAAGGTGATAATTATCGCTCTTACTTTACCTGGATTCTTCAAAAAATTTC
Source organism: Orychophragmus violaceus (assembly GCA_030180135.1). NCBI lineage: Eukaryota > Viridiplantae > Streptophyta > Magnoliopsida > Brassicales > Brassicaceae > Orychophragmus > Orychophragmus violaceus. The sequence goes on from CM058240.1 coordinate 39,699,734, forward strand.
TCGGAGTGAATTCAGTTTTTTGTTGGAAGTGATGAAGTTAGTGATTGTGATTTAGGTGGAGCTTCTTGTGCTAGAAAATACGGGAAGAACAGATGTGAACTGTTAGCAACATGTGAAGTGTGTGTTGCTTCTTATTCAACATGTGAACTGTTAGAACTTCTTGTCACCAGAGATTGGACATGGATGATAGTTCAGAGAGGAAGATATTATATTCAGGTTTGACTGCATCTCTTCTTCCTTTAGTGATTTAACATTCCAATACTGATTCTTATGCTCATTCTATAGATTCAGGTTTGACTGCATCTCTTCTTCCTTTAGGAATTTGCTCCGTATTGCTATCTTCAACATCAGTTACATCAGAGGCCTCTTCCCTGAGAAGCATTTCAACGATAAATCAGTTCCTGCGTTAGGTAAGACGCTGAATCTGGAAGTTTATAGAGCTCGGGCTCAACTATTGAATATAACAATTGGCGGATGATTTTGAAACATATATGAAGATCAAGAAGCTGATGCCTATGGACGCTGAATCTCGCCGATTGATTGACTGGATGGAGAAAGGTCTTCTAGACTAGGGATTTTGACATCACACGAATCCTGTAGCTGCATCCTTGTTTATCTTTGTTGATTGCTTTTCCTAATGATGGAATCTAGGTGTATATGATGCGCTGCAGAGGAAATACTTGAAGACGCTCATGTTCTTCATCTGTGAAACAGTGGATGGCCCGATGATTGAGGAATATTCATGTAAGTTGTGGCGACATGAATGATTAGCTTGATAACGGTGTGGTTTGCTGGTGATCGGGAGTTGCGGGTTAGGTATTCAGTTGACATGAATCCATGAACCAGAAGAAAACCGGAAACCTTGAATTCAACTCCGAAGAAGATTCTCATGTACGAAAGCCAATACAAGATTTATGTTGGAAACCATGGTTTGAGAGACGATTTTAGCAAGTTTGGCACAATCATAAGCAGTAAGCACGAGAGTGTTAAATGACCTTAAGACTGGGATAAACGGCGTCTTTGCCTTTCTTTCTTTTATAAAATTTGAAGAATGAGATGCGCTCTATCACTGAAAGGATGTTCCTCAGCTCTTTTTTGCTTAATCCACCTCAACGTCACATTTTTCTTTTTTATCATATGTCAAAACTATTTGATCAATATACTATTATAATATAATCCGGTTTAAGGAGATTAATAGTTTTCTTAGTGCTCGTGATCGGATGCAGATGATTGAGATCAGTCTGGTACATAAGGCTAATAAGTTTCATGTTTTACTTTTGTGTAAGTCGGGGAATTCTAAGGAGATTTGAGAAAGACCATTGTTTTCAATTGGCATCGACAACATCATACCCTAAACCCCCAAATTTCTTCATTTCTCATATTGTCATATTTATTTTATAGCCAAGATAATGATAATTTGTTTAGAGTATAAATAGGATTTAGGGTTTGAACCCTAACCCTATACCCCAAATTGTATATACATAAAACAATATTTTCAACATTAATTATAATTTGTTTAGAGTATAAATAGGATTTAGGGTTTGAACCCTAACCCTATATCCCAAATTGTATATACATAAAACAATATTTTCAACATTAATCTCAAACCTCAAATCTTAAATATAACCTTAAACATACCAACTTTTAGGGTATACATAGGGTTTAGGGTAATACTAATTTTTGTAGTTTATAACAAAAAAATTCCAACTTATATTGATTAAAGCTTCACAAATATTTGATTTAGTGTTTAGGGTATGTGAGGGTTAGGGTTAAGATATTAGAGGGTAATGTTTTAAGATTCACACTTACAATATATTTAATATAATCTAAAAAAAATCAACTAATATTAAATATAAAATCTACAAACATTTGATTTAGGGTTTAGGGTTTAGGGTTTAGGGTATTGGAGGGTTAGAGTTATACATAAAACTAATATTTTCAAACATTTACCTCAAACCTTAAACATAAACCTCCAAACCCTATATCCTAAACCCTAAAGAAACCCTAAAACTCTAAATTATAAACAAAAAATTAATAACTAAAACCTTAATTACTATATAATATATAAAATTAAGTACAACACTTAAGTTTAGGGTTTAGTTAACACTTATGATAATTAGTATGTGTATCCGCCAAATGATAAATATGTTTTAGAAAAAAAAATTTATATATAAGCTAAACAAACATTTTATACTAATGTCACCAAAGCTTTATAGTCACAATTATAATTAGAGTAACTTTTATATATTTTCGTTATAACATATGGCCACCATTAGTGATAATCTTATGATGGCCCACCAATTATAGAAATTTACCCACTAAAACTTTTTGTTTGGCGCTAGTTGGTCTGGCGGTAAAATGAAAATTTTGGCCAAATTTTGGCTCTTTATCAAAAGCCCATACGACTATTGTAACAAAAAAAACCTAATCTACGGCTCCCTCAATTCTCTTTGTAGAGACCAAGGTTGTGCTGGTTCTAGAGACTTCTCCAAAACCTAGATCTGCTTCTCCATTTTCGCAGAAGATGTGCTTGGGCTCGAGGAAGAAGATCTAGAGAAAACGGATAAATATTGAAGCTATTTGCTCTCTGGTGGTGGCCCTCTTTCTGCTGAAACCCAGAGATTCATTAACATATGTGTTAGGTAAACGCATCTCTGAATATCTCCATGAAGATTGTCCTTTCTTTTGCCGATTTCTACGATCTAACATTCTGATATTCCTAAGGGCTCCAATCGGTCAGGGATGGAACCTTCTCCGAATCTCATGTAATGATGTTATCCCCTCTTTCAGATATTGATGTTGGTTCCTGTTTGTCTCGGCTTTTGATTCCGTTGTGTACTCGAAGTGTTTGTTTGGATGGGACGAACCACATCTCTTGATGATAGAAAAGTTGCGAGGATGGTACTTGGACTCGAGAAACTAATACAACTGTGTCAGAGGATGGTAGAGGCAGAGTTGCTGGTTTATATATCCACACTCTTCATTATATAATGATTTAAATACTTACACGTAGCTGAAAAATGTTATCGTTTTTTCTTTTCTTTTGGTGATCATTTGCAGCTCTCGTGCAACGACAAGGAGTAAACGTGAGAGGCCTAATGAAAGCTGCTCCGCCTAAAGAAGAGCTCCAAGCTTTCATTGATTGCACCGGAAATCTGCAGGTTTGGCGTGTGAATGGACAGGAAAAGACTCTCCTTCAAGCTGCTGATCATTCGAAATTCTACAGTGGAGATTGCTATGTTTTCCAATGTTCTTATAGGAACTTGGTTCGGCAAGAAGAGTGTGGAGGTGAGCTTTCCAGACAGCAAAAGAAAACTCTTACATGTTTTTGCCACATTCTGTTGCTCTATATGCTGAAGCAAAATCTTACAAGGTGCAATTATGTTTAAAATTGTGAGTTTGTGATCATTTGTAGGAAGAAAGAGCTTCTGCAGTCTCTATGGCGAGCAAAATGGTTGAGTTAATGAAATTTGTACCAGCCCAAGTAATCTTCTTCTGCAGTCATTCCAATAGTCTATCTGTTTTCTTCTCTTTCTTCTGAACATTTTTACTCTCTTGTCTTTAGGCTCACATCTATGAAGGAAAGGAACCGGTTCAGTTTTTCGTCATCATGCAAAGCTTTATAGTTTTCAAGGTTTGAGTTTCATTCTGCAGATCAACCATGTTCTCCTTTATGAACATATACAATATGTGCTGATTTTGTTTGCGATGATTGAATCTTGACAGGGTGGTATTAGCAGTGGATACAAGAAATACATAGCAGAGAAAGAAGTTGATGATGATACATACAATGAGAATGGTCTTGCTCTGTTCCGCATTCAAGGGTCTGGTCCGGAAAATATGCAAGCAATACAATTCTTAGGATGGAGATCTAGTCATGGTACCCTTCATACCACAACACTCTTGAAGTGGTTCCAACAAAAAGACTTGTATCAAAGGAGTGAAATTTTCCACTGCTTGTGACATTGGGGACGATGATGGAGACGATGAAGACTTAGCGGTTTGGTTTGATGTCATAGAGTTTGAGTTAGTTTTAGTTAGTATATTGACTGTGGACCTGTTTCCATCAAATTCACGGAGCTTCATGCTATAGAGCATTTAGAAAAAAATTTTATGGTGTCCATGGACGACAAATTTGTCGACGCTTTAAGAAGGGAGTATGCCATGGACATATATAAAGATCTCGTCATCCCTCTGTACCTCCATTAGCTACGCGTTCTATTTATGTGTGTTAACCTTTTGGATACTATGTCACCAACCATGCACTTAGATGGATATGGCCGGTCCATGGAAATCTTGTATTTTGTTTAAATCACTACTACGCTTTTTGTAACCCAATCCATCTGGATGGGATGTTCGCCTAGTAATTAAGTACTATCTTACTCCTCTACTACTATCCTTATAGATTTTTTTTTTACACTTAATCATTCAACAGATTTGCCCATACCACTACCCACAAACATACACTCGTCCAGATCGATATCAAAATGGAGACAACATTACACAATCCATATGTAACCAACGACAACTCACAAATCTACGGAAATAATGTTTGACCAAGGACATCTATCATGTCAATTTAACACATAATCATGAACATGTGTAAAAAAATAGTTAATTGATAAAGACTTATCCATCTCTCCAAATCTTGGGTGAGATGCGTGGTCGAGGATTAAATTTTTTTGACCAACCGGTTGTGACTTTAGTACACAGACTCTGTGTAAGAACACTTCTGGACGTGAAAGCGTGGACATTTAAATACAAATCTTTAGATTAAAATCAAGGTTCACCGACATTAGATTACTACAAAGATACCACCGGCATTAGATTACTACAGAGATATGATACTTGTCGCACAAATCTACTTAAACCATAGGATGAAAACAACAAAGAACACCATCAATGTTGCAGACATTATCTTCATTTGGAGTCCAAGATTTTTGACATGCTTATCCAACTGGGTTATCGTAAATTCACAATTTTCATGTGCCAGTTTTAGATCACCAATTTCCGACTGGGCCCTCCTTAAATCATCAGTAACATCTTCCAAATCCCGAGTTGTCAGGCAATGCATCTTCAAAGACATCTCTGCAATGCTGTTTTTATGCTTGTCACATCTTCTGTTACTGCTTCATCCCACCATTTCCAGACATGAGATGCTCCGTCATCGTGCTGTGGACATGTGAAGAAACGTCTTCCTGGGTCGATCTCAGATCTGGAGGTATCAACTACGAGTGGTCGACCACAGAAGCACAGCTTCAGGATTCCTTTGGCGACGGTGAAAACATCGTCAAAACGGTACCCCTCGTCGTCGAATTCAGAGGATGAGGATGGCTGACTGTAGTTGTACCCCATCATTAAGATGCAGACAATCCTACCAAAATTTTTTTTTTCCAATACATAAAGAACTTAGGACCAGGAGATGGAGAAGCTGAATGAATACGAAGAGCAACAAAGAAACCGACTACCTTGATTTATTTGAAGAACCAAATCGAAACACTTGTGAGGACGGCGTCGCCGGTTTGGGATCTGTCCCACTTGGTTTCTGCGTTTTTATAGGAGGCTCATTTGGAGAAGACTATGTCAAGTTACTATATTATAATAATATATACAATCTTATTGGTATATCATGTCCTACAACGGCGTTATATATGGATTGGCTAGTTTATCTATATGTCTTACTGGTGGCTTGTAAACCAACTATAAATACTACATCGGGTTATAATCTCTTAGTTCGTGTATATGCGGATAAGCCTGGACATGTGCGTATATATGTATTTCGGATTTAGTTAATGCCTAACCACATACATATACACTCGGAGTACTACATACACTCGTCCATATGGATTATAAGAAGTGGACAACAACACAACTTTCATAGGTTACATAGGAAAACTCACAAATATACACAAAATTGTTTCGCCAAGGACATCTATACTATTTAAAACCATGTCCATAGACCAGGGATTCATGAACATGTATAAAAAGGATAATTAATACGGACTTTTTTAATCTGCACATCTTTTAGTTGTGTATAAATTGCACGTTAAATTAGTATTGAGTTTTAAATATGTCCACGTGGATGATATTTATATACAAAGCATACAAAATATCTTCCATATATCACATTGTTTTTTTTCTTCGCATAAAAACACAAGTTCAAAGTTACAACCTAAACTGGTGGACACGTTCCCCCTTAAAAGTCAACTGCATTTCAGCCCAAAAATAACAATGCAGAGCTTTCGAAAGTTGAGGCACATGGATAACAAATGGTGGAAAACAAACTATTTTGTGTACATTGAAAGGTGATTCAGGGACAACTTGAAAAACATAACGTCATTTATAACAACAACTACAACTATACATGTGTTACTTGGTTATCAATTAAACGTTTATTTTTCGACCATATGGTATCAAATGGTGGACAAGAAAACGGCATCTACAAACGGTTTTTTATTTACGACAATATGGATATCAAATGGTGGATGCATAAAATCACACCTACATCTCTACATGTGTTACTTGTGTTATCAATCAAACGGTTAATTAGTATTGAACTTAAAATACGTCCAAGTGGATGCATATCAAACAACAAGGTTTAACAATAACCATAGTCTTAAATAACATGATTCTTTACGGGACATTTATACACAAAAAATGCAAGTTACAACCCAATCCGGTGGATATCTTAAAAAAATAATATCAACTGCATAAAATCCAAAAAACAACATTGCAGTTCTTGATGTCATTCAAACACATTAGTAATCCACTATTTCAAATGGTCCGAACACTATCCTAGACACAAAAAAGGACAACACTTAATCTTGGATAAAGAACACACCACCGTTATATAGGGACCATAAAGTTAGTCTTGTTGTGACCAAACCCTCTGCACCTGCCACCACGATTTGCAACAGCCTTCTTAGGCTTGACATCCTGCAAGTAATAAAAAAATTACAAAAATAGAATTTTTTTTTTTATTATTCAACAAATTTATACTTACAGACATCTCTCCTATGGACGGGATACGACGCTCCTTCCGGCGTCCAGGTGGACGATGCGTCCTGGGAGGCATCAAAACCTTTGACTTAACGTCTTCAGGTATATCCACTTCTTTCGAATCTCCATGTGGATAAATCAGTTCTGCATATGTCTCTACCCATGTCGATGTTTTGTAACAGTCTGCGGCTAATTGTCCAGGCTTAAAACCAAGCTGCTCACCAGCCAAAATAGCGTGTCCACAAGGAATCTGCTCTTTATCGTCCAACTTACATGAGCACTTTTTTCTTTCAATTCCACGAGATATTTATAACCAAACTGTCCAACCACCTGAGCTGTCCATGCAGATATGCTATTGCTTTTGTTTGCTTTTGTAAACTTCATATTCCTAATAATAACCTTGTCCACCTCGGAAGTTACAATTCCACGATGTTTCCCAGACTGTATCCTCCTTGCATTAAACCACCTAGTCATCATGCTTTGGATAAATATCAGCAACAGCAAAATGGGTGCTCCTCGTCCACCCTTTAAAGCCTTATTGAGCTGCTCACATATGTTGTTCGTCGTTGTACCTCTCGCCGGCAAAGTATGCTCTACTCCAATGAGCAACCCCTATTTTTTCCAAATAAGTACAGCAACCGACATTCGTTGCTTTTATTTTGTTCATGATCTCTCTAAATTGGCCAATTCGGCTAGCAAACCCAGCAGATGTCACCATCTTAGCCAACCCTTTGCTTCTAAACCTAGCAGATACATTTCTCTCCAAATGGACAATACAAGCAGCATGATGCGACTTTGGGAAAATACATTTCTTAGCATTGTAGATTGCCGCAGCCCTATCAGAGATGATGGTGAGATGTGGACTGCCTGCTATAACGCGCTTAACCTTCATAAAAAACCATGTCCACGAATCCACATCCTCACAGTCAACAACATCATAAGCAAGTGGAAATACCTTGAAATTAGCATCCTGCCACAAGCTGTCAACAACACACCCTTATACTTTCCATGCAAGTGTGTACCATCCACAACCAATACCCTCCTTAGCTTGCTGAATCCCTGTTTAGATGCCCCAAACGAAATAAAGCAATACAGAAACCTCTCTACCCTTCCTCATCCACCTCAGTTTCCAAATCAGCCACAGTGCCCGGATTGGCAAGTTTCAACATGTGCAAATACTCAGGCAGTTTCAGGTAAGAATCATCATCTGTACCCATCACCTCAATGTGTACCTTCTCAGCAGCTCGATAACACTTCATATATGAACATGACACACTCAAATCCTCCAACACCAAATCTACCAAATCAAGTGGTTTATGACGTCTACTAGGATCACCAAATCACCTTTGTAAAGGGCAGCTATCAAATCAGATGTAGCTAACTTTCTAAATCCATCCCGTGAATTTATGTTCCATATGTGATCTAGGTTATACTTCCCAATCTTGTAGCATCCACTAACTAGATCCTCATAAGCTAATATCCTCCAATCACATCGTTTGTCCACACAACTCAACACAATTTATGCCTCCTCGTTCGCGACTGCCTAAAATAGAATTGGTTTCTAATTGAATATATGGCTAACGCAGTCCGACAATATTTCTTTGATCAAAATGTTTTACCTTCATGTATCCTATCATCCACAGCAAAATAGTCAAGATCAGGTATTTCAGCCGTCTCGGACTCGTATTCCAGGTCATTGTACAAAGGGGGTATATCAAACTCCTCATCGGCGACACTATCAAGTGTACGCCTAACCTCTTCATCCACAGGTTGAGGATATCCACTGCTAGATATCCATGGGTTGGCTGCGCTACCAAGCTCAACATGAGTTGGAAAAACCCCTTGTCCACCACTACCCGTCCCCGAAGACTATCCAATATGAAAACCATACACGTTGCCTCCATAAGACTGCATAATGCCATCTCTATCCTTTACCTCTCCACAATCCACGCTATAACTCCCACCATCGCCAGAAGTTTTAGATGTCGTCTTCTCACTTTTCACAGATCCACCCACCAACACATCATGATAAAATGCTGAGCTAGTGCTGCACCTATAAATTCGACCTTTTCCTTAGCCAAACTCCAGAGATTCAGTCCCCAAATCGTCGCCAGGTGTACTTTCAACAAAAAGATCCTCCAAGACAGGCTCCCAAAACTCTTCATCATATCCACGCGGACGCAGATCAATCTCATTCACGTCGTTATGAACATCATCCACATCCCCTTCTAGCTCTGCATTCCAATCATTGTCTTCTTCTTCTTCCTCTTTAGACTTTCCACAGAAGGAAGTGAACATCTATGCAGCTACACTTTTTGAGTACCATTTATATCTTCACCAAAATCAAAAGTAAAAGGCACTGCTTTCGACCCAGCACTGGACAACCACCTTTCAGGCCTTTTAACACCATCCTTAGTGCAATGTTTCTTAACAGGGGAAGCAGGCGTCGTGAAACCCATTCCTTTCTCGACTTCACAACTAGCTTCTGTCTTACTATCATCATCAAAATTCACAAACATGTTCATGGATGGGTTCACGCGCGGATGCATAAAAAAAAACGTATTCCGCCATCATTTCCGATGACAACGGGTGGAGTTGCAATTTCAGTTGCTCGCCCCTTGTTGTCCGGAGGCCAATAGCTCAAATAAACAGATTTTCCTTCCACAGATGTTCCATAGAACTCAGCAACAACCCTCTCCTTAAGTTCTTTTAGGTTTATTCCTTCTTTCATAGCCAACACCCGCGTCATGTGTGACTTATCAACCATGAGTTCCCAGATCCCATTTTCACCACATATCCACTCACCGCTAATCATCAAGTAGTGCTCGTCCATAGCAAACTGTTTAGATAGAATAACATTTCTTGGTTATCCACAGAGAATTATCCACATAAGAAAAAACACTAACTGTATGATATAGCGACTATAGGATCTTACAAAAATTACAGAAAATTTTACAAAATCACGGAAATTACCTATAGAACGGGATTCAGAATACCCTGCTCCGTTCTGCCTCAAAGCTCTCTCTGTTCTTACTTTTTACCGATTGTCCTGTCCTTTTCCAGCAGACTGGTCCCCTTATACCCAGAAACAATAAACAATGCTTCTCTCTGTACACATGGAAGCATCTGCACAATATCAGCTTCAAAAATCAAAGGTCCCGATTTAAACCTTAGTTTTAGGCGGAATAAATGTCCAGATTTTAAGTTTCCCCCCTATCACATCAACATAAAAGTAAAAAATGAATGGCCATGATTTTATAGTTTAATGAGTTGTCCAGATTAAAAACGCCCAGTAACTAACTATCTATTCATTTTAGTTCTTCTAGTTACAAAAGGAAGTCTAAGACAGGGGCAATTTGGGCATTAATTTACAACTACAGTGGAAAAGGAGCTCCACACACGCCAAGTGACTTATTCTGCAAGAATAAAAAGTGTAAGTGACTAAATGTGGTAATGTCGCCTTGGCCTCACAGTGCTACCAATCAACATTCTTGTCGGAAGTTACATCAGTAAAATGTTTGAAGACAGGTAAAAAAATTGTGTGGATACTATAAACATGGATAAGTATGTTCAAAATTTTATTTCTAGATTTTCTCTTATTTGTAACAAATTTTGTAGAATGTATATTCTACCAAAAACAAAAAGAAGACACAATGGTAGATTGTATGTATTGATAAACTCGTAGAATATATATTCAACGAAAGAATAGAATAAAGTGTAAACTTCAGAATATGTATTCTACTAAGTGTAAGAAATGGTTGAATATAGTAAAAACTGTAGAATTCATATTCTATGTTAGTAGAATACAGCTGTAAATGTAGATTTCATATTCTATGTGTGGTAGATTATAGTAAAAACGGTAGATTTTGTATTCTATATTTTGTGGGTCATAGTGAAAACCACAGAATATGTATTGTACGAGTATGTAGATGGTAGAATTCAAATTCTACTATTTGCAGAACAAGTAAACAAACAATTTTAGAAAATCGATAATTACATTGAAAATAGAAAAAAAATCATTGGTCTATTTTCATTTTGTCATATTTTTAACTATTTTGGATTTAAAACAGTTGGATTTTGAATTTTCTTAAATATGAATAAGAATAATTATGTCAAATTTGATTAAAAAAGAAAAATATGTATATGGGCAACAATTATTTTTCATCTTTTTTACACAAATTTTTAATATAATTAGGTATATGAGTGAATAACTAATAATAATAAAGAAATTTTGATTAATTATATCATTACGGGTAAATATATGGAACAAAAAATAATAAGTGTTGACAATAAATAAAAAAGTATACGATATAAATAATATAAATGTGGATCATCAATCTATAGAAATAGATAAGAATAGAAAGAAAAAGTATTGACCAAAAAAGGAAAAAAAGACGATTAAATTTATATTAAACTCTTATGAAAAACTAGTAATTGTCGGACCAATAATCCAAGCATTTTGTGCTTCCGCGATTCTAAAAACTTCCGCTTGTGCGTGCCCGAACCTTATAATTTTTTTTTTTGAACTAATCCGAGCCTTATAAATTATAATTACACTTTCAAAATTTCTTGTGACCACATTCTCCCCAACTCTTCACTTCTTCTTACGTAAACAATAATATAATAATAATATAATATATAAATAATCATAATACATACTTATATAAAATATATATATATCACTTATAATGGTATTATATATATAATATATTATTTAAAATTTATCATCAAACCCGGTTTGAATCCTATCAAACACCAATTGACTGAAGAGCTTTTTCGGTTTGATCACCAATTAATATAAATTATATATATATGCAAAAACTTTCACAAAATTAATCCCCGATTAATTATACATATACGCAAAAACTTTCACAAAATTATACATATAGGCCTAGGACAATCCCGAACAGAGGTCTCAAACATGTCTTTTATCGATTTTTAGAGATGTCAGACGGATTAACCCAAACTCAAATAGCCCAACCCAATGCGGTTTCAATTTTTTTCTCGGATCTGGCGGGTTGGCCCGCGCGGGCTGCGGTCTGAAATCTAACGGCCCAAGCCCAACCCGCATGTATTTTACGGATTAGCGGGCTGATCCGCAGATTCATATACAAACTTGGTTCATTTCGATTTCAACTTTATAAATGATTATAAATAAATTTGTTTTCTAAGTTTTTATACATGTTTAAAAAAATTATATTAAAAACATTGATAACAAAGATAAAATTTTAAAACAATGTTACAACAATTCAAAAACGCAATAATCTTAAAGAAATAATTTTATCATGAGAAAAGTCATAAAATAGCACAAAAAACACATCTTATCATAAATATAGCACCAAGGAAAATAATTCACATTTTTAGCATTATTTTAATTACAAAGATTTTTATAGCATTATATAATTTAGGGTTTAGGGTTAATTATTTAGGGTTTAGGATTTATTATTTAGGGTTTGGGGTTTAGTATTTAGGGTTTAGGGTTTATTATTCAAGGTTAGGGTTTAGTATTTAGGGTTTAGGGTTTAGTATTTAAGATTTAGGGTTAGGGCTAATTTAGTGACAAAACATGTTTTTGTGCTATTTTTATGATTTTTCTTCCTTGGTGCTATATTTTTGACAAGTCATGTTTTTTGTGCTATTAATGCGATTTGCCCTTTTATCATTGGACAATCCTAAATGGTAAAAATGCAAAAATCCGAAAGCACTATTAAAAAAAATAGCAACAAACACCAAAACACACAAAAGTAACACAAACTTTTTAACTTTTTATTTTCGTTCTCTTCATCAACATCTATAAATACATATCAATGAGCATAGTGAAGGTGAAATAACACATTCTCTTGCAGTCAATTGACGAGAAGAAAAGACTGGATAAGTAGTGCTTGTATTTGATCATATTTGTATTTGTATCATGAATCTAATCAGATATCAAAGACATATATAAAAAATTGTAAGTGAACAAAAGCAAGTCTTATACTGACTCTGACATGCTTGCATTCTCGTGTTCTAACACAAATATTACAAAGTTAGACAACAAAACACACGTATATACAGCTGTAGATTTTCACACTAGATATGTTGTTAATATTCTTAAACAAAACAATTCTAATAAAGACTAAAGAGCACCAGAAGGTTTTGAACATGAATGTTTTTCTGGTAAATTTAGAAATGTCTGCGGGCTAACCCAAACCCAAATAGCTCAATCCAATGCGGTTTCATTTTATTCTCGGATCTGGCGGGTTGACCCGCGCAGGCTGCGGTCTAAAATCTTATGGCCCAAGCCCGCCCCGCAGCAGATCTATTTGGGCTCAACCCGCGGATTACAACCTATTTTGACATCTCTATCCATTTTGCTTCACAGGATAATTTCACACTTGCCATTTATTAAAAATTCCAGCCTTTTCACTGAGATTATTTCAAGTACATATTTTATTTAAAACGCAAAAGCATGCATAATGACAAACCCTTTCCTTTTGTTTACATGTGTGGTCGATCCAAAAGTAAAAAAAAAATTATATAAATAACGAAACAATACTTCGTAGTCTAGAATTTAAAAAGTCTTCATCAACAATCTTCTCGAAAGAAGTAGGTCAACAAATCAAGTTTTGGTACTAAATAAACAGCTCAATATCAAAACCCATGTGTTCATCACGATAGACTAACTTAATACGAATTAAAAGTTGTAAAAAATGTACACATTTGTTGGTTCAAAAGGTCAATGAAAAGCCAAGTAAAGAAATCAAGAATCAGTCGAGCTTGCATTTATAAACGCATGCTGTTATTGTCAATACAGCTCCGATGATCAGTCCTACTAACGACATTGCCAAGACTGTCGAACCCAACACAACAACAAAAACATTAGTACTCTTCAACCTGTTTTGATCCGGACCGATCGACTAACATTAGCATGTGAGGAAAAATAACATACCAGCAATGATGAAGTAGATGAGAACTGCCAATCGATATCTAATTGTACCCGGTAAGTCAACTTCGAGGGTGCAATATCGTTGGGACTTTCCCTTCGTGGGTGGATTTTTCAAGGACTTTGAGCCTTGTGGTTTGAGTTCGGATAGTGAAACATTTGTGCTTAGTGCTGTGAGTCCGTTAACATCTCTGATCTCGAGCCTTATGGTTGCCGGATTTGCATTCCAGTTTATCGATATTGCTCCAAAATTTTGTTGTCCTGCAAGTAATTTTAAGATACTGTGAACGATGTAATCCTCTAAAGGAGCATCATTGCTGAAACTATTGAGATGGCCTTTGATCTGTTCTTAGTCAAACAAAAATTGAGTTGGATAGATGATAATAACGAATCTATGAAAGCTATTCATATTCCGATAAACCTAAGCTAGAGACACACTTGAATTATGAGACTCTCAATTCTTAACCAAATCCCACACCGTCTGCCGAGACATCCATATAAATCCAGCCCTGCTTTCTAACCAACTCATAACGTTTAACAAGCTGGGCTTCTTAAAAGTGTCACTGTGTCTTGACTGATCAATAGAACTTTTTAGACTATTAGTTCCACACACGGCTTACCACCTAGAAAAGACATAAAAGGAATCAATTGAAAATAAATGGAGTAATACCGTATGTGCATGATCTGTATCTGCAGTTTTCATTGATAACTCTCATTGTATTTGGAGTATACCAAAATAGAAGCCTAACGATGAAACGCAAGGGACGAGGGAAAACTTTCTCGACAGATTGTACTAGACCACTGGAGGTGACATCATATAATGGGTACCCAACAGCACAATCGTATCTTGTGATCTCTCCAAAATGAACATCTCCACTGATGAATACAACTCCGTTTCTCTGTAGTAACGAAGTATTATGGTGGAGGAAAGAAACTCAGTTCAATTCATTTCCCCTAATTTCAACGATATCACATACCTTGGTATCTTCTATTAATTGGAAAAGACGTTTCCTTTCCTTTGGAAAACGGCCCCATGATTCCATATAAAAGAGCGGTCCAGTGGTAGCCGAAAGATTTGATATTACCTAGACAAGTCAAAGAAACTGTTATAATGGATGGAAGTGAGTGACAGTAACTAAAACTGGTCTGTGACTGAAGCTGCTGAATACAACCTGAACAGACGATCCTATGATAGTAATCTCGCTGCGGGGACCTCTTAACTCATCTTCGAGCCATCTCCACTGCGTATCACCCAAGATACTCCCGTCACTTCGCAAAGGGTCTCTATGATATCTGGTATCTAAAACTATAACCTGAAGATACAAAATCATCCCATCTTCGTTTAAAAACATTACCGTACAACTGGAGAGTTTCTGGTGGATATACCTTGACTTTCCTTTTAGTCGGACCAAACGTATAAGATGCATAAACACCAGCTTGCTTTCTCCTACGATAACATCAGATCAGAGGATCGAGTTCATAAACAAGGAACAGAGTGGAAAAGAAAAGGAGAAAAAGAGCTGACCTTGGGCTATCAAGAGGCTCATCCAAGAAATCAAGCATGAGTCTTTGGTTAGTGACTTTACGATCAAACTCTTTTCCAGCGTCATTCAAACCGTAATCATGGTCATCCCAAGTGCCAATAACTTTGGCTTTCATCCGGAGACGAGAATACCCAGGATTAGCCTTGGCTCTTGCGTATCTTAATTTCATTTCTTCCTCTGCAGAAGCCACAAACCTCGGAGAATTCCTCCATGGCCCAATGGTTCTCTCTTTCCCAATTACTCTAATCGGTCTTCTGATATCTCCGTAGATGTTATCACCCAACCAAATGAACACTTGTGGATCAAACTTGTTTATCGCATCCCAAATCGGCTAATTTAACAAAAACCCATCAAAATCAATTCTGAATTTTAAAACAGATTCACGAAATTTGCGAACACACCAATTGATTCGTTTACCTGTGGTGCGCTTTGGTTAGCGCATGATCCGAAGGCGATACGACTGATCGGAGAATCTTCCGCTGTCTCCGTCACTATCGCCGCCGTAAAGAGCAACGAGAACAACCATAAGGGGAGGCGCGGGAGAAGCGTCATCACGATGTTGTGGAAATTGGGAATAGCGGAAGGACCCCTAGATGCAGCCATGGAAAGAGGAATCTTCAAGCTTCATTGAGTCTATCTCTCTCCTACGTTTTTGGAAACCGAATCGTTTCCTGCGATTTCCAGTTACCGTTGGGATTTTGGTAGAAATATTAACCCGTCACGTTTACGTTCCCACAATGTCAGCCTTTCTAATTTCTTCTCGCGGCTTTGCATTAAATACCGTTTCTTGAGAACCAATATCCGTGAGCTGAAAACAACATGTCAATTGTGGTTGAGATGGATTAGTTTACTCCACTAGTAACCATTCAAAACCGTAACCGTGGTAAAAAGATTAGGTTAAAAAAAATTTAAAAAAGAAAAAAAACTATTTGTTCCAAAAATAGCCGTGACGCTTGATTTTGATTGCTAAAGTTGTACCTCCGAAATGATTTCCGCACGAACCATTGATGACTTCTTCCATGATTCGTTTCGCTTCTTTGCCTTGAACGCATGACATTAGAGGCCCGTATAACCTCCATTTGTGTAAATATTCTCATCCATCAAAACGTAACGAGCAGTCTGTACTTTAATTTTTCGAGTTGCCCATTTGTCTTCGGGAAGTTCGCCACCCATGATGTATAAGCGAATTGCTCCTATCCATTCTATATTGCAGCCATATTCTCCTTCGAACCATATGTCTGCGTACGCATGCGTTCTCTTCTTTTGGAGGATTTGCTTCATGGTTGTCGTCCTCTGCGGGTGGATAGGCCGGTTTGATGGTTCTGAAATTCTTGATGCTCAGATGTTCGATGAATTCGACTGGAATGATCCACATCAATCCAGGTTCGGAGGTTGAGGCAAGAGCTGCCAACGCGTCGGCTGGCGCGTTCTCTCCTTGAGGGATTCAGCTCAGTTTAAATTTCTTGAGTGGCTTTACCAGGTCCCAGACAATCTTCAGGTATGCTTCCATCCTTTTTGTCTCTTGTTTCGCATTCTCCATTGTATTGGCTTGCGACCAGATGGGAATCGCAAAATGCTTGTATGTTTTGAATCTTGAGAGTGTGGACTAACCTTAATTCGGCGATTAGAGCCTCGTATTCTGCTTTGTTGTTTGAGGCGTGAAAATCTAATAGAAGGATTGTTCAAAATTTCTCGAGTTGGTGACGTTTGGCGGATTCCTACTCCGGAGCCTTGTTTTACGACGAGCCGTCAACGTGGAGCAGCCATTCTGAATCTTCTGCTAGTTCTTTCGCTCCTTCCTGTGGTAATTCGACCAGGAAATACGCGAGTACTTGCGATTTTGCGCATGTTTTGGATCGGTATTCGATATACAATTCGCTGGAGCTCTATCGCCCACTTTGCTAATCTCCCAGATTGGCTTAGACTATGAAGGATCATCCGCAATGGGAAAGTTGTCAGGACTACGACCGAGTGAGATTGAAAATATGGCCTTAATTTATGAGGAGACACCTAGTGCGAGTGCAAGCTTCTCGATTTTAGGATAGCGAGTTTATGCGTCTGTTAATGTTTGACTAACGTCAAAAATCTGCTTTTGTGTCCCCTTGATATTCTCTGACGAGAACTCCGCTTACTGCGGTAGCTGATATCACGATATATAAGTACATGGTCTCTCCTTCTATTGGTTTTGCGAGTACTGGCGGATTTGCTAAATACTTCTTCAGATGTTGGAAAGCTTCTTTGCATTTCTCTGACTAATCAAACGTTTTGTTTCCTTTCAAAGTGCCGTATAATGGCAAGCACTTGTCCGTTGATCGCGAGATAAACTTGTTGAGTGCCACTACACATCCAATTAATCGTTGGACTTCGCCTTTCGTCGTTGGCGAAGACATTTGAATCAGGGCATCGATTTGCTTTGCGTTTGCTTTGGTGCCTCGGTGAGTGAGCAAGTATCCTAGAAACTCTCTAGACGCTACTCTAAACTTGCACTTGGCTGGGATGAGCTTCATGTTATGCTTGTTTAGCTGTTCAAAACATTCGCACAAGTGTTCCACGTAATCTTTTTCCTCGAGGGACTTGACTAATATGTCGTATATGTATACTTCTATAGTATTTCTAAGTTTCTCAGTGAACATATTATTCACTAGACGTTGATACGTCGCTCCAGCATTCTTTAAGCCGAAGGGCATGATCTTGTAGCAATAGATCCCTTTGTCAGTGACGAACGCCGTTTTGTCGCGATCGTCGAGGTTCATCATAATCTGACTGTCACCTATAAAAGCATCCATGAATGTAAGTAGTTTCTCTCCCGTCTTTGCTTATAATAGTTGATCGATATGCGGAAGCGGAAAACTTTCTTTAGGCCACGCCTGTTTAGATCCGTGAATTCGACGCAAACTCTCCAGTTTCCGTTTTTCTTCTTACCACCACGGGATTCGCCAGCCAATCTGGATACTTGACTTTTATGATTGAGCTGACTTTGAGTAATCGTCGTTGACAGCTTTAACTCGGTCAGATCCTAACTACCTTCTTTTCTGTCTTACGGGTTTGATTGTCGAATCCACGTTCATCTCATGACAAGCGATGTCAATGCTTATCTCGGGCATGTTCTCACTAAGACATAAGACTATGTCTTTTTCATTGCATCGTCAAGGTTTGCTTCTACATCTACGCAGCATTCTGTATGGTCATTGTTTATGCACACTGATACTACGTGTTCGCAAGGTCCGTCGTCTTCTTCTTCTTGCTCCTTATCGTCTCTCTTCAGTTTTTCCTCAACTTTCTGATTCACTTCTGTTCGCGGTTTCTTAGACTTTCGGGAGATCTCGACTGTTAGTTTTCTGAGTTTTTGCTCGGTCATGAATCAAGATTGGGATTGTTCCTGACATCCCCATATTGTTGTGACCCCGCCAGGTGTTGGGAACTTCAAGTAGTTGTGTTATGTTGATGGAACGCCTCTCATGTAATTTATCAAAGGAGTTCGCATAATCACGTTGTACATTATCGGGGCGTCTGCTACTGAGAACTCGACCACTTTGGTTACCTCTCATGCTTGTACTGGTAGCCTAATTGTCCTGAGAGTCATTGTTGTCTTTCATGTGAATCCCGTTAAGGTTTTCGGGAATGGAGATACTTCGGATAAGCCGATGGTCATCCTTCTTAGGGTGTCGCAGAAGACCACATCCAAGGAACTCCTAGTATCAACCAAGATCCTTGCTATCTCATGATCCTTTATGATCAGTTTGAAGATGTGTGGGTTGTTGTGTGGTCGATCGATCCATGCGGTCTCGCACTCCTCGAACGTTATCATGTTGTTTGGGAACTGAGAAGGAGTTGACCAGTCAACGCTTGTTCCCGCTCGTCGTTAGTAAGCTTTGATCAAGGATATTGTGTCTCGACAGTATTGCAATCCTCCAACGATCATGTTGTTGGTTACGGTGCTCGGTTGATGACCTGTGTTGTCTCCAATTCCATCTCCGTTGGTGGCCATATCTTCGGATCTACTAGTTGGTGGTTTTTAGGTGTAAGAAATTTCTAAGAGTCGAAAATCGCACTATCGATTTTTGTAGAGCATAACTTTTAGGCAACATAAAATTTCAATGTAAACAACACAACAAGAGACCTGAAGGATATTTTATTGATAAGTTTGATCGGAAACAAAGTACAAAGAGAAAAGCTTAAGAAAAGTCTAAGTCTAGATGCTAGGGTTTTCGAGATGGATTGATCATAGGAAGTCCTTCGTCTTCTATAGTCTCGGTGAGTCGGCTCCGAGGATATTTTCCTACAGGATCTCCGGATATCTTCATGTTATCGCATATTCCATTTCTGTTGGGATTTACTTTTCTCCTCGGATTTCCTGCTCATAATTATCTTCTCTTTTTCTCATTCGGGTTTATCTTTCCATTTTTGTAATTATCGTTCCGCGGTTTTACTTGATCTACTGAATGGGCCGAAAAGGGAAGACTCGAGTCCGTTTGAACGTAAGTTTCAAGGATCCATCACAAATTGAAAGTGCTTTAACAGCCTTTCCCATGAGGAAGTTATGCATGTTACAAAACAGAAGACTTCTAAGGAACTCGCTGGAGACCAACAACTACTTATGGGAGAGGTCAGAACGTACCATGATGAATCAAGCAACAAAAAGAACTTTTTATGAAATCTTGACTCATCAAAAAATCCAGGATAGTTGGATCAAGCCCATACCAGCTCGGATGAAGAATCTACACAAGTTTTTTCCCAATTGTTTTTGGACTTGCCTCATTTGTAAGACACAGACTTAATGCACTTCAAACTTATATTGGGAGACAAGGAGGGCATTTCAACATCTCTCTGGGCCAAGTTTTTATACCTTTTTCCCTTAGTGTGGTTTTATCCTAAATGGGTTTTCCCACAATGGTTTTTAATGAGGTAATCCGAGGCCTGACTCATTAGCAGGGAAGCATGGCCCATCCGACCAACAAGCCATACACGACATATTAGGCTTTTATCTTTTATTTTATTTACTGTAAGGCCTTAAGGCTCATGTATTGTATTATTTCCTTTCTGAAACCTAGGCTATAAGGCCCCTTGTATTTATTTCAAGTTAACCTTTAATGAAAGCAAAAACCCTAAAGTCTCTTGTTCTTTGACGGCCTGAGTCTCCATCTTAGTGTGGTTTCCCCTTAGTTGATCCAGCTAAACCTTGTTACTGTTCGTGACCTTATCAGCTTCAATCCATCAAACCGCATCAGCGAAGAGCTACTTCAGTTCAGCTGCTCGTGCTCCATCTCTATCTACAGGAGGTCGTTCTCCTTGGTGCCACGAACGAGATAGAGATGGAGCACGAGCAGCTGAACTGAAGTTGCTCTTTGCTGATGCGGTTTGATGGATTGAAGCTGATAAGGTCACAAACAGTAACAAGGTTTAGCTGGATCAACTAAGGGGAAACCACACTAAGCTGGAGACTCAGGCCGTCAAAGAACAAGAGACTTTAGTGTTTTTGCTTTCATTAAACGTTAACTTGAAATAAATACAAGGGGCTCTATAGCCTAGGTTTCAGCAAGGAAATAATAAAATACATGAGCCTTAAGGCCTTACAGTAAATAAAATAAAAGATAAAAGCCTAATAGGTCGTGTATGGCTTGTTGGTCGGATGGGCCATGCTTCTCTCTCTCTCTCTCTCTCTCTCTCTCTCTCTCTCTCTCTCTCTCTCTCTCTCTGATATGAGACGTGGTCGAGAGATGGTCGAGCGGTACGGGCGTTGGTCGAGCGTGGGCGAGCGGTACGGTGGTCGGGCGGTACGGTGGTCGGGCGGTACGGTGGTCGAACGATGGTCGAGCTGGACTTGGAAGCTGGCTGATGGCGCTCTCTTCCACGTCAGTGGGTGGTCGGTGATGGTTTTCAAGCTTCTGAACGTCGAGAACACTTAGAGCAATCCAGAACAAGCAGGCAAGTAGCAACGAGATCTAGTCTCCAGAGGGGGAGCCGCACAAAGGAAGAAAAGATCGCAAATCTTAGGGTTTTTCTTTGCTAACACTTACTTAGCTTTTCGTTAAAATAAAAGAGTGTTTAAAAAGACTTACAACCGAAAAGAATTTGGGCCAAAACATTAGGCCATCGAAATGTAGTAAAGAAAAACAAAAGAAATAAAACTAGAGCAGGAAAGGAAACTCTGGTCGAATGGGAAGGGGCCGGCCTGTCTCTCTAATGAACGGGCCTCAGATCACCTCGTTAAAAACCTTGTGAAGAAAACCCATTTGGGACAAAACTTCACAAGGGAAAGAGAGTATGATCCTCGGTCCAGAGGCAGACCGGTCTAAGACGCGTCTGACTCAATGCAGAAGATCATGGTCGGTCCGATCGTCCTGAGTAAGGGCCATGGCATGGTCGTGTCGAATGGCTCGCGTCCTTGGTCTTGATCATCTTATGGGCCAACTGGTTCAAGACAGGTTGGCCGTGGTCGAGCTGGCCTAGCTGGGCCGTGATGTCCTCTATGCTTGTCCTGGAGATCAGCTGCTCCATGGTGTTGTTGAATTCAGCTTGTATCTGTCCTCTATCCAGAATGTGTCCTCAGTACGTCTCGCATGGTCAGGAACTGGTCGACCAACCTCATGGTCGATCCCGGTCCGTCCTGCTCGTCCAGCTCAGTGTCGGTCAAGCTGCTGTCCTTGTGAAGAAAACCGGTCTAGGACGCGTCTGACTCAATGCAGAAGATCATGGTTGGTCCGATCGTCCTGAGTAAGGGCCATGGCATGATCGTTTCGAATGACTCGCCGTCCTTGGTCTTGATCATCTTATGGGCCAACTGGTTCAAGACAGGTTGGCCTTGATCAAGCTGGCTTAGCTGGGCCGTGATTGTTGGAATATGTTATCTCCTGGTTTAATTCTTCCAGATTAAACATATAATATAATCATCTAGGATCTAGGTGATTTGCAGTTGAATCATAAACCAGATCAGAATCATTACCTTGTTATTAGCGCAGCGGATTGGTAATGAAGAGATCAATGAGAGCAGATGAGAACCGGCTCCTCCTCAGGTATCCACCCTCTTACAAGCTTCTGGATCAGGCTGCTAGACCAAGCTGGAATCTCAGAGAGAACAGAGAGAGGGACGGCCAGACCTAAAGAAATCGCAGAACCAAAAAATTATATGCGTCCCCTCTCCTTTATATATAGGCCCAAGGATTAACCTAATGGCCTATTGGGCTTTTGGGCCCAAGGCCCAAATCAGACAAAATACTGTATTTTGTCTGGCCCAATTCTCTGTACAAATACAGTAAATGCCTTGCATCTTACTGTATTAATTCCTTTTAAATTTCCCGTAAGCTATGGGGTGTGACCCTTAGGGATCATACAATACTGGTAATAAGTCCTAAACTTATAGATCAAGAGCGGGCTCTAGCAAGTCATCATGATCTCCCAGTATTTATGACTTATGTCTGATCTCGACACTTATCATACTTTCTAGAGATAGTACAGTAGATTTCAGGACATTCCCAACAATCTCCCACTTGTACTGGAATCCTACATTCCCTAATCCTTTTGTCTCAATATCTCGATCTGGCATAAGGCAAGATACGTGTCATCCTTATATAGCCAGACCATGTTCATCGGACCAGATTTGATACTGACAATGCAAACGACTTGGGCAAGTCCGTTTGGGAGTGGCCACTCTCTTACCAGCTATCAAGTCTCCGATTGGCCTAGAGATATTACCTCCGTTAAACGGCAGGGACAAATTCCATCTTGTTCCATCACTATGAACTACACACTTCATAATACACCCAACCAAGGTCCTTATAGCTCCCAGTTACGAAACAACGTTAGACAATGATCAAAGCGCATCAATCCATGTGCAGCCACATGCATGCGAACTCAGGTCTAAGGACTATACTCTATAGTCGTATATGAGAACCTCTCATGACACAGATATTAATATCTTGTAGAGTTCTCATCAGCGGGCCATGTCCGGTCATATGCTCCCCTACATATACCTATGTGTCGACTTTGATGCCGCGCATCTATGACCCCTCGAAACTTGGTCATAAGTCTCAACACAATCTAGTCTCAAGTGGTTGTTGGTGTTCCAATTTCAACAACCTTCGACTATGGACACTATGATTTATGTCATTTCGTTAAATATGGGGTTTCAGGATCAAGTCTACTCATGTACTTCGATGGCCCATATATAATGACATGAATCATTTTGGAACGATTATTTTATATCACAGTTAAAAATAATCCAGAAATAAAAATTTCATTAACATTAAAAAATGTTTACATGAACCAATCAAAATAACTAAATAAAGCCCTTTACTAACTCCCACTGAAATTAAGACTATATCTTAATTTCACTTATCCTACAGCTACAGTCCGCGACTCGTGCTTAGGCCTAAGTAGTGGCTTTGTTAATAGATTAGCAACGTTCTCATTTGTTGAAACTTGCTGATCTACTTAACACCTCTATCATTTATCTCTCGGAATAGGTTATACCTACCCTCAAGGTGTTTGGACCTCTGATGTGCAGCTAGCCTCATCTATGCTAGGAATCACATCAAGTTCAGTGATGAACTCTTCTTTCCAAACAACCTTTTTCGCCGCTACCCAAGCTGCGAAATATTCAGCTTAAGTCATGGAGTCAGCAACAGTGCCTTGCACCGCCAGACAGACACAAGATATAACCGGACTGTGACCGGAAATCATCTTTGTCTGTTGGAAACTTGCCTTTCAGACTCTACCGACTTGTAGCACTTCACTTTCTCCGTAAATCAAGAACTTATCCTAAGTATTTTCCAAATACTTGAGGATATTCATTACGTCTATCCAGTGATTCTTTGCTGGATTTGACTGGTCTTTACTTGTGTTGCTTAACATTAAAGCAACATCAAAACAAGTACGTGTCATGGCATACATGATAGATCCAATTGCCGACGCATATGGAATCTCATCCATGCATTCAAGCTCAGCAGATATCGTAGGACACTGTTTCTTGCTTAACGTAATGCCATGTGACATTGGCATAAAACCCTTCTTGGAATGCTGAAAACGTGTAGGACTTTGTCAATATAAGAATCCTGACTTTGTCCTATCAGCTCTTTTGGATCTCTATCTTTAGATCCAAAATCCAAGAACATACGTGGCTTTACCCATGTCAATCATAAAAACAACTCCCAAGCCAGTCCTTTACCGACTGCAGCATTGGAACGTTATTTCCGAGAATCAGTATGTCATCGACATACACTATGAGAAATGCAACATAGCTCCCACTTATCTATTAGTAAACGCACAGTTCCTCTTCGTTCTTGTTCAAGTCAAAACCTTGACTACTTCAACAGAACGAAGATTCCAACTCCGATATGCTTGCTTCTATCCATGAATGGATCGATGAAGCTAACTTACATACAATATAATTTTTCGGAGTCCGGGCTCACTTTCGCTTCTGTGAATTTCGCAGGTTCGTCACTTTCAATGATCATCAGATCATGGCAATTAATCACGAGAAATCACTCTCGGATTAGTGACGGATTCATTCAGATCTGCGAACTTCAGGCTCTACAGGTGTAGATTCTACAGAAATCTGTAAATCCATCCGCTGCTCTCCCTCAACAGGTTGAGCAGCCTCCTGTATTTCTCGAATTTCTTCGAGTTATACTTTTACTCCCACTGTTCTTCTTGGAAAGTAACTTTCCTTTTAGAAAACAGAATTCCGAACAACCTAACTTCGTTTTCGGAATGGACGTAAAAAGTAACAAGCCTTGGTTTCCCTAGGACAACCAGCGAAGTAGCACAACTACAAATACTCAGTAAAGACGAATTTGGATCATTTCCAGTCCACATTTATGTGGTGTCTTTCAACTGATATTGGTGGAACTATTTCAGCGTAAACTTAGATATTTCTAGAGCGTTATTCTTAAAGAATATCATGGAAGATTCGTGTGACTCATCTTTAATCATTTCTAATAAGATCTGATTCTTTCTCACAGAAACACCTCCAGGTTTTCAGGAGAAATGAGCTGTGAAACGACTTCACACTCATTCAGATGATCACACCATCAATGACTTAAGTATTCTCACTCGTGATCTAATCCAGAGTCTCAATACTTCTGTCACTCAGATTCTATACCTCATTCTGGAACTCTTTCGACCATTTCAAAGAATTCCGACTCGTGTCTCATCAAATGAACACAGTCATACTCACTGAAGTAATCAGTAAAGATAATGAAGTACAGGAAATTTTCTCTGGCATTACTGCTCATCGGACCACATACATGAGTATGTTCAAGGTCCAATAAGCCTTTGGGCCTTTCTCTAGCTCGGCTAAGATGGGCCCTTTGTCTTTTGGTCCAGTAAGCAGAATTCAAGTCTCATAAGATATCCGATCAAATGAGCCCAAAAGTCCATAACTATGGGATTTCTGAATCCGACTCACTCTATGTGACCAAAACATTTACGCCAAGAAAATCAGGTTTAATTCATCAGATTTAAACCAATTCGGTATTTATGTTACATTTAGGCACTCTTTGGTTTAAGATATAAAACCCATTCCTTGAATAGGGTGCTACAATTAATATTTCATTAAGATCAAAAGAACAAAACTTGTCTTTTATCAAAATGAAAAACATTCAAATTCTTACAAGAAAATGAAAGACAACTCTGCTTAAAGCAGGTATATTGTAGCAATTACTTAATAAAACCAAGCCTCAAAGGCATCTACAAGTGAAAACCCTACGGCTGAGGCAGCATCCATAGCTCCTTCCAGACACGCAGTTCCACTTGCCCTTCCTTCAACGTTCTACTGCTGCTTAGGCTCTGCATATTATAACAAATATCAGTGCCACAACCAGTATCCAATACCTATAAGGTAGAACTTGAAGTAACAACATGAATACCTGAGGAAGTAGTCTCATACATCACCTTCAACTCCTCATAATCTTCCATGAATTTAATGCAATCTCTCTTCCAATGCCCAGCCTCTTTACAGTAGCAGCACTTACCAACATAAGATGTATCTGACTCGGGCTCAGAAGACACAGGCTTGCCATGATTCAAAATCTGGACAACTTTGTCTTCACCCTTGTCAGCACTAGGTTTAGTAAACCTACCCTTCTCCATTATGAGATTATACAGGGTACTCTTCACGTTTGGCTCAACTGTCTTGAGCATATCATGCAGTTCAGTCAGCGTCTTCGTTAAGCCTTTCTTGATATAGTTCCTTTTGAACTTATCATAGCTTGACGGCAGTGACTGCAGAATGATCTCAGTTGCCAATTCTTGGCTAACTGGATAATACAGTTTCCTCAGGTTATCAATGTAACCCATCATTTTACTGACATGAGGATTCACTGGATGATCATTTGGTAGCTTGCAGCTAGTGAGAGACTTAACCAACTGGTATCTCTCCACTCTTACCTGCTCCTGAAATTTCAATTTCAGGCTGCTGATCATCTCTATTGGCGACTCCATGTTCTCATATTGCTTCAGCAAATCTGAGTCTATGGTAGCCAATATCAGACCACGCACATCTACCGCATCATTATAATGCTTATTCCAAGCATCATATACTGCATGAGAGGCATTGGACCCGATCCTCTCGGGGAGAGCTCTCTCAGGGACATAGTCCTTTCTCTCCTGCCTGAGGACTAGCCTCAGGTTCCGCGACCAAGTCAAGAAATTTGATCCGTTCAGTTTGTCCATCTCAAGGACAGACCGGATCGAGAAAGTGTTTTGATTGTTTGTGCTAGTCATAACTGAAATTTAGAGATAAATAGAGTTTTAGTTATTCAGTTCATAAAAGAGTAATCTTAATAACTTATAAGAAAACTCGCATTGCATTCAAAATTTCTTTGTTTAACCTCATAAGAATGCAATGATTCCGAGACCCATGTTCAGCTAAATCCAAAGTGGGCCACTGGCCGTCACCCAGAAGTAGCTTTACTTGGTAAGCATACACACAGCTAGTTATATCCAATAACTCTCGGTTGTGAATTGGGCCCAAGGCCCAATACACCAGATGTCTCAAGGCCCGGGACTCCCGATGGCCCAGTCAAGGAAACCAATTTCTTACAGCCAAATAATCACTAAAGTCTGGGACTCCCAATGAAATTAGTGACTATATACTACTTTACTTACGCAAAAACAGACACCTCACACTGTAAGCCATATCTGTAATTGAATAAGCGTTAAGTAGATGACAAGATTGGGCAAGACATCCAAGCTTGATTTTGTTTTTGAGGATTTTAGGTTTCAATAGATTTCCTCCCAAAAATAGAAGATTACTATTTTGGGAAACTTTCCATTTCAGGTAACTTACTAAATATGGAAACTTTCTATTTAGGGAAACCTACTATTTTTAGAAACTTTCTAAATCGGGAAACATGCTTATTTTAGAAACTTTCTAAATTTGGAAACTTACTATTTTTAGAAATTTCCTAACATGCCAAAATTAGAAACTTCTAATATTAGAAGCTTTCTAATTTAATGTTTTATTAAAGTTTTTTGGATGGGTCACAAATTATAGGCCCAATTCTTGGCCCAAGACCACATAATTCCAATTGGCCCAATAATTTGACATAACCAAGTCGGTTCATTAATTCTGGTCCAAGACCAAATTAATTACTAAATCCAACTGGTTATTTACTAAACCAGACCAGCTCTAAATTATTTGGTCCAACCAAATCAAACTTAGACCAGCCTTCGGTTTATGTTAAAATTCAATTTTTTTGAATTTCAATCCGGTTTAACCAGAAATTAAATAATACCATGTATTAAATAATTTCCAGCAAACCGCGATTTGGGTTAACCGCTTGAACCACCAATTAAATTGGATCGGTTCGGTTAAGTCCAAAATCAGGAAGAAACACCTTGTGTTTTAGCCAATTTTGACCTAACTTGCGGTTTTGGCTAAAGCAGACAATGAACCACAATCGGTTTGATCGGTTCATTGTCGCGGGTTTGGGAAAAACGAACCACAATTATCAAGGCTTTTTACGATCATAACACAATTAAACAATCGATTTTATTGTTACGAGCAAGATCTCATCGATCGCAAACCCAACAGCAAAGTCAAACACGTTTCTCATGAATAAAACAAATTCAACAAGTGATTTATACCAAGCACAAAAGGACAAAATCGCTATGAACAATGACCTTAGTACAAATCGTTTCATCACATAATTAATAATTCACAAGCTGTTATCGATTCATACCAATATGAAACAAGAACAACTTTGATAGTTTAATTATATTGATTCAAGCAAATCACTAAAAGACAAACGACTTTGACATTTCAAATCAAACAAACATGATTCACTTGAAGACAAAATCTATTCACAAAGTCAACAGTCGAAGCTCTCATCACGATTCAATAATTGAACAAGATAACAAGCGATTTATAACAATCACAAAAGGACAAAAGAAACATGATCCTTAAGTCAATTAACTTACAAAATCAAAAGCGATGAACCTCAACAAATCGTGACATCATGCGACCGCTAACTTGTCCAATTAATTATCAATAACAACTTTAACTTTACCAAATCAAAAAATCGATCACGATCACTCGTTATGAACAAAACGATTTTGTCATATAATTAAACAATCGATTCTTAATTAATTGAACAAAGTCAACAACATGATTCAAAAATCAACATTTGATTCAGTTATGATCCAAATTACAAGCAACCTAATAACCTGGCTCTGATACCACTGAAGGATTATTGTGTTTTTCCATGGTTCAATTCCCAAATTGCAACCTAGCACATAATCTTAAACAGATCTAGGTTCTTGTAACTGAATCATAAAACAAACCTGGACATTACCTTTGCAGCGGAATTGGTGATGTCGAGATCAACAGAACAGATGAGAACCGGCTCCTCCTCAGGTATCCACCCTCTTACAAGCTTCTGGATCAGGCTGCTAGACCAAGCTGGAATCTCAGAGAGAACAGAGAGAGGGACGGCCAGACCTAAAGAAATCGCAGAACCAAAAAATTATCTGCGTCCCCTCTCCTTTATATATAGGCCCAAGGATTAACCTAATGGCCTATTGGGCTTTTGGGCCCAAGGCCCAAATAAGACAAAAGACTGTATTTTGTCTGGCCCAATTCTCTGTACAAATACAGTAAATGCCTTGCATCTTACTGTATTAATTCCTTTTAACTTTCCCGTAAGCTATGGGGTGTGACCCTTAGAGATCATACAATACTGGTAATAAGTCCTAAACTTATAGATCAAGAGCGGGCTCTAGCAAGTCATCATGATCTCCCAGTATTTATGACTTATGTCTGATCTCGACACTTATCATACTTTCTAGAAATAGTACAGTAGATTTCAGGACATTCCCAACAGTGATGTCCTCTATACTTGTCATGGAGATCAGCTTCTCCATGGCGTTGTTGAATTCAACTTGTATCTGTCCTCGTCCAAAACGTGTCCTCGGTACGTCTCGCATGGTCAGGAACTGGTCGACCAACCTTATGGTCAATCCCGGTCCGTCCTACTCATCCAGCTAAGGGTCGGTCAAGCTGATGTCCTCATCATTCCCTCCCTCTTGAAGAGGTTCTGGCCTCAGAATGGTATCACCTGCACAATAAGGAGACACATCAGCAATATTAAAACTTGACGATATACTCATCTCACCTGGGAGTTCCAATTGGTAGGCGTTGTCGTTGATCTTCTTAGAACCCGGAATGGTCCATCTCCACGTGGGGCAAGCTTGGATTTCCTCTTGCTTTGGAACCGTTGAGGTCGCATGTGGACCCAAACCCAATCGCCTGGTCGAATGTCGACCTGCTTCCTGTGCTTTTCAGCCTGTTGGGATTGTGTCCTGAAATCACACTCGTACTCACTCCTGATGATAGTTGGTTGTCGAGATCAGACATTTCGTATGATACTGGGTGGTTGCAATGCTTTGCTAGAAGCCTCTTATAATCTGTAAGTAGTGGACTTAGTGCCAGTATTATATGATCCTATAGGGTCACACACCTAAGCAAACTGGAAGCATATATATGGGAACGATCATTATGGTAATGATCATGTTGATGTGTATTGGATACACATTGATATTGAGTTTTATAGTGGTGTGTCGATCGACACAGTGAGTGTGTCGATCGACACAGATCGGGTTTCGAAACTGACGTTTCGATTTCATGACTTAAACGAATTGGAATTAATTCTGATTTCGGTTTAGTCATTCCAGGTCATATATAAAGGATTATATGGTCGACCTGGAACCCTAGCCGTTCACTTTTCTGTTGCAGAGAAAGTAGAACCACCTAAACTCAGTGATCCCAAGATCCGGCACTAGCATCCCGACTTTCCAGCTTTGTGTGCGTGTGTATCTGGTAGAGGCGAAGCATCTGAGTCGCTGCTGATCTCGATTACCATTCATTCCGCTGCCATCTGAGGTAAACACGAGATCGATTGATTCAATACTATAACCCTAGATCCTAGGCTTTCCAACACAGCCTGCTTCTTATATTGCGCTGTCCTCTTCTCGATGTTCTCCTTGACCGTCTGATGCAGCTTGGCAACTGCCTCGGCCTTGCGCTTCCCGTACAGATTGATAAACTCCAGTGCTGGCAGTGGTTTCAGATTAAGTGGCGTATCTGGCTTAAACCCATAAACAACCTCAAAAGAAGACATCTTAGTAGCAGAGTGTTTGGCACCATTGTAAGCAAATTCAGCAAAAGGAATGCAATCCAACCAATTTGATAAATTTTTACCAACCGTGGCTCTTAAAAGGGCTGAGAGAGTCCGGTTCACAACCTCGGTCTGTTCATCTATCTGTGGATGGCAAGTGGTCGAGAACAGCAGCTTAGTACCAAGCTTTCGCCACAACGTCCTCCAAAAATGCCCAAGGAAGTTCGGGTCGCGGTCCGAGATGATGGTCCGGGGCAGTCCGTGCAGTCTTACCACTTCTTTGAAGAAGTGGTCGGCCGTCTGGGTCACGTCGTTCGTCTTGGAACACGGTATGAAATGGGCCATCTTTGAAAACTGGTCGACCACGATGAAGATCGCATCCTTGTTCCTGACCTTAGGCAATCCAAGTTCAAAATCAATGGAAATATCGACCCAAGGTCGGTTAGGTATAGGCAAAGGTAAATAGAGACCGTGAGGATGCGACCTGGATTTATACTTAAGGCACGTGATGCACTTGGAACAGAAACGCTCCGTGTCTCGCTTCTGATGCGGCCAGTAGAAGTGTTCGACCAGGACACTCAGTGTTTTCTCCACGCCAAAGTATCCCATCAGCCCGCCTCCATGAGACTCTCAGATCAGGAGATCCCTCATCGACCCTTGGGGAATGCACAGTCGTTTGCCCCAGAACAGGAACCCATTGTGCAAGTAGAAGGCTCCTTTTGGTCCATTACGACATTCCTGAAAAATTTCACCAAAATCAGGATCAGTTTCATATTCTTCTTTAATAAGCTCAAACCCCAGAACTTTGGCTCCATGGTACTGATCAATGTGTATCTCATGGACAGTTCATCAGCTACCACGTTCTCCTTCCCTTTCTTGTACTTGATGATGTACAGAAAGGTCTCCACGAACTCAAGCCACTTGGTGTGCCTCCTCTTCATATTCGTCTGTCATCTCAAATGCTTGAGCGTCTTGTGGTCAATATGGATAACGAACTCTTTGGCATGTATGTAATGCTGCCATGTCTCCAAGGATCTGACCAAGGCATACAGCTCCTTGTCATAAGTAGGATAGTTGAGCGTGGCCCCACTCAGCTTCTCGCTGAAATAAGCGACCGGCCTTCCTCCTTGCGTCAGGACGGTTCCACTTCCTAAACCTGAAGCATCACATTCAATCTCATCAAAGTTAGGCAAAACCAAAATAGGAGCATGGGCCAGCAATTCTTTGAGCTTCCGGAACACGACCTCCTACGCCTGTCCCCATTTGAATGAGACGTCCTTGTTGATCACGGCTGTAAGTGGGGCGGCCACAGAGCTAAAATCCTTCACAATTCGTATGTAGAAGCTGGCCAGTCCGTGGAAACTCCTGACATGGCTGATCTTGGTCGGGGTTGCCTTGACCTTCTCTTGATCAATCTGTAACCCTGTGAACTCACAACAAAACCTAAAAAGACAAGCTTATCAGTGCAGAAGGTGCACTTCTTGAGGTTCGCGTACATACCCTCCTGTCGAAGAGTATCTATTACTTTCTCAAGGTGCACCAAGTGGTCAGCAAAACATTGACTATAAATCAAGATATCATCGAAATAAACAAAAACGAACTTACTAATGTAGGCCCTTAAAACCTGGTTCATGAGACGCATGAATGTGCTGGGCACATTAGTGAGGCCGAACGGCATGACCAGCCACTCGTACAGGCCATGTTTTGTCTTGAAGGTTGTCTTCCATTCGTCGCCTTCCTTCATCCGGACCTGATGGTATCCACTCCGTAGGTCGATCTTAGAGAACATGGACGCTCCATGCAGCTCGTCCAACATAGCATCCAATCGTGGTATGGGATGTCGGTACTTGATGGTGATATTGTTGATCACCCGGCAGTCAACACACATCCTCCAAGATCCGTCCTTCTTGGGAACCAACAAGACAGGAACATCACACGGGTTGAGGCTCTCTCGGATATAGCCTTTGGACATAAGATCCTGCACATGCTTCTCCAGTTCCTTGGACTCGGCCGGATTCATCCGGTACGCTGGTTGGCTGGATAGGGCCACTCCAGGCATGAGGTTGATCTGATGCTCAATGCGTCGGATAGGAGGTCGGCCGGCTGGTATCTCGTCCGGAAAGACGTCCTTGAACCTTTCCAACAAAGAAACAACTTCCCGGGTCAACTCAACATCGTTGGAACACGAGTGTATAGCCTCCCTAAAGATCATAAGTAGGACCTGCGTATCTTGAACAATAGCTCTAGAAACCAAATGGGAAGAAATAAGGAGATTGGTCTTACTGTTCTTTTTGTCCTTGGCAAGTCGCAATTGCATCTCATGCACTTCCTGCGGTGTGAGCGGTGCAAGCTGGTACTTTCGTTTGTCATGACGAATGAGTAATGATTGGTCCGTCCGTTGTATAAGGACTCCTTATCGAATTACCATGGTCGGCCGAGCAATAGGTGTCCAACCTGCATAGGGACCACGTCGCATACTACCTGGTCGTGATATCGTCCAACGCTGAAGGGTACGGTTACTTGATCCGCGATCCTTATCTCTATGTCATCGTTCAGCCATCGAAGCCGGTACGGTCGCAGGTGTTTGGTCACTTGAAGACCAAGCTTATCGACCATGTTCCTGCTTGCCACGTTAGTACATGATCCACCATCGATAATAAGACTAAATACCTTGCTGTTCATAGTGCAACGAGTGTGGGATATGTTTTCCCGTTGAACCGTCTCTGGGTCAACAAGCACACTAAGAGCTCTCCGGATCACCAATAGCTCTACAGAGTCGGGCATGGGCGTTCCCGGCTCAGTTTCCTCAACGTCCTCGTCCTCCTGTTCGTCCTGAGACTCATACTTACCAGCCTCGTTCAAGATCATGATCCTACGGTCCAGACAGTCTCGAGCCATATGTCCTTTGCCCTGGCATTTAAAATAGGTAATATCTCTAGAATGGGTAGTGTTAGGGAACTTACCTGGTTCTGGTCGGTTGGGCTTAGACGTCTCGATGGTCGGCTTCTTGAACCAGGACTCGACCTCTACCGTCTTACCTTTATCGATGGGTCGAGGGGTCGGTGTCGACCAAGAGGTGCTCGCCCTGGGCCGGGTCGAAGCCATGGACTTCTGTTTGTTGTGCTGTTCAACCTATGTACACAAATGCAACAACTCGGACATTTCATGGTAAGGTTGAATTTCTACCTTCCGAGCGATCCGCTCGTGTAATCCGTCCACGAACTGGGCCATTAGGGTCTCTTCCAAGTCGTCCAGCTCGAGTCTGTTCCGTAACTGCTCGAACTCTTCGAAGTATTCTTCGACCATCTTAGTTCCCTGCGATAACTTACGAAAACGTTTTTTGCAAATCTCTGTGGAAATGGACCGGGACATACCTGCACCTTAGTTGGAACTTCATGTCGGCCCACGTAGTGATCTGTTCTTAGCGATGGCACCTTCGTTCCGCGACGTCCCGGTCCCACCAGGACAAGGCATGCCCTGTGAACTGAGCCACTGAGAGAGAGATCTTCCTATGGTCTGGGTACGCATAGTGGTCGAAGATGTGCTCCATCCTCCGCTCCCAATCGAGATAAGCCTCCGGGTCTACCTTACCTGCAAATATAGGCGGTTTTAGTTTGATATCATTAGGATACGGATGTTGTACGTCTTGTTGGCGTATGCGTCCATGGTGACCGGGTCGAGTTGGTATGGTGGTCGAGGTCCGTGATCTCGTCGTCCGTCCTCGAACCCATCCGTGTCGTCGTCCGTGTCATCCAGTCGGACGTCCTGGTAGGGTCCTGGTCGCTCTGCATGTCCGCGGTACGGGTCTGGTCGACGAGGCGGTGGTGCCTCCGGTCGGGGCTGCAGTTCGCTTGGTCGAGGCTGATGTGCTCCGTGTCGAGGCTCCTGCTCGTTCGGTCGAGGCTCATGTCTTTCGGGCTCGTCCGAGCGTCTGGCCGATCGCTTGGATCGCGGCCATTAGCTGATCAAAGTCAGCCGGTCCAGCTGGTGGATTGGGCTGTTCTTGGGCCATTCTATCCTGCGCACTCGACAAACAATTAAACGCAACAAGGAAAAGTAAAACAAGAACAAAAAGGAAATTGCACAAGAGATGGAAAAAGGAAAAGGGGCGGCCGCAAGCAAAAAGGAAAAAGAACAAAAGCCGATACTCTTTTTTTTTTGACTAGAAACTACAAAAGGAAAGTTGACTAAACCGATACAAATTGGACAAAGCAACCAGAACGAAACCAACAACGAATTTAGAACAAACCGCAAACACAAAATCGCAAAGCAAAGAAACCCTAGCTATATGCCGTTCGTGCGTGAGCAACCTAGCAGCCGGTTCTAACTTCTTCTTCCGTGTATGCAATGCAACAGAAACAACATGAACTTCAAAGGATACAAACCGAGAAAAACATGATTCAGCCAACACAAATCGCTAGAGTGAGAAGCCTAAAACCCTAGCGGCTGGTTCTTAGCAAACACCCTAACAAACTATTTCAAGCTATTTTTTTGTAGTTTTAGTTTATACCAAAGCAACACAACATGAACAGAGAAGTAACTCAACAGCAAGCAACAAACAACCAATTCAGAATTAGAGTACTTGGCCGGTTGAAAACAAATGACTAGCAACCTATTTTTTTTTTTTTTGATTTTCGATTTTCTAATAGAAACAAAAGCAAAACAGAATGGAAAATAGCTAAAGGATGAGAAATAACCGAGCTGGGTCAGGAGCTTTTCAGATCTGATACTAGATGATATGAGACGCGGTTGAGAGATGGTCGAGCGGTACGGGCGTTGGTCGAGCGTGGGCGAGCGGTACGGTGGTCGGGCGGTACGGTGGTCGAGCGATGGTCGAGCGGGACTTGGAAGCTGGCCGATGGCGCTCTCTTCCTCTTCAGTGGGTGGTCGGTGATGGTTTTCAAGCTTTTGAACGTCGAGAACACTTAGAGCAATACAGAACAAGCAAGCAAGTAGCAACGAGATCTACTCTCCAGAGGGGCAGCCGCACAAAGGAGGAAGAGATCGCAAACCTTAGGGTTTTTCTTTGCTAAAACTTACTTAGCTTTTCATTAAACTAAAAAGTGTTTAAAAAGACTTACAACCGAAAAGAACTTGGTCCAAAACATTGGGCCATCGAAATGTAGTAAAGAAAAACAAAAGAAATAAAACTAGAGTAGAAAAGGAAACTCTGGTCGAATAGGAAGGGGCCCGCCTGTCTCTCTAATGAACGGGCCTCAGATCACCTCGTTAAAAACCTTGTGAAGAAAACCCATTTGGGACAAAACTTCACAAGGGAAAGAGAGTATGATCCTCGGTTCAGAGGTAGACCGGTCTAGGATGCGTCTGACTCAATGCAGAAGATCATGGTCGGTCCGATCGTCCTGAGTAAGAGCCATGGCATGATCGTGTCGAATGGCTCGTGTCCTTAGTCTTGATCATCTTATGGGCCAACTGGTTCAAGACAGGTTGGCCTTGGTCGAGCTGGCCTAGCTGGGCCGTGATGTCCTCTATGCTTGTCCTGGAGATCAGCTGCTCCATGGTGTTGTTGAATTCAGCTTGTATCTGTCCTCTATCCAGAACGTGTCCTCGGTACGTCTCGCATGGTCGGGAACTGGTCGACCAACCGCATGGTCGATCCCGGTCCGTCCTGCTCGTCCAGCTCAGGGTCGGTCAAGCTGCTGTCTTCATCACTCTCTCTCTCTCTAGGTTTTGATTTGCCATTTGGTTCCATTGTTGCTTGTTCTTTGCGGTTCATCTCCTGTTTGTTTCTGAGTTAGAATTGCACATGTAGCTCTTTTATCATCTTAGAATCATGTCTGCATAAGTTAAAAATAGATATTAAAACTTGCTAGGTTGTTAAATCCACCCTAGTTTGTACTGATCGCTTGAATTCATTGTCAGTTTGCTTGATTGCTTTGATCGTTTTCTGATTCCTGTTGGTTGATTTTTGCATCATTTAATTTTGTTAAGATTTCTGAATATTGTTTCATCATAAGAGCCAAGGACCGATCTGGACTAGGATTAGTTACTATCGCGAACCATTGCTTCATCGGTCAGGTTTTGTGTTTGCGTGAATCGACTGTATAGATTGAATGATTGCTGCGTTTGTTTTTCCCATTACTGCATCCATCTCATACCATTGTCGATTCTGAATTAATTTCATATAGGTTAGTCTTTAAGTAAGAAAAATAGAAACCGGTTAGTAATAGTGCATATTTTCATTTTCTTGCGGTTTGCCATTCTTCTTGCTTTTGTGTTTCGCATTTCCTCTTGTTTGATGCGTTCAACCTTGCTTGTTTCCATTCTGCATTCATACTAATTGAATTTTCCATTTAGCATTTTTGTTGCATTCACAAGTAAAAAAAATTATATATATATATATATAAACTGGTTAGCTTTAGTTGCATTTTCTATTTTTTTGTGAATTGTCCATTTGCCTTTTTTGTTCTTCTTGTTTGTTTCTCTTCCAGAATTTTAGAAGTTTTGGTTTTTTATTGTCACATGTTTTTAACGCAGAGAATAACGATTCGATTTAGGGTATCCGTATCAAGGCAGCTATGCATGTTCATGATTTCGAACTATTCCGGTATTTGCTATGGTTCGATGGTTGTTGGTTTCGCCTTAAAGATGCTCAAGTCCTGGTTGCACCATATTTTATTTATTTGATTCCTCACAGGTTTAAGCTCATTTTAAAATCAAATACATCGTTTTGTACTACTCATGATGATAATCTCCCGCGAGGTCATTTCATGGAGTTTCCATCGATCCAAGATATATTGGATGGGTTGGTTAATGATCCTTATCCTAGTGGTATATATTTTGCAC
The DNA here is from genome assembly GCA_030180135.1 of Orychophragmus violaceus. Classification (NCBI taxonomy): domain Eukaryota; kingdom Viridiplantae; phylum Streptophyta; class Magnoliopsida; order Brassicales; family Brassicaceae; genus Orychophragmus; species Orychophragmus violaceus. The sequence goes on from CM058240.1 coordinate 39,737,620, forward strand.
TAAACAGGGCATTTTTATGCTTATGATTATAATGATATGCATGTTATTTGGATCTGGTCCATGATAAATTATATTCTTTCCTTCATAGATTTCATTGGTGTTGTAACACACGTTGTAAAGGTCGAGTATTGTTGGGTAGGACCTAAGTTATTGTTTCTTTCGTGATACAAAGTGAGATATTATTTGTCTTTTATTTTGAGGAATTTTTATTATATTAGAATTTGATTATAGCTTTAAAATTTTTATATAAAATATAGCCTCCGGAGTATCCATTGTGTATTTATTGGGCGAGATTGGAAAGAATTGGCCAAAAGGTTTATGTACGATGCATATAAGCATGTCTTCGTAATTCTCAGATGCTTCTTCATTAAACGACAGACAAGTAAGATGTCCAAAGTCTTATTATATATAGATGAGAATGATTGCATTGGGTAGTAATTAAGTTTGGTCATGATTGTTTATATATTAGGCTATACTTGGCTAAAAGGGCAAGAAATACTTTCAACAGTCATGTGTGATCAGTATGAGAATTCTAACTGGGTTAAATTCTTCAACATGTTGTGTTAATTTCCTTCATCAATTCATTAATTTATTATGTTTATCTGCATATAAATATATATTGCGTATAATTAGTACATTGTTTTTGGTTTCTTTTTAGGTTTCCAAACCAATACCACAAGAATACGACCCATTTGAAAATATGATGTCGTGGTACTATTAACTAATTTGTCTATCTCGAGTTGTTGGTTAATTATTGAAAACTTTATCTTTTGTTTATTGTGGATCTAGTGATCTATATGAACTCATAGACTTGTAGCTTTAATTTGATACTTTTACTTTCAGATTTTAAGCAACTATATAATATATGTTTATTTTTCATATCTCAAATGCAAACTTTATTTTGTTATTGTATTTTAGAAACAAAATGTTGGTAAAGAAAAATTAATTATATTAAATATTTATTTTACCAAAAACCAATATTATATTAAAGATTTTGGAAATATACATTTAGTTTAAGAAAATATTAGCGTTAATATTCAGTCGATAAATTATTAGCAAATTTCGCCAAACTATCTTATATTATTATTACCAATCAAAATGTACTATATGATACGACAAATTACCGACTGTCTTACTACTATACACGATATCATTACTATTAAGATTTATTTATAAAAGATAGACTTGGTAAATATTCTAAAAACCCCAAAACGAGCGAGTAGAATTTAATGTAAAGTTTTAATTGATTCGTATCGATTTAAAATATTTACCAATTATTTAATTAAAAACCCTAAAAACTTCACTTTGTCTTTCTACCTCTTCGCGTTCATTCTCTGATATTGAAAGAGATATCCACAAAATGAATCCATTTATAACATGCGATTCTGAAAACTCACAATTTCACAAAATTGCTTATATCAGTTACAAGGAAACTCAATGGAATGTTGGAGCGAAGGTTTTAAGGGCGTGGTATTTTACTCACTATGATGCTCCCTTGGAATTAATTTTATCATATGAAGAGGTATTCTTCTTCTAATTAATTAACATATCTGTCTTTCTTTATAACCCTTTCATTTTTTGTATAGATAACACCCACAAATCCAAACAATTTCTATTGGGTACTTCTTTTGGTAACCTTTGGTTATTCAAAACTCATTAGTTTCTTTATAATCAACGAGGAAGTCGGATTCAAGCCGTTTCATATGGAAAAAATGGGCGAAAGTTCATTTTTCTTTTAATGAAAGAAGGTTACTTGTTTAATTTTTCAGATTTTAGGGCTTCGCTAGGGCCAAGTATGACAAAGTGTGTCCAACTTTTAAGGATATCCATATCATTGACGAGACAAAAATCACTCAGAACTTTGATCCTCCAACATTGGATGACCTCTTGAGCATCAAACTAATCCAAGGAGTAAATGATGGGAATGTTTCAGATAAATATTCAATTGGTAAATGTTGTTTACAATTCGTTATTATTAGATAAAAGGAAAAATCTATCATCAGATATTGTAAAATTGTGGGTTTTGTTTTTAGGCGATTAACTTATATTAAATGATTTTTTTCCTATAGATGTTGTTGGTGCTATAACATGGGTTGGAAAGATTGAATGGAAAGATCACTCTTCAGAGGTCTATTCATATTCACGTACCCGCGCTAAAGTCTAATTCGCGCTAAGAGATTACGAGTAAGTTATTCACATGTTTTAAGTTTCAGAGTTTTATAATCACTTTATAAACCTTACTAAATAATGTTGTTGGAATTGAAGAAAGAGGGCTATAGAATGCGTTGCATATGGCCCAATTGCTGAGGAGTTATCCAGGCGTTTTCAACAAGTTCATGACAAGTATTTGTTTGTTTCTCTCCGATTTTTCTGTATCAAAAGATTTTGCGGTATGTTGACATGTTTTCAATAAAATATGGGCAAGATATTAATATAGAACAAAATTATGAAAATATATATTTTATAAAAAGCTGAGCACCGTGCCTCGCAACCATTTCTTTTCTTTCGTAGAAAAAGCCGAGCACCATGCCTTGCATAATTTCTGAAACTCAGTCATAAATCTCTATGCATCTCTGCATCAAAGTGTTCATCGCACATTCATCAACTTTTCAATAAAAAGCCTAAACAGCTTCTCAAAGCTAAACCGCTCAATAATTATGATAACCTCACCTAAACAGCTTCTTACAAATAGACGAAATTAGAACTTTATTAAAATTCCAAACAGACTTTTACGACTAAAACGATTCGCTAACATCGCAAGGAATGCTTCAAAAAAAATTTATATGGCAAATTTCCGCACGGCTAAATCCTAATGCTAACACGATCATTCCGTCACAGTTAGGGAATTATATTTTGTTACAAACACACACAAAATCTAACTTAAATGTTCAGACGATCTCACAATATGCATGGCAAGCATTGGGCCATTTTCATTTCATGTCTTGTTTGAAAAATCTAACTTCTACACGAGAAATGACCAGCTCGATTCTTCCTGCTCGGAAATCATAACGAATCCTGCTCAGAACATTTTCATCTCATGTCAGTACTTCTTGCTCCTCATTTCCACGACCAATTTTTCTCAAGGTGTTGATCCTTCATGTTCTACAATGAAGATATTCAGACAATTATTGAAAAGAAGAACGCCAAGACCAATCTTTTGAACAATTATTTTTGGTTCGACTACTTAGAGTTCGCCATCATCACACTCGAGTCTTACGGGCTGGGGGCTAATTTTTGGGCTCAAAATCCCCCTCGGCAAAATCAATAGTCAAAAACGGACTAAGCAATTAGACATTGCTATGTTCTGTACAAATGATGCATCAAATGAATAATATTTTGTATGAATGACTCTTCACGAAAATAGAATTTCGTCTAAAACATATGAAACCGCGTAGCCAACCTTCTGAGCAATCAAATTGTTCACATGAATCTCTTGGACATGCATATAACTCGACGAAATCTATGAGCAAGTTCAAACACTCAGATAACATGCTCGGAAAATCCGACCAGGACAAGCTTCTTGGAAAATTAATGATATGCCCATAGTTTATTTCCCAAAGTTCTGCAAGTGCACAAGCAAATGTAGTATATAGAGGTCGAACCACATAGACTCAAGAATCTTACGATAGACTATAAAGTATCGAGTAGAGCTAAGCGACATCAATCAATAAGCAATAAAATAAAAGCAGTAAATTTATCAGCAATCGGTGTGTTTATCAAATAATAAAGGCGCTAGGTCAAGGGAGTTCTCAGGAAATCAGGTCATGCAGATCAACAATCTGTCAGGATTGATTAAGTACGTTCTAGAAATCAAACACAAATGTAAAACTAACCAACTTTCGTTTGCGAGAATTAACTAAATCTAACCCCCATAATCCTATTTTCTTTGAAATTCCTAACAAATTAAACTAGCATTAAGTGCAGGTTTGATTAGTTCACAAATCAGTTAAACCAAATATCTTTGCAGATAACTAATTTGCTCAACCTAAATAGATCAGATTCCAAATTACACTTTTGTGTCAATTTATAAACCCTAGATCTAGATTCCAATTTATCAGGTTAGAAACTTGCTTTAAGAACAATTCAGGTTGAAGAAATAGCATGTTATGAATCCTTAACTGATTAAATCAATCTAACATGCCATGAAAACCTTATGAGAATCCATAAACCTAACAATGAATCTACTCAGACATATTGAATGAAACAAACAACATAATTTGAATAGATTTCATAAAAGAAGAGTAAAGAATAGAAAAGGGGATCAAAATCTTCTCCAAAAGCAGTACAAGGTACGGATCAGCCCCAAATCTCCTAAACTCTCACTAGCCAAAAGTATGAATATGTAACAAGAATAAAACACCAAAGTCCCTAATATAAAGTGTATAACACGTCTTGGGTCTTCTTTGTCAATACTAGAACTTTTGGGTCAAAAATGCGATTCTTCAAAACTTCAGTAATGCGCTAGCAGTTGCGATTTGGGATGCTTCGTCGATCGATGCATGAGTGCATCGCTCGATGCCAGGTCGATTTCACAAAGTGATTTCTGCTCATCACGGCTCCAGCTCCAATCTTTGCCAGAAAATCTCCAAAATCTTCCAAAGGCCTTCAAACGTGTGTAAACCTGTAAAACACCTGAAAAGACTCGAAAGACATTACAAAAGACTCGAATATATACTTATACCATGGCTTAAAACACTTAAAATAATTATATATCATCTCCCTGATATATCATGATTTTTACCGGTTTTAGACCATGATATAAGTGTGTTTTAGAGTCCTTTATTGTTTCTTTAGAGTCTTTTACAGGTGTTATTAGATATATGCACGTTTGGAGCAGAATTGGAGTTATTAGAGCTTTTTGGAGCATTTTGGTGTTTTGACCCGAGAGATAGAGTTCACTGTCCAAAACAGAGTAATGCATCGATCGACACACATCGTGCATCGATCGACACACCAGCTAGATGGGCCTTTCCTCGGCGGTTAATGAAGAATGAAGAAATTGCAGTTTTGCCCAGAAGTTCCTGATAATTACAAAGAAGCCCCAAGACGTGATTAGCTTATATAATTAGGTTTTTACATCAGTTTTTAGATACGCTTTCATACTTAGAGCATAGAGTTTTTAGAGCTTGGGGCTGATCTAATCTTGTACTGCTTTCTGCTTTTTGGAGAAGATTTCGAACCCCTTTACTTCTTTATTCTCTTTTATGCAATCTATTAATTCATTGATTATGTTTTCATATTCTATATCTGAGTAGATTCATAGTTAGGTTTAGGGATTCTCATTAAGGATTTTATGGCTTGCTAGATTTAATTATTTCAGTTAAGGATTCATATCAATAATTGTTCTTCGATCTAAATTATGCTTGAACACTAGTTTCTAACCTGATCACTTAGAATCTAGATCTTAGGTTGTTAAATTGACACGAAAGTGTGGTTTAGAATCTGAACTATTTAGGTTGAGCAATTAAATTACTCGCAAAGAAATTTGGTTTAATTGAATTGTGAACATATCGAACTTAATCTTAAAGCTAGTTTAATCCGTTAGGAATTACAAAGAAATTTGGATTTCTGCAATTAGGCTTAGAGAATTCTCACAACGAAAGTTGGTTAATTCTATATCCGTGTTTGAGTTCTAGAACCGTACTTAATTTGATCCTGACTGAATGATTTATCTGCTTGTCTGATTTCCTGAGAACTCCCTAGACTTAGCGGTTTTAGTTAATTGCCAACAAACCGATCTTGCTACTGATTTACTTTCCTGCTTTGTTTTTAGTTTCTCACTACATTGCTTTCTCCTAGTTTTCACTTGACTGTTCTTAATATATCATTGCCCAGAGTCCTTGTGGATTCGATACCCTAAAGTACTACATTCACATCACTGTGCACTTGCAGTTAGAATAGGGATAAAACTTAGACCTATCAAGTTTTTGGCGCCGTTGCCGGGGACTCTTTGGAGTCTTCGATAGATTTGAACTTAGGGTTTAGACTAGGATTTTTATTTTTTGTGTTTGGTTACTAATTTTCTCTGTTTTTCTCTGTCGCAGGTTTGACATTCGCCTAGCATCGATCGTTGCCTCTTTTGTGTCGATCGTTACTAAGCGACTGGAGTTGAGTCGATCGAAGCACCTCAGCATCGATCGTTGCACTGCGATTACAGACGGTTTATGCAGACGCGTGATACCAGAAGTAATCCGAATACTAATCTCGTTAATCTCCAACTTGAAGAGCTTGCTAGACTAGAGAGGACTAACAGGAAAGTTCAACGAGCAAGAATGGTTCGAGAACGTCTGATTCTGATACCCGATGCTCAAGGTACCCTGAGGGACCGACAAAACAATCCGTACAATGCTGCTGGGCATAGGATTGATGCTGAAGGGAATGTGATTCCTGAGCCTTAACAAGAATAAGAGAAAGGACAAGGACAAGGCCAAGGACAAGGTGAGAGGCAGATGGTTAATCCTCATGTTGCTAATGAGAGGACCTTAGCTGACTATAACCGTCCGGATGAGTTTCATGCTAACCGGTCAGCTCTTGTGCCTCCTGGTTTTGAGAGGAATAACTTCGAGATCAAGACCATCTACTACTCTATTCTGAGGCAGAATGCCTTCCATGATTTCCCTAATGAGCAGCCATTGAATCATATTGATGAGTTTGAGGACATAGTCACTGGGATGAAGTATGATGGAGTGAACTATGACTATCTGTTTCTCAAACTCTTCCCCAACTCTCTCGCTGGAGATGCTGCTGCCTGGCTGAAACAACTTCCACCTGGGAAGTTTACTACATGGGACGCTGTTAAGAGTGAGTTTCTAAGACACTTATATGATGATGCTCGCTCTGATCAGTCGAGACATGACATTCTCACTTTCTCCCAAGGTCCTATAGAGCCTCTTAAGACTGCCTGGATGAGGTTTAAGAAGTACCAACGTGACTGCCCGCATCATGGATTCACTGAGGTAACATTGCTGGGCATTTTTTTTAGAGGTATAGATCTCCCATACCAGACTGCGTTGGATAATTCCAGCAATGAAAATTCCAACACTAGGACTCCTGAGCAAGCTAAGCAATTGATAGATAACTTAGTAAGCAGTAATAGCTGCAAGACTGCTGATAGGAGAAGGAAGGAATCTGGTGGGAAGATAGACAATCTGGAGATAGCTTATATTAGGACCAAATTGGACACTGTCTGTAATTTGCTGGCTGGGAAGAAAGCTGTCCATTTTGCTCAAGATGTTGAAGTGATCAATGCTGAAGAAGATGGTCAGGAAGAGGATGTGAACTACATTGGAGGATCTGGTTTCCAAGGAAACAGGTTTGGAGGACAGCAAGGTAATAGATTCTTCAATGGTGGACAGAAGAGTGCTTTCACAAGCAATCAAAACTCTTCTGGCTTTGGACAGAATGCTGGTTTCCAAAAGCCTTTTCAACAAGGTAATCAGAGGACTTATGGATCTTCCTCTTACCAAACACCTCCTGCTGCTAATGCTCATGAGAGAAAGATGGAGAGTATGATGGAGCAATTGCTGAAAGGTCATACTAAGAATGCTATAGACCTCGACAAAAAGATAGGTGCTGTGTATGAAGAGCTAAATGGGAAGTTTGAATCTTTGAGCACACATATGAAGGAGCTTGATGCTAAGGTTGCTAGGACTGCTGGATATGTTCAGAGACCAGATGGATCTCTTCCGGGACGGACTGATGCTAATCCTAAGTATCAGTGCCATGCAGTGACATTGAGAAGTGGTAAGGAGCTGTTTCCTGCCCAGAAAAAGCAGTTGAGTGTTGAAGAGATCGTGGAAATTGAAGAAATGGAAGATGAGATCCGTGGAATTCGCAATGCATCGATCGACGCACCTCAGCAACGGTCGATGCAAAATGAAAACAAAGATAATGAGCCGAAGCTCGACGCAGAGGTAGTGACACAGTCGCCCAGCAACGATCGATGCAATTCTAGCAACGATCGACGCAAGGCGACTGCAGAGAGCTCAGACGCAGAAAAGCTGAAAAATTCGAATGAATGGGTCTACAAGCCTAAGGTACCTTTTCCTAAGAACCCCAGGAAGGCCAAGAATGATAAGCAGTATGCCAAATGCAAGGAGATCATTAAAAAGGTGAAGATCGAAGTGCCTTTGATTGACTCTATGGAGACTACTCCTGTGATGAAGAGATGTCTTAAGGACTTACTTGCTGGTAAATGGTCTAATGAGGAGAGTGAAATGATGATCATAGAGGTATGTAGTGCGGTGATTCAGGGCAGAATTCCTGAGAAGTTGAAAGATCCAGGGAGCTTTGTGTTGGATTGTGCTATCTACAGGGAAAGATTTGAAAGATCTCTATGTGATCTTGGTTCTAGTGTGAACCTTATGCCCTTCTCTGTTGCTAAGAGACTTGAGATGACTGATTTCCTGCCCACTAGGATCTCACTGGTTTTAGCAAACAGAACAATCAGAATTCCTGAAGGAATATTGGAGGATGTGCCTATAATGATTGGCCAATGTGTGATTCCTACTGACTTTGTGGTTCTGCAGTATGGAGAGGAACCAAAGGATCCGGTAGGCCTTTCTTGGCTACTGCGGGTGCGATGATTGACTGCCAGAGAGGTAAGATAATTCTGAATGTGGGTGATCTGAAGATGAGATTTGATATGGATAAACTGGTGAAGACACCAACCATCGACGGACAGACCTTTTATGTGGACACACTCAGTGATTTAGCTGCAGAATACTTTCATAAGTTACATGCTGAGGATCCACTGGAGAGAGCCTTACTGAGCTCTATAATGGAGCTGGAACACCTGCAAGACGAGCCCGCAATCTGCTATGCGAGGCCAATGGACTCTGCTGAGCAAGTGATGCAATTGGATGTGTCTGACACGACATTGCATCGATCGACACCTTCAGGGCATCGATCGCTGCATGTCGACAGAGACTGAGCAGAGGAAAAGGCTCCGAAAATTGAGCTGAAACAACTTCCATCCGGGCTAAGGTACGCATTTCTTGGACCTAATTCAACTTATCCAGTGATTGTTAATGCTAGTTTGAACAACGCAGAGCTCACTTTACTGCTAAGCAAGCTGCGCAAGCATCGCAAAGCTCTTGGCTATTCTATTGATGACATTTCAGGTATCTCTCCGGAGCTGTGCATGCATCGGATACATCTTGAGGACGAGTCTAAGACATCAGTTGAGCATCAGAGAAGGCTGAATCCTAATCTCAAGGATGTGGTTAAGAAAGAGATCATGAAGGTCCTAGATGCTGGGATTATCTATCCAATTTCAGACAGTGATTAGGTGAGTCCAGTCCATGTAGTGCCTAACAAAGGCGGAGTTACAGTAGTGAAGAATGAGAAGAACGAGCTGATTCCTACAAAGACTGTGACTGGACACCGGATGTGCATAGATTACAGGAAGCTCAATGCTGCGATAAGGAAGGATCATTTCCCTTTACCCTTCATTGATCAGATGCTGGAGAGGTTAGCAAATCACCCTTACTATTGCTTCCTCGATGGATATTCAGGTTTCTTCCAGATTCCCATCCATCCAGAGGATCAGGGAAAGACCACCTTTACTTGTCCATATGGCATATTTGCTTACCGTAGGATGCCTTTTGGACTCTGCAATGCACCTGCCACCTTCCAGAGATGCATGATGTCCATATTCACTGATATGATTGAGGACTTTATGGAGGTGTTTATGGATGACTTCTCAGTCTATGGGTCATCTTATAATGAGTGCTTGGATAATCTGTGCAAGGTACTAGCTAGATGCGAGGAGAAGCACTTAGTTCTTAATGGGAGAAGTGTCATTTCATGGTCAGAGATGACATTGTTCTTGGACATAAAGTGTCTGAAGCAGGGATCGAAGTAGACCGCGCTAAGATCGAGGTAATGACCAGCCTTCAGGCGCCTGATTCTGTGAGGTCTGTAAGGAGCTTTCTTGGACATGCTGGTTTCTATAGACGGTTCATCAAGGACTTCAGTAAGATTGCTAGACCACTAACTGCTTTGCTGTGTAAGGATACCAAGTTTGAGTTCAATGCAGATTGTCAGACTGCATTTGAACAGATCAAGCAGGCATTAGTGAGTGCTCCTATAGTTCAGCCACCAGATTGGGATTTACCTTTTGAGGTTATGTGTGATGCGAGTGACTATGCTGTAGGATCTGTTCTGGGGCAGAAAAAGGACAGAAAGCTTCATGCTATCTATTATGCCAGCAGAACACTAGATGATGCGCAGAGAAACTATGCCACTACAGAGGAGTTGTTGGCTGTTGTCTTTGCATTTGAGAAGTTCCGCCCCTATCTTGTTGGCTCCAAAGTGATTGTACACACTGATAATTCAGCCCTGAAGTATCTGATGCAGAAGAAAGATGCTAAGCCAAGAATGTTGAGATGGATTCTGTTGCTTCAGGAGTTTGACATTGAAGTGAGGGACAAGAAGGGAGTTGAGAATGGAGTTGCTGACCATCTTTCAAGGATGTTGGTTGAGGAAGATGTGCCCATCAATGATTTCTTGCCTGAGGAGAACGTCAATATGATTGGGACAGTATTTCAGATGGATTTGGACAGAAACTTGCAAAACTGTCGGATTAATCGCATTGCGTCGATCGATGCCACATCTGTGACGATCGATGCATGTGTCGAGACTGCGACGATCGATGCTACTCTATGCGACGATCGTTGCAGTGCGGATATGAACCCATAACCTTTCACGGTTAAAATTGGAGACCATGTTTTCGAAGTAGATGCTGTCACAACCACCGATCGACCCTGGTACGCAGATATAGCTAATTACCTGGCTGCAGAGACTGAACCAGATGATTTGAAGGGGTATGCCAAGAAGAAGTTCTTCAGGGAGCTAAGACGATACTACTGGGATGAGCCTTATCTCTACAAGCATTGTTCGGATTGTCTTTACAGGAGATGCGTTGCTGAATCAGAGGTTCCAGATATCTTATTCCACTGTCATGGATCAGATTATTGTGGACATTTTGCTACTTTCAAGACTGTGTCTAAGATTCCGCAAGCATGTTTCTGGTGGCCTACAATGTTTGCGGATGCTCATTCCTTTGTTTCTCAGTGTGATGCCTGTCAGAGGAGAGAGAAAATCAGCAAGAAGCATGAGATGCCTCAGAATTTCATTCTTGAAGTTGATGTTTTCGATTGTTGGGGCATAGATTTCATGGGTCCTTTTCCCTCATCCTATGGGAATAAGTTTATCTTGGTTGCTATGGACTATGTATCTAAGTGGGTAGAAGCAATAGCTAGTCCAACCAATGATTCTTCGGTGGTTATTAAGCGGTTTAAGACCATCATATTCCCTAGATTTGGAGTACCTCGGATAGTGATTAGTGGGGGAGGATCTCATTTCATTAATAAGGTCTTCGAGAAGTTGCTACAGAAGCATGGAGTTCATCACCGAGTTGCTACTCCTTATCACCCTCAGACAAGTGGACAGGTCGAGGTTTCTAATAGACAGATCAAAGAGATCTTAGAGAAGACAGTTGGGAAGACAAGGAAGGATTGGGCAGCAAAGCTAGATGATGCACTATGGGCTTACCGGACTGCATTCAAGACACCACTTGGAACTACTCCATTTCATCTGCTGTATGGAAAAGCATGTCATCTGCCAGTAGAGCTTGAACACAAAGCAGCATGGGCTGTAAAGCAGATGAACTTCGATCTTAAAACTGCTGCAGAGAGGAGATTGGTGCAGCTTAATGAGTTGGATGAGATTAGACATTTTGCTTATGAGAACTCAAAGTTGTACAAGGATAGGACTAAGGCTTACCATGACAAGAAGATTGTCTCTAGACAATTTGAGCCTAATGATCAGGTACTTTTGTATAACTCTTGTTTGCAATTGTTTCCAGGTAAGCTGAGATCAAGGTGGTCTGGTCCTTTCACAATCAAGGAGGTACGTCCTTATGGAGCTGTCGTTCTAATAAGCCAGGAAGGTAAGGAATTTACTGTGAATGGACAGAGAGTAAAGCATTATTGGGCTAAGGCCGAGATTCCAGGAGGTCAGATTTTGCCTCTAGATGTTGCACCCTCTGTCTGATTGAGCTAAAACTTCAAGCTATTGACGCTAAAAGAGCGCTGAGTGGGAGGCAACCCACTGTTTTATTTTTGCTATTCATTTTTGGTGTTTTTGTTAGGATTTTACGTTTGTTTTTGGTTTTGGTGAGTTTTGTCTGCAGGTTTCGACAGAATCGCAATGCAACGATCGACACGGTCCTGTGTGTCGATCGTCACAACACGAAAATCGCATTGCAGCGATCGTTGCGGTCCTGAGCAACGATCGACTCATGATGCAAATCGCCTTGCAACGGTCGTTACATTTATGTAATGATCGATGCATGAGCGACAGAGGTAAAATCAGACAGAACTTAACACATCCTTAACATTTTTCTTTCTTTTACCGAACCTTAGCTTGACACTACGGGGGACAGTGTGTTTCAAGTGTGGGGGAGGTGGTACTGACAATTATCTTTCTGTTTTCTTAGAGTCAGTCCGTTTTTCAAAAAAAATTGTTTTATTGAGTCAAAACAAGTTTAAGTAAGAAACAGTGAATTTTTGAGAAACAACTTACAGGAACTTAAGTAACCATTGTGATGAAGTTGCAGGAACTATCTATGACTATTAGAAAACCCAACACAGATCAACCTACTGATGACACCCATATCAATTCAGGTATTCAGAGGATCCTTTACTGACTTCACCCTTAATTTGACTTAAATTTCTCACCTAAGGGCTTGGTATACCTTGAGTCGGATTCCTTTGTTAGTTCTGACACAGCTTGTAAACCTGTCCGAGTATAGTTTCCTTCTCCCCCTTCCATAAAGTAAAAAAAAAAGAGTAATAAACTAAGGATGAGCTAGAAGCTCCGAAGTGGTCACGGAGTAGTAGCAAACACTATTTCCTCCTGTGCATTCATGGAATGTGTCCAAAGTACACCCTTTAACGGGAAGAGCACTGATAAAATAAAATAAAATGATACCCAATGGGGAAAAATCAGAATGCTAAGGAAGGGAAAAGAGAAGAAAAGGAACCAGAAAAAGATAGTATGGTGGTCTAGAGCTGACAAAGTAAGAATCCATGTGCCCTTTGATCGGTAATCCTTAGGTGAGACCGCACTTAATAGCTTATAGAAGTCAGTAGGGTGAATTTGAATTGCTTGGATTGATTGTGGAGTTTACTTAGGACAGTTGCTAAGTGTGGGGGAAGTACATGTTGGTCTTGATGTCTTGCAGGTGATTCTTTCAGTGGCTTACTAAGGGGATTCTGAGTGTTGTTGCTTCTAAGATAAAAAGAGTTTCTGAAAGTTTTCAAACCTCTTCACCATGTTTTAGTTCTCTGTTTTGCTTGAGGGCAAGCAAAGGCTAAGTGTGGGGGAGTTGATATATCATGGTTTTTACCGGTTTTAGACCATGATATAAGTGTGTTTTAGAGTCCTTTAGTGTTTCTTTAGAGTCTTTTACAGGTGTTATTAGATATATGCACGTTTGGAGCATAATTGGAGTTATTGGAGCTTTTGGAGCATTTTGGTGTTTTGACCCGAGAGATAGAGTTCACTGTCCAAAACAGAGTAATGCATCGATCGACACACATCGTGCATCGATCGACACACCAGCGAGATGGGCCTTTCCTCGGCGGTTAATGAAGAATGAAGAAATTGCAGTTTTGCCCAAAAGTTCCTGATAATTACAAAGAAGCCCCAAGACGTGATTAGCTTATATAATTAGGTTTTTACATCAGTTTTTAGATACGCTTTCATACTTAGAGCATAGAGTTTTTAGAGCTTGGGGCTGATCTAATCATGTACTGCTTTCTGCTTTTTGGAGAAGATTTCGAACCCCTTTACTTCTTTATTCTCTTTTATGCAATCTATTAATTCATTAATTATGTTTTCATATTCTATGTCTGAGTAGATTCATAGTTAGGTTTAGGGATTCTCATTAAGGATTTTATGACTTGCTAGATTTAATTATTTCAGTTAAGGATTCATATCAATAATTGTTCTTCGATCTAAATTGTGCTTGAACACTAGTTTCTAACCTGATCACTTAGAATCTAGATCTTAGGTTGTTAAATTGACACGAAAATGTGGTTTAGAATCTGAACTATTTAGGTTGAGCAATTAAATTACTCGCAAAGAAATTTGGTTTAATTGAATTGTGAACATATCGAACTTAATCTTAAAGCTAGTTTAATCCGTTAGGAATTACAAAGAAATTTGGATTTCTGCAATTAGGCTTAGAGAATTCTCACAACGAAAGTTGGTTAATTCTATATCCGTGTTTGAGTTCTAGAACCGTACTTAATTTGATCCTGACTGAATGATTTATCTGCTTGTCTGATTTCCTGAGAACTCCCTAGACTTAGCGCTTTTAGTTAATTCCCTACAAACCGATCTTGCTACTGATTTACTTTCCTGCTTTGTTTTTAGTTTCTCACTACATTGCTTTCTCCTAGTTTTCACTTGACTGTTCTTAATCTATCGTTGCCCAGAGTCCTTGTGGATTCGATACCCTAAAGTACTACATTCACATCACTGCGCACTAGCAGTTAGAATAGGGATAAAACTTACACCTATCACTCCCCCACACTTAATCTTTGCTTGCTCTCAAGCAAAACAGAAAACTAAGATGAATAGAAGAAGTTTGAAAACTTCAGAAACTTGTTTCATCGTCGAAGTACTACACTCAGATTCCCCTTAGTAATCCACATGAAAAATGAACTTGCAGACTTCAAGACCAACATATACTTCCCCCACACTTAGCAACTGTCCTAAGTAAGTATGGGCGTTCTGGTTCAGTTCGGGTCTTTCGGATTTTTGGATTTTCGGATCTAGGCATGTAAGACCCATTCATGTATTTTAGAATTCTGGTTCGGGTTCGGTTCGGTTCCATTCGGGTTCGGTTCGGATTCGGGTACCCGAAAAAACATAAAACAAAAATAAAAATTAGTTATATTTAAAAAAAGTTTGTCAAATTTTGACAAATATAACAATAATCTTCATATATTTTGTTTAATTTTGGTAATTTAGCTATTTTAGTCTAAAAATAACTAATATATTTGAGTTTATAATTACAACTTTACATAATTTTGTTATATTAAGTCTAAACATAATTAATA
This sequence comes from Orychophragmus violaceus, assembly GCA_030180135.1. Classification (NCBI taxonomy): domain Eukaryota; kingdom Viridiplantae; phylum Streptophyta; class Magnoliopsida; order Brassicales; family Brassicaceae; genus Orychophragmus; species Orychophragmus violaceus. The sequence goes on from CM058240.1 coordinate 39,752,754, forward strand.
TTTTGAGTACATAATTGTAATTCGGATATTTCGGGTACCCATTCGGTTCTCGGTTTGGTTCGGGTTCGGTTCCGGTTCTTCGGATATATGAGTTTAAGACCCGTTTGGGTATTTTGTCGGTTTGGGTTTGGTTCTACTTTTTCGGTTCGGGTTCGGTTCAGTATTTTGGGTCCGGGTATTTTGCCCAGGCCTAGTCCTAAGTAAACTCAACAATCACACTCAGAACATTCAAATTCACCATACTGACTTCTATAATCCAATTAGTGTGGTCTCACCTAGGAAGTATCGATCAAAGAACACATGGACTCTTACTCTGTTAGCATCTAACCACCATACGATCATTCTCTGGTTCCTTTCTTCTCCTTGTCCTTCCTTAGCAACTGATTTTTCTCTTTGGGTATCATTTTATTTTTTCTATCAGTGCTCTTCCCACATTGGGATGTACTTTGGACACATTCCATGAATGCACATGAGGTAATAAGGGTCTCTACAACTCTCGTGATCACTTCGAAGCTACTAGCTTATCCGCAGTTTTATCTCTCTTTTTTTACTTAAAGGAAGGGGAGAAAGGAACCATACTTAGACAGGTTTACAAGTTGTGTTAGAACTAACAGGGGAATCCGACTAAAAGTATACCAAACCCCTAGGTGAGAAAAATTAAGTCAAGTTAAAGGTGAAGTCAGTAATGGATTCTCTGAATACCCGAAGTGATATGGGTGTCCTCGGTAGGTTGATTTGCGTTGGGTTTTCTAATAGTCATAGATCATGTGCAAGCTCATCCAATGGTCACTCAGGTTCCTCCAAGTGTAGTAATCACCTCAAAAAGTCTAGTTTCTTACTAAACTATTTAGACTCAACAAAATAGACTCAACTAACTCTAAGAAAAGAAAAAGATTATGTCAGTACCACCTCCACCACACTTGAAAGACACTTTCCTCAGTGGAATCGAATCTTAGGATCGGTAAATGATGAAAAAGGGATTGAATGTACTTATGTTCGGTGATTTTTACCTGTCTCGCAATTGCGTCGATCGATTCACATGGAAACGGTCGACGCATGTTTTGGGAAGGGTGAATTGATCAGCGCACATGACCGCGTCGATCGATGCATATCGTGTCTGTTCTGTGAATTTTTGCAGACAACATATATTCCGTGAATAATCAAAAAAAAACTCAACCTGTAAGCTACATAAACCAGAGACAATGCAGAATCAAAGCAACCAGATAGTCATATAAAGCAAAGTACATCGTTTACAATGTAGACAGACTAACATAGACTCAAGAAAACATAAAAATGACTCAAGGAAAAGTAAAAAGAAAGAAAGAAAAGTGCAGAACCAAAGTCATGAAAACTCAGATCTCATCGGACTCAGTCTCATCATTGACCCCATCATATCGATCAGAACTACTAGTAGTCTCAGGGGTGGGCGAGCGTCTGCATCGAGGAGCAGGTATAGGAACATGAACTCTCTGCTGACATCTTCAAGAGCAGCTAGCTATCATCTCCCAAATTCCCTTCACTTTGTCGTTCAGCATGGTCTGGAAAGCTCCTTTGGACATCTTTGCGGGATCCATAGGCGGATCAGGATATGTTATAGGTACGAACTCACCTCCTGCATCTGCAGGGGCATGCGCAGGCGGAGGAGCACCCAGGGGGTTAGCAGCTGTAGGTACTCTGCGCAGATAGTTCCTGTGAGGCTCAAAGCTCAAAGCTAGCAATGTATCCACCTTTGTGAGCTCCGGTAAGGGAAGCTTCACGAACCACTTACGCAAGTCTGCATCACGGAAAACCCAAAGGTTTCCGTCCTTCATCAAAGTGGCACTCCTCATGTGAGCGTCATCCATCCATAGCGTGTTGGTCACATAATCTCTCCCATCCATAGAAATCCTAAAGTGCTGGAAGCTAGGAGTAAGCAGCTGCCCACAGTCTCAGTCTTCTTGCCTGAAAATGCCTTTTTCTTCAATCTGCAGAGATGATCAGCGAAGACTTCTCCCATGTTGAGCCCAGGCGCCTGATCAGTTAAGGCAGTGCTCTCGAACAAGTGACTCATCCCAGTGTAAAGCATCATAAGCTCTTTCTTCCTCATCTTGTTCGCTTCAGATTTGCATAACAATGTGTACCCCAAAATGCGCACGACATACCTCAGGACTGGATGTCGTATAGCTGTCTGCTTGTAGACTCGTGAGTTATAGCGCTCATTTACAAATTGAGACCAGAAGAACTGAGTGTCGAATCCTCCCACTCAACAGTTAGAACGCAGCGAATAGGCTCCAAACTGAATACGTAGATACAACAGAGATCTAGAATCAAAATGCGGTGCCTGACACCCATATACGTGGAAGTAAAGGTCCCTTCAGCTGCTCTCTTGCGCATCTCATTTGTGTAGTACACTCTGCAGGTAGACAACAGCTGTCTGACCAAGTCTGGGTAAAGCTCATAACTCCTCATAGGCATTGTTCCCAAGCCTATCTTCTGTATCAGCCTATGCACATCAGCTGTGGTACCCAGCATCTGACAAGTCATGTATTAAGCAAACACTACAAGAAAAACTGTCTTTAGCTACAGATTAGCTATGGATTTTTCCGTAGCTAATTTTTTCATCTATGGATTAGCTACGAATTCAAATCGTAGCAAGGTCATAGCTATTTGTAGCTATTCATAGCTATATAGCTATGGATACGAGTCGTAGCTATCCCTAGCTATATAGCTACAGATAGCTACGAATAAGTCGTACAAAAATTAGCTACGACAAATGACGTAGCTAATTAGCTACGAACATGTCGTAAAAACATATAGCTACAATTAGCTGCGATTTTGATCGTAGCTAACCATCCGTAGAAATTGCTACGGATACCGCCGTAGCTATCCGTAGCTATATACCCCAATAATAAGATCACGTGTCGACTCTATGTATGGTCATTCGTATACGTTCTATCAGTCTTTCAATCTGTCGTGTACAGAGAATATATTCTCTTTAGCTACGGCCAAAGTCGTAGCTCTCCGCAACTAATTGGTTATATCACGTTTTGACACTATTGTAACTACTTTGTTGTATGAAAAAATCTACGTAGCTACGGCTCTATCTGCAGCTATCCGCAGTTAAGATCCTTTTTATAAAAGAACGATACCTCATTTGCTTCTAACTCACAAACACATGAAACACATAAAACACATAATATCACCACAGACGATCGAGGTCAAAAAAAATTCTGATTTCTTTTTTTCTGTCATTTTGTAAAATGAGTGAATTTTTCTTATCGAGATAATGGATGTATAAAAGTGTAAGACGTTGTGATCGTTCTCTGTGTGAGAAATTTGAGGAGGGGTTAAATTATTTTATTTCGTTTGCGTGTAATCAAGATTATTATCTTGAACACGAGGTCTTGTGGTGTCCGTGTAAGAGGTGCAAAAATTAAAGCAACATGATGTTAATACTGTGACGGCCCATCTTCTGTTAAAAGGCTTTACCGAGAACTATTTGGTGTGGACGCACCACGGAGAACAAGGTTACTATGGCGGCGAAGCATCTACAAGTCATTATGGCGGCCAAGCTTCCACAAGTCATCACGTGGGTGGAGGTGAAACAGGGACTGGATATCCTATACAAGTTCTGATGGATGAGTTTCGTGATCCCGATGAAGATTTCAACATGTTACCTAACGATGCCGGAAATATCGAAGTACCAATCTACCATGATTCCGTTTACCAAGCTTTAGAAGCCCCAAATCAACATTTATACGACGGGTGCGCTGATGGGAGAACTCAATTCTACTTGACGTCAAAAGTGATGAATTAGAAGACCAATTTCAATATCCCGGAGGAATGCTTAGACGATATCGCTCAGACGTTTAGTTATGTTCTTCCATCGCCTAATACAGCTCCGACATCATATTACGAGACAAAGAAGTTGACGCGGTGTCTTGGGTTGCCATGTCATAAGATTGTTGTGTGCGAGAAAAATTGTATGTTATTTTGGAAAGGAGCTGATCATGAGTTGTCACATTGTCGCTTTTGCGGAAAAGATCGGTATGTACCAAATGTGGGTCGATCGGGGAAGAAGATACCAAAACAAAGGATGTTTTATCTACTGCTTGGTGATCGGCTCAAGAGGCTATACCAATGAAAGATGACTGCGTCACATATGAGGTGGCATGCGGAACATGTGTCACCAGAAGAAGAAATGCATCATCCCTCAGACGGAAAAGCATGGAAATATTTTAAAGAGGTGTATCCTACATTTGTTTCTGAGAGTCGTAATGTTTATCTTGGTTTATCAACAGATGGATTTAACCCGATTGGTATGAACGGACAATCATACTTTGTTTGGCCCGTCATTCTGACGCCTTACAATTTGCCCCCGGGAATGTGCATGAAAAGAGAATATTTCTTCTTCTCTATATTAGTGCCAGAGCCAAAGCATCCAAAAAATGTTTGGATATTTTCTTGCAACCGTTGATTGAAGAGTTACAAAATTTATGGAGTGACGGAGTGGAGACTTACGATGTGTCGCGTCAAGAAATTTTCACGATGCGAGCTGCTCTGATGTGGACGATCAGCAATTTTCCAGCCTACAGCATGATATCAGGATGGATGACACATGTGAGGTTGGCTTTTCCATATTGTATGGATGAGACAAAATCATTTTGGTTTCATCATGGAAGGAAACACATTTGGTTTGATTGTCACATGAGCTTTTTGGTTAGAGGACATCCTTACAGGCGGAATGTTAAATCTTTCTTGAAGAACAAAATGGTGCACGATGATCCTCCACCATGGCTTACCGGAGAAGAAATCTTACACAAAAGGATTAATAACATAGTCGGGCTACGCAAAACCGTGGAATGCAGAGGCAAGGGACACGACAATCCTTCTCGAACCATAGATGAATATGGTGTTGCTCATAATTGGGTGAAAAGAGTATATTCTGGGAGTTGCTGTACTGGGAGAATCTAGTTCTTCGGTACAACCTGATTTTATGCATATCGAGAAAAATTTCTTCGATAATTTCATCAACACGGTGCTTAACATTCCGGAGAAGACAAAAGATAGCATAAAATCCAGGCAAGATCTTCCTTCGTTCTGCAAAAGGCCTGATTTAGAGGTAACCCAAGATGGAAGAGTGCCTATTCCAATCTTCAGATTATCGAAAGAAGACAAATAAAATCTTTTAACATGGTTGAAGACCGAGATTAGATTTCCGGACGGGTATGTATCAAAGTTTCACATTGTGTTAACGTTGAGAGTGGTAAAATATCTGGTCTAAAAATTCATGATTGTCATGTCATCATGCAACGACTACTTCCAATTGCATTTTCGGAACTACTTCCGAAAGCTGTTCATGTGGCCATTTCAGGTAAAAATTATTCTAATTTATTTTTGTGTTTTTCACATATTAATTTTATTTAATTATATGAATTAATCATCTATTATTTCAATTTATGCAGATATTGCTCTCTTTTTAGAGATATATCGACCAAAATGTTAAGAACCGAAGATGTTGCCACATTGAAAGAAAATATCGCTATGAAGCTTTGCAATTTGGAAAAATTATTTCCACCGGTTTTTTTTATGTGATGGAACATCTTCCAGTGCATCTAACCGATGAAGCTGTACTAGGCGGGCCGATCCAGTATAGGTAGATGTATCCTTTTGAAAGGTACATGTATCACCTGAAAAGGAAGGTTAAAAACACAGCTCGAATTGGGCGTGATCGAAGAGATTTCCTACGTGACAGCCAATTACATCACACCTCCACCAGTTGCGGATCCGGAAGAAGACGTGAAGGAAATTCAGTTCACCTACAAAATTCCTGATGTCCCGACTATGTTCCAACAAGTAGGAAGAATCAGTGGGAAATCAGCAACAATATGGTTAACTGATGAGGATTACAACGTGCTTCAGACATTTTTACTGCTCAACTGCGAAGATTTTGAACCGTATGAAAGGTTCGTTATATTTAATTATATTTTTAAAGTTTCGATTTCATGTTCAGTACTAAAACGTATTATATGTACAGGATTTTTGAAGAGAGAATGACATATGATTTTCCAAACATTACTTCAGACGAATTGACAAAAGCAAAAGATACTGGATTTGCATCGTGGTGTCAAGACTATGTAAGTTTTTAAAATGAAATACACTTGTCATATATTTATTAAAACTGGTCTAATCTCATTTTTTAAATTTTATATGCGCAGATTAACACCGCTAGCAAGTCCTTTTAATTTTCGTTGTGGATGTTATAATTCATACAAGGTCCAAAGCATAAAATCACCTCGTGGCCTATGTTTTATTCGAGGGGATATCACTACCATACATAAAGACATGGACAAAATAAGAAGACGATGAATTATGGTGTTTGCGTTCCGGGAACCGCTGAGACGGAGTATTTTGGATTGATCCAAGAGATATTCATGATAGAGTATCCAAGAGCTATTGAACTAAAACTAATGATATTCAAATGCCACTGGTTCAACACCGGACGAGGAATACGAAGACATCCATCCGGTATTGTTGATATTTTCCCGCAAATGCACTATGACAAGTACGATCCTTTCATATTACTGGAGCAATGTGATCAAGTTACTTATGTTCCTTATCCAAGATGACGTTCAACTAGGGAAGAATGGTGGGCAACAACGAAGATTATGCCGAGAGGATTTTCTGAAACTCAAGAAGTCTCGCTTACAGCAGTACAAAACGACACAGTTGATTTTCATGTTATACCATCCACTGCTATTGTTCGAGTCGAGGCACATACCATTGAAGATGTTTCAGGGCATGAGCCTACACCGATGGTTAACCCGGATGACAAATATACTTCTGAAGATAACCTCGAAGATCATTATAGCGAGTATTCCGATTTAGACAATTCCGAAGCATAATGTGTTTGTATTATTAAATATTTAATCATGTATAATAAAATAATATGTTTATATGATTAAATAATTACTTATGTTTAATAAAAATATTGTGTTTAATCAATATGTTTTATAAATGATTAACTTTGAATGAAATTATCTATAGTCTTAAAATTGAAATATAATAATATAACTTAGAATATTCTAACTTGAATCTAATTATCTTATGAAATTATAATTTTAAATTTAGTTCAGAATTTAATATAATTATATTTTATAATTCACAAATTAATATAATTATATTTTATAATATATCATAATTTTTAAAAATGAATCTAATTACTTTAAACCCAATTTTTTTTATTTTACATAGCTACGACTAGCTATGGGAATAGCCGTAGCTAATGTAATTCTGTTTTAACCGCCTAATTAATTGGTTTAAATCTGGTTGAACCGATAATTTTAAGATTTTAACCAGGTTTAACCCGGTTCAATTTCACATTGGCTACGAACAGATACAATTAATTCTGTAGCTTAATGAAATAAATAAATAAAAAATTCGCGGGTTGAACCACGAAATCAAATTGATTATACCGCCAAGTTTTATTTGAATTTTATTTGGTTTCACGGTTAACCGCGAAATGAATTAATTAAACCGCCAAATTATTTCGGTTTTCAGCAATTAATTTTGGTTTCGCGTGTTAACCGCCTACCGGTTTACCCGAAAGCCCTAATACCCTAGATGTCTCTCGATCTCTCTCATTTTGCCTTAGCCGAAAAAAACTCTCTCAAACTCTCTCTGGTTCTTTTCTCTCGCGTCTGCGATTTCAGTCCGAAGCCTCTTCTCTCCTTGCTCGATCTCTCTATCTCCTTCTCGATCTCTCTTCTCTCTTCTCTCTTCCTTTATTCTCTTCATCTCTCGACTATCTGTCGATTCCGTTTAGCATCTCTGAAACCCTAACCGTTGACTCATCTCCATCTCGAGATCCATGGCTCAATCGGTTAGATGTTTTATCCTCTCTTTCCCCCCTTTCAGTCTTACCATACGATTCATCGATTTTGGTGTCTATTTCTGTCTCGATTTAGGGTTATTTCGTTGTCTATTTCGGTATCGATTTAGGGTTTACCATCTCATGCATGTCTATTTTGGTATTGATTCATGTATGTCGAGTCTCTGCAACTCTCTAATCGATTTATGTACGCTCCGATTCATCAGTCTGTCGGGTCTTTGCAAGTCGGTTCATTGGTTTATGTATGCTTCGATTTTTCTTTCTAACGAGTCATTGCATGTCGAATAATCTGTTCTGTCTTCATTTATGTGTCAGTTTATTTGTTCATTCATCAGATTCGATAAACCCTAACAGTCAATTCTTCTTCTGTCTTCAAACCCTAACCACAGTTTCTTCTTTTTGCATGCAGTTGAATCTGAGTGAGTCTCTAGGAGGAAGGCGTCCAAGGCGATTGACTCAAACCCGCATTCCTCCTGGAGCAGTGAGAACGTCCACTTCCTCTGCCTCTCGCCACCCACTGCCTAGCCTGGAGGCTGTTATGAGTTCGCCGGAGCGACGCAACATGCCTCACCTCCATCCAGAGAAGATTAACGGCGCCCTACGGTAATTTCTTTCATTGATCTTATAATTTGCATGTATACTTAGGTTGGTATTATCTGTTTGTTTGTATAGTGTTGTCTGAATTGTCTGTATAGTGTTTGAATTGATTGGTATTGGCATTGTTTCTGGTTTCTATTGGCATTGTTGTGTGTCTGTATCTTGTCTAAATCGTGTATGTATAGTGTCTGTATAGTTTGAATTTGTTTCTGAAATTTGTAAGTCTAAGTTGTGTAGTGTAGTGTCTGATTTGTTGTCTGTATAGTTTGACATTGTTTCGGGCTTGTCTGATTTGTTGTGTAGTGTCTCTGTATAATGTCTGAATTAATTGGTATTGGCATTGTTTCTGGTTTCTATTGGCATTGTTGTGTGTTTGTATCTTGTCTAAATCGTGTATGTATAGTGTCTGTATAGTTTGACTTTGTTTCTGAAATTTGTAAGTCTAAGTTGTGTAGTGTAGTGTCTGATTTGTTGTCTGTATAGTTTGACATTGTTTCGAGCTTGTTTGATTTGTTGTGTAGTGTCTGAATTGATTGGTATTGGCATTTTTTCTGGTTTCTATTGGCATTGTTGTGTGTATATATCTTGTCTAAATCGTGTATGTATAGTGTCTGTATAGTTTGACTTTGTTTCTGAAATTTGTAAGTCTAAGTTGTGTAGTGTAGTGTCTGATTTGTTGTCTGTATAGTTTGACATTGTTTCAGGCTTGTCTGATTTATTGTGTAGTGTCTCTGTATAGTGTCTGAATTGATTGGTATTGGCATTGTTTCTGGTTTCTTTGGCATTGTTGTGTGTTCTACTTTCTTTCACACAGGTTTGGAATAGACGATTGTATACGCAAGGACATTGTGGCATTCTACCAGTCTAACTTATGGGGCCCTTGGTGAAACTTCACTATGGTTCCACAGACTAAGAAAGACGAGTGGTGGATCGCATTCGTGGTATGTCTGCATGTTCTACTTGTCTTTATTTTTACTAATTGTTTACTAATATCTAAATAGCTACTAATAGTTAATTGTCTGTCTTTGTTGTAGCAAAAGTACTACTGGTAAGAGGAGCACCATAATATGGTGGTAGACCGTTGGAGAACCATTTTGATGAGATCTATTGGAGACATAGTAAGCAAGAGGAAGAGATCTGGTAAGAAACCAGATTTTATAGAACTGCCCAACTGGAACACAATGTTGGACACGTGGGAGGAAGCTGAAAACGTGAAGAAAAGAAAACAAAATTCTGAAAATGCAACCTCAAATCCAGACGGCATGGGGAAACATGTGCATACTTCAGGATCCAAATGCCACAGCAGAATCCGGTATGAGATGGTAATTCTTATGTACCCTTTTGTATTCATATCAGTTTACATGTTTGTGCATTGTATACTAATTTTTTGTTTTGAATGATAGGAGATTGAGTTGGGAGCTAAACCGGCTGCAACTGCTGTAGTGCGCAAGACTCATGCTCGCAAGGATGGGATAATCATAGACAAAAGAGCTGAGGCACTTGTAGCAGAAGCTGAGTCCCTGGCCTTGGAGAGATCACAGGGATCTGATCTTATTGATGGAACTCCCTCTACCCTCCAACTCACTGCAGCCTATGTAGAAGTAAGTGAAAATGTGTTTAGTTCTGATTTACTTAGCTCTGATATTATTTAGTTCTGATTTACTTAGTTATGATTTTATAAAATGTGCTGTTATTGAGTTTAGTTTCTAAATTCTTTGTTTGGTTGTTGAGTATAGTTTGAAAGTTATTTAGATAATAAGTTGCCATTTAGTTTTGACTGTGATTTGTTTCTAAATTCTTTTGCAGAAAGCTACAAACTCTAAGGGGCGTATCTAATCACCTTGGATCAATTCAGTATTTGGATCCTCATCCAAATGAGTCAGCATCTGCTTCACTGATCAGGAAAGCTGCAGAACAGGAGGAAATGACTGAGCTGAAGGAGACTGTGTCTGAGCTGAAACAAGGCATGGCAGTAGTGTCTGAGCTGAAACAAGGCATGGTAATTCTGGTGAGCATCAATGGAGTGGACCCTAAGACCTACCAGCCACAAGTTCCCCGTGAGAGTGGTGTGTCTATTGCTCCAAATCCAAATCCTCATTCTGAGTCTAGCAAACAACCCAACCAGATCTCTGACAACACTCCATGAGTAGTGTTGTGTTTGTAAATTGTAGATCTGTGTAATTTATGTTTTTGTAAGTTCTCTTTGTAAAACTTTTTGACTTTGTAAAACTGTTTTGCTTATCAATATAAGTAGTTTATTTGCTATTAAATCGTGTTTAGCTTTAAAACCCAAAAAAAAAAAAATTAGATTTGGCAATCAAAATGAAAATTATAAACCAAATTCGAGTTTGGTAAAAATCAGCATAGCTGCGGATAACTACGGAACATATCGTGGATATTCGTAGAAATAGCTACGAAAAGACACGTAGCTATTCGTAGCTAATCATCTATGAATCAATTCGTAGCTATTCGTAGCAATGGCTACGAAAGTATACGTTGTTATTCGTGGCAACACTAGCTACGAATAGCAACGAAAGTAGTCGCAGCCATATATCTACGAATCTAATCGTAGCCATTCGTAGCAATATGGCTATGATCTGGTTCGTAGCCATTTGTAGCAATGGCTACGAATTGACTCGAAGCAATCCGTAGAGAACTAGCTACGATTGTCTTCACAGCTATTCGTAGCAATTATAGTTACGAACAATCGCAGTAGCTATCCGTAGCCAATAGCGACAGATTCGTTCGTAGCTATTCCGCAGAAACGTGGCTACGGATAGCTACGAATTTTCGATTGCTACGAGTGTTTAGACGGGTCCTAGCTATCCATAGCTAACTCGAATTTAGCTACGGAATATGGGCCATAGCTACGAAAAAATCCGTAGCTATGGCCTAGATTTCTTGTAGTGAAAGTGTGTAGGCTTGATGTCCATGTCGATCCAGGAATTGTAGAACAACGTATCGTACAGAACATAACTGAGGATGAGATCCGCAAAACACTACAAAATATGTCATCAACCAAAACTCCAAGGCCAGATGGTTTCACTAAAAGGAGTTCTTTTTGGCAGCTTGGAATGTGGTCGGGCAAGATATAGTTACAGCAGTCCATTCCTTCTTTCAGTTCTCGTTCATGACTTTTGGAGTAAATGCGACGATCTTGATCCTAGTTACAAATAAAATAGATGCGCAAGAGATGTACGACTTCCACCCGATCAGTTATTGTAACATTTTATACAAAGTGATCTCTAAGCTGATTGTTGTTCACCTCAAACAATTTTTACTGGAGGCAAAGTTGGCTAACAAGAGTGATTTCATTCAAGGTAGACTTCTCATCAAAAATGTTTTACTTGCTACCTAACTGGTGGAGGACCACCAAAAAACCTCCATATCCTCGCGTTGCGCCCTGAAGCTGGACATAACTAGAGCTTTTGACACTATATGCTGGGACTTTCTAGGTTATACTCTAAGTGCAATGGGCCTACTTGATCTCTTTATCTTATGGATAAAAACTTGCATATCCACATCATCATTCTCTAGCAACTAGCAACGTAAATGGTGAACTAGAGGGGTTTTTCAAGAGATCTTGTGGTCTTCGACAGGGATGCTCTTTCTAACCTCTGATATTTGTAATAGCAATAAACGTCATATCTCATCGGCTTGATTCTGCAGAAAGTAAGGGAAAATTGGATTTCACACCAAATGCAAAGACGTATGTTTGCTGCATTTGAGCTTCGCTGATGACATGATTGTTTTTACTGATGGTTCCCCAAATTCCTTAGTTGGAATAGTGGATGTCTTGAAGCGATTTGAGGAGGAGTCTTGTCTAGCCATCAACATGGCTAAATCGGCGTTATACATATCAAGCGATGATCGAGGTCATGTTTGGAAAGAAGCCGATGCTAATGGAATTCCTATTGTCCAACTTCCTATTCTCCATTTGGGGTTCCCCTAACAACAAAGATCATGACGAAGAAAGACTATGAGCCAATAGTGGATAAGAAAAGGACGTGTTTCATCTTTTGGTCAAGAAAGATGATGAGTTTTTGAAGAACGAATCTAAATCTGATTGAGATTTTTTATTTTTGTATCTTATAAAAATTATTTACCATAAAACTTTTATAAATTAATAACATTAAATTGTGTTATTTTATTAAATTAAAAGAGATAATTATTTATAGAAAAACAATTAAGTTTAGACTAAAAGAATTATTAAGTTATTGAGGTGTTGGTTTATTAAGGTTATATATAAATCCAAAAAAAAACTTGACATCTACTATATATTATTTGCGAAAGGCGATGTGAAAAAATGATTAGTCATTGATGATCTGGATGAATCTTGACCAATCATAATGATGATTTCATTGATGACCTGGCTTAAATGAAATCTTTTGATTGGTCGAGAGTCTTTTTGACATTAAAAATAAATCAAAATTCGTTTAGGAAATTTTTGGATTAAAAAAAAACAAAAATTCGAGAGTTTATCTAATTTTGAAAATTAAATGTCATTTCCTAAACTTACGAAATGTAATATTAACTTCTTCCCATAATTTTAGATTACAGTTTATATTTTTTTCCATAAGTTATTTCCTTACATTTCAAATTCAAACTAAATTCGAGACTAAAATGTATCAACTAATAAATGTCGACATTAATTGTCAAATTTGAAGTAAAAAAAATATCCCAAAGAATATACTAATCTTCTAATAGAAGCTTTCGAAAACTTTGTGCAACCCTAAATATGATGATCTTATAAATACAGCCTCTTCCAGCCTCAAATCACCCACATGTCGAACCATTCTTTTGTTTTTATTATTTCTATTGTTCTAATTTTGTTTCTGTTGTTTTGCTGATTTTGTAGGTATGAAACCTACAATGCCAAACAATAAGGTATCTTTCTCACCTGCTATTAACATGCTGCTTCATTTTATTATATGGTTTTGATCATTTTGTAGGTATATAACATACCAAGCCAAATGATAAGTAACTATATCATTTCATATTATCATGCTTATTATTTTGTTTTGAGGTTTTTATTCATTTGCAGGTATGTAACATAGCAAGCCAAATATTAGGTAACTATTTTATTTGTATTTACATTTTTGTGATTATTTTGTGTTTATTAATTTGCAGGTTGGATTCATATGAAGCCAAATCATAAAAATCTATCGGCTAATCTTTTTTGTCACTAATCTTTATTTGCTACATAACTACTCATCAATCGGTGTTTGTTACATTTCACACGGAAAGAAGATTAAGGACGAAGTCAATGAAGTCTTCAAGCGATTTTTCCTTTATAGTAGATATTGTTTTGTATGTTCTTTTGATTTCACATTTGTATACTTTTATTCTTGCATTACTAAAGCATACTTGAATAATAAAATGATTATTTTCTTATTTATCTGTCCATTTAATCATTTACTTTTGTTTTCTTAATTCTTCTTAATTGTATTGAAGTAGAAGATAGTTAGAACCATGTTTATGAACATCTACTTTGGTCTATTGAATCATTTACTTTTTAATCAGTCGAAAATACTTAATACAATAATTTTTTCGACATATTAATCCATATAACAAATTGATTATGGTTATTAAGTTTAATAATATTATTCATTCGTATGTCTTCTTCATCAATATTATTATTACTCAACAAATAACAATAATCATCAACATAACCATAAGTTACATATTATGCGTATGCCAATGTCTTATGTTTTTTTCTACCATTGTGTTTGGATGTGGTCAATATTTATTTTTAAAGTGACTTTCCTTAGTTAAGAACTAAAATAATATTTCCATACTCTCAATCGTAATTAAAGCAAGAATCATAAGTTGAAAATATAATTACTTAACTAAGGAAACCAAATATTCTTTTTATAATTAAATGCGCAATCAAAAGATTTGGTAGACTCAAATCCGAAACTGATTTTTAAATTTCTAATAGACCTACTTTGTTTGTTTTTTCACCAAGAGTGCGATATCAGTCATAATATGAGGGTTTCAAAATTTTAAAATTATTTTCGAAATTTCAAGTTATTCTCTAAAAACCATGAAGAGAGGTTGTACCGAATCCGATAAAGAAAATGATTCTGGGTCACCTCCATTACAGAAACGTTAGTATATTTTATTATACGATTTGGTTTGGAAACATTATATGATAACCATTTATACGATTTGATGCAAGGTGGGAGAAAATGCCAGAGTAAACAGATGTCACCTCCTCTTCTCCGAGGCTTGGGTTTGATTACAAATACAACAATAACTTAATATGCAATGATTCAATGATATAATAATACTTGATTTAAACAGCAGGTAGAGCCTCAGCCAAACCTTCGAGTGCATCTTCATGTATCACAAATGGTCCGACCGAGAATGGGATTGGATCTATCACTCCGATGCGGGATATTACAAATCGTATAAATGATTCCGTGTCACCTACATTAGAGAAACGTTAGTTTATTTTATTATACAATTTTGTTTGTAAACATTATATGATAACCATTTATACGATTTGATGCAAGGTGGGAGAAAATGGCAGAGTAAACCGATATCACTTCCTATTCAGAAAGGTTTGGGTTCAATTTAAAATACGGAAACATACCTTAATATGAGATGATTCATTCATATAATTATACTTGATTTATACAGTAGGTAGACCCTCAGCCAAATCTTCGAGTGCATCTTCGAGTATCACAAATGGTCCGAGCGAAAATGGCATTGGATCTATCACTTCGATACGTGATATTATCAATATTCTTCCTCAAAGAACACATTTTTCCAATGATAACGTGTCTCACAGAAATCACGCCAAAAGTCGTGGTACTTTTTATTCGCTTGCCTCAATATTATTTTATTACAAAAATCATCCACAGTTAAAGCTTTACACTAACTGTATATTTTGCATGGAATTGTAAGCTAATTCATCTCAAAGAAAAGGAAAAGAGAAAAGCCGAAATACATTTGTTCCGTCATCGGTCAGTGTTGATGAAACCCCGTCTAATGCTCCCCCTATAACTGAGATTAATTACCATCCTCAAGGTATACATTGTTATACTATTTATTTAATTGTAAGTTTCTATGTTTTTGCGAAAATTATTAGTATGAAATTAGTATAACTATATTGGCAAGAATCTATTTCAGCTTTCGCAAACAGGTATGCCGATGTTAGTGAATCTGATGATGAAGATAATGCAAGCGATGTAGATTCAATTGAAGATGATATGGATGATGCATCGCATCACATAGAAAATGATGTAAATAACCAAGATGCTTTAGATGATATGACTGGTATGTTTTAATATCTTAGGTTTTCACATATCATATAACAACACCCATCTTTTAAAACATTATTTACAAATTATTAATAGGTTACTTTGATGATGGAGATCTATCTTATAAGTGCCAATACGGTGGAGCATACATGTGGTATGGAGAACGAATAGGAAAGAGATATAAGCAAAAGCAGCCGGATTTTACAATGTGTTGTAAGAAAGGAAAAATCGTCCTACCAAAGCTGAGGAATCCTCCAATGGCGTTATTGAAATTGCTTCTGAATGGTAGTGAATTGTCCAAACATTTTCGGGAGTTCATTCGTGCTTATAATATGATGTTCGCGTTCACCTCACTTGGAGGTAAGATTGATCATACCGTCAACGATGGACGTGGACTATATGTTTTCAAGATGCATGGCCAAAATTATCATAGAATTGGTGCTCTTTTCCCGAACGTTGGAGAGTGTCCTAAGTTTTTGCAGCTATACATTTATGATACATTAAATGAACTTGCTAATAGAATTGCGGCATACGGGTAAGAGTTTTTTTTTTTTACATATGCTACTCCTAAATTTTGCAGCTTTAAACTCTTCTGAATAATGGGAATCATGTAAAGTTCTGACACTTACGAAGAACATGAGATTGCTTGGTGGAATTAGTGATGAACATGCTGAAGAGTTGAAAACATTTTCAGAATGGTTACTGAATATAGGCGATGGAAAGATTAATGCTCCCCAATGATGGTGTCGTTGAGATCGATATTCCTGAAGATTTGTTAATAACCAAGTGTGAGAAACCAATTGAGACAATAGTTAACGAAGTTTATGGTCCGAACTTTGTTAACTCAACAGATGGTCAAGTATTTAAGAACAGAGCTATACTCAGCCCTACCAACGATAATGTTGATGAGATTAATGATTATATGATCTCCAAGTTGTCAGGTATATAACAATCTTACTTATTGGAATGTTTTAGCCCCATTGTTCTAACTTATCTATAATATTGTCTAACATGTTTTGTTTTTTCATAGGCAAAGAAGTAACATATCGAAGCTCGGACAATATTCTTCCTTCAGACGCTGCCATAGATGATGATACCAATTATCCTATTGAGTTTTTGAACAGCATAAAGGTGCATGTATTACCCAAACATTGTTTGAAGCTAAAGGTTGGTGCTCCAGTGATGTGCTTACGCAACATTGATCCTAATGGTGGTCTTTGCAATGGAACAAGGTTACTTATTACTCAGCTCAGACCTCACTGCATGGAAGTAATGATTTTAACTGGTAATAAATCCGTTATTGTTCGAAAAATACTTCTAAACAGAATGTATGTGACACCATCAGATACCAAGTTTCCATTTAGGATGCGTCGGCGACAATTTCCTGTGGCGTTGGCATTTGCAATTACCATCAATAAGAGTCAAGGTCAAACACTTGAGAATGTCGGTTTGTATCTTCCCAAACCTGTGTTTTCACACGGTCAGTTATATGTTGCTTTGTCTAGAGTGAAATCAAGGTCTTGATTGAAGATTCTTATTACAGATGAAGACGGAAATGTGCTGAAAAAAGACTACCAATGTTGTATATAGGGAGGTTTTTAGAAATCTTACTCAGTAGATCATTAGTAGTTTTCCCTTGATATTTCAATGAGACGGTTTACTTTTTGTTTTTGACTTTTTATTAGTTATAATTCAATTGTTTTGGATTTTATTTATATGATAATCGAAATCATTAATTGGAATGTATCATATGGATTCACTAATGAATATTTTTCTATCAATATTTAATTAAAACAAAATTCATTGTCGTCTAACAATGATACTTTTCTACAAATTTGGAATATAAGATACAGTATTGGGAAGGGGTGTATAAGGAAGGAAAGTAATAAATCTGCATTTAAAAGAAAATTTTGTCATCTTTACAATTTTTATCATAAATTGATTTGACAAAAAACCTACAAACAAGAAACATTTATTCTAGATTTTGTCTGAAATGGTAGATATCATAACAGTTTCCGAGAATATTGATATAAGTAATAATATTAAATGATCATATTTAATGTAAAATCATAGATGTTTTCTGTTACAACCAAAACAATATTACGTTAGAGATATATTCGTGGTTTTATTCCAAATTGTGCAATTTTATTAATTAAAAATTAATTCTAAAAAAACTAATATCCCAAATTAATGATTTCGACATATCCAAACAATCAATTAAGAAATTTAAATTTTATGTTCAATCATAATAAATCTTCACCACCTCATTTAAAGCAATAATAAAACCACAACCACCACTTCAACTTATTTATGAAGAATTACATATTTTCATTTATAAACGGTTGCGTAATTTTTTCTCAAAAGGTACCAAATCTACTATATTTACCATCTCTTCTTTTCTTCCAAAATCTAATTCTTCCATAACAACAAAAATCGAACCAGACAAAAAATGGAGAACTGCACTCTATTATGGGACGTAAACAACACCAAAAACGACTGGAAATGACGTCTGAAGGGTCATTAGAAAGTGGTTCACAAACGTACGCCCAAGTGGTATTCAAGGTCATGTCATCTTCTGTGATGAAAAGGTTTGATTTTTGTCGATCTATTTAAGTTTTATAAGCATGTACACATAATCTCAAATATTAGATCCGTCTACTCATTTTTTCATTAAAAAAATCCATGTCTAGGGTTTCAAGATTGAAGGAACAATACCCACTAATGTCTTTCACAAAATAAGCGAAAATTTTGTGGAGGACTCATGGAAGTATATTCAAAACTTTGAAGTCATTTACAGTCAAGATGATTCGAGAAACACTACTACTGCCAAAAAGATTGTTATAAACTCTCAGACTTAAATTTCCAACTACTTTAACGTTGTTGATGATAATTTCTACGATTTTGTTGGATTGGAAGCAATATTAGATCGGAGAATATCATCTAAGCACACCATTAGTATGTTTCATTGTAACAATATTTTTATTTATGTTTGATTATATTTTATTAATTATTCATATATTTGTATTGTAGATGTCATTGGATGCATCAAATTTGTGGGTCATCTAGAATCTTGTGAGAAGGAGAGGATTAACAGGAGGCAGATCTCCTCTGACTCGGTGAAGCAGATTTGGTTCGGTCTTAGGGAAATGAAGTAAGAATCTAAATTTAAATTTTTGTTACATTGATCTTTATTTACAACTATTTACGCATATATTAAGATTTACCATTTCCATTATAATTTGTCTAATTTGTATTTAAAATAACCATTTAGTAATCTTATAATTGTAGTGGAACCTACATAAAATGTCTTGCTAAGGGTCCTCATGCAATGAAGTTTCATGAATACTGGCATACATCCGGAAATTGTGAAACTATCGTTGTGTTGAGGTTTTGGAGGGTCAATGCTACTATTGGTAAATGATTTCTATACGTTTAAAGATTTAATGATTTATATACATTTACATTTTACTTAATATAGGTTTTTCAGAAAATGATAACAGTAGTATCTAAATTTTAATTTTACCTTTTATCGCCTAGGTACACCTTATGTAGAAGATTCCAGACTGATTTCCCAGATTGAGTTTGATCCTGAGTTGGAAGATGTTAAGGAGATGAAAGAGTGGTATGTTTTTCAACAATCACAATACTATAATTGCATTTTGATGTTCTAGACTGTAAGACTTTTTTCCTGTTTAGGGCTCGCTGGACCAAAGCCACGGGTGTTAATTTCAAGCCATGATCCTCCTCATCTTATCAAATCTCCTTTTAATTTTAGAACTTTTATTTGGTTTGTAATACATTTTAATCTGTGTTTGACTTAATGCCCATCTAAAGGTTTACCTTAATTATATCGGTTAAAATTACTTTTTTCTTATTTTGTATGACTTCTTTATTCTGCATAATTACTTATGATTTCGGATAATGACAAACAAATTCACATACTATTGTTAAGTTAAACAGATTGTTAGTTATTGCTAGAACTATCGAAGTGGTTATCTAAACTGTTTATGAATATAATCAAAATCTACTATATGAAAGAAACAAATAAATATTTAACGAACGACTAATGATACTTTCAACCCAAAGTTCATTATATAGAACATTATAAAAACAAAAACTATTAGCTAAATAACAACTATTGTCTAATGAAATTTAATAATGTAATGATCTGCATTGTTCCAAATTGTGCAATTTAGTATAAATAAAGAAGCTTTTGTTTTATATCCGTTGAAAAAAAAATTAATCTAATATTCTATATGGGCTAATTTAGTTCTAACATAACAATTCGGAAGAGGGTATACTATTAAAGCCCAAATAATTATGGTCCATTGTTGGATCTATGAAGATGAAATGATACCAAATTCTTTAAGTCGTTCTAATCTTTCCATAAATTGGTTAAATTCACAGGCGATTGACTAATTTCTTCAATTCAATCTTCGCGCTGCAAATTATTGTGACGATAAAGTGGTTGTTTGTGTTTAACCAACATCTCATTCGACAAGGTAAACTTTAATTTTGGAGTAGAACTATATTTGAAATTAGGGTTTATATTTATGGAATTTTCTAATCTATATTTAGATAAACAAATGATTCGAGATCAAAGAATAAGTACTCATCGATTTTGCAACATAATTCAAGTTTATATTTTACAGTAGACTTTATGGTTTCGTCAACTTTACAAATCGTTCTTTATTTTTAGATGCGGTCTATTTCATTTGATTTTTCGTACATGTATTGATGATTTTGATTTATATAACATTATATTAGCTTTTCAGACCAAATCAGAAGATGACAAACCCTCGGTTTTTCAAGCCTATGATTCCAAACAAATGTATAAAGAGTATGGTATGTAATCTCAGTTCTTTTTCTTAGTGTGTTTATTTTCTATAAAGCTTTTATTTAAGTCTATCATTTCTTAAACTTTCTGTTGCAGACTATCCCAAAAAAAGTTCTTCAAAACAAATATATTGGGAAAAACCGATGTTACGGTCGGCAAACTTACATATGATGCAAGGCCAGAAGAGTTTCCTATTAAACTTCTTGGTGATAAGCTTACAAAAGGATGGAAACGGTTCTTTAAAGCACATGCATTAGAGGATGGTGATTTTTTAATTTTTGAGTATCGTGGAGGTGCCAATTTTCATATGTTACAACATTATGGACTGCATTGCTGTGAGATCACATATGAAAATACTATTCATATGGAGACAGGAGAATCAAGCTCGAGTATGTTTTTTTCACTTATTTCCGAGACACTTTCTTCATCCTTTCTAATATTTTGACTAATAAGGGCATAATTTTTAAGGAACCGAAGACAAGTTTGTTACTTTAAACGTAACGAGTGACAGCATCAAACGAAGCAGAATCATAAGTTGTTTCTTTGTTTTTTGGTTAAAAATATTGTTGCCTGATCCATACTGAATCATTTTGCAGTATCTTCCAAAGTCCTTTGTGGATGCAAATGAGTTAGAGAAGGTTGCGGGCAACACCATATCAATGGTCAATGATGCGGGAGATATATGGTTTGTTGAGCTTGCATTTCATTCTTATAGTGACAGGGGACGTATTCGTTTGAGTGGCGGTTTAAGAGACTTTTTGCTGGCAAACAACGTCAAGGCCAAGCAAGCAATCATACTACAACTTTTCTGGCAAAATGACTCTGCTCCTGTCCTCAAACTCCTCTCCTGCAGAAATGTATGAATTGGTAAAACCCATGACTGATCTTCTGTTTAAATTATGTTTTATTTTGACAAAAACATATGTTTAGTGTTATACTTTGCATGTTTCTTGAATTTATACTATATTTTGTTTAGTTTATTACATCTATCAATTTGAAGCATTTTTTCAAATCCGATTTCTATCTCATCACAATAGTAACCAAAAGCTAATACTATTGAAATAGCTACCAAATTTTAATATAAATATAATACAATTCTACTATAATAGAAACAAATATATATTCAGCATTCAACTAATTATACATTTTATCCACTAACTTACATCTTTTCATCTATATAACTAACTATTATTATATTCAAATGAAACATTTCTCTTAATACCAAAATTGAAATTCGTCGATCCAAAAACATTCACCCCGCACAAGGTGCGGGCGAGTCATCTAGTGATTCTTATTTGATATAAAGCATATGTTAATATTAAATTTTTTTAAACAAACTAAACTAGGATTTGAGCTATTAACTAGGATTTGAACTTGAGTACTAAGTTGAGTGTTGAGAAATGTTAACACCAAAACCACTTTGACATATCTCACTTTCTAAATTTTGGGGCCCCTAAAAGCATATGTACATTTGAGGCATGTGGCAAATTCCTTTCTAGCCGGGCCATGTACCTAGTATTTGCCAATTATGTAAATTTTATTGTAGTTTCACTGCAAGAAAAATGTCGGATAGCTACAGTTTAGCTACTGATTTTCGTAGCTATTTTTTTTAAGCAACAGATAGCTACAGATTAGGTACGACTGGAAAAAATCAAATCTAATATTTTCAAACATTAACTTATAACCCTAAACACAACCTTTTAAATTCAATACACTACACCATTATCATACTCAAAACCTAACTCTTTCACAAACAATAAAATTAAAATATAAAAATTAATTATATATACATAAAACTAATATTTAAAATCTATAGTATAAACAAAACTAATACATAAAATTACCAATACATAAAACCCTAAACCCTTAACAAACCCTAAAACTCTAAATTATAAACAAAATTATAATTAAAAATGATAATTACTATACCATATCCAAAACTAAGATTCAACACTTATAAAAGAAAATCTTTTCAAAATCTATTATTTTTCAAACATTAACATATAACCCTAAACACAACCTTTCAAATCATATATATATATATATATGCTAATTTATATTATTTTTATACCATTTATATAATTTAACACTTTTAAAATTTTATCTATTACAATTATAAATTAAATATTTTTAATTTTTCATTTTAACACTTTATATTCTATATTCAAGATTTGTTTTTAAAAATCTTCTAATTTATAATACTAATCATAAATTAGTTTTGACCATTTATTTATTTTTATGTCATTTCGTTATTTTATATTAATTAAATCCTAAATATTTTTATGTCATTTTCGTTGATTAAAGATATAAACGGCTTATACAGCTTCTCACCTTAAACAAATATCGCAATTTGAACTATTATATATATATTCCCATTAAATATTGACCGTTAGATCAGATTTTAGAAAACCCTAAAAAACGTTGTGCCTCTTTTTTCCCAGCCACCATCGAAGCTTCTCTGCTCTTCCTCTTACCAAATATGACAAACAAAGCTCGTATCAAATATTTTCACCTTGTTAGATCTCTGCTTCCTCCTCTTCATTGCCGTCGTCTTTTGCCCCGCCTCTGTCAGTGGTTTCAGAGGTTTCTGGATTCGCAAAATTAGCTTCAGTGATGGAGCGAGAAGAAGATCCAAGATGGATCTCGCTGGATCTAGCCGTCGGAGCCTTTGGATCACGCGCCTCTCGTGAAGAAATCGAAGGCGAATATCCGGCGAAGGCTCTTCTCCACCAGACATCTTCTCCACGAGATCCGGCGATGGGGAATCAGAGAAGGCGGAGACGAATATCCAGCGAACAAAGACGGTGGTAAGAGAGAGAGAGAGAGAGAGAGAGAGAGAGAGAGAGAGAGAGAGAGAGAGAGAGAGAGAGAGAGAGAGAGAGAGAGAGATTTGACGGCAAAATGAGAAAGAGATTTACCATTGATTGTAGCCACATTGTAGAGATATTTATTATTACCATCTCCCACTTTGAGCCAGTGTATCTTTGATTTCTGGTTAATGACTTCTTCTTCAATCCTTGAAAGTAAGCTCCATCTATCAAATATTAGAGACTCCTCTCTAATCGCAGAATGTGAGGGATTGAGAAGGATGTTGTTTTGACACTCGCAGAGAGCCTCAAAATCATTTCTCATCTTCTTAGTAATGTCCAGTAGACGCTCCTTGCTGAATTTACGAATTAAAGGCTTAAGAAGATTTAGCTTCTTGAAGAAACGGAACAAAGACGAGGTAGAGTTAAAAATCTCAGTTGTATCTTTCCAGTAATCTTCTACTAGTGGGACAAAATGTGGCATCTCCTCAACTGTATTACAAACTTAAAAGGGCGTTTTATCCTTTGTTGGTCTATGAGGATACAAATGCAGCATCTGAGGTAATTAGAGCAGCCGCATGACTCGATGACACAATAACTTTAAGGATATTTTGCTTTGATTCATCAGAGTACGATCTAGGTTCTTGCATACAGTGGCGGAACAAAAAATTCTTTTAACCGGAGGCATAAATAAATTTAAAATATTTATTATAATATATCATATCTAAAATGTATAAATATTTATTAATATTACATACATAATAAATTGTTACTATTTTAAAACAAATAAAAATTATTATTTATATATTTTAACACATGTTTATAGTTTTTCTCACCAATTTATATATTTTTATTAAGACTAGAAAAGCTAAAATCACAAATATATTAGAGAAATAAATTAACTAATTAACAATACTCTCAAACAAAATTAAACTGAAAGATACCCCACAAAAATTAAGTATGGCAGCTTTTTAAATAAATAGATATTGAAGAGAAAATGCCATAAATATACTGTCATATATAAAAAGTAAAAAATTATAATAGGAGCAAGATACCTAGAGAGAAGTTTTGTTTCATCTGATGGAAAAAAAAAGAAAAAAAACTAAAATGGTAAGAAGCAGGTTTCGAACATGAAAGATTGGGGACATAACAATTTTCTTAACAGGGACAATGACCAATAGAACCATGAACTTTTAGATATTTAGATAACAGTTTTAATAAATATTGAAATTTACCGGGGCAGCTGCCATCCTCTCTGCTAAGATAGATCAGCTCCTGCTTGCTTTCTCTTTATTACACTAAGTCAACTTTGGATCAAGTCAAGTTAGAGTAAACTAGGTATGAGTCCGCGCTACGCAGCGTGGATTTTTTTAAAACGAAATTTTATGTGTCTCCCTGAGTTAAGAAATTCTTGAGAAGCTAATCAACTTGTATCGGCTCTTATAATTACTTGAACTGTAAGCCAAGAAGTATAAAACACGAAACCGATTGCTAAATTTGTTGAATTTTTCCCTCTAAATTGATTTTACTGTTTCAAATTGTACAGTGATAAGCTGCATCATGAAGAAGATAACTTAAAAGCCTTTTTAACACTTGCTTTGGCGTCTTACTTCAGCTTCTCATTGCTCTGACTTTGATGATCTAATCCCTTCCTCAATACGCTACAACAACACACAAAGAATAAGGTTACAGTTTCTTTTCTTGAGGCTTTAAGACTTCTAAAGCTTTAAATTGTCTAACTCCCTACCTGAAGAGGATAGTTGTGAAGCCAATCCAGCGTCTGTGGGAATGTGATATTTACAACTGTCACTCCCTGATTTACACATAACAGAAGTGTTAGAAGCGTGAAAAAGGAAATTCGAGTGATGAACGACCAAACAAAACCTGTGAGTTGAAGGAACAAAGGTAGTCTTCCATGGTCTTTAAGTTTGTAATTAGCCTCTCTTTCTCCTCCAGAAAAGAAGACCAAACAAAACCTGCAGTTTAGTGATGATCTTTTTAAGTTTGAGTTTGTTTATACCTTAGAAATTCAAGGAACTAAGTGGCTAATTCATCGTCGTTAAGGAGACCATTTGAAAGCCTATGATGATCGAACCCAAACGGTGGAGACAAGATGAAAATTTTGACTTTAGCGCCGCAGACTACACACCTGTGGTGGTCCTCAAGACTCCCACTTGCAGCTTGAGCAATCTTTTGTTTACAAGAGCCACACCAGAGTTTGTATCGACATGGGAAGGTTGCCCATACAAGCATTCTCTCGTTGCACCAGAAAAACGTTCCTTCTTTTAAACATGTCTCATAGTTCTGCAAATATATTCCCCTCACAGGTGAAAAAACAATGACAGGAATTCAATATAGTATATGAAGTAAAAATAGCAGAGAGTGAAATTGCTTTACTTGATAAAAGTTGAACTCACAGAGAAAGAAAAGGGATGTGCTGTTTCTGATCCTTGCAAATGTATCTAGGATCGGATGTTTTAATTGATGATTATAGCTGTAAGAAGCATCCAACAGAGGTTTTGGCTTCAAGGTTTTAGATACATGTGCTTGTTGTATGTGCTTGTTGTATGTGCTTGTTTGTTGAAGTTGTCTCTAGAACCATATGTTTTAGTTGATGATAGTTGCTGTAAGATGCCGCCAAGGGAGGTTCATTTGATGGATTTTTGTTCTCATCCTTCATTAAGTATATGCTCGGATCTAAATGTCCTCCCTGTAGATTATTCAGAACCAAGATCACAAAACAAGTATAATAGCATAATCCAGGCGTATGGAGCTTTTCACAAAACAATATTTACCTCAATTATAATAGGTTTCCCATCTTTCATTGCTTTCTTCAAATCACCAGCAAGTCCTAAGTAACGACAACAAACCATTTGGGATTTCAAACACACAAAATGTAAATGAATACTACGGTTTCTGACACCGAAAAGATGGTACCTTTTCGAACGCATGTTTGCCAACAGAATACCTAATTTCAAGTCACAACCTTTCATCTGAACAACAAAGATCAAAGCTAATAAACCAAAGAGATAGAAGTGACAATCCGGAGGTTAATGTTCATGTCGAATACCTGATTGTGATATGCAGAACCACCGAGAGATGAAGAGTTATACCAAAGGATTCTCGATCGTGAGGATCTAAGTCGAAGGTTGATAATCCATCGGTGACTAAGATTGTCGACGGAGAATTCACGGCGGGAAGGCGAGGAAATTCTCATACGAGAGAGAGAGAGAGAGAGAGAGAGAGAGAGAGAGAGAGAGAGAGAGAGAGAGAGAGAGAGAGAGAGAGAAGACGAAGACGGAGATGGTGGTGGTGACGGCGGCCTTGTCACCGGACCGCCAGTGAAACTCCATTTCGAGGCGTCATGTTTTCTAGCGTTTTAGGACGGGTGAATTGCACTCACTATATCTTTCTATCTTTTTCATTGCAAATTAGTATCTTTCCAATTGATTTTGCATTTATGTATCTTTTTTTGTAGGACCCACCATCAAAAAGACCATTTTATCCTCACCCTTTCTTTTTCACCTATTTTTTCTTTTCCTTCCACCGAAAATCAATCTATTTCTTTTCTTTATTATTTTATTTTTTTTTTCTTTTTCTTTCCCTTCTCTTTCCTACTTTTACATTTATTTCACCCCATTTTTTTTGAACGGTGGATATCATCCAATGGGTGAGGTTTCCGGTCATATAGACCGCCGGAATGGAGTTAGAAACGGTCGATCTACCGAAATTCAAAAAAAAAAAACGGACTTAATACGGAGATTGCAAATGGATAGTTGAGTCTCTATCCATGTGGATACTACGAAAATTGCGAATGAATATCCATCCATGAGGATACTACAATGGTCATATACATGCAAGGTGCTTAATATGGGTAGGAAGTATCCAATGAAAATGTAGTTTTTGAATGGATAGTGGTCTACACATACTCTATGTCCACAAATTCACAATCATGTGGACTCTTAACCAACTTGTGTCCATTAGACCCGTACTTTGTGTCCACGGATCGCAATAATGATAACTTTTGACCACCGATTGTGATCGTCCAACATGCTTTTGTGTCCATGAATAGTCATATGTTAAACCATCTTGTTAAGCATTTTGTCCATCATCATTCATGTTAAACCATCTTGTCCATCATCATTCATGTTAAACCATCTTGTTAAGCAACTTGTCCACGAATAATCATATGTTAAACGTTTACCATCTTCCACGTGGATACTACCACATACTGTGGACATCTTGCCACAAATTCTCTTCTGAACAACGTTTAGCACATATTGTGGACATCTTGTCCATCATCATTCATGTTAAACCATCTTGTTAAGCGTCTTGTCCACGAATAATCATATGTTAAACGCTTACCCATGGTAAACATGGTCTACACCTACTCTATGTCCACAAATTCACAATCATATGAACTCTTAACCAACTTTTGTCCGTTAGATCCGTACTTTGTATCCACGGATCATAAGCCTTTACCCATGGTAAGAATCTTGTTAAGCATTTTGTCCATCATATATTAAACCATCTTGTTAAGCATGAGATGTGATAAGGTTCCAAATTCTTGTTAAGCATCTTGTCCACGAATAATCATATGTTAAACATTTACCCATGGTAAACATATTTTTGGATTCATCATTCATGTGATCGTCTAACATCATATGTTAAATCATCTTGTTAAGCATCTTGTTTATCATAAGTATCCACGTGGATGGATAAACTATCCATTCGCAATATTTTTTTTAAGTCCAAATTTTTTTTTTTTGGATTTCCGATAGATCGATCGATTCTCTCTCCATTCCGATGATCTATAAGTCCGAAAACCTCACTCAATTCAGCCTATCCACAGTCAAAAAAATGTGGGGTAAAAATTAATGCATAAATTAAGAAAGAGAGTGTAAGAGAAAAGAAAAGAATTAAAAAAAAAATCGGATGGATAGAAGATGAACTGTGGATGGCTTTGTATAATTAACTATCTATAACTAGAAGACAAAAAACAAGGTTAAATGGTCATTAGCCACCACTAAAAGACAAAAAAAGATACACAATTGCAAAAAGAATTTGAAAGATACAAGTTTGCTATTACTTTCTAAAAAAGGTATACTCAGTGCAATTAATCCGTTTTAGGACCACTGGAGTCGGATTTTCTTTTCTTATTTTTGCATTTGTATTTTTTAGTTATTGATTTTTTTTGTTTATTTAGTTATTGCTTTTATTTAATTAGTTATTGTAAATTTATTTTTAAATTAAATCAAATAAAATAATTTTATTTTCATTTGTTATTGTATTAAAAAATTAATTCGTTATTGTATTTTCTTTCTTATTTCTTTTTAGATTAGCTATGAATGGACACGATTATAGTCGCAGCTATATAACCATGAACATAACCGTAGCAATTCGTAGACATGTAGCTATGATACTAGTTGTAGAGATTCGTAGCTATGGCTACGGATTTTGTTGCAGCAGTCCGTAGATATGTAGCTACGAATTATGTCGCAGATAGTCGTAGCTATTAGTTATGAATACGTTTGTAGGTATTCTGCAGACATGTTGTTATGGATAGTTACGAATGTTCATTAGCTACGAGCGTTTAGGCGCAGAGACACGTCGTTGCTACCCGTAGTTATGGTCAAAATAGCTACAGAAATATGACCATAACTACGACTAAATCCGTAGCTCTGACCCAGTTTTTTTTGTAGTGTTTATTTAATGGTGAATTGCAAAAATATTACCATTTGCCAACAAAATTCAAATGCATAGAAAACAAATAGTCAATTAAGAAACTAGCATAGTCAAACCAATATTTGTCTTGAATTAGACAGTTTTTCCCCTTGTTTCTTACGAGCAAAAACTTTTTGATTATGCCACGATAATGACCACATTTTGTGAACTGTAAAGCATTATGACACTAACAAACACACTCTTTATTGGTAAGGTTATAAGCTATCAGAGTAAACATTTTATTATTTAGTATAACTATAATATGGTTGTAGTTTACTATTATATAGTGAAGTTATTATTCTAAGTGGTAGTTTTCTACGACTTCTTTGTAGTTTTGGTGGTGTTTCGAAACGGAGAAAAGGGGATTAACCAGACGATAATGGAAACCTATAAAAGGAAGATGATATGCTGTTCAAAAATATATTTGGTTATGTATTGCAACTATAATATGGTTATCGTTGATTATATACTAAGATTAGTGTTCTAAGTGACAGTTATCTACTACTTGTTTGTAGTTTGGTGGTGTTTCAAAATGTGAAGGAGGAGGATGAATCAAAAGATAATGGAAACTTTGAGAAGGAATATAGTAAGATATTTTAGTATATATCTGTTTATTTTATTGCAGCTACAATATGGTTGTAGTTAACTATATACAAAGTTATTGTTTAAAGTGGTATTTGTCTACTATTCTTTTGTAGCTTTGATGGTGTTTCGAACTAGGATGGGGGTAATGAACCAGAAGATAGTGGAAACATGGAAAAAGAAGATAAAAAAGGAAGATGGTAAGATTTTAGAGTAAATATTTGATTATGTATTGCTACTATAAAATGTTTCTATTTGACTATATACTAAGGTTAGTGTTCTAAGTGGTAGTTGTTTACTATTTATAGTTTTGGTAGTGTTTGAAATAGGAAAGAGGAGGACAAACCAAAAGATAATGGAAATTTAGAGAATAAAGATGGTAATTATTTGAGTAGATATTGTTTATTTTTGCAACTACAATATAGTTGTACATGACTAGATAGTAAGATTAGTGTTCCAAGTAAGTGGTAGTTATCTACTATTTGTATATAGCATTGGGGGGTTTTCGAAACGGGAAATAAGAGGAGAAACCAGAAAATGATGGAAATCTGGAAAAGGAAGATAATAACCTATTAGTGTATATGTTTGATTATTTATTATAACTATAATATGGTTGTAATTGACTATTTAATAATGTTGGTGTTATAAGCGGTAGTTGTTTATTGCTTGTTTGTAATTTGATGGTGTTTCAAAATGGGGAGGAGGAAGACGAACCAAATGATAATAGAAATTTGGAGAATGAAGATGATAAGTTATTTGAGTAGATTTATGTTTATTTATTGCAACTTTCACATGGTAGTTGACTATATAGTAAGGTTATTGTTTAATCTACTACAACAATATTATAGATAAAAACATATACAACTATTTTACATTTTAAAGACATACTAACGTAGTTAACTATAATTTATATATAATTTATTTTTTAGATATTAATTTCCTCTTTTAGCTAATTTTTTTAAAACTAAATCTACTATACAATCTTAAAGACATAAGTCATGTAAAACAAATATAACTATTTATATTTTGTATACCTATCAAAGTAATTGATTATAATATTTATACAGTTAAATAAATGAAATCTAAATCGATAAATTGATATTGAAATGGTGAATGCTGAGTTGCAAAAGACACAAACAGCGGTGGTGGGTGAATAACACACAATCTCGTTAATGGCGGCGAAGTTAAGATGGGTTGTGAAAATGGGGTTTAATGTGAAAATGAGTTTTTCAATGGTTATTAAATTGGGAGATGAGAGGTAGATTGTTGAATTTAAAATCTTAGATTATTGTGGACCCTAGCGAACCTAAAATGGCAAAGGTAAAAAGTGAATATATGGTATATGAAAAGTATAAGAAAAGTTTAGGTTGTTATTTGGCGTTATAAATGATGGATGAAAAGGATAATTCACACTAGGCAAAAATTTGACCTCTTTTTCCTACAATATGATAATTTCTAATCAACAAATATATTGTTTGGTTACAATATCAAATACATTATAAAGAATTACAACAACATAATTATTATATACACATATATGTATTATACACTGAGAAAATATAGTAGAAAAGAGTTTAACGATGTTTTTCGAAAAGTAGTCTTATTTGCTAATCGATCATAATATCGATTACTGTTAAACCTCATATTAGATTTTTCTCTGATATGATTTGTATGCAGCATATCTTGGCTGAACTTTCTTTATACAAACCGCATCTTGAAACTCAATGTGTCAAAATGTAGCTCGGAAAAAATAAACACATTGATACCAACAATTTCGTACCAAAATCTTTATGAAAATCATGTCTCCGAAAAAATCATAATGAGTGATGTATTTGTTTCATTATTGACTCTAACTATTTGTATTATCTATGGTAGTTTCTGTGTGGGTCGACGTTTCTATAACAAATCTAATAAGATTTGTATCAATCTTCGAATGTCTACCCAAACATTAGGTTAACACTCGTACACAACCGCAAAGCTAACAATAATTGTTAGTTTTGACAAGAGTACGACAAAAAATGTTGTAACAACTCCGGCATAATCATTCGCTAAATTTATTGCCGTCAATACTTCTAAAATCAGAAGGATGATATTAGGTGAAATAATGATGGCATACTCCACAATCGTGAATAGCAAGAGAACATATCGGCTCTTTGTGATGACAAGAAGACTTCTCGGTTGTATTCTGAAACTCCATCATCTCTCTTTGAAACAGATCCCGTACGGGTTTTTTTTATTACGAAAGAGGCAGGATTCTCTCTCCTTTTTCTCACTAGCAAAAACCAAACTCATCCTCGCCGCCTCTCATTTTCCGGCGTCTTGGCCGGTGGTGAGAGGGCTCATTCCCCCTTTTTTCTTCTTATTAGCCATCTTTCTTCATTCGTGCTTTGATTTCTTTCTTTGTTTGTTTTCCATGGCGAGTCCTTACTTTGGGTCTTAGAGGACGGGATCCAGTGATGCCTCCTCCCGATTCGTCGGCGTTTAGGTGCTAGTTTGCCCTCTTGAGGTTTCGGTTCGTGGTTCTTCGGAGAGGTCCGGGGGTTGACGAACAGCGGTGGTGCGTCACAGAAGGTGTATTGGGCTTGCATGAACCGACAAAATGCTCTAGTAAGCTTAGAGGGCAGCGTGAACGAGTTCTATCCAGCGGCTTTGTGGCGACGGATAAACGGGTCCGATATGCTTCCCTTTACAGTGGAAGGGCGCTTTGCGGTTGTTTTCCGGCCTGTTATCTGGCATAGTGACTCAAAGGGGTCTCTCGGCTCTGGGTATTTTGGTGGCTGATAGAGTGATAGGTGTATAGTTTTCCCTATTCTACTGCAAGTGCACAGTTAATGCAATCGTAGTATATAAGGTATCGAATCCCACGAGGACTCTCAGTCATACAATAGATTTATAGCAGTTCAGATTTAATTAAGCGAAGCAGATGTGAAAACAGTAAACGAAATAGCAAAGTAAATCAAGTGAGTTTGTGAGCAAGAAGGCAAAGCGTTAGGTTTCAGGAGTTCTCAGGAAATCAGGAACGCAAGCAATCAATCTATCTAGATCCAATCAATAACTATTCTAGAACTCAAACACTGATATAGAATTAACCAAATTCCTTTGCGATAATTCTCTAAGTCTAAGTGCAGCAAACCAAACTTCCGTTTGCGAGAACTAACAGATTAAACTAGCATTAATTCCAAGTTTGATATGTTCACAATTAACCTGAACCAAACTTCCGTTTGCGAACAGTTTAATTGCTTATCTAGGTTCTTTCTAGTTAAATTAACCAACTTCCGTTGAATTAATCAACCTAACATCATAACTCTGATTAGCTACTTCAGATCAAGCATTAAGAACAACTTAGATAAAGAACTAGCAGATATGAATCTCTACAGATTAATTAAACTATAATTCTCTGAAATCCTAAATGAGAATCCTTCAACCTAACAGGTGATCTACTCAGACATATTCATCGAGACAGAAGATATCATAAGTAGAAAACCAAATATCATAAAATCAAATAAGAACTGGGGTTCAAAATCAAGTCTCTTTCGAGAACAAAACCAGCCCCTAAAATCTCCTAAGAGAATAAAACTTAGTTATGAAGCATAGCCTAAACAATGGCTCAAAAACTCTATTTATAACCTAAAACACGTTTTGGGCTTCTTTGTAAATATCAGGAACTTCTGGGCAGAATTGAAATGTTATCATTCTTCATCAAACCGTCGTTTGGCCCATCTCGCTGGTGCATCGATCGACGCCATAAGTGTGACGATCGTTGCATCTCGGAAATATCAACAGTGAACTTTATCTCTCGGTCAAATACTCCAATTAGCTCCAGAAAGTGCCTAAATCACCAAATATGCTCCAAATGTGCTTGTACCTAATAAACACCTGAAAAGACTCTAAAACATAGTAAAAGACTCGATAAATAACACATATACCATGGTTAAAATCCCTAAAATCCATGGTATATCAACTCCCCCACACTTAGCTCTTGCTTGTCCTCAAGCAAAACATAGAACTAAAACATGGTGAAGAGGTTTGAAAACTCTTCAGAAACTCATTTCATCATAGAAGCTACAATACTCAGATTCCCCTTAGTAAACCACTGAAAGAATCAATCACAGGATATCAAGACCAACATGTACTTCCCCCACACTTAGCAACTGTCCTAGGTAAACTCCACAATCACATTCAAGCATTCAAATTCTCCCTACTGACTTCTGCAAGTATTTAAGTGCGGTCTCACCTAAGGAGTATCGATCAAAGGGCACTTGGATTCTTACCTTATCAGCTCTAGACCACCATACTATCTTTCTCTAGTCCCTTTCTTCTCTTTCCCTTCTTTAACAACTGATTTTTCCCCACTGGGTATCATTTTATTTTTTTTATCAGTGTTCTTC
Source organism: Orychophragmus violaceus (assembly GCA_030180135.1). Classification (NCBI taxonomy): domain Eukaryota; kingdom Viridiplantae; phylum Streptophyta; class Magnoliopsida; order Brassicales; family Brassicaceae; genus Orychophragmus; species Orychophragmus violaceus. Next base: position 39,786,827 of record CM058240.1, read on the forward strand.
CCGTTATGGGGTGTACTTTGGACACATTCCATGGATCACATGAGAGAAAATAGTGTTTGCTACCATTCTCATGACCACTTCGGAGTTACTAACTCATCCTCAGTTTATTATTATTATTATTATTTTTTTACTTTACAGAAGGGGAGAAGGGAACTAAATAGGATAGGTTGACAGGCTGTGTCAGAACTAACAAGGGAATCCGACACAAAGTATACCAAGCCCTTAGGTGAGAAATCTAAGTCAGTATTAAGGTTGAAGTCAGTAAAGGATCCTCTGATACCTGAAGTGATGTGGGTGTTCCCAGTAGGTTGATCTGTGATGGGGTTTTCTAATAGTCAGAGATAGATCCTGCAACTTCATCCCAATGGTTACTTAAGTTCCTGCAAGTCTTGTAAATCTTCTCAGAAAATCATAGTTTCTTACTTAAACAATTTTGACTCAATAAAACAAAATTTTTTGAAAAACGGACTGACTCTTAAGAAAAAAGAAAACGGAAGTCAGTAACACCTCTCCCACACTTAAGACACACTGTCCCCAGTAGTGTCCATCGAAGGATCGGTAAAAAGAAAGAAAAATTGTTAATGGATGTTTTAGTTCTGTCGGGTTTTACCTCTGTCGCACAAGCATCGATCGTTGCACTAAGTGCACCGACCGTTGCTGTGCGATTCTTTCGTATTGTGACGATCGACACAATGGTGTGTCGATCGACGCAATGCGCTTTCACGAACAGTCAGCAAGTTAGCAGGTTAGTCCGTCTGTTTTTGTCAATTTTGATCCCTGCAAGCTGAGAACACTAGAAACAGAATAAAACCGAAGCAAAAGATGTACCAAATAAAGTGCAAATCATCCAAACAAAGTAGAATCCTAAAAATCAAAAGAAGAAAAGTGCAAAAGAAAAGAAAAAGTCAGAATACAGAACCGAAAGTATGGAGACTACTCTCACTCGCTCTCATCGTCTATCCCACCATACAGTGCATCGTCATCGGCTGCCTCGGGAGCGGGATCAGTATCAGTTGGAGATCGCTGTCGACGACGTCGGTCAGGTACGGGCTGATGGATCTGTGGTGGCCTCCTGCAGCTGCAAGTACGCACGAAGTTCCAAAGAACTCGAAACATACCATCGGATCTCTCTCTCCACTCTGCCTCAGAATATGCACCGTAAGCCATCGCATGCTCAGGAAAGGGACCCACAATGTCGACTGGGGCTGGCGCGGGCGCAGGAGCAGGGGCAGAAGAAGTCGAAGCTCGTGAGGAAGGCTCTCCCAGCGGATGAGCCATAGTCGGAATCCCACACTGCGCAGACTCAGGAGGCTGAAATCTCAGTGCCTCTAATGTGTCAATCTGTGTCCATCTGGCAGCGGGAAGCTCGATACCAGTCCTCCCAGTGGTCGGATCAGTGTAAACCTAAATGCGCCCCTCCTTGAGCCAGGTAGCGCTCTGCAAATGGCTGAGATCCAGGAACTCTCGAGCTGTATCACGCTCTGTGCCATGAAGAGGAATCCCACAATACTCAAAAATGGGAGTAAGTAAACTCCCTACCGTCTCCGTACCAGCTCCATCAAACGGCTTCAGCTGCAGATCAACTAAATGCTGCGCGAAAATAGCTCCCAAGTTGAGACCCGAAGTAGGATCTCTCACGCCGGAACCTCTAAACTGATCTCTCAGCCCCATAAACAGCAACTCCATCTCAAGTTTGCGCATCTTGTTGGCCTCAAACTTGCAAAGCAAGCTCCAGCACAAGACACGCGAGACATATCGCAGCACCGGATGTCTCATCTGCACTACTGGTGTGATCCTGGAGTTGTATCGACCGCTGCCAATACTCTCCCAGAATGTGCGAGCCTCCACCGGATCCCACTCGAGTGGCATGGCTATGCGCCTCGGCTCAGTACTGAACCCGTAGATCCTGCAGAGATCAAGTAGAGGAATCCGATACCTGACTCCCCAACTCATGAAGGTGAAAGCACCCACTGTAGCGCTCCTGTGGTCGGGATCCGAGTAAACCACTCTGCAAGTGGCCAATAGCTGCCTGACCAGCTCAGGATAGAGGTCATAGTGTCGCATCGGCATTGTCCCTAGACCAATGCCTCTGCACACAGCTAGCACCTGCTCATCGATCCCCAGAATCCTGCAGGTGGAGTAGTCCGCGAACTTGGTCGGCTTGATGATCATCCCACACCAACCACTGTAGAGAAGCGAGTCATACTCGTCCCATGAAGAGAGCAATGGACGCTCTGTGAACTCAGCGGACCTTAAGAAACGTATGAGGTCCTCCGGCCACTGTATGGTCGTCTGAAATGGTGTGGCGTCCTCTCTGGGCCAAGGTAAAGCAATTGGTGGCCCATATCTGTTGTATGGTGCGGGTGACTCCGATTCCCTGTTAAACCATTGAGGCGGTGGGGTGTAGTGTCTTGTTGCTGTGGAAGCTGTGGCTCGCTTCTTGCGGGGTTGCCTTTGAGACGCCATCTGTAAAAACGAAGTTCAAATATTTATAAGTCTCGGCAAAATTTCACTGTGAAATCGCGAAGCATCGACCGTTGCATCTAAGGCATCGATCGTTCCAAGGCGATTTCGCGTTATCGAACATTTCCCAAAATCGCAATGCAACGACCGTTGCTCTAGAGCAACGACCGTTGCAGGGCGATTTTGCCGCAACAAATCATCAAAAATCAGTCAAATCCAAGCCACATTGTCTCAAATCAGTTCAAAATCATAATCAATCACCCTAAATCGTTCTAATTACGCATGCATCATCAATTTTTTGGTTCAAAAATCAACAACCCTAAAACCCTAAAAATCCAATCCGAAAATTTGAAAATTGAAGAACATTACCTTGATTTCTTGAGATATGGGTTGGGGAAATGGATTGGGAGCGTAAAAATAAGTAAAATAGTGTTTAGAATCAAAGAAATCGATGAAGAAATGGCGATTTTCGGTTTGGGTTCTCGGTGTGTCGACCAAAAGGAATGGAGAAGAAGGAGAGAAAATAGGGTTTAAGGTAACTTACCTGGTCGTGGGTGCAACGATCGTTGCTTTAGGGGCAACGATCGATGCTCTCTGAACCAGATTGATTCCGGTTTAGCTCAACGTACCTTAATTTTTTTTTTTCGATTTGAACCAATTGCAACGACCGTTGCACATGTGAGCAACGATCGTCACACATCTCCAGACTTGTGTTATGTATCTAAAAACTAACAAGAACAAATAAAAACGCGAAATCCTAAGAAAAACACCAAAAATGAGAAAGAAAAATAATTAAACCTAACAGTGGGTTGCCTCCCACTCAGCGCTTGTTTTAAGTCATTAGCTTGACTTTTGGAAAGAGGTCAGACTCATGGAGGTTTCAACAGAGACTTTGAGTGTCTCTGTGAATGCCTTATCATCCATGGTGGTGTGTAAGCAGTAGCAGCATGATGTCGTCCAAGGAACGTCGGGATGAATGTAGGGTGAGATTGACACTTGGGTGTTTTAACGCTCTTTCCTGCATTCAAAATAGTGGAGTCAAGAGGTTTAAACTTAGAGGATTTATGCTTTACCTTTGGCAAAGTTTTGATGTTCGGAGGTTTTTGTTTATGAGTAGTTTTAGGCCTTGAAGATGCTAGAATAGGCTCTTGTGGAACCACCATCTTCTTGTCAACCACTACTGTGCACTGAACCATATCTTTAGACGTAACGGGAGCTTTTGGGAATGGTAATGGAGGTTTATAGGTTCTTTCTTTAGCAGGTCCTTGAGATATGAGTGAAACTGGTTCCTTTCGGGGTGCAACGATCGGTGCGTGTGAAGCATCGATCGATGCTGTCGTCTCAGCTCGTGTTTCAACTGTTGGGAATGTCCTGAAATCTATTTGTACTTACTCTGAAAGAAAGTCGTGTTGTCGAGATGAGACAATCATATGACACTAGGTACTCGTAATGCTTTGCTAGAAGCCACTTATGATCAATGAGTTTAGAACTCATTGCTAGTGTTATATGATCCTACAGGGTCACACACCTAAGCAAACTGGACATTGAATGTGAGGTTGATCATTAATGTAATGATCGGATGAATGCATATTTGATATGCATTCGATGTCATCTTTTCTGGGCAGTGTCGATCGACGCACTATGTGTATCGGTCGACACAGATCGACTGTGTCGATCGACACAAAGAGTGTGTCGGTCGACACAACTCGCGGATTAGCAGATTAAATCGGTTTAATCATTAGTTAATTCCGTTGCGGTTTAAGTCGACATATATAAGATATATGGTCGACCTAAACTCGATTCTAACCTAATTGATAGCCACCAGAAACAGAAAAGAAACCTCTCTAGAGATCAGATCTCTGATAGGCACTAGCATCCCTGCAGTCCAGTTCTGTGTGCGTGTGGATACCAGTAGAGGCGCAGCACTTGAGGCGCTCTAGATCTCGATTACTTGCTAAGACTTCCGCTGCATTAATCACCAGGTAATCTCCAGATCTGATAAGATTCAATTACATGAACCCGTAGATTCTAGGCTTGGAATTCAGACTAGGATTGCCTAATTGGATTAGGAATCTGCTAGAAATTCCTTCAGTGGTATCAGAGCTTTAGGGTTCCATTGAATCTGTAGCATGTTGATTAGATTAGTTGAATCTGAATCTCTGTATAGTTGATACAAGCATGCTAAAATTCATTTTCTTGAAAATCTAGTTTTTAGGTTTTTTGATTGAAAAACGATTGGGGCTTATCGCACTGTGTCGATCGACACCAATCCGGTATCGGTCGACACAGAAGGATAACCCGAATAAAACTTTTCGCCTAGTGTCGATCGACACAAGAGTTGTATCGGTCGACACAAACCTCGCGAGATTGATGAACCGGTTCAATTTGATTGGACCGGTTATCGAGCTTGGTTAAATGGTTTGAATTGCGATTGGTTTGATTAGGTTGGTATCGACCGATGCTAGTGTAGCATCGATCGACACCGACTGGTATTCAAAACCGGTTCAATTGGATTGATCGGTTATCGCGGATTGCTTTTGGTTATTCTGTATCGATCGACACTATAGTAGTGTCGGTCGACATCAGATTCGATGATTGGGTTTTTTGGAGCCTGCAATCACAGAACCAAAGCATGATAAATCAATTAATTATAAGAATTAAAACATAATAAAACTGAACGTTTTAAAGGTTCCGTTCCTCAACCAAATATCAAGTGATACTTGATGTCTTTCCAATCTTGTCAACTGTCAAGACTCATTTAGTTGTGTGATAGACTTGCAGTGCAAGATGTCCACGATTTCATGAGTAAGACAGGAAGTAATCGTGTTGATGGGCTTGCAGTGCAAGACGTCAACAATTACATGACTGAAGAGATTGGTTTACTTGACTGGGCCATCAAAATCGTTTTGGGCTCAGAGACATCAGGTGGATTGGACATAAGATGTCGATCCACAACCAAGAGTTATATTGGATATAACTAGCAAGATCGTTGCTTACCTAGATAGCTAAAGTTGGGTGATAGCCAGTGGCTCACTCAAGTTTAGTGAAGTATGGGTCTTGGATCATTATATTCATTTGAGGAAACATTGTTTGAATATAATGCGAGTTTTCTTAATTGTTAAGACTTCTCATTTCTTGAACATCATAACTAAACCTCCCTTGTTTTTCAGCTATGTCTAGCACAAACCATCGTAACAATTTCTCCATGCGATCCGTCCTTGAGAAGGACAAGTTAAATGGATCGAACTTTCTTGAATGGTATCGGAACTTGAGAATTGTTCTCAAGAAGGAGAAGAAGGACTATGTCCTTGAGAAAGTTCTCCCTAAGAAGTACCGAGCCAATGCCTGGCAGTCAGATAAGGATGCTTGGGATAAGCATTCTAATGATGCGGTGGATGTAAGTTGTCTCATGTTGGCTACCATGAACTCGGAATTGCAGAAGCAATATGAGTACGTGGAGTCGCCAAAAGAGATGATCACTGGCCTGAAAAGTATGTTTCAGGAGCAGGCACGAACTCAGAGATACCAGACGGTTAGATCTCTGATTGAGTGCAAGCTACCAATGGGTGAACCAGTTAGTCCTCATGTCATTAAGATGATGGGTTATATTGATAACCTGGGGAAACTGGATTGTCCCATTAGCCAAGAGTTGGCTACTGACATCATCCTGCAGTCACTGCCGTCAAGCTATGATCAATTTGTTATGAACTATAACATGAACAACTTGACGAAGACGTTGACTAAATTGCATGGGATGCTTAAGACTGCTGAACCTAACATAAAGAAGGACACCCCAAATGTCCTTATGGTACAAAAGGGTAAAAAGTTTAAGAAACTTGGTAAGAACAAAGGTGATGGAAAGACGAGCTCGATTGTGAATCTAAGCGAGTCTGGCCAAGCTCCTAAGGTTAAAACCAGTCCTTCTGAAGATGTTAAGTGCCGTTATTGTAATGGTTATGGGCATTTGAAAAGAAACTGCAATAAATTCTTGGAAGATTATGAGAAGCTGAAGAAGACGTACGAGACTTCTTCTTCAGGTATTATGTTATAGAAGTAAATGTTACTTCTTACAGTCCTACTTATTGGGTATTTGATACCAGCTGTGGTACTCATATTTTGTGAAAATGTGCAGGGCCTGAGCAAAAGTAGGATTATGGAGAAAGGACAAGTGGATCTACGCGTGGAAATGAAGCAAGAGTTGCTGCATTAACCGTAGGAGTATTTCATTTGTTTTTCCTTTTATGGCATGTTTTGAACTTAAAACTGCTACTATGTATCTGCTATGAGCAGAAAGATTATTTCTAATCCTTGTTTGGATATGAAAGGATATCAGTTTTCAAATTAAGAATAAGTGTTATTCATTTGATTACAGTGATATATTTTATAGTAGCAATCCATTAGAGAATGGACTTTATGTTCTAAACCAGAATGTGCATAAATATAACATTAATACCAAGAAATTCAAGTCAAATGATATGAATCAAACTTCTCTCTAGCATTGTCGTTTTGGGCCACATAAATGAGAAACAGATTCAGAAGCTCCATAGTGATGGACTTTTGGGCTCATCTGATTATGAATCATAATGGGTAAAATGAATCTTGTTTATTAGGTAAAACCGACAAAGGCTCCTTTCGAAATGGTAGTGTCGATCGACACAAACGGTGTGTCGGTCGACATAAGTCGCGAACGGATTAAAAAAAAATGAAAGGGCCTGAGGCTTATTGGGCTTTATACATACGGATGTAAGTTGCCCGATGAGCGCAAATGCTAGAGGAAATTTTCAGTGCTTCATTACCTTTACTGATGTTTTCAGTAGGTACAGTTATATCTTATTTATAAGACATAAGCCAGAATCTTTGAAAAGTTCAAAGAGTTCCAAAAATGAAGTACATAATCAATTTGACAAAAGTATTAAAGCTCTACGATGAGATCATGGAGGTGAATACTTAAGTCAAGAATATAGTGATCATCTGAGAGATTGTGAAAGTGTTTCACAAGTCACTCCTCCTGAATCGGACTTTATTAGAATGGTTCAATCAATGATGAGTCACTTAGATCTTCCAATATCCTTCTAAGAATACACTCTAAAATTGTCTGAGTTTACATTAAATAGTGTTCCATTAAAATCAGTTACATAGATACCACATGAGATGTGGAATGTAAATGTTTCTGATTTATCCATCATGGAGATTTGGAGTTGTGAGGCTTATGTAAAACGTTTAATCTCTGATAAGCTCACACCCAAATCTGATAAGTACTGCTTCATTGGTTGTCCTGACGAAACCAAGGCATGCTACTTTTACAACCAGTTTGAGAACAAATTGTTTGTTGCTCGGAACTATGTTTTCTTGAGAAAGACTTTCTTTCCAAAAAGAACAGTGGGAGTAAAGTACAACTCGAAGAAATTCGAGAAACACAGGAGACTGCTCAACCTGATGAGGAAGAGCAGCAGTTGGATCTACAAAGAGTTGTAGAACCTGCACCTGTGGTGCCTAAAGTTTATAAAGGACTTGGTGAATGTATATTCGATATACATTGAAAAGGCAAGTTTCTGTAGAAGTGTCGATCGACACAAAGGTTGTATCGATCGACACAGATCGCGAACCAAAATACTTTGGTTTATGATTTAATTAACTACAGTTTAAATCTTGGTTAATTAGATCGTGGTAATAGTCTACATATGAGATATGTGCGTGACTTTTAACACAAGACTGAAGCTCGCAGATCCAAAAGGATCCGTCACGAACCCGAGAAATGGGGATTTCTCGTAACCAATTGTCATGATCTGTGAAATTTGAAGAAGCAATGATGGGCCTTGACTCCAAAAGTGGCTGAAAGCCGCTGAATCCGGAATGGCGATGTCCGAAGCTGGATTGGTGGAAAAGGTTTCAAGTAAATTCATGGTATTAACTGTGAAGAAACCTAATCCCAGACACCATGCTTATGTCCATTCGGATTACCCTAGCAACCGCCACTCATAATGGTTATGAGATCTGGCAGATGGATGTGAAAAACAGCTTTCCTTAATGGAATTCTGAAAAAGGATGTGTACATGACACAACCTGAAGTTTTTCATTGATCCTAATGAAGCTAGGAAGATATGCAAGCTTCATCGATCCATTTATGGATTGAAGCAAGCATCTCGGAGTTGGAACCTTCGTTTTGATGAAGAAGTCAAAAGGTTTGATTTCGTCATGAATGAAGTGGAAACATGTGTTTACAAGAAGACTAGTGGGAGCGCAGTTACATTTATGGTATTGTATGTTGATAACATACTACTTCTCGGAAATGAAGTTCCATTGTATAAGTCTGTTAAGACTTGATTCGAAAGTTGTTTTTCGATGAGAAATATGGGAGAAACCATATACATTCTTGGAATAAGAATCTATGGAGATAGATTAGACAAGCTAATTGGATTGTGTCAAGATACTTATGTGATAAGTTCTTACACAGATCCAGTATGCATGATTCCAAGAAGGACTTTGTGCAAATGACTCTTGGTATTACTCTTAGCAAGACGCAGTGTCCTTCGACACACGCTGAGCTAGAGCGAATGAGGGTCAGGTTACTGCTAAAGGCATTAGATGTCTTAAGATGTGATCTTAATTTTAGTGGGAGTCATTGTTATTAATTTTAGTTATGATATGATGTTCGTATAAACATAATATGATTATGTTATTGAAATCTGACATCTATATTATTTGATAATGGTTATTAAATAATAGTCCCAAAGTAATTTATGACATTTTATAGGTCATCAAGTATGTGACTTGATCATGAAACCCTATAAATAATAAATGACATAAATTATGTTTGTCCCTGGTCGAGGTTGTTAAAGTGGGACATTAACAACCACGTGAGACTAGTATGTGAGGTGACTGATGACTAAGTTTCATGGAGTCATTAATAAGAGTATTAAAGTCAATCACATAGGTATGTGTTAGAGAACACATGATCGGACATGACCCACTGATGAGAACTCTACGGGATAGTTATATAAGTGTCATGAGAGTTTTCATTACGACTATAGAGTATAGTCCTTAGACCTGAGTTCATCATGTTTTCTTGCATGTGAATTGGTCCTCTTTGACTTTGTCAAACGTCAGCCGTAACTGGTGATCATAAAGACATTGATCGGGCGTATCATGAAGCGTGTGAAGGAACATAGATGGAACAAGATGGGAATTGTCCCTCCTATATAACAGGAGATAAATATCTCAGGGCCCATCGAAGATTTGATACTGAGAAAATGTGTGGCCACACTCAAACGAGGTGATTGTCAGTCGTTTGGCTTGTCAGTATGAATCGGAATTCGATGAACATGATTTTGGCTTAATAAGGATGACACGGATCTTGCCTTATGCCGGATCGAGATATAGTGACGAAGGGATTATAGGAATAGATGATTCCAGTACAAGTGGGAGATTGTTGGGAATGTCCTGAAATCTATTTGTACTTACTCTGAAAGAAAGTCGTGTTGTCGAGATGAGACAATCATATGACACTAGGTACTCGTAATGCTTTGCTAGAAGCCATTTATGATCAATGAGTTTGAAACTCATTGCTAGTGTTATATGATCCTACAGGGTCACACACCTAAGCAAACTGGACATTGAATGTGAGGTTGATCATTAATGTAATGATCGGATGAATGCATATTTGATATGCATTCGATGTCATCTTTTCTGGGCAGTGTCGATCGACGCACTATGTGTATCGGTCGACACAGATCGACTGTGTCGATCGACACAAAGAGTGTGTCGGTCGACACAACTCGCAGATTAGCAGATTAAATCGGTTTAATCATTAGTTAATTCCGTTGCGGTTTAAGTCGACATATATAAGATATATGGTCGACCTAAACTCGATTCTAACCTAATTGATAGCCACCAGAAACATAAAAGAAACCTCTCTGGAGATCAGAACTCTGATAGGCACTAGCATCCCTGCAGTCCAGTTCTGTGTGCGTGTGGATACCAGTAGAGGCGCAGCACTTGAGGCGCTCTAGATCTCGATTACTTGCTAAGACTTCCGCTGCATTAATCACCAGGTAATCTCCAGATCTGATAAGATTCAATTACATGAACCCGTAGATTCTAGGCTTGGAATTCAGACTAGGATTGCCTAATTGGATTAGGAATCTGCTAGAAATTCCTTCATCAACTATGGTCTCGGGTTTATCCGCTTCTTGGTCCATTCCAGCCATCTCAGACTCAAATTTCTCTTCTTGGCTTGGTCCCACTTCAATCTGAACTATCCAAGTCAAGAGATCCATGTCAATCTCTGTTGAGTCGGGCGCATTGAAGCTTTCAAACTCAGGAAATTCAACATCAAATCCCCCTCTGTCTTCCACAAATTCCACAGCCTTAACTGCTAGACATGATCCATGATCAATCTGTATGTCATCCTGAATGGGAATGTTGCTGGCATGAGCTTCTTGAGAATCCTTCCTTGAGGTAGAACTTGAAACTTGATCCATCTGTGTGTCCAGCTGCTTCATGCGAGTGCTCAAGGATTCAAATTTCTCATTCAGATTAGTGTACAGGTTCTCTAGCTTCGAGCTGAAAGAAGCTGTGTTTTGCTGTTGCTTTTCAATTGATTGTTCTATCATCATCTCTAGTCTGCTCCTTTGTGTAGGAGATGCTAGATAGGAAGTGTAGTTATGGTCTCTTGATCCTTGAGCATGCCTAGAACCTTGTCTGTGCTGATGTCCCAATGTATGTCCATAAGAGTTGGCTCCAGCCATATAATGTACCTCTGCAAATTTATCAGTTTTTGCCTCTGCTCGGAACTGTCTCTCCCTAAGTAAGATGTCGTGGATGTCATCTATCTTACTCTGCATCTCAGCTACTTGCCCAACCAATACATGGTAATCTGGTAAGATGGGATTTCCTTCCCCATCTATTTTCTGACCTTTTGCGTTGCATATGTGACCCTCTTGGTCTCGTAGAACGCCGTTTTCACCGCGAATCAAAATAACAGGTTCCATGGTGCGGAACCCATTGAACGTCTCAGATCTCAGCATCGCTGTTCTCGCCTTGTGTCGATCGATGCAAGGTGAGCAGCGATCGATGCAGTGCGAATCCCTGCGAATCCAAAAATCAAAAACGTGAGTAAACAAGAAAATTAAAAAGGATGCTTAGTCTAAATCCTAATACTAAATCTATTGGTGAACTCAAAGAATCCCCGGCAACGGCGCCAAAAACTTGATAGGTGTATAGTTTTCCCTATTCTACTGCAAGTGCACAGTTAATGCAATCGTAGTATATAAGGTATCGAATCCCACGAGGACTCTCAGTCATACAATAGATTTATAGCAGTTCAGATTTAATTAAGCGAAGCAGATGTGAAAACAGTAAACGAAATAGCAAAGTAAATCAAGTGAGTTTGTGAGCAAGAAGGCAAAGCGTTAGGTTTCAGGAGTTCTCAGGAAATCAGGAACGCAAGCAATCAATCTATCTAGATCCAATCAATAACTATTCTAGAACTCAAACACTGATATAGAATTAACCAAATTCCTTTGCGATAATTCTCTAAGTCTAAGTGCAGCAAACCAAACTTCCGTTTGCGAGAACTAACAGATTAAACTAGCATTAATTCCAAGTTTGATATGTTCACAATTAACCTGAACCAAACTTCCGTTTGCGAACAGTTTAATTGCTTATCTAGGTTCTTTCTAGTTAAATTAACCAACTTCCGTTGAATTAATCAACCTAACATCATAACTCTGATTAGCTACTTCAGATCAAGCATTAAGAACAACTTAGATAAAGAACTAGCAGATATGAATCTCTACAGATTAATTAAAATATAATTCTCTGAAATCCTAAATGAGAATCCTTCAACCTAACAAGTGATCTACTCAAACATATTCATCGAGACAGAAGATATCATAAGTAGAAAACCAAATATCATAAAATCAAATAAGAACTGGGGTTCAAAATCAAGTCTCTTTCGAGAACAAAACCAGCCCCTAAAATCTCCTAAGAGAATAAAACTTAGTTATGAAGCATAGCCTAAACAATGGCTCAAAAACTCTATTTATAACCTAAAACACGTTTTGGGCTTCTTTGTAAATATCAGGAACTTCTGGGCAGAATTGAAATGTTATCATTCTTCATCAAACAGTCGTTTGGCCCATCTCGCTGGTGCATCGATCGACGCCATAAGTGTGACGATCGTTGCATCTCGGAAATATCAACAGTGAACTTTATCTCTCGGCCAAATACTCCAATTAGCTCCAGAAAGTGCCTAAATCACCAAATATGCTCCAAATGTGCTTGTACCTAATAAACACCTGAAAAGACTCTAAAACATAGTAAAAGACTCGATAAATAACACATATACCATGGTTAAAATCCCTAAAATCCATGGTATATCATAGAGCAAGATTTAATCCCTATTCTACTGCAAGTGCACAGTTATGCTATTGTAGTATTCAAGGGTATCATATCTACAAGGACTCACGTTTCACATGATAGACTGTATGTTCTCAAGTTAATCTAAACCAATTCAGTGAAAGCAATAAAAGAAAGCAAGTAAACAAGGGTGTGTTTTTAATAGGAGAAAGGCGTTAGACTTAGGAAGTTCTCGGGAATTACACAATGCTAGACACCTAACTAACCGGATTCAGATTAAGCGCAAGTTCAAGAACTAGAAACACAATGCTAAACAATCCAACTCTCGCTGAGATTGTTTCTATATCTAGCAACCTAGCGATCCAAATCGCTTTGCGATCCGAGAGTTCTAAACAAGCATTAAGAACAGGTTCTTCGGTTCACAATTCTCCTAAACCAAATCTCTTTGTATCTAGTCAAATTGCTCACACTAAGTTCTTTCAGATTATAACTCACACTCTCGTGCTAAGTTAATTATCTCAGATCTAAATCCTAGGTGATCAATCCAGAATTCAGTATTAAGCGCAACTTAGGCGATGAACGAATAGATTTAGAATCCTAATCAGTCAGTTATCTAAACATGCATAAAACCCTATGAGAATTCCTAAATCTAACTAGGTTACTACTCAGACATATTATGAGAATAACAACACATCATTGAATAGAAAACCAAAAGACTAAATAAATAAGTAAAGGTGTACGAAATCCTTCTCTCAAAGGTTATAAGTAGCAAGAACAGCCCCTTGGCTCTAATCTCTCAATCTCCCAGCAAGAACAAAAGTAAGAACAAGATTCGATGATAATGAGTCTGAAAACCTAATTAAAACTGCTAAACACGTTTTGGGGCTAGAGTAGAATTAGGAAAAACTTAAGGGAAATTCTATAATTCTTCAAAACTTGTCTTCAACTCGGCGTATAGATTTTGTCGCCCTCACTGTCGACCGACACCAAGGTCAGTGTCGGTCGACATACATTCATGGTCGAGACACCAACTTCAGCTCGTTGCACCAATCACCAGAAACGTCCTATAATCCCATTCTTTTCTCCAAACGCAAGCCTACCTGTAGAAGACTCAACAGACTCGAAAAACCAGGTTAAAGACTCAATATACACAACTATATCATGGTTGAAAACCTAGAAAAACCATGATATTTCAACTCCCCCACACTTAGCTCTTGCTTGCCCTCAAGCAAGTAAAAGAACTAAAGCATAAGAAAGAGGTTTGAAAACTCAGAAACTCATTTCGTCATAGGAACTTTCGCATTCACATTCACTTAGTAAACCACTGAAAACTTTCCTACAGATATCAAGACCACAATATACTTCCCCCACACTTAGCAACTATCCCAAGTAAACTCCACAATCAGATTAGGATATTCAAATTCACCACACTAACTTATGTATACAATTAGGTGCATTCTCACAGAGGGATTATCGATCAGAGGATACATGGACTCAACTTAGTCAGTACTGACCACCAGACTGTCGGTTTCTGGTTCCTTTCTTTTCTCTTTCTCCCTTAGCACTGATTTTTTCTCACTGGGTATCATTTTATTTTTTCTATCAGTGCTCTTCCCTTTTTATTCGGGGTGTAACTTTGGACATGTTTCCATGGATGCACATGAGGTAATAGGGGTCTCTACCACTCCCGTGACCACTTCGAAGCTACTAGCTTATCCTCAGTTTTAATCTCTCTTTTTTTTTTTACTTTCAAGGGAGGGGAAAATCAGGAACCATACTCAGACAGGATCATAGGCTGTGTCAACACATCAGAGGAATCCGATCCAGAGATCTCAAGCCCCTAAGTAAGAAAATAAAATCATGATTAGAGGTGAAGTTAGTGATGGATCCTCTGAATACCTGGTTAGATATGGGTGTCCTTGGTAAGTTGATCCGTTTGGGGTTTTCTAATGGTCATAGAACTACTGCAAGTCTGTCCAATAGTCACTTAGTTCCTGTTCTAGCGAAAAATTTCCTCGAAAAATCATAGTTTCATACGCATTTTGACTCAATAAAACATTTTGAAAACAAGTGAAAACAAGGGACTGACTCTAAGAAAACAAAACAAAATATCAGTAACCACCTCCCCCACACTTAGACTGCATTGTCCCCAAGGCAATCACAGCTTGGGTTCGGAAGAAATCAATCTGGAACCATAGAGTTATTGAGTTAAAATGTCGAACCTGAACAAGGCCGATGTCGACCGACACTAAGCTTAGTATCGCCCGACATCGAGCTCGTGTGAGCATACACAGGATGATCAAAATCGGTCGTGGTTAAGTTCATGAGTTAGCACTCAATTCCTCACCTGTTAGCAGTGGGTTGCCTCCCACTCAGCGCTTGTTTTTAGTCATTAGCTTGACTATGATGGGAGTTTAGACTCCCGGTGGCTTCGACAGAGGCTGTGAGTGCCTCTGCGAAAGTCTCCTCATCCAAGGTGGAGAGTAAGCAGTGTCAGCGTGAGATTTTCCAAGGAAAGAAGTGATCTTATGGTCTCCTGCTTTCACAGCAATGGAGTCAGTAGAACTGAGTTGTGAAGACGCATACCTTTGATTCGGTGGAGCCTTGATGTTTGGAGTCCTCTGCTTAGAGGCAGTTCCAAGCTTTGAAGATGTCAGAGTGGAATCTTGAGAAACCACCATCTTTTTCTCTCCAGGATCAGAAACTGAAGCCTCTCTAGGCTGACCTTCTTGCTCCAGCTCAATGCTAAAGGCTTGACCATCAATTACAGACTTTCGCAGCTTATCCATCTTGAAGTGCAAAGGCTCATCTCCCAGACGGAGATCAATCATGTTATGCCTCACATCGATCACTGCTCCAGCAGTAGCTAGGAATGGTTTTCCCAGTATCAGAGGATCATTCGGTTCACTATCGTACTTCAGCACCACAAAGTCAGTAGGGACTAAGTAGTTCCCAACTCTGACAGGGACATCCTCAAGAACTCCTTCTGGAATCCTTCTTGTTTAATCAGCTAGGACTAGAGACATCCTAGTGGGTGCAAAATCTGTCATCCCCAATCTCTTTGCCACAGAGTAGGGCATGAGGTTTACAGTAGCTCCTAAATCACACAAGGAGCGCTTGAAGTCATCCTAAAAGATGGAACAATCCAGCACAAATACACCAGGATCTGGTAGCTTCTTGGGGACCTGATTTAGCAACACGTCACTGACTCGTTTAGGAAGTACTACTACCCATTCTTTCAAATCCTCGTCCATAGGTATCATATTCTCCAAGTATCTCTGTATACAAGGATGATAGGGCAAAACATCAGCTTGTGGATCCTCTTTCAACTTCTTATCCATCACTTCCAGGCGTCTGGCTTCATCAAGCCCTAGTTGAGACTTCACAAACACCTTAGGGAAAGGTATAGAAGGCTTGTAGGCCTTCTCTTCAGCAATGTAACAAGATGTTGGTGAAGTTGGTTCCTCACGCCTAGGATGTCGACCGACGTTGGATTGATGTCGGTCGACATTAGCTAATTCACCATCGGCGTCGACTCCATAATCGGTCATGCTCGATTTTCGTTCGTCATGAGAACTAAAAATTCCTGTTGAAAGTGGATGTCGACTGACGTCAAAGGCAGTGTCGGTCGACATTGGGGTTACAGCCTCGGGTTTTTGACTATCTTCAACGATTTCACTTGTTTTAATCTCAAATTCTTCTCCTTGATCCACCCCATCCTCGATCTGAACTGACCAAGCATTGATGTGAGTGTCCATAACATTATTTCCCTTGACTGAGCTTGAAATCTGGTTCACTTGTGTATCCAGCTGCTTCATATGTGTGCTCAAAGACTCAAACTTTCCATTCAGCTGAGTGTAGACAGCATCTAACTTCTTGTTGAAATCCATAGCAGACTTTGTCTGGCCTTCTAGCAACTTCTGCATCATAGCTTCCAGCTTACTCTCATGAGTATTGGTAGCAGGAGGTGTTTGATAGGAAGATGATCCATAGGTCCTCTGATAAGAGTTGTTCTGCTGAAAAGGCTTCTAGTAACCAGCATTCTGACCATATCCAGAAGAGTTTTGATTGCTTGTGAAAGCACTCTTCTGTCCACCAGTGAAGAACTTATTGCCTTGCTGATTCCCAAACCTGTTTTCTTGGAATCCGGAACCACTAATGTAGTTCACATCTTCCTCTGTGCAGCCTTCTTCAGGTCCAAACTCTTCAACATCTTGAGCAAAGTGGACATGCTTCTTGCTAGTCAACAAGCTGTGAACAGTATCCAGCTTGTTCTTCATCTCAGCTATCTGCAAATGATCAACTTTTCCACCAGACTCTTTCCTTCCCTGATCTGCAGTCTTAGTACTGTTGCTGCTCACAAGGTTCCCAATCAGTATCCTAGCCTGCTCAGGATTCTTTGTGTTGAAGTTACCAATGCTGGCAGCATCTAACGCAGACTGGTACCAGAGATCCACACCTTTGAAGAATCCATGATGGGACAGTCTCGTTGGTACATCTTAAACCTTACCCAGGCTGACTAAAGCGGCTCTGTAGGTCCCTGAGTGAATGTCAGAAGGTCCTGTCTGAGCTGATCAGAGCGAGCATCATCATAGAAGTATCGCAAGAACTCTCTCTTTACTGCATCCCAAGTAGTTAAATTCCCAGGTGGAAGTTGCTTAAGCCAAGCTGCAGCTTCTCCAGCAAGAGAGTATGGGAAAAGCTTAAGGTATAGGAAATCATAACCCACTCCATTGTGCTTCATCCCAGTGATGAAGGCTTCAAAATCCTCAATGTGGTCCATGGGTTGTTCATGTGGAAGACCATGGAAAGGATGCTGCTTCAGCAGTGCATAGTAGGCAGTCTTGAGTTCAAACTCATTCCTTTCAAAAGGAGGAGGTACAATTGCTGACCGGTTAGCATAAAACTCATCGGGTCCGTTGTAGTCAGCAAGAGTCCTTTCAGCAGCAGGAGGATTAGGTGGCTGTCCATTACCTCCAGGATTGACCATCCGCCTCTCACCTTGATCCTGCTCAGGTCCAGGGATCACTTGTCCTTGGGCATAAATCCTTTTCCCCTGATCATTGTACGGGTTGTTCTGTTGGTCTCTCAGAACTCCCTCAGCATATGGGCTCAAAATCAAACGATTGTTCATCATCCTTGAAGTTCTCTGACCCTTTATGTTCGTTCTCTCAAGTCTAGCTTGCTCCTCAAGCCTGAGGTTCAGAAGCTCTTCGTTCGGATTGCTACGGGTGTGACGACTTGGCATACACTGATCTCAAGATGAAATCCGTGAGTAGTGTCGGACGGCACTGGTTTGGTGTCGGTCGACGCAGATTACTTCTGTCGATTCCTGCAACAACAAAAACGAGCCAAACCGAGAAAAATCAGTAACAAAGAAATAAAAATGACTTAGACAAAACTTTAAAACAAAATCTATCGGCGAACTCAGTTGAGTACCGGCAACGGCGCCAAAAACTTGATAGAGAAAGATTTAATCCCTATTCTACTGCAAGTGCACAGTTATGCTATTGTAGTATTCAGGGGTATCATATCCACAAGGACTCACGTTTCACACGATAGACTGTATGTTCTCAAGTTAAGCTAAACCAATTCAGTGAAAGCAATAAAAGAAAGCAAGTAAACAAGGGTGTGTTTTTAATAGGAGAAAGGCGTCAGACTTAGGAAGTTCTCGGGAATTACACAATGCTAGACACCTAACTAACCGGATTAAAATTAAGCGCAAGTTCAAGAACTGGAAACACAATGCTAAACAATCCAACTCTCGCTGAGATTGTTTCTATATCTAGCAACCTAGCGATCCAAATCTCTTTGCGATCCTAGAGTTCTAAACAAGCATTAAGAACAGGTTCTTTGGTTCACAATTCTCCTAAACCAAATCTATTTGTATCTAGTCAAATTGCTCACACTAGGTTCTTTCATATTATAACTCACACTCTTGTGCTAAGTTAATTATCTCAGATCTAAATCCTAGGTGATCAATCCAGAATTCAGTATTAAGCGCAACTTAGGCGATGAACGAATAGATTTAGAATCCTAATCAGTCAGTTATCTAAACATGCATAAAACCCTATGAGAATTCCTAAATCTAACTAGGTTACTACTCAGACATAATATCAGAATAATAACACATCATTGAATATAAAACCAAAAGATTGAATAGATAAGTAAAGGGGTTCAAAATCCTTCTCTCAAAGGTTACAAGTAGCAAAAACAGCCCCTTGGCACTAATCTCTCAATCTCCCAGCAAGAACAAAAGTAAGAACAAGATTCGATGATAATGAGTCTGAAAACCTAATTAAAACTGCTAAACACGTTTTGGGGCTAGATTAGAATTAGGGAAAACTTCTGAGAAATTCTGAAAATCTTCAAAACTTGTCTTCAACTCGGTCGACATCCAGTCGTGGTCGAGACACCAACTTCAGCTCATTGCACCAATCACCAAAAACGTCCTATAATCCCATTCTTTCCTCCAAACGCAAGCCTACCTGTAGAAGACTCAATAGACTCGAAAAACCAGGTTAAAGACTCAATATACACAATTATATCATGGTTCAAAACCTAGAAAACCATGATATATCAGTGGCGGCGCTCATGACGGTGTACTGGCTCCGGTTTCAAAGGCGGAGGTTCTCGACTTGTGGTGTTGGCAACTTTCAGCTTCGTCACGGCTGGCGGCGGGAAGGGCTGCGATTAGGGTTCCTGCTTATTTGGGCCGGGTTTATTTTGGAGGTTAATGGACTGAAAAAATTAGGACAGGCCCAGTTGGGATAAAAGCTTTAATTTACTTTTAGCTTTTATGTAAAAAAAATTATTATTTTATAATATATGAAAACCCTTTGATAAAAAAAAACCAGATCTTGTACGGACAGTTTCAAAAGATGGAATAACCTGAAATACTATTTTACAATTACCACCACAAAGCCATGAAACCATGATTTCATCAAAAGAGGAGAAGAAATCCAAATTGATTTGAAATAGAATTTCATTAAAAGATGAAGAATTATCATCAGAATCATGGAAATTTATTTAATTAATATATTGTACAAAAAGAAGGATGGAAAATGAAGAAGTGGTACAACCACCGGCCAAAGAAGATTTATGCTGGTCTGTGTTTCTTTACGATTTTATTTAGGCCTGGGCGTTCGGGTGTCCGTTCGAGTTTGGTTCGGGTCTTTCAGATTTTTGGGTTTTTGGATTCATACATATAAGACCCATTCGGGTATTTTATAATTTTGGTCCGAGTTCGGTTCGGTTCCATTCGGGTTCGGTTCGGGTACCCAAAAAATCATAAAATAAAATAAAATTGGTTAATTTGAATAAAAAATTCGTTAAATTTAGATAAATATAGCAAGAAATTTTGTATATTTCGTTTATTTTGGATATTTTAACTATTTTAGTTTAAAACTAACTAATATATTTGGGTTACAATTATAATTTTAGATAATTATGTTATATTAAATCTAAATATAATTAATATTTTGAATATATAACTGTAGTTTGGATATTTCGGGTATCCATTCGGTTATCGGTTCGGAACGGGTTCGGTTTCGGTTCTTCGGTATAGAAATTTAGGACCCATTCGGGTATTTTATCGGTTCGGGTTCGGGTTCGGTTCCTCTTTTCGGTTCGGATTCGGTTTGATATTTCTGGTTTTTTTGCCCAGGCCTAATTTTAATCGTCGCCAAAGGAGAGAGAAGGGTGTATACTTTTGTGTTAATTCAAAATTTTAAATCGTTATTTTTGTTCTTATTTTTGTCAATTTCCTTTACTGAATCACTAGTATGATTTGATTACATTATGTATAAGCATAAATAATATTAAACATAATCTTTTAAAAATAAAAAATTATCAATATATTTAACAACAATAAAAATATTATAAAAATCTATATGAGAATATTTATAAATAAACAAATATACATTATGTAGACAAGAATAACAATGTCTAAATTTAAAATGACGGTTAAAGGTGAAATTAAGGCGATTTTTTTACGGTTATTTCTCACGGCGTTCTCTCTGTTATCGACAGCGGTTTCTTCCATAACCACCGAGATTCATGGCAGTTTACGCAAAATTCCCACTAAGGTACCCACGATCCTTAGTGATGCTCAATCCCCTTCGATTTCGAAGGATGCTATTCAGTATAAATTCCGGAAGCACCGATGGATGTATCATATCGATTCAATCTATCAAGCAATTACCAATTACCCTTTTCGATCTTACTCAACTCTCCGTCAAATGGCTGATAATTTACGGCGGGCCATGCAAGACCTTGATCTTGGTGCGGAGGATGAACCATTTGCACTTCCTCCGGAGGTGGTGAATCAAGCAGCGAATGAAAATTCCGCGATGCCAAAACCTTCGTTCCATCATCGCAAATCTCCCAGAAGTTGGGGTCATGGAGGCCAAGTACATGGAAGAATCATTGTCGGGGGTCGTTTCCAATTTGTTTTCCCGTCTGAAGAAACCTTGGATAATGTTCTCAATCGCGGTCCCTGGGCTTTTGCAGACCGTATGCTCGTTCTCTTGCGATGGGATCCACATTTGGACCCAGAAAGCTTCCATTTCATTGCTTTCTGGATTCAGATCCGAGGGATTCCATTACAGTTGATGAATCTGGAAGTGGTCACTCACATTGGAAGAGAAATGTCTCTCCCAAATGGCCATTTCTTAATGGATGTTGACTATGAGACTGAAGCAGCAGTCAGAGTAGAATATGTCAGAGTGCGTATTAACTGGAATATCCGTCGCCCATTAAGATTTTAGCGGTATTTCCAGTTTACTGGAGGAGTGAATACATTTCTACGATTCCGCAATGAGCATCTCAGAGGTTTTTGTGAAATTTGTGGACTCATTACCCACGACTCCGGAAATTGTTTGATTCAGAATGGAGGCCCAGATCATTCGGATGGTGATAATGACGATAGCGGCCCTGACAATGGAATTGGTCCTAACAACGACCATTTCTTTCACCGCAGTGTGCAAATCCGAGAGATCAATGAGGAAGAAGCAGCCCAAATCAACAATCAAGAAGGGATACGCAATGCTTCTGTTGTGAATGGTACGAATCCGACATTGGAATTACCCCAAGAGGAAGATGATGAATCAGAGAACTCCGAACCAGATGAAGAAGCTTTACAGGAAGCGGCTGACTTCTTGGAAGGAGAGGAACATTTCAGCATGTACCGACAAGAGTTGGAGCTGAGGGAACTTGTCAATCCGCTGCCACAACTTAGTAATGCTACAGGTGAAAATGCTGGTTCACCTTTGACTGTATTGGCAGGACAAATCCAAGAAGATGCAGGAGAAATAATCCACTCCGATGGAATGCTGCTTCAGAACCAAGATGATCAAGGTGAAAGAGGAGATAGGCTGAAGCGTAAGCAGGAATCTGATAGCCCTAATGGTCAGGAAGATTTCCAGAGATACGTTCGCAGAGAACGATGTGAAAGCAGTAACCAACACCAGGTTGAGCATCCTAAATCTCCAGTGAGAGGTGAGGCGGACCCAAAACCACCAAGTCCTCCATGAGAACATCGTGTTGGAACTGTCGACGCCTAAAAGAGATAGTTCGGAGATATCTCTTGGACATCATATGCCTCTCTGAAAAAAAGCAACAAGACGACCTGATTAGAGATCTAGCTGCTGAGATGGATCTTCAACATACATTGGTTCCTCCTAGAGGATTAAGTGGAGGACTTGTAGTTTTATGGAAGCATCATGTTAATCTTTCTGTGTTATTTCAATCACCAAACCTTGTAGATTGTTAAGTGGAATGCAATGGCTTTAACTATTATCTATCTTTTATATATGGCCATCCCAATCCATCTTTACGTAACAATCTCTGGGAACGATTGGAACGCATTTCACTTACGAGAAAAGAACCATGGATCGTTATGGGCGACTATAATGAGATTGTAGACAATACTGAGAAACAAGGAGGAAGACATAGACCTGAACGTAGCTTTCAAGACATACGCAGAATGGTGCAAGTGTGTGACCTCATTGATCTCAAGTCTATCGGAAATCGACTCTCTTGGTCAGGCCAACGTGGTCGACATCTCGTGCAATGTTGTCTCGACCGGACAATGGCAAATAGCGAATGGCATCGACTCTTCCCAGATTCTGAGACACATTTTTTGGAACTTGGCGAGTCGGATCACCGCCCTTTGATAACATTCATAGCTCATTCACCAACAACCCATCGAGGTAAATTTATCTACGATGAAAGAATGGCTGACAAAGAAGGATTTACAGAAGCAGTAAAACGAGGATGGTGTAAATCTACACAACACAGATCACCATTATCGATATACCAACGTCTCATACATTGTAGACAACACATTTCACGCTGGAAACAACACAACTCAGTCAATGCAAGAGAACAAATAGCTATCAAAATATATCATCTCGATAGAGCACTTTTCTCTCATGCATCTTCAGAAACAGAACGAACACGATTAAGAGAAGAGCTTAATCAGGCATACTTAGAAGAGGAAATATACTAGAAAAAAGAAGAGCATGAATAAATGGCTCGGAGAAGGAGATAGAAACACCAGATTTTATCACATGATCACTAAAACCAGACGAAACAGAAGCAAGTTGTCTGCTATCTTCGATGATAATGGATTGATTAGACGGGGAGATAAGGAGATTGGGAATGTAGCAGTTGGATATTTTCAGAATTTATTCACTTCACAAAGACCTTCTACACAAAGCTTTGATGCGGTTTTCCAAGGATTTCCACAATGTATTACACCTGAGATCAACGCAGAACTTACAAAACCGGTAACCACTGCATAGATTAACGAGGCAGTGTTCTCTATGAAGGAATTTCTAGCAGTTCCTAATCCAATTAGGCAACCCTAAGTCTGAATTCCATAGCCTATGATCTAGGGTTCAGGTATATTGAATCATTAAGATCTCAAATTACCTGGAGATTAGCAGCGGAAGATGATTAGGTATTCGAGATTCTCAAGCGCCTCAAGTGCTGCGCCTCTACTGGTATCCACACGCACACAAACTGGAACGGACCGGGATGCTAGTGCCGTAGAGATCAGATCTCTTAGAGGTTTCTCTGTTTCACCGAGGTGGCTGTAAATTGAGTGACGTTTTTGTAAAAGTCGACCATATATCATATATATATAGACTTTTACCACGACCTAATTAACCGAGGATCAAACCGTAGTTAATTAAGTCATAAACCAAAATCTCTATTTTGGTTCGCGACCTGTGTCGATCGATGCACCTTCTGTGTCGATCGACAAAACCTCAGAGAATCATTATTGAATGTATATCAAATATACATTCACCAGATCACTATACTAATGAACAACCCCATATTAAATATCCAGTTTGCTTAGGTGTGTGACCCTGTAGGATCATATAATACTAGCAATGAGTTCTAAATTCATAGATCATAAGTGGCTTCTAGCAAATCGTTATGATTACCCAGTATCATACGAATGTCTAATCTCGACAACACAACTGTCTCTAGAGTGATTACAAGTGTGATTTCAGGACATTCCCAACAATCTCCCAATTGTACTGGAATCATCTATTCCCATAATCCCTTCGTCTCTATATCTCGATCTGGCATAAGGCAAGATCCGTGTCATCCTTATTAAGTCAAGATCATGTTCATCGAACTCCGATTTATACTGACAAGACAAACGATTGACAATCACCTCATTTGAGTGCGGCCACACATTTCTCTGTATTAAATCTTCGATGGGCCCTGAGATATTTATCTCCTGTTATATAGGAGGGACAAATCCCATCTTGTTCCATCCCAGTTCCTTCACACACTTCATGATACGCCCAATAAATGTCTTTATAGTCACCAGTTACGGCTGACGTTTGACATGGTTAAAGCGGACCAATTCACATGTAAGAAAACATGATGAACTCAGGTCTAAGGACTATACTCTATAGTCATAATGAAAACTCTCATGACACTTATATAACTATCCTGTAGAGTTCTCATTAGCGGGTCATGTCCGATCATGTGTTCTCCAACACATATCTATGTGATTGACTTTAATACTCTTATTAATGACTCCATGAAACTTAGTCATCAGTCACCTCACATACTAGTCTCACGCGGTTGTTAATGTCCCACTTTAACAACCTTGACCAGGGACCAACATAATTTATGTCATTTATCATTTATAGGGTTTCATGATCAAGTCACATACTTGATGACCTATAAAATGTCATAAATTACTTTGGGACTATTATTTAATAACATAATTAAATAATACTGATGTCAGAGTTCATTAACATAATCAAATTATGCTTACATGAACATCATATTGTTGGAATTGTGTCCAGCAATCTCTGTACTGTCTCTATAACGTAAGAGTATGTCAGTGATCAGACATAAGTCATACAATGCTGGGGGTCATGATGGCTTGCTAGAGTCCGCTCATGATCTATAAGTCTTGGACTTATTGCCTTTATTGTATGATCCCATATGGGTCACACGCTTAAGCTAGCAGGAAATAATGTTGAAAGGCATAGCAGAAGTACGACAAAAGTGCTAGGCATTTGTCGTACTAAGAGAGAATGAATAATGGGTCTGATTAAATAAGATTTAATCAGATTGGGCCCAAAAGCCCAAAAGGGAAAGAGAAGGCTTTTAATGTCTAAAAGCCAAGTCTCTTCTCCCCAACCCTAACACCCATAGCCGCGATTCCTCTCTCTCTCTGGCGCCTCCCTCAGCTTGGTCTAGCAGCCAGTTTCCTGTGATTGCGTGTGTGAGCCTTTGGAGGATCCATCTCTCGGTGTATCTCCCTGATCATTGACCTGTTCTCAATTCCGCTGCAAACAAACAGGTAAAAGGTGAGATCTAATGTTTCTAAATAAGAACACCTAGATCTGATGCATGTTAAGGTTGATATCAATATGAGAATTGAATCAGGATCAACCAAAACTTCCAACATTGGTATCAGAGCCATTGGTTCTTAGGTTTCTTGTTTAGATTCATTGTTTAGGTTGTTTAATCTGTTTAGATGTGTTTTGAATCCATTACTGATAAGAAAAACACATAAGAAACTGAATTAAATCCTGAACAAACACTTGGATCACAAAACCGAGCTATATGACTCGGGTTTTGTTGATCGGCCAAGGTGTGATCGACCGGCTTGGCCGGTTTGATGATTGGCCTCGGGAACGGACGGTCGGACGCGGTTGGATCGGACGGTCGGGATCGACCGGTCAGACGATCGGACGATCGATTGCAGTCGATCGTTGCGTCGCGTCCCGGCTGTCGCGAGCATCGCGTCCCGATCGCTCGGCGATCATGGAGCGTGCGTCTGTCCCGTCCGCGTCCCAGCACCGTCCCGAACGTCCCGGTGAACCGTCCCGAGCATGCCGAGCGTGTCGATCTCGGATCATGGCGCACGGCTTGCGGCTGGACGATCATTGCTTGATCCGAAAGCTAGGGTTGAGAGTGTTCACGGTTCAATCGGTTCGGTTCGGTTAATGGTTCGGTTTAAAACTTGATTAAAATCAACGTTTCGGTTTAATAAACAGATTTAATAATTTTATTAAATCTGGTTAAACCGGAATAAGAAATCCAATGTCGAAAGAAATATTGGATTTAGTGCCTAAACCAGGAATTTCTAATTTGATTTGGTTGGACCAAATAAATTGAGAAATTCCGGTTTAGTAAATAACCGGTTGACAATTGTGGTCATCGTAGTAATTGAAACTTGGTTAGACCAGTTTTAATGAACCAGACCGGTTATGTCAATTAATTGGACAATTGGGTCATGTCTTGGACATGGACCAATTCTTGGGCCTCGGGCCAAGAAGTTAAAACAATTGGGCCAGTTAATTGAGTCTTTCTTCAGATCAATTTAAAATCTATTTTATAAAATTATAAAGTCGGTTTTAAATTAAAATTTCCGAAATTTTATAATTAGAAAGTTTCTTAAAATAGAATTTTCTGAATTTGCGGGTTTTGGATTTTAAAGAGGTTTCTAAAGTTAGAAAGTTTCCGGTTTTAGAAAGTTTCCAATTTTAGAAAGTTTCTGAAAATAGTAGGTTTCCATAAATAGAAAGTTTCCCGAAATAGTAATCTTCTATTTTGGGAATGATTTTAATAAACCTACGAACCTCAAACAATATCAAGCGTTGGATGTCTTGTCCAGGCTATGTCAGCTGTCAAAGCCCATTCAATTGCATTCATGGCCTTACAGTGTGAGGATGTCTGCTTTTGCGTGGGTAAGACGGTTTGTGATTCATAAATGTCATTGGGAGTCCCAGACATTAATGATTACATGACTGTATAGTCCGGTTTTCTTGACTAGGCCATCGGGAGTCCCGG
This sequence comes from Orychophragmus violaceus, assembly GCA_030180135.1. Lineage (NCBI taxonomy): Eukaryota > Viridiplantae > Streptophyta > Magnoliopsida > Brassicales > Brassicaceae > Orychophragmus > Orychophragmus violaceus. Next base: position 39,813,983 of record CM058240.1, read on the forward strand.
GCCTTGAGACATCAGGGTGGATTGGGCCTCGGGCCCAGATTCACAACCAAGAGTTATATCACGGATATAATTAGCCGATATAGGGCTTACCGATATAAGCTAAGGTTGGGTGACGGCCAGTGGCCCACTTTGATCTTAGTTATATGTGGATCTTGGAATCATTATATTCTATTGAGGGTAACTTATGTTATTGAATATAATGCATGATTAATCATATTATACTTTAATACGAGATTAATCATTTTGAACATATAACTAATAACCTTTTTATTTATATATTTCAGATATGACTACTACAAGCACACAAAACACATTCTCGATCCGGTCTGTTCTCGAGAAGGAGAAGCTGACTGGAACGAACTTCCTGACATGGTCAAGGAACTTGAGGCTGGTCCTCAAGCAGGAGAAGAAGGATTATGTCCTTCGAGATCCCCTCCCCGAGAGGCCTCTTGCCAATGCTGCCAGGACTCTGCACAATGCTTGGGAAAAGCATTCGTCAGATGAAAATGATGTTTATTGCCTGATGTTGGTGACAATGACTCCAGAGCTGCAAAAGCAGTTCGAAAGTGTATTGTCTCCAATCGAGATCATGGCAAGCCTGAAATCGCTTTTTCAGGAGCAGGCTAGGACCGAGAGGTTCCAGACAGTTAAGAACCTCTTGGACTGTAAGTTGGCTGCGAATGCGGCAGTGAGTCCTCATGTGTTGAAGATGATGGGTTATCTCGATCATCTTCACAAACTCGACTGCCCAATCAGCCAGGAACTTGCCTGCGACATCATTCTGCAGTCTTTACCTGCAAGCTATGATCAGTTCATTCTGAACTTTAACATGCATGGCTTGAGTAAGACACTGCCTGAGCTTCACGGAATGCTCAAGACTGCAGAGCCCAACTTGAAGAAAACCGCCAAGGACCCCAATGTACTTATGGTACAAAAGGGCAAGGGGTTTAAGAAGTCTTCTGCTAAGGATAAGGGAAAGGCCAAGGGTGTCCAAGTCACGGACAAGGACACGCCAAAGCCCAAGCCCAAGTCCAAGGCTGGGCCTACTGACATGTGCAGGTTCTGCAAAGAACTGGGGCATTGGAGAAGAGATTGCAAGAAATTCCAGGAAGGTCTAAAGGAATTAAAGAAGAAGACTTTCGAGACTTCTTCATCAGGTATTTTTGTTATAGAAGTTAATACAACTACTTCTGATAATACCTCATGGGTCATGGATACTGGTTGTGGGGCTCATATTTGTACTAATATGCAGGCACTCAGCAACAGTAGAAGGCTGAAGCAAGGACAAGTGGAACTACGAGTTGGGAATGGAGCGAAAGTTTCAGCACTAGCTGTAGGAACTTACTTGTTGTCTTTACCTTCGGGATTGATTTTAGAACTTAATAATTGTTATTTTGTACCTGCTATAAGCAGAAATATTATTTCAATTTCTTTGTTGGATTTGGAAGGTTATGATTTTTCAGTTAAGAATAAATTATGTTCCTTCAATCGCAACAATTTGTTCTATGGTTCTGCCCCTCTTACGAATGGGCTTTACATACTCGATCAATCCGCGCCAATTTATAACATTAATACAAAACGGTTTAAACCTAATGAGGAAAACCGAACGTTTCTATGGCATTGTCGTTTAGGGCACATCAGCGAGAAACGCATCAAGAGGCTCCATTCGAATGGACTTCTTGGCTCATTTGACTTTGAGTCATGTGAGAAATGCGAATCATGCATGATGGGCAAAATGACACGGGCCCCCTTTAATAAACCTAACGAGAGGGCCAGTGACTTATTGGGCCTGATACACACTGATGTGTGTGGCCCAATGTCCACTAATGCAAGAGGAAACTATCAGTACTTCATTACCTTCACTGATGATTTCAGTAGGTATGGATATGTTTATTTGATGAAACATAAGTCTGAATCTTTTGAGAAGTTCAGAGAATTCCAAAATGAAGTACAGAACCAACTTGGCAAAAGCATTAAGGCTCTTCGGTCCGACCGAGGAGGAGAATACTTAAGCCAAGAATTCAGTGATCATCTGAGAGAGTGTGGGATCGTATCCCAACTCACTCCTCCCGGAACACCTCAATGGAATGGTGTGTCTGAGAGGAGAAATCGGACCTTATTGGATATGGTTCGATCTATGATGAGTCACACAGACCTTCCAATATCCCTTTGGGGATATGCTCTGCTAACAGCAGTGTTCACTCTAAATAGAGCGCCATCAAAAGCAGTAGCAAAGACACCATATGAATTATGGACTGGAGAAGCTCCAGTGCTGTCTTATCTAAGAATTTGGGGTTGTGAAGCCTATGTTAAGAGATTAATCTCAGATAAGCTTACACCAAAATCTGATAAATGCTACTTCATTGGTTATCCACGGGAAACCAAGGCTTATTACTTCTATCTACGTTCCGAGAACAAGATCTTTGTTGCCCGGGATTGTAACTTTCTTGAGAGAGAGTTTCTCTCTAAGAAAGACAGTGGGAGTAAGGTACTGCTTGAAGAAATTCAAGATGAACAGGATACTGCTCAACCTAATGAGGAAGAGCAGCAGGAGGATCTACAAGAAATTGTAGAGCCTGAACCTGTAGTACCTGAAGTTCGAAGATCCGGGAGGATCCGTCACGAACCCGAGAGATATCAGGGATTCCTCGTGACTGACTGTCATGATCTTTTGATCATTGATGGTGATGAACCATCGAACTTCAATCAAGCCATGATGGGCCCAGATTCCTCTAAGTGGCGCAAGGCCACTGATTCCGAAATGGACTCCATGTCGGTCAACCAAGTCTTTTCGTTGGTTGACTTACCCGTTGGTGTAAAAGCCATCGAGTGCAAATGGATCTTCAAGAAGAAGATTGACGTGGATGGAAATGTCCAGATTTATAAAGCCAGGTTGGTGGCAAAAGGTTTCAGACAAGTTCACGGTGTGGACTACGATGAAACCTATTCACCGGTGGCTATGATGAAATCGATTCGGATTCTACTAGCAACTGCAGCTTTTCATGATTATGAAATTTGGCAGATGGACGTGAAAACCGCCTTCCTGAATGGCATTCTGGAAGAGGATGTGTATATGACGCAACCTGACGGTTACATAGATCCAAAGAATGCTGGGAAAGTATGCAAGCTTCATAAATCCATTTATGGATTGAAGCAAGCATCGAGGAGCTGGAATCTTCGTTTTGATGAAGCGATCAAGCAATTTGACTTTATCAGAAACGAAGAAGAACAATGCGTGTATAAGAAAACTAGTGGGAGCAAAATCGTTTTTCTTATTCTGTATGTTGATGACATACTGCTTCTCGGAAACGACATTCCAATGCTGAAGTCTGTAAAGGACTGGCTTGGAAGTTGTTTTTCCATGAAAGACATGGGTGAAGCCGCATACGTTCTTGGAATTAGGATCTATCGGGATAGACCTAAGAGGCTGATAGGCTTGTGTCAAGACTCATACATTGACAAAGTCCTACAAAGATTCAGCATGAAAGATTCCAAGAAGGGCTTCACGCCAATGGTACATGGCACAACGCTAAGCAAGAAGCAGAGCCCTACGTCGGCTGCTGAGCTTGAGCGCATGAAGAATATTCCTTATGCATCTGCAATAGGATCTGTCATGTATGCCATGATCTGTACTCGTCCTGATGTTGCTTATGCATTGAGCATGACGAGTAGATACCAGTCAAATCCAGGTGAAAACCATTGGATTGCCGTAAAGAACATCTTGAAGTATCTAAGACATACTAAGGATAAGTTCTTAGTGTACGGTGGAAGTGATGTGCTTAAAGTCAGTGGATTCACGGACGCAAGTTTCCAGACAGACACAGATGATTTCCGGTCACAGTCCGGTTATGTCTTTTGTCTGAATGGCGGTGCAGTAAGTTGGAGAAGCTCCAAGCAGGACACCGTTGCTGATTCCACTACAGAAGCTGAATATATCGCCGCCTCAGAAGCAGCGAAGGAAGCTGTTTGGATACGAAAGTTCATTATGGAACTAGGTGTGATACCAGATGCGGCTGAGCCTCTGGCACTGTTTTGTGACAACAATGGTGCTATAGCTCAGGCAAAGGAACCAAGATCACACCAGAAATCCAAGCATGTTCAAAGAAGATATCACTTGATACGTGACATCATTAATAGAAAGGAAGTCAAGATCAGCCGATTTCCGACAGATGATAATGTCGCTGATCCGTTGACAAAGCCACTCCCAAGGCCTAAGCTCGAGTTCCTGACTGAAGCTGTAGGCATTAGAAACATTGAAATGTAATCTAAATGAGTGGGAGTTTTGTGAGCTTTATTTTAGTTATTTGATATGTTCTTGTAAAACATTATTTTATGTTTTAATGAAATTATTATTTCAAGATTATTTTAACTGTGATGAAATAATCGTTCCAAAATGATATGAACCATTTTATAGGTCATCGAAGTAAATGATTTGATCTTGAGTCATCGAAGTCATTTAGCTTGATCATGAGATCCTATATTTGATAAATGTCTTATATCATCCTGTCCCTAGTCGAAGGTTATTGAAATTGGAACACCAACAACCGTGTAAGACTGGATTGGTACGTGACTTATGACAAAGTCTCAGTGTGTCATAGATGCTCGGCATCAAAGTCAGTACATAGGTGTATGTTGGGAACATACGACCGGACAAGACCCGCTAATAAGAACTCTTCAGGATATTTATATCTGTGTCATAAGAGATTCTTACTACGACTATAGAGTATAGTCCTTAGACCTGAGTTCGCATGCATGTGACTGCATATGGACTGATGCACTTTGATCATTGTCTAACGCTATCGTTCTGCGATAGCTATAAGGACCTTGTTTGGGTGCATCATGAAACGAGTAGTTTACAGTGATGGAACAAGATGGGATTTGTCCCTCCAATATAAATGGAGTGAATATCTCTAGGCCAATCGGAGATTTGAATACTGGAAAACGCATGGCCATGCTCAAACGGACTTTCCCGAGTCGTTTGTATTGTCAGTATCAAATCAGAGTCCGATGAACAAGATTAGGCTTTATAAGGATGACACTAATCTTGCCTTATGACTAATCGAGATATTGAGATGAAAGGGATTATGAATACAGAGATTCCAGTTCAAGTGGGAGATTGTTGGAATTGTGTCCAGCAATCTCTGTACTGTCTCTATAACGTAAGAGTATGTCAGTGATCAGACATAAGTCATACAATGCTGGGGGTCATGATGGCTTGCTAGAGTCCGCTCATGATCTATAAGTCTTGGACTTATTGCCTTTATTGTATGATCCCATATGGGTCACACGCTTAAGCTAGCAGGAAATAATGTTGAAAGGCATAGCAGAAGTACGACAAAAGTGCTAGGCATTTGTCGTACTAAGAGAGAATGAATAATGGGTCTGATTAAATAAGATTTAATCAGATTGGGCCCAAAAGCCCAAAAGGGAAAGAGAAGGCTTTTAATGTCTAAAATCCAAGTCTCTTCTCCCCAACCCTAACACCCATAGCCGCGATTCCTCTCTCTCTCTGGCGCCTCCCTCAGCTTGGTCTAGCAGCCAGTTTCCTGTGATTGCGTGTGTGAGCCTTTGGAGGATCCATCTCTCGGTGTATCTCCCTGATCATTGACCTGTTCTCAATTCCGCTGCAAACAAACAGGTAAAAGGTGAGATCTAATGTTTCTAAATAAGAACACCTAGATCTGATGCATGTTAAGGTTGATATCAATATGAGAATTGAATCAGGATCAACCAAAACTTCCAACACATATCACAACTAAAATTAACAACAACAACTCCCACTAAAATTAAGATCACATCTTAAGACATCTAATGCCTATAGCAGTTGTCTGAACCTCATGCGTTCTTGCTCAGCATGCGTCGAAGGACACTGCGTCTTGCTAAGAGTGATGCCAAGAGTCATTGGCACGAAGCCCTTCTTGGAATCATGCATACTGGACCTGTGCAAGACCTTATCAATATAAGCATCTTGACACAATCCAATTAGCTTGTCCAATCTATCTCTATAGATTCTTATTCCAAGGATGTATACGGCTTCTCCCATGCTTTTATCGAAAAACAACTTTTGAGTCAAGTCTTAACAGACTTGAAACAATGGAACTTCATTTCCGAGAAGTGGTATGTTATCAACATACAATGCTAGAAATGCAAATGTGCTCCCACTAGTCATCTTGTAAACACACGGTTCCTTTTCGTTTCTGATGAAGTCAAACCTTTTGACTGCTTCATCAAAACGAAGATTCCAACTCCGAGATGCTTGCTTCAATCCATAAATGGATCGATGAAGCTTGTATACCTTCCTAGCAGCTTTAGGATCAATGAAAACATCAGGTTGTGTCATGTACACATCCTCTTCTAGAATTCCATTAATTGAAAACTATTTTCATATCCATCTGCCTGATCTTATAATCATAATGAGCGGCAGTTGCTAGGAGAATCCGAATGGACTTAAGCATAGTGACCGGGGAATAGGTTTCTTCATAGTCAATACCATGAATTTTCTTGAAACCTTTTGCCACCAACCTAGCTTTGTATATCGGAATATTACCATCCACGTCGACTTTTCTTCTTGAAAATCCATTTACGCACAATGGCTTCTACACCATCGGGTAAATCAACCCAAGTCATAATTGGTTCTGTGACATGGATCCCATTTCGGATTCAGCGGCTTTCAGCCATTTTTGGAGTCAGAGCCCATCATTGCTTCTTCAAAATTCGCAGGCTCGTCACTTTCAATGATCAACAGATCACGGCAATTGGTTACGAGAAATCCAAATTTCTCGGGTTCATGACGAATCCTTTTGGTTTTGCGAACTTCAGGCATCACAGGTGTAGGTTCTACAACTCTTTGTAGATCCAATTGTTACTCTTCCTCATAAGGTTGAGCAGTCTCCTGTGATTTTCGAATTTCTTCGAGTTGTATTTTACTCCCACTGTTCTTCCTGGAAAGAAAGTCTCTCTCAAGACAAACACAGTTCCGAGCAACAAACATTTTGTTCTCGGACCGGTTGTAAAAGTAACATGCCTTGGTCTCCTTAGGATAACCAATGAAGTAGCATTCATCGGATTTGGGTGCGAGCTTATCAGAGATTAAAACGTTTTACATAAGCCTCACAACCCCAAATCTTTATGAAAGACAATTTAGGAACATTTCCAGTCCACATCTCATGCGGTGTCCTTGTAACTGATTTTGATGGAACCCTATTTAGTGTAAACGTAGACATTTCTAGAGCGTATCCCTAGAAGGATAATGGAAGATCTCAGTGACTCATCATTGATCGAACCATATACAATACAGTCCGATTCAGGAGGAGTGAGTTGTGAAACAATTCCACAATCTCTCATATGATCACTGAATTCTTAGCTTAAGTATCCACCTCCACGATCTTATCGTAGAGCTTTAATACTTTTGCCAAGTTGATTATGTACTTCATTTTGGAACTCTTTGAACTTTTCAAAAGATTCTGATTTATGTCTCATTAAATAGACATAACCGTACCTACTGAAATTATCAGTAAATGTAATGAAGTACTGAAAGTTTCCTCTAGCACTTGTGCTCATCGGGCCATACACATCCGTATGTATAAAGCCCAATAAGTCTCTGGCCCTTTCATTTTTTTTCGTTCGCGACATGTGTCGATCGATGCACCTTTTGTGTCGATCGACACTACCTTTTGTTGAAAGGGGCCTTCGTCATTTTAACCAAAAACAAGATTAGCATTTCTCACATGATTCATAATCAAATGAGCCCAAAAGCCCATCACTATGGAGCTTCTGAATCTGTTTCTCATTTATGTGGCCCAAACGACAATGCCAAGGAAAGATTTGATTCATGTCACTTGATTTGAATCTTTTAATACTAATGTTATAGGCTGGTACACTTTGGTTTAGAACATAAAGTCCATTCTATAATGGACCGCTACCATAAGATATATCATTGTAATCAAATGAACAACATTTATTCATAATTGAAAATTGATATCCTTCTAAATCCAAACAAGGAATAGAAATAATATTTCTGCTTATAGCAGGTACATAGTAGCAATTATTAAGTTCCAAAACCATGCCAGAAGGTAAAGACAAATGAATTCCTACGGCTAATGTAACAACTATTGCTCCATTTCCACCGCACAGGTTCACTTGTCCTTTCTCCAAAGTCCTACTATTGCTTAGGCCCTGCATATTTTCACAAAATATGAGCACCACAGCCGGTATCCAATACCTAAGAAATAGGTCTAGAAGTAGTAACATTTACTTCTATAACATAAATACTTGAAGAAGAAGTCTTGTACGTCTTCTTCAGCTTCTCATAATCTTCTAGGAATTTATTGCAGTTTCTTTTCAAATGCCCATAACCTTTACAATAATGGCACTTATCATCTTTAGAAGGACCGGTTTTAACCTTAGGAACATGGTTAGACTCGCTTGGATTCACAATCGAGCTCGTCTTGCCATCACATTTGTTCTTACCAAGTTTCTTAAACTTTTTACCCTTTTGTACCATAAGGACATCTGGGGTGTCCTTCTTGATGTTAGGTTCAGCAGTTTTGAGCATCCCATGCAACTCAGTCAAAGTCTTTGTCAAGTTGTTCATGTTATAGTTCATAACAAACAGATCATAGCTTGACGGCAGTGACTGCAAAATGATGTCAATAGCCAACTCTTGGCTAATGGGACAATCCAGTTTCCCCAGGTTATCAATATAACCCATCATCTTAATGACATGAGGACTAACTGGTTCGTCCTTTGGTAGCTTGCACTCAATTAGAGACTTAACCGTCTGGTATCTCTGAGTTCGTGCCTGCTCCTGAAACATACTTTTCAGGCCATTGATCATCTCTATTGGCGACTCCACATACTCATATTGCTTTTGCAAGTCCGAGTTCATGGTAGCCAACATGAGACAACACACATCGACCACATCATTAGAATGCTTATCCCAAGCATCCTTATCTGACTGCCAGGCATTGGCTCGGTACTTCTTGGGGAGAACTTTCTCAAGGACATAGTCCATTTTCTCCTGTTTGAGAACAATTCTCAAATTCCGATACCATTCAAGAAAGTTGGATCCATTTAACTTGTCCTTCTCAAGGACGGATCGCAGGGAGAAATTGTTATGATGGTTTGTGCTAGACATAGCTGAAAACAAGAGAGGTTTAGTTATGATGTTCAAGAAATGAGAAATCTTAACTATTAAGAAGACTCGCATTATATTCAAACAATGTTTCCTCAAATGAATATAATGATCCAAGACCCATACTTCACTGAAACTTGAGTGAGCCACTGGCTATCGCCCAAATTTTAGTTATCTAGGTAAGCAACAACTTTGCTAGTTATATCCAATACAACTTTGCTAGTTATATCCAATCTTTTAAGTCATGTAATTGTTAATGTTTTGCACTGCAAGTCCGTCAACACGATTACCTCCTGTCTTACTCATGTAATTGTGGACACCTTGCACTGCAAGTCTATCGCACAATGAAACAAGTCTTGACAGTTGACAAGATTGGAAAGACATCTAAATATACTTGATATTTAGTTGAGGAACGGAACTTTTAATCTAATATACACATCATATATGTATCTTAGAAGGGTTATAATTAATTAAAACAACTAATCTAACTGAGTTTTAATTATTCTAAGAAATGGGTTAAGTCTTTGGTTCGGTTTTGCGATTTCTGGTTCAATAACCAAAATCCTGAGTGGTGTGTCGACCGATACTACTTTAGTGTCGATCGACGCAATTCTACCGAAACCAATTTGCGATAACCGATCAATCAAATTGAACCGGTTCGATAACCGGTTAGTGTCGATCGACACAACACTTGTGTAGATCGACATCAACCCGATTCAATCAAACCGCAATTAACCCGTCAAACCGGTTTAAACCAATTGCGATAACCGGTCCAATCCAATTGAACCGATTCATCCAATTGAACCGATTTAGCCAATTTTAACCAAGCGCGATAACCGGTCCAATCCAATTGAACCGATTAAACCAAACCGCAAGGTCTGTGTCGACCGACACAACTCTTGTGTCGATCGTCACAGGGCGAGATTATGTTCGGGTTTTCGCCTTGTGTCGATCGACGCCGGATTGGTATCGATCGACACCATGCGAAAAACCCTAGAAACGATTCATTTTTGAACAAAAAAAACTAAACTAGATTACTTTGAACAAAATTCAATTTAGCATGCATATATCCAATATACAATGATCTAGATTCAACCAATCTAATCCACATGCTACAGGATTCAATAGGATAAACCCTAAGGCTCTGATACCACTAAAGGAATTTCTAGCAGTTCCTAATCCAATTAGGCAACCCTAAGTCTGAATTCCATAGCCTAGGATCTAGGGTTCAGGTATATTGAATCATTAGGATCTCGAATTACCTGGAGATTAGCAGCGGAAGATGATTAAGTATTCGAGATTCTCAAGCGCCTCAAGTGATGCGCCTCTACTGGTATCCACACGCACACAAACTGGAACGGACCGGGATGCTAGTGCCGTAGAGATCAGATCTCTTAGAGGTTTCTCTGTTTCACCGAGGTGGCTGTAAATTGAGTGCCGTTTTTGTAAAAGTCGACCATATATCATATATATATATATATATATAGACTTTTACCACGACCTAATTAACCGAGGATCAAACCGTAGTTAATTAAGTCATAAACCAAAATCTCTATTTTGGTTCGCGACCTGTGTCGATCGATGCACCTTCTGTGTCGATCGACACAACCTCAGAGAATCGTTATTGAATGTATATCAAATATACATTCACCAGATCATTATACTAATGATCAACCCCATATTAAATATTCAGTTTGCTTAGGTGTGTAACCCTGTAGGATCATATAATACTAGCAATGAGTTCTAAACTCATAGATCATAAGCGGCTTCTAGCAAATCGTTATGATTACCCAGTATCATACGAATGTATAATCTCGACAACACAACTATCTCTAGAGTGATTACAAGTGTGATTTCAGGACATTCCCAACACTCTATTGGGGCTCACCAGGCACCAGGCCCGGATTGGTTTACTGTGCTTTCTTTCACCGACACTGGATGGATATCAGTACTGAAGTGGAGAAGGAGATCATCCATTTCTTTGAAACCGGGATGCTGGATTCAAGGAACATCCATACGCACATTTGCCTCATTCCAAAGGTACCAGCTCCCAATACAATTGCAGATTTCAGACCTATATCATTGTGTAATGCTAGTTACAAAATGATATCCAAAATTCTGGTCAATCGCTTGAAAAGCCATCTAGGAAGCATTATTGCAGAAAATCAAGCAGCATTCGTTCCTGGCAGAATGATCACCGACAATATAATCATTGCCTACGAAATGTATCACACTCTAAAGGTTCGCAAGCGACAATCTAAATCATACATGGCCTTGAAAACTGATATATCCAAGGCCTATGATAGAATTGAATGGAGCTTTGTTAAAGAGGTTATGACTCGGATGGGTTTTGACAGCAAATGGATCTCTTGGATAATGACATGTATCTCCTCAGTCTCTTTCTCAGTATTAATCAAGGGTTCACCCTCTGATTCTTTCACTCCAAAGAGAGGTCTCCAGCAGGGAGATCCTTTATCCCCCTACTTATTCATCTTATGTGCAGAAATGCTATCTTACTTGATGACTAAGGCTTGTTTAGATAGGAGCATCCCCGGAATGAAGATATGCAATCAGGGACCTGCAGTTAACCATTTGCTATTTGCAGATGATTCTTTATTTTTCACATTGGCTAATGTAAAAACCTGCAAAGCGATACAACAAGTCCTCTCATTATATGAAACAGCATTTGGTCAAGCTGTAAATTTGGCCAAATCAGCAATAACTTTTGGGAGCAGAGTACAGAGTAGAGTTAAAACACAGATCAGAAACATTCTGAATATCCATAATGAACGAGGAGGTGGCAAATATCTTGGTATTCCTGAACAATTTGGAAGAACCAAAGTTGATATGTTCCAGTACATCATTCAAAAGGTTGAAGAAAGAACAAGTGGATGGAGTCAAAGATCCTTAACACCTGGGGGTAAAGAGGTTTTACTCAAAGTTGTAGTTGCAGCCATGCCGGTCTTCTCTATGAACATCTTAAAACTCCCAAAGACCATATGTGATGATATCAAGGAAAATACTTAGGTTCACCCCTAGAGGTGAACCCATTTGTTCACCTCCTCTTTATTAACCAATAAAAATATGCCATGTAATATTATTTTTAAATAAAATTATAAAATTAAAATTAAGGTTTAGGGATTAGGGTTTATGGTATAGGGTTTAAGCTCTTTGGGTTTAGGATTTAGGGATTAGGGTTTAAGCTCTTTGGGTTAGGGTTTAGGGTTTAGGGATTAGGGTTTAGTTTTTATTTTTTAAATTTTACATATTGGGTTTAGGGATTAGGGTTTATGGTATAGGATTTTTAAGCTATTTGGGTTTAGGATTTATGGATTAGGGTTTAAGCTCTTTGGGTTAGGGTTTAGGGTTTAGGGATTAGGGTTTAGTTTTTTATTTTTTAAGATTTACATATTGGATTTAGGGATTAGGATTTAGTTTTAATTTTAATATTTTAGGTTCAAATTATCGTTTAGGGTTTAGAATTTAGGGTTTAGAATTTAGGGTTTAGAGATTAAGATTTAGGTTTTAGTATTTTTTATAAAAAAAATTATTTTTAAGTTTTGTTTGAAATAAAATATATTTTCTTTTCTTTTATTTTCTTATTTTTAAAACATTTTTAAAATTTTATTTATTTTTAATATTAGATTATGTGGAATTATTTGATTGGTTAGAAAATGTGGAGGTGAACAAAAGGGTTCACCTCTAGGGATGAACCCAAATACTATTTTAGCCAGATTTTGGTGCAGTACAAGTGGCGATCAGAAAGGAATGCACTGGTATAGTTGGAACAAAGTTTGTACACCAAAACGAGAGGGAGGACTCGATTTCAGAGAATTAGAATCCTTCAATGTGGCTCTACTAGGGAAACAAGTCTGGCGATCTTACATTTCCCTCATTGCTTAATGGCACGTATGCTTAAAAGCAAATACTTTCCATCCACAGACATACTACACGCATGCCAAAAAAGTATCAATCGTATGTATGGAGATCTTTACTTAAAGGAAAAAAGCTAGTCTTACAAGGTATCAGAGTTAATATAGGGAATGGTGAAACAACTGACTGTTGGAGGGACCCTTGGCTACAAACCACACCTCCAAGACCACTACTCGAACCACCAGACTCTATGATGGTTCATGATTTGATCACAAGTTTGAGAATGTGGGATGCAAGAAAGATCAGAGATCTAATTGTGGAAGAAGATGCCAATATCATTTTGTTAACTCACTTAAGTACACGGCCATCTAATGATATCATCGGATGGCACTACAACAGATCTGGTTTATACACAGTCAAATCGGCATATTGGTTAGCCACACATTCTCCATCTCAAGACATGACCGGTATACCAGGTTCTATTACTCTTAAACAAACTATTTGCAAAATACATACAACACCAAACTTAAAGCATTTTATGTGGAGAATGGTATCAAATGCATTAGGGACGAACTCAGAAATGTATTGACGACATATATCATCATCAGCAATATGTCCTCGATGTACAACGCTCTTTTTTTATTGTCTATATGCCCGACAAGCTTGGTGAGCTTCTGGTTTTCCGAACTTCATTTTCCATGACACAACTATTGGCGTGGAAGGAAAATTACAAATCATTCTCTTTGACCGCAATTCATTATCTTCACATATACGCCCGACTGCTATTTAACTGCTATGGCGCCTATGGAAAAGTTGCAACACCTTAGTTTACAAACACAAATACATTGGTTGGCGCATACTCACTCAACAAGCTCACAATGATGCAAAGGAATGGCTAGAAAATCAACACATCATCAATACGATCGCCCGAACTCGAGGAAATGTACAACAACAAAGCACACATGAAGGATGGCAACGACCACCACAAGGTGGGATTAAATGCAACTTCGATGGTTCTTACAATCCGACTACATCTGCAGGATGGATCATCAGGGATAGAAATGGAGTTTATCAGGGAGCTGGACATACCAAAACAACTAATGCATCAACACCTTTACAAGCAGAAATTCAAGCCCTTCTCATTGCTATGCAACAATGTTGGAGACAAGGACATCGACAAGTACAATTTGAAGGAGATTGTTAGATACTCATTGACGTAATCAACAAGAAAACACTTGATTTCGCCAATACAAATTGGTATCTCGATATTGAATACTGGAAACACAAGTTTGATGCGACCACCTTTACATGGATTCCAAGAAGATTGAATGAGGCAGCTCACAAATTGGCAACACAAGGTCATCACATTCACACTACATCTCATTTATATAAGTTCCCCCTAGATTACTTACTAATGTATTGCATAAGGATTATGTAATGTCTCAACATTAACTAATATTTGAAGACAAAAAGAAAAACAATTATACATTATTTAATTTAATAAAATATTTTATAAATTATTATAAATAAAAATAATAGTAATAAAATAAATTGCAATAGTATATTTTTATATTTAAAAGTCAATACATAAATATCTTATTTAAAATATTTAATCATTTATATATATAAATTCAAAATTTATATAAATAATATGAATTTATTATATAAAATCCAAAAATATTTAGATGTATTTTCATATTTATCATCTTATTTTTTATTTTTATTAAATATTATATATATATTTAAAATAAATTATAGAAAATTTTATAAATATTTATTATTTATTATTTTTATGTTATGTATATCTTATAATAAAATTTAAAACATAATAAAATTACTAACATAAAAATTAAGCTAAAACACAGTAATTAGTCTAATTTCATTAATAACAAATTAGTAATCATTCATTTTGAAAGTGAATATAAGGGTAAAATTACGTTCCAATTAATAAAAGGACAAATCACAAAATACCACAAAATAGAATATTTGCCAAAATTAGCAACAAAGTGAAAAATTGATCAAAATAACATTTATTAAAAGATATTGTAAATTAACTATAATTCTCAATCCTGAATACTAAACCCTAAACCCTAAATACTAAATTCTCATCCAAAATATTAAGCTCTAAATAATAAAATCTAACCAATAAATACTAAATACTAAACCTTAAATACTAAACACTAAACTTAAATTATATAAAACTATAAAAACTTTATAGTCCAAAATAATGTTAAGAATATCAATTCTTCTTTTAGCTATATTTGTGATAAAATATGTTTTGTGCTATTTTATGTTTTTTCTCTTAATATAAACATTTTTTCTAGAGAAAACTGTTTGCAAATCGACCCTTATTAATTTGGGAAAATGTCAAATAAAGAACAAAGTCACAAACTTTTCAGAAAAAGCCAATAAAAACTCGTCAAAAGTTGTGGTATAAAAAAACTCGAATTTTTGTTGACTTTTTCGTAACTCAGAAAGTTTGCATTGAAAAAGCAGAAAATCACTGTTAATTCTATTAACGAAATTGATTAACGGAGTTAAGCACCGTTTACTGTTTTCGTATAACTACTTGGTTTGATATTTTTAAAACTGAATAAAAATAACAAAAATCGGTCTCGAACCCATGATTTCTGAGTAGACAACCCTTTTACAATTGTGCCACCTTAACTCGTCATGTTCTAACAAGAAACGGACTCGAACCCGATATCCCTCGTCCATATATAACCAGAAATGTTAATGTTTATTTAATTTTGCAGACATTAAACAAGGTCGTCATTAAAACCCATAAACTCATTATTAAATTGTTTTAAAATCCTGCAGCTTTCTAAGTGATCATAGTCTGTTAAACCCCATACTCATTATAAATCATTTTGAATGCGCACTAAATGATGTTGTTTAGTGTTCACTCAAAAGATTTTGTTTAGTGATCATTCAAAATGATTTTATAATGAGTTTGTGGGTTTAAAAGACTATGATCACTTAGAAAAACTGCAGATACAAAACGATTTCTGTAAAATTAAATAAATGTTAAGATTTAATATATTTAGTTTTGATGAGTACATTTATACTTTATGAGTTAATGTAGCATAGTGGTAAAAGGGCTCGTTGTTTATGAACGAGGGATCTCAAGTTCAAGTCCATCCATTGTTATTTTTATTCAATTTCTGTAAAATTAATAAAACGTTTAAGCATATATAAATATAGTTTCGGTTAGAAGATGACCAGTTAAGGTGGCACAGTAGTGAAACGGTTGTCTACTCAGATATCATGGGTTCGAGTCCAATTTTTGTTATTTTTATTTAGTTTTAAAAGTACCAAAACGATGTAGTTTTTAATTTAACGAAAATAGTAAATGGTATTTAACTTCGTTAATCAATTTTGTTAATGAAATTAACGGTGAATTTATTTCGGCTTTATCAACGCAAATTTTTGGAATTTATAAAAAAATCAACATATGTTCAAACTTTTTTTTGTATCACAACTTTTGACGAGTTTTTATTAGTGTTTTTTGAAAAGTTCGTTTTTTATTTGATATTTTTCTTATTAATTCTCATTGTCGTTGACAAAAATATAAATAAATAAATAAATATATATCATTGTCTTTATGGACCGATCTCACATTCTCACTCCGGCTTACGCGAGTGGCCAAACAAATAAACCTAACCCTAGATCGCGATCGGAAACAGCAGCTCCTCGTCGGGGAGGCCTTTCACGGAGACAGCTACCTTTCTTCAGGTTCGGTGATTAAACTTGTTTGTTTAGATATCTTTAGGTAGTTTTCCGTCGCTTGGATGATTTGAAATTAGTCACGATTCATGGATTTGATTGTCTTTGCTGTTTAGTTGATTCTTGGCGATAATCTTAGTATCTCTGGTTTCAAGTTCTCGTCTAACCTCTGATTCATAAAATCCCAGAAACAATTTTATGATACCTTTGCATATGTTTGATTTCAATGGAGTCTTTTATAATCTGATGAGCGTAGATGATCAATTTGTGTTTACCTTTCTTTGATTGTTCTTAGGCGAGGATTTAAGCCATGGCGGAGCATTTAGCTTCAATCTTTGGTACTGAAAAGGACAGAGTGAATTGCCCTTTTTACTTCAAGATTGGTGCTTGCCGTCACGGTGACCGTTGCTCACGGCTTCATAACCGTCCTACCATCTCCCCGACGCTCCTCCTCTCAAACATGTACCAGAGACCGGACATGATAACACCAGGTGTCGACCCTCTGGGCCAGCCACTTGACCCAAGTAAGATCCAAGACCACTTTGAGGATTTCTACGAAGACATTTTTGAAGAACTCGACAAGTTTGGTGAAGTGGAGAGTCTCAATGTTTGTGACAACCTCGCTGATCATATGATTGGCAATGTTTATGTCCTGTTTAAGGAAGAAGATCATGCAGCTGCTGCGTTGAAGGCTCTGCAAGGGAGATTCTATTCAGGCCGTCCTATAATTGCTGATTTCTCTCCTGTGTCGGATTTTAGAGAAGCTACTTGCAGGCAGTATGAAGAAGAAAACTGTAACCGTGGTGGATACTGTAATTTCATGCATGTGAAGCAGATTTCGAGGGAGCTTAGGAGGAAGTTGTTTGGGAGGTATCGCCGGTCATACCGCCGTGGAAGCAGGAGCAGAAGCCGGAGCAGGAGTATAAGCCCTCGACGCAAGAGAGAACGTGAGAGAGGAGTTGTTGGGGATCGTGACAGGAATGGAAATGGGAAACGAAGCAATGACAGGGATGGTGGTGGAAGGAGGAGGCATGGAAGTCCGAGACGGAGCAGAAGCCCAGTTGTTAGAGAAGGCAGCGAGGAAAGGAGGGCTAGAATTGAGCAATGGAACCGAGAACGAGATGAGGGAGTTTAAGGCTTTTCTCTTCAATTGGCTGGCTTCATAAGTTAGTAAAATCTTGTAATGGATATCCATTTAGGGTTCTTTATCAGAACTTGAGAGTGGCATGAGGGTCTTTAGATGATGATTTCTCTTGAAACTTTTAACATACTGACTTTTGGAGGAAAAGAGGGATGTTTGTAGAATTTTGTCCCAGTTGATTGACTGGGTTGGATTGAGAAACATAGTACTTTCCGGTCAATTTCATCAATTTTTATGTTCCACTTTACATGTTTGTTAACATCACAAGTTATTGCATCTATAACAAGCCTTATATAGCTTCTGATTTAGAGGTCCCAGGAATTGTTTGGTTGAGTTGAAATTCAAAGTTAAGAGCACGTATTCGTATTCGTCAGTTTCCGCTTTATACATTACAAAATTGTGTTGTCGCCCATTGATGTCAATTTTGTGGTGCTACAAATAATTTCAAAGAGCGTATTTCTTACTAAACCATTTCTCACCAAACATCAAGAAGTCCTTCATGCAGCTTATCAAATGTGCCATAGCCAAAGAACTTGTGTTTTTTAAGTGTTGGGTTAGTTTCAACTTGTTTTTTTCGAGACTTCAAGTGGTTAATGTTTTCTGTTCGATTCCTTTGTGTTAGTAATCCATAAATATTACTCTTTATTCTGAATGAAATGATGCTCAGTTGATGTCAAATGGAATCAAAATGAATATTATTGATGAATGTACAAGGACTTGCATACACACTATAGATCCTATGGGGAAAAGGAAACAACAACTTGTACATGATATAACTCCAATATATACTATATCCTAACATCAGTCTTTACATCCTTCTGCACTATACACTCTTTTGAGTTATCTGAACTTCTGAAAAGTTGAGCTTGTTGATGAACCTTGGAGATCAACTCTCAATCAATTACTAATGAAAGAACTCAGCTTTTTGAAAATTTTATTTTTATTTTGACTTTTTTACTCTTAAATATTTAAATTAAGAGTCCAACCATTTTTTGACTACCTTTTTATTAAAAATGATGATCCAAAGGCTAATGGCTAATACAATGTAATTAGAAGAAAAATTAAGTTTGATTATCAATATAATACTGAAAAGATTGACTAAAATCATAGCCCGAAAGTAAAAAGAAAAACATATGCACTAACGTTTTGAAGAAAGGTAAAGCCGACATGATAAAATCTATGGAAGAATACACCTTTTAAAGGAGACCATCAGAATAAAAGACTCTAGATTCAATGAATAATAGAAAACAATAATCGAAGAAAACCCAACGTCCGACACAACGACTAAGACCACAAATCCGACATCTAAGAGAGTAACTCCCTTGATCTAGAGAAAGGGACGAAAACATATCCACCAAAGCAACAAACCAATTAATGTAAGCAACTCACGAGAAGGTAAACCGAAAATCGTTACCAAAACCACCGGACTAGTCAAGACGACCGAGCACGCCAGAAGAGGGATACAGAGGATCACAAACACTCAGAATATCACCAACCAAATAAATGGGCTAAGGATTACAACACCTCAAGGAAACACCAAAGGTGAGGAGGACATCAAATCATCATCAATCAAGGACCATGGAAAAGACAACAATCAGCTGACCCAAAACCCCGAAGAAAACCAACCCGAGCGCCAGAGACATATGTTCATGTTTTGAAGTATATCTTTCCAACCAGGAGAATTTAAGACACAAACCAACATGTTCCAGAATCTCATCTCGTCAAGGAGTCACAGAGAAGTGAATTGGTTCAAAATCGTTCCATATGAAGAAGTTTTTTAAGTTACAACTTAGAAGATTTCTAAGGAACAAACTGGAGAAAAACTACCAATAATTGAAGAATTCAAATAGGACAAGAATTAAACAAGTTGTAAACCAACTTGTTCTGGAAATTCAACTCTTCAAAGACCCACATGGAATTGGATTCACTTCAAAATTCATTATGGTGTAGAAGTTATTCGACTTCTAAACAAAGAGATGTCCGACTTGCCTTATTTGGAATCTCACAGATTCAGTACACTTCAAACTCATATTTGGCGACCAGGAGGGACATCTAAGAATTTATAAGACACATTTAACCATCGAAGTGAGTCAGCTATCATCTTTCCATACACCAACAACCAGAGGATCAAGCAAATCTTATTGTTCTCAAACTTACCATATATGAATGCATTCAAATTGGGAGCCTTAAATGACCAACATATCTTTTATCCAAGATGTTGCATTTGATGATCAAACCCATGAACCTAGAATTTCTTATCACCATGGGTTCCAGCCAAAGCTATCAAAAATCAAGCATCATCACAACTTACCAATTTCTGTTTATTTGGCCGTAAAGTTTCAAACCGCTAGTTTTATTTAATTCATATGATTTCTTTCTTCATTATCGCTTATTATAAGTGTATTGGAGATTCCGTATATGCTCAATTTCATCCCCTTTATAAAGCACCTTTCAATCATCAAGTAATATACAAAGGTTTATAGTTTTTCTTCAAAGAGTGCATTTGATTAAAATTCTCTTTCTCTAGATCAAGTAATTTATTCATTTGTCCTTTAAAAAACACATGATCACTTTGTATGTGAGATTCAAGCATTCTAGTTCTGCCAAGGATTAAGAGAGTCAATCAAACCCAAAAATTAAGAGAGACAGTCACACGCCGCACCATTTCTACCTTCTATCCACTTCCACAAGTTGTTGGCTTATGAATCTCTTGATAATCAAGTGATCCTTACATTGAAGTGATTCAGAGGCTACATGAAAACTGAAGGCTCATAACATCAGGTTATATCTATCCTTTCATTTCGTTTTTGTTTTCTGTTTGTCGTTTTTTGTTCATCCTTAAACCAAGAAAAACCATCAAAATCATTTGTTATTTGCTTTTGATTATGTTTGCATGATTCATAAAAAATATAAAACCATAAAAAGTTGTTCATGTTTTATCATTTCATTTGCCTTTTTTTTTTCATTCTGGATAATTCAATTTTTTTTTGCATAACGTTTATATATAGTCCCTTGGATTCTCTAGTTAATAATCTTTAAGTTTCGATTTCAATTGTCAGTGTTGATTCCTTGCGTACATCATTTTGAAGAAAAACAAAAATTCGTCTACATTCATTGGTTATCATTGCATTTGTTTTTTTTTTAATTATCAACTAAGGCAAAATCGTGAGCTATCTAAATCTGTTACTTGCCCATTTTGTTTGTATTTTGAACTTTGTTCCATTTTTTTATTGTCGAGCATTTAAAGTTAAAAAAAAAAAACAATAGCAGCAATTGTACGTACCATAACTGTTTAATTTCACAATTTAAAAGCAACAGCCTTATTACTTGAAAGCCATTCGACTATTAGTTATAGTCAGAACCCATTTGCACTTGTTCTTGGAGTGTTTCTTTTAAACAGAAAAACCAACACATCATGGACGAGGAAGACCAATGGGAACAAGAAGAACAAAATATATGGGTAGAAAGTAGAAACTAATGGCTATGGAGATAAATCAGAATATGAAAACATTGATCCAAAACCATCTAACCATCCAAGGGCCACAACAAAGCGAGCCAAAAGACGGCTAAATCATCACCATGCTAATAACATATTTTTGTCTCAACTTTCAAAATTTCATGAAATAAGAGAAATCCATATATTTATCTAGAGTGGAAAAGAGATATGGATGATTACTTTTGGTACCACAATATTCCGAAGAGTAAGAAGATTTCCCATGTCTAAAATCTACTCTCTAGATGGGCATATGAATGGCGGAAGCAAGAAGAAAGAAAACAAGAGAGATATCAAAAACCAGCCATCACCACTTAGGAACAATTATATTGAAGTTTTTTATGAGTAAGAAGAATGTTCCAAGAGACCTTTTTCAAGTAATCAAAAGCAATACACAAGAAAGATCCCAAGCCTCGTGCATCCATCAAGCTACAAGTTAGAACAAAAGAAAAGCATCCCAAAGGGTAAAGACATCAAATACAATCCATGCCCAACTTCATTGTTTGAACGGAAAAGCATAGCATACAAAAGACATGGCAACAAATAAAAGAGATCCTACAACTAAAAGAGGAGAAAACAGAGAAGCACCAGAATGTGATCTTTATGAGCATATGAAGAACATGAGCAGAAGAGGAAGCCATTAAAAACACGGTAAAAAACCTTGCACACGCAACCAAAAGCACAAAACCCAGCTAAGTCTACTAACCCTAAGAGACGCAAAGATCATACATGTTATAGATATTATAGGAGAGGACACTTTGCTGTAATCTGTCCCACTAAACAATTGTTGAAAGAAACATCACTAGAAAATAAAATAGAATTAACTAAAAAAAGTGATAGTTCAGTTCCCAATCCTAGTGTCATGCACTTGTCTTGGTCAAGAGGTTATGATGAAGAACAAGGACCAGAAAAAGAAAGTTGTCAAGCATACACCATCACAAAAGCACATAAATCAGCTCAAGGCATTAAGATGACTAATGCACAAGTGAAAGTAGAAGAAGAAAGACACTTGAAGATGGCTATAAGGAGAATACAACTCCATATTCAACTTTGTGAAACAATCAATGTAAGAACAGGTCTTACAAAATCTATTTTTGCATATTTAACTTCATATATAACGTATTTGTTCTTGTCTATGAGGTTTAATCAGGTACAAGTCAGATCATAGGACACAAGATGCACCTTGCTGCAAATAATAAACAGCCACAACCCAACTCTTGTCATCTAAACCTCAAGTGAATAAGTAACTGAGGATATGCAAGCCTCAACCAACACACTAAGAACCCCGTTTGACAAAGGGGCTAAAGGCAGAAATGATATCAAAGAGAAACCACCAGGCAAGAGGAGGACACAAATAGTGTTAATCACGTAAGTCTCTCTTTAATACAATTTATTTCAACTGATTCCACATTTCTGCTTCAGGATTTAATGAATTTTCAAGAATATGAAGATAATAATAGTTGTATAAACCGCAATCAGATAAAAGTAATGTTACAACCAGCGGTAAGGGAATATGAACAACAAGTTTATTCTGTCATGAAGAATACCTAATACACTTGTTTCTTGTCCAAAATATCAATCTTATTTCAGGAACTATGGAAGAAAACCATAAAGAAGAACCACCAGGAGATAAATTGTCAGTAGACCATGATAAAAAGACGACATCACCATCAATTGTGAACATGACTGAGGTACCAAGGCAGATAATAGTGCAACAACTCATCAGTGGCAAGATAACTAGAAAATAAGAGTAATATTGACTTATCTACTCTAAGGAGAACCACCTGATGTCCCTTACATCACCAGACCATAAATCCATCAAGGTAATACTATAGTCTCATAAAATAGAATGAAAGCTAACCTGCTTTCTTTTGGTGAAATTATCCAGTTTCAAGGTCGAAACCTTTTTAAGAGGGAGAGTATGTGAGGACATTAAGTTATCATCAACCAAGTAGCAAGGAAAATAAAAAAATCAGTTGACCCAGACCCCAGAGAAAACAAACCCGAACGCACCAGAGACATATGTTCATGTTTTGGCGTATATCTTTCCAACCTGAAGGAGTGAAGCCACAACAAACCCGAACGCACCAGAGACATATGTTCATGTTTTGGCGTATATCTTTCCAACCTGAAGGAGTGAAGCCACACAAAAAACATGTTCCAGAATCTCAGATCATCAAGGAGTCACATAGTGGAACTGGTTCAAAATTGTTCCACAATAAAAGGTTATTCAAGTAACTCATAATATTCCAAGGAACCCACTGGAAACAAACTACCACTTATTGAAGAATTCATATCGTACCAGATGAACCAAGCTGCAAAGCAAAATTTTCAGGAGACTCCTCCAATCAAAGGCCCACGTCGAATTCGATTCACTCTAAAATTCATTATGGTTTTAAAGTTATTCAACTTCTAAATCAGGAGATGCCCGAATTGCCTTATTTGGAAGCTCATGTATTTAATACACTTCAAACCCAGATTTTGCGACCAAGAAGATATCTAAAAATTCATGTATTTAAGAGAGTCACCTATCATCTTTCCATACACCAGAAACCAGTGGATCAAACAAATCTCATTGTTCTCAAACTTACCATATATGGAAGCATTCACATTGGAAGCCTTAAGTGACCAACAACTCTTTTGTCATATCTGCTGCACTTCGATGATCAAACCCATGAATCTGGACGTCCTTATTCACCTTGGGTTCCAGCCAAATCTATCAAGACTCAAGCATCATCACAACATATCAATTTCAGTTTATTTGGCCATACAACTTCTAACAACTAGTTTTATTTAATTCATGTGATTTATTTCTTCATTATAGCTTTATTATCAGTGTACTAGTGCTCCTGTATAAGCTCGATTTCTTCCCCTTTGTAAATCACCTTTCAATAATCAAGTAATATACAAATTTTTACAGTTTTTGTTCAAAGAGTGTCTTTGATTAAAATTCCCTTTCTCTAGGTCAAGTAAGTGATTCATTTAATCTTTAGAAAACATAGGATCAATTTGTTTGTGAGATTCAAGCATCCTATTTCTGCCAAGGATTGAGAAAGTCCATCAAACACAAACATTGAGAGAGTCAATCACACGCTCCACCACCATTTCTATTTTCTATCCACTTCCATAAACTTCCGACTTAGGAAACTCTTGTTAATCAAGTGATCTTAGCATTAGAGTGATTCTGAGGCTATATCTTGTCATCTAAACCTCAAAATAATAAACAGCCACAACCCAATAATTAATATAAAATTCATTTTCAAAAACAAATAATTAATATAAAAATATTTACATACATAAATCATTAAAATATAACATAATACAAATATATTAATTTTGTTAGATAACTTTCAAAATTCATTTTCAAAAAGAAGAAACTAATAAAAATAATTTTATAAATAAATTATTTAAATACAAAGCAGAATTCTTATTTTTATGCTAAATTATTTTCCAAAAATAGAAAAAAGAAAAACGAAAATACATTTTCAATAAATTATTTAAATAATAAATTAACACAAATTATGTTTTTAAAAAATTTTGTTTTCAAAACTAAGAAATAAATACGAGAGAATGTTTATAAATAAATAATTTAAATAAAAAATGACACAAAAGTCTTTTTTGTTGGTTATTTTTAAATAGTTTGATTTGGAAAACAAAAATTTAATATAAAATAATAATAAATTATTTAAATAAAAAATTAATAGAAAAGGTTTTTTGTTGTTTATTTTTATTATTATTTTGATTTCGTAAAAACACTTTCATTCAAAATAATACATAAATCATTTAAATAAGAAATTAATTCAAATTTTTTTTGTTGATTATAATTTTTGGAAGTACATAATTTATTAAGTGAATATTAGGTTAACATAAGCTGTCCCTAAGATCATGTGACAGTTTTATTATATTTTCATTAAATATTTAACATTAAAATAACCTGTAACAAAACAAAAATCAGCAACATAGGAAATAAATGTGCAACATAGGAAAAAAGTATGTAACATAGCAGTATTATGATGCTAATTATTAAATACAATTTCATTTGTTGCGGATTTTAATAAATATGTAACAAGTACCACAAAATTGTAACACTGATTTCTTGATTGGGAAAATCACATTTTAAACCTTCAAAGTATAATTCATTATCATTTTAAACCTTTAGATATTTACACAAACACTTTAAACCATCAAACTACAAAAATTCTCACTTAAACTGTCATATTAACTTTCGAGTTTGCACCGCTAGAAAAGTTAACAGTTCAGTTAACTCCGTTAGAATTTTTTTTAAATATATAATTTAATAACATAAATTCATTTTAATTTCCTATTTAAATTTATTTCATTCACTTATTTAATAAATTACAAAACTCTCTCTCTCTCTCTCTCTCTCTCTCTCTCTCTCTCTCTCTCTCTCTCTCTCTCTCTCTCTCTCTCTCTCTCTCTCTCTCTCTCTCTCTCTCTCTCTCACACCTGAAGTTGCAGAGAATTAAATAAAGATTAACACCCATCCCTAATACAGACTCGATCACTTATATACCCACACACCAGTGTAGCTGACTTGTAACAGCTTCCACACATTGCTTTACTCGCCTAACAGCTTCGGTAACTCGGATTCAATTCTATTAGGATGATGATAACTCAAGATGACGACGTTTCAGTCTTCAATAAGAAGACTTCTTCTTATTAATCCTAACTGGATTGAATTTTTTTGGTTCATTAAATCAGCTCCAAACCGGAACCCTCTGATTTTGACTATGGGTTCGTTTAGTCAACCTCTAAAAAATCGATTCATCGCAATCGAATTCGACGCCAAATTGGATCCTCATTTCAATACGATCCGAGAGGTAATCATTTCGGTTTAGACGTCGATAGCTTGAAATCAATCGTGACCATAGATCCATCGGTTTAGTCTCAAATGGGTTTGAAATCTGGGAAACCGATCACTGCTTGGATCTATTACAAGAACGATTTTTCAGAAGGAAGCACAAAGATTCATCTGATGAATTAGAGCTTTAAGTCATCTGGGTTTCTTTCAGTGAGATCCAAATCTAATTATACTCACAACGTTTCATATAAGTATATGGTTCGTGAAGATGGACGAAAGGAGGGGGGGGGGGGGGGGAGAGGGCAGGAAGGAGATCTGTGATAGAGGAAAAGAAAAAAAAGTTTTTTCTTTTGTTTTTTTGTAAACTATTTATATAATAAATAAATTAATGATATATATTTTTGAAATAAAAAATGATTCCACATCACTAAACTATTTAAAAATGTTTTTTTTCTAACGGAGTTAACTGAACTGTTAACTTTTCTGGCGGCGCAAACTCGAACGTTAATTTGACGGTTTTAAGTGAGAGTTCTTTTTGCCTCCACCATTTATATACCCATCTAGAGAGTAAATTGAAGGTATGAGAAAGCCTCTTACCTTTTGGAATATTGTGGAACCAAAACCCCTCATCCATGCCTCTCTTCCACTTTAGGTAAATCTCTCAATTTTTCTATGAAAATTTTAAAAGTTGAGGCAAAAATTAGTTATTACTATGGTGATGATTCAACCGTGTCCTGGCTCGCTTTTTGGCCCTTAGATGGTCAATTGGTTATGGATCAATTTTTCATATTCTGGTTTCATAGCCATTATCTTCTACCCATATAGTTTGTTCTCTAGTTTCCATTCGTCTTCCTCATCCTTGGTGTGTTAGCTTTTTTGTTTAAAAGAAACACTCCAAGATCAAATGCAAATGGGTTTTGACTATAACTATTATTTGAATGGCTTTCAAGTAATGGTTGTTGCTTTTAATGGTGAAGTCAAACAGTTATGGTACATACATTTGTTGTCTAATGATTTTTATATTTTAGCTTTAAATGCTCGAGAGAAACAAATATGGAACAAAGTTCAAAGGAAAAAAACTATGGTGACACTAAAAATAGGTTAATTACTATAAGAGTCAAAATTTAGGTCTAAAATGATCATACTAGTTTTTGTTAGAAAAAAATAATTACGAGAATGTCATTATTATTTATTTTCTTTATCAGCAAAAATTTATCTTATTTACAAAATATCACATTCCCGCCTTAATAAACCTGCACGGATTTTATGACAACCTTTGTTACAGATTTATTGAAATTCCGGATTTTTAACTAAGTCTATACAGATTTATTGTTGTTTGTTGTGGATTAGTTTACTTTGTTGCAGATTTTTTAAAATCTATAACAAGTTCTAATGTTTCTGAAAATTACTATACTAGCATTGCAGTGTTACAGATTTTTAAACGTATCGCAGATTTGTGTTATAATGTTGCAGTTTTTTTTTGCTGACGTAGCACAAATTTATAATAACGTATTGCAGATTTTTGAATAAATCAAGAAAGGGAAAATCGCATTTTAAACCATTATAATTCACTATCACTTTAAAATTTCGGATATTTACACTCACATTTTAAACCATTAAACTAAAAAAGAGAACAAAACAGATATCAAAAATTAGCCATCACCACTTACAAGGAATATGTTCCCAGAGACCTTTTACAAGGAATTATGGAGCAATACACCAAGAGGATCCAAAACCATGTGCATCCATCAATATACAAGTTCGAACAGAATAAAAATTCCCAAAAGTTGGAAAATCAAATACAATCCATGCCTGATTCCATTGTGTGAACCGCAAAGCATTTAAGAGACATGGCAACGAATAAAAGAGGGAAAATCACATTTTAAATCCTCAAAGTATAATTCACTATCACTTTAAACCTTTGGATATTTACACTCACACTTTAAACCATCAAACTAAAAAAACTCTCACTCAAAACCGTCAAATTAACTTTCGAGTTTGCACCGCCATAACAGTTAACGGTTCAGTTAACACCGTTAGAAAAAGAACATTTCTAAATAATTTAGTGATGTGGAATCATTTTTTTATTTCAAAAATATATCATTAATTTATTATTATATACATTTTTTACAAAAAACAAAACAAAAACTTTTTTTTCTTCTCCTCCTTCACAGATCTTCTTCCTCCCCCCAGTCCATCTTCATCTTCACGAACCATATACTTATATGAAACATTGTTAGTATAATTAGATTTTGATCTCACTGGAAGAAGCCCAGATGACTTAAAACTCTAATTCATCAGATGAATCATTGTGCTTCCTTCAGAAAAATCATTCTTGTAATCGATCCAAGCAGTGCTCGATTTGTGTGAGAGAGAGAGAGAGAGAGAGAGAGAGAGAGAGAGAGAGAGAGAGAGAGAGAGAGAGAGAGAGAGAGAGAGAGAGAGAGAGAGAGAGAGAGAGAGAGAGAGATTTGTAATTTATTAAATAATTGAATGAAATATATTTAAATAGGAAATTAAAATGAATTTTTGTGATTAAATTATATTTAAAAAAATTCTAATGGAGTTCACTGAACCGTTAATTTTTTTGGCGGCACAAACTCGAAAATTAATTTGACGTTTTTAAGTGAAATTTTTTGTAGTTTGATGGTTTAAAGTGTGAGTGTAAATATCTGAAGGTTTAAAATAATAATGAATTATACCTTGAAGGTTTAAAATGCGATTTTCCCGAATAAAAGAAATCCTACAACTAAAAGAGGACAAAACAGAGCAGCACCAACATGTTACCCTTATGAGCATAGGAAGATCACGGGCTGAAGTGGAATCCATTGAAAAAGTCTTACACCTTGCACACGCAACAAGAAGCACCAAACTCATGTAGGTGGACTAACTCTAAAAGACTCAAAGATAATACATGTTATAGATGTCATAGGAGAGAACACTTTACTACAACATGTCATACTAAAAAGTGTTGAAAAAAACATCATTAGAAAAGAAGTAACATTAACTAAAACAATTTATATTT
Source organism: Orychophragmus violaceus (assembly GCA_030180135.1). Taxonomy (NCBI): domain Eukaryota; kingdom Viridiplantae; phylum Streptophyta; class Magnoliopsida; order Brassicales; family Brassicaceae; genus Orychophragmus; species Orychophragmus violaceus. The sequence goes on from CM058240.1 coordinate 39,843,196, forward strand.
TAGTTGAGTCTGATTTATTAGTTCCCAATCCTAGTGTCATACATTTGTTTTTATCAAGAGGTTATGATGCACGACATGGACCAGAAAAAGACAGTGTTAAGCATACACCACCACAAAAGCACATAAATCAACTCAAGGCAATAAGATGACTAGTGTACAAGTGTAAGTAGAAGAAATAAAGCACTCTGAGATGTATATAAGGAGAATACAACTCCATATTCAACTTGCTAAACCAACAATGTAAGAACATGTCTTACAAAATTTATTTTTGCGTATTCAACTTCAAATATAATGTGCTTCTTCTTATCTATGAGGGTTCAGTCAGGTACAATTCAGATAATAAGACACAAGATGCACCTTACTGTGTAGAATAGAAAAGCCAAAATAAAATCTTGTCATCTAAACCTCAAGTGAATCAAGAACCTGAGGAGATGCATGCCTCAGCCAACACACTAAAAATCGAGTCTGGCAAAGGGGCTAAAGAGATGATTTCAAAGAAAAACAACATACCAGAGGCAGGCCACAAAGAGTGTTAATCATGTAAGTCTTTCTTTAATCTAGTTTGTTTCTACTCATTCCACAATTGTTGTTAAGGATTTGATGAATTTGCAAGAAGATAAGGATTCAAATAGTTGTATAAGACCACAATTAAATAAAGTCATGCTACAACCACATAAGAATAACAAGCTTATTCTTTCATAAAGAAAACTTAATGCACTTGTTTCTTGTCCAAAGTGTCAAACTTATTTCTGAAACTAAGGAGGAAAACCATAACGAAAAATCACTAGGAGATAACTTGTTACTAGACTATGATCAGAACAAGACGACATCACCACCAATGATGAACAAGACTGAGGGTACCAAGGGAGATAATGGTACAACCACTACAAGAAAAAATGCGTATTGCGACTGAAAATACCATCACAATTACATTGAAAATCCCTTGCAAATTTGCATTGAAATACTATCCCTCGAAATACTCCTCCTAATCTCTCGTAAGTTCGTCGGACATATTTTCACGCAAAGACCTCGTAAAATCATTCCCTCGCAAATCAAACGCAAATTTACAATTTCTTTGCAAGACTACATGTGGTCGCAGGTTCTCTCGTATGTCTTCGCATTTCTCTAGCAAATTTTCTAATTAAAATTTTAAGTAAAAATCATTTATTAATTTTTGTAATTTAACTAATATTTTAAAAATACATAAAAGTATTAAATAAAAATTAATAATAACCAACATATTGTTTTAAAAAATAATATAATACATAAAAAAAAACTAAAAAGTAGGAGACGGTCCAATTCTTGTTCCGGTTCCGATTTTGGCATCAAATTCTCCAGACCGGTTGTTGCGGCGGAGCATTTCGGCGATTGCTGGATCTTGCAATAACAAGTACTCCATAATTCTGTTGCAGCATGTCATCTCCGCGCTCTGCGTCTCGATCACCTTTGCTTGTGTCGTGATGATCTCTCTTTGAGCTACCGGATCATATTCCGGTTGAATTGTCGAAGAACTCACAGCTTCTACCTGCGATTGAAGCGAACCAACACCAAAATTTCGTCTTTTTTTATGAGGTGCGACCTACAAAAAAACATAAAAACAAGAAATTATATAAGTTTTTATTTAAAAATTTAGTAATTAAATATTATAGTATAAATTACCTCGGTGTAGATCTTGTTGTTTATGGTCGGAGAAAGTTTGCATGATGCCATGCTCTCGGGATCATCTTGTGTCAACTCCTGAATCCTAGAAGTCACTTCATTGAAGACCTGCTTAGACTGGCCATCGACAAAAGAACCATATGGCCTGCATTTTTTCTCCTCGAGAACCTCTAACAAATCCGGAATAGGATTTTCCGTACGGTCCGCCTTATGAAAAAACATATATAATTAGTTCTAATGTAAGAATCAAATAGAAAATATATTAATTTTTTTTAAAAAAATTGGATACTTACAATTTTCCGAGCCCGGGCCCTATACGAAGTCTTACCGGACCGATGCTTTGAAGGTCTGCTGCCGTCAGAAGAAGAGTAACTGGCTGCCCGACTATTGATGCTGCGTTTCGCATGGTCTAGATCGAGCCAATACTGAATGAGTCCGTCCCATATGGTTGGATCCATCCACCTAGGCATGTAGTGACTGTCAGCTTTCCACTTGCCCTTTCACTGACCGATCTGATCAACATTCTTTCCTTCAACTTTTTCTCAAACGTCGCTTTGACTGTTGTGGTGTATACGGAATCCCAATGATAGATTTGCTACAAAAATCGATGTTAAAAAATACAAAATTTATCATTATGTGATATTTTTAAAAAATTTAAAAACACTTAAAAACTTTTAGCGAAGATTTAAACCAACGTTTGATAATGTAATCTAGAGTTTGCTTCCAATTTGCATGCGGTTGTTTGAAGTCCCTTTCGAATATAATTTGAACTGGCGGAGCAACGCCGCTGTCATCATCAAACCTGAAAAAATACTTTAAAATTATTGAATACATAAAATAATATAATAAATTTTAAAATATAGAAAAAATTAACCAAAATATTCTTGGAGGACGGTAGGGATCAAGTCGCGGCAAAAGATCGTGACCGGGACTAGCGAGCAGCTGGTCGACTGTCATATCATCAACCGGGGACTGTGGTAAAGGTTGAGCAGGTGCGACACGCAGGACATGTGGCATCGTCTCAGAAATAACCGAGTCGGTTTGCGATCTAGAACTCGTCCCATGTGGGATAGACCAGCCACGTGCGGATAAAAACCGCGAGTAATCATTAACGCGAGATAGTCCCGACATCTGAAAAAATACAGATTACTAAAAATTAGTAAATTACATAAAAACAAAATTAATGTTATTCCATATAACAGTTTTATAAAAATCCAAAATTTTAAATCTTAATATTTTTAAATTATAAATTGTAGTTACATTCATATAACATTTTTTTAATAAATTCAAAATTATAAATTCGAAATTATTAATCCAAATCTTTCTAAAATTCTAAATTTTAGTAACAATTATCTAACTAACCATAATTAATCTAACAAATTTAAGAACCTGTCATCGGAGGAGGAGTGGAAGATTCGCGGAGCAGTGGAGGATCACCGCTGGAGGGAGTGAAGTGGACGGAGGAGCACTGGGTTTCTCACCAGAGGAGAAGAACAGTGAGAAGAAGAGAATTAGCGGAGAGAAGATCTCCAGAGGAGCAGCGCCGGTGGAGTAGGGCCGGAGGAGAAGGGATTTCGCCAGAGGAGAAGGGATTTCACCGGATTAGCCGGAAATTTTACCTGCATGCGAAAATGAGATGAAGAGAGGAAGAAAGAAAATTATGGTAATTTTTACACTTTTCGATGGAATTGTGAGGGTTCCATCGCAAAGTAAAAAACAAATTGTATTTTTAATCAGAAAGGAATAAACCGATGGTTTACCAAAGGAATAAACCGACGGTTTACTGACGGAAAAAACCGACGGTATTCCGAGGAAATAAACCGACGGTATTCTGAGGGAATAGACCGACGGTATTCCGAGGGAATAAACCGACGGTATTCCGAGGAAATAAACCGACGGTATTCCGAGGGAATAAACCGATGGTATTCCAAGGGAATAAACCTACAGTATTCTGAGGGATTAAACCGACGGTTTACCGATGGATAAGTCAAAATAATTAAAAAATATATTTCCAAAATTATTTAAATATTTTAATTAATTATTAGAAATTTAAATAAATAAATAAGTGAATTTATTAAAATTTATTTAATTATTCAAAAAAAGTTTTAAAATTACATTTATTGGGGATGGGGAGCGGATCCCGATCCCGCTCCCGTCCCCGGCCCTTTTCCCTTTTTACCTTTCCCTTTCCCTTTCCCCCCACCCTGGTTTGTCGGTGCGTCTTCTGGAAGATGGCCGTGCTTCATAAAGTACGTGAACCGAGCATTCATCTCTTCCAACTTCTTCTCTATTTCTACCTCTTTCTCTGCCATCCGGACTTCAATCTGTGTCTGACTGGCCTTCAATGCTTCGATCTCCGCATTCTTCTCCCTTAAGATTTCAGTGAAGTTCTCTCCTTCTGGACAAAAACAGGAATGCGGTGTCGAGACTTTGTCCGCCAAATTTCCCAAACCGAAAACCCGGCCTCTTCTCTTCTCTGTTTCCTGTAAAGTATTTAAGTTAGAAATTTAAGTTAGATATTAAGTAATTTGAAACTAAATTCATATTTTTTTTTAAATTAAAATTTTACCTCAAGGAAGACTTCATTGATCTTTTCGTGAGGTATCTCTTCTGTTGAACCGACTTCTTCGGATTGGGTAACCACCTCATCCAAATGCCTCTTCGTCGACTTAACAATCCTCCGAGCAATCGGATCCTGGATCTCGCCCGTTTCCCTGTTTTTGTGGCCATCCTCGATGAGCTCAATATGATTCGGATCCCGTCCCTTCTTTTGTTTCTGCAAAAACAATTTCCGAGTTTAAAAAAAGATCTAAACTTATTGAATTTTTTTTTTTAAATTACTTACGAAGATTATTTTCCTCGATGCGGTGCTCCTTGCTCCCGCATTATGAGTTGCCATCCCGACACCGTTCCTATCACTTCTACGGTTCTGGGAGTTCGTCGAAGAGGTCGCCACGGCTGCAGGCTTACTCCAATGACGGACCGGCCCCTTCCAACATTCGCCGTCTTCGTTAATACCCTTAGGAACTTCACTGTTGCACCATTTCTGTTTCCATATGTTGATGACGTTCGAGTAATGCGTTGTTGCCTTCATGTGGAACTCCTTTTCCACCAATTCTGTATACTTCTTATCCCAAGTATACTCTTGCTACAGAAAAGGAATATTAAATATTTGTTAGAATTAACAAACTTTAAATATGATAATATAGAAAAATATATAACAAAGTTAACGAAGTTATTTACCGCGAATTGGCGGCACCAGTTATGCCTATTGGATAAAGGCATTTCCCTGTACGTCGGGTACCCGAAGTGGAGTATAATGTACATTATTCCCAAGATGCTCTTCGTGATCTTGGATTCGGTCAACGTAAACCTATAATAAAGCAATTTTTTTTCTTCAAAGTTTATAAATGTATATAAACAAGTGTAAATGAGAATCTAAAGTTTTAAGATTTAATACCACACTACAAGAAAAATCCACATTGATAGCGTCGTGGAAACGCTATAATATGCCTATTACAACGTTTTAGTGTTGGCCATGACATGAGGAGCTATCTTAGACCCCCTCCTACAATAGCGTAAATTTCTCATGCTATTATACCGTGATCTATTATAGCGCGGATGTATTTGCTATAATATCCTTAATAATAGCAACATATTATTGCTATTTCATATCTTATAGTGGCTCTAATTTTTCGCTCTAATATATGTGAGCCGTATTCAATATTTTGAGCCGAGCCGAGCCATAATAAATTACTATTATTATTATTATTATTATTATTATTATTATTATTATTATTATTATTATTATTATTATTATTATTATTATTATTATTATTATTATTATTATTATTATATATTTGTAATAATTTTCTATAAAAAAATTATATTTAAAATTTGTTTTAGAAGTTGATTTTATTAATAACCGAAAACTGTTTTTACACCAAAGTATATATGCTCTAACTAAACATCCTTTGGCAAAACAAGAAACTCCATGCTCTAATCTGCCTTCAAGCTGCACTTCTTCCATCTTCGGGAAGGACACTAACCTCCCATGTCTCATTTGGAAGTTCATAGAGACAAAAATTCATTTCAGCTTTGTATCAGCAACCTGAAACAGGCTATCTTGTGAACAAAACTCATCTCCTGCTTTGTATCAGCAACCTGAAACAGGAAGAAAAGACTTTTATTGCCACTAATTTCAGATAAACCTAGTACATTCTTAAAAGGAACCAACTATACACTGTTTTATCAACGATAATTATTCTACCTTGCGAAGAAGACCACCCCCATCAAGCTCCTGTCTTTTAGCCGCTTGAACTTCGGTCCCAGATGTCCCACATAAGCCTTTGTCATGAATTTGATCCACTTGCATATGGAATTTACTATACCAGCAAAAAAAAGCTACATATTAGGTGAATAAAAGTAAGCTGATTGAAGGAAAAAGCACCAAGATTTAACATACTCCAACAGTCACCTGGCATTATTTTGTTTTGCTAACTGACCTGCAGTAGGTCTCATTAACGTATAGCTCCTCGGAGTTGGTCTGATGCTTGGTTTAGCTCGGTATTTTGGTTTATCAGTGTGCTTGTGATTGCTAACTGCTAGCCCTGGTAAAGTAGAGTGCATTGACTCTGGCCTGAAATAACAAACAAATAAAAATAAATCAACCCAAAATCATATAACACCACAATACATAAACGAAAAAGTGTTCAAATACTTATCATATACATTCATACGATACTTAACAAATTTACAGTACCTGCTCGATCAGATCAAATGCGAAAGCTTTAGCCAAGTTTTCATCTCCCATGAAATCCAGCAACCTATCAAAAAGAAGTGAATGGCCAATACACATAGTGTTCTCAATAAGCCTAAGAATCCAGAAACATCAAGCATCTGGATTTGTTAACTTCATCTGACCTCAAGTTCCTTCGCTTTGCTCTTGTGCGTCATGATCCTTATGCATCGAGATTTTGCCGTGGATGCTGAGTGTATGCATCACCTTAAAGCCAACATCAAGTATATGGTCAACTTCAACAAGTACCAAATACTCAACTTCTCCCACGCAACTGGTCTTCTTCTTAGGCTCACCCTAGAAACAAACAAGTAACTAGATCTTATCAGTAAACATGAGAAGTAAAAGACAATGTTCAGATTCGGACAGGCTAGCACACAACTACAAACATCATACATACCCATGAATATAGATGATGAACAAAATCTTAGCTTCAAGGTCGACATAGAAACCTCTTTTAAGCTTGGCCTCATGTTAGTCTCAGCTGCAGATTCATCAAAAGGACTATCTCGTACCCTATTCTCCAAGCTGAACAATAGGAAACATAAGTTATACTCAGAGAACTTGTTCAAGCTCACAAAATTTGATGAGAGTAAAAGAGAGAACCTAGTCGTGGAGAAATATGTGGTTGGAAATGCTTCTTGACATCAAGAAGTTTCAGAATTATTAGTCTTCTTCTCTGAAACTCAAGAGCTATTTCTTCGAACCTCCTTCTCCACAATAGATCTTTGTGAAACGCCCTCCCACCTACACACATGAATCAATCAATCAAAACTCTTTTAAGGGAAAATGGAAAGAGGAGAGAGCTTGTTGTAGAAATGTATAACACATAGGCGAGAGAAACCGTACCTTTTTGAGGCTTTCCTTCGTTATTTCTTTATCTGGTCGAGTTCAGCCATAAGAGCTTCAGTGTCGTCCTCGATCATCACCACTTTCTTTATCACTAACAAAGGCAAACAAATTGTAAGATAAATTAGACCGGAACTGAAAAGAGGAAGAAAAAGAAACTATGGCTTACTTCATCAATAACCTCTACACACCACTGCTCTAATTCAGTCAAGCATTTAACGGACTCACCGTTGCTGAATGAGAAACATTCACGACGTAGAAGAAGAGTGCACAGTTTCATTACAGAGAAATCTTTTTGTCAATCAAGGAAAATCTGGTTTGAGAGAAAACAAAAAGAGAGATGACAAGTGAAACATGCCTATTGAAAAGATGAACATTGATGAAGGATAATAGAATGTAGATGATTAAGTAGATATATGTTAGCCATCTTCCTTCCTCTCCGCTTTCTCAAACACAAAGAAAATCACCGCCGTATATGCTATTTTTTTGATAGTCACAACACCAACATCAATACAGTTGTTCGATGATAGTAACAATATAGACTACATCAATACAAGCAAGTATCCTGCACGCAACAAGTTGCAGGGATTCCATAGAAACGAAATCTGAAAAGTCCAGAAATCGAGAGTCACAATCAGATCCAAGGAGAATGAAGTGTAGCAATAAGGAGAGAAGAAGGGATTAGTACCAATACCGAATCCGAAAACTGAAAATCTCGGCTTTGGAACAAAATCGAGAATCTAGTTTACCATTAGGGAAAGGATCAGAGAAGAGCTTGCTTGACCAGAAACTCTGAGGATTTCGAAGAGAGTTAGTCAATGAGAGACAAGATGATGAATGCGTTTACAGGTTAGATGAAGCAAAGCGCATATTAGGAGCGGTGAAGGAGAATATACAGGGAGACGACCATTAATTGGCCTGTGGTGGTACTGGAGGTTGAAGATGATTTCGCAGGAGATGGAGGACTAAGAGACAGACGATGGCTGCAACTTGAGGGAGACACATCGGAGACCCAAAACCCTAGAGTCGAAAGGGAGAAGAAGACAAGTTTTTTTTATTAACATCTTGAAATGATTTTTTTTTTTTGCGGGAGGAATACTTAAGAAAACTAAAAAACACAACAAAAAAATTTGGCCAAAACTAAAAAATTTCCCTCTTAGTGTGAGCGCTCATTTTTCGATAGCAAATATTGGGCTCCAAAACATAATTTTGTTTCCCGCTTAACGAAATAATGGCATAGCGTTGATCCAATGCCATAATAGACTATCTCACCCAGGCTTATACTCTACAATAGCACTTATCAAAATCGTGCTATCCTTATATGCTGTAAATACTCATATTTCTTGTAGTGCCAGTAAGTTCCACGGTTGGTCTCGTAGAATGGATCAAGCCGTTTGAGAAGCTCTTGTCCGGGTTGATCGACTAACGCCGATCTCTACGGCAATAGATGGCGGGACATATCTTGTTCTTTGTTCTTGCTTTTGTTCTGGAGATTGAGAGATTTGAGTGGGGGCTGATTCCTGCTACTTGTAACCTTTGTGAGAAGGATTTCGAACCCATGTTTTTATCTATCCAGTCTTATTTTCTATTCATTCATGTGTTATTCATTTGACATCATGTTTGAGTAGAAACCTTAGTTATATTAAGGGATTCTCGTAAGGATTTCATGCTTTGTTAGATCACTGAATGATTAGGATTCTAAATCTATCCGTTCATCACTTAATTTGAGATTAATACTAAATTCTGGACTGATCACCTCGGTTTTAGATCTTAGATTGTTAATTTGGCACGAGAGTGTGAATTATAATATGAAAGAACTTAGTGTGAGTAATTTGATTAGATGCAAAGATATTTGGTCTAGGAAAATTGTGAACTTATGAACTTGCTAAAAATGCTTGTCTAGAACTTTAAGATTGCAAAGATATTTGAATCATTAGGTTGCTAGACATAGATAACAGTTGCAGCGAGAGTTGAATTGTTTTACATTGTGCTTCTAGTTCTTGAACATGTGCTTAACCTGAATCCTGATAGCTAAGTTTCTGGCATTGCTTGATTTCCTGAGAATACCCTGAGTCTAGCGTCTTTCTCTAATCGAAACACACCTTTACTTTCTTGCATTGCTTTCTACTTTCTCACCTGATTGATTTAGCTAAGTTTGAAGACATATAGTCTATTGCGTGAATCTTGAGTCCTTGTGGATACGATACCCTCAATACTACAATAGCATAACTGTGCACTTGCAGTTAATAGGGAATAATCTTGACCTATCAAGTTTTTGGGGCCGTTGCCGGGGACTCATTTGAGTTTGCCAATAGATTTTGTTGTAGAATTTAGTCTAAGTCGTTTTATTTTCTTGTTCACTGATATTTTTCTCGGTCTTGCTTGTTTTGTTGCTGCAGGAATCAATATGTAAAACCAGTGTCGACCTAGTGTCGCTCGAAAGCAAGCTCGAGACCAGCTTTTGAGTTCAGTTTATGCCAAACCGTCACACCCGAAGCAACCCGAACGAAGAACTTTTGAACCTCAGACTTGAGGAGCTTACTAGACTTGAGAGAACGAACAGAAAGGATCAGAGAACTTCAAGGATGGTGAATAATAAATTGATTTTGATACCAGATGTAGAAGGAGTTCTGAGAGACCAATAGAACAATCCCTACACTGCTCAGGGGCGAAGGATTGATGCCCAAGGGAATATGATCCTTGAACCTGAGCAGCCTCAAGGTGAGAGGCAGGTGGTTAATCATGGAGCTAATCCGCAACCTAATCCTCCACCGGAGAGGACTCTTGCTGACTACAACAGGCCTGATGAGTTCTATGCCAACAAGTCTGCTATTGTGCCTCCTCCTTTTGAAAGGAATGAGTTCGAGCTTAAGACCGCTTACTATGCAATTGTGAGGCAGCATCCTTTCCATGGCCTTCCCCATGAACAACAAATGGACCACATATAGGATTTTGAAGCCTTTGTCACTGGGATGAAGCACAATGGGGTTGGGTATGGTTTTCTGCATCTCAAGCTTTTCCCATATTCTCTCGATGGAGAGGCTGCAGATTGGCTTAAGCAACTTCTACCTGGGAAGCTAACCACTTGGGATGCAGTGAAGAGAGAGTTCTTGAGGCATTTCTATGATGATGCTCGCTCCGATCAGCTCAGACATGATCTTCTGACATTCACTCAGGGACCTACAGAGCCTCTTAAAGCTGCCTAGGTGAGGTTTAAGATGTATCAACGAGATTGTCCTCATCATGGTACCAGTCTGCGTTGGATGCTGCTAACAATAGCAACTTCAACACAAAGACGCCTGAGCAGGTCAGGGTATTGATTGAGAACTTGGTGAGCAGCAACATCACTAAGAATGCCGATAGGAAGAAGAAAGAATCTGGTAGAAAAGTTGACAACTTCCAGATTGCTGAGATGAAGAATAAGCTGGACACTGTTCATAACTTGCTGATTGGGAAGAAGGCTGTCCAATTTGCTCAAGAGGTTGAAGAGTTTGAACCTGAAGATGGCTGCCAAGAAGAGGATGTGAACTACATTTGTGGGTCTGGATTTCAAGGAAACAAGTTTGGAAATCAACAAGGTAACAAGTTCTACACTGGTGGTCAGAAGAGTGCTTTCACAAGCAATCAAAACTCTTCTGGATATGGTCAGAATGCTGATTTCCAGAAACCTTTTCAGCAGAACAACTCTTATCAGAGGACCTATGGATCATCTTCTTATCAGACTCCTCCAGTTGCTAATGCTCATGAGAGAAAGTTGGAAGCTATGATGGAGCAGATACTTGAGGGACAGACCAAGACTACTGTGGACTTCAACAAGAAGATGGATGCCATGTACGCTGATCTGAATGGGAAGTTTGAGTCTTTGAGCACACATATGAAGCAGTTGGATACTCAAGTTGCTCAAACTGCTGGAGCCATTAAGAGGCAAGCCGGATTCCTTCCTGGAAATACAGATACCAACCCTAAGCATCACTGTAATGCAATATCACTAAGGAGTGGGAAAAGGCTGCAAACTATCCCCAACATGCAAGTGAGTGCTGAGGAACTCGAGGAGTTGGAAGAATTTGATGATGAAATTGAAGCCGAAAGACGAGTGTCTACCGACGCTGACACCCAGTGTCGACCGAAACCCAATCCTTCGAGTGCTCGTGACGAACGGAAATAGACCGAGATCGATTGTGAAGTCGACAACGATAAAGAATCGACTGATGTCAACCGATACCAACCCAGTGTCGACCGACACCCTTCGCGGACAGAGTTTGAAACTGTGAAAAAGCTCATGTTGCTGCTGGGAAGGTGTATAAACCCAAGGTTCCTTTCCTGAGAAACCCGAAGCATTCCAAGTTTGAACGGTTCAAAGCTAAATACATGGCTATGCTGAGCAAGCTCACTCTTCCAATGTCATTGATGGATGCTATCAACAACAACCCAGTAATGAAGAGGTGTTTGAAGAAGATGTTGACTTCTGACATGGGAGATGAAGAGTGTGTGTTGATGATTACAGAGGTCTGCAGCGCTGTCATTCTGAACAGAGTTCCAGATAAGCAAAAGGATTCAGGAAGCTTTGTCTTGGACTGCACAATTTTCAGAGACAGATTTGAGAAATCATTGTGTGATTTGGGCTCAAGTGTTAATCTGATGCCGTATTCAGTTGCTAAGCAGATGGAGATGACAAATTTCACACCTACTCGGATCTCTTTGATTCTATCTGATAGCTCCATAAGGATTCCTGAAGGTCTCTTGGAGGATGTACCAGTGAAGATTTGTGAATGTGTAATTTCCACAGACTTTGTTGTCTTGCAGTACAATGAAGAGCCTAAGGATCCTCTTATCTTAGGCAGGTTGTTCCTTGCTACAGCTGGTGCAATTATTGATGTTAAACGAGGGAAGATTGGAGTTAATGTGGGTGATTTGGTGATGGATTTTGACATGAACAAGCTGATGAGACACCCTATTATCGATGGGCAGACTTTCTATGTAGACAACTTGGATAATCAAGCTGCAGAATTTCTGTCTCAGATGCATCCTGCTGACCCCTTAGAGAGAGCTTTGATGAGCTCTGAGAAGGATTTGGAGCCAGAGGATGCTGCTGCTGCTGGGTATTTGAGGCTGATGGATTCTGCTGAGAATGTGATGCAGGTAGTAGCTCAAGAGGAGCTGGTCGGCGTTTCGCATAAGGCTGCCACACCTGGAGATAGGAGCGAAAAAAGGCTCCAATGATTGAGCTGAAGCAGCTTCCTGCAGGCCTCAAATATGCATTTCTAGGTAAGAATTCTACCCATCCTGTTGTTGTCAATTCTCATTTGAATAACGCATAACTCACTTTACTGCTAAGGAAGCTGCGCAAGCATCGCAAGGCTCTTGGCTATTCTCTTGATGATATTTCAGGTATCTCTCCAGATTTGTGCATTCATAGGATACACCTTGAGGATGAGAGCATGTCGTCAATTGAGAATCAGAGGCGTTTGAATCCTAACCTGAAAGAGGTTGTGAAGAAGGAGATAATGAAGCTGCTGCAAGCTGGGATTATTTATCCTATCTCAGACAGTGATTGGGTCAGCCCAGTTCATGTGGTTCCTAAGAAAGGAAGAGTCACAGTGGTGAAGAATGACAAGAATGAGCTGATTCCCACACGGACAATCACTGGTCACATGATGTGCATAGACTACAGGAAGTTGAATGAAACCACCAGAAAAGACCACTTTCCACTCCCTTTCATTGATCAGATGTTGGAAAGGTTGGCAAATCATCCTTACTACTGCTTTTTGGATGGCTATTCTGGTTTCTTTCAGATTCCTATCCACCCAGAGGACCAGGAGAAGACCACATTTACCTGTCCCTATGGCACCTTTGCATACTGCAGAATGCCATTTGGACTGTTTAATGCTCCTGCGACGTTTCAGAGGTGCATGATGTCTATCTTCAGAGACATGATAGAGGATTTTATGGAAGTTTTCATGGATGATTTTTCTGTCTACGGACCATCTTACCATGCTTGTCTGGATAATCTGTGCAAGGTGCTAGCTAGATGTCAGAAAAAGCACCTGGTCTTGAATTGGGAGAAATGTCATTTTATGGTCAAAGATGGCATTGTACTTGGACACAGAGTATCTGAGCCAGGAATTGAAGTGGACAAAGCTAAGATTTAGGTGATGACAGGGATATAGGTGCCAGACTCACTCAAAGGAGTGAGGAGTTTTCTTGGACATTATGGATTTTACAGGAGGTTTATTAAAGACTTCAGCAAGATTGCTAGACCACTCACTGCACTTCTCTGCAAAGATGTGAAGTTTGAGTTCACAGATGAGTGTCATGCTGCATTCAAAGAGTTGAAATAGGCTTGGATTTCTGCTCTAATTGTACAACGTCCAGACTGGGATCTGCCTTTCGAGGTGATGTGTGATGCTAGTGATTATGCAGTAAGAGCTGTACTTGGTCAGAAAAAGGAAAGGAAGATCCATGCCATCTACTATGCAAGTAGAACTCTTGATGATGCGAAAAGGAATTATGAAACAACTAAGAAAGAGTTGCTAGTAGGTGTGTTTGCATTTGAGAAGTTCCGCCCATATCTGATTGGCTCTAAAGTAGTTGTGCACACTGACCATTCTGCGCTTAAGTATTTGATGCAGAAGAAAGATGCTAAGCCAAGGCTGCTGAGATGGATTCTGTTGCTCCAAGAATTTGACATAGAGGTGAGAGATAATATAGAAAAATATATAACAAAGTTAACGAAGTTATTTACCGCGAATTAGCGGAACCAGTTATGCCTATCGGATAAAGGCATTTCCCTGTACGTCGGGTATCGAAGTGGAGTATAATGTACATTATTCCCAAGATGCTCTTCGTGATCTTGGATTCGGTCAACGTAAACCTAATAAAGCAAAAAAATTTTTTCTTCAAAGTTTATAAATGTATATAAACAAGTGTAAATGAGAATCTAAAGTTTTAAGATTTAATACCAGTAAGTTCCACGGTTGGTCTCGTAGAATGGGTCGAGCCGTTTGAGAAGCTCTCGTCCCGGTTGATCGACTAACGCCGATATCTCTATGACAATAGACGGCGGGACATATCTTGTTCTTTGTTCTTGCTTTTGTTCTGGAGATTGAGAGATTTGGGTGGAGGCTGATTCTTGCTACTGGTAACCTTTGAGAGAAGGATTTTGAACCCCTGTTTTTATCTATTCAGTCTTACTTTCTATTCATTCATGTGTTATTCATTTGATATCATGTCTGAGTAGTAACCTTAGTTAGATTTAGGGATTCTCGTAAGGATTTCATGCTTTGTTAGATCACTGAATGATTAGGATTCTAAATATATCCGTTCATCATCTAAGTTGAGATTAATACTAAATTCTGGACTGATCACATAGGGTTTAGATTTCAGATTGTTAATTTGGCACAAGAGTGTGAATTATAATCTGAAAGAACTTAGTGTGAGCAATTTGATTAGATGCAAAGAGATTTGGTCTAGGAAAACTGTGAACTTATGAACTTGCTAAAAATGCTTGTCTAGAACTTTAAGATTGCAAAAAGATTTGAATCATTAGGTTGCTAGACATAGATAACAGTTGCAGCGAGGGTTGAATTATTTTACATTGTGATTCTAGTTCTTGAACCTGTGCTTAACCTGAATCCTGATAGCTAAGTGTCTGGCATTGCTTGATTTCCTGAGAATACCCTGAGTCTAGCGTCTTTCTCTAATCGAAACACACCTTTACTTTCTTGCATTGCTTTCTACTTTCTCACCTGATTGATTTAGCTAAGTTTGAAGACATATAGTCTATTGCGTGAATTCTGAGTCCTTGTGGATACAATACCCTCAATACTACAATAGCATAACTGTGCACTTACAATAGAATAGGGAATAATCTTGACCTATCACCCATTTAGAAAACGTTTAAAACAACTTTGAAAACGACTTGAAAACCAAATATAAATTCACTACCCTACCCTACCTACCCAGGACAGCACTAGCTAGGTCTAACCTGGCTCTAATACCAAATTGTAACACCCGTCCTGTCGGATCCATCAAATGACTCACCGGCTTCTCAAGCCATGGTCCAAAAACCAGCAAACCGAGTCATAAACCAAAACCAACACTCAATAACCAAAGGTTTACTTTATTGAAATCATAAAAACCAAGTCTTACAAAATAAAAGTAAACTGAAACAGACTTAATCGTGAAAACAAAAGAAACGCAGAAGTCTTATTGAAAATAAAAGAACACTGAAAGATCCTGCTTCCCCAAAACGTAACACCGCACCCGAGTGTCTACTCCTGCAACTCTCCAGGATTACCTGCAAAACAGAGAACAAAGGAGGCCTGAGTAATTGGTTCAACACCAATACCCAAGGAGTGCAGGCTTTAGGAACCCGCGATCTCATCATATACTATCACAACCACCAAGCAAAAAAGTCCAAGGCTAATAACACCTTGCGCCCATAGCCGAGGGCGCACAAACAACCTACGATTAACTACTTGTACATAGATGCATACTCGGGCCACAACCTTATCCGCACCCATGAACCGGCGATTACACCCTTTCCGACATCAAACAAACGGCATGCGGGCCTTCTCACAACGAACAAATGAATGAACAATGGGAGGGATCGTCAGGCCCTCCTCCGACGATCAAGGACAATTACATAATGAACCTCTCACCTTGCCCTGCCAACAAATTTCTACCACAATCTAATTCACGCAAGCCATCAATCACTAGCAATGTTTTCGGTTTAAATGATAACCTATATTCTAGGTGCTTTCAATCGCATCAACACAAGTCATCCGTAATGGTTTTAGGAAAAAAAATTAAATAAATAAAGTTGGGCCAGGGCCATTACACAAGCCATCGTCCACAAACTCGTGAACGAAGACATAAACGATATTCCAACATCAATAAACTAAACGGTTTAATTTATTAAAACCGAAACAAGAATCTTACAAAACAAAACCAAACTGAACTAGTCACAACACAAAACCGAAAGAAACACATAAGTCTTATTAGAACACGAGAAAATACCAAAACAACCCGCATCCCAAAACATTGCACTATACCCGACCGTCTACTCCTGCAATTCTCTGGGATCACTTGTAAAACGAAAACGAAGGAGGCATGAGTAGTCGATTCAACACAATTAACTAGTGAATGCAAGTTCTAGGAACTCACGATCCCATCTCCAACTAACACAACATCAAGAAAACAAGTCCAAGGATAATAATACCTTCACAAAGTACTATCTAGCTACTTGTCCATAAGTGCGCGTTCGACACCAACCAACCACCCGCACCCATGAACCTGGCGAGTACGCCCCAAAACAATGTGGCACCAACAGGTCACCACACGCGGGAAGGCGCATCACACCCATCCGACAACCTTCACATGCACCTATTACAATTAACTCACACAAGCCATCAATCACAATAACGGTTTTCGGTTTAAATGATAACCTAGATTATATGTGCTTCCAATCGCATCAACAGAAATGATCCGCTAGATCTACACTACCTAGGAAAGGTACTATTACCAAAGGACTCATGTCCCAATATCAAGATAAATTAAGGGAGAGATCACGACCGATCCTCACCTTAGTCTAGATCTGAGATTTGGCGATATATTTGGAGATTCCAGTAACATATCTAGAGAGAGAGGGACTACCATAAGCCCGGATCAGATCTACAAACGTTTAATCGATCAGATCAGATCTAGGATCAGAGATTAAAAGTAGATCTGAGATCTAGAGATACAACCTTAAGAACGCGAAGAATAAGGATTCGACACTAAAAC
Source organism: Orychophragmus violaceus (assembly GCA_030180135.1). NCBI lineage: Eukaryota > Viridiplantae > Streptophyta > Magnoliopsida > Brassicales > Brassicaceae > Orychophragmus > Orychophragmus violaceus. The sequence goes on from CM058240.1 coordinate 39,860,285, forward strand.
GAGTCTAGAAGGCGTTGACTAGGGGATCGAGAGCGAAAACTGGGCCGAGCAGAAGAATCCGGCGACTTTTCTAGCGAGGAACAACGGCAGCGTGACCGCTCCATGCGGTGGAGGAGGGGGTGACGGCTCCGGCAAGGCGACGGCGGTGGATGGTTGGTGGTTGGTTGTCTCTGATTGTGAGCATGGATTCTCTCCTTGAACTTTTGTGACAAATGAGGGGGTGGGCACTCCTTTTTATGGGGAAGGGAGCTATGGTTTTTGGGGTAAGTGAGTTAGGCCTACGGCTTTTGGCCCATATCCACTTTCTCTTTGGGTCCATATTTTGGGCAATTACAATTCTACCCTACCAATTGAGAATTCGTCCCCGAATTCATTCCTCTATTGAATTCTACAAACAACTCTGGATGAATTAACTTCAACCGCAACTCAGGTTCCCCAAACTCGTCTTGAATTCTGTCTTTCTTCTATCAAACTAGTACCATTTTGGTTCTCTTTCCATTAAACTCTAACTCCCGACAATCCACAATTTTGACCGGCTTGGTTGACATCTGATTGCAGCTTTGGCAGGATTAATTATAGTTCATGAACAACCTTCCGAAGGACCGACACATGAAACACATTGTGAAAATCCAATAGCTCTTGCGGTAGCTCTAACCTATACTTCACCACGCCATTCCTCTCAGTTATCAAAAACGGTCCCATATACGTGGGCCTCAACTTTTTCAGCTTGCGGTTGGGATCGTTGCCCTGGAATGTCCTCAACTTAAGATAAACTTAATCGCCCACAACAAACTCCAAATACTTACGACGCTTATCCTTGCGGTTGGGATTGTTTCCCCGGAATGTCCTCAGCTTAAGATAAACTAAATTGCCCACAACGAACTCTAAATACTTACGACGCTTATCTGCATAACTCTTCTTAAGGTCATGGGCTTGCTTTAGCCTTTCCTTGAGCAACCCCACTTGCTTGACCGATTCCTTATCATCTCCGGCTATAAATCACGCCTCTCCCCCACCTCGGTCCAACATAGGGGGGGGGGTCTTGCAGGGTCTACCATACAGAGCCTCGTATGACGACATCCCTATGCTCGAGTGGTACCTATTGCTGTAGGCAAACTCGACCAACGGCAAGAACTTAACCAATTAACTTCGCAATCCAACACACACGCTCTCAGCATATCCTCCAACGTCTGAATATAGAGGTGAAATTCGGATCTCTGTTTGAGATGATACTGACTGGTGACCCGTGCAACTTTCACGATACACTCTACATACTTCCGAGCGAGAACTTTGGTTCCATATGTTCTCTTTATCGCTAGAAAATATGCAGATTTGGTAAGTTGGTCCACGACTACCCATATCGTATCCTTCCTTCCCGTTGTCCTTGGTAGTCTGGTAACGAAGTCCATTGTCACCATATCCCATTTCCATTCTGGTATTGGAAACCCTTGTGACAACCCACTGGGAACCCTGCTTTCTGCCTTGACTTGTTGACAATTCTGACACTGCGAAACCCACATTGCCACATAATTTTTCATACCATCCCAATGGTGGTACCGCTTCAAATTCTGAAACATCTTGTGGTTCTCGGTATGAATCGAAAAATGCGATTGATGAGCTTGCCTGAGGATATCGTCTCTCAACTCCTTGACTTTCGGAACACAGCCGCAATGAATAGGGAATGTATAGTAATGCTATGAATGACCCAGTATTCGGTTCTTGAACAGGTACTCAACACTTCCTTCTTGACTAATGCTCGCAGGGTTCCATTCCGCGGTTGGACCTCTCTGATCTTACTCAATAGGTCGGCTTGGTCCAAGGCCTCCAACCCGGTGAAACCTTCTTCTATCGTGGTGGCACACAACTGAAAGCTCGATGGGGTCGGCGACAACTCCTGCACTTCTTTCATGCAACAATCTTTCTTCTCCTTAACTCATAAGCCACCTGGTTATCCTCTATAGGGTGATACTCGATCTCAAGATCATAGTCCGCTAAGAGATACATCCATCGGCGCAGCCTAAAATTCAGATCTCCCTGAGTAAATACATACTTCAAACTCTTATGGTCCGTGAATACATGCACCTTCTCGCTATACAGATAAGCACACCATATCTTCAGCGCAAAGACCACTGCTGCCAATTCCATGTCATGGGTGGGATAGTTAACCTCGTGCTTCCTCAATTGCCTAGTGATATATCATGGTTCTTACCGGTTTTATGCCATGATATAATTGTGTTTTAGAGTCTTTTTGTGTTCTTTTAGAGTCTATTACAGGTATAATCAGGTTTGGAGCAGAGTTGGAGATATTGGAGCATTTTGGGGATTTTTAGAGTGTTTGGCCGAGAGATTGAGCTCACTGTCCAGAAATTAGGATTGCATCGATCGACACACCTTTGGTGTCGATCGACACATTAGCGAGATGGGCCGATTCGGAGGTTTAATGAATATTTAAGATTTTGCACTTTGGCCTTGAAGTTTCCAGTATTTACAAAGAAGCCCCAGCCGAGATTAAGCCTATATAATTAGGATTTTGGTGTTTATTTTACATACGCTTTCATACTTAGAGCTAAGATATTTTTAGAGCTTTTGGGGCTGATCTAATCCTGTACTTCATCTATTTTGGAGAAGATTTCGAACCCCTTTATCTATTTAATTTCTTATATGCAATCTATTAATTCTATGATTTCTGTTCCATTAATCATGTCTGAGTAGATTCATAGTTAGGTTTAGGGTTTCTCATTAAGGATTTCATGACTTGCTAGCCTTGTTTAAATCAGTTAAGGATTCACATGAATAGAATGTTATTCAATCTAAATTGAGTTTAATTCTAGTTCTAACCTGATCAATTAGAATCTAGATCTTAGGTTGCTAAATACGACACGAAAGTGTGGTTTAGAATCTGAACTATTTAGGTTGAGCAATTAAACTTCTCGCAAAGGAATTTGGTTTAGTTTAATTGTGAACATATCGAACTTGAAATTAATGCTGGTTTAATCTGTTAGTAATTGCAAAGGAATTTGGATTACTGCACTTAGACTTAGAGAATTCTCGCAACGACAGTTGGTTAATTCTATATCCGTGATTTGAGTTCTAGAACTGAGCTTAATTAGATCCTGACTGATTGATTTGTCTGCTTGTCTGATTTCCTGAGAACACGTTAGACTTAGCGCCTTTAATTGATTGCTTTCACCACCAATAATCTGCTACTTGTTTATTTTCTCGCTTTGCTATTTAGTTTACTTCACTTTGCTTTCTTCTTAGTTTAAACCTCTATAGTTCCTAATCTATCGAGACCAGAGTCTCTGTGGATTCGATACCCTATATACTACAATCACTTAACTGTGCACTTGCAGTAGAATAGGATTAATTCTTGACCCTATCAAGTTTTTGGCGCCGTTGCCGGGGACTCTTAGAGTCTTCGATAGGATCGAACTTAGGGTTTCTACTAGGATTTTTATTGTTTTTGTTTTGTTTCGTTTTTATTTTTTTTAAGTTACTAATTTTTCTCTGTTTTCTCTCTGTCGCAGGTACCGATTTCGCTTTGCGTCGATCGTTGCACCTTTGTGTCGATCGTCACTAGGTGATTCAGAGTGAATCGATCGTTGCACTGATAGCATCGATCGTTGCTTGACGATTACAGACAGTTTATGCAGACACGTGAAACTAGAAGTAATCTGAACTCGAACCTCATTAACCTACAACTTGAAGATCTTGGACGTCTAGAGAGAACAAACAGAAGAGAAAGAAGAGAAAGGATGGTTGTTGAACGTGTGATCATAAGACCTGATGCTCAAGGTACCCTCAGGGACCAACACAACAATCCTTACAATGCTGCTGGAGAACCAATAGATGCTGAAGGGAATGTCATCCCTGATCCTCCACAGCCGCAACAGGAGCTGAACCAAGGCCAAAGACCGGCTCAAGGTAGACAGGAGCAGAGGATGGTTGTCCATGAGAGGACTTTAGCTGACTACAACAGACCGGATGAGTTTCATGCAAACCGGTCAGCTCTGGTGATGCCTGGTTTTGAGAGGAATGATTTTGAGATCAAAACCATCTACTACTCGCTGATGAGACAGAATGCCTTCCATGGTCATCCCACGGAGCAGCCTATGGATCACATTGATCAGTTTGAGGACATAATCACTGGCATGAAGTATGATGGAGTTTGCCAGGATTATCTGTTTCTCAAGCTCTTTCCATACAGTCTCGCTGGAGACGCTGCTGCATGGCTGAAGCAATTGCCACCTGGGCAGTTTGATACTTGGGCAGCCCTGAAGAGTGAGTTCCTGCGTCACTTCTACGATGATGCACGCTCTGATCAGTCCAGACAGGACATACTCACCTTTTCCCAAGGTCCTACTGAGCCTCTTAAGACTGCCTGGATGAGATTCAAGAAGTACCAGCGTGATTGCCCACACCATGGATTCACTGAGGTCACATTGCTAGGTATCTTCTTCAGAGGGATAGATCTTCCATATCAGTCTGCGCTGGATAACTCCAGCAATGCAAATTTCAACACCAGGACTCCTACACAAGCTAAGCAGTTGATTGATAACTTAGTGAGCAGCAACAGTTGCAAGACTATGGATGAGAGGAGAAAGAAATCTGGTGGAAGTGTAGAGCATTCGGAAATTGCTGATATTAGATCTAAGCTGGACACGGTTTGTAATCTTCTAGCTGGTAAGAAAGCTGTCCACTTTGCCCAAGATGTTGAGGTAATTCAGACTGAGGAGGACACTCAGGAAGAAGATGTGAATTACATTGGAGGATCTGGTTTCCAAGGTAATAGATTTGGTAATCAGCAGGGAAACATGTTTTTCAATGGAGGACAAAAGAGTGCCTTCACAGGCAATCAGAACTCAGCTGGTTTTGGACAGGCTAGTGGTTTTCAGAAGCCTTTTGGACAAGGTACTCAGAGAACCTATGGATCTTCATCTTATTAGACTCCTCCTGCAGCTACTCCTCATGAGAGCAAGTTGGAAGCAATGATGGAACAGCTGCTGGAGAGTCAGACCAAGATTTCTGTGGACTGCAATAAGAAGTTGGATGCTGTCTATGAGGATCTCAATGGGAAGTTTGAGTCTCTGAACACTCATATGAAGCAGTTGGATACTCAGGTGAATCAGATTTCCAGTTCTATGAAGGGAAAAGGAGTGGCAGACACCCATATTAAGGCCTGGTCTGTGTACATTGATGATGGATCTCACCTAGGTGAAGGATTTGAGCTAAGCACATCTGAGTTGGTAGAAGAAGGTGAAATTTCGGATTTTGGAGAAAATCTCTCGGGTGGAAACTGTGAAAACAGTGTTGCATCGATCGACACACCCCTAGTGTCGGTCGATACAGGTAGAGAACAGACAGACTCGCCGAATGCTGATGGTATTGATGCAGATTTGGAGCTTGATCGATTATTCCCTGGAGTGTCTGAGATTACTCAGCAGGAGATTTATGCACAATCCATTAGATTATATCCCTAAGTATCTAAAGTGATTAAGCAGGAGATTAAAGAGCTTAAGCAGCTAGAGGAGATTTGTGAAGAGTTGGAAAAAATTTCATCATCTGATGATCCACCTTATCACCCATGTGTGCAGAAGTACTTGAACAAGGTGTTGCCTTTGGATGAAGAGCTGAAGGATTGGGTGATTGTAGTCCCTCAACAGATAAGTGATGTGCTGTTAACCAAGGTTCCCAAGAAGCTGCCTGATCCTGGGATTTTTGTGCTAAGTTGTTCTATCTTTGAGGATAGTTTTAGGCGTTCTCTTTGTGATCTGGGAGCTGCTGGAAGTCTTATGCCATATTCTGTGGCAGAGAAGCTGGGTATGCTGGATTTTTCTCCTACTAGGACCTCTCTTGTCCTAGCTTATCAGTCTATACGAGTTCCGGAAGGACTCCTTGAGGACATCCCGGTGAGAGTTGGAAACTATTTAGTTCCAACAGACTTCTTAGTGCTGAAGTATGACAGTGATCCTGATGATGCGTTGATATTGGGAAGACCATTCTTGGCTACAGCAGGAGCAGTGATAGATGTTAGACACAGTCTGATAGACCTCCATCTGGGAGATGAGCCGCTGCACTTTGAGATGGACAAACTGCGCAAGCCACTGATAGATGGGCAGACCGTCACCATTATGGATGGAGATGATAAGCAGTCAAGCCACACTACGGTTTTGGATCCTGGAGAGCAGTTTACTCCTTCTTTTCTAGGACAGGATCATTCTGATACAGCTTATTCTCCGCCATGGATGAGGAGGCTTGCACAGAGGCAACCAAAGTCTCTGTCAGGATCTCCAGCAAACTGATCTTGTTCGTCCGGTCAAGCTAATGACCTTAAACAAGCGCTGAGTGGGAGGCAACCCACTGTTAGGTTTAAGTGTTTTTCTTTCTTATTTTTGGTGTTTTTCTTAGTATTTCACGTTCTTGTTTGTTTTTGCTAAGTTTCAGATACAGAACTCGAGTCTGGAGATGTGTGACGATCGATGCACTTATGCACCGGTCGTTGCAAGGAGATTACAACGAGGAGAGGTGATCGCATTGTGACGATCATTGCGGTCCTGTGCAACGGTCGTTGCAATTGGTTCAATTGCAAAATTAAGGTACGCGCGCTGAACCGGAATCAATTTGGTTCAACCAGCATCGATCGTTGCTCTCTAGCAACGGTCGTTGCTCCCACGACCGAGGTAAGGGCCTTAAACCCTTCTCTTCTCTTTTCTTCTCCATTTTCGCCGTCCGTACGAACCGAGAACCTCATTTCGCCTAAAACTCTCATTTCTTCATCATTTTCTTCAATTCCAAGTGCTATTCTCTCGATTTTACACTCTTAATCTATTCCTATAACCCATATATCACGAATCCAAGGTAATGTGTCTCTATTTTAAGATTTTTGGATTCAATTTTTATAGGGTTTTAGAATTTGAGAATGTTGGATTGAAATTGATGATTGCATGCTTAAATAGACTAAATTTAGGATGGTGGGTGATGATTTTAGGCTGATTAGTGCTAATGTGAAATGAGAGATTAAATAGACTCTCATTTCTTCATCATTTTCTTCAATTCCAAGTGTTATTCTCTCGATTTTACACTCTTAATCTATTCCTATAACCCATATATCACGAATCCAAGGTAATGTGTCTCTATTTTAAGATTTTTGGATTCAATTTTTATAGGGTTTTAGAATTTGAGAATGTTGGATTGAAATTGATGATTGCATGCTTAAATAGACTAAATTTAGGATGGTGGGTGATGATTTTAGGCTGATTAGTGCTAATGTGGAACGAATTTAGAACGATTTCAGGAATGTTGATTGCGGCTGAAATCGCCTTGCAACGGTCGTTGCACTTGTGCAACGGTCGTTGCTTTGCGATTTTGGGGATATGTTCGGTAATGAGAAATCGCCTTGCAACGATCGATGCCTTAGTGCAACGGTCGTTGCTTCGCGATTTCACAGAGAGATTGCCGAGACTAATTGTTTTAATTTCTTGAATGCAGATGGCATCTCACAGACAACCCCGCAAGCGCAGAGCCACAGCAGCAATAGCCACACGACAGTACATTCCACCACCAGGGTAGTTCCATAGGGAATCACAGCCACCTGAGCCTTATGTGAGAGTTGGTCCGGCAGTAGTATTGCCTTGGCCCCGAGCAGATGAGACACAGATCCCGTCAGCGAGAGCGTGGCCACAGAACATTGCTGAGTTCCTCAAGACTGCTGAGTTTACAGAGAGGCCACTGCTTAACCAGTGGGACGAATTTGACACGCTGCTATACAACGGTTGGTGTGGGATGACTATTAAACCAACCAAGTTTGCAGACTACTCTACCTGTAAGAGTCTGTTGATAGATGAGCAGGTACTTGCAGTGTGCAGGGGCATTGGTCTAGGGACGATGCCTATGCGTCCTTATGATTTGTATCCAGAGCTGGTCAGGCAGCTGCTAGCCACTTGCAGAGTGGTTTACCCGGATCCAGACAGCAGGAGTGCTACAGGAGGTATCTTTACCTTCATGAGTTTAGGAGTCAGGTATCAGATTCCTTTACTAGATATCTGCAGGATCTATGGTTTCAGAACTGAGCCGAGACGCATTGGCATGCCACTTGAGTGGGATCCGGAGGAGGCTCGATCATTTTGGGAGTGTATTGGCAGTGGTCGATACAACTCAAGGACTACACCGGTGAAGCAGGTGAGGCATCCTGTACTGAGATATATCTTGCGTATCTTGTGTTGGAGTTTGTTATGCAAGTATGAGGCCAACAAGATGCGCAAGTATGAGATGTAGATGTTGTTTATCGGACTGCGAGATCAGTTTGATGGTTCGGGCGTGAGAGATCCTACTAAGGGTCTCAACTTGGGAGCTGTTTTCACTCAGCACTTATGCGATCTGCAGTTGAAGCCATTTGATGGTGTTCTTACTGAGACAGTGGGGAGCCTGCTTACTCCCATCTTCATGCACTGCGGGATTCCCTTAGAGGGCACAGAGTGTAACACAGCCAAGGAGTTCCTTGATCTCAGCCACTTGCAGAGCGCCACCTGGCTCAAGGAGGGGCGCATTTGGGTTTACCATGATCAGAGCTCTGGGAAGTGTGGTTTGGAACTTCCTGCTCCTGCACTTACACAGATTGATACGCTGGAGGCCCTGAGATTCCAGCCTCCTGAGACTGAGCAGCGCAGAGTCCCTTCTATGGCTCATCCGCTGGGAGAGCCTTCCACACGAGCTTCATCTTCCTCTGCTCCTGCGCCTGCTGCTGCCCCTGCTGACGATATTGGACCTTTCCTAGAGCTCACGATTCCTTTGGGAGACATGTCTGTGGCTGAGTGGAGAGAGCGCAATGATGGGATACTGAAGACCATTTGGGAGTGGATGCATGGCTGCACTTGCAGGAGACAGCCACAGGTCCATCAGCCCGTCCCTGCTACTCGACGTCGACAGCGTTCTCCTGCGGCAGCCAGTGACACTGAGCGCTATGGTGGGATAGATGATGATGAGAGAGAGAGTACATAGTCTCCATTTTTCAGACAGTCGGTTCTGTATTCTGCTATCTTTTTCTTTTCCTTTGCACTTTTTCTTTTTGATTTTTAGGATGCTACTATGTTTGGATGGTTGTGCTTGATTTGATAAATTAGTTGCCTTGATTTTACTCTGTTTTCAGTGTTTTCAGCTTGCAGGATTCGAAATCTGACAATAACCAATGGACTAAGCTGCTAACTTGCTGACTGATCCGATATACGCAGTGCGTCGATCGACACACCACTGTGTCGATCGTCACAACACGATCGAAATTGCATTGCAGCGATCGTTGCGGTCCTGAGCAACGATCGATGCACCTAGTGCAACGATCGATGCCTGAGCGACAGAGGTAAAACCCGACCGAACTCAACCATTCCTTAAAACAAATTTTCTTTCTTTTTGCCAATCCTTCGCTTGACACTACTGGGGACAGTATGTCTTAAGTGTGGGGGAGGTTCTACTAACTTCTTTCTTTTTGTTTTCTTAGAGTCAATTAAATTTTTCAAAATTTGTTTTATTGAGTCAAAACTTTTAAGTAAGAAACAATGATTTTTTGAGAAGATTAGCAGCACTTGCAGGAACTTAAGTAACCATTGGGATGAAGCTGCAGATTATCTCTGACTATTAGAAAACCCAGACATGGATCAACCTACTGAGAACACCCACATCGCTTCAGGTATCAGAGGATCCTTTTACTGACTTCACATTAATACTGACTTAGATTTCTCACCTAAGGGCTTGGTATACTTTGTGTCGGATTCCCTTGTTAAATCTGACACAGCCTGTAAACCTGTCCTATTTAGTTCCCTTCTCCCCTTCCATAAAAAAAAAGATAATAAACTGAGGATGAGTTAGTAACTCCGAAGTGGTCATGGGAATGGTAGCTACAACTTTCATATCCTGTGCATCCATGGAATGTGTCCAAAGTACACCCCTTAACGGGAAGAGCACTGATAAAAAAAAAAAAATGATACCCAATGGGGAAAAATCAGAATGCTAAGGAAGGGAAAAGAGAAGAAAGGGACTAGAGAAAGATAGTATGGTGGTCTAGAGCTGATAAGGTAAGAGTCCATGTGCCCTTTGATCGATACTCCTTAGGTGAGACCGCACTTAAATACTTGCAGAAGTCAGTAGGGAGAATTTGAATGTGTGAATGTGATTGTGGAGTTTACTTAGGACAGTTTCTAAGTGTGGGGGAAGTATATGTTGGTCTTGATGTCTGCAGGTTGATTCTTTCATGTGGTTCACTAAGGGGAATCTGAGTGTTGCTGCTTCTAAGATGAAAAGAGTTTCTGAAGAGTTTTCAAACCTCTTCACTACATTCTAGTTCTCTGTTTTGCTTGAGGGCAAGCAAATGCTAAGTGTGGGGGAGTTGATATATCATGGTTCTTACCGGTTTTATGCCATGATATAATTGTGTTTTAGAGTCTTTTTGTGTTCTTTTAGAGTCTATTACAGGTATAATCAGGTTTGGAGCAGAGTTGGAGATATTGGAGCATTTTGGGGATTTTTAGAGTGTTTGGCCGAGAGATTGAGCTCACTGTCCAGAAATCAGGATTGCATCGATCGACACACCTTTGGTGTCGATCGATACACTAGCGAGATGGGCCGATTCGGCGGTTTAATGAAGATTTAAGATTTTGCACTTTGGCCCAGAAGTTTCCAGTATTTACAAAGAAGCCCCAGCCGAGATTAAGCCTATATAATTACGATTTTGGTGTTTATTTTACATACGCTTTCATACTTAGAGCTAAGAGATTTTTAGAGCTTTTGGGGCTGATCTAATCCTGTACTTCAGCTATTTTGGAGAAGATTTCGAACCCCTTTATCTATTTAATTTCTTATATGCAATCTATTAATTCTATGATTTCTGTTCCATTAATCATGTCTGAGTAGATTCATAGTTAGGTTTAGGGTTACTCATTAAGGATTTCATGACTTGCTAGCCTTGTTTAAATCAGTTAAGGTTTCACATGAATATAATGTTCTTCGATCTAAATTGCGTTTAATGCTAGTTCTAATCCGATCAATTAGAATCTAGATCTTAGGTTGCTAAATACGACACGAAAGTGTGGTTTAGAATCTGAACTATTTAGGTTGAGCAATTAAACTTCTCGCAAAGGAATTTGGTTTAGTTTAATTGTGAACATATCGAACTTGAAATTAATGCTGGTTTAATCTGTTAGTAATTGCAAAGGAATTTGGATTACTACACTTAGACTTAGAGAATTCTCGCAACGACAGTTGGTTAATTCTATATCCGTGATTTGAGTTCTAGAACTGAGCTTAATTAGATCCTGACTGATTGATTTGTCTGCTTGTCTGATTTCCTAAGAACACCTTAGACTTAGCGCCTTTAATTGATTGCTTTCACCACCAATAATCTGCTACTTGTTTATTTTCTCGCTTTGCTATTTAGTTTACTTCACTTTGCTTTCTTCTTAGTTTAAACCTCTATAGTTCCTAATCTATCGAGACCAGAGTCTCTGTGGATTCGATACCTTATATACTACAATCACTTAACTGTGCACTTGCAGTAGAATAGGATTAATTCTTGACCCTATCACTTAGACGCATAATCTATCACATTTTCTTCTTGCATCAAAACGCATCCCAATACAACTCCGGATGCTTCCATATAGACTACATATGCTATCCTCGGGCGCAGTAGTACTAACATTGTGGTCTAAGTCAACAATTCCTTTAGTCGCTCAGAACTCCGGGCGCATTTCTACGACCATACAAACTTGACGTCCTTTCATGTTAAGGTCGTCAATGGCTTAGATATACTGGTGAATCCTTTCACGAGCTTCTTGTAGTACCATGATATATCATGGTTTTTACCTGTTTTAAGCCATGATATAAGTATGTTTTAGAGTCTTTTGTCGTGTCTTTAGAGTCATTACAGGTGTTTATTAGGTACATGAACGTTTGGGAGATTATTGGAGATAATGGAGCATTTTGGGCATGTTTTGGAGCTTAAGCCGAGAGATCTTATTTCACCAAGTCTGGAAGACCTATGCATCGATCGACACACCTCTGCGCCAGCTCATTAATGAAGACTTTGGAGAAATTGCAGTTTTGCCCCAAGAAGTTCTAGTATTTGCAAAAAGACCCCAATCGTGATTAGGCCTTTATAATTAGGTTTTTGGTGTTTTGTTTTAGATACGCATTCATACTATTAGCTTTTTAGAGAGAGAGACCGAGAGGCTGATCGTTCTTGTACTCCTGAGAGAAGATTTCAAACCTCTTTTACTCTTACTCTTTGATTTTTATGATATCTATTTATTCAATGATTTGTGTTTCATTGATCATGTCTGAGTAGATTCATAGTTAGGTTTAAGGATTATCGTTAGGGTTTTCATGAATTGCTAGATTAATTTATCAGTTAAGGAATTCATATCTTATTTGTTCTTCAACCTGAATTGTGCTTAATACTAGTTTCTGACCTGATCACTTAGAATCTAGACTTTAGGTTATTAAATTGACACGAAAGTGTAATTTAGAATCTGAAATATTTAGGTTGAGCAATTTAATTATTCGCAAAGAAATTTGGTTTAATTGAATTGTGAACAAATCGAACTTGCACTAACGGCTAGTTTAATCTGTTAGGAATTGCAAAGAAATTTGGGTTTCTGCTATTAGACTTAGAGAATTCTCGAAATGAAAGTTGGTTAGTTCTATATTTGTGTTTGAGTTCTAGAACCGAACTTAATTTGATCCTGACTGATAGTTAATCTGCTTGTCTGATTTCCCGAGAACTCCTTAGATTTGACGCTTTTAGTACCTGCTTACAAACCACTCTTGCTTATTGCTTATTCTCTGTTTTACCTAGCTTAACTTGACATTCTACAATCTATCGTAAGGTCTAGCGTCTCTGTGGATTCGATACCCTATATACTACTAGTTCACGACTGTGAACTTGCAGTGTAGATCTAGGGATTAAAACTATGATCGTATCAAGTTTTTGGCGCCGTTGTCGGGGACTCTTTTGAGTCTTCAATAGATTTGAATTTAAAGTTTAGACTAGGATTTTCGTTTTTTTGTTTTTGTTACTAACTTCTCTATTTTCTCTGTTTCAGGTCTGATTTCGCTTAGCATCGATCGTTGCATCTTCTGAATCGATCGACACAAGGCGAATCTCGAGCTGAATCGATCGTTGCATACTAAGCATCGATCGTTGCAGTGCGATTACCGATGGTTTATGCAGCCGTGTGAGACCAAAAGTAATCCGAACTCTAATCTCGTGAATATTAGGCTTGAGGAACTTGCTAGATTAGAGAGAAAAAACAGAAAAGGTCAACGAGCAAGGATGAAAACAATCATGTGATTTTGAGACCTGATGCTCAAGGTGTTCTAGAGAGACCAACAGAACAATCCGTACAATGATGCTGGGAAAGATTGATGCTGAGGGACGTGTGATCCCTAATCCTGAACCTGAACCTGAAGGTCAAAGGCAGATGGTTAATCCTCCTGCTAATGATAGGACTCTTGCTGACTACAACCGACCGGATGAGTTCTATGCTAACCGGTCAGCAATTGTACCTCCTGGATTTGAGAGGAATGATTTTAAGATCAAGACTGTCTACTACTCTCTTCTGAGGCAGAATCCTTTCCATGGTCTCCCACACGAGGAACCGATGGATCATATTGATGACTTTGAGGACTTCATCACTGGAATGAAGTATAATGGGGTAAACTATGACTATCTTTATCTCAAGCTTTTCCCCTATTCTCTCGTTGAAGAGGCTGCAGCTTGGCTGAAACAACTTCCAACTGGGAAGTTTACTACTTGGGATGCTGTGAAGAGAGAGTTCTTGAGACACTTTTATGATGATGCTCGCTCTGATCAGTCGAGACAGGATATTTTCACCTTCACCCAAGGTCCTACAGAGCCTCTTAAGTCTGCTTGGATGAGATTTAAGAAGTACCAACGTGACTGTCCTCATCTTGGATTCTCTGAAGTGACCCTGCTGGGCATATTCTTCAAAAGATGGTGGTTTCTGCAGATTCCACTCTAACATCTTCAGGGCTTGCAACTGCTTCTAAGCAGAAAGCTCCTAACATCAGAACCTCACCAAAGCAAAGGTACGCGTCTTCCAAGCTCAGTTCTACTAACTTTACTGCTGTGAATGCAGGAGAACGTCGCATCCCTTCGTTCCTTGGACGAGCTCACACTGACAATGCTAACTCTCCACCTTGGATGAGGAGACTTTCGCAGAGGCACCCACGGTCTCTGTCAAAACCTCCATGAGCTTGATCTTGTTCGTCCGGTCAAGCTAATGACCTTAAACAAGCGCTGAGTGGGAGGCAACCCACTGTTAGGTTCGTTTTTGTTTTCATTTTTCGTTTTGATTTGGTGTTTTTGATTTTCTGTTTTTGTGTGTTCAAAGGCGTGAGAAACATGCAGAATCGCACTACATCGATCGACACACATAGTGCATCGGTCGATACAGTTGCGATTTACGGTTTGTCGATTTAATTGCGGTTCAGAAACCGGTTATCTACTTAACCGTGGGCATAATCGCCTTGCATTGATCGACACCCTTGTGGCATCGATCGACACAGGCCGACGAAAGGTAAGTGTTCTGACCCTTTTCGGTTTGTTTCATTCTGATTTCCTTTCTCACCGAGCCTAGGCTTGACACTACTGAGGACAGTGTGTTTCAAGTGTGGGGGAGGTGGTACTGACATTAATCTTTTTGTTTTCTTAGAGTCAGTCCAAATTTGTTTTATCGAGTCAAAACAGTTTAAATAGGAAACAATGATGTTTTGAGAAGCCAACAACACTTGCAGGAACTTAAGTAACCATTGGGATGACCTTGCAGGATCAATCTATGACTATTAGAAAACCCAATGCAGATCAGCCTACTGAGGACACCCATATCAAGTCAGGTATTCAGAGAATCCTTTACTGACTTAACCCCTAATTTTGACTTAATTTTATCACCTAAGGGCTTGGTATACCTTGATTCGGATTTCTCTTTTAGTTCTGACACAGCTTGTAAACGTGTCAAAGTAAGGTTCCCTTCTTCTTTTCCTTAAAGTAAAAAACAAAAAGAGAATAATAAACTGAGGATGAGCTAGTAGCTCCGAAGTGGTCGCGGGAGTGGTAGAGACCCCTATTACCTCCTGTGCATCCATGGAATGTGTCCAAAGCACACCCCATAATGGGAAGAGCACTGATAAGAAAATAAAAAGATACCCAATGGGGAAAAATCAGTTTCTAAGGAAGGGAAAAGAGAAGAAAGGAACCAGAAAAAGATAGTATGGTGGTCTAGAGCTAACAGAGTAAGAATCCATGTGCCCTTTGATTGATAATCCTGAGGTGAGACTACACTTAATAGCTTATAGAAGTCAGTAGGGTGAATTTGAATGCTTTGGATTGATTGTGGAGTTTACTCAGGACAATTGCTAAGTGTGGGGGAAGTATATGTTGGTCTTGATGTCTTGCAGGTGAATCTTTCAGTGGCTTACTAAGGGGAATCTGAGTGTTACGCTTCTAAGATGAAAAGAGTTTCTGAAAGTTTTCAAACCTCTTCATCACATTCTAGTTCTCTGTTTTGCTTGAAGGCAAGCAAAGGCTAAGTGTGGGGGAGTTGATATATTATGGTTTTTACCTATTTTAAGCCATGATATAAGTATGTTTTAGAGTCTTTTTCGTGTCTTTAGAGTCATTACAGGTGTTTATTAGGTACATGAACGTTTGAGAGATTATTGGAGATAATGGAGCATCTTGGGCATGTTTTGGAGCTTAAGCCGAGAGATCTTATTTCACCAAGTCTGGACGACCTATGCATCGATCGATTGCATCGATCGATTGCATCGATCGACACACCTCTGCGCCAGCTCATTAATGAAGACTTTGGAGAAATTGCAGTTTTGCCCCAAGAAGTTCCAGTATTTGCAAAAAGACCCCAAGCGTGATTAGGCCTTTATAATTAGGTTTTTGGTGTTTTGTTTTAGATACGCATTCATACTATTAGCTTTTTAGAGAGAGAGAGACCGAGAGGCTGATCGTTCTTGTACTCGTGAGAGAAGATTTCGAACCTCTTTTACTCTTACTCTTTGATTTTTATGATATCTATTTATTCATTGATTTGTGTTTCATTGATCCTGTCTGAGTAGATTCATAGTTAGGTTTAGGGATTCTCGTTAGGGTTTTCATAACTTGCTAGATTAATTTATCAGTTAAGGAATTCATATCTTATTTGTTCTTCAACCTGAATTGTGCTTAATACTAGTTTCTGACCTGATCACTTAGAATCTAGACTTTAGGTTATCAAATTGACACGAAAGTGTAATTTAGAATCTGAACTATTTAGGTTGAGCAATTTAATTATCCGCAAAGAAATTTGGTTTAATTGAATTGTGAACAAATCGAACTTGCACTTAAGGCTAGTTTAATCTGTTAGGAATTGCAAAGAAATTTGGGTTTCTGCTATTAGACTTAGAGAATTCTCGAAATGAAAGTTGGTTAGTTCTATATTTGTGTTTGAGTTCTAGAACCGAACTTAATTTGATCGTGACTGATAGTTAATCTGCTTGTCTGATTTCCTGAGAACTCCTTAGATTTGACGCTTTTAGTACCTGCTTACAAACCACTCTTGCTTATTGCTTATTCTCTGTTTCACCTAGCTTAACTTGACATTCTACAATCTATCGTAAGGTCTAGCGTCTCTGTGGATTCGATACCCTATATACTACTAGTTCACGTCTGTGAACTTGCAGTGTAGATCTAGGGATTAAAACTCTGATCGTATCAAGTTTTTGGCGCCGTTGTCGGGGACTCTTTTGAGTCTTCGATAGATTTGAATTTAAAGTTTAGACTAGGATTTTCGTTTTTTGTTTTTGTTACTAACTTCTCTGTTTTCTCTGTTTCAGGTCTGATTTCGCTTAGCATCGATCGTTGCATCTTCTGAATCGATCGACACAAGGCGAATCTCGAGCTGAATCGATCGTTGCATACTAAGCATCGATCGTTGCAGTGCGATTACCGATGGTTTATGCAGCCGTGTGAGACCAAAAGTAATCTGAACTCTAATCTCGTGAATATTAGGCTTGAGGAACTTGCTAGATTAGAGAGAAAAAACAGAAAAGGTTAACGAGCAAGGATGAAAACAATCATGTGATTTTGAGACCTGATGCTCAAGGTGTTCTAGAGAGACCAACAGAACAACCCGTACAATGATGCTGGGAAAGATTGATGCTGAGGGACGTGTGATCCCTAATCCTGAACCTGAACCTGAAGGTCAAAGGCAGATGGTTAATCCTCCTGCTAATGATAGGACTCTTGCTGACTACAACCGACCGGATGAGTTCTATGCTAACCGGTCAGCAATTGTACCTCCTGGATTTGAGAGGAATGATTTTAAGATCAAGACTGTCTACTACTCTCTTCTGAGGCAGAATCCTTTCCATGGTCTCCCACACGAGGAACCGATGGATCATATTGATGACTTTGAGGACTTCATCACTGGAATGAAGTATAATGGGGTAAACTATGACTATCTTTATCTCAAGCTTTTCCCCTATTCTCTCGCTGAAGAGGCTGCAGCTTGGCTGAAACAACTTCCAACTGGGAAGTTTACTACTTGGGATGCTGTGAAGAGAGAGTTCTTGAGATACTTTTATGATGATGCTCGCTCTGATCAGTCGAGACAGGATATTCTCACCTTCACCCAAGGTCCTACAGAGCCTCTTAAGTCTGCTTGGATGAGATTTAATAAGTACCAACGTGACTGTCCTCATCTTGGATTCTCTGAAGTGACCCTGCTGGGCATATTCTTCAGAGGCATTGATCTACATTATCAGTCTTCCTTGGATAATGCCAACAATGGCAATTTCAATACAAGGACTCCTGAACAGGCTAGGACTCTGATTGATAACTTGGTGAGCAGTAATAGCACCAAGACTGCTAATAGGAGAAGGAAGGAGTCTGGTGGAAAGATTAATAATCTAGAGATTGATGATATTAGGAACAAGCTGGACACTGTTCACAGTTTGTTGACTGCAAAGAAGGCTGTCCACTTTGCTCAGGATGTTGAGGTTTTTGGAGCTGAAGAAGATCACCAGGAAGAAGATGTGAACTACATTAGTGGCTCTGGATTCCAAGGGAACATGTTTGGTAATCAGCAAGGTAATAAGTTCTTTAATGGTGGACAAAAGAGTGCTTTCACAAGCAACCAAAACTCTTCTAGATATGGACAGACTACTGGTTATCAGAAACCTTTTCAGCAAGATAATTCTTACCAGAGGACTTATGGATCATCCTCATATCAGACACCTCCTTCTGCTAGTGCTCATGAGAGAAAGATGGAAGCAATGATGGAACAGTTGCTGGAGGGTCAGACTAAGACTGTTGTGGACTTCAACAAGAAGCTGGATGATGTGTATGAGGATCTTAACGGGAAGTTTGAATCCTTGAGTACAGATGTGAAGCAGTTGGATACCCAAGTGAACCAAATTTCAAGCTCAGTTAAAGGGAAAGATGTTATGGATATCCACATTAAAACTTGGTCAGTTCATATTGATGATGGGTCAAACCGAGGAGAGAAATTTGAGTTTAAGACAGCTGAACTCGTGGAAGAGAAGCAAAAATGTCGGCTGGAATCTGTGATGAATTAAATGCATCGATCGATGCACATAGTGCGACGATCATTGCATGTCGTGAGGCAGACTTACTTGTTTCTTCCGGTACTGCTGAAGAGAAGGCTCACAAGCCTACTACACCTTCCCCTGAGGTGTTTGAGATATCTCAACAGGAACTTGATGAAGCCAGACAGCTGAAAGTTATGGATGAGAAGTAGGAAGAAGATCCACAACCTGATGATCCACCATATCACCCTTGTGTTCAGAGATACTTGGAGAAGATGCTGCCTATGGACGAATTGTTGAAAGATTGGGTGATAGTGATCCCTAAACAAATCAGTCATGTGTTGCTAACTCAGATTCCCAAGAAGCTACCTGATCCTGGTATAATTGTGCTGAGTTGTTCCATCTTTGAAGATAGCTTCAGGCGCTCCTTGTGTGACTTAGGAGCTGCTGGAAATCTCATGCCATACTCTGTGGCAGAGAAGCTGGGAATGACAGATTTTTCACCCACTAGGACTTCTCTTGTCCTAGCTGATCAGTCAAGAAGGATTCCAGAAGGAGTTCTTGAGGATGTCCCTGTCAGAGTTGGAAACTACTTAGTCCCGAAAGATTTTGTGGTGCTTAAGTACGACAGTGAACCGGATGATGCTCTAATACTGGGAAGACCTTTCTTAGCCACAGCTGGTGCAAAGATTGATGTGAGGCATGGTCTGATTGATCTCCATCTGGGAGATGAGCCTCTACACTTTGAGATGGATATGCTGCGCATGCCAAAGATTGATGGTCAAACCTTTAGCATTGAGGATGGACAGGAAGCCCAGGAGAATGAGACATTATTTTCTGATCCTGGAGAGGAGAAGATGGTGGTTTCTGCAGATTCCACTCTAACATCTTCAGGGCTTGCAACTGCTTCTAAGCAGAAAGCTCCTAACATCAGAACCTCACCAAAGCAAAGGTACGCGTCTTCCAAGCTCAGTTCTACAAACTTTACTGCTGTGAATGCAGGAGAACGTCGCATCCCTTCGTTCCTTGGACGAGCTCACACTGACAATGCTTACTCTCCACCTTGGATGAGGAGACTTTCGCAGAGGCACCCACGGTCTCTGTCAAAACCTCCATGAGCTTGATCTTGTTCGTCCGGTCAAGCTAATGACCTTAAACAAGCGCTGAGTGGGAGGCAACCCACTGTTAGGTTCGTTTTTGTTTTCATTTTTCGTTTTGATTTGGTGTTTTTGATTTTCTGTTTTTGTGTGTTCAAAGGCGTGAGAAACAGGCAGAATCGCACTACATCGATCGACACACATAGTGCATCGGTCGATACAGTTGCGATTTACGGTTTGTCGATTTAATTGCGGTTCAGAAACCGGTTATCTACTTAACCGTGGGCATAATCGCCTTGCATTGATCGACACCCTTGTGGCATCGATCGACACAGGCCGACGAAAGGTAAGTGTTCTGACCCTTTTCGGTTTGTTTCATTCTGATTTCTTTTCTCACCGAGCCTAGGCTTGACACTACTGGGGACAATGTGTTTCAAGTGTGGGGGAGGTGGTACTGACATTAATCTTTTTGTTTTCTTAGAGTCAGTCCAAATTTGTTTTATCGAGTCAAAACAGTTTAAATAGGAAACAATGAAGTTTTGAGAAGCCAACAACACTTGCAGGAACTTAAGTAACCATTGGGATGACCTTGCAGGATCAATCTATGACTATTAGAAAACCCAATGCAGATCAGCCTACTGAGGACACCCATATCAAGTCAGGTATTCAGAGAATCCTTTACTGACTTAACCCCTAATTTTGACTTAATTTTATCACCTAAGGGCTTGGTATACCTTGAGTCGGATTTCTCTTTTAGTTCTGACACAGCTTGTAAACGTGTCATAGTAAGGTTCCCTTCTTCTTTTCCTTAAAGTAAAAAACAAAAAGAGAATAATAAACTGAGGATGAGCTAGTAGCTCCGAAGTGGTCGCGGGAGTGGTAGAGACCCCTATTACCTCATGTGCATCCATGGAATGTGTCCAAAGCACACCCCATAACGGGAAGAGCGCTGATAAGAAAATAAAAAGATACCCAATGGGGAAAAATCAGTTTCTAAGGAAGGGAAAAGAGAAGAAAGGAACCAGAAAAAGATAGTATGGTGGTCTAGAGCTAACAGAGTAAGAATCCATGTGCCCTTTGATTGATAATCCTTAGGTGAGACTACACTTAATAGCTTATAGAAGTCAGTAGGGTGAATTTGAATGCTTTGGATTGATTGTGGAGTTTACTCAGGACAATTGCTAAGTGTGGGGGAAGTATATGTTGGTCTTGATGTCTTGCAGGTGAATCTTTCAGTGGCTTACTAAGGGGAATCTGAGTGTTACGCTTCTAAGATGAAAAGAGTTTCTGAAAGTTTTCAAACCTCTTCACCACCTTCTAGTTCTCTGTTTTGCTTGAAGGCAAGCAAAGGCTAAGTGTGGGAGAGTTGATATATTATGGTTTTTACCTATTTTAAGCCATGATATAAGTATGTTTTAGAGTCTTTTTCGTGTCTTTAGAGTCATTACAGGTGTTTATTAGGTACATGAACGTATGAGAGATTATTGGAGATAATGGAGCATCTTGGGCATGTTTTGGAGCTTAAGCCGAGAGATCTTATTTCACCAAGTCTGGACGACCTATGCATCGATCGATGCAACATTTGCATCGATCGACACACCTCTGCGCCAGCTCATTAATGAAGACTTTGGAGAAATTGTAGTTTTGCCCCAAGAAGTTCCAGTATTTGCAAAAAGACCCCAAGCGTGATTAGGCCTTTATAATTAGGTTTTTGGTGTTTTGTTTTAGATACGCATTCATACTATTAGCTTTTTAGAGAGAGAGAGACCGAGAGGCTGATCGTTCTTGTACTCGTGAGAGAAGATTTCGAACCTCTTTTACTCTTACTCTTTGATTTTTATGATATCTATTTATTCATTGATTTGTGTTTCATTGTTCATGTCTGAGTAGATTCATAGTTAGGTTTAGGGATTCTCGTTAGGGTTTTCATGACTTGCTAGATTAATTTATCAGTTAAGGAATTCATATCTTATTTGTTCTTCAACCTGAATTGTGCTTAATACTAGTTTCTGACCTGATCACTTAGAATCTAGACTTTAGGTTATCAAATTGACACGAAAGTGTAATTTAGAATCTGAACTATTTAGGTTGAGCAATTTAATTATCCGCAAAGAAATTTGGTTTAATTGAATTGTGAACAAATCGAACTTGCACTTAAGGCTAGTTTAATATGTTAGGAATTGCAAAGAAATTTGGGTTTCTGCTATTAGACTTAGAGAATTCTCGCAACAAAAGTTGGTTAGTTCTATATCTGTGTTTGAGTTCTAGAACCGAACTTAATTTGATCCTGACTGATAGTTAATCTGCTTGTCTGATTTCCTGAGAACTCCTTAGACTTGACGCTTTTAGTACCTGCTTACAAACCACTCTTGCTTATTGCTTATTCTCTGTTGCACCTAGCTTAACTTGACATTCTACAATCTATCTTAAGGTCTAGAGTCTCTGTGGATTTGATACCCTATATACTACTAGTTCACGTCTGTGCACCTGCAGTGTTATCTAGGGATTAAAACTCGGATCGTATCATACCACTCTAGCACCAGGAAACTACAAACATCGGTTGGTTTTTCCCAATTGGTGATATAAGTGATCTTTTCCGGATCCACTGCTACTCCGGTTTCTGAGATCACATGGCCTAGAAATCCAATCTTTCTTTGCCAAAAACTGCACTTGCGGAGCTTGGCGAACAACTGCTACTTCCTGAGCGTATCCACAAAGATGTAGAGGTGCCACTCATGCTCTTCCTTACTCCTCGAGTAGACCAATATATCGTCGATGCACTACAAGAAATTTGAGTATACATAGCGCCCAAAAAACGCAATATATTGCTATCATCGCGGTTTGTTAAATAGACTGGGACCTTTACATAGCGGTTTTTCGTTATGCTATATTTTAGATATTTACAATAGCTCTTTTTCAGTGCAATAATAAACGAAGTAATAGCGTTTAATTTCTGTTATAATATATTTTCTATATATATTTGATAGTGTTTTATTTATGTTATTATGTATTTTGTATATAACAGTTTTTGTTATAGCATTTTATGTTGAATCGCTGTGATTTCTTATTCTTGTATGATTTAATTTGCTAAAATGTAAACCTGCTTCAATTTCTGAAATCTGATAATATCATGAATAGAAAGTGAAACATATTTCATAACATTTAAGCCCAAAACATCTTACAACAAAACACAATTCACAATAAGTTCACACCAACTATTAAACATTTTACAACAAGTTCATACTTAAAACACATATTCAAGACACATTTGATAAGACAAAGTGTTTAGATAAAAACTAGCTTGTCATTCGGCCAAGCAATTCTAGTACCTACGATTTCAATTTCTGAATTTGGTCTCCAAACAGGTGCATTTCTGGAGTCTACAAGCTGCAAAAACAGAAAGAGTGATGGATTATGTAAATATTAATGTGGTTTTTAAAGTGTGGGATTAGGAAGATTTTTGCATACATGTAATTTTTCTGTGTTTGGATTCTGACAGAGAATCTCTACATCTCTTAGTTTAGAGAAGTAGAAGTCTCTCCCTTTTTCCAAACTGTCTATGTAGAGTTTCAGTTATGTGATCTGTGAGTTAATGAAAGAGAGTTAGTGAGCTTGTTTAAAGATTTTTGTAGTTTCATAATTGACTGTGTTGAGAGAGAGAGAGCGGGACACATACTTTTTCATCACAAGCAGCATGTACCGGGTTTGATTGTTTAGACGAGGGTGGTTTTGAAGAGTGGTGATTCCCAGTGTTGGAGGATGGTGGTTCGTGTTTACGGGTTCCATTTGAAGATGAAGGTCTACTGTTAGAGTCAAGATTAGCACTTTCCTAAGAAGGCCTATTCATGAGTTTAGGTCGTCCCAAAGTGGAAAGTCGGGAATAAGGCCCAAGGCGGTAAAACTTAAGTTAAACCGAACTCGAGGCGACCGGCTTACATTAGGGTTAGGATGGTGTTGAATGAAAGGCACCGCGCACCAAAGTCGGAAAAAGGAAATATTCTAGTAAGTGATAAAGGCGGTATTCCAGGAAATATTCTGTATTTATCCTATTATCCTTTTTTATGTAAACCGACTTGTGTAACCCTATATAAGGGAATCCGATATTCATTGAATGATACGCTTTTCTTAATATTTTCGGCTTGAGAGACTTTAGAGCGATATTTGACCTAAAATCTCTCCGTCGACTTTCATAACATTCTTTACCGGCTTCCACCTCGGAAACACCGGCTTTAAACCCTAAATTCCCAAATCTCACCGCGTTCCTAAATCCTTCTTTTAGAATCCCTAATTTACAAACCCTAAAATTCTTGCTATCTTTGGATACGCGGAATTACGATCTTACAATTGGCGCCGACTGTGGGGATTTCTAAGAGAAATTTCTGAAACGAGATGTCAGGAAACGGTAACGAAACAGATTCGGAAAACCCTAAGGTTGACCTAAGCGACCATGAGGGAAGTGATTACAACCAGAGTGATCACGAAGACGATGCGGCCAAAGGCGGCAAGCAGCCGCGAAACACCGCCAAGACCAAAGCTCGGGATGACGGCAAACATGCCCCGTCACTCAGCGAAACAGAGGCTCAAATCGAGCAAGACAAGACCTTAGCCACTCTAATGGCCAAGATCGAGTCACAGAACGACTTGATCAAAACGTTCTCAAAGAAAGTCGACCTATTGCAGACAGAGCAAGCAAAAATCCTTTCAGGACAACGGTCGAGAAAACCCAGGAGAGAGGTGCCTTCAAAGGTGAAAGACAAAGTCGCTAGACGACTGGTCTATAGCACATCTGAGGAAAGCCACCATGAACGGAGCCATAGCAGCGAATCCAGGAGCAACCCGCGTAAGGAAAGCGACAAGGATACTCGCGAGCGGAGCTCACATCGGAGGGAAGGTTCTGAAAGACCCAAACGGAGCGAAAGTCAGAGACATAACAACCAAAGTGATGAAAGGTATTCACCCGACAGAGAGGAACATACCAGTCACCAGACACGAGACGTGCACCACAGACGAAATTCGCAACGTGAGAATGGCTCGCATCGAGACAACTATCGCCACGAGCGAGGTATGTCATACGAGAAAACTCACAGAGCGTCTATTCGCGGAGCAAGTCGCAACCATGTCGAGAAACAACTGATTGAGCTCAAAGACACCCTAAAAGAATTAAAAGGGGAGGTCCATGGCGTGAAGGGATCCGCACCCGAGATAGACCGAATCATTGAGGAAACTCGTAGGACTCCTTTCACCTCGCGCATCACGAACACATATATCAGGCAAAGAGAGAAGCTCAGGCTACCGATGTATGACGGCACCAAAGATCCAGCAACCCATCTCACAACGTTCAAAATCATGGCGGCAAAGGCACGGTTCTCATCAAGCGAGGAGCGCGACATCGGCTTCTGCCAACTATTCACCGAAACCCTGGAAGGAGACGCGCTGAACTGGTTCTCCCGACTTCCATCCAAGTCAATCGATAGCTTCTCGGACCTCACATGGGCATTTGTAAGGCATCACTTTGCCTACATTCGAAAAGACACTTCGCTAAGCGCGTTGATGTCGATGACGCAAGAGAAGAAGGAAACCTTGAAAGATTTCGTAGAAAGGTTCAGGGCGGTGATGACACGAGCGGAGGCACCAGATAAGTTCACTATCGCGGCCCTGACAAACGCCGTCTGGCACGAATCTCCATTTTACCAAGATTTAGTCATCAACCCGCCACTAACCATTGAGGACGCACTCCATCGGGCAAACAAATTCGTGGAATTGGAAGAGAAAAAGGTCGCATTGGCAAAAAGATTCGGTTCTGGCAAACAGGCGGATAAAAAGGAGGAAAGAGAACTCAGGCAGCATTACGACGGTAAAAGCGCCAAAACAATGGTTGTGGACGGCGCCGACAAGTCCCGGTCATCAAAGCCGTGGAATAAAAGAGGGAAAGAGGCGAAGAAGGCGCAAGCAGCCTCCGCTACGGGGGACAAGTACTGTGAATACCATCAAGCTACGTCTCACGACACGGCTGAATGTCGGAATCTCAGAAACGCACTCTACTCCCGACTTTCCAATGAATAAATCAAGGCGGCCATCGAAAGGTTGAAGAAGGAAGAATCGGGACAGAAGGAAGAAAAAGCTGACGAGCAGGCTCCCAAGCAAGAAAAACCACCACGGCGTATCAAAAGCATAGCTTTGAAACGTAACCGTGAAGAAGAAGAGGAGGAGGACGAAGAAAAAAACCCCAAGACCATCCGAAGAATCAACATGATCATGGGTGGTCTAATCTCCGTAAATGATTCAGTCCGGTCAATCAAGGTCTATGAACGCCTAGCATTGGCCGCGCAAAAGACGCCCCAACCAATCCTATCAGACGATCCGCCCGTCATGTTTACCGACCAGGACCTCTATGGAACTCACTACCCTCATAACGACCCGCTGGTGGTTGAGCTTCTGATCGGAAGTTGCCAAGTATCTCGAATACTGGTGGACACCGGGAGTTCAATAGACTTAATTTTCCTAGATACACTCAAGAAGATGGACATTAAGGAGGAGGATATCAAGCAGAAGGCCAAGCCGCTCACAGGATTCACGAGTGAGACGACATACACAATTGGAACGATCAAGTTGCCCGTCTTCGCAGGAGGAGTTAACAGATTGGTGAGGTTTCACGTCATCGACAAGCCAACCATCTATAACGTGATCCTTGGAACTCCATGGCTATATAGCATGAAGGCGGTATCCTCGACATACCATCAATGTCTGAAATTCCCGACACCTAAAGGAATCCAGACAGTCAAAGGATGCCAGAGCGCAAGTCGGTCGTGTTTCGCAAGAGAACATAAGATCAGGGTGCCTTCCTGCATGATAAACACAGAACACGGAAGAAAAGGACCGGAGAAAGAACTAATCCAGCAAGTCATCATTGACGAATCGGATGCAAGCAAGTGTGTGGGCATTGGCGCAGGATTACCGGACGACATCAAAGAGGAACTGATCACCTTCCTACAGCAAAACGTCACAACGTTTGCGTGGACAATGAAGGATATGAAAGGTATCAACCCAACCATTACAACTCACGAGTTGAATGTCGATCCGACTTACAGGCCAGTCAAGCAAAAGAGACGAAAACTCGGCCCAGAAAGAGCTAAAGCAGTCAACGACGAAGTAGAAAAGCTACTCGAAGCCGGTTCAATCCAAGAAGTCAAATATCCTGACTGGCTGGCCAATCCAGTGGTCGTGAAGAAGAAAAACGGGAAGTGGAGAGTATGTGTCGACTTCACGGATCTCAACAAAGCTTGCCCCAAAGATAGTTTCCCGCTGCCACATATCGACCGACTCGTCGAGGCGACGGCTGGAAACGAACTACTATCATTCATGGATGCGTTCTCAGGGTATAACCAAATCCTCATGAACCCAGATGATAGAGAAAAGACGGCCTTCATCACTGAACGAGGCACGTATTGCTACAAAGTCATGCCTTTCGGCCTCAAAAACGCCGGCGCCACCTACCAACGGCTGGTAAACCGGATGTTTGCAGGGCAACTTGGTGCAACAATGGAAGTTTATATTGACGACATGCTAGTCAAGTCTCTAATTGCCTCTCAGCATGTCGGTCATCTAAAGGAATGTTTCAACATCCTTAATCGGTACGGCATGAAACTTAATCCAGCCAAGTGTACATTTGGGGTGACGTCAGGAGAATTCCTAGGATACGTGGTAACTCAGAGAGGAATAGAAGCCAATCCAAAGCAAATCACAGCCATAATCGACTTACCATCTCCCAAGAACACTCGAGAGGTACAACGCCTCACTGGCCGCATAGCCGCCTTGAACAGGTTTATATCCCGGTCAACGGATAAATGTCTGCCTTTTTACGAGCTCCTACGAGGGAACAAAAGATTCGTGTGGGACGAGAAGTGTCAAGAAGCCTTCATCCAACTCAAGGACTACTTGTCCAACCCGCCAATACTGTCAAAACCCGAGAATGGTGAGACATTGCTGCTTTACATCGCCGTTTCAACAACAGCAGTCAGCGGCGTGCTAGTTCGGGAAGATCGAGGAGAACAGAAGCCGATCTTCTACATCAGCAAAACAATGAACGGAGCCGAAACCAGGTATCCCGCAATGGAAAAACTGGCTTTCGCGGTCGTCATCTCAGCACGGAAGCTCCGACCATATTTTCAGTCACATCCGATCGCTGTATTAAGTAGTCAACCTCTGCGAACGATACTTCATAGCACGGGACAGTCTGGTCGTCTGGCCAAGTGGGCAATAGAGTTAAGTGAGTACGACATCGAATATAGGAACAGGACAACCGCCAAATCACAGGTAATAGCTGATTTCCTTGTCGAATTATCACCTGAATTGGATGTCGGTACCGAGACAGAAGACAAAAATTGGAAACTATTCGTTGACGGGGCTTCATCTAAAAAAGGAGCCGGGATAGGGATACGTCTCATATCACCAACTGGCGAGATATTAGAGCAGTCATTCAAACTAGGTTTCACAGCTTCTAACAACACAGCCGAATACGAAGCTTTGTTAGCCGGTCTCAGACTAGCCAGGGAAATCGGAGTACGACATCTCCTGGCCCACTGTGATTCCATGCTCGTAGCCAACCAGATCAACGGCGACTACGAAGCTAAAAATGAACGAATGGAGGCTTATCGAAAGACGGCGTTGGAACTCACCAGTTCTTTCGAATTTTTCGACATTGTCCAGATACCAAGAAAGGAGAATGCCCCGGCAGATGCACTTGCATCACTGGCATCTAATCCCAATCTCTGTCGACAGATCCCGGTAGAGACTGTAGGAATTGTGTGGATGATCCTGATGTAATTCACAGATTCATATCAACCTAAACATACAGATCTAGGTTCTCTTGATTAGAAACATTAGATGATCTCACCTTTTACCTGTTTGTTGCAGCGGAAGGAATAGAACAGGTCAGAGATCAGAGAGATACACCGAGGGATGAATCCTCCAAAGGTTCACACACGCGATCACAGAAACGGCTGCTAGACCACTGATGAAACCGGCGCAGAGGGAGAGGAAAATCGCGGCTGGGGTTAGGGTTAGGAGAAAGAGATTTGGCTTTTGACTATTAAAAGCCTTCTCTTTCCCTTTTGGGCTTATGGGCCCAAAACACCAATCTGATTAAATCCCATTTAATCAGACCCATTAATCTTTCTCTCTTAGTACGACAAATGCCTGGCACTTTTGTCGTACTTCTCCTAAGCCGTTCCAACATATTTTCCTGTTAGCTTAGGCGTGTGACCCATATGGGATCATATAATAAAGGCAATAAGTCCAAGACTTATAGATCATGAGCGGACTCTAGCAAGCCATCATGATCCCCAGTATTATATGACTTATGTCTGATCTTTGACATACTCTTACTTTCTAGAGACAGTACCGAGATTACTGGACACAATTCCAACAATCTCCCACTTGTACTGGAATCTCTGTATTCATAATCCTTTTGTCTCAATATCTCGATTAGTCATAAGGCAAGATTGGTGTCATCCTTATAAAGCCTAATCTTGTTCATCGGACTCTGATTTGATACTGACAATCCAAACGACTCGGGAAAGTCCGTTTGAGCATGGCCATGCGTTTTCCAGTATTCAAATCTCCGATTGGCCTAGAAATATTCACTCCATTTATATTGGAGGGACAAATCCCATCTTGTTCCATCACTGCAAACTACTCATTTCATAATGTACCCAAACAAGGTCCTTATAGCTATCGCATAACGACAGCGTTAGACAATGATCAAAGCGCATCAGTTCATGTGCAGTCACATGCATGCGAACTCAGGTCTAAGGACTATACTCTATAGTCGTAGTAAGAATCTCTTATGACACAGATATAAATATCCTGAAGAGTTCTTATAAGCGGGTCTTGTCCGGTCGTATGTTCCCAAACATACACCTATGTACTGACTTTGATGCCGCGCATTTATGACACATTGAGACTTTGTCATAAGTCACGTACCAATCCAGTCTCACACGGTTGTTGGTGTTCCAATTTCAACAACCTTCGACTAGGGACAAGATGATATAAGCCATCTATCAAATATAGGGTCTCATGATCAAGCTAAATGACTTCGATGACTCAAGATCAAGTCATTTACTTCGATGACCTATAAAATGGTTCATATCATTTTGGAACGATTATTTCATCACAGTTAAAATAATCTTGAAATAATAATTTCATTATTAAACATCTCAAATGTTTTACAAGAACATAACAATAACTAAATAAAGCCTTTTAATTAACTCCCACTGAAATTAAGACTACATCTTAATTTCACTTATCCTACAGCAACAGTCCGCGACTCGTGCTTAGGCCTAAGGAGTGGCTTCGTTAATAGATTAGCAACGTTCTCATTCGTTGAAACTTGCTGATCTACTTAACATCTCTGTCATTTATCTCACGGAATAGGTTATACCTATCCTCAAGGTGTTTGGACCTCTGATGTGCAGCTAGTTTCATCTATGCTGGAATCACATCAAGTTCAGTGATGAACTCTTCTTTCCAAACAACCTCTTTCGCCGCTTCCCAAGCTGCGAAAGATTCAGCTTAAGTCATGGAGTCAGCAACAGTGCCGTGCACCGCCAGACAAACACAAGATATAACCGGACTGTGACCGGAAATCATCTTTGTCTGTTGGAAACTTGCCTTTCAGACTCTATCGACTTACAGCACCTTACTTTCTCCGTAAATCAAGAACTTATCCTTAGTATTCCTCAAATACTTTAGGACATACTTTAGGAAACTTGATTCTTTGCTGGATTTGACTGGTCTTTATTTGTCTTGCTTAACATTAAAGCAACATCAAACAAGTATGTTTCATGGCATACATGATAGATCCAATTGCTGACGCATATGGAATCTCATCCATGCATTTAAGCTCAGCAGTTATCGTAGGATACTGTATCTTGCTTAACTTAATGCCATGTGACATTGGCATAAAACCCTTCTTGGATTGCTCAAAACGTGTAGGACTTTGTCAATTTAAGAATCCTGACTTTGTCCTACCAGCTCTTTTGGATCTCTATCTTTAGATCCAAAATCCAAGAACTATGTGGCTTTACCCATGTCAATCATAAAACCAACTCCCAAGCTAGTCCTTTACCGACTACAGCGTTGGGACGTTATATCCGAGAATCAGTATGTCATCGACATACACTTTGAGAAATGCAATATTGCTCCCACTTATCTATTAGTAAACGCACAGTTCCATTTCGTTCCTGCTTAAGTCAAAACCTTGACTACTTCAACAGAACGAAGATTCCAACTCCGATATGTTTGCTTCCATCCATGAATGGATCGATGAAGCCAACTTACACAAAATGTAATTTTTCGGAGTTTGGGCTCACTTTCGCTGCTCAACCAGTTGAGGGAGAGCAGCGGATGGATTTATAGATTTCTATAGAATCTACACCTGTGGAGCCTGAAGTTCGCAGATATGAAAGAATCAGTCACTAATCCGAGAGTGAATTCTCATCATTAGTTGAACCTGATGATCATTGAAAGTTCGCATGATCTGATGATCATTGAAAGCGACGAGTCTGCGAAACTCAAAGAAGCGAAAGTGTTACTTTCCAAGAAAAACAGAATGGTCGTAAAAGTACCGAGCCTTGGTTTCCCTAAGAAAACTTCGAGTTATACTTTTACTCCCACTGTTCTTCTTGGGAAATAACTTCCCTTCTTAGAAAACAGAATGGACGTAAAAGTAATAAGCCTTGGTTTCCTTGGGACAACCAGCGAAGTAGCTCAACTACTAATACTCAGTAAAGACGAATTTGGATCGATTCCAATCCACATTTACGTGGTGTCTTTCAACTGATATTGGTGGAACTATTTTAGCGTAAACTTAGATATTTCTAGAGCGTTATTCTTAAAATATCATGGAAGATTCGTGTGATTCATCTTTAATCATTTCTAATAAGATCTGATTCTTTCTCACAGAAACACCTTCAGGTTTTCAGGAGAAATGAGCTGTGAAACGATTTCACACTCATTCAGATGATCACATAATCAATGACTTAAGTATTCTCACTCATGATTTTAATCCAGAGTCTTAATACTTTTGTCATTCAGATCCTATACTTCATTCTGGAACTCTTTCGACCATGTCAAAGAATTCCGACTTGTGTCTCATCAAATGAACACAGTCACACTCACTGAAGTAATCAGTAGAGACAATGAAGTACAGGAGATTTTCTCTGGCATTACTGCTCATTGGGCCACATACATGAGTATGTTCCAGGTCCAATAAGCCTTTGGGCCTTTCTCTAGCTCGGCTAAGATAGGCCCTTTACCTTTTGGTCCAGTAAACAGAATTCAAGTCTCATAAGATATCTTATCAAATGAGCCCAACAGTCCATAACTATGGGATTTCTGAATCCGACTTACTCTATGTGACCAAGACTTTTATGCCAAGAAAAATCAGGTTTAATTCATCAGATTTAAACCAATTCGGTATTTATGTTACATTTAGGCACTCTTTGGTTTAAGATATAAAACCCATTCCATGAATAGGGTGCTACAATTAATATTTCATTAAGATCAAAAGAACAAAACTTGTCTTTTATCAAAATGAAAAACATTCAAATTCTTACAAGAAAATGAAAAACAACTCTGCTTAAAGCAGGTACATTGTAGCAATTACTTAATACAAAACCAAGCCTCGAAGGCATCTACAAGTGAAAACCCTATGACTGAGGCAGCATCCATAGCTCCTTCCAGACATGCAGTTCCACTTGCCCTTCCTTCAACGTTCTACTGTTGCTTAGGCTCTGCATATTACAACAAATATCAGTGCCACAACCAGTATCCAATACCTGCAAGGTAGAACTTGAAGTAATAACATGAATACCTGAGGAAGTAGTCTCATACATTAACTTCAACTCCTCATCGTCTTCCATGAATTTTATGCAATCTCTCTTCCAATGCCCTATCTCTTTACAGTAGCAGCACTTACCAACGTAAGAGGTATCTGACTTGGGCTCGGAAGACACACGCTTGCCATGATTCAAAATCTGGACAACTTTGTCTTCACCCTTGTCAGTACTAGGTTTCATAAACCTACCCTTCACGTTTGGCTCAACCGTCTTGAGCATATCATGCAGTTCAATCAGCGTCTTCGTTAAGCCTTTCTTGATATAGTTCCTTCTGAACTTATCATAGCTTGACGGCAGTGACTGCAGAATGATCTCAGTTGCCAATTCTTGGCCAACTGGATAATCCAGTTTCCTCAGGTTATCAATATAACCTATCATTTTACTGACATGAGGACTCACCGGATTATCATTTGGTAGCTTGCAGCTAGTGAGAGACTTAACCAACTGGTATCTCTCCACTCTTATCTGCTCCTGAAATTTCAATTTCAGGCTGCTGATCATCTCTATTGGCGACTCCATGTTCTCATATTGCTCCCGCAAGTCAGAGTCCATGGTAGCCAATATCAGACCACGCACATCTACCGCATCATTATAATGCTTATTCCAAGCATCATATACTGCATGGGAGGCATTGGACCCGATCCTTACGGGGAGAGCTCTCTCAAGAACATAGTCCTTTCTCTCCTGCCTGAGGACTAGCCTCAGGTTCCGCGACCAAGTCAAGAAATTTGATCCGTTCAGCTTGTCCATCCCAAGGATAGACCGGATCGAGAAAGTGTTTTGATTGTTTGTGCTAGTCATAACTGAAATATAAGATAAAAGGATTTTAGTTAATATGTTCAATATGATTAATCTCGTATTAAAATTAATATGATTAATCACGCATTATATTCAATAACATAAGTTACCCTCAATAGAATATAATGATTCCAAGATCCACATATAACTAAGATTAAAGTGGGCCACTGGCCGTCACCCAACCTTAGCTTATATCGGTAAGCCCTATATCGGCTAATTATATCCGTGATATAACTCTTGGTTGTGAATCTGGGCCCGAGGCCCAATCCACTCTGATGTCTCAAGGCCCGGGACTCCCGATGGCCTAGTCAAGAAAACCAGACTATACAGTCATGTAATCATTAATGTCTGGGACTCCCAATGACATTTATGAATCACAAACTGGCTTACCCACGCAAAAGCAGACACCCTCACACTGTAAGGCCATGAATACAATTGAATGGGCTTCGACAGCTGACATAGCCTGGACAAGACATCCAACGCTTGATATTATTTGAGGTTCGTAGGTTTATTAAAATTTCATCCCAAAATAGAAGATTACTATTTTGGGAAACTTTCCATTTTTGGAAACTTTCATTTTGGGAAACCTACTATTTTTGGAAACTTTCTAAAATTAGAAACTTTTAATTATAGAAATTTCCTTAAATCCAAAACATGCAAATTCAGAAACTTCTATTTTAAGAAACTTTCTAATTTCAAAATTTTGGAAACTTATTAATTTTAAAATCGATTTTATAATTTTATAAAATAAATTTTTAAATTAATCTGAAGAAAAGACTCAAATAATTGGCCCAATTGTTTTAACTTCTTGGCCCGAGGCCCAAGAATTGGTCCATGTCCAAGACATGACCCAATTGTCCAATTAAATGACATAACCGGTCTGGTTCATTAAAATTGGTCTAACCAATTTTAATTACTACGATGACCACAATTGTCAACCGGTTATTTACTAAACCGGAATTTCTCAATTTATTTGGTCCAACCAAATCAAATTAGAAATTCCTGGTTTAGGCACTAAATCCAATATTTCTTTCGACATTGGATTTCTTATCCCGGTTTAACCAGACTTAATAAAATTATTAAATCTGTTTATTAAACCAGGACGAATTGATTTTAATCAAGTTTTAAACCGAACCATCTAACCAAAATCGAACCGGCCCATCATACCCAAAACCCTAACCGGTCGAGACTTGTCCAAGCCGCAAGCCGCATGCTCGATCCGAGATCGAGACGCTCGGGATGATTGCCGGACGGGATGGTCGGTCGATCGTCGAGCTCGGGTCGGCAGCTACACTCGATCGCCGAGCGATCGGGACAGTGTTGGACGAGAGCGGGACGAGGCCGAGGCGCGACGGGACGTGATCCATGCGATCGCGTTCGTGCGATCCATGCGATCGGAACGTTCGCCGGCTGAGACGTGATCGGGACGGACGGGATGAAGCGCGATGATCCGATCACGATCGATCGATCGATCCGCCGACCATCCGACCCAAAACTCTCGGCCGATCAACAAACCCGAGTCATATAGCTCGGTTTGTGATTTCTTTAGTGTGTTTAGGATTCAAAATTGTTTCTTAAGTGAATTATCTTATCAGTAATTGATTCAAAAACACTTCTAAACAAATTAAACAACCTAAACATGAATCTAAAACAAGAAATCCTAAGAACCAATGGCTCTGATACCACTGTAGGAATTGTTTAGATGATCCTGATGTAATTCACAGATTCATATCAACCTAAACATACAGATCTAGGTTCTCTTGATTAGAAACATTAGATGATCTCACCTTTTACCTGTTTGTTGCAGCGGAAGGAATAGAACAGGTCAGAGATCAGAGAGATACACCGAGGGATGAATCCTCCAAAGGTTCACACACGCGATCACAGAAACGGCTGCTAGACCACTGATGAAACCGGCGCAGAGGGAGAGGAAAATCGCGGCTGGGGTTAGGGTTAGGAGAAAGAGATTTGGCTTTTGACTATTAAAAGCCTTCTCTTTCCCTTTTGGGCTTATGGGCCCAAAACACCAATCTGATTAAATCCCATTTAATCAGACCCATTAATCTTTCTCTCTTAGTACGACAAATGCCTGGCACTTTTGTCGTACTTCTCCTAAGCCGTTCCAACATATTTTCCTGTTAGCTTAGGCGTGTGACCCATATGGGATCATATAATAAAGGCAATAAGTCCAAGACTTATAGATCATGAGCGGACTCTAGCAAGCCATCATGATCCCCAGTATTATATGACTTATGTCTGATCTTTGACATACTCTTACTTTCTAGAGACAGTACCGAGATTACTGGACACAATTCCAACAGAGACGATCCACGAGCCAAGCATCCCGCCCCCCGAAAGCACTCATGAAGAAAATGAAGAAATAATCCTGAGTGATAAAAACGACATGTGCTACAATATTCAAGCAAAGGGCGTAGACCTCATCGCTGTTCTAACCGGTGACAACAAAGACTGGCGACTTCCGATAAGAGCATACCTGACGGAAGGGAAGCTCCCAGAAGATAAATGGGAAGCACGACGACTTAAAGTCAAAAGCGCGCGGTACACTATGCATGAAGGTATCCTCTACAAATACTCTGCTAACAAGATCCTCCTCAGATGCATAAACGGAGACGAAGTAAGTCGGGTTCTCGAAGAAACGCACTCTGGAGCATGCGGAAACCACTCCGGGGGCAGATCTCTCGCCCTCAAAATAAAGTTGAATGGTCACTATTGGCCGACTATGATAACCGACTGCGAGACCTATTCTAACAAGTGTGAAAAGTGTCAGCGACATGCGCCATTCATACATCGACCTACAGAGCTGCTCACAACGTCAACTGCGGCTTACCCATTCATGAGATGGGCAATGGATATCGTTGGACCATTACCGTCATCCAATCAAAGACGTTTTCTGCTCATTATGACCGACTACTTCACAAAGTGGGTAGAGGCCAAGGCTTACGTCGCCATCCACGATGTCGAGGTTCAAAATTTCGTCTGGAAATATATAATATGTCGTTTTGGGCTACCTTATGAGATCGTCACAGATAACGGCTCACAGTTCATCTCGAAAGTATTCGAAGGATTCTGCAAGAAGTGGGATATACGCCTTAGCAAGTCGACACAAAGGTATCCTCAGGGGAATGGCCAAGCCGAAGCCACAAATAAAACCATCATTGCCGGCATCAAAAAACGCCTCGAAAACAAAAAAGGAGTTTGGGCAGATGAGTTAGACGGAGTCCTCTGGTCGCATAGAACGACACCCCGCAGTGCAACAGGAGCCACCCCATTTTCCTTAGCCTTTGGCGTGGAAGCAATGGTACCGGCAGAGGCTAACATTTACACTCTCCGCCGCTCTCTCATGCCGCACCATACCGAAATCAATGAAAAAATGCTAATCCAGGCTCTCGACACCTTAGAGGAAGAACGGGATCGAGCCCTACTCAGGATTCAGAATTACCAACAGCTCGCAGCTCGGTACTACAACCAGAAAGTCAAGGAACGCCATTTTCAAGTCGGTGACTTCGTCCTCCGCAAAGTGTACGAAAACACCAAGGAGTGGAGAGCAGGAAAACTTGGAGCAAAATGGGAAGGACCCTACAAAGTCACCAAAGTCGTCAAACCAGGAGTCTACGAGCTTGAGTCAACAAAAGGCCAGGCTTTACCTCGATCCTGGAACTCGGCAAGCCTGAAGGAGTACCACTAAAGACGGCGAGTCGCCAAAAAAAAAAAAAAAAAAAAAAAAAAAAAAAGAAGAGAAGATTATGTACTATGAACTACGAGTGACTTGATTCTTCCTCGGGAGATACGTAGGCAGCCTTTACCGGCACAGTCACAAATCTAATAAAATCCTTATTTTTCAGATAATTTACCGTCTTGGAAGACAAGCAAAGCCAAAAATAAGCCGAGTATCAACTCGCAAAAAGTCGAGTATCAACTCGCAAAAAGCCGAGTATCAACTCGCAAAAAGTCGAGTATCAACTCGCAAAAAGCCGAGTATCAACTCGCAAAAAGTCGAGTATCAACTCGCAAAAAGCCGAGTATCAACTCGCAAAAAGTCGAGTATCAACTCGCAAAAAGCCGAGTATCAACTCGCAAAAAGTCGAGTATCAACTCGCAAAAAGCCGAGTATCAACTCGCAAAAAGTCGAGTATCAACTCGCAAAAAGCCGAGTATCAACTCGCAAAAAGTCGAGTATCAACTCGCAAAAAAGCCGAGTATCAACTCGCAAAAAGTCGAGTATCAACTCGCAAAAAAGCCGAGTACCGACGAGCAAACGACTCGCATCATTAGCATCATGCCTCCTGGCCAGGGGCGTGGTCTTCCTTGCGCACGAGGTGCACATCGTGGTAAGGAAAAGCCGGGATCCGTCCCGCAAATTCTTTGCGGTGGGTGATAACAAATAAGTCGAGCACAGCATCGCACATTCTCCCGCCCTAAGAATAAAAGCCGAGCACTAGTCTCGCAAACAACCTTATTCTAAAAGCCACCACTTGTTCAAAAATTATCCAGAATAATTTTGAACAATAGCCGACTTAGTGACGAAAGTCACTACAAGTTTTAATACAGTAGTACGACTTGGTCACATAAATCGATAAGTCACATCTGTTTGAAATTTGTCAGAACAATCTTAATACAGTGGTCCGGCTTGATTTACAAGTCGCTATATGTTTAGATTTGTCAGAACACTTTCAATACAATAGCCCGACTCGGTTAAAAATTAACGAGAGTTATTACTTATTCAAAAGCTGGATTAAAAGCAGTTCGCATAATGAAAGACGCTATTATCCTGCCCTTAAAATAAAGCCGAGCATCTATAAGTCTCGCAGCTCGCCTTATGGCAAGTCGCTAAATCGATTGAGCTTTAATAACGAGTTTAGACACGAAAAAGTTTCGACTCGGTCACGAACACGTATTCCGAATCACGAAACCGGCTAGACTCGCCAAACGGCTCAAATACGAGATTAGTATGACCCAATATTAACTAAAGTCGCTATCAAAAAACAAGTATAGTCCGGCTCAGTTAAATATTTTACCAATTTTAAGTCTTGACAAGAAAGCTTTGAAGGATAGATTGATTCAAATCACTATCAGAGGCTCGAAACAAAACTTAAAAAGGTAAATTAATTTAAACAAAGTAGGTTTACAACACCGAAATAAACTTAGAAAAAATTTTACAAATAAAAGAGACTCAGCCAGCCAGCGACCCCCCAGCTTCATCAACCTCTCCAGATCTACCCTTCTCGACGATCTGGTCCTTCTCGTTAAAAGCACCTTCCAAGGATGCAACCTCTGAACGGACGGACTTGATGAGATCAGCTGGAACCGCCTCCGGAATTATCCCGCGATTCGTCCCAAACTGATCAACGTTCGATGGAACGGGAGGAGGCGAGTCTCGAGAACGGTTGAGAAGGGGATGATTGACTGGAGAAAGGATGAACCTGAGCTCCTCCTTAGTCACGACATTCATTTCGTCCAATTCCGCGTCAGCTGCAATCTCGTCCGCGGCAACCTGATCTAAGACGGACTGAGGAATCTGCACACCTTGTTCACTAAGTTTTATCAGGCATTTTTTGAGACCAGAAATCTGAGCCTGTTTAACTTGAATGGCGACAGCGTCTTCTTGATCCTTAATAAAACGCTGGATGAGGTCAAAATGGGTCTGCGCCTTCGTCCGGACGGCGGCTTCTACCCTCTCCCTCTCTTTACAAACCAAGTCGAGGCAGGATTTCTGCAGTTTCTGTTGGTCCGATTCAAACTTGAGAAAGTCGGCTTTAGATTTCTCTTCGGCCTGCTTAAGTTTACCTTCAAGAACGAGGTTGTTCTCCTGCAGCGTCTTCTTCTCCTCTTTGATCTTCTTGAGGAGATCATCCCGCTTTGTGACCGCATCAGCCATCTTCTTTTGAGCCCAGGAACTCTCCAAGGCCACGCGGTTGGAAGCCGCAATCATCTGACAACAACAAAAATGTGTGTCATCTTAGCAAGCAAACGCGACAATCAATATAGAAAAGGAGTATGGGACTTACTGTAGCTTCGGCATGTTTCAACCGAACAATGGCATCCGATTGAGGCAGCTCCTCCAAGACCGGCCAATCAGATTCATTCCCTCTCACGCACGTCAGCATGTCGAAGCAGGCCCGGGGATTATTAATGAAAGGGATCTCGCTCTCGTACTGGTAAGCGAAATTGTGAATAGAAGGGCGGACTTCCCCTTCCTTCACTTCGCGCCTCGGTCGCGCCAGGACGAGCTCCTTGTTGGATTCAAAAGGTTTGGAGCGGCCGGACGAATCGGAGATGGTTCCCTTAAATTTATAGAAACGCTTCCATGGATCCTTTTGCTTGATAGGCTCACCAGAAGCCGTTGCCACAGCAGGAGCATCCTCAGCCGGCTTGTTCGTCTGGGATGTTTTCTTTGCCGATCTCTCCTGAGCCGGATTATCCTCTGCAGGCCTTTTCTTCGTAGGGACCTTGGGAGGGAGATTAGAACAATCCGCCACTGGGGCAGTCGACGTCATACCAGCAGCGGGATGATTGCCGCCTTGAGAAGAAAGAAGTTTATCCTTATTTTTGGACGACTTAGAGGAAGATGACGGTTTGGAGGAAATCTCCTTGGAGTAGTCCACAGAATCGATTCTTTTAACTTTACCCATTCTCCTTGGCTTGACTAACTGTTCTGGAGCGACTTTCGTTTTAGTATCCCACTTAACTAAAAAGGAAGGAGACATGAAAATTAGTATAAGAAAAGTATCGACTTATGCGAGTTATTTCGTCCAGAAAAAGTCACCTTTGGAAATCCGCGGAAGACACTTGCCAATGCGATCACGGGTGAGGTCCGACCACTTGCGAAGACCGAGAGCTTGGATCTTCTGGAGGATTGGGAAGAAGTGATCCGGATATGGCTTGAAAAACGGATGGTATACTGCAAAAATGTAACGGAATTGAGTAAATCATCCACTTCAATATCGGCAAAAACAAGAACGACATCTACCAATGTTGGTATTCCATGACGTCCGGATTAATTCTCTATGTTCGTCGGAGATAACCAGGGGAGACATCTCGACATAGAAATAATGTCTCTGCCAGTTGTTGATTTTAGTCGGAGCGTTCATCACCACACGATTGCCACTCTTCATTTTAACCGCAAAACAACCCGGACTAGTGGCCGACATGGGATTGATCGAAGTCGCTTCCTCAAAAAAGCTAGCAGTGATCGTCACATCGGCTTCAGCGCCGAGCACAAGAAGACTAACCATGTGCCGGACCGCGACAGCCGACAGTTGGGATATCGCGATCTCACGACGATGACAGTAAGCAACCAACAAATCGGGATAGGGGCAGCCAGAGTCGAGAACCTCCGGCGTGACTATTATTAAAGTAAGATTCGTACAACGTCATGTAACCCGGCGGAGGATTCCATGGACGCTCGAGCGTACAGGGGATGAGGAATTTAACTCTCGGATCTGCTCCACATCCTCGAAGCGTAGAAGTGACCGACTCCATATCAGACCAAGTTTCGAATACATTGTCAAACATCTTGGAGGAAGCGACAGTACTACCAACGATAACAGGATCAACCTTCTCGATGTCGACTTCCTCACTGCAACTCTCAGGATCCGAGTCTCGGAGCTGCGGAATTTGAATTTCATCTGGACCCGATTTCTCTACAGCATTAATTTCGCGAGAAAGTTCTCGGCGATAGATGAACTCCTCAGCTGCACGATAGCCGGGATGATCTCTCAAGTCGGAAGACGTGGTCGCAGACGACGAGCTGGATGGAGTATCGTGATGACTTGATGAACCAGAAGTCACGGAGACGACTTCCTTATCCTTGTTTCCAGAGCAACGGACCAGCAACATATTTTAACGGAAAGGACAAAACGAATCTAGTCCTAAGAACCAACGACTGGACGATGCCGGAAAGTTAATCGGAAAACAAAAACCGGTGGAGAGCGAGAAATTACCTTAAATCTTCTTCGCGAGAGCAGAAATGAAGAAATGAGGAATGAAATGGGAATATATAGGCAGAGATGAAGGTATCGAAGCGTTGCCTCGTTTCCTGCGCCTATGGCAATTATGACCTAGGCGGCGCTTTGATTCCCACGCCCCTCAGCCGGTTAAGGTCAAAATTGATATGGTTCTAGATTGAACCAAATCGATTTTTATCCATGATCCGGTTCGCTTATTTTTGTTCTGGGCCGGAGAAAGGGCTTGCCATTGCAAGAATATGGGCCGACAAAATCATTTCTCAAACCATGGGCTGTTTTCGTATTATCGACTTAAAGATAAATCGCCACACTGGGGGGGGGCTTATTGTTAGAGTCAAGATTAGCACTTTCCTAAGAAGGCCTATTCATGAGTTTAGGTCGGCCCAAAGTGGAAAGTCGGGAATAAGGCCCAAGGCGGTAAAACTTAAGTTAAACCGAACTCGAGGCGACCGGCTTACATTAGGGTTAGGATGGTGTTGAATGAAAGGCACCGCGCACCAAAGTCGGAAAAAGGAAATATTCCAGTAAGTGATAAAGGCGGTATTCTAGGAAATATTCTGTATTTATCCTATTATCCTTTTTTATGTAAACCGACTTGTGTAACCCTATATAAGGGAATCCGATATTCATTGAATGATACGCTTTTCTTAATATTTTCGGCTTGAGAGACTTTAGAGCGATATTTGACCTAAAATATCTCCGGCGACTTTCATAACATTCTTTACCGGCTTCCACCTCGGAAACACCGGCTTTAAACCCTAAATTCCCAAATCTCACCGCGTTCCTAAATCCTTCTTTTAGAATCCCTAATTTACAAACCCTAAAATTCTTGCTATCTTTGGATACGCGGAATTACGATCTTACATCTACTAGGTGCAGCTG
Source organism: Orychophragmus violaceus (assembly GCA_030180135.1). Taxonomy (NCBI): domain Eukaryota; kingdom Viridiplantae; phylum Streptophyta; class Magnoliopsida; order Brassicales; family Brassicaceae; genus Orychophragmus; species Orychophragmus violaceus. Next base: position 39,902,543 of record CM058240.1, read on the forward strand.
AAGAAGAACTCTTGCTTGAATGTTGTGTAGCTGCAGCTCTCTTGGTTGCTTCTTTTCCTTCTTTGCTGGCTTCTCTTCTCTCCAGTGCGTGGTAACTAGCGGTAAATACCAGATACAAGACAGCAGTGTCAGAACTTGGATCAACTATAACGCTAAAGCTTAATTAAAAAAGAATATCAAGTGAGTAGAACCAGCACAAGCGAGAAAGGTTAAGGCTTTGATAGTTGGTGAAACTTACTTGTGAAGCTGGCCACCATTTACAGAATCGCAGTACCTCTTCAACAATTATTTGAACTCCAAATTATCCAATGGTCTACCCTTAACGAGCTTTCTCACTTCGATGTGCTACACAGCCAAAATTCACAATACAAATCAGTTCGATTACAAGCTCTCTATTATGCCACCCCTAAATAATCGATTTAAGAAAATGAAAGAGGACCTTAGTGATCTTCAGTTTGTTAAGGACATCCTGAAGAACCTTGTAGTTCTGAATCATCTCGTACTCACTCTTGGCATCGAAATTAACCTTGTGCATCGGAACAGCTCCAGGGTGAACCGAATCCATGAGCTGATAATGAACATCGCCTGAGCAAGCCTATACAATCCATAGATCCGTAGTCAAATCAAGAACAACAAAACAATACAAAGATGAAAATTCGAATATGTATTCAATTCCATAACAATAATCCTAACAAAATAAAAATCATCGAAGTCCATGGTGCTTGCTAGTAGAAGACGATAGCGTAAGATCCGAATCCAAAACTAGGTTTCTCAAAGAGATCGAAGAGAAGAGAAAAACACTCAAAGAGATCCGATCTCCCTACGAAGTATGCTGAATCCATCATCCCAATCTTCGCAGCCATCTTCGATTTACTCAGATCCAACTCGTTTCTCTCTCTCTCTCTCTCTCTATTTTTCAATCTCTCTAGATCTTCAAAACCCAAAACAAAATTGTTAGAAATCGATTTGGGATTCGTGACCCTAAAGCATACCCACAGCTACATGAAATCGTTATAAATCTCTTACCTTTAAATAAAAAGCTAGCACAGGCCCAGCTCGAATTTCATCTGTAAAAACCAAGGAAATCCGAAATCGATACCGACAAGAATCCTGAACCGTAACTCGAAAACACACAAAAACAAGAATGGTGGGAAAAATTAGCTACATACCCTCGATTTCGTAGGTTAATTGTGTTTGATTTCAGAATACAAAAGAGAGATGAAGCTAAATTTTTAGGGGGAAATAAGCTTGAAAAGTGAAAAAAATTATAAGAGAGCGAAATATGTCTAAGGTTAGCGGGAAAATTTTTAGTTTTCTCCACCAAAACATTACATAGCGTTTACGATCAAAATAGTGCTATCAGTTCTAAGTTAACCAAAAGCGTTACCAAAATAAAAATTAAGACTACTTATACATAGCGTTTATTTTTTTGCAAACGCTATAATAAAAATGGTTGATATTTACTATAGCAGAAAATCATAAAACGCTATATTCTGATGCTATATATACTCATAATTCTTGTAGTGATGAAAACGATAACGCACTTGTCGAAGTAATCCTGGAAACATTATTCATCATCTTCATGAAGGCACATTGGTCAACGGACGGCATTACCACAAACTCGTAATGTCCATAACGGGTCTGGAATGCCATCTTCTGAAAGTCCTCTTCTAGTATTCAAATCTGATGGTACCCTGAATAGTGCCCAAGCTCAGAGTTTCCTCTTCCATGGTCATCGAGATGGTTGCCAGAAATGCCACATTTCCCTTGCTGATTAACACCTTTGCTTGCATCATGGATATGACAGATATCCCTGTCCGTATTTTCATTCCCTTAAAAACAATCTTCTCCTCTCCGCGAGGAAAAGTGACGGTCGCCTTGGCGCAATACACTACGGCCTGGTGCTGAACCAACCAGTCCATTCCAAGCATGAATTCAAAACGACCTAACTCCACATTTCCTAGGTCAGCAGGTAGGTCTACTCTGTCCACCCTTACTGGGACCTCCTCAAAGATTCTCGTGCCCACTACTTTTTCCGACCCGGCCGTCTCGACCTTCATGACTCTTATGACAAACCTGTCTTTGAAGGTCTAACAGCTCGATAGCTTTGGGCTAACAAATCTATGCGTAGCTCCCATGTCAAACACAGTCTGGGCGGATAATCCCCCCAACAACAACCGATCCTACACGGTTCGCTAAGACTAAGCTACTAGACTTGGACTATTATGACATCACAAGAATTTACTGAGAAAAGCAGAAGTTACATACCTGCGATCGGGTCGCTTCTTCATGATTTCCAGAAACATACACCTGAGGCGCTCCAACTTGGTCTCTCGGTGGTAGCAACGACATCACTCCAGCTCCTGCTTGACCCCTCGGTGGTGGTAGCTGCGACGACAATATTCCAGCTCCTGCTCCTGCCATTTAGCCCGTGCTGTCCCTCGCATAGTGACCCACTTACCCACACCTGAAGCACATTATTCCTCCCTGGTAGACCGGCACTGCCGGCCTGATAAGGTTATGTGTGCAATTCCTTTGGAAGTGCCTCGGTTTTCCACACCCCAAGCATCCTTGAGGTTGCACATGCTGCAATGGAACAGCCAGTATAGCGGCGTTTGTGGTCTCCCAATTCCTCTTTGCACCTCTACTCTGCGCATTCATGTGCTGCCTCTGCTCTTCCTCCCACCCAATCTCTTCGTCTTCAGCCTTCTCAATCAAGTAGTGAATATCAAAGTAATCCCTCATTTTGAAACGATTCTTGAGCTCGATCTTCAATCCAACGAGGAACCGACAGATCTGCTCCCGCTCGATCAAATACCATCTTGCAAACCTTCGAAGACGGTTAAATTCTTCTCCATAATCCTGCACACCCTTGCTTCCTTGACGGAGGTTGTGAAAATATCCTTCTATCTTATCCATGATCTCATGCGAAAAGTACTTTGGGTTGAAAAGCTTCCTGGAATTCTTCCCAAATCAGCATATGGCGCTCTTTCACTCTCTCTACTACTCTTTCCCACCAAACCAGAGCATCATCCTTCAAGTAGTGGGCTGAAAACTTAACAAGAAACTCCATTGGGAACCTAGCGGTGTCTAAGATCCGCAGATGCTTCATAATGCTCTAATAGGACAGCCCTTGCAAGACTTCTGGCACCAGAGGCGGCAGTGGTGGTGGCTTCTGAACCACTACTAGTGGAGGCTGAACAACTCCAAATCCCATAGGAGCGAATCCTACTCCTCCAGAAGTATAGTCTGCTCCACCTGCTGCATTTTCAGCTCCTCTTGTTGCCTTCGCTGCAACGTTAGCATCCCCTAGCATAACTCCGGGAGCTCCTACAGCTCCTGCAGATCCAACAGCTTATGCAGCTCCCACTGCGGCTCCTACTACTCCTGCGACTCCGGCTGCTGCTCTTGCAGCACCTCATGCAGCTTTGGTAATACAAACATTCGCCTCACAGAAGGCTGGAAACTCTTGCAGAAGAGCGGCATTTACATATACTTGTCCAGCACTAAAAACTGCTCCTGCTGGATTCAAATAGCTCCATCTTGACTTCCATTCACACTGGTAGCGCTGCATGTCGAAGTGGCCGGAGACGCGGCTCTGACAGTACAGCGGTCTGGCGCGGTTCCGACTATCTTTGCCAGCATCTTGTTAGAAAATAAGAACGAGTGAGTCAGACGGCGGTTGAAACTGCACTTACTTACCGGCGAGTATATAAGGAGGTCGATCTTGGAGGTGCTTCTTGAATATAGCTTTTAGAAATCCCCATTTAGAAAAGCATTGAAAAACACTTAGTAAACCACGCTAAAATCCGAATATAAATACACAACTACTACCATGCCTAGCCGGATGGGACCGGCTAGACTTAACTCGGCTCCGATACCAAAATTTTAACTCCCGTCCCGTCGATCCAGCAAATGATCTCTCGGGTTCTCATGTCATCGTCCATAAATTCGTGAACCAAGTCATAAACCATAATCCAACATTAAGAATCTAAACGATTTACTTTATCAAAACCAAAACTCGAGTCTTACAAAACCAAACCGAACCAGTCACATATAAAACCGAAAGAAACATTAAAATCTAGTTAAAACAAGAGAAAACATCAAAAGAACCCGCATCCCAAAATATGACACCACACCGACCGTCTACTCCTGCAACTCCTCGGGATTACCTGCAAAACAACAACAAATGAGGCATGAGTAATTGATTCAACACAATTACCTAGTGAGTGCAAGCTCTAGGAACCCACAATCTCATCTCAAACTAACACAACATCAAGAAAACAAGTACAAGGCTAATAACATCTTTCACCCAACGCCTGAAGGATCTCAAACAATTTAATCAATAGCTACTTGTCCATATGTGCGCGCTCAGGACCAACCAATCACATGCACCCATAAACCTGGCGAGTACAGCCTACAACAACGCGGCACCAACCAGTCACCAAACGCGAGGATTCTATGTGCTTTCAATCGCACATATGGGCTGTACTCGCCAGGTCACGTGCTCCGCCACAAAATCCCATCACAGACACCTATTACAACTAACTCACACAAGCCATAAGTCACAATCAATATTTTCGATTTAAATGATAACTTAGATTCTATGTGCTTTCAATCGCATCAACACAAATCATCCTCAAGATCTACACTATCTAGGACATATACTATTAACAAAAGACTCATGTCCCGATATCAAGATAGATTATAGGAGAAATCACGATCGGTCCTCACCTTAGTCTAGATATGAGATTTGCCGATAAATTTGGAGATTTTGGTAAAAGATATGGAGATTCCGGTAACAGATCTGGAGATTCCGATAACCAATCTTTGGGCCCAGATTTTGAGCCATTAAAGTTCTTCATGTATTGAAATATATGGTGAACTGAAAACTAAACTAAGAGATGGCTTATCATATGCAATGAAGGGATTTAAATTAGTACAAGTGTCTCATTTACAACTACTAGCTAATTGTGGTCATCGATTGTTAGGCCCCATAAAAGAGAAGTAAGTTTGATAAGTTGGTGCCCATACCATGACATTGTTCTAAAGTTAATGGATAAAATGAAAGAAATATAGAAAGAATTCATAAAGATGATGAGTCTCCACAATAATTAGTGATTGCTTTATTGAATCTAAAAGAGACATCGGCACATGCCTTATGCCAAACCACCGTTCCTTTTCCCTTCTCCCTTTCATTTTGCCTTCGTTTTTTCAAACTCCCATCACAAATAATAAATTTTAAAATAAATTTGGTCTATCTTTGATGTAGGGCGGTAAACTCAATGAAAGTAGTTTGATTGGCTAAATACGATTTTCTTTTTTAACAAATATCTAACAAGGGAATAACCATGGAAATGAGCTTCACAGAAGGCGAAAATATTATTTTGGACCCTTTTTATCTGTGATGTTTAAAATCCAAATTCCAAACTATGTCTTTTTTTAAAGCACTATAAGATTATATGATGTAACTTTAGTCGTTATTACGTTGATTTGAAATCTATTTATGTATTTAATATTTTAATTAAATAAATTTACAATTTTCATATAAATATAATTTCTCATTTTAAAAAGTAAAAATAGGATAATCCGTTTAACATAAATAAAATAGTAAGATTGGACGCATGCGTTCCTTACTAACTTGTCTCATACGTGATATTTGAACCAATTGGAATGTATTGAAATACTTCCTATGCCTTTCAAGTTCTTACAAGTGTATGGAAAATGCCGGCCAATCTTGTAGTTTATGGACCAGCTTCACCAACTTTGAGCATAGTAACTCTATCTTGTTTATAGACTTTTCATGCATTCCGTCGCCTATAATAATGCCTCAAATTTGGCATCTAGAAGTAAGAGACTACTACATATATTCATTGTCACCCTTAGTGGCGGAGCAGAAATATTTTTCAAGGGGGTCAATATTAATATGCTAATAAATTATATAAAACTATTTTTTGATAATTTTTTTTTTTGTAAAAAACATCTTAAGTATCACTATAAGTCATTTTTATAAATAAAACTGATCTAAAGATAATATCGTTATTAAATCCTGTAAATTACAGTTGTTTTTATAAGAGTATATGTAGTTCTAACAATATTTAACTTTGTGTAAAATATATCAAATGGTTCAAAACAGTATAGCATAATTGTCTTTAAGATATTTATTTGTCTAAATATATAGCTTAGTGTCCATATTAATTAATTTTGTGTCAGTTTAACAAAAAAAAACATATATACAGCTAATATATAGGAGAAACGAAACAAAAACAGTTAAAAACATTAAAAATAATAGGCAAAGAATATTAAAATTAGTTTTTTTTTTTAAAATAGATCACAAAGAATCAGGGATTAGTATTTTGCGAATGTAGATCAAACTAACAAAAAAAGATAAAAATAAAAAATAAAAGATAGAAGGGGTCAGGCAAGCCTCGATCACATCACAAAGGGGTCATATTCTCAGTATTCTAACCAAATGACCTACAAGATATAATATACAAACGTTAGCAAACAAAATTTTTATAATGTCATGGGGGTCAACTGGCTCCCCTTCTTGTTAGCTAGCTCTGCCACTAGTCCCCCTTATTTCATTCATCCCTCCATCGGAACATCTATACCATCTTTCTCCGGAGATTTTATCTCCCTCTCTTCATGACCCATTAGTATAACACCATATCCCTTTCTCATGGATGTGAACACCTTATGATTAATAATCCCATTTTCCGGGTTTTGTCACTACAAGAAAATAATATTTTTGCGACTGCAACCTATGAATATATTTGTAGTAATAACATTTGGTGACTATTTAGGAACACAATTGCGACTAATTTATGATTACAAATATATGGTTATCTACTAGTCGCTAATATACGACCAAAAATGGTTGTCGCCAATTTAGTCGCCGATTTATGACTGATTAACGGTTATTGTCGAGAATACTCTGCGTCTGCGGTGAAAGGTCGTATATAACTCGCAAATTAGTCACTATTTGGGCGACTAATTTGGTTGTCCGTTTATAGTAGTAAAAAAGTTGTCAATTTGTCGTTATTTGAATGACTAATATGCGACTCATTCGTGTTGCAAAGTACCGGGTATGAGTAGTATCATATAATATGTTTTTGATTTAATAGTAATATAAGAAAGTTTGGTTATATATGGTAATTAACTTAATTGATTATCAAATTTAATTTATACTTACCATAATTAATGTGTATAATCGTTTTTCAAACTTCTAATAAACATGTAAAACCTGAAATATTATAAACTAAATTTTAAATCGAAGATAACTCTTAAAATAGAAACCAAACGGTTAGCAATCCTTACATTGGTTTTAATAAATCGAAACTTAAAACTACATAAGTTCTTAAGAGTTCATAATAAGAGTGGAGGAGAGTTAGTAACGATCGAGAGCCTGGTGCTCCTTAGTACCATTTTATATTATGCTATTTTTGATTTTCCAGATTCCTACCAAGAAAAACAAATAGGTATTGATTTCTTATTATTATCATGGTTAAAATAATAATAAGATAATAAAAATGTCATTAACTATTAAGACCCAAACATATTAACTAAATTAAGGGTTGTCTCTTTTGGTCTTTACACCTTTTACTCATAACTTTTAGAAACTATAAAGATTCTTGCCCTACATGATTCATGTTCTAGTGTTTTTCGGGAAAAAAATACTTGCTCTCTAGATTATGTGCAAAACATCAGCGAGAATCAACCATGTCTCTTTAGATTATCCGAAGAGTTTCTCAGATAAACAATTTCCCATCTCTTTTGGATCTAAAAGTTTTCCTCCTGTGTGTATAGATGTGTGTTTCTTGAGTTAGAGATCCTAAAATCCCAATGATGAAGAGGTAATCTCTCTTTTCATCTTTCATTTTTTATCTTTTTTATTCTTGCATGTTTTATTAAATGAATTGTTTCTTAATTTACGGTATCAATCTAGGAGCATATGTTCATGCCTCTGTTGATAAATTTTGGTGGTCAACTTGGTTTAAGGGTCGTTGGTTTAAGCTTAAAATGCTCATGTTGTTCTTTCACCACATAATTCTTCCTTGACCCTTCACGACTTCATGCTAGTTTTCACGTTAGAGACAACATGGGATGATGCACAATAAGGAAATCTTGGGTAATACTTGATTGTGCATCATCCCAAGTTTAAAACTCCGTTTCCGCTAACTATAAATATTTTTAAGATCCCGATCAATATTCTTATAAAGTTTATCATTCCTGCTCTTCCAGAGATACCACATAATCCACAGAAAGTAGACGTACATGGTACCACAAAGAATATTATCGGAGAGCAGCGTCCAGCGACAAAAGCAGAGTGTGTCTCGGAGATAATATATGGTAAGAATGTTTTGAGCCGCTGGCACAAAACCTTTACTATAACCTTCTAACCCACATTACATAGGATGATGGGACGTAATTCCTTCTTTTTCTTGATCTTTACGTTTTGTAATTAAGCAAATATTGGTCATATTTAACCTTTCGTGCAATTCATTAGTCTGTAAAAAATGATTAACCAAATGAAGCAAATATGCTTTAAAAATTGGCCACCACTTTTAGAAAAACAAAGCTATCATTCCATTAGGCTCTGGGGCCTTCTCCAAATGCATAAAAACAATGCTCTCTTAACCTCTTCCTTTGTAGCTAACGCTGTAAGTTTTTTATTCATTTATTCTGTAATGCAAAGAGGTACCTCGCTCAAAAAAATTTCAAAATCCGTTGGATATGTGGAAATAAATAGCTCGTCAAAATATTCAACTGCAACTTTTTTAACTTTCGATTCTTTTGTTACCCATTCACCATCCGTATTATGCAGGCCTACAATTTTATTCCTTGCACGTCATTGTTTTGTTAGCCATGAAATTTTTTACTATATCGATCACCTTCTATATGCCATAAATTTCTGCTCTTTTGTTGTCAATACAGTTCTTCATCCATGTAGGCTTCCTTCAAATTTCGTGTAATCTCCGTAACTTCTTCCAATGACCGATGAATATCATTTTGGGCCTATTCAAGTTTGTTTTGTAGATCGTTCATTATTTCCTTCCCACTTAGCAAGTTATTTTCCGCCATATTAATATCCCATGCCTACAGTTATGTATTTTATTTACAAACCCTTGGTTTTCCCTACCTGTTTGATAGTTCCATCCTTCCGCTTTAGCTGCCATTAATCCTTCGCGTCCAATTCAATGTTTATTGAACCTGGATTTTCCCTTTCGTTTATGTTTTTATATTCCATAATTGCCACCAAAGGCCTATGATCAGATCCCACCATACCCAAATATTTAACCATCGAATGAGAAAATAGGTCATGCCAATCTTCATTTGCAAAAGCCTTTTCTAGACGGCGCCAAATTAATTGTTTGCTTCTTATAGATCTCCATGACAGTGTGTTACCAAATTATTGGATTACTAATAACCCACAATTATGAATCATATTATTGAAGGACAACAATGATGAAGCGTGTCTTGGAGGCCCTCCCTCCTTCTCATTATTACCCCTAATCTCATTTATATCCCCTATAATAAACCATGGACCTGTCCGACATAAACCTATTCGTGTTACTTGCTCCCAAACCTGATCATGAAACTTTCGAACCGGCTCTCCATATAGAAAGGTCATGAAAACTTGTTTCCCTTGACAATCCTTGGTTTTTTCCACCTATTTCAAATCCCCAAAAGTGTTATTGTTACCATATTGATCCTCCTCAAATAGCAGAGCCTTCCTCGCCTTGGGAGCCAAATGAGAATCCGTACCATTCGGCTTCCTCCCACCCTCAACTAACCCAATATGTAATCTTTTGCCTTTGCCATCAAAAGCTTCCAACATTTTTCTCTCTTGCTCCGAGAGATGAGCTCAGACCCTTAGAAGACATCGCATATTCTGAAGTTCCCAAGGGGGAATATAACTAGACTGTCTTAGAGAACGAGCTGATCCTTCTCCATAACCCTTGTATATCTTCCTTTATAAGGGCGGAAGTCCCTCTCGTTCCTTTTTTTGTTGAGAATCCTCTCTTGCGATTCCTTTACCTCTGGACCTTTCCTTTTCCTCAAATTTCTCCAACCCATGAAAATTTGTACCCTTGTAACTTGTAGCTTTTTCTCCCTGATTTCATTGGCCAGAGTAGGGTGTAGGGGGATGAGAATCATCCTTTCCATCTATATATTTTAGTATGATAGGACATCTAGTTTGGCCAGGACACAAACTTCGAGAGATCCCGCATAAACTAATAACTTCTCACACCGCAGGTTGACCTCTCTTTCTTCCCCAGCATCAAATTCCACACTAGTTTGGAATACCAGAGGTTTAAAACCGCAAATAGTAACTTGAATACATCATTCATTCAAATCTACTACCACATCCTTTTCAATAGTGTCCCAAATATTTTTAACATGGGTTCAGCTCAAAAGTGGAGAGGACCTCCAATAACTCTAACCCATAATGGAATTTGAGTTGGGCAATGCGCATCAACCACATTTTTCCATCTAACTATTGACATCATCCAATAGTCGAGATGAAAGGGTTCCATCTTAAAATCTCCTTATCATCATCGTTATAAATTGAATTTGGAAGCGCCCCAAACCCAATTATACACCAACCACACGATCCTGCACGTTCCAGATTATTGGGAGCATGAAGAGAAGAAACTTCATATCTTGTTTACTTGGGTTCATGCACCACCAAATGAAAGTTTTTGGATAACCCGAGATCAAGTGTGATAACTCAAACTTTGGTATGGCAATATGTAAGATACCTAAACCCTCCTCTTTTTCCAGTCCCTCTTTGGACAAAAGTTTGGTTTGATATATTTTGAAAGAAAGAAAACACTCAAGCTTAAGATTTAAAGAAAAGAGAAGGATATGATGATGAAATGAGAGTCCACCACTATTGATCTTTATATAGTATTGAAAATAAAAGCATGTCCGATATGCGGAATTAAGTCTAGATCCCAATCAAAACTATTGATGGTAGTCTCATATCTTTAAAAATCCGAGAAAGTAAAGAAAATCTTCTCCCAATCAATTTTCCAATGAATAATGAACATAGTAAGAAAAAATATTAGAAAAAATGCAATCACGATAGATAATCTTTCCATCTATCAGAATCCTAATCAATCCAGTCGAATATCCAAAATCCAAACCACCATGAGAAAGGAAAGAGGATTTCATGACACACTTTGAATGTATTTGCAGACATAATCAATAGTCCTCATCAAATCACCAGACATCCGCATACGATGTGGATGATTTTGAGATATCTCTTCTTCCCGCATCATCATTTTGGAGATTAAACCAGCATGAATCCCATCATGAAAAAAAATCAAACCCAGTAGCAAATATGTTCGAAAAAGGTAATCAAATATGCTTTCTAAATTGAAATTGTGAAGCAGAACTTCCAAGATCTGAATCCTACTTTAATTTCATCCCCTAAGTGGTCAAGTTCTTGATAGATCTTAATAGATATCTTATCTAGCCTCTTCATATACCAAACTTTCGATACCGTTTCATAGATCTAGCGCTTGCCAAATAATTGCCTTATAATAAATTTAATAATCGAATAAACTCCACCCAAAGACTAAACAACAAAAAGAAATATGAAATAACGATTGGCAAAACCTAGAACGCCATCAACTTCACCTGGAGAGAGAGAAAAAAATGCGATAAATTTTTACTCGATTATAGTGTTACCGTTAAATAAAATTTAATTATGCTTATGGAATATATTTATATATAAATATATCATAATATTTTCATTTATTTTATTTTATAAATAAAACAGTAACTATAATTAATTTATAATAAACTCAAATTTTCATATTTTTTTTTAAAGAATTGAAAGTATTTTGATAATATTTTTATAATATTTTATAATATATAAATATATATATGTATTTAATAAAATATAAATTTATTATAAATATTATAAATAAATTCTCTAGAACTTTGTTTACATTATTACCCTTAATGAATGTTTAATATTTTCAAATATTTTTATTGGGATATTCGTAAACAATACATAAATTAAATGTAAGTTCAATATAATGATTTTAAATTAATAGATTAGATTGAAGAGTTAAAAATTATTATTTGACAACATAACTTTTATAATATAAAACTTAAATTCAAATTGTTGAGTTATGATATTTAATCTTTAGGATATTCTATGTGATTCGACATTCGAATATCACCTGCGTGTTTATCTTTTTGTTATTGGGACTCTATAGGGTTCGTTTGATCCTGCAAGTCTAGAGATGATGTTCCGTTACTTCCTGCCCGATTGGATCCTCGGGAGTTGAGTTCCTGATTAGTTCACGTACCTTCGGGTAGTGGTTCTGGCAGGAGTTAACCTATGGAGTGACGCCTGAGGTGTGTAGTCCCGAGAATACGGGGTAGCGTCCTAGGGCAGGACTGCATGGAAGCTTTGGTTATCTAGGGCTAACCCGAGTCACCGCGTATCGATGGACAGAGAATGGTGTCCTAGGTCGTAGGACTTTGTGTTTACGTCTAGGAGTGGTGGGAAGTTTTGGTTACCTTGGGGATAGCTAAGTGTTCCCGTGGAAGTTACTGAGTTCGCATAGTGGGCCCAATGGTGTGGAGTTAGTGTTAGTGACGTGTTAGTTAGATCATGTCTAATCAAGGGTATGTGCTGCAGTGTTCTCTATTTCCTTTTATTGTTGTGTGTTGTTAATTGAATGCTAGTATGTTGTGGAGCTCATCACGTCTAGGTAGCCCGTGATCAATTATTAAACTTGATTGTTATTTTGGGTTTCAGCGGGATTAATAGATTGTTCGCAGCCTGTTAGTTGGGAGCCGCCTCACTGGGTAATCTTTAGATTACTCATTAGACTCTTTTTATGTTTTTCAGGTTTGGCATCGCTCGGCGGACGCGTAGGATACTCGGAGTAGTTTTGGGATCGCATTTGGCATTGGCTTGTTTTCGAGTTCATTTTGACTTGGTTTTCGGTTTAGGATTTTGTTGGATCCCGCTAAAAGATTGTATTAAACCGTAAATTGTTAAGAATGAGTTTAATAATTTTAAATGATAAAAAACAGAATAGTTCCCTGATATACGGTTTAGTCCAAACCAAACATAACTCGTGGAAACGGTATGGGTTGAAAAGCCTTGTATCATGGAAATGAGGTAAACGGAGTCAATGACGGCTTGGTTCGAGCCATTGACTCAAACCGGACTACATATGGCTTTGTATTGTGACAAACTCTTCTCGTACTGCCTGCTCGGGTTTTATCGGTCATGTTCTTCTTTGATTGTTGGCTGGTCAGCTCATCAATCAGCGCAAATCGGGAAGGGGGGTGTTACAAAAGATGGTATCAGAGCATGGTTCGTCAAGGGTTCAAAATTCCAGTTTTTCAAATTTTTCAAGGTTTAATCGAGTCAAAATGTGCCGCCAATGCAAACATTAGGAATCCGAGCCCCGTCCGTTAAATTTGGTTAAAGGGTAAGTTAGAAATTTTAGTTAGGAATGTACTGACCATTGTGTTTTGTGCAATCACACAGCAGGGATTGCCCTAGGAGGATTGGTATGTGTGTGTGGTTGCAACGATAGTATGAGCGTCATCAGTTTGAAAGAGCGTGAGTCCGGTTGATCTACCCTAACTATCTGATATATCATGGTTTTTACTAGTTTTAGACCATGATATAAGTGTGTTTTAGTGTCTTTTTGTGTTCTTTTAGAGTCTTTTACAAGTATAATCAAGTTTGGAGCATACTTGGTGATTATGGCACTTTTTGGAGATTTTTGGAGTGTTTGGCCGAGAGATAGAGTTCACTGTCCGAAACAGAGGAATGCGTCGATCGTTGCACTCTAGCATCGATCGTTGCACCAGCGAGATGGGCCAAAACTCGGCGGTTTATGAAGAGTCAAGATATTGCACTCTGATCCAGAAGTTCCTGATATTTACAAAGAAGCCCCTGGCCGAGATTAGACCTATATAATTAAGTTTTTGGTGTTTTATTTACTTACGCTTTGATAATTAAGAGCAGAGGATTTTTAGAGCTTTTGGGGCTGATCTGAACCTTTACTTCATCTGTATTTGGAGAAGATTTCGAACCCCTTTTATTCTTTATCTTCTATGCAATTTATTCATCATATGATTATGTTTTCATTATCTATGTCTGAGTAGATTCCTTGTTAGGTTTAGGGTTTCTCACATAGGATTTCATGACTTGCTAGACTTGTTTAATTCAGTTAAGGATTCATAACTATATCTGTTCTTCAATCTAATTGTGCTTAAAGCTAGTTCTAACCTGATCAATTAGAATCTAGATCTTAGGTTGCTAAATACGTCACGGAAGTGGGGTTTAGGAATCTGAACTAATTAGGTTGAGCAATTAAACTTCTCGCAAACGAAAGTTTGGTTTAGGATAATTGTGAACATATCAAACTTGGAATTAATGCTAGTTTAATATGTTAGTTCTCGCAAACGAAAGTTTGGTTTGCTGCACTTAGACTTAGAGAATTATCGCAAAGGAATTTGGTTAATTCTATATCTGTGTTTTGAGTTCTAGAACTGTGCTTAATTAGATCCTTGCTGAATAAACTGTCTGCTTGTCTGATTTCCTGAGAACGCCCTAGACTTAGCGCTTTTAATAACTTGTTTTCACAACCAACAATCTCTGCTTTCTGTTTACTTTCTCGCATTGCTTTTAATTCAATCACATTGCTTTCTTCCTAGTTTAATTTCCTGTTCTTGAGCTATTGAATACGGAGTCCCTGTGGATTCGATACCTATATACTACGACTATTGAACTGTGCACTTGCAGTTAGATATAGGATAAAACCTGACACCTATCAAGTTTTTGGCGCCGTTGCGGGGGACTCTTTGAGTCTTCGATAGCTTAGAACTTAGGATTTTACTAGGATTTTTCGTTTTCTTTTTGTTTTTTTTTTTTTTTAAGTTACTAATTTTCTCTGTTTTTCTCTCTGTCGCAGGTACCGATATCGCACTGCGTCGATCGTTGCACTCTTAGCATCGATCGTCACTAGGCGATTCAGAGATTGAAACGATCGTTGCACTGATAGCATCGATCGTTGCCCGACGATTACAGACAGTTTATGCAGACGCAGAAAACTAGAAGTAATCCGAACTTGGACTTAGTTAATCTCGATCTTGAAGAACTTGGACGTTTAGAGAGAACCAACAGAAGACAAAGAAGAGAAAGGATGGTGCAAGAGCGTTTGATTCTTGTACGTGATGCTGAAGGTACCCTGAGGGACCGAGATAACAACCCATACAATGCTGCTTGGCAAAGGGTTGATGCTGAAGGGAATGTCATCCCTGATCCTCCTGAGCAACAGCAACAGGAGCAGAACCAGGGTCAAGGACATGCCCAAGGTAGACAGATGGTTGTCCATGAGAGGACTTTAGCTGACTACAACAGACCGGATGAGTTTCATAGAAACCGGTCAGCTTTAGTGCTTCCTGCCTTTGAGAGGAATGATTTTGAGATCAAAACCATCTACTACTCGCTGATGAGACAGAATGCGTTTCATGGTTACCCAACGGAGCAGCTTATGGATCACATTGATTCGTTTGAGGACGTAGTCACTGGCATGAAGTATGATGGAGTGTGCCCGGACTATCTGTTCCTTAAGCTCTTTCCGCACAGTCTTGCTGGAGACGCTAGTGCATGGCTAAAGCAGCTGGCACCTGCTCAGCACACTACTTGGGCAGCTTTAAAGAGTGAGTTCCTGCGTCACTTCTATGATGATGCGCGCTCAGACCAGTCCAGACAGGACATACTCACCTTTTCACAAGGAGCTGTGGAGCCTTTAAAGACTGCCTGGATGAGATTTAAGCAGTATCAGCGTGACTGCCCACACCATGGATTCACTGAAGTTCAGTTGATTGGCATCTTCTTCAGAGGCATAGATCTTCCATATCAGTCTGTGCTGGACAATTCCAGTAATGCTAACTTCAACACCAGGACTCCTACGCAAGCTAAGCAGTTGATTGAGAATCTAATAGGCAGCAACAGCTGCAAGACTATGGATGAGAGGAGGAAGAAATCTGGTGGAAGTGTAGAGAATTCTGACATAGCTGATATTAGATCTAGGCTGGACACAGTTTGCAATCTCCTAGCAGGTAAGAAAGCTGTCTATTTTGCCCAAGATGTAGAGGTAATTCAAACTGAGGAGGACACTCAGCAGGAAGATGTGAATTACATAGGAGGTTCTGGATTCCAAAATAATAGATTTGGTAATCAACAGGGAAACATATTCTTCAATGGAGGACAGAAAAGTGCTTTCAACAGCAACTCATCTGATTCTGGACAGACTAGTGGTTTTCAGAAGACCTTTGGACAAGGTACTCAGAGAACCTATGGGTCTTCATCCTATCAGACTCCTCCTGCACCTACAGCTCATGAGAGTAGAATGGAAGCTATGATGGAACAACTAATGGAGAGTCAGACCAAGATTTCTGTGGACTGCAACAAGAAGTTAGATGCTGTCTATGAAGACCTCAATGGGAAGTTTGAGTCCCTGAACACTCACATGAAGCAGTTGGATACTCAGGTAAACCAGATTTCCAGCTCAATAAAGGGAAAAGGGCTAGCAGACACTCATATTAAGGCATGGTCTGTGTACGTTAATGATGGATCTCACCTAGGTGAAAAATTTGAGCTAAGTACAGCTGAATTGGTGAAGGAAGGAGAAATCCCGGATTTTGGTGAAAAACTCTCGGCTGGAAATTGCAGAGCTGCAACGATCGACACACACCTAGTGTCGATCGATGCACGTCGGGAACAGACAGATTCGTTGAGTGATGATGGTATTGATGCAGACTTAGAGCTTGATAGCTTATTCCCTGGAGTCTCTGAGATCTCTCAACAGGAGATTTATGCGCAGATTGTTAGACAACACTCCTCAGTGTCTGAAGTGATTAGGCAGGAAATTGAAGAGCTTAAGAAGCTAGAGGAGATTGGTGAAGAATTGGAAGAAATTCCAACTTCTGATGATCCACCTTATCATCCATGTGTGCAGAGGTATTTGAACAAGATGCTGCCTCTAGATGAAGAGCTGAGAGATTGGGTGGTTATAGTTCCTCAGCATATTGGTGATGTTCTGTTAACCAAGATTCCGAAGAAGCTGCCTGATCCTGGAGTTTTTGTGCTTGATTGTTCAATCTTTGAGGATAGTTTGATGCCATACTCTGTGGCAGAGAAGCTGGGTATGCTAGATTTTACTCCTACTAGGACCTCTCTTGTCCTAGCTGATCAGTCCATACGAGTTCCTGTAGGACTCTTGGTAGACATCCCGGTGAGAGTTGGAAACTACTTAGTTCCAACAGACTTCTTAGTGCTGAAATATGACTGTGATCCGGATGAAGCATTGCTGCTTGGAAGACCATTTTTGGCTACAGCATGAGCGATAATTGATGTTAGGAACAGCCTGATAGACCTCCATCTGGGAGATGAGCCGCTGCGTTATGAGATGGATAAGCTGCGAAGACCACTGATAGATGGGCAGACATTCACCATAAGGAATGCAGATGATGAGCAGCCTGATGACACGGTGATTATAGATCCTGGAGCACATTTTACTCCATCTTTTCTTGGATATGAGCATTCTGCAACAGCCTACTCGCCACCTTGGATGAGGAGACTTGGACAGAGACAGAAAAAGTCTCTGTTGGGATCTCCTGGTGCCTGAAAAAATCTTGTCCGTCCGGTCAAGCTATTGACCTTAAACAAGCGCTGGGTGGGAGGCAACCCACCATTAGGTACTGGTGTTTTTCTACTTAATTTTTGGTGTTTTTGTTAGGATTTTACGTTTGTTTTTGTTTCTGGTGAGTTTATGTTTGCAGGTCTCGGACAGATTCGCAGTGCGTCGATCGACGCACCTCTGTGTCGATCGTCACAACACGATCGGAATCGCATTGCAGCGATCGTTGGAGTTCTGAGCAACGATCGACCATACACGAAAATCGCCAAGTAACGGTCGATGCACTTAGTGAAACGATCGATGCTCGAGCGACAGAGGTAAACCCGACAGAACTCAACAGAACTTTAACAATTTTTCTTTCTTTTTACCGATCCTTCGCTTGACACTACTGGGGACAGTATGTCTTAAGTGTGGGGGAGGTGCTACTGACGTTTATCTTTCTGTTTTCTTAAGAGTCAGTCCATTTTTCAAAAAAATTTGGTTTTATTGAGTCAAAATTGTTTAAGTAAGAAACTATGATTTTCTGAGAAGATTTACAAGACTTGCAGGAACTTAAGTAACCATTGGGATGAAGTCGCAGGATCTATCTATGACTATTAGAAAACCCCATCACAGATCAACCTACTGGGAACACCCACATCACTTCAGGTATCAGAGGATCCTTTACTGACTTCACCCTAATACTGACTTAGATTTCTCACCTAAGGGCTTGGTATACTCTGTGTCGGATTCCCTGTTAGTTCTGACACAGCCTGTCAACCTATCCTATTTAGTTCCCTTCTCCCCTTCTATAAAGTAAAAAAAAAAAAAAAGATAATAAACTGAGGATGAGTTAGTAACTCCGAAGTGGTCACAGGAGTGGTAGAGACCCCTATTATCTCCTGTGCTATCCATGGAATGTGTCCAAAGTACACCCCATAACGGGAAGAACACTGATAAAAAAAATAAAATGATACCCAAAGTGGGAAAAATCAGTTGTTAAAGAAGGGAAAGAGAAGAAAGGGACTAGAGAAAGATAGTATGGTGGTCTAGAGCTGATAAAGTAAGAATCCATGTGCCCTTTGATCGATACTCCTTAGGTGAGACCGCACTTAAATACTTGCAGAAGTCAGTAGGGAGAATTTGGATGCTTGAATGTGATTGTGGAGTTTACTTAGGACAGTTGCTAAGTGTGGGGGAAGTACATGTTGGTCTTGATATCCTGTGATTGATTCTTTCAGTGGTTTACTAAGGGGAATCTGAGTATTGTAGCTTCTAGGATGAAATGAGTTTCTGAAGAGTTTTCAAACCTCTTCACCAAGCTTTAGTTCTCTGTTTTGCTTGAGGGCAAGTGATAGGTTGTAAGTTTTCCCTATACTAAACTGCAAGTGAACAGCAATGTCAAAGTAGTATATAGGGTTATCGAATCCACAGGGACACTCGGTCTCAAGAGAATCAAACTATAGGAATAAATACTAGAAAGAAGCAATGTGATTGAATTGAAAGCGGTGCGAGAAAGTAAATCAGTAGCAGAGATTAACGGTTGTGAAGCAAGTAATTAAAAGCGTCAAGCCTAGGGTATTCTCAGGAAATCAGACAAGCAGACAGTTCATTCAGCAAGGATCTAATTAAGCACAGTTCTAGAACTCAAAACACAGATATAGAATTAACCAAATTCCTTTGCGATAATTCTCTAAGTCTAAGTGCAGCAAACCAAACTTTCGTTTGCGAGAACTAACAGATTAAACTAGCAATAAGTCCAAGTTTGATATGTTCACAATTATCCTAAACCAAACTTCCGTTTGCGAATAGTTTAATTGCCCAATTTAATTAGTTCAGATTCCTAAACCCCACTTCCGTGACGTATTTAGCAACCTAAGATCTAGATTCTAATTGATCAGGTTAGAACTAGCTTTAAGCACAATTAAATTGAAGAACAGATATAGTTATGAATCCTTAACTGAATTTGAACAAGTCTAGCAAGTCATGAAATCCTATGTGAGAAACCCTAAACCTAACTATGGATCTACTCAGACATAGATAATGAAAACATAATCATAGAATGAATAAATTGCATAAAAGAATAAGAGTAAAAGGGGTTTGAAATCTTCTCCAAATACAGATGATGTAACAGGTTCAGATCAGCCCCAAAAAGCTCTAGAATCCTCTGCTCTTAATTATCAAAGTGTATGGTAAAAAGTATAAAGCGTCTCTAATAAAAACTCTAAAAACTCTATTATATAGGCATAATCTCGGCCAAGGGCTTCTTTGTAAATATCAGGAACTTCTGGATCAAAGTGTAAATTCTTCACTCTTCTAAACCGCCGAGTTTTTGGCCCATCTCGCTGGTGCATCGATCGATGCTAGAGTGCAACGATCGACACCTTCCTCTGTTTCGGACAGTGAACTCTATCTCTCGGCCAAACACTCCAAAAATCTCCAAAATGCTCCATTATCTCCAATTCAGCTCCCAACCTGATTATACCTGTAAAAGACTCTAAACAAAGACAAAAGACACTAAAAACACACTTATATCATGGTCTAAAACTAGTAAAAACCATGATATATCAGCAAGCAAATGCTAAGTGTGGGGGAGTTGATATATCATGGTTTTTACTAGTTTTAGACCATGATATAAGTGTGTTTTTAGTGTCTTTTGTCTTTGTTTAGAGTCTTTTACAGGTATAATCAGGTTGGGAGCTGAATTGGAGATAATGGAGCATTTTGGAGATTTTTGGAGTGTTTGGCCGAGAGATAGAGTTCACTGTCCGAAACAGAGGAATGCGTCGATCGTTGCACTCTAGCATCGATCGTTGCACCAGCGAGATGGGCCAAAACTCGGCGGTTTATGAAGAGTCAAGATATTGCACTCTGATCCAGAAGTTCCTGATATTTACAAAGAAGCCCCTGGCCGAGATTAGACCTATATAATTAAGTTTTTGGTGTTTATTTACTTACGCTTTGATAATTAAGAGCAGAGGATTTTTAGAGCTTTTGGGGCTGATCTGAACCTTTACTTCATCTGTATTTGGAGAAGATTTCGAACCCCTTTTATTCTTTATCTTCTATGCAATTTATTCATCATATGATTATGTTTTCATTATCTATGTCTGAGTAGATTCCTTGTTAGGTTTAGGGTTTCTTATATAGGATTTCATGACTTGCTAGACTTGTTTAATTCAGTTAAGGATTCATAACTATATCTGTTCTTCAATCTAATTGTGCTTAAAGCTAGTTCTAACCTGATCAATTAGAATCTAGATCTTAGGTTGCTAAATACGTCACGGAAGTGGGGTTTAGGAATCTGAACTAATTAGGTTGAGCAATTAAACTTCTCGCAAACGAAAGTTTGGTTTAGGATAATTGTGAACATATCAAACTTGGAATTAATGCTAGTTTAATCTGTTAGTTCTCGCAAACGAAAGTTTGGTTTGCTGCACTTAGACTTAGAGAATTATCGCAAAGGAATTTGGTTAATTCTATATCTGTGTTTTGAGTTCTAGAACTGTGCTTAATTAGATCCTTGCTGAATAAACTGTCTGCTTGTCTGATTTCCTGAGAACGCCCTAGACTTAGCGCTTTTAATAACTTGTTTTCACAACCAACAATCTCTGCTTTCTGTTTACTTTCTCGCATTGCTTTTAATTCAATCACATTGCTTTCTTCCTAGTTTAATTTCCTGTTCTTGAGCTATTGAATACGGAGTCCCTGTGGATTCGATACCTATATACTACGACTACTGAACTGTGCACTTGCAGTTAGATATAGGATAAAACCTGACACCTATCAAGTTTTTGGCGCCGTTGCGGGGGACTCTTTGAGTCTTCGATAGCTTAAAACTTAGGATTTTACTAGGATTTTTCGTTTTCTTTTTGTTTTTATTTTTGTTTTTTTTTTAAGTTACTAATTTTCTCTGTTTTTCTCTCTGTCGCAGGTACCGATATCGCACTGCGTCGATCGTTGCACTCTTAGCATCGATCGTCACTAGGCGATTCAGAGATTGAAACGATCGTTGCACTGATAGCATCGATCGTTGCCCGACGATTACAGACAGTTTATGCAGACGCAGAAAACTAGAAGTAATCCGAACTTGGACTTAGTTAATCTCGATCTTGAAGAACTTGGACGTTTAGAGAGAACCAACAGAAGAGAAAGAAGAGAAAGGATGGTGCAAGAGCGTTTGATTCTTGTACGTGATGCTGAAGGTACCCTGAGGGACCGAGATAACAACCCATACAAATCTTGCTTGGCAAAGGGTTGATGCTGAAGGGAATGTCATCCCTGATCCTCCTGAGCAACAGCAACAGGAGCAGAACCAGGGTCAAGGACATGCCCAAGGTAGACAGATGGTTGTCCATGAGAGGACTTTAGCTGACTACAACAGACCGGATGAGTTTCATAGAAACCGGTCAGCTTTAGTGCTTCCTGCCTTTGAGAGGAATGATTTTGAGATCAAAACCATCTACTACTCGCTGATGAGACAGAATGCGTTTCATGGTTACCCAACGGAGCAGCCTATGGATCACATTGATTCGTTTGAGGACGTAGTCACTGGCATGAAGTATGATGGAGTGTGCCCGGACTATCTGTTCCTTAAGCTCTTTCCGCACAGTCTTGCTGGAGACGCTAGTGCATGGCTAAAGCAGCTGGCACCTGCTCAGTACACTACTTGGGCAGCTTTAAAGAGTGAGTTCCTGCGTCACTTCTATGATGATGCGCGCTCAGACCAGTCCAGACAGGACATACTCACCTTTTCACAAGGAGCTGTGGAGCCTTTAAAGACTGCCTGGATGAGATTTAAGCAGTATCAGCGTGACTGCACACACCATGGATTCACTGAAGTTCAGTTGATTGGCATCTTCTTCAGAGGCATAGATCTTCCATATCAGTCTGCGCTGGACAATTCCAGTAATGCTAACTTCAACACCAGGACTCCTACGCAAGCTAAGCAGTTGATTGAGAATCTAATAGGCAGCAATAGTTGCAAGACTATGGATGAGAGGAGGAAGAAATCTGGTGGAAGTGTAGAGAATTCTGACATAGCTGATATTAGATCTAGGCTGGACACAGTTTGCAATCTCCTAGCAGGTAAGAAAGCTGTCTATTTTGCCCAAGATGTAGAGGTAATTCAAACTGAGGAGGACACTCAGCAGGAAGATGTGAATTACATAGGAGGTTCTGGATTCCAAAGTAATAGATTTGGTAATCAACAGGGAAACATATTCTTCAATGGAGGACAGAAAAGTGCTTTCAACAGCAACTCATCTGATTCTGGACAGACTAGTGGTTTTCAGAAGACCTTTGGACAAGGTACTCAGAGAACCTATGGGTCTTCATCCTATCAGACTCCTCCTGCACCTACAGCTCATGAGAGTAGAATGGAAGCTATGATGGAACAACTAATGGAGAGTCAGACCAAGATTTCTGTGGACTGCAACAAGAAGTTAGATGCTGTCTATGAAGACCTCAATGGGAAGTTTGAGTCCCTGAACACTCACATGAAGCAGTTGGATACTCAGGTAAACCAGATTTCCAGCTCAATAAAGGGAAAAGGGCTAGCAGACACTCATATTAAGGCATGGTCTGTGTACGTTAATGATGGATCTCACCTAGGTGAAAAATTTGAGCTAAGTACAGCTGAATTGGTGAAGGAAGGAGAAATCCCGGATTTTGGTGAAAAACTCTCGGCTGGAAATTGCAGAGCTGCAACGATCGACACACACCTAGTGTCGATCGATGCACGTCGGGAACAGACAGATTCGCTGAGTGATGATGGTATTGATGCAGACTTAGAGCTTGATAGCTTATTCCCTGGAGTCTCTGAGATCTCTCAACAGGAGATTTATGCGCAGATTGTTAGACAACACTCCTCAGTGTCTGAAGTGATTAGGCAGGAAATTGAAGAGCTTAAGAAGCTAGAGGAGATTGGTGAAGAATTGGAAGAAATTCCAACTTCTGATGATCCACCTTATCATCCATGTGTGCAGAGGTATTTGAACAAGATGCTGCCTCTAGATGAAGAGCTGAGAGATTGGGTGGTTATAGTTCCTCAGCATATTGGTGATGTTCTGTTAACCAAGATTCCGAAGAAGCTGCCTGATCCTGGAGTTTTTGTGCTTGATTGTTCAATCTTTGAGGATAGTTTGATGCCATACTCTGTGGCAGAGAAGCTGGGTATGCTAGATTTTACTCCTACTAGGACCTCTCTTGTCCTAGCTGATCAGTCCATACGAGTTCCTGAAGGACTCCTGGTAGACATCCTGGTGAGAGTTGGAAACTACTTAGTTCCAACAGACTTCTTAGTGCTGAAATATGACTGTGATCCGGATGAAGCATTGCTGCTTGGAAGACCATTTTTGGCTACAGCAGGAGCGATAATTGATGTTAGGAACAGCCTGATAGACCTCCATCTGGGAGATGAGCCGCTGCGTTATGAGATGGATAAGCTGCGAAGACCACTGATAGATGGGCAGACATTCACCATAAGGAATGCAGATGATGAGCAGCCTGATGACACGGTGATTATAGATCCTGGAGCACATTTTACTCCATCTTTTCTTGGATATGAGCATTCTGCAACAGCCTACTCGCCACCTTGGATGAGGAGACTTGGACAGAGACAGAAAAAGTCTCTGTTGGGATCTCCTGGTGCCTAAAAAAATCTTGTCCGTCCGGTCAAGCTATTGACCTTAAACAAGCGCTGGGTGGGAGGCAACCCACCATTAGGTACTGGTGTTTTTCTACTTAATTTTTGGTGTTTTTGTTAGGATTTTACGTTTGTTTTTGTTTCTGGTGAGTTTATGTTTGCAGGTCTCGGACAGATTCGCAGTGCGTCGATCGACGCACTTCTGTGTCGATCGTCACAACACGATCGGAATCGCATTGCAGCGATCGTTGGAGTTCTGAGCAACGATCGACCATACACGAAAATCGCCAAGTAACGGTCGATGCACTTAGTGCAACGATCGATGCTCGAGCGACAGAGGTAAACCCGACAGAACTCAACAGAACTTTAACAATTTTTCTTTCTTTTTACCGATCCTTCGCTTGACACTACTGGGGACAGTATGTCTTAAGTGTGGGGGAGGTGCTACTGACGTTTATCTTTCTGTTTTCTTAAGAGTCAGTCCATTTTTCAAAAAAATTTGGTTTTATTGAGTCAAAATTGTTTAAGTAAGAAACTATGATTTTCTGAGAAGATTTACAAGACTTGCAGGAACTTAAGTAACCATTGGGATGAAGTCGCAGGATCTATCTATGACTATTAGAAAACCCCATCACAGATCAACCTACTGGGAACACCCACATCACTTCAGGTATCAGAGGATCCTTTACTGACTTCACCCTAATACTGACTTAGATTTCTCACCTAAGGGCTTGGTATACTCTGTGTCGGATTCCCTGTTAGTTCTGACACAGCCTGTCAACCTATCCTATTTAGTTCCCTTCTCCCCTTCTATAAAGTAAAAAAAAAAAGATAATAAATTGAGGATGAGTTAGTAACTCCGAAGTGGTCACAGGAGTGGTAGAGACCCCTATTATCTCCTGTGCTATCCATGGAATGTGTCCAAAGTACACCCCATAACGGGAAGAACACTGATAAAAAAAATAAAATGATACCCAAAGTGGGAAAAATCAGTTGTTAAAGAAGGGAAAGAGAAGAAAGGGACTAGAGAAAGATAGTATGGTGGTCTAGAGCTGATAAAGTAAGAATCCATGTGCCCTTTGATCGATACTCCTTAGGTGAGACCGCACTTAAATACTTGCAGAAGTCAGTAGGGAGAATTTGGATGCTTGAATGTGATTGTGGAGTTTACTTAGGACAGTTGCTAAGTGTGGGGGAAGTACATGTTGGTCTTGATATCCTGTGATTGATTCTTTCAGTGGTTTACTAAGGGGAATCTGAGTATTGTAGCTTCTAGGATGAAATGAGTTTCTGAAGAGTTTTCAAACCTCTTCACCAAGCTTTAGTTCTCTGTTTTGCTTGAGGGCAAGCAAATGCTAAGTGTGGGGGAGTTGATATATCATGGTTTTTACTAGTTTTAGACCATGATATAAGTGTGTTTTAGTGTCTTTTTGTGTTCTTTTAGAGTCTTTTACAGGT
This sequence comes from Orychophragmus violaceus, assembly GCA_030180135.1. Classification (NCBI taxonomy): domain Eukaryota; kingdom Viridiplantae; phylum Streptophyta; class Magnoliopsida; order Brassicales; family Brassicaceae; genus Orychophragmus; species Orychophragmus violaceus. The sequence continues at coordinate 39,928,322 of CM058240.1, forward strand.
ATAATCAGGTTTGGAGCATACTTGGTGATTATGGCACTTTTTGGAGATTTTTGGAGTGTTTGGCCGAGAGATAGAGTTCACTGTCCGAAACAGAGGAATGCGTCGATCGTTGCACTCTAGCATCGATCGTTGCACCAGCGAGATGGGCCAAAACTCGGCGGTTTATGAAGAGTCAAGATATTGCACTCTGATCCAGAAGTTCCTGATATTTACAAAGAAGCCCCTGGCCGAGATTAGACCTATATAATTAAGTTTTTGGTGTTTTATTTACTTACGCTTTGATAATTAAGAGCAGAGGATTTTTAGAGCTTTTGGGGCTGATCTGAACCTTTACTTCATCTGTATTTGGAGAAGATTCCGAACCCCTTTTATTCTTTATCTTCTATGCAATTTATTCATCATATGATTATGTTTTCATTATCTATGTCTGAGTAGATTCCTTGTTAGGTTTAGGGTTTCTCACATAGGATTTCATGACTTGCTAGACTTGTTTAATTCAGTTAAGGATTCATAACTATATCTGTTCTTCAATCTAATTGTGCTTAAAGCTAGTTCTAACCTGATCAATTAGAATCTAGATCTTAGGTTGCTAAATACGTCACGGAAGTGGGGTTTAGGAATCTGAACTAATTAGGTTGAGCAATTAAACTTCTCGCAAACGAAAGTTTGGTTTAGGATAATTGTGAACATATCAAACTTGGAATTAATGCTAGTTTAATCTGTTAGTTCTCGCAAACGAAAGTTTGGTTTGCTGCACTTAGACTTAGAGAATTATCGCAAAGGAATTTGGTTAATTCTATATCTGTGTTTTGAGTTCTAGAACTGGGCTTAATTAGATCCTTGCTGAATGAACTGTCTGCTTGTCTGATTTCCTGAGAACGCCCTAGACTTAGCGCTTTTAATAACTTGCTTTCACAACCAACAATCTCTGCTTTCTGTTTACTTTCTCGCATTGCTTTTAATTCAATCACATTGCTTTCTTCCTAGTTTAATTTCCTGTTCTTGAGCTATTGAATACGGAGTCCCTGTGGATTCGATACCTATATACTACGACTACTGAACTGTGCACTTGCAGTTAGATATAGGATAAAACCTGACACCTATCACTAGCCCAGGACCATATTTCCATCATGCAGAGTGATTCTCGTATTTTTCAGCCTATCCAAGATAAGGAGTGGGTGGAGGTGATGGTTGTTGTATGCAGTTGTACTGTCCCCAGCAGCAAGCTCATGCACACCCGGCCTTGTTGCCCTGGCTGGTGCAGTTGGAGGGGATAAGTGTTGAGGCATACCCAAAGTGGTTCTTGTATGCAGCTGTACTGTCCCCGATGCACTGAGCTGCACTATTCCGATTCTTGAGTGGGCTTCTACCAGCGATCTGTCATGAGGTTTTGAGTGGGTATGTGTTTGGAGAGTACCAGATGGTAGTGATGGGAGGGCATCACATTCACTTGGTTGAACTGCATCATCAGATGATGGCTCATCTTCAGCAGATCATGGCGCAACACCAGGCAGAGATGGAATATCAGGGGCAGGTGTGGTTGCAACAGCAGCTGCAGTAGCCGCAGCAGCAGGAAGAGTCAGCTACACCCCCCATGATCGACATCTCAAGCTCAGATTCAGAGGTCGAGACGGATCCAGAGGAGGACCTGAGTGAGGCGGATTGCGGATTGCAGTCTCCCGGATCTCTGAGTGGCTAGAGTCAGAGGATCGATTTCTTTCTAGGAGTAGGGCAGTTTAGTTATTCGTTTGTTGTTTCAGTTTTTGCTTTGGTTTTTATGCGGTTCCCGCCTAGTTGGGTTTTCTACCTTATTTATTGAACAATTTTAGCCCTCTTCCATTTATTTATACACTTAATTATTTGGTTCACTATTGTGCCATCTTGTCCTGTCAGCAAATCGTTCGCCAAACGGGTCTTTGTATCCTTAGCTGGATGATGCCTTTGAGTTCGGGGATGATTCGAGCGATCGGATGCCTTAGAATTCGGGCTGAATTCTTTTAGGGGCGGAGAATTGTAATGCCTGAAACATGGTCCAAATTGTTTAATAAAGAAAAACAGGAAAGCCCAATAGTCCGCCTTCCTTATTTAACCCTAGGGTTTTCCACCTCCCCTCTCCTTATAAATAGCAAAGCCCCTGGTCAGAAAACTCATCCGATTCCTTTATGGCGAAACTTTGTCCATCCTCGGTGTCTTTCGGGCCTCAAGAAAGCCAGATCCTTTGTCCACCACTCTTACTCCAACCAGGTAACTCATACATATTCAGATCTAACCTCATTTTTTTTTTAAACTTGAAACCTTTTTAGCAGTAACTTTCAAACCGTTATAATTCACGTGAATCCATGGCCACCATCACATCTAGCTCTCAGGGACGAAGTCAGCGCTGCCAGCCGCACCACCGTCCACAACCGCACATGCCGGAGAAAGACCGAGTGCGTGAGATCCAAGCTCTGCCATGCGCCGCCGGAGCCACCGCCGAAGAATTTCTGTCCGCCGCTGTCACCATCGCCAGAGCCGTTGTCTGCTGCCGCCGAGGTTACTCACCGATGAATTGAGTCGATTCGGTCGGTCGGGTAAACTCGGTCTGACCAGTTTTGATGAGGACATCGGATCATCCGAGCCCGACCCGGACGAACCGGACATACCGTCGTCGACCAAGCATGACATACCGCCCTCGACCATGGGGTTGGTCGATCAGTTCCCAACCTTGCGGAACGTACCGCGGACACGATCAGGACAGAGGCAGCTTCGATACGATTTCAACCAAGCTATGGAGCAACTAATCTCTAGGAAAAGCAAGGATGACATCACAGAGCACTGGACCAGCTGACTCACGACCAGCCTTTTCTGAACCAGCTTGCTTGGAAGATGACCAAGACCGTCGGCCCACCCGACCCCATCATCGCATGTCCCATGATCAAGACCAAAAGACCCTACATGATCTTCACCATCATGTCCGTTGTTCCTTAGACCGAGCCATCTCTTGGACCGAAAGATCATACTCTTCTTCCTTTGTGTGGTTTTGTCCCAAATGGGGTTTCCTTTCACGGTTTTTAATGAGGTGATCCTAGGCCCGTCCATCCTAAAGAGATCGGCCGGCCCGTTTTATCACTCTAAGACTTTTCCTTTTCATTGTTTAATTTTCTTAAGTCTTTTATTTTATTTCTTTAGGCATTTTCGATGGCCCATTTAGCCCATCTTGTAACCGAGACACAAGATTATTTAAGCCTCTCTTTTCGTTGTAAATAGTAAGCAAGTTTAAAAGTAATTGTGTTTGGCCTAGACGGGCATTTGAACTCTCTCACTCTCGCGTAGCTGCTCCTTGAGTTGGAAGATCGTATTACTTGCTCGTGCCTATGCTACCGGTGTGCTCTAGTTCGTGTCCTGTTGCTGTGATTTGCTTGCTCCATCGAATCAACCCACTGACCAAGCTGAGAGCGCCTTCGGCCAGCAGCTTCGTCCCATCCGACCATCTTCGACTCGCTCGACCGCTCGAACACCTCGCCATTCTTCAGCCATAGACCACCTAATACACTACCCATAACCAAGCGTGTATCATCTGGTATCAGATATTATGCACGTGACACCACTCTTGTTACATCTCACCCTTGCACCTTTTCGTTTTTTCTTTTGATTATTTTCTCTTTTACAAATCGATAATTTTTTTTAAAAAATTTCTTGTTTCGTTTTGTTCCTCACTTTGGTCCTGTCTCGCTTATGTTATCATAGTGTTTCTGTTTGTTGCATTCATAAACATAAAATCAAAAAATAGTTAGAACGGATTGCTAGGTTCTTAGATCGGACCAGCCGCATACAGTTCTCTCGATAGGGCTACTTGCGTTTGTGGATTGACTTGCTATTGATATCTACCTGGTCTCCAGCATTAGTTGTGTTCTTGTTACATCGAATTCGCATTCATCTAAAATTTCAAAAACAGGAGAATCAAAGGTTGGACGGCCGCGTAGTCGCTTTAGGGTTTTGGGGTGCATTCGGTTAGCATTTAGACTAGTTCGAATTTTTTTAATTGCTGAAGTGGCTTTCCTATTTTGTTTCCATTTATTTGCCTTAGTCAAAAAAGGAAGAAATCGGCATTGCCATATTTCATATTTCTTTTCTTGTCATCGTTTTCATATTTCCTTTTTAAATTGCGTTGGTTCTCTTTACTTTTTCATTGTTTTCCATTTGTTCTTCTTGTTGCATTTTATTTGTGTGCTAAGTGTGAAGGAAGATCGAAATGGAGAACAAACAAGTCAACCCGGGTGTTCCAACCGACCTAACTCAGATCATGGCCGCAATATAAGCCATAGGCATCCGAATCGACCGTCTGGTACGACCCGTCGACCAGCAGCATCGACCTGGCGGACCACAGCCTCGACCCAAAACGCATATTGGAAGGGCAGGACAAGCGGCTCACAATCGAGACGTCCAGCTGGACGATACTGGCGACGAAATTCCCGACCTCGACGACAATCGGCACCATCAACACCGTCGACCACCTAATCAACGTGACCAGAACCATCGCGGTCGCATACGCGACAATGAGGTACAATGTCCCAATTTTAATGACGTGAAACTAAATCCACCCAATTTTGCAGGTAAGGTCGACCCAAAAGCCTACCTCGAATGGGAATGACGAATGGAGCATATCTTTTGATTATTACGCATACAACGCCTGCAGGAAGATAACCCTAGCCGCGGATCAGTTTACCGGACATGCCCTATCCGGATGGGATCAAGACGTCTCGGAGCGTAGACGCCACCATCACGACCAGATCACCACTTGGGTCGACATGAAATACAATCTGAGACGAAGGTACGTCCTGACCCATTTCCATAGGGATTTACAGAAGAGTTTCCAGAAATTGGTGCAGGAAAGCAGGACTCTAGAGGAATACTTCGAAGAATTCAAGCAGCTGTGAAATAGGCTCGAGTTGGACGACTCTGTGGAAACCCTCATGGCCCAATTCGTGGACGGATTGCACGAACAGATAGCCCGGAAGGACGAGATCTAACTGTACCATGATATGTCCGAGTTGCTGCATCTTAGTATTCAGATTGAACAGCACAATAAGTGGAAGGTCACGACCGTGAACCAGACCCAGACCAACCCGACCTGGTTAACACTGTTGCCCCGACCAATCGACAAAGGCAAGGCGGTCGAGGTCGAGTCACAGTTCAAGAAACTGACGACCGAGTCTCCAAAATTCCACGTCCTGATCCAGGTTAGTTCCCTAGTACGTCACGATCTAGACATATTACATGTTTCAAATGTCAAGGAAGGGACGTATGGCCCGAGACTGTCCAAACCGACGAGTCATGATCCTTACCGAGGCTGGCAAGTACGAGTCTCAGGAAGAGCATGGCGAAGGATATGAGGATATGGCTGACCCAGGAACGCATGTAGAATATCCCAATTTGGGAGAGTTGCTGGTGATACGGAGAGCCCTCAGCGCCCTAGTCGCCCGATACATTTCAACGGGAGAACATCTTCCACGCCCGATGCACCGTTACCAACAAGGTATGTAGTCTTATTATAGACGGTGGTTTCTGTGCTAATGTTTCTAGCAGGTACATGGTCGATAAGATAGGTCTCCAAGTCACGAGGCATCCTCGACCGTACCGACTTATATGGTTTAATGACGACACCGAGCTACGATAGACAATCAGGTCACCATCAAATTCAGTGTTGGTAAGTATTACGACCAAGTACTATGCATGTCATCCCAATGCAGGTCGGACGCCTAATTCTAGGCCGGCCGTGGCAGTTTGACAAGGAGGCACTTCACAGCGGACGCACCAACTACTACTCGTTCGTCCATGACAAGCATAAGTACCAACTTGCCCCGCTCACACCCATGGAGGTCCACGAAATGCAATTAAAACTTTCTAAGGACTGTAAGAATAGTAAGATAAACATGCTTATCTCTTCCCATTCAGTTACTAGAGCTATTGACCAGAAAACGCATATATTACTAATGATCTATAAAGAGGATCTACACTCATGTTCAAATGACATAGAGTTGCCTTGAGGAGTGGCTTCTTTGTTGGACAAGTTTAAGGACGTATTCCCGTAGGAAATCCCAGCCGGCCTACCGCCCATCCGAGGCATCGAGCATCAGATCGACCTCGTACCAAGATCCGCATTGCCGAACCGACCGGCTTACCGCATGGATCTGACCGAGTCCAAGGAGTTGGAGAAACAGGTTCAGGACCTTATGTCCAAAGGCTACATCCGCGAAAGCCTAAGCATGTGTGTCGTTCCCATACAGTTAGTGCCCAAGAAGGACGGATCATGGCGAATGTGCGTGGAATGCCGAGAGATCAACAACATCACGATCAAGTATCACCATCACATACCACGCCTGGACGACATGTTGGACGAACTCCACAGAGCGTCTGTCTTTTCCAAGATAGATCTACGGAGTGGCTACCATCAGGTCCGAATGAAAGAAGGGGACAAGTGGAAAACTGCATTCAAGACCAAGCAAGGTCTGTACGAGTGGCTTGTGATGCCATTCGGCCTTACCAACGCTCCCAGGACATTCATGCGACTCATGAACCATGTCTTAAGGGCCTACATCAGTAAGTTCGTCATAGTATATTTTGATGACATTTTGATTTATAGTCAATGTTTTGCTGATCATTTGTTGCAACTTGAGAAAGTAATGGAGACTCTTCGACAAGAAGGTCTTTATGTGATCCTCAAGAAGTTCACATTATGCACTGATAAGCTTGTCTTTTTAGGTTTTGTTGTGAGTTCACAAGGTTTATAGGTGGACCAGGAGAAGGTCAAGGCGATCATAGAATGGCCGACCCCGACCAGCATCGGCCATGTTATGAGTTTCCACGGACTGGCCAGTTTCTAGTGACGGTTCGTGAAGGATTTCAGCACTGTGGCTATACCACTCACAGTCGTGATCAAGAAGGACATCCCGTTCAAGTGGGGATCGGCACAGGAAGCCGCATTCCAGAAGCTTAAGGACCTCTTATCCCTTGTGCCAGTTTTGGTGTTACCTAACTTTGACAAAACGTTTGAAATTGAATGTGATGCATCAGGTTTAGGTATTGAAGTTATACTGACACAAGTAGGGCGGCCCGTGGCCTATTTCAATGAGAAGTTAAATGGGGCCACGCTCAACTACCCAGCGTAAGACAAGGAGCTGTATGCCTTGGTGCGATCCTTGGAGACTTGGCGACACTTTCTCTTAGCCACGAGACATTGAAGCACCTGCGCGAACAGACAAACTTAAAGAGGAGACACGCCAAATGGCTTGAGTTTGTGGAGACGTTCCCGTACATCATAAAGTACAAGAAGGGAAAGTAGAACGTAGTGGCCGACGCTCTCTCCAGGAGACACGCGCTGATCAGAATCATGGAGGTCAGAGTGTTGGGTTTTGAGTTGATTAAAGATGAATATGAATTTGACCCGGATTTTGGTGTGATTTTTCGGATTGTCAAAATGGAACAATGGATTCCTATTCTGAGGCAAACCTCTATGCATCCCATAAGGATCACTGAGAGACATTCTGATCCGAAAGGCCCATGGAGGCAGACTGATGGGCCGGCGTGGACAAAACAATGATCGTCATGTCCGACCATTTCTTCTGGCCACACCAGAAACTAGACGTGGAATGCTTCTATTCCGTGCATCACGTGCCTTAAGGCCAAGTCCAGGTCACATCCTTACGGTTTATATATGCCATTGTCTATACCTAACCGACCTTGGGTCAACATTTCTATGGATTTTGTGCTTGGACTCCCAAAAATAAGGAATAAGGATTCCATATTTGTGGTGGTCGATCGGTTCTCCAAGATGGCCCACTTTATACCGTGTTCTAAGACCAATGACGCGACCCGAACGGCCGACAACTTCTTTAAAGAAGTGGTGAGACTGCACGGTCTGCCCAGGACCATCGTCTCAGACCGTGACCCGACCTTCCTCGGCACTTCTGGATAACATTGTGGAGAAAGCTAGCTACCAGGCTCATGTCTTCACGACTTGTCAGCCACAGATGGACGGACAGACCGAGGTCGTCAACCGAACTCTCTCAGCCCTTCTAATGGCCACGGTTGGTAAAATTTTGTCTAGTTGGTTAGACTGTATTCCATTTGTTGAGTTTTCTTATAATCACGCTAACCACTCAGCTACCAAGCTGTCACCGTTTGAGATTGTTTATGGTTTTAAGCCTGAGACGCCCCTCAGCCTCAAGCCCTTACCGCCGCTGGAGTTTATCAACTTGGACGGGGAACGAAAGGCTCAAGCAGTTGCCAAGTTACATTAGACGGTCAAGGAGAACATAGAGAAGAAGACGGTCCAATACAAAAGACAGCCGACAGACACCGGCAGGAGATCACCTTCCAACCTGGCGATTGGGTTTGGGTTCATATGCGACCTGAACGGTTCAAGAACCAACGAAGGTCAAAGCTTGCACCGCGAGGAGACAGACTATTTAGAGTCCTGAAGAAGATCAACGACAATTCCTACAAACTTGAACTCCCAGGTGAGATGATTATATACTCGAGCTTTAATGTTATTGACTTTTCTCCTTTTGTGCACGTGATGCTGTTTTGAGGCCAGAACCTTCGCAAGGAGGAGGGAATGATGACGACATCGGATCATCCGAGCCCGACCCGGACAAATCGGACGTACCGTTGTTGACCAAGCGGGATGTACCGCCCTTGACCATGAGGTTGGTCGATCAATTCCCGACCATGCAGAACGTACCGTGGACGCGATCAGGATAGAGGCCGCTTTGGGACGATTTCAACCAAGCTATGAAGCAACTAATCTCTAGGACAAGCATGGAAGACATCACGGAGCACTTGGACCAGCTGACTCACGACCAGCCTGTTCTGAACCAACTTGCTTGGAAGATAACCAAGACCGTTGACCCACTCGACCCGACCATCGCATGGCCCATGATCAAGACCAACAGACCGTCCATGATCTTCACCATCATGTCCGTTATGCCTTAGACCGAGCCATCTCTTGGACCGAACGATCATACTCTTTTTTCCTTGTGAGGTTTTGTCCCAAATGGATTTTCCTTACAAGGTTTCTAATGAGGTGATCCTAGGCCCGTCCATCCTAAAGAGATCGGCCGGCCTGTATCATCTCTCTAAGACTTTTCCTTTCTTTGTAAGGAAAACTCATTTGGGACAAAACCTCACGAAAGACTTTAAAAATTAAACAAAGAAACCCGTGTATGGTTTATTTTTTTATGTTCTATTTTTATTAATTTTAAATATTATAAATATTAATACTTTATTAACAACTTATAGTAATTATAATTTATTTAAAATAAATAATTCTTTAAATATTTTATGAGATGTTAAATTATTTTTAAAATATATATTATTTTAATCAAACAATATATTTTTTGAACGTATTAATTTTGAAATTAGAATATAAAATTTATATATTAATATATCCAAAACATTAAATTTATTATTCTTTTCGATAGAGTATGTTTTTAGGTTTACGGTATAGGATATAAGAAATGACTTTTAATACTCTTTTATAAAATCTACATATATATATTCCTAATTTTTAATAGTTAAATAGTGTGGTATACATGTGGATAATGATATTTCATTACCACAAGAGAGAAAAACTTAACTTTTATATATAAAGATGCCTAGGCTTATTTCTCATGGGGTTTGCTCTCTTTGTTTATGCATAAGCATATGTGAAAGCTAGTAAGTTTTGTTCTCTTAGTGATGACCCATTCCCTTCTCTCCATTCCACTATCAAATATCAATGACAAAAATATGGTTTTGTATTATTAAATATAGACATATGGTGAAAAACTAAACTTTTAGATATCACAACCACCCTTTATTGGTTACCATCGTTTTCATTTGGTTATGCTATGTAGACCTCCTTTGCAAAGTTTTACACTCTTTATGTTAAAAGTTATAACGCTCTTTCCATTGAATGTATATCATTATCTTTATCTTGAGAGTGATTTAACACATGAAAACGACCAAAAAGAGAACGATCAAAAACAGAAAAACATATTAAAAATAACTAAAGAACAAGCATTATCTTGGATTGAAGCAAGTAATGATGCAGTTATGACATTAACATAACTATTAGATTATGCTTCGGACTAGATGATACGTTCAAGTCAAATCATTAGGATTTTAGCCTATTTAATTTAACTCGAATCTAGTGTTTGATTTAACTTTGTGGAGGTCTTTGTTCACTTTTGGTTGTGATTTGAATTCGAGCAAGAAAGTTATTTTTACTAAAAAGATTGGATTTTCAATGCATTGGGTGCATTTGATGATGGAGTGTATTTCATCGGTCCAGTACAGAGTATTTATAAATGGGTAACCAAGGGGACACATTATCCCCATAAGAGGACTTAGACAGGATGATCCATTTTCCCGTCTAGGAATCATTCATAGAGAATAAAGGGATAAGCTTTTGACGGGAATAAAAGTAGCACGGACGAGTGCTTCAGATACACATCTTCTATTTGCGGATGACAACTTATTTTTCTGTAAAGCAACAACTGAGGAATGCCAGGTCATTCTAAAGATACTTACAGATTTTGAAAAGGTCTTTGGGCCAAAATTAAAGATACTTAAAAAATAATTTTTTTAAGTCCTCAATTTAATTTGGGCATAAGTTTCCAGATCATAAAAAGGACGAATTTAAAACAAATCTCAATATTACTTTCATTGGGGGTATGGGGACATATTTAGATATGCCAGAAAGCTTAGGAGGTCCAATTCGTAGATTTGTAGCTTCTTCCATAACCGGCTTTACAATCGAGTTAACATATGGACTTTGAAAATCAGTGGTCACGAGGAGAAAAAGAGGTTATAATTAAATCGGTAGCCACATCATTACCCAACCAAGTAATATCATGTTTTCGATTGCCGAAAATGGTAACATCAAAATTAGCAAGTGTAATATCTCGATTTTGGTGGGGATCAAGTGGATGTAAAAAAGGTATGCATTGGATCTCATAGAACAAACTCTGGTTGGTCAGGTTTTCGGGGAATACATAAACTAAATACAGCCCTATTAGCAAGGCAGATGTAGAAGTTGATAGAAAAATCGGACTCTCATTTTGAAAGAGTTTTCAATGGGCGGTATTTTAGGAATTTGGATCCTCTAGAATCAATAAGGTCTTATTCTTTATCTTATGGTTGAAGAAGCGTTGTGTCGGCTATACCTCTAGTTAAAAAAGGATTCAATAAAAGGGTGGGAACTGGGACATCCTTATCAGCATGGAATGATCCATGGATTCCATCGAGTTACTTGTGGCCAGCCATTTTTAAAAACAATAACTACAACCCTACTCTTACAGTGGACCAACTTATTGACACATCTACCTCATCATGGAATCTCTCGATGCGTCAAAAAATTATACAGCCGGAAGATGCGGTAATTATTGCCAATATGCCCATAAATAGATATAATCGACCAGATTCTCTTGGATGGCATTTCACAAAACATGGAAAATATACGGTTAAATAAGGATATAAGGTGAAAATGGATATTCCGGAGGGAGGAGTAATAAAACCTTTCTAGGGCCCAAACATAAAAACGCTTCAGGCATATGCGTGGAAACTAAAATTTCCATCTAAACTAAAACATTTTATATGGCAATCTATTTTTGGATGTTTGTCGTTAGCAAATAATCTGAGATCTAGAGGAATCAAATGCGACACATAGTGTGCCATATGTGCTCGAGAGTAGGAAACAATAAACCATGCTCTTTTTGAATGTCCACATGCTCTTTAAATGTGGGCTTTATCTCTTATTCCCTAAAATTTGGGAATTTTCCCATCTCTTCGGTTTACACAAACATGGATTTATTTTGGGGATTACAAGATCACGAAAGAGTTGATGTTTTTCCGTGAATCTTATGGTATCTTTGGAAAAGATAGTAGAAATGGAATATGTAACATGGAGAGAGCACAATCAAGCTACGATAAAAGGTTATCTCAAGGCCACTTGGTAAGAGGAATTCAAATGGGAATGAATATGGTTCAACAGGGGCAATGGTGTTATATTGATGGTTCATGGAAGGAAGGAGATGAGTTTTCAGGGCAAGGTTGGTATAGTTTCTTTGACGAACGAATTAATGTTCTGATGGAGCAACGAGTATCCATAGTAGTCTTTCAGTGTTTCATGTGAGCACCAGGGGGAGCTCACAGGAACCGGTTTTGAATTGGTACAATGCGCAAGACAGAAGTCACTCTCTCCTTCTACCGAGGGTGCGATAGGGGCGATACACAAGTATCTGGACCGAGGTTGCTCTCTGCTGATGCGGATGAATGGTCTGTGACTCGAACCAGGGATAGAGACACGTAACAAGTGGTCTGGACTTCAAGGGGAATCCACAAGAGCTGGTACAAACCGGCGGCTGTCAAGGGTTTCTAAAACTCAAGGGTTTTCTTTCTCATAAAACGTAACTTCTAACTAAAAAATACAAGGGTCTTTCTAGCCTAGATTTCTACAAAGACATAATAAAACGACATGAGCCTTAAATCCTTGCCGGATGGGCCACGCTTCTCTCCTAAGGGGTCGGGCCCCAACTTACCTTGTTCAAAAACTTAGTGGGAAACCCATTTAAGATAAAACCACACTAAGGGAAAAAGAGTTTACACCTTGGCCTAGATAGATGTTGCAATGCCCCCTGGTCTCCAAATATAATTATGAAGTACGTCAAGTCTGTGAGCTTCAAAATGAGGCAAGTCCAGAAACGATTGGGTTAGAACTTGAGTAACTTCTTCATCCGAGCTGTTATTGGCTTGATTCCAACTATCATGGAATGCCTGATGAGTCAAAATTTCAGAACAAGTTCTTTTGTTGCTTTATTCATCATGATCCGTTCTAAGCTCTCCAATAAGTGGGAAATGGTCTCCAGTGAGTTCCTTGCAAGTCTGTTTTTTTGTACCTTGAATAACTTCCTCACGTGAAAGAATATTGAAGCACTTACACTTGGTCATCATTCCTTGGTGAGTTATTTTTCTGGAACAGGTTATTTGTAGCTTAACGCCTCTTGGTTAGGTATATATAATCCAAAATGTGCACCTATGTCCTTGGTGCGATCAAGCTGCTTCTCTCCTAGCACATATACTGGTTTGGTGATCCCTCATGTATTCTGCTTGGTTGATGATAGCTTGATTTCCTCAACACACTCTCCCTCTTGGAAAGGTTTCGACCTTGAAACTGTATAACATGTACCAGAAAAAAAGCAAGATAGCTTTCATGCGGTTTTGTGAGTCCATAGACCTACCTTGAGGGATCTGATGATCGTTCACATAAGGGCTATCAGGCATTTTTCATTTAAGTAGGTGGTTAATTTTCACGCCTCTATTCTGGCTCAGGCGCCATAGACGAGCTGATGCACCATCATCTCTTGTGGTATCAGTCTTGTAGAGGTTGGGTGGTACTTCTTTTTTGTTCGTCTCTTTGGTTCCTACAATAATATGGACACTTTTGGCAAGAAACAAGTGAATTAAGTATTCTTTAGGATAGTATAAACATACTGAACATATATTCTGATTAGGATTTAATTGTGGATTTAAAACATGTTATGATTCCTCATTTTATTTGAAGTTCATTGGGTCTTTTAATAATGTTGTGGAATCAGTAGAGATAAATTATTTTAAATGAAGGCTTACCTGATTAACGCTCTTAGCAGTTTTTGGGGAGGACAGATCTCCTTTGACCTCTGCCTCACCTCCGGTCTGTGGGTCAGCCTCGGTCTTTACAGGGCTGGTCGTGGCTTAGTCCTTCTTAAACACTTGGATCAACATTAATTTAGGCGAGGTTTGTTGTTTCATGTGTTGCATTCTTTTCTCTACAGATCCTTGGTCTATAAACTCTATAGTAGAGTTAGTAACTACATGATCCCCTAAGGACAAGAGAAAGTGCATCAATTATGTGTTAAAAGCCTTAAAGATGGGTGGTGTAATATATAAACTTATTTGGACATCTTGAATAAGCTGGAAGGTGTTATGCTCTGTGTTTGTGTCTGTGCCAAAGTTGGTGTGGATCACTAGCCCCTAATTGGCCTGAAATGACTCCTTACCTTTTGAAAGTGATGTATGATCATTGATGTCGTCCTTCGTACCTGTTTTATCCCTACTACTTTTGACAAGAATCACGTGTGTTATCGCAGTCATGGAATCATAAACAACTAAACAAGTCTTAACTTGGATCAGTTCATTGATTCGTGAGGCATCTACCTTGGTTTCAATGTTATTAAATTCAAAGATCACCTTAGGGCTGGCCATGGTATGAACCTCTTCATGAAAGGTCCCGACTTGCGGTTTAGGCGTGTAATTGGGGCTCGGCTCAAGTGTTGGTGTCATGGCCTCTTGGGTGGGCTCCTTAGAAAACTCGGATGCCACTGGTTTGTTCCATGAGGAGTCTACGTTGCCTGGGACAGGGCCGTGTGGTGCGCCTGTTTCGGTTAGGCTGTCGGCCTAGCTCAGTAGCTCATTTGTGCTTCCTACATCTTTCTCAATACTTTTGGATAAGGGCAAGTGCATTAAAACAGTCTTTGGCTGAGGGTAAACATAATGAAAATATTCAGTGCGGGACACGTTAACTTGAGGTGAACTTGTTTGCAGATCATAGTTCACGTTTTGTGGCACCGACTTTGGTTGGGCAGTGGCATTTCTTGTGGAACATAGATTGGTCCCTTGGATTCGGGCCCTGTACGTAATCTTTGGGCTTGGACGGGCCTTTGGTGGCAGCCTTGGCGTGACATAATTCTCGTACATGAGCCATCTGATATCCTCCCACGTGCGTGATTTTTACTTGTAATGAACTCTCCATTTCTCCTCATGTTTCCACCGTTGGTAAGCTTTCATGAGCCAAAGGTATAAGAGTTACATTTAAATTCAGTCCAAGTTCGTGATGGTCTTAGTATGGCGGCATGGTTCGGGAGATAATACTCAGGTGGCTCGGGCTCCTTCTCATTTGCGGCATGGTCATCTTCTGATCTCTCTTGTTGATAGGTAAGCATGGCTCGTGCTATCATAGCTTGGGGTGGTGATAGTCGTTGTTGCTCCATCTTGTTCAGTCGCTCACTAGCGGCTTGGATGTATCAAAGAAGCTGTGCCATGTCGACCGGTGCAAGCATTGTCACCGTCCATGCTCCGTGCTCCTGTGCACTTAGCAGACAATCAAGCCCAAAAGGAAGAAAAGAGAGAACAAGCAATAAGCAAAAGGAAAGGCAGAATACAAAAGGATGTAAAAAACTCAAAAATGGAAATATGAAACTATATCGAAACCATACAATTCTATTACTAAACGGTTTCTAATTTTTTAATTTTTTTTTTACTTAAACCAATCTAGATGTAGCTAATGTAAGCCCTAATGCAGTATGAGATCAATGCACCAATGAGAAAGCACAATCACAGCAAACAATCGACAATGCAGTTGGTTAAACCTACTCAATATAACTTAATTGTCAGCAAGTGTAATGCATGGTCCTATGCTCGTTTTTCCTTAATAATTTTGATGGTACAAATTGATAAAACTAGCAACATATGCACACAGAACAGAGACCTATAAACAATCAAAGTGAACTCGACCACAACAAACAACCAACTCAAGCAATGCAAGTAAACTCTATTGATGGTCTATATGCGGCCGGTTCGATTAAACATGTTACAACTCCTTTTTAAGAAAAATGATGCAACAAAATATGAATGAAACTATATGATGCAAAGATACAGTAAGAAGCAAACATGCAACAAATGCAAATAAACCAAGTGTAATATGATTCAAGGGAAACCTTAATGCTCTATTTGCGGCCATTCCAATTTAAACAACTTACCAACTCTCTTTTTTTATGCTACTTAAATATGCAAGCTAACAACCTAGATGAAGTATATAATACAAAAACAATAAGATGAATTAAACCACAAAAAAAATCGCAAAAGCAAGTAAGGAGAATAGGGATAGAGTTGACTGGATGGTTAGCCTAAGATCTGATATCTTTTGATGCAAGCTCCAGCAGGAGCTCAGAAGAGCCGGTTTTGGATTGGTACAAGGAACTGGACTGAAGTCTCTCTCTCCTTGGACCGAGGGCACGATAGGGGCGATAAACGAGCAGCTGGACAGAGGTCGCTCTCTGCTGATGCTGATGAATGGGTTGTGACTCGAACCAGGGAAAAATAAAGGTAACAAGTGGTCTGAAATTCAAGGGGAATCCACACTAGAAGGTACAAACTGGCGGCCTTCAAGCCTTTTCGGAACTCAATTGTTTTCTTTATCATAAAACTTAACTTATAACTAAAACGATTCTAGGGGCTTTATAGCCTAGGTTTCGACAAGGACATAAGAAAAATACATGGGCCTAAAGGCCTTATAGGAAATAAAATAAAATACAAAGGCCTAATAATCCGTGCATGGCTTGCTGGTCGGATGGGCCATGCTTCTCTGCTAATGGGTCAGGTCTTGGATTATTTAAAAACCTTAGTGGAAAAACCCATTTGGAATAATACCACACTGAGGGAAAAAGAGTATAAACCTTGGCCCAGAGAGATTGCAGTGCCCTCTTGGTCTGCAAATATAAGTTTGAAGTGCATTAAGTCCGTGAGCTTCGAAATGAGGCAAGTCCAGAAACCATTGGGTTTGAACTTAAGTAACTTCGTCATCCAAGCTGGTATTGGCTTGATTCCAACTATCATGGATTCCCTGATGAGTCAATATTTCAGAACAAGTTCATTTGTTTCTTGATTCATCATGTTCCGTTCTGATCTCTCCAATAAGTAGCAGTTGGTCTTCAAAGAGTTCCTTGTAAGTCTTCTGTTTTGTAACTTGCATAAATTCCTCACATGAAAGGCTATTGAAGCACTTCCAATTCGTGATGATTCCTTGGTGAGTTAAGTTTCTGGAACAGGTTGAGTTGTAGCTTAACTCCTCCCGTTTAGGTAGATATGATAAAAAAACGTGCACCTATGTCCCTGGTACGATTAAGTTGCTTCTTACCAAAGGCATATACTGGCTTGGTGAGCCCTCTTGTATTCTACCTTGCCGATGATGGCGTGATGTCCTCATCAGTGTTACATGCGGAATTTAAAGCTTTAATTTGGACGATGAAATGCTTGAAATTCTTTAATCAAGATCGAATCTTCTTTGCAACAAGCTGCTCTTAGTTAATAAATATGGTGTATGAGTTAATAAATAGTTACCCGTGTTTGTGGTTCATATGGAGAAGTTTCAGAGATGAAAGGAGTTCTTCAACACCCTTAAGATAGTTTGGATCTTAAGAACGAAAATATGAAAGCGGACAGGTTTGCAAGACATGCTCGTATTCAACCGTCAAATACAATCCACATCAGTCCGGAGGCACCGATATGGATGACCGAACCGCTATAGTTTTCATTATCTTTTTTGTTGACAAAAAAACTGCCAGATTTATCCAAAAAAATCAGAAGAATATTGGACCTGTCATGGTTATAAGAAATTAGTCACAATTCAGTAATGATTTTAGAACCTCTAATAATCGAAGTTCAAAATGTCAAATACTTATGTAAGTAAACCTAGAAACTGAAATTGATGTTTAAAAAAATCGATATCTAAACGTAATGTGGCGATACATTATATATTGTCTAAATCGATACATTATATATTGTCTAAATCATAAACCAGAAAAAGAAACAAAGGCAAGTAGTGGCTTCTCCAATTTGGTTTCTCTTTTTTTTTTTTTTTTAAAGATTCCGAAACCAAACGACAAACCATCTTCCTAACTTAGTAGCCCACCCCAACCCACCCCACCATGATGTATATACTTTATAAACATCATTTATATTCATATGCTCAACTTTATATTCATCCTCAAAACACAAACAAATAGTCCATAACAACACCAAGAAGGATAAACAAGTAAAAGCTATGCCGATCCGATCTAGCCCCTTTTTCAATATGGAGAGCTCGGCTGTGCTCTCGTTGTTGCGGCACACAGGCAATTCCATGGATTCTAAACGTTCGAAGAAATCTTCTGGAAGCATCGGTGGCGGGGTGCTCAAAATGTTCAAGCTCTTGCCAATGCTATCATCTGGTTGCAAGATGGTGAACTTGTTAAGTCGAGGGCATCGAAAACCATTACTTAAAGACTTCGCAACCACTGGAACAATATTCGGGTTTCGCAAAGGAAGAGTCTTTCTTGCAATACAAGAAGATCCTCATTGCCTACCAACGTTCATCATCGAGCTCCCTATGCTGACATCGGCGCTGCAGAAGGAGATGGCCTCGGAGACATTAAGGATTGCGCTAGAAAGCGAGACAAAGACATCGAGGAAGAAGGTGTTGGAGGAGTACGTGTGGGGGATTTACTGTAACGGACGGAAAATCGGGTATTCGATAAGGAGACAGAACATGAGTGAGGAGGAGATGTATGTGATTGATGCATTAAGAGGTGTTTCAATGGGAGCTGGAGTTTTACCATGTAAGAACCAATACGATCAAGAGACAGAAGGAGAAATGACTTACATGAGAGCTCGGTTCGACAGAGTTATTGGTTCTAAGGACTCTGAAGCATTGTATATGATTAACCCTGAAGGCAGTGGTCAGGGCACAGAGCTTAGTATCTTCTTTCTCAGGTCTCATTAATTGTTGTTACACTTTTCATTTTGGCGTCCCTTTACTCTGTTTTAAAGTCTAGTTAAATGGTTATTAAAATATTTCGTTGGATATATTCCTCATAAAGCTTTGAATTTCGAAACGGAGCGAGGGGTCTCAGGCATCAATAGGCCTGGGCGGTTTATCCGGACCGGAAGAACCGAACGAAACCGATTCGGAAAACACGGTTCGGTTCGGGTTCCTAGAAAATACCTGAATAAATTTAGATTTTATATATTTTTGGGTATCGGTTCGGTTTAGGTAATATCTGAAAACTGAATGGGTACCATAGTAACCATACTTATAATTAGATATAATAAATATTTTATTTAGGTTTGGTTGTTCGGGTAGTTCGGATATATTTTGGATAAATCAGTTTTTTTTATAAGATGATTTCGGGTAAATCGGGTAGAGTTTGGTTACTTTGGATACAAAATATTTGAACCAATAGGATACTTCGGTTAGAATTTGGTTACTTTGAATATAAAATACTCGAATCAATTGGTTACTTCGGGTATATTATGGTTACATTGGTTAATTTGGGTCCAAAATATCTAAAATACTCAAATACCCAATTTTTCTGGTATATACCGGTTCTTAAAGTATAATACTCACCCGATCCGAACCCGAAAAATTCTGAATCAAACCCAACCCGAAAATCTAAAATATTCGAAAGGGTTCTATAATCCAAAACCGAAAATCCAAAACCCAAAATACCCAACCTGAACCCGAATGAATACCCGAACTGTTAGAATTCTGCATCTAATAATTTGAAATAAAAAATGATTAATTAGCCAATGGGTTTAGTTACCGTATGGGACAAAAGAGGCAAGATTCTTCACTAATTAACAAAAGCAATTTACTGTTCGGTAGAAGAAAAAAATATAAGCAGGATTTTTTAAAAAAAAACCAAAACCAAAACAGATAAAAATAAATAAAAATTCAATATTTCTATTATTAATAAGCAGAATTTATTGGATAGATTAATCTATAATAAAGAAACATTTAAATAAAAAATATCAAATACTAACAAATAGTTATTATTTTTATATGTATTATACTTTACTGATTTAAAATTTAGTTTTACAAAGAAAAATTTAAACATTTAAATACTTTAACAAAGAAACATTTAAACCTAAAAACATCAAATATATTTGTTAGTATACTAATTCATATATTTAAATTTTCACTATTTTATTTTAGCAAAAATTATAATAATTAAAGTAGTAGTTACAGTTTTTACAGTGTTCGTTAACAATCAAATTTTATAATATATTAAAAACAACCATCACAGTTTATATACCTAAAATTTATACAACCAAAAATCAACAGTCACAGCCTACAATAACGACATGACATAAACTTTTTTAGACTTATAGATAAAAAACATTTTTTAACCCAACAATTTTAATATAAAAAGTAGGATAAATGATTAGTTAGAAAATGAGTCTCTTTTTGGTTAGAGGATAGATTAATATAATTACTAAATTAATACATATTTTGTAATATGATCTTAGTTCGAGACAATACACAAAAGGAAATCGTGATGAAATTGCCAACGCTATATAAACTTTGTTTTGTTAGATTTTTTATATCTAAGTCATTTTTTAATTGAACAATTATTCATTTATTAAATTGTTTTTAATTAATTTTATAATTTTAATGATTTTTGTATAATTTGATTTTTAATTAAAAAAAATAATAATTAAAATAACAGTCATAGTTTTCACAGTTTTTATTAACAATCATACTTTCAAAATTTTAAAAAAGTAACAGTCACAGTTTTCACAGCCAAAATCTCTAAAGCTAAAAACTTATAGTCACAAGCAACAATCACAGTCCTTACCGTCACAACCATAGATTGTGATTGTGCAGTTCTGTGTTCAAAAAAGTCTTTGTTGCCATATAAATCTCATTTCAGAAATAAAATTCCATTAAAAAGATAATTTAAAGGCCAAATAAAAGTGAATAACATCATTGAAGTTGAAAACATGAATTGAAGTCATAGTGCGAACACGGATTTACCCAAAATGAAGGATAAAATACAAACATAAATCTCAAACTTGAAGTCGATTATGGGACAGAATAAACAATCATACAACAGAAAATCCAGTGCTTTGATTTTAAGAGTCGAATCCACCAATATAAAAACAATCTTATCCTATATATAATGAGAGAAGTGGGGATTCTCTCCAGCCGCCATATCAGCCCCCTTTGATTGGTCAATTTAAAACAAAATTTTCCACATCATCATTTAAACAAAAATAAATATATATTTAATGTATGGTTATTTAATTTAAATATAATTAGTTAAAGTTATGTAAACATAAATTCTAAGTTTGAATTTAATTTAGAAACTCATAAATATATAAATATTATAAATTTTAAATATATCTTTCATATTTTTATGCATTAAATAAACAAAAATAAATAAATCTTGATTTTATAAGACTAAAAGTAAAGATAACATTATTAAAAACGTTTACAATAATTGAAAACTATAAACAAAGAACCATAAAAAAAAATATGAATGATAAAAATAATAATTATTACGAATAGAAAAAATATATTATAAAAATAAGATACAATGATCATAAGAAAGTATACAAAATATAAGAACATAAAAATAAAATAAAATCAATGAAATATATATATATAAAATTAAAGAAATTTAAATGATAACAAAAATGTTAAAATGTAGAAATAACTATTATTATTAAGAATAGAAATAAAATGTTACAAAATGAAATAAAATGATAATAAACAAGAAATTATATAGAATATAAGAACATAGAAAAAAATGAAAATGTATAAATAACAAGTATATATATATAATAGTTTATAAAATACTAAAGGATGATAAAAGGTTGTAGGAAATAATTTTTTTAAGAAGCTCATTAAAATGGATAATTGAACATATTTATTTATAAAATAAATTAATTAATAATCCTATGTTAGCAGATATTCTATTCTACAATTATTATAATCATATAAAAAAATACAAATTTGTAAATTAAAAACATATAAAAATATTGATACTCAAAACAATATTAAAATATAATAAATATTAATAAATTCAAGCAAAATCTGCGCATTTGCGCGGATTCTCTCATAGTATTCCTATATATAATGAGAGAATATGGCTCTCTCCAGCCGCCACATCAGCCCCCTTTGATTGACCAATTTTAATCAAAAATTTTCACATCATCATTAAACTAAAACAAATAAACTATCTAATGTAATATTATTTAATGTAATTAAATAAAACTGTTAAAACATAAATTCAAAATTTAAATTTAATTTATAATCTCATAAATATATAAATATTATATATTATAAATTTTAAAATATATTCCATATTTTTATATAATAAATAAACAAATTAAATAAATCGCAATAAAAATGAAATAAATAATTATAAAACTAAAAGTAAAAATAGCATTATTAAAAAATTTACAATAATTGAAAACTATAAGCAAAAAATATAAAATTATAAATAATAGAAATAGTTATTATTAAGGAAAGAAAGAAAATATAATAAAAATGAGATACAATGATAATAAAAAATTATACAAAATATAATAACATAAGAAATAAAATAAAATCAATGATATATATATATATATATATATATATATATATATATATAAAACAAATCTTAAATGATAACTAAAAATATTAAAATATAGAAATAAGTATATTCAGAATAGAAAAAAAATATTACAAAATGAGATAAAATGATTATAAAAAATATAAGAACATATGAAAAAAAGTCTAAGAAATATATATATATATATATATATATATATATATAATTAAAATGATAACTAAAAATATTAAAATATTATGAATGAAACTAAAAATTTAAGAGTTTGATGAATGAAAATGTATAAATAACAAGTATATTATATATATATATATATATATATATATATTTAAAATAGTTTATAAAAAATTAAAAAATGATAAAAAGGTTGAAGGAAATAATTTTTATAAAAAGCTCACTAAAAATTGATAATTAAAAATATTTATTCATAAAATAAATTAAATTAATAATTGTATGTTAGCGCATATTCTCTATTATAAATAATTATATTTATAAAAAAAAAGATACAAATTCGTAAATTTAAGCAAAATCCGCCGCGGGTTCTCTCCTAGTATCTAATTTATATAAGAGACAAGTCATGTGAGAGAAAAATTAAGCAATCTACCAATCAGAAGAAAGGATTTTGCCAGCGTGTCAACCATTTTGGTCACTACTCCTTAATTTTTTTGGTGACTATTCCATTTTTTTTTGTCTCTCTCCATTTCTCTCGAAAAAACTTCTCCTCATTTCTCTGCCAAAAAGGTTCACCGTCATTGTCCCAGATCGCCTTCTCCGGTTAAAAATTCTGGCGTCGATTTCCATATTCACAATCATCTTCATCTAGATTTACATGTTTTTTTTATTTAAATCTAAATCGGTGAGTTTTTGCATAACCCTAATCCCTCTTTTTTCGATTGTTTCAGTTTTCAATCTGATGAATAAAGACCTAACATGTTTCGTCGTTGATTGCCCACCATCTTCTTCATTCTCCATCTCTCTCCCAAGGTATGAAATCAATATTTTTTTTGTTTGATTTTCAATTCCTACTAACCCGTATGAAATCGCAATCAATTTATATGTAAGTAGTTACAAGTCTGTGTCGTCGTCACCATGGACCTCTAGCTGTGACTACTCGAAGAGAGAGAGAGAAAGCAGCGGCGATGAGGAGATTCTCAAATACGACGGAGATTAACGGAGACGAGCCGGGGGCAGATAAAAAGCAAACCAGTAATCAAGGGAAGATACATTATTGAATTCAGTTACTTGACTGATAATTTTACATTTCTCGGAAATTATGATTGAGTTCTGAGTTACGACCAAATCGGTGATTGGTTTTCGCTATTTTGAATATCTAGGAACAATTGGAAGAAATGATAAATAAGGGTGTCGTTTTTACTCTCTGATTTATTTTCTTCTCAATTTGATATCATTGACAAGTTTGCTGACAGAGGACTTCGTTCTCTTACTGTTGCAGACAGGTATAAGCTTTAGTGCCTATCCTAGAATCTAAGAGATTATGTGGTTCTTTCTTTATTCAAGTACTCTTTTCATCTTTTGGCTATTATTAGAGCGTCTCTGAGAAAGACAAGAACTGTTGGGAATGTCCTGTAATCTACTGTACTATCTCTAGAAAGTATGATAAATGTCGAGATCAGACATAAGTCATAAATACTGGGTGATCATGATGGCTTGCTAGAGTCCGCTCTTGATCTATAAGTTTAGGACTTATTACCAGTATTGTATGATCCCAAGGGGTCACACACCATAGCTAACGGGAAAGTTAAGATGGAATTAATACGGTAAGATGCTAAGGCATTTACTGTATTTGTACAGAGAGTTGGGCAGACAACAAATGGGCTTTTGTCTGATTTGTGTCTTGGGCCCAAAAGACTAATGAGCCATTAGTTTAATTAATTAATTAAACTTGGGCCCATTAGTGAAATAAGATTGCAACAAGGGTTGAGAAACCCTGGCATTCCTTTCAGTTGGCGTTTTTGGAGCAGGTGGCCGCGGCTCTCTCTCCTCCCAATCGTCTCTCTCTCTGTCTTGATTCCATCCGGTCTAGCAGCCATCCCTCGCTTGTAAGAGTGTGGATACCAAGGAAGAACCGGTTCTCATCTGTTCTAATCTGATCTTGTCATTACCACCAATCATTCCGCTGCAAAGGTAAAGATCATGTTTGTTTTATGATTCGATTACAAGAACCTAGATCTGTTTAAGATTATGTGCTAGGTTGCAATCTGAGAATTGAACCATGGAAAAACTCATAATCCTTCAGTGGTATCAGAGCTTAGGTCATTAGATTCTTGTAATTTGGATCATATGAATGTTTAAAGGTTTTTGAATCAATTGAATGAATTAAAATTGATTAAAATCTTAAAACCTTATTGGCTACATGTTTTTTGGTCTCGGATCAAAAGTATGGGATGTGGCCGATGATCGCATGACTCGATTGTTGTTGACTTAAAGAGAAACGTGTTAGGTTAAGGTTGTATGAATCGATTTGAAAACCCTAGCCATCAATCGTGTTTGTCTTTAAGTGACACGATCGAATGATTGAATTAATGTTGTCTTCGTTTGAGTACAATCGCATAGTCACGATTGTTGACTTGGCTTCATGGTTGACTTTGTTTGAATTCATAAGTTAGTGATTTGTATAATCGCTTGTGTGTTTTGTCTTTAGTGGTGTCTTGATCGCTTGTTGACATTTAATTATCATACGAATTGTTAAAGTCAAAATCGTGTTGTTGTATTAATTGAATCGATCATATGATTGACTTAAGTTTGTTAAAGCCTGTATTTTGTCTTCATGTGTCTTTGCTTTACAATCATGAAATCGATTTGTTTAATTATTGTTTGGTTTAAGCGGTTAACCCAAAATCGCGGTTTGCTGGAAATTATTTAATACAATTGGTATTATTTAATTTCTGGTTAAACCGGATTGAAATTCATAAAATTGAATTTTAACCTAAACCGAAGGCTGGTCTAAGTTTGATTTGGTTGGACCAAATAATTTAGAGCTGGTCTGGTTTAGTAAATAACCGATGGTTTTGATAGTTAATTTGGTCTTGGACCAGAATTAATAAACCGAATCGGTTATGTCAAATTATTGGGCCAACTGGAATTCTATGGTCTTGGGCCAAGAATTGGGCCTATAATTTGTGACCCAATCCCAAAATATTTATAAAATATTAAATTAGAAATTTCTATTTTTAGTATGTTTCTAAATTTAGAAAGCTTCTAAAATAAGTAGGTTTCCTAAAATAGAAAGTTTCCATATTTAGTAAGTTACCTGAATTGGAAAGTTTCCCAAAATAGTAATCTTCTATTTTTGGGAAGAAATCTATTGAAACCTAAAATCCTCAAAAACAATATCAAGCTTGGATGTCTTGCCCAATCTTGTCAGCTACTTAACGCTTATTCAATTACAGATATGGCTTACAGTGTGAGGTGTCTGTTTTTGCGTAAGTAAAGTAGTATATAGTAACTAATTTCATTGGGAGTCCCAGACTTTAGTGATTATTTGGCTGTAAGAGATTGGTTTCCTTGACTGGGCCATCGGGAGTCCCGGGCCTTGAGACATCTGGTGAATTGGGCCTTGGGCCCAATCCACAACCGAGAGTTATATGGATATAACTAGCTGTGTGTATGCTTACCAAGTAAAGCTAATTCCGGGTGACGGCCAGTGGCCCACTTTGGATTTAGCTGAACATGGGTCTCGGAATCATTGCATTCTTATGAGGTTAAACAAAGAAATTTTGAATGCAATGCGAGTTTTCTTATAAGTTATTAAGATTACTCTTTTATGAACTAAATAACTAAAACTCTATTTATCTCTAAATTTCAGTTATGACTAGCACAAACAATCAAAACACTTTCTCGATCCGGTCTGTCCTTGAGAAGGACAAACTGAACGGATCAAATTTCTTGACTTGGTCGCGGAACCTGAGGCTAGTCCTCAGGCAGGAGAGAAAGGACTATGTCCTTGAAAGAGCTCTCTCCGTGAGGATCGGGTCCAATGCCTCTCATGCAGTATATGATGCTTGGAATAAGCATTATATTGATGCGGTAGATGTGTGTGGTCTGATATTGGCTACCATGGACTCAGATTTGCTGAAGCAATATGAGAACATGGAGTCGCCAATAGAGATGATCAGCAGCCTGAAATTGAAATTTCAGGAGCAGGTAAGAGTGGAGAGATACCAGTTGGTTAAGTCTCTCACTAGCTGCAAGCTACCAAATGATCATCCAGTAAGTCCTCATGTCAGTAAAATGATGGGTTACATTGATAACCTGAGGAAACTGGATTATCCAGTTAGCCAAGAATTGGCAACTGAGATCATTCTGCAGTCACTGCCGTCAAGCTATGATAAGTTCAAAAGGAACTATATCAAGAAATGCTTAACGAAGACGCTGATTGAACTGCATGATATGCTCAAGACAGTTGAGCCAAACGTGAAGAGTACCCTGTATAATCTCGTAATGGAGAAGGGTAGGTTTACTAAACCTAATGCTGACAAGGGTGAAGACAAAGTTGTCCAGATTTTGAATCATGGCAAGCGTGTGTCTTCTGAGCCCGAGTCAGATACATCTTACGTTGGTAAGTGCTGCTACTGTAAAGAGACTGGGCATTGGAAGAGAGATTGCATTAAATTCATGGAAGATTATGAGGAGTTGAAGTCGATGTATGAGACTACTTCCTCAGGTATTCATGTTATTACTTCAAGTTATACCTTATAGGTATTGAATACTGGTTGTGGCACTGATATTTGTTATAATATGCAGAGCCTGAGCAGCAGTAAAACGTTGAAGGAAGGGCAAGTGGAACAGCGTGTCTGGAAGGAGCTATTGATGCTGCCTCAGCCGTAGGGTTTTCACTTGTAGATGCCTTTGAGGCTTGGTTTTGTATTAAGTAATTGCTACAATGTACCTGCTTTAAGCAGAGTTGTTTTTCATTTTCTTGTGAAGAATTTGAATGTTTTTCAATTTTGATAAAGACAAGTTTTGTTCTTTTGATCTTAATGAAATGTTAATTGTAGCACCCTATTCAAGGAATGGGTTTTATATCTTAAACCAAAGAGTGCCTAAATGTAACATAAATACTGAATTGGTTTAAATCTGATGAATTAAACCTGATTTTTCTTGGCATAAATGTTTTGGTCAAATAGAGTAAATCGGATTCAGAAACCCCATAGTTATGGACTTTTGGGCTCATTTGAATGGATATCTTATGAGACTTGAATTCTGCTTACTGGACCAAAAGACAAAGGGCCCATCTTAGCCGAGCTAGAGAAAGGCCCAAAGGCTTATTGGAGATTGAACATACTCATGTATGTGGTCCGATGAGCAGTAATGCCAGAGAAAATTTCCTGTACTTCATTGTCTCTACTAATTACTTCAGTGAGTATGACTGTGTTCATTTGATGAGACACAAGTCGGAATTCTTTGACATGGTCGAAAGAGTTCCAGAATGAAGTATAGAATCTGAATGACAGAAGTATTAAGACTCTGGATTAGATCACGAGTGAGAATACTTAAGTCATTGATTGTGTGATCATCTGAATGAGTGTGAAGTCATTTCACAGCTCAATTCTCCTGAAAACCTTGAGGTATTTCTATGAGAAAGAATCAAATCTTATTAGAAATGATTAAAGATGAGTCACACGAATCTTCGATGATATTCTTTAAGAATAACGCTCTAGAAATATCTAAGTTTACGCTGAAATAGTTCCACCAATATCAGTTGAAAGACACCACGTAAATGTGGATTGGAATCGATCCAAATTCGTCTTTACTGAGTATTTGTAGTTGTGCTACTTCACTGGTTGTCCTAGGGAAACCAAGGCTTGTTACTTTTACGTCCATTCTGTTTTCTAAGAAGGGAAGTTACTTTCCAAGAAGAACAGTGGGAGTAAAAGTATAACTCGAAGAAATTCGAGAAATACAGGTGGCTGCTCAACCTGTTGAGGGAGAGCAGCGGATGGATTTACAGATTTCTGTAGAATCTACACCTGTGGAGCCTGAAGTTCGCAGATATGAATGAATCAGTCACTAATCCGAGAGTGATTTCTCGTCATTAGTTGAACCTGATGATCATTGAAAGTTCGCATGATCTGATGATCATTGAAAGCGACCAACCTGCGAAATTCAAAGAAGCGAAAGTAAGCCAGGACTCCGAAAAAAAAATTACACTATGTGTAAGTTAGCTTCATTGATCCATTCATGGATGGAAGCAAACACATCGGAGTCGGAATCGTCGTTCTGTTGAAGTAGTCAAAGTTTTGACTTGGACAGGAACAAAGTGGAACTGTGCGTATACTAATAGATAAGTGGGAGCGATGTTGCATTTCTCATAATGTATGTCGATGACATACTGATTCTCGAAAATAACGTCCCAATGCTGCAGTCGGTAAAGGACTGGCTTGGGAGTTGGTTTTATGATTGACATGGGTAAAGCCACGTAGTTCTTGGATTTTGGATCTAAAGATAGAGTTCCAAAAGAGCTGGTAGGACAAAGTCAGGATTCTTAAATTGACAAAGTCCTACACGTTTTCAGCATTCCAAGAAGGGTTTTATGCCAATGTCACATGGCAATTCATTAAGCAAGATACAGTGTCCTGCGATATCTGCTGAGCTTGAATGCATGGATAGGATTCCATATGCGTCGGCAATTGGATCTATCATGTATGCCATGATACGTACTTGTTTTGATGTAGCTTTAATGTTAAGCAAGACAAGTAAAGACCAGTCAAATCCAGCAAAGAATCACTGGATTGCCGTAAAGAATATCCTAAAGTATTTGAGGAATACTAAGGATAAGTTCTTGATTTACGGAGAAAGTGAAGTGCTAAAAGTCGGTAGAGTCTGAAAGGCAAGTTTCCAATAGACAAAGATAATTCCTGGTCACAGTCCGGCTATATCTTGTGTCTGTTTGGCGGTGCAAGGCACTGTTGCTGACTCCATGACTTAAGCTGAACATTTCGCAGCTTGAGAAGCAGCGAAAGAGGTTGTTTGGAAAGAAAGAGTTCATTACTGAACTTGATGTGATTCCCAGCATAGATGAGACTAGCTGCACATTAGAGGTCCAAACACCTTGAGGGTAGGTATAACCTATTCCGTGAGATAAATGACAGAGGAGTTAAGTAGATAAGCAAGTTTCATCGAATGAGAACGTTGCTAATCTATTAACGAAGCCACTCCTTATGCCTAAGCACGAGTTGCGGACTGTAGCTGTAGGATGAGTGAAATTAAGATATAGTCTTAATTTCAGTGGGAGTTTGTAAAGGGCTTTACTTAGTTGTTTTGAAAGGTTCGTGTAAACATAATATTTTATGTTTATGAAATCTATGATTTCTGGATTATTTTAACTGTGATATAAATAATCGTTCCAAAATGATTCATGTCATCATATATGGGCCATCGAAGTACATGAGTAAGACTTGATCCTGAAACCCCATATTTAACGAAATGACATAAATCATAGTGTCCATAGTCGAAGGTTGTTGAAATTGGAACACCAACAACCACTTGAGACTAGATTGTGTTGAGACTTATGAACAAGTTTCGAGGGGTCATAGATGCGCGGCATCAAAGTCGACACATAGGTATATGTAGGGGAGCATATGACCGGACATGGCCCGCCGATGAGAACTCTACAAGATATTAATATATGTGTCATAAGAGGTTCTCATATACGACTATAGAGTATAGTCCTTAGACCTGAGTTCGCATGCATGTGGCTGCACATGGATTGATGCACTTTGATCATTGTCTAACGCTGTTTCGTAACTGGGAGCTATAAGGACCTTGGTTGGGTGTATTATGAAGCGTGTAGTTCATAGTGATGGAACAAGATGGGATTTGTCCCTGCCGTTTAACGGAGGTAATATCTCTAGGCCAATCGGAGACTTGATAGCTGGTAAGAGAGTGGCCACTCCCAAACGGACTTGCCCAAGTCGTTTGCATTGTCAGTATCAAATCTGGTCCGATGAACATGGTCTGGCTATATAAGGATGACACGCATCTTGCCTTATGCCAGATCGAGATATTGAGACAAAAGGACTAGGGAATGTAGGATTCCAGTACAAGTGGGAGATTGTTGGGAATGTCCTGTAATCTACTGTACTATCTCTAGAAAGTATGATAAATGTCGAGATCAGACATAAGTCATAAATACTGGGTGATCATGATGGCTTGCTAGAGTCCGCTCTTGATCTATTAGTTTAGGACTTATTACCAGTATTGTATGATCCCAAGGGGTCACACACCATAGCTAACGGGAAAGTTAAGATGGAATTAATACGGTAAGATGCTAAGGCATTTACTGTATTTGTACAGAGAGTTGGGCAGACAACAAATGGGCTTTTGTCTGATTTGTGTCTTGGGCCCAAAAGACTAATGAGCCATTAGTTTAATTAATTAATTAAACTTGGGCCCATTAGTGAAATAAGATTGCAACAAGGGTTGAGAAACCCTGGCATTCCTTTCAGTTGGCGTTTTTGGAGCAGGTGGCCGCGGCTCTCTCTCCTCCCAATCGTCTCTCTCTCTGTCTTGATTCCATCCGGTCTAGCAGCCATCCCTCGCTTGTAAGAGTGTGGATACCAAGGAGGAACCGGTTCTCATCTGTTCTAATCTGATCTTGTCATTACCACCAATCATTCCGCTGCAAAGGTAAAGATCAGGTTTGTTTTATGATTCGATTACAAGAACCTAGATCTGTTTAAGATTATGTGCTAGGTTGCAATCTGAGAATTGAACCATGGAAAAACTCATAATCCTTCAAGAACATCCATGTAGAGCCATGGCAGTTTCTTGGTTTGTTACATCTCTTCCAAGACATGATAGTGCAGAGACAATCAGGCGTGCTCTTGACCTCGGTGTCAATGTAAAGATGATCACTGGTGATCAGCTCGCCATTGGTAAGGAAACTGGTCATAGGCTCGGTATGGGCACCAACATGTATCCTTCTTCTACTCTACTTGGACAGGATAAGGATGAATCTATTTCTAGCCTTCCGTTTGATGAACTCATCGAGATGGCTCATGAATTCGCCGGTGTCTTCCCTGGTAAAATAATCAAAACTAATGTAACATGTTCTCTTAATGGATTCATGTATTCATCAATGAATCTGTTGTATTTGTCTGATTAGAACACAAGCTGAAATTATGAAGAGGCTCCAAGAGATGAAGCAAATTTGTGGCATGACTGGTGATGGTGTGAATGATGCCCTGACATTGGAATAGCTGACTCCAGAAAACCTTCTCAAAGAGGTTATCCATGTCATTAGTTGTGGTTACGAGGATAAGTCAGATTGGGGAATGGAGGTATTTTCTCATTTTAACTCCTAACATGAAACTGTTGCTATGTTCTGAGATACCCACTTTCGCACTTACTTTGTTTATTTTTGTTTTGTCTTTCTTCAGATTGGATGGATCTATGGTTCTGTGACAGAAAATATTCTGACTGGGTTCAAAATGCATGCCCGTGGATGGCGATCCATTTACTGTATGCCAAAACTTCCTGCTTTCAAGGGGTTTGCTCCTATCAATCTTTCAGACCGTCTGATCCAAGTGCTGAGGTGGGCTCTAGGTTCAGTTGAGATTCTCTTCAGTCGGCATTGTCCTATATGGTATGGTTACAATGGGAGGCATAAATTTCTTGAGAGGTTTGCGTATGTGAACACCACCATTTACCCAATCACATCTATCCTTCTTATAATGTACTGTACATTACCCGCTGTTTGTCTCTTCACCAACCAGTTTATTATTCCTCAGTACAATTGATCAAGATTACTTTTTTTCTTTCTTAATCGCCACGTTGCACAGTCACAAAAAGTTAATTAACATCTACATTTTAGTTTGAAACGAAGCCAATTAAAAATATGATAACTGTTAAAAAAAAACCGCTCTAATAAGAAAGAACTCCCACCACCAAGTTCTATAACTCCCAAATCATGACACGATCTCAAACTTTAAATATTAAATCAATTTTCCAATCAACTAATTTTTCTTCTCTATTTGTTCTTTCTCTCTCTCTCTTCTCCATTGTTTCATCTTTTTCATCATAATTATTTTTTTTCAGTTTTTTCAGTGTTGCAACAAAAATAAATATATGTTTTTATGGTAAAAAATCAATACAAGTTTATAACTACTCTCTTTTTCAATTTCATTTTTCTATTCTATTCAAATTAATAACTTCTGATTCTTTTGCATTTTTCAAGTTGAAAATGTCACTTGAATATATTGTTGTTTCAGAGCTTAAAATGGAAAATTGCAACCAAGGTAACAATAAGTATATCCAAGTCTATAAAGGATTGGCTATTTACAAATAAGTATTTTTATTGGCTTATTTTTTTGGGTCAAAATGGTTTATCTTTGGAAAAATAGATACGCCAATCAAATTTTTCATTGGATTTCTTTTCATAGATAACTTTTGAGTTAAAAATTTCAATGTGTTGGAAGTTAATACACTATTTGACTAAGAATGTTATTAAACTAAATATGTTTACTTTTAAAAAAAAATCACGGGATACATTGCCCGTACGTAGTACGGACCTAAATACTAGTATATAATAAAAGAATCTTTTCCCCATACGTCAGCATTTCGACCTAAAAACATTCTGGGCTTTCGTCATGTTATTTCAATTTTCATCCCCAAATTCTTTCAGCCCTTTAGGAAAAGATTTATGCATGACCCTTGATAGTATAATCTCTTTTGGGCCTAACTCCGAAATCGCCAACAGCCATAGCCCGTCGAGAAACCCTAAAATTTTGTTGTTCAGCCAATCGAATTTCCTTCCTCACCATCTCCAATGGCGATTCGGCATTTCAGGAAACTCTCTAACTCCCTCATCCACTTAACTCACCATCATTACTTCGCCGCCACGTTATTACTAATTAAATTCTCTCTCGAATGCATACCCTTAACCCTCCCACAGTTTCAAATCGATCTTCACTGTAATCTATAAATCTACACCTCCCAACAGACTCACAATAACACGCAAATCTCACTCAGCAAAGAGTCGCCAAACAAAAACCAGCAGAACGAGTTTCCAAACACCATCCATGGATTTAGTCGATTACGTCGCCAGCTATCAAACTTCGTCGCAGAAGACATGCATAGTCAGAGGCCTCGACCACCTGCGTCATTCCACGGACGATGGCCACATTGAAGCCGTCTATCTGTACGAAATCATGATGCTAGCGATTGGACATCACGCTGATGGTAAGTCATGGCTGGGCAGGGTCGATTGGGGTGTAGGCTCATCCTCCATCGATGCCTACTGGGAGAGAATCAAGGGAACTTTACATGGGATCCCGGTGGCAAGGAGGCAGATTTATATAATCTCCCTGAGGAACCTGAAGCCGCCGAGCAGCTGCCACAACCAGGATCTCAACAATTTATGTGAACTGTGCGCATCCACTACAAGCAAGTGAAGAATTTCCTTCGCATGATTTGAAGATGGCCAAGTTGAATTTGGTTAAAGTCTCGATGCTACAGTTGATATTCCATTGGATACGTTGAATGTAGTAACTTTATTATCCCCACAAACTCATATACTTTTCTTGCTTTAAGTTTATCTTGAAAATGTGTGTTTAATTGGTGCAGGACTCTTTACAACAACAGAGAAAACTTGCTGACTGGGAAGTAGAGCTTAGGAAGAAAGAAATGCTTAGAATCGATTCTCATAACTTACAATACAACAAAGCAACAAACCTAGAGAGAGAAAAATCTAGAGAGAAGGGAGAGCGAAATACCTGCGAAAGGAGAGAAATGAAATTGGAGAAGAGCGGAGCAAGATATATATAAGCGAGCGGGGAAAATCTCGAGAAGCGCAATGATGACCCCTACGCAACCCTTCGGCTTCCCACGTTTATAGATGCCATCATTGCAACAAGCCGACTCTTCGATGCACCGCCAGTTCCCAAGAAATTTCTCGCACCCCCCGAAGAAGAAGAAAAAAGGCACACGGATTCAATTAACGGACCGGGCCGATTCCGAATAAATATTGGCCCAACTAAGCACTGATCAAATCCGCCGACCTCGATACCACGAAGATCGACGAACTGGGGGGGGCTTACTGTCATATATGGGTTTAGCACCCCACCCATTTAGAAGGCCCAATACCTATTCTTCAGCTCAAGGTCAGCCCAACAAGAAATCCAAGGCCCAACAAGCGATAAAGGGCCAGAACAAATATGCCAGACCAAGCTCGTTTACATCGGCTCGGCTTGGTTCGACCTGAACAAAACGACAACGAGCCGGCTCAGCTGCACAAACGTCCAAGGAATGTACGGCTGAGCCCATCTCGTAATCAAGTACGGCCCAATCCGCACGAGCCCGACGAGCAGTCAACGGCCTGTAGAAAGTACGACCGTATTTTACTATAAATAGGAGTCGTCACTGTACGTTAATGAAACTTTTTGGGATTTGTGCACTTCTTACTACTTTCTCTCTCTAGAGTCAATTTCCCGAATTGTAAACCGAGCACGTCCTCTGACCTGCTCGGGAATCTAAATACCAACTACGCTCGGGACGAGCGTATTATTCGCAACAAAGGACCCCGAACACGATCCTTTATTCTTTCTCTCCGAGCATTACTTTATTCTTACTTATCTCTGAATCTAGTCGGTTCTTTCTCAAGAATAACTTAGTTCCTTCGGACCAAGCACGTCGATTCTTCAGCAAGACGCGCATCCCGACCTCGTGACCATCTCGGTAATAACATTCACTGTGCTTCTTAGATTTTTGTAAATAGTTCTTTATATTCTGCTCACTTAGGATATTAAGCGGAGAGAGGATGATATTGCTAAATGTAAGCCAACAACGACTTCGATGACAATATTATGGTGGACAATAACTAACCACACTCATCAAATTATGTTGCACCTGGTGTCCGGATAGATGAGAAAAACTGGCCACCGTTTTCCCACTCATACACCATGACATTGCTTACGAGATACCAGTTCATGCACAAAAGCTGCAGTATCTGGCTTTTCCAAGCTTGCCTAAAGGTTCAGGTTAGATAGTACGTAAACAACAACTGAATTCCATTTTGGAGTTTGCTTTTTGGTCACATTGAGATGAAAAATATGTAGTTGGGTATTAAGAAGAAGTTGGATACTTGGATTAGTTTGTTTAAACGATCGTGACTATTACTTTGTCTTTTGGGAATCTGGAATGTTGTTGTCCAACATACAAAGGAATTCACATACGACGTTGAGATGGACGTGAGGATTGTGATAAAAGGAGCAACAACGACCGGAGAAAAGACAGTGTGCACACTCACAGGTTTTCAAGATGCTAAAACAGAACTTGTGCTCCACAATGCCACTTCACCATCTCATTCCAGCTTCCGGGTTTGGTCAGCAACGAGGACTTGATTTGTAAATTTTGGTCAGATGGTGTTCTAGAGAGCGTTGTGAAAAAGCTCTGAACCTGAGCTTAATGTAACTCGAGTACACTGACTCGCCGAGTTTCAGATTAACCATGACTAAGAAATGGTTTCTTTAAGACATGAAGATAACTGCACTTCAAGCAAGCGTGAACGTATAAATTTTTTTTTTTTTGAACTGGATAATATGCAATAACGTATCAGAAACATATTTTAAAAATCAAAACAAATTAAGATCTGAAAGAAAAAAATTAAGATTTGAAACGTATTAGGAAACGTATTAAGATTACTCATGTATGTCGTTCTGTTGTGTGTTCAGTTTGGAAGAGAACATTGCAGTGATTTAATGAGTTCATTCTTGAAACAGATTTTTGAAAAATAAATAAATTAATAGTAACTAGATTTTGACCCGCGCTTAGAAAGCGCGGATTTACTTTTCTTTACAAATTTAAATTATATTTATTTTATTATTAGTAATTATTTTTTTAATTATGCAATCAAATTTTGTTTATAATTGTTTAATCCGCATTATAAAAATAAATTACTAATTTAGGTTTAAAAAAAGAATTGTGTATTATTTGAGAAAATGTATATCGTAAAGATAAAAAAAATTGAAATAGCGATTTTGCATTATAAGTTTTTATTTTGTTTTAAACTCGTGCAAAGTTCATTTTTAGAATTCGAAATTGGCTAATTTATTTTTCAACCCGCTCTTATAATAGTTTAAATATTTTGCAATATGATGTAACAACCCGCTAAAAATGCAATAGTAAAAACAAATTCTAAAATTTTATTATAACATAAACATAAATATTTATATTTGAAATAAAAAATAAAGAAGATGTTAAAATATATTATATTTGAATTTTGAATAAAATCATAATTAAAGAATATTATCTTATATATACAAAATAGTTGATGTTTAAATTATTTAGTCATATTTATCAATTGATTTAATAGTTTCATGTTTATATTTTTAATTAATTAGAAAAGTGAAACCCATTATATTTAGCTTGTTTGGATACATGTTTAGTAATTGTCTTGTTTGGAAACATGGATAGTAGAGAAATTGTTATATTCCTTAATTACTCTTAATGAATATTAAAAACACTTTTAAATCTCTAGTGGCATAAATTGTAAATAACACATGCCACAAAGATTAGTTTCCTAATGACTCTAATTTTTTAATTGTATTGATCCCTAGTTAATACTAAATTGGAAATAAACTTGAATGGTGAAGTGAGAGGCTTCTCCTAAACATGTTTCCCCATGGTCCCCAACACCTAACTCAGTGCAAGAGCCCAGCCTCAACACTAACTCAGGTTATGTACTCCGCCTTGCTTTTCGTACAGTCGACCAAAACAGCTCCGCCGCAGTTTCAGTCTTAGAAAAAAACTTTTTTTTTTGACTTTTTATGCCGACATCAATATGTCTCTGCTGCATTTTGCTCCGATGTGAGCCATGTTCGTTTCGCAGTCGCTAGCGACCAGCGATTGTGACAGTCGCTGTATTGTTCGTTTTGCAGTCGCTGCGACTGTCGCTGAATTTTTTTTTTTGAAATCGCTGTTAAAATCAGCGATCGGATTTTGAATCCCCAGTCGATGATTTGTAATCGCTACGACAATCGCTAGCGACTGCGAAACGAACATGGCCGTGGTCTAAAATGGTATGGGTTTCTCACTTCAGCAGTGATTTTGGAAGAGATTTTGGTAGCTTTACAAACCTATAACTCTGCTTCCTTCGTCATCCATTCTAGATTCCCTCGTTATCATGAAGGTCCTCTAGGTCCTAGTTCACCAAGGAATGTGGTAATTATGCTGCTATTTTCTCTTTGTTGTTGCAGATTTACTGAGTCGTTCATCTTACTGTTGGAACGTTTAGATGAATCCTGATTCAATTCCAGATTCAGATTATCCTAAACATGCGATCTAGGTTCTTCTCAGAATAGAAACAAATGATGATCTCACCTTATACCTGTTATTGCAGCGGAAATGGATGGTATGTCTGAGATCAGAGAAACACCGAGGGATGAATCCTCCAAAGGTTCACACACGCTTTTACAGGAAACAGCTGCTAGACCACAAGGGGAACTCGGCGCAGAGAGAGAGAGTTTACGGCTCAAGTATTAGGGTTAATCAGTCTGAAACTCGAGTTTTATGACACAAAACTCGTCCTGTTCCGTTTGGGCCATTTGGCCCAAATACCAATTAACTCGTCGGTGTTTGCGCACTGCATCGATCGTTGCACCTTATGCATCGATCGATGCACAGTGGCTAAACCTTTTATTCTCTCTAAGTACAGTAAATGCCTAGCACTTTTACTGTACTTCTGCTAAACCGTTCCTACACATTTTCCTGTTAGCTTAGGCGTGTGACCCATATGGGATCATATAATAAAGGCAATAAGTCCAAGACTTATAGATCATGAGCGGACTCTAGCAAGCCATCATGACCCCCAGTATTATATGACTTATGTCTGATCATTGACATACTCTTACTTTCTAGAGACAGTACCGAGATTACTGGACACAATTCCAACAATCTCCCACTTGTACTGGAATCTCTGTATTCATAATCCTTTTGTCTCAATATCTCGATTAGTCATAAGGCAAGATTAGTGTCATCCTTATAAAGCCTAATCTTGTTCATCGGACTCTGATTTGATACTGACAATCCAAACGACTCGGGAAAGTCCGTTTGAGCATGGCCATGCGTTTTCCAGTATTCAAATCTCCGATTGGCCTAGAGATATTCACTCCATTTATATTGGAGGGACACATCCCATCTTGTTCCATCACTGTAAACTACTCATTTCATGATGTACCCAAACAAGGTCCTTATAGCTATCGCAGAACGATAGCGTTAGACAATGATCAAAGTACACCAGTCCATGTGCAATCACATGCATGTGAACTCAGGTCTAAGGACTATACTCTATAGTCGTAGTAAGAATCTCTTATGACACAGATATAAATATCCTGAAGAGTTCTTATAAGCGGGTCTTGTCCGGTCGTATGTTCCCAACATGCACCTATGTACTGACTTTGATGCCGCGCATCTATGACACACTGAGACTTTGTCATAAGTCACGTACCAATCCAGTCTCACACGGTTGTTGGTGTTCCAGTTTCAACAACCTTCGACTAGGGACAGGATGATATAAAACATTTATCAAATATAGGGTCTCATGATCAAGCTAAATGACTTTGATGACTCAAGATCAAGTCACTTACTTTGATGACCTATAAAATGCTTCATATCATTTTGGAACGATTATTTCATCACAGTTAAAATAATCTTGAAATAATAATTTCATTAAACATAAAATAATGTTTTACAAGAACATATCAAATAACTAAAATAAAGCTCACAAAACTCCCACTCAAATTTAGATTACATTTCAATGTTTCTAATGCCTACAGCTTCAGTCAGGAGCTCGAGCTTAGGTCTTGGGAGTGGCTTTGTCAACGGATCAGCGACATTATCATCTGTCGGAACTCGGCTGATCTTGACTTCCTTTCTATTAACGATGTCACGTATCAAGTGATATCTTCTTTGAACATGCTTGGATTTATGGTGTGATCTTGGTTCCTTTGCCTGAGCTATAGCACCATTGTTGTCACAAAATAGCGCCAGAGGCTCAGCCGCATCTGGTATCACACCTAGTTCCATAATGAACTTTCGTATCCAAACAGCTTCCTTCGCTGCTTCTGAGGCGGCGATATATTCAGCTTCTGTAGTGGAATCAGCAACGGTGTCCTGCTTGGAGCTTCTCCAACTTACTGCACCGCCATTCAGACAAAAGACATAACCGGACTGTGACCGGAAATCATCTGTGTCTGTCTGGAAACTTGCGTCCGTGAATCCACTGACTTTAAGCACATCACTTCCACCGTACACCAAGAATTTATCCTTAGTATGTCTTAGATACTTCAAGATATTCTTTACGGCAATCCAATGGTTTTCACCTGGATTTGACTGGTATCTACTCGTCATGCTCAATGCATAAGCAACATCAGGACGAGTACAGATCATGGCATACATGACAGATCCTATTGCAGATGCATAAGGAACATTCTTCATGCGCTCAAGCTCAGCAGCCGACGTAGGGCTCTGCTTCTTGCTTAGCGTTGTGCCATGTACCATTGGCGTGAAGCCCTTCTTGGAATCTTTCATGCTGAATCTTTGTAGTACTTTGTCAATGTATGAGTCTTGACACAAGCCTATCAGCCTCTTAGGTCTATCCCGATAGATCCTAATTCCAAGAACGTATGCGGCTTCACCCATGTCTTTCATGGAAAAACAACTTCCAAGCCAGTCTTTTACGGACTTTAGCATTGGAACGTCGTTTCCGAGAAGCAGTATGTCATCGACATACAGAATAAGAAATACAATCTTGCTCCCACTAGATTTCTTATACACGCATTGTTCTTCTTCGTTTCTGATGAAGTCAAATTGCTTGATCGCTTCATCAAAACGAAGATTCCAGCTCTTCGATGCTTGCTTCAATCCATAAATGGATTTATGAAGCTTGCATACTTTCCCAGCATTCTTCGGATCTATGTAGCCGTCAGGTTGTGTCATATACACATCCTCTTCCAGAATACCATTCAGGAAGGCGGTTTTCACGTCCATCTGCCAAATTTCATAATCATGAAAATCTGCAGTTGCTAGTAGAATCCGAATAGATTTCATCATAGCCACTGGTGAATATGTTTCATCGTAGTCCACACCGTGAACTTGTCTGAAACCTTTTGCCACCAACCTGGCTTTATAAATCTGGACATTTCCATCCACGTCAATCTTCTTCTTGAAGATCCATTTGCACTCGATGGCTTTTACACCAGCGGGTAAGTCAACCAACGAAAAAACTTGGTTGACCGACATGGAGTCCATTTCGGAATCAGTGGCCTTGCGCCACTTAGAGGAATCTGGGCCCATCATGGCTTGATTGAAGTTCGATGGTTCATCACCATCAATGATCAAAAGATCATGACAGTTAGTCACGAGGAATCCTTGATATCTCTCGGGTTCGTGACGGATCCTCCCGGATCTTCGAACTTCAGGTACTACAGGTTCAGGCTCTACAATTTCTTGTAGGTCCTCCTGCTGCTCTTCCTCATTAGGTTGGGCAGTATCCTGTTCATCTTGAATTTCTTCAAGCAGTACCTTACTCCCACTGTCTTTCTTAGAGAGAAACTCCCTCTCAAGAAAGTTACAATCCCGGGCAACAAAAATCTTGTTCTCGGAACGTAGATAGAAGTAATAAGCCTTGGTTTCCCGTGGATAACCAATGAAATAGCATTTATCAGATTTTGGTGTAAGCTTGTCTGAGATTAATCTCTTGACATAAGCTTCACAACCCCAAATTCTGAGATAAGACAGCACTGGAGCTTCTCCAGTCCATAATTCATATGGTGTCTTTGCTACTGCTTTTGATGGCGCTCTATTTAGAGTGAACATTGCTGTTAGCAGAGCATATCCCCAAAGGGATATTGGAAGGTCTGTGTGACTCATCATAGATCGAACCATATCCAATAAGGTCCGATTTCTCCTCTCAGACACACCATTCCATTGAGGTGTTCCAGGAGGAGTGAGTTGGGATACAATCCCACACTCTCTCAGATGATCACTGAATTCCTGGCTTAAGTATTCTCCTCCTCGGTCAGACCGAAGAGCCTTAATGCTTTTGCCAAGTTGGTTCTGTACTTCATTTTGGAATTCTCTGAACTTTTCAAAAGATTCAGACTTATGTTTCATCAAATAAACATATCCATACCTACTGAAATCATCAGTGAAGGTAATGAAGTACTGATAGTTTCCTCTTGCATTTGTGGACATTGGGCCACACACATCAGTGTGTATCAGGCCCAATAAGTCACTGGCCCTCTCGTTAGGTTTATTAAAGGGGGCCCGTGTCATTTTGCCCATCATGCATGATTCGCATTTCTCACATGACTCAAAGTCAAATGAGCCAAGAAGTCCATTCGAATGGAGCCTCTTGATGCGTTTCTCGCTGATGTGCCCTAAACGACAATGCCA
This sequence comes from Orychophragmus violaceus, assembly GCA_030180135.1. Classification (NCBI taxonomy): domain Eukaryota; kingdom Viridiplantae; phylum Streptophyta; class Magnoliopsida; order Brassicales; family Brassicaceae; genus Orychophragmus; species Orychophragmus violaceus. Next base: position 39,969,946 of record CM058240.1, read on the forward strand.
TAGAAACGTTCGGTTTTCCTCATTAGGTTTAAACCGTTTTGTATTAATGTTATAAATTGGCGCAGATTGATCGAGTATGTAAAGCCCATTCGAAAGAGGGGCAGAACCATAGAACAAATTGTTGCGATTGAAGGAACATAATTTATTCTTAACTGAAAAATCATAACCTTCCAAATCCAACAAAGAAATTGAAATAATATTTCTGCTTATAGCAGGTACAAAATAACAATTATTCAGTTCTAAAATCAATCCCGAAGGTAAAGACAACAAGTATGTGCCTACAGCTAGTGCTGAAACTTTCGCTCCATTCCCAACTCGTAGCTCCACTTGTCCTTGCTTCAGCCTTCTACTGTTGCTGAGTGCCTGCATATTAGTACAAATATGAGCCCCACAACCAGTATCCATGACCCATGAGGTATTATCAGAAGTAGTTGTATTAACTTCTATAACAAAAATACCTGATGAAGAAGTCTCGAAAGTCTTCTTCTTCAATTCCTTTAGACCTTCCTGGAATTTCTTACAATCTCTTCTCCAATGCCCCAGTTCTTTGCAGAACCTGCACATGTCAGTAGGCCCAGCCTTGGACTTGGGCTTGGGCTTTGGCGTGTCCTTGTCCGTGACTTGGACAGCCTTGGCCTTTCCCTTATCCTTAGCAGAGGATTTCTTAAACCCCTTGCCCTTCTGCACCATAAGCACATTGGGGTCCTTGGCGGTTTTCCTCAAGTTGGGCTCTGCAGTCTTGAGCATTCCGTGAAGCTCAGGTAGTGTCTTACTCAAGCCATGCATGTTAAAGTTCAGAATGAACTGATCATAGCTTGCAGGTAAAGACTGCAGAATGATGTCGCAGGCAAGTTCCTGGCTGATTGGGCAGTCGAGTTTCTGAAGATGATCGAGATAACCCATCATCTTCAAGACATGAGGACTCACTGCCGCATTCACAGCCAACTTGCAGTCCAAGAGGTTCTTAACTGTTTGAAACCTCTCAGTCCTAGCCTGCTCCTGAAAAAGCGATTTCAGGCTTGCCATTATCTCGATGGGAGACAATACACTTTCGAACTGTTTTTGCAGCTCAGGAGTCATTGTCACCAACATCAGGCAATAGACATCATTTTCATCTGACGAATGCTTTTCCCAAGCATTGTGCAGAGTCCTGGCGGCATTGGCAAGAGGCCTCTCGGGGAGGGGATCACGAAGGACATAGTCCTTCTTCTCCTGCTTGAGGACCAGCCTCAAGTTCCTTGACCACGTGAGGAAGTTCGTTCCAGTCAGCTTCTCCTTCTCGAGAACAGACCGGATCGAGAATGTGTTTTGTGTGCTTGTAGTAGTCATATCTGAAATATATAAATAAAAAGGTTATTAGTTAAATGTTCAAAATGATTAATCTCGTATTAAAATATAATATGATTAATCATGCATTATATTCAATAACATCAGTTACCCTCAATAGAATATAATGATTCCAAGATCCACATATAACTAAGATTAAAGTGGGCCACTGGCCGTCACCCAACCTTAGCTTATATCGGTAAGCCCTATATCGGCTAATTATATCCGTGACATAACTCTTGGTTGTGAATCTGGACCCGAGGCCCAATTCACTCTGATGTCTCAAGGCCCGGGACTCCCGATGGCCTAGTCAAGAAAACCAGACTATACAGTCATGTAATCATTAATGTCTGGGACTCCCAATGACATTTATGAATCACAAACCGCCTTACCCACGCAAAAGCAGACACCCTCACACTGTAAGGCCATGAATACAATTGAATGGGCTTTGACAGCTGACATAGCCTGGACAAGACATCCAACGCTTGATATTATTTGAGGTTCGTAGGTTTATTAAAATTTCATTCCCAAAATAGAAGATTACTATTTCGGGAAACTTTCTATTTTGGAAACCTACTATTTTCGGAAACTTTCTAAAATTGGAAACTTTCTAACTTTAGAAATTTCTTAAAATCCAAAACCCGCAAATTCAGAAACTTCTATTTTAAGAAACTTTCTAATTTCAAAAATTTCGGAAACTTTAATTTAAAATCGACTTTATAATTTTATAAAATAAATTTTAAATTGATCTGAAGAAAGACTCAAATAATTGGCCCAATTGTTTTAACTTCTTGGCCCGAGGCCTAAGAATTTGTCCATGTCCAAGACATGACCCAATTGTCCAATTATTTGACATAACCGGTCTGGTTCATTAAAACTGGTCTAACCAAGTTTTAATTACTACGATGACCACAATTGTCAACCGGTTATTTACTAAACCGGATTTTCTCAATTTATTTGGTCCAACCAAATCAAATTAGAAATTCCTAGTTTAGGCACTAAATCCAATAATTCTTTCGACATTGGATTTCTTATCCCGGTTTAACCAGACATGATAAAATTATCAAATCTGTTTATTAAACCGAGACGTTTAATTTTAATTAAATTAAACCGAGCCAAAACCCTAACCGCATCGATCGATGCTCACAGCATCGATCCTGCAACGATCGTTCATCGATCCTGCATCGATCGATGCTCTCACGCGTGCACGAACGGTTATCAGGTTTGGCCGAGAGATTCTCGCGAGATCCATGCGATCGTTTGAACGATCCATGCGATCGCGGTCAATCTCTCGCGACTGCAACGATCGATCCTTGCATTGCATCGATCGATGCAATGCGATCTCAGTCGATGCAAAATCAGTTTAGATCACATACCAAATCAATATAGTTTGGTCATGCGATTTTTAAACAGTTTGTTCAGGATTCAATTCTTGTTTCTTAAGTGATTTATCTTATCAGTAGTTGATTCAAAACACTTTTAAACAAGAAAACAGTCCTAAACATGAATCTAAACAAGAAAAACACAGAACCAAAAGCTCTGATACCACTGTTGGAACGTTTAGATGAATCCTGATTCAATTCCAGATTCAGATTATCCTAAACATGCGATCTAGGTTCTTCTCAGAATATAAACAAATGATGATCTCACCTTATACCTGTTATTGCAGCGGAAATGGATGGTATGTCTGAGATCAGAGAAACACCGAGGGATGAATCCTCCAAAGGTTCACACACGCTTTTACAGGAAACAGCTGCTAGACCACAAGGGGAACTCGGCGGAGAGAGAGAGAGTTTACGGCTCAAGTATTAGGGTTAATCAGTCTGAAACTCGAGTTTTATGACACAAAACTCGTCCTGTTCCGTTTGGGCCATTTGGCCCAAATACCAATTAACTCGTCGGTGTTTGCGCACTGCATCGATCGTTGCACCTTATGCATCGATCGATGCACAGTGGCTAAACCTTTTATTCTCTCTAAGTACAGTAAATGCCTAGCACTTTTACTGTACTTCTGCTAAACCGTTCCTACACATTTTCCTGTTAGCTTAGGCGTGTTACCCATATGGGATCATATAATAAAGGCAATAAGTCCAAGACTTATAGATCATGAGCGGACTCTAGCAAGCCATCATGACCCCCAGTATTATATGACTTATGTCTGATCATTGACATACTCTTACTTTCTAGAGACAGTACCGAGATTACTGGACACAATTCCAACACTTACTTCTCGTTACCTCACTGATGGTGTTTGTGTTTTTTTTTCATCTCTGTAGCAATGTCGCAACCCTATTCTTGAGCCGAAAAGAGAGAAGTGGATTTCTGTGTCACTTTAAGAAAACATCGTTTTTGCGACTGCACTTTTAATCGCAGAATAGTTGTTAAACACGCTTTTACAATTAACTATGGTAGTTGTAAATCCATAGTCGCTAAATTGCATAGTCCTAAAAATAGTCAGCAAGTTACGACTACTTTTACAACTAAAAGCAGTAGTTGTATATTAGATGTAGTCGGAGAAACGTAGTCATTAAATAGTCATTAAACTAGGTGACTAATGGACGATTAATATGTGACTGTATAATATAGTCACCAAGTAGTCGTAAAAATTGGCCACTATGTAGCGAATGTGTAACGACCATATTAACGACTATCCAGCGACGAATCGGAACATTCATATACGATTATGGTACAGATTTGGCCACTACTTGTCGACTATTACGTGACTTTCTCACAAAGTAGTCGTAATATAAGGTGACTATTTGATGATTGTTTGTTGACTATGTTACCGATGATCTGATGGCTAACATGAACATCTAGATATGATTATGGTAACATTTTGCTATTAATTAGCGACTATCGCATGACTAACTTAACGACCACGCAGCGTCTAATCGGAACAACCAGATTCGATTATGGTAATGATTGTGTCACTACTTTCCCACTATGTCTAACAGTTTTATATAGTCACAACTTAGTCGTAATATATAGTGACTATTTGGCGAGAGTTTAATGAATAATTAATGATCATTCATCGAGTATTCACAAAATCAAAATACATGTTAGTTGGGCTGCCGCTGAAACTCGGGCATAAAGAACTGATCAGTTAGAGGGTGCTTCCTGGTTGGACTAGCCCTCAGATTACGGAATAGAGACGCACATGCCTCTCCGTTGTGGATAATCGGCCCTTTCCCCCAAATACTCGAAAGTAAAGGTAAAATCAGGGAGTTCAATAACTAGGTGAGAACCAGCATCCTTAGTCTCAGCATCAGTCCCATCCTTAATCGGAGCACTCCTGCCTTCTACTCGTTCGGAAGGACCCTTCGCCTCCGCAACATCAACCTGCTCAGTAGCCTTGCTCTCCCGGGGATCGTTGTCTTTCTTCTTCTGTTTCCTCTTCTTAAGAGGGGCCTCGGAAGCATCCTCGGCCTCCTGGTTCTTAGCATCAACCTCAGCAGTCGAAACAGCATATCAGGCTGCGTTCTTTTCTTCTTCTCGACAGCTAGCGCTTCTGCCCTCTCTACCACCTCGTTCACTTCCCTATATATTTGCCGGTCACGCTCATCCTGAAGCACTAGACCTTCCGGAATCTCTCCAAGTGAGTCATCACCACCATGATTTTGGAGGTGGAACAAAAAAAAGGATGACGATCTGCAAAATCAGAAAATGAACATGAGTTAGTCAATAAAAAAGATTGAACAAAAGCACGAGACAAGCACTACCGTGGTAATGATTCCACTTCGTCCTATACGGTCTGTCTGGGTTGGGAACTGAAGCTTCATTACCCGCACATAAAAGTACTGATCTTGCAAGTCATCGGTCTTAGACGGTTTCTCGATAACAAGCTCGAGGCCATTTCTAGGTCTCATATGGACATAACGAGTTCCCGTAGTCCCACTATTCACCGACATCGTCAAAATCTCTTAAAAAAACCAAAGACTCATTTCAACGCCGCACTCAGCAGCCATGACCATGGAACCAACCAAGTTCTGAATTGCTGCGGGACAGAGTTAGGACATCGCGATCCTCCTTTCTTCACAATTGGCGACGAGCAGCGTCGGCAAGGGAAACCTAAGGTGACTATCTTTGAACCAAAAGTTATATAGGCATATCCAGCCCACCGGGCAATGCCAAGGCCTTTCATCCTCTTTGGGTAGATGAAACTCGAGACTAGTAGCGCGAGCGCAGTTGCTCACGATTCACTTCAAATCGTCCTCGTTGCACTTCGTCTTAAGAACAACCCGAGGATCCCGAGACTTCGTCGTCTTAGGCTCGGCCAAGATCTGTTGCGCCTTTTTCTTCTGAGCCTTTTTGGATCTGGTCGGAACTGACGGAAGCGAGGCGAGTAAAGCATTATCGTGATCGAGGATCTCATTCTTTACAAGGAACAACGCTTGCTAAACCGCTTCGTCACCGACATCTGAATCCTCATTTATGAGGAAGGGAATCTGTATGCTCAGGGGACAATCTGCGTCAGGCGGAGAGCAGGCTCGATTACCTTGCAAGTTCGGGGAGTGACTGATTACTTATGTTCGTTGCACCGACCTTGCCGAAGAATCATTTTGCCCAACAGACGATCTAGACTGAGCTGAATTTCCTTGGATAGCCTTACTGAGTACCGGTCGTCATGCTCGGATGATGAATCAGAGTTCGAATCGAGCTTTATCGTAATAATTGATATCAAACAACAAAGTTCTTGAGAAAAGGGAGAGCGAAATGTCTGCGAAAGGAGAGAAATGAAGAATGGAGAGCAACAAGAGAAGTATTTATAATGGTGCGGGAGCTTTTCGAGGAAGGCGCCATCATTAAACCCGGACGACTCTTCAGCTTATGGCGGTTTATTGGCATTTGATCATTACACCTAAATGACCATTCGACTTCTGGTACTTTCCCAAAAAGCCTCTTCACCTTCCCAAGGAATGAAGCAACCCTCAGAAAATGAGCATGCACAAATAGAGCTGACCAAGACTCACCAAGCACGTATCAACCCAACTAAAACTAAGGCACTCCGCCGACTTCAGCAAACTCAAGATCGATGAACTGGGGGGGGGGTTACTGTTATACATGGGTTTAACACCCATCTACTTAGTCCGGCTCATACCTGCTCTTTGGACTTTAGTCGCCCAACAAACAAAATCGGCCCATAAACAAAGCCAGCTCCACACAAAGCATGCTCGGATCAACTCACACTTGCCACGATCGGCTTGGCTCACACAGATTTTTTTCAGCTCCGCTCAGCTCGGCTTAACTAATAGACAAAACGTGGTCGACTGGGCCCATTTTTCACCTGAAGTACGGCTCATTTGTCACGAGCTCGACAAGGAGTCAACGGCCCGTTCAAAATTACGACCGTGTTTTACTATAAATAGCATGTTGCACTGTACATTAATGTAACTTTTTGTAATTTTTGCACTTCATTACTTTCTCTCTCTAGAATTAAAGCACGTCTCGAATTATAAATAAGCTTGTTTTTCAACTACCTTGCATATTTCCTTTACTTTTCACTGTAAGCGAACTCTCCTCTTGACGACCTTGCATTTGCATGTTTTTCTGCCGACCTTAATATGCTCTCTTATTAAGATAAATCTTGATCCACTGATTTCCACCGAACAAGTTCATTATAACCTAGCAAGACGAGCATTCAACCTTTGTGACGAACTCGGTTATCACAGCTGAGATTATCATATCGAACAATAGATGATGAGAAATCAGACGAAATAAAGGAAGAAATCAGAAGGATAAGGGAGGAGAAGGCAGAGCTTTTCGAGTAACTACACTCCTTAATATTGATCTAACCAAATGATAAGTTTTTACAATAGAGTAAGTACTAACGTAGATGTCAAAAAAAAAAAAAAAAAAAGAGTAAGTACTAACGTATTGGGCATTAAACGAATACATAAATTGAGAATATATTAGCCCAACAAGCCCATTCCGGATCGGATCGTATCAGTTTCTTGGTATAATTAGACATTTTTGGAAATATAACTACTTGAAAATGGGCCAGAGACTTAACTTCGATTGGGCTTCTATATTCTGGTCCGAGCTTTGGTCTGGTATACACTTATCGAGGATTAGTAATCCTTATTTGACTTTTGAAATTTCATAGAGTTCCGTGCCACGATTCAAATTCATAGCTCCGAACGGTCGGTTAGGTTTTTGGTTTCTTTAGACAGAGAACATAATTAAAAGAAAAAAGAATTTGAGTTAGGCTTCTGAGGAAACAAAAAATGGTTGTCGCAAACCAATCTCCTTACGAAGAATTTCGACTGAGAAGAGTGGAAGAGAACAAAAAACGAATGGAAGCTCTGAATCTGCCAAATCTCTGTCAAAATCTCCGTTCAACCTCTGTCAAAACTTCTCCGGTTTTGATCCTTTCCTTTTCCCTTTTTTTTAATAAATATGTACGAATGATTGATTGATTGAATATCTGGGTGTTTTATACAAATCTGGCAGATGAAGAAATCAAATCTGGCAAGAGAGAAGCAGCTCGTGATTGTTCGTCGATCTAGCCGTATCTCAAATGTTACTTTCTCTCATGCTTACAAAGAAGCAAGTCACTTGATTGATTCTCAGTTTTTCCTATAATTTAATAGGGTTTAGCTCGTCTTATGAAATTGTGGTTTTGATTTTTTTGTTTTTATCTCTAATCAAACAGGTTGTTGTTCAAAGAGTGCAGATACCAAAAAGGTGAAATTTCTTTTTGAAAAATAATAAAGTAGCAACACTAACTTTGATTCCGTGTAGGGTGTCTAAGGCGAGAGATTTATCGGATCGAGTTTATGTTTCTGAAGAAATAAGAGAAGAGGCCTTTTTAAAAGCTGAGAAATTGCAGGCTGATTTGGGGAATCGCTTCCCAAGTTTTGTAAAATCCATGCTTCAATCACATGTTTCTGGTGGATTCTGGCTGGTAAAACAACTTTGATACACAACACAAAAATCTTTTTATATGTACGTAACTTACCATGCTTAAGGCAGTGAGTTTGGCCATTGGTCGAGAGTTAGTTAGAGACATCCCTGGTTAATCTTATACATGTACATTTTAATGTCATAATCTAACCCAAAAAAAAATCCATTCTTTTTGTTACAAAACAGGGACTTCCAGTCCATTTCTGCAGATCTAAGCTCCAGAAACAAGATGGTGTCATAACTTTGATAGATGAAGAAGGCGAGGAGTTTGAGACCGTGTACTTAGCAAAAAGGACTGGACTTAGTGGTGGATGGTTGGGTTTTGCGGTTGCTCACAACCTAGCATATGGTGATGCGCTTGTTTTCGAGCTAGTTCGTCCTACCTCCTTCAAGGTTTGTAAAACGCATTATGTATTTTACCAAACACCAACTAAGGCAAGAAATGCTAGAATCTGATGATTGATATTGTGGTTTTCTGTCAGGTTTACATTACAAGAGTTAAAAGTTCTGGAGAAAGCCCAAAGATATGAGGTGATCATGTTAGGGTTTTGGGAAATGTCTAGAGTTAGACGTTTTACCCTTTTGTGTTTTGTATGTAAGCTGCTAACTCTCCGCAAATTATGTTCGTCGCTGAAGAAAGTACGTTGGTGTGTGCTCAAGGTTGTTATCTGATAAATTGTTTTAACAATATTATGGTAGTGGTTATTCCCTTTACTCAAGGTGTAAAAATCCTTGAAATTTTAGGAATGGGAAATTAAACTAAAACTAGTTTTATGTTTGATGTATTATCTTAAGTTTAATAATCTCTATGACTATCTTGATTAAATCTACACGATCAGTCATTTCCTCTATAAAAGTTGAATACTTTCATGATCGTGTACAACATTAGTACATTGTGATAACCGAGGTTGTCACGAGGTCGGAATGCGCGTCTTGCTAGAGAGTTGATGTGCTCGGTCCGAAGGAACTAAATTGTTTTTGAGAGAGAACCGACTAGATTCAGAGATACGCAAGAGTAAAGCAGTGCTCGGGGTGAAAGAAGAGAAGATTGTGTTCGGGGTTCTTTATCGAGAGTAATATGCTCAGGACGAGCGTAGTTGGTATTCAGATTCCCGAGCAGGTCGAAAGACGTGCTCGGTTTACAATTCGGGAAATTGACTTTAGAGAGAGAAAGTAGTAAGAAGTGCATCAATCCCAAAAAGTTACATTAATGTACAGTGACGACTCCTATTTATAGTAAAATACGGTCGTACTTTTTACAGGCCGTTGACCGCTTGTCGAGTTCGTGCGGATTGGGCCGTACTTGGTGACGAGATGGGCTGAGCCGTACGTTCCTTTGGCCGTTAGTGTAGCCGAGCAGATTTGCTTGAGTTGAGCCGAGCCGAGCCGATAGTAATGAGCTCGGTTTTGACGTATGTGTCCGGGCCTTATTGTTTGTTGGGCCGTTTTGTTTTTATTGGGCCGACCTTTGCTCAGAGGATAAGTATTGGGCCTTCTAAGTGGATGGGGTGCTAAACCCATATATAACAGTAAGCCCCCCCCCCCCCCAGTTCGCCGATCTTCGTGGTTCTTGAAGTCGGCGGATTTTGATGGTGTTTTAGTTGGGCCGATACTTATTCGGTGTAGCTCTGGTCGGCCGGTTTGATCCGCTCGTTGCTTTTTCTCAGAAAGCTCGAGAGGTTTCTTGGGAAGCAACTGGAAACTGAAGGGTCGCGCCGTTGCAATGATGGCATCTATAAACGTTGGAAGCTGAAGGGTTGCGTAGGGGTTATCATTACGCTTGTCTCGAAATTCCCCCACTCGCTTATATATATCCCGCTCCATTCTCTTCTACGTCTTCATTTCTCTCCTTTCGCAGGTATTTTGCTCTCCCTTCTCTCTAGAATTTCCTCTCTCTCTCTAGTTTTGTTGTTGTAGTTTTAGCAAATCATGAGAATTGACTCTAGTTCAGCATCTTCTTCGGGTCGGGATCTTTACTCGGTAAGGTTGTCCGAGGGTGATTCCGCTCAGTCCAGTTCGGCCGTTGCGCGGCCAGTTTCTTCGTCTGGCTCGGAGCGAACGGAGATCGTTTCCCAAAATCCCGAGGGTGATCGCGCTCGGACCCCCTTAGATTTGGGTAGCGTGCAGAGCTTCCGAGTACCGTATTTGATAGATTCGGAAGACGACGGTGCTCGGCCTTGGCTTCTCCCCTCAGTTCGGGATTTGGGTTTACTCCCGGTGAAGGCGGAAGCTGTGGCTTTAGTGGATCAGGCTCGGTGTGATAGGATGGTGCTGGAGCCGAGCAGACCTAAGAAGGTTCGGAAAACTCGGCGAGGGGCCGCGGATGGCTCGGAAAAGAAGGCGCGTCCCGTTCGTCCGGTTCTTCCAACGAAATGCTCGGATGATGATTTGAATTGGATAAGGGACAATTGCGCTTCTGGGGGTGCTGGTCGGCTCGAGCTCCGTAAACCTGAGCCGCATGAGAAGCCTTGGGACTGCCCAGAGGGGTGGATATGTCTGTATGACTTCTGGTTCAAGGATATCCATCTGAGGTTCCCCTTGCCGAGGTTACTCGTAGCTTATTGCGAGGAGAGAAGGATCGCTCTATCCCAGCTATGTCCGGCTGCCGTTCAGAACCTGGTCGGTTCTATGATTTTAGCCTCCGAGTGTGGCGTCGATATGACTCTTCGGTTTTTCGAGGAGATTACGACAATTTCAACGAACCCTACGACCGTTGGGACCCGCTATGTTTGTATGCGGACCCGCTTTGGAGAGAAGGTCGTCATAGGGAAACCGTCGAAAATCGACGACTGGCAGGATCATTACTTCTATGTTCGGGTCAATTCGGCCTCGGTGCCCGACCCAGAGAGGCCGTACATGACGCTTTGGAATCATCTTCATGGTAATCTTTTTGCTTTACTCGTTCCTCTAAATAGACTAACTCATCCTCGTTCTCCTTTCTCGCAGATCGTCATTCCTTTAATCTCCGGGCGCCGGACCACTTCTTGACGGATCTTCATAAGCTCGTTGCTCGGAGTATTCAAAAGTGGCCAGACGTGCACGCTCACCAAGTCAGACGAGCTATAGAGTGTTTGAACGAAGGTATCCCCTCTTTACTTCCCCTTTTTTGTGCTCGGGTTTTCCTAAAATTTGTTTTGGCACGCTGTCATCTTCGTTCGATCGAGTCCCTGACTGAGTATAACAACAGACCGCTTGTCCCAATTGTCCCGAAGAAGAGCCGAAAAAGGAGATGGGTCGAATGGATCTTGAAGTCGTGAACTACGTGGAGGAAAATCTTGCCCCCCCGCAGGGGAATCCGGTCTCGGAGCAGGAGATCCCTTCTGGGCCACAGGTAAATCCTGTTGCTCTGGATCCGAACCGACCTTTCTCGCCGTGGGTTGGGGAGGTCCCTCGTGGAATGGTTTTTGTGAATGAATATCACAGAGATTTGTTTCGTCAGGTTTGCGAGGCGGTCGAGGCGGTCGAGGCTCAGAAGAAGAAAAGGAAGAAGAAGAAGAGATCACGAGCCGAGGATGCGGTTACGACCGAGCCGGGAACTCCCTTTGTTCCTGAAGATGATCGGGAACCCGAAGAGAACGCCGATGTTCCTTCCTTAATCAGGAGGAAAAAGAAAAAGAAGACTGCTGCTGCCGAGGATCAAACGCGTGACGCTTCCGAGCAGGCAGATATTGGTGGGATGGATCTGGCTGTTCTTCCTGATATTGCGGGTGCCCAGGACGGGGGTGCCGGTGGTCCGGATGCTGGTGGGGCGGCTCTCGCGGAACGCCCGAATGTCGAGCTGCCTTCTGTTCGTCGCGAGGCGGATGGTCGTGAGGAGAACGAGGGTTCTGATCCTCAGGATGAACAGTCCATTCCTAATTTGGACGAGATTGCCGGGCTCACGTTTCTGGGTGGACCGGGTGAAGGGGCGTTCACGGACTATGGCTTCTCCGTGAGGTATGAAGGTTCCCAACCGCTTCTTCGCGATGGGGAGGCTTGCGCAGACTTGCTTCGGTTGCTGCGGAACAGCCCCCCGAGGCCATTGCCTCCTGTTAGTCATACCCGTTTTCCTGAGCGCAAGGCAGCGGCGGCTAGGGATTTTATTCGGGTGAGTTTTTGCTTGTTTCCTTTTGTTGGCGGATCGATTTTGACTTGGTTTAAATTCATCTCAGGGTTTTGCCAACTACAATCTCCTTTTCGATGAGTATGAGCAAAGGCAGGTTGATCTGGAGAAAATGATAAGCGGTCTAAAGAGAGAGCTTAGCAAGGCCGGAAGATCTATTGCCGAACTTGAAGGATTTCGTGAAGCAGCGGCTGCTACCGAGGCGCTCCGTTGTTCTCTCAAGGTTGAGGAGGAGAAGGTTTTGGCCTTGGAGGCGAAGATTGCTGACCTATCCACCGAGAATGCTCGGTTGGACGCTGAAAACAGGCAGTGCTTGGCTGACTGCTCGAACGCTCGGGCGGAGGCTGATGAGTTGACGGTTCGGGTCTCCGACCTGCAGGGCAAGCTTGAATCTGAGTGTGCTCGGCTGAGGTCTTCTCGTACCCGCGAAGTCCTGAAAGAGCGGGAGCGAGTCTCGGAGAAAGCGCAGGCTCGGCTTTCTAAGATCAAGAAGGCCAATGAGGAGAAAGAGCTCGGGCGGAGGACCCAGATATTGATGAATCAGGCCGCTGCCGTTGCGTCTATGCTGGAGACGCTGGTCAAGGAGGGATTTGCTATTCCTCCTCATAGGATAGCCAAGGCCCATTCCGATGCTGCTCGTTTTAAGGAGGCACTCATCTCGATTGAGTTTACCGACCTGAAGGACGAAGATTTTACCATGACTCCACCGGGTAGTCCGGGTCGGGCCGCCGGAGGCTCTTCGGTGTCTGCTGCGGATCAGCAAGCTTCGGTCGAGAATGAGGATCGAGCTCCCGAGGCTCCTTCTTAAACTTTGATGTTTCTCTCTTTTTCCTTTTGTAGTGTATCATTGTAATCGGATTCTCGCCTTCGTGCGTTTTTAATGAACTTGTTTTCCTTCTCGTTCCCACTCTTTTATTTATGTTTAAGTCGGAATAAACAACGAAAGAAGGAAGTGCTCGGTTTAGGTTAGATAGTCGATTTTGGTGAGGAGCGAGCAAGGTGCTCGGCTTATCCCGTAGGACCGACCAGGACAGTTATGCGAAACTGTGTTCGGCTTATTTTTTCTGTCAGTCGTCCTTGTGCGGGAACTGGGCCCGGCTTACTTGGTTGTGGGTTTCGAGACTATGCTCGTTGTACCACGGGTCGGGCGCGAGTAAGTGCTCGGCTTACCCCTAAGGTCTGATCGGGACAGTGTGCGAGAGCTATGCTCGGCTTATTTACTGCCGATCAGCCTTGTGCGGGAACTTGGCCCGGCTTAAAAAGTGTATCGAACATCTGGCCAGGATGTCGATCTGTTTGGTGCGGTTGAGACAAAAAATTTAACTTAATAAAATTTTATTATTGATATAGCTGAGCCTCGTGAGAGGTTGCCTACGTACCCCGAAAGGGGATCAAGCCGATCGTAGTTCACTTTACATATTACTCGAACTCGTGTATAGCGAGCTCGGTTTTGGAGCGAGAGATGCTCGTTTTTTTTTTTTCTTTTTTTTTTTTTTTTTGAGCGCGATGCTCGGCTTTTCTGTGAGCGAGATATGCTCGGCTTAGTAGTAGTACCTCTTGAGCTTATTTGCGTTCCACGATCGTGGAATGGCTTCTCCCTTCATCGTTACGAGCTCATAGACGCCGGGTTTTACTACCTTCGAGACGATGTATGGATCTTCCCAATTTGCGCCGAGCTTCCCTGCTCGGTGTTCCCGCGTGTTTTCGAACACTTTCCTGAGGACGAGGTCTCCTTCTACAAAACGTCGACCCTTAACCTTCTTGTTGTAGTGTCGGGTAATCTGTTGTTGCTGGTAGTTTTGGAGGCGTAGGAGTGCTCGGTCTCGTAATTCTTCTGCGTGGTCGAGGCAATCGATGATCATGTTGTTGTTAAGCTCCTAGTGCTCGGGCGCAATACTCAAGCGTATTGTCGGGACGCACACCTCGGCTGGAGACATTGCCTCCATTCCGTGAGAAAGTGAGAAGGGGGTTTGACCGGTCGATGTCCTTGGTGTGGTCCGATGAGACCAGAGAACGCCATCGAGCTCGTCGTCCCAGAGGCCTTTCTTGCTCTCCATCCGTTTCTTCAGTCCGACAATGATCGTCTTGTTTGTCGCCTCGGCCTGCCCGTTCCCTTGCGGGTACCTCGGGGTGGACTTACTTAGACAGATCTTCCATCTTGCACAGAAACCTTCGAACAGATTGGAGATGAATTGGGACCCGTTATCGGTTACAATCTCGTATGGGACACCGTGGCGACATATTATGTGTTTCCAGACGAACTTCTGAACGCCGAGGTTTTTAATTTCCGAGTAGGATTCGGCTTCAACCCATTTGGTGAAGTAATCGGTCATTATCAGGATGAATTTCTTTTGATGCGAGGCTGGCAGGGGGCCGACGATGTCCATGGCCCATCTCATGAATGGGTAGGGTGTGGCCGCGGTGGTGAGAAGCTCGGGTGGCTGGTGTATGCTTGGGGCGTGCCTCTGACATTTCTCGCATCGGGCAACATAGCTCTCGCAGTCAGCGATCATGGTTGGCCAGAAGTGACCGTGTCGCTTTATCTTTGCGGCTAATGCTCGGCCGCTTGTATGATTTCCGCCTGCTCCTTCGTGAGTTTGCTCGGTGACCCATTTGATCTCCTGCCCGTTTATGCATCGTAAGAATGCCTTGGACGCGCTCCAACGAAATAGTTCGTCCTTCATCATTACGTACTGAGCGCAGCGAGCTTTTAAACGGCGAGCTGCCCAACGATCCTCGGGGATCTTCCCCGTTAGTATATAGTCTTTGATTTCGTCTCTCCAGTCGATGGTAATAGCATGCTCGGGATCGGTATCCTTAATTACCTCCTCGTTGCTTTTGTGAGCATCGTCCAATCATTCTTCTTCCTCGGTAATGAGAAGTACGTTTTAGTTCGGTGCGATGCTTGGTCGGGCTATGCATTCGACTGGAATGATTCGACGAAGATCGGGGTCTGAAGTCGATGCTAGGGCGGCCAGTGCGTCGGCAGAGGAGTTGTCGCTTCGGGGAATCTTTGTGAGCGTGACTGAGCCGATTCGTGTGGTAATTTCTTGGACGAGCTTTAAGTATGCGTCCATGCGCTCGTTTTTTGCTTCATATTCCCCGTTAAATTGGTTCACAACGAGCTGAGAGTCGGCGAACGCGTCTACTTGCCTTGCCCCTACTACTTCGGCCAGTCGCAATCCTGCGAGCAGTGCTTCGTACTCGGCTTCGTTGTTAGAGGCCGGAAACCCTAGACGGAAGGATTGCTCGATCAGCTCGCCGGTCGGGGAGGTCAGTTTGACTCCAACTCCTGAACCGTTTCTTGATGATGAACCGTCTACGAACAGAGTCCACTTCTCCTTTGGCTCTTGTCCTTCGGCTATGGTGAGCTCGGGTGGTAGTTCGATGATGAAGTCTGCGAGGACCTGGGATTTGGCCCTGGTCATGGGCTTGTACTCGATATCGTATTCGCTGAGCTCAACTGCCCACTTAGCGATCCTTCCCGATTGACTCGGGCTGTGCAATATTGTTCGGATCGGTTGATTTGTTAGGACGATCACCGAATGCGACTGAAAATAGGGGCGGAGCTTCCGGGCTGAAACGACGACTGCCAACGCGAGTTTCTCAAGTGTGTTGTAGCGTGTTTCTGCGTCGTCAAATATCTTGCTGGTGTAGAAGATTGGTCTTTGGTCGCCTCGGTCGTCGCGGACGAGCACACTGCTGACTGCCGAGGTTGACACAGAGATGTATAAGTACAGCGTCTCTCCCTCCTCGGGTTTGGCCAGAATTGGTGGGGTGGAGAGGTAGGTCTTTAGCTGTTGGAACGCGTCCTCGCACTTAGCGTCCCATTCGAATTTCTTGTTTCCTCGGAGGAGGTTGTAAAACGGGAGACATTTGTCAGTCGATCGTGAGATGAATCTGTTCAAAGCCGCGACGCGCCCGGTTAGACGTTGGACCTCCCTGGTGGTCTTTGGGGATGGAAGCTCGGTGATCGCCGTTATCTTCTTCGGGTTTGCTTCTACTCCTCTTCTTGTGACTATGTAGCCGAGGAATTCTCCCGACGTGACCGCGAATGTGCACTTTGCCGGGTTCAGTTTCATTTCGTACTTGTTCAGACTCGCAAAACACGTCGTGAGGTGGCTAATGTGGTCGTCCGCTAAGGCGGATTTGACGAGCATATCGTTTATATAAACCTCCATTGTGTTGCCGAGCTGGTCGGCAAACATGCGATTTACGAGGCGTTGGTATGTCGCTCCCGCATTCTTGAGCCCGAAGGGCATGACCTTGTAGCAATATGTACCGCGGTCGGTGATGAAGGAAGTCTTTTCCCGATCATCTGGGTGCATCATGATCTGATTATATCCTGCAAAGGCGTCCATAAACGAGAGTAGCTCGTGTCCGGTGGTTGCTTCTACGAGCCGATCAATGTGTGGTAGCGGGAAGCTATCCTTTGGGCACGCCTTGTTGAGGTCGGTGAAGTCTACACAAACTCTCCACTTACCGTTTTTCTTTTTTACTACAACGGGGTTTGCCAGCCAGTCGGGGTACTTCACCTCGGTGATCAAACCGGCCTTTGAAAGCCTTTCACTTCGTCGTTGACAGCTTTGGAGCGCTCGGGACCGAGCTTCCTCCTCTTTTGTTTGACTGGCTTGAAAGTCGGGTCGACGTGCAGCTCGTGGCATGCAATAGTCGGGTCAACTCCGGTCATATCACCTGTGGTCCAGGCGAACGTTGCGGCGTTCTTTTTGAGGAATTCTATGAGCTTGTCCCGCAGGTCGTCGCGGAGGTCGGCTCCTATCCCTACGCAACGCTCGGGATCCCTTATATCGACGTTGACTTGTTCGACCGCATCCTTCTGCGGGCGATCGGGAGGTGGCAGCTCGATTCGAGGTTCTGCGACCAGGTACGCTTGTGATTTGTGGCGCATTTTGTGCTCGATACGGAAGCATGTGCGGGATATCCTCTGATCTCCTCGTAGTGTATACACGCCGAATGGGGTTGGGAACTTCACACATTGATGAAACATGGATGGGACTGCCCTCATTTCGTGAATCCAAGGCATGCCGAGGATGACGTTGTAGATAGCTGGTCGGTCGACGACTACGAACTTGATCAGCTTGGTGATTCTGCCGACGTAGACTGGAAGTTTGATTGTTCCGATTGTGTTGATCGAGTCTCCCGAGAAGCCGGTTAGTGGTCCTGTCGACGGTTTGATACGGTAGTCACTGAGCTCCATACGTTGCAGTGTTTCTCTAAAAATTAGGTCGACCGAGCTGCCGGTGTCGATCAGAATTTTTTCCACCTCGCAGTCGCCGATTCGCATGGCGACGACGAGTGGATCGTTATGCGGTCGGTCCACTCCTTCGGCATCCTGTTCGGTGAAACTCACTTCCTCGCCGATTCTGAGCTCGTCAGTGGCGTTTCGTCGGTAGTGCTGGGCGGCCGTGGCCCTCCGTTCGTATTCTTTTATCGATCGAACTGAATCGTTGACCATAGGCAGTCCTCCCATAATCATGTTTATTCGTCTCCTTGGACGCGCTCCGTCTTCCTCTTCTTCGTCGCGAGCTCTTTTATCCGCGGCTGCTGCTGCGTTGATTTGTTCGATCTCCTCGTCAAAAGAAACCTGTTTCCTTCGCTCTTCCTGGACGATCCTGAAGCGCTCGGCCTCGTTCTTTGGTTGCGTGACCTGGTTGATTTGCTTTGGGTGAGGTTTGTTGCGATCCAGCACTAGTTTCTTCCCGTCTTTTTGGTAATCGGCGAAGAGGAGGGCTTGAAGGTTTCTGCATTCCTCGGTGCTATGACCCGCTCGCTGATGATATTCGCAGAATAACTTGCTTTTATCGGCTTCTCGGACGAACTTGTTCCATGGCTTGCCTTGATTTTGACCTTGGTATCCTTGGGTGGGTCGTTCCTGCTGATGATTTTTAGAGCGGTCGGGATGACTTTGTCGTTGATCCTGATGGGGACGTTCCTCGTCCTGTCGGTGTCCTTGCAACTGATCGCTGACGTAATACGACGATTTCCCTTTTCTCGCGGTTTCTTCTTCCTTGGATTTTTTGTAATCCTGATCGTAGTGCTGCCGAGGTTCGTATTGCTCGGTACTCTTTTCGGTTTTGTCTTTCGAAGTCGAACTCTTGGGCCCAAACTTCTTGGCTAGGGTTTCTTTTTCTTCCTCGAGTTCGACGAAGATCGATGCTCGGTGGAGGGCGTCCTCTAGCGAGCTTGGTCTATTTTTCTTCAGTTCTTCTCGGAAGCTTGATTCGTACCAGAGGCCGTTTCGGAGTGCGGGTAGACCTTCGCTGTCGGTGATCGTGATTTTGGCCAAAACGTTTTTGAAGCGGGTGACGTACGATCGGAGGCTTTCCCTCGGTCCTTGGGAGATAGCCCATAGGTCGGCGTTTGATACCTCCTCCTGAATATACATCGAGTAATGTGTGAGAAAGGCGTGCGTTAAGTCGCTGTATCTGTCGATCGAGTTCGGTTCCAAGCGGGAGAACCAATCCAGGGCCGAGCCGGTCAAATGCTCGACGAACAGTTGGCAGTAACCTGCGTCTCGTTCCCCGACACTGAACTTTGTCCTCCCCATTGCAATGCGGAATGCCGTCAGAAACTGCCTTGGGTCGGATTTGCCGTCGTAGGTCGTCATCTTGATTTTGACCGCAGAGATAGGATGCTCAAACTGGATATCCATGAGGCGACGAGTGAACGGAGTGTTCTGAGTTTCTTCCAGTACACGGTCGATTTCGGGGGCCGAGCTGATCGCTTGATGGACTTTGGACGTCATATTTTTCAACATTAGCTTTATGTCTTCAATTTCGTTGTCTCTATGCGCGTCGGGCGCTGAGCCGCCTGGGATATCCGTCTTCGGAGGTTGTTCATCCTCGGTTTGCTGCTGCGTTACCGTTCGGTTTCTCGGATTTGGAGGTGGCGTTTCTTTAAATAACGCTCGGTGAAGATGAGTTCGGGGAACGGATCCTTGTTGACTTGTCATTCGTAGATCGTTGATTTGCCCCTGGCATACTGCATGTGCCGTGGCGAGCTGATCGAAGCGTGCGTTGCTTCCCTGAGAGAGTTCGGCTATTTGAGTCATGAGAGTTTTGAGCAAGGTGGACATGTCTTGCTCGTTTGTCTAAGTTTCCGCGGCTTGTTGTGGTCGTTCGGTATTTAGAGGTTGCTGCTCGGCGCCGGCCGGCTGAATGATTGGATCTGCAACTTGAGAAACGTGCTGGGGTTGCCCTCTTGCTCGGGAGGCTGTTTCCGAGCTTGTTATGTCTTCGATGTGGACGTAATCCTTGTTCGACGGAGCTCCTGTCATCGCTGAATCTGTCTGTTAGTGAAGAAAAACTTGTTCCCCACAGACGGCGCCAATTGTGATAACCGAGGTTGTCACGAGGTCGGGATGCGCGTCTTGCTAGAGAGTTGACGTGCTCGGTCCGAAGGAACTAAGTTGTTCTTGAGAGAGAACCGACTAGATTCAGAGATACACAAGAGTAAAGCAGTGCTCGGGGTGAAAGAAGAGAAGATTGTGTTCGGGGTTCTTTATCGAGAGTAATATGCTCGGGACGAGCGTAGTTGGTATTCAGATTCCCGAGCAGGTCGAAAGACGTGCTCGGTTTACAATTCGGGAAATTGACTTTAGAGAGAGAAAGTAGTAAGAAGTGCACCAATCCCAAAAAAGTTACATTAATGTACAGTGACGACTCCTATTTATAGTAAAATACGGTCGTACTTTTTACAGGCCGTTGACCGCTTGTCGAGTTCGTGCGGATTGGGCCGTACTTGGTGACGAGATGGGATGAGCCGTACGTTCCTTTGGCCGTTAGTGTAGCCGAGCCGATTTGCTTGAGTTGAGCCGAGCCGAGCCGATAGTAATGAGCTCGGTTTTGACGTATGTGTCCGGGCCTTATTGTTTGTTGGGCCGTTTTGTTTTTATTGGGCCGACCTTTGCTCAGAGGATAAGTATTGGGCCTTCTAAGTGGATGGAGTGCTAAACCCATATATAACATACATCAAAATGATTAGTTCCATAAAGAGTATATATCATGTTAGAAGCAGCACAATGACCTATTTAGGAGGCTATTAAACCAAAATGGTGATAGATTAATTAGATTGAGAAGACATCTCTAATTTAGATTGAGAAGACATCCCTAATTTATTACACTAACTTAGTCCTCGTACATTCATAAGAGAAGTGAAAGAAGGAGAAGTGAGAGACTAAAGAAAAATAAAACAGTGAGCTAAAACCAGCTCAAGCAATAAAGGTGGCGTTCAGAGTCAATTCCAGGGTGAACCTAAGACTCGTTCAAACAACACTTTAACATGCTGTGACTGGAAATGGCCAAATCAACAAGAATAAATTTAATCAATGACAAATTAAAAGGAGTAAATGAGGATGTTGAACTCATACTCGTTCGAAACAAGGGTGAACATAAGACTCGTTCAAAACAACACTTTAACGTGCTGTTACTGGAAATGGCCAAATCAACAAGAATAAATTTAATCAATGACAAATCAAAAAGAGTAAATAAGGATGTTGAACACAGACTCAGAGTATAAAACAAGGAGATGAATAGGGAGAAAGAGACTTGTTAGGAGGTGGGATTAGCACTTCTTCTATACCCCGGCAAACAACTATATTGGTTCATCGTGTAAGTCATGGAAAAGCCCACGTCGATTTGCAAAGAAAAGAGGAAAAATGATTAACTAAATTAATCATATTTAGAAAAAGAATAAATAAAAAACAAATCTCTCAAAATGAAAGAAAATCCAAGATCTAAATGTGCAAATGTGATGGTAGGAGTGAGATATTTATCATATCAGAGAATATTTATGAAATAAAAATAATTTTCTTTATATAAATATTTCTCATTCCTGAAGAAAACGATATGTCATTGCCTTTGGATCTTTAAGTCTTGAATACTAACTCTCCAAAATCTCGATTAATTACTCAACTAATCCATGTCGAAGCTTGGCTTCAATAATTGGCGTCGTCTGTGGGGACTTTGAATATATTCATACGACCATAGGCAGATGGACCATGACGGAAACACCAATCTCATCACATGAAGCATGAGGAAGCAACAACACCACCACTACCAGAAACCGAGAAGAGGGAGAATGGCATATCCAACTCAACAACTCGCTTCCACAAGACGATGGAGCCCTAACCAATTCGACAACCACGAAAACTCGAGTCACGAAAAAACACAACACCAACGGGGGAAACAAACACTATATCCGTGCCCATAACAGGAGGGCTGACTCAGAAAAGCACAACAATAATGGAAGTTAGCCGCACAGAAGAAGCGGCCGCAACATCAAGATCAGCGCCCCACAATAAATGTGACGGTACCAAATGTTAGGACACGGGGCCAGAGCACAACAGAGAGGATGCTCCAAATGCTTCTAAATCGGATAGATATCATGGACATAACGGCGAACGAACGAATCAATACAATCTCTACACAACAATATGTGCTCCAGGAAATCATGGTTGGATGGGGCGATATGCCAACACTAGAGCAAACTACGAAAAAAGAATCGCCTCCAATCATACGCATGTTACCTGAAACACTTCTGATGACCGTTGGCTCAACAAGCAATCTGACCAACATCGCATTTGCAACAAATAAATCAACAATGGTCCTGAATGCTTAGATTGCCACAAAATAAATCATATTGAATATCTTAACTGAAAAGTCCCTAGAGTAGCCAGCTTAGCACAAGAACTCGATCGCCGGAACGACTCTTTGGTGGTAGATATCTTAATCGGAGACTGAAACATCTCTCGCGTACTGGTTGATCCCGAAAGATCGGTCGATGTGATATTCAAGGAAGCACTCGACAAAGCATAGTTCAAGAATTTATAAGTCAAGCCAAAAATCCAACCACTCACTGGATTCGACGGAAACCAAACTATGATGGTCGACACCATCAAACTCCTGATGTACATCGGCGGAATGGAAACCATGACCAATTTCCTCATCCTTGACATGCCGGCAATCTATAATGCCATTCTAGGAATGCCTTGGCTCCACCCCATAAAAACCATCACGTCGACTTAGCAATAATGTGTATAGTTTCCAACTCCAAACGAAATATATACTCTCAGGGGAGATGAGACGACCTCAAGGTTGTGCTTTATAAATAAACGCAAGTTGCACAACCCTTGGGAACCAAAGACAAGGAGAAGAAGAACAATACCAAAGTCGCCTACGGCGGGCAACGTTCCCATGGAAAACAAGAATCCAATTACCGTTGCTGAACCACGTCATGATCAGACTTAAGCTCCAACGTACCATGAATTACGGCCGAATTCTCTTATGTTTATCGGAAAAAAAAACTATTTCTCTATATAATATGGACTACGAGCGGCTTGATCCATGTTTTCAAAGTACGTAGGCAACTCTTTTCGGAGTGCATTTTTAAATCAATAAAACAACCTTTGTTTCGAGAAAATATCAAACTTCGTCGGCACCTTGGCCATGTCCTCGGCCTAAATAATCTGCACATCTGCGTGCAAGAACTTCCACCCTCATTTTTTAATAAAGATGTTAACCTGAATTACATCGGTAAAGGATAAATACGGGAAACGCCCCCGCTCGCTAACTTAGAATGACTAAGTAAGACGAAATATCTCGCATAGTCGATGCTGAGTTACGGTTACGAAAACTGATTAAAATCGGGTCAAAATAAAACAGTGTTCACTCGACAAATCTAAGCCGAGTCTTTAAATGTAAAATAAATCTGAGTCTTCACTCGAGGAATCTAAGCTGAGTCCTCGTTCGCGAAATAAATCAGAGTATTCACTCGATGAATCTAAGCCTAGTCTCCGCTCGCGAAATAAATCTGAATCTTCACTAGACGAATCAATGCCGAGTCTTCACTCGCAAAATAAATCTGATTTTTCACTTGTCGCATCTAATCACTCGCGAAATAAATCTGAGTCTTCACTCGACGAATCTAAGAAAAAAATCACTTGTGAAACTAATTCGAGTCTTCACTTTACTAATCTAAGCCGACTCTTCATCCATGAAATAAATTCGAGTCTTCACTCGACGAATCTAAGCTGAGTCTTCATCAAGATCGAAAAATATAAAATAAAGATAGAATTGATAACATCAACAAGGTAACGAGAGATTTCTCCATACACATATGTCTTATAAAGCAGATATATGAGACATGGAAGAGCAACATCGAACATAATCTGCCGAATCAACTCGGCACAAGTGAACTCATCCGGAGACTTAATCTTCTCACTTTGGATCCAGAAAATCTTGTTCCTCCATGAGGATATAGACTCGCTGGTTTTTAGGCGTTTGTTCGCCTCCAAAATCCCATAACGATGCAAACCTTTCAAGGATCATTTATGTCCCCTAGGAGGCAAGATTGGTATATTGGAGGGATCGGCGGTAGAACCCTTGTGTCAGCAAAAGAAGGGGAATTTTCGTATCGACCAAAGTATATGTCTCCTTTGCTATGCTTGAAGTTTTAGAAAAATATGACCTCCGCTTCAAGCGATCAGAGGGATTATCAGAATCATCCCTCGTTACATCCTCGCCCTTCTCCTTTTTAGAGCTTTAGCATCATCTGCCAACCTCTTCGTCATTTTCTCGGTAGCTTGCCTCATGGCCTCCTTAGTCCTTTTCTTCTCTGCATCATCAGATGGCCTTGTATTTCCCCTCTTAATGGCCGAACCAGGGGAATTCGTTGATTTAACAGCGGCAGAGAAGCTGGAGCCACCAGCTCTATCGCCTTACAAGGGCTTAAAGCTCTTCTTTCGGTCAATCACCATATTGGGAATACCTTTCCTTGTTTTCCCCATCTGATTCTTTGGTTGGGATTCTGCGTTAAAGTTCAATGAACAATGATAAAAATCAAGCATAAAAAGGCAACTCGAGCACACCAGGTTTTCTCAATTTATTCTCTTTAGTATTAGGCCAGGTTTTGCGGCCTAGCTCAGAAAATCTCCCGCCAAGATCCTCTAAATACTCATTACTGAGATGTTTGGAAGCGCAAAGATCTGGTAAAAGAAGAAGAAAACAATGATCAAGAGACATAAATAAGGGAGAAAAGAATAATCGAGTATTTGATTAACTACAACCATAAAGGTTCCATTTATTGAAGATTGACACCCTCGGATCCGTAAACGGAACTCGTCAATTTTGAAAAAGAAATACATCCTCTGCCAATCATGGATTTTGATGGGGTTCTCACCCACTGTCAGCTTATACTTCGGTTGTAAGTTAATTAAAACCCACGTCGGCTTCTTCTTATTAATATTGACTTGATCAAAGCTCTAAAAGATATCAGCCGTTAACGGTCGCTAAGATCTTGCCGAGTTTTGAGAGATCTGTCACGTTTAGAATGCTGGCAAGGTTAAGATGGATAAAATAAATCTTGTGCCTCATGCCAAAATCTACCAATGCCTTCGGCAACAGAAACCAAAGATTGGATGAATGGGAAAACAACTCATAAAGACACACATAGCCAGGAGGAGCATGGCATGAGCGTTGCAGAGAAGAAGGGAGGATAATTTTCACACCCTCGCATCCAGAAAGAGCGTTCAACGAACTCAAAGATACATCATCAGACTAGCTCGGCAAAATGCCAAAGTCATTGTAAGAAATCTGGAGAGCAATTTCTTCTTTTTCTTTCTGCTTGCTTCCACCCTTTTTGGCACCTCATCTAGAAGATGCCATCCTCTGAACAAGGGGAGCATGTTCATCAGAGTGCGCTGAAAATCGGTCAGGAGCATTATCACGAAGTGATTCTGCTTGACGCCAAGATAATTGATGCACATGACTAATATTGGCTGAACTACTTGTCACGAAAGACGAAGGGATACTTTCATCTTTGATACGATCAGGTTTTAATCCCTAGATCTACACTGCAAGTGCACAGACGTGAACCAGTAGTATATAGGGTATCGAATCCACAGAGACTCTAGATTCTTACGATAGATTATAGAATGTCAGGTTAAGCTAGGTAGCAATAGAGAAAGCAGTAAATCAAACAGCAGAAAAGTAAATAGATCGGTTTGTAAGCAAGAAGCGAAGGCGTCAGGTCAAGGGAGTTCTCAGGAAATCAGGAACACAGGCTAATCAATCAATCGGGATCTAATTAAGAACTGTTCTAGAACTAGAACAACAAAAGCATAAGAAACCAACTTTCTTTGCGGATATTATCTATGTCTAACAACCTAGCAAACCAACTTTCTTTGCGAATCCTAGAGTTCTAAACAAGCATTAATCTCAGGTTCTTTCATTCACAATTCTCCTAAACCAAATTTCTTTGCGAATAGTCAAATTGCTCATCTAGGTTCTTTCTAGTTAATTAACCAACTGTCGTTGCGGAAATTAACCTAACATCAATAATCTAGGTAGCTAATTCAGATCAGGCATTAAGAACAACCCTAGATGAAGAACTAACAGATATGAATCCCTACAGATGGATCAACCTATAATTCCATGAAATCCCTAATGAGAATCCTTAAACATAACAAGTAAACTACTCAGACATGACAATCATAACAAAAGACATGATGAATAGAATACTGAATATCATAAAACAGAATAAGAAACAGGGGTTCGAAATTTTCTCTCTGTCGAGTATCTGATCAGCCCCTAAAACTCTCTGAATGTAAAATAAAGCGTAGCCTAAACAATGGCTTAAAAACCCTAATATAATGATCTAATCACGGCTAGGGATTCTTTGTAATTATGAGAAACTTCTGGGCCAAAGTGAAAATTCCATAACTCTTCATTAAAGCGCCGAGAATTGTCTGTGTCGACCTTGTGTCGATCGATGCACATGTTGTGAGGATCGACACAGGTCTGTGAAATGGGCAGTGAACTCTATCTCTCGGGTTAAATCTCCAAAATGCTCCAGAATGCACCATAATGTCCAAATCCGCTCCAAACGTGTCTAGACCTGAAAACATAGATAATAGAACTCCAAAGGACTCTAAAAGACTCGATAAGAAGACATATACCATGGGTTAAAAGTCCTAAAATCCATGGTATATCAACTCCCCCACACTTAGCTTTTGCTTGCCCTCAAGCAAACAGAAGACTAAGATCAGGAGAAGAAGTTTGAAAACTTCAGAAACTCCACGCTCAGATTCGCCTTAGCAAGCCACATGAAAATGAACCTGCAGACATCAAGACCAACATATACTTCCCCCACACTTATCAACTATCTTGAGTAAACTCCACAATCACATTCAAAGCATCCAAATTTACCATACTGACTTCTATAAGCTATTAAGTGCGGTCTCACCTATGGGGTATCGATCAAAGAACACATGGACTCTTACTTTGTCAGCTCATGACCACTCGACTGTTGCTTCTGGTTCCTTTCTTCTCTTTTTCCCTTAGCACTGATTTTTCCCCACTGGGTATCATTTTATTTTTTCTATCAGTGCTCTTCCCTTACTGTGGCATACTTTGGACATGTTTCCATGGATGCACAGGAGGTAATAGGGGTTTCTACCACTCCCGTGACCACTTCGAAGCTACTATCTTATCCTCAGTTTATCTCCTTTTTTTTTTTTTTTTTTTACTTTCAAGGAATGAGAGAAGGGAACCATAATCAGACAGGTTTACAAGCTGTGCCAGAACCAACAGAGGAATCCGACTCAAAGTATACCAAGCCCATAGGTAAGAAAATTAATTCAAGTTAAAGGTGAAGTCAAGTAATGGATTCTCTGAATACCTGAAGTGATACGGGTGTCCACTGTAGGCTGGTCTGTGTTGGGTTTTCTAATAGTCATAGATCATCTGCAGCTCATCCAATGGTCACTTAGGTTCGTGCAATTGCGGTAATCTCCTAAAAAAGTCCTTGTTTCCTACTTAGTTTTGACTCAATAAAACAAATTTTTGGACTGAATCTAAGAAAACAAAAGCGTGCGTCAGTAGCTACCTCCCCCACACTTGAAACACACTGTCCCCAGTGGTGTCAAGCTTAGGCTCGGTGAGAAAGGAAATCGGAATGAAAACAAACTGAAAAGAGTCAGAACAATTACCTGTCGTCGGCCTGAGTCGATCGATGCCACTAGGGTATCGATCGATGCAAGGCGATTATGCCCATGGTTAAGTAGATAACCGGTGTCTGAACCGCAATTGAATTGGCAAACCGTAAATCGCAGCTGTGTCGACCGATGCACTATATGTGTCGATCGATGCAGTGCGATTCTGCCTGTTTCTCACGCCTTTGAACACACCAAAACAGAAAATCAAAAACACCAAATCAAAACGAAAAATGAAAACAAAAACGAACCTACTAGTGGGTTGCCTCCCACTCAGCGCTTGTTTAAAGTCAGTAGCTTGACTGTGGTGAGGAGATCAGACTTATGGGGGATTCAACAGAGACTTGGAGTATCTCTGTGAATGTCTCTTCATCCAAGGTGGCGTATAAGCATTCAGATCATGAGATCGCCCAAGGAAAAAGGGAATAGAACCAGGGTGGGAGCGGAGCTTGGGTGGGATTCGGCGTTTTCCTGCAGTCACAGCTGATGGATTAAGAGACTTAAGTTTAGGATTTTTATACCTGTGCTTTGGTGGACGAAAGAGATCAGGAGCTTTCTGCTTAAGATCAGTTTCTGGCTCTGAAGATGTTAGAGCAAGTTCAGAATGAATTGCCACCTTCCTTTCTCCAATAGGAACCTCTGGTTCCACCTCAACACTGAAGCTTTGTCCATCAATGGTGGGTTTCTGCAGTCTGTCCATCTTAAACTCCAATGGCTCGTCTTCCAGGTGGAGAGCAATCAAACTCTGTCTCACATCAATTAAAGCTCCAGCAGTAGCTAAGAATGATCTTCCAAGCAGAATGGGATCATCTGGATCAATCTCATACTTCAGCACAACAAAGTCTGTTGGAATAAAGTAATTTCCAACTCTGAGAGGGATGTTCTGAAGAACTCCTTCTGGATATCTCTTTGATCGATCGGCTAGGATAAGAGTGATCCTAGTAGGCTGGAGATCCATCAGTCCCAATCTCGCAGCCACAGAGTATGGCATGAGATTCACCTTTGAGCCAAGATCACACATTGATCTCTTAAATATGCCTTTGTAGATAGAGAAATCTAACATAAAACCCCCTGGATCCTCAAGTTTCTCAGGAATCCTACCATGAAGAACAACATTGCACACTTCAGAGACCATCAAGACACCTTCTTCTTCAGTTATGTCACTTGAAATTATGTCTGTAACACATCTCCGCACCATAGGAATGTTCTTAACAACATCAATGAATTGGGTTTCAGTTAGCCTTTCTCTCATTACCTCCATGCACTTTTCTAACCGAATTTCTTGCTTGGACTTCCTAGGGAAAGGAAACTTTGGTTTGTAGACTCTTTCCTCAGCTGCACTCGGCTTTTCCGGAGAGACTGGCTGCTCACGCCCATGGTGTCGATCGATACTAAAGTGGTGTCGATCGATGCTGACACTCGAAAGTTGTGTCGATCGTTGCCAATCTGCGTAGATCGACACAATATCTTCATCTCGAGAAGTTCTCGGATTTCTCAGCTCCAAAGCCTTAGTATCATGATTCTGCTCAGCTCCATCTTCTGCCAAAGCTACCTCAACATGTTCTATCTGTATACTGGCTTTCACTTGCGTTATCCTAGCATCCAGATTATCAACTCTGCTTGTCAAAGTCTCAAATTTTCCACTCAGATCTTGATACATGAAATCTATCTTTCCATTCAGATCTTGTGTCATCTTATTCTGTCCCAGAAGTAGCTGCTCAAGCATGGACTCCATCTTTGTCTGCTCATTGGTGGGAGGAGCTTGGTGAGATGAATAGCCATAATCATTTGATCTCGGAGCTTGTCTCTGTTGATTCCTATATGTCTGTCCATGGTAATAATCTCCATCTATATAATTCACCTCTGCAAACCTTTTAGCCACCGCATCAGATCGGATTTGCCTCTTCCTAACTAGGATGTTGTGGACAGAATCCACCTAGTCTCTTATATTAGCTATCTGCAAGCTATCATCTCTGCCACTAGATCTCTGCCTCTCCCTATCAGCATTCTTGACACTATTGCTAGTTATCAAGTTCTCAATAAGCTCTTTAGCTTCCTCTGGAGTCTTGGTATAGAAGTTCCCATCACTTGCTGCGTCCATAGCTTTCTGATACCAAAAGTCCAAACCTCTAAAAAAGGCACATAAGAGCTGCACCTCAGAGAAACCATGGTGTGGACAATCTCTTTGGTACCTCTTGAATCTCATCCAAGCTGCCATAAAAGACTCTGTAGGTTCCTGCTTGAATGTCAAGAGGTCATGTCTAAGCTGTTCGGATATAGCATCGTCATAAAAGTGTCTAAGGAACTCCTTCTTGACTGCATCTCAAGTGGTCAAAGATCCTGGCGGTAGCTGTTTCAGCCAGTAAGTTGCTTCCCCTTTTAGAGAGAATGAGAAGAGCTTACATAAAAGATAATCTGAAGAGACTCCCTCAGCCTTGATACTGCTAGCCAATTCCTCAAATGTGTCTATATGATCCATAGGATGCTCGCTAGAAAGACCATGGAACTGATGCTATCCAACCAATGCGTAGTACTCTGGTTTCAGCCTGAATTCAGCTCTGCTAAATGGAGGTGGTCGAATCGCAGACCGAATAGCATAGAATAGATCCGGTCTGTTATAGTCAGCAAGTGTCTTCTTCTGACCAGCCTCCTCTCGTGGATGTTCTGCGCCCACGGCAACATCTGGTATGATGGGGTTTCCTTCCCCATCCAGTTTCTGACCCTTCGCGTTGCATATATGACCCCCTTGGTCTCGTATAATGCCGTCCTATCCTCGAATCAGAATCACATGCTCCATAGAGAAAAACCTGCTAAACGTTCAAGTTCTCGGTATCACTGGTTTCGCTTTGTGTTGACCGATGCAAGAAGAGCGTCGATCGATGCAATGCGAAAACTCTGTCGATCGACACACAGGACCGTATCGATCGATGCAAGGCGAATCTAGGCGCACCTGAAACGCAAGAAAATAGAAAAAAAAATTAGTAACCAAAACAAAAACGAAAAACCTAGTTTAAACCCTAAGTTCAAATCTATCGAAGACTCAAAAGAGTCCCCGGCAACGGCGCCAAAAACTTGATACGATCAGGTTTTAATCCCTAGATCTACACTGCAAGTGCACAGACGTGAACCAGTAGTATATAGGGTATCGAATCCACAAAGACTCTAGATTCTTACGACAGATTATAGAATGTCAGATTAAGCTAGGTAGCAATAGAGAAAGCAGTAAATCAAACAGCAGAAAAGTAAATAGATCGGTTTGTAAGCAAGAAGCGAAGGCGTCAGGTCAAGGGAGTTCTCAGGAAATCAGGAACACAAGCTAATCAATCAATCGGGATCTAATTAAGAACTTTTCTAGAACTAGAATCACAGAAGCATAAGAAACCAACTTTCGTTGCGGATATTATCTATGTCTAACAACCTAGCAAGCCAAATTCGTTGCGAATCGTAGAGTTCTAAACAAGCATTAATCTCAGGTTCTTTCGTTCACAATTCTCCTAAACCAAATTTCTTTGCGAATAGTAAAATTGCTCATCTAGGTTCTTTCTTGTTAATTAACCAACTGTCGTTGCAGAAATTAACCTAACATCGATAATCTGGATAGCTAATTTAGATCAAGCATTAAGAACAACCCTAGATGAAGAACTAACATATATGAATCCCTACAGATTGATCAACCTATAATTTCATGAAATCCCTAATGAGAATCCTTAAACCTAACAGGTAAACTACTCAGACATGACAATCATAACAAAAGACATGATGAATAGAATACTGAATATCATAAAACAGAATAAGAAACAGGGGTTCGAAATCTTCTCTCTGTCGAGTATATGATCAGCCCCTAAAACTCTCTGAATGTAAAATAAAGCTTAGCCTAAACAATGGCTTAAAAACCCTAATATAATGATCTAATGACGGCTAGGGCTTCTTTGTAATTATGAGAAACTTCTGGGCCAAAGTGCAAATTCCATAACTCTTCATTAAAGCGCCGAGAATTGTTTATGTCGACCTTGTGTCGAGCGATGCACATGTTGTGTCGATCGACACAGGTCTGTGAAATGGGCAGTGAACTCTATCTCTCGGGTTAAATCTCCAAAATGCTACAGAATGCACCATAATGTCCAAATCCGCTCCAAACGTGTCTAGACCTGAAAACATAGATAATAGGACTCCAAAAGACTCTAAAACACTCGATAAGAAGACATATACCATGGTTAAAAGTCCTAAAATCCATGGTATATCAATCTTCAAACACACTTCGGCTTCCGAGAATGGTAGAAGATTCAGTTGACTCTGCATAAATTTTTCCCATTCTCTTTTATGGTGATAATATGGAGATCAGCGGAAAGGAAGATAAACAAAAGAAATAAAAACAAGAGAAGGGGAGTTCAAAGGAGAAAGGAAGAGAAAGTACCTAAAATTTGAATTTTGGTAACGGGTAAAAATAAAGAATATAAACAATATTTATAGAAGCAAAGAGGTTGGAGTTCCGAGAGACGCAGCTCTACCTCTCAACGGACACAACTCGGAGACTTCCTGCCACCTGTTTCCAGACGTCATAGGTCGAAATATAAAGTGTGCTCGGTACTCGAAAGCGCTGAAGGCCAAGTGTCAGACAATATTGATGATTCAGAATTGAATACAAGGAATTAATTGGGATGATCTAACTGTAGCACCATACAATTAAGTAACTTAATTCCTCGACATAACCTTTGCTATCACTCCTCCTATAGCTCGGCCCAACAACTAGATCGGCCCATCAACTCAAGCCCAATAACGAGGAAGAACGACCCACCACTAAAAACCCCACGTCGACCTGCAAATAAAAGAGAAAAACTGATTAAGTAAATTATTCATATTTAGAAAAGAGGAAGATAAGGACAAATCTTCGAAAAAAGGAAAATTACGAATATCCAGATTTAATATCATCATATGAGAGAGAATCTTGGAAATAAACATAACTCTCCTGATATAAATATATTTCCCCTGCGCAGGAAAACCGATATCTTGAATCATTATACTAAACCCTAATTCCAGAGCAAAGAAATTTATTATCGATTTAAAACTCTAAGTTAATAAAACGTTAAGTTTTCCATTATTTCTGTTATTGGTTCTAGATCTTTAAGTCTTGAAATATTTAGTCCACGAAAAATTGATTAATTGCTCAATTAATCCTTCTCGATTCTCGGCTTCAAGATGACTTAATTCTAACCACACTACTTTTATAATCAATATTCTATGTTTTTACTCTGGTAAAATGCTTCCAATCTAAAATTCTAAACTCATTTACTCTCAATTTAACACCAAATAAATCAAATCTAACAAGATCCCATTAAAAAATATGAAAAGTTAATTGGTTCTTGTTTTATGATGGAAGAACAATCATAAAACAAGAACATTGATCACAAAGACAAGATTAATCAACTTTCATGATAGTTATCACTTTGCTAATTATCAAATTAAGCTAAACTTTCATTTGCCAATTAGATAATCAATAAGCATTAACAATCAAATCCATTAGGTTCACTAATAAATTTAACATCAAACTTCATTGGATGTTAATATATCATGGTTTTTACTAGTTCCTGTGAGTGCCATCCCATTTTTTAAGTGGTTTAAAGTATTTTAAAAAAATATTGCCCTTAGAGTTTAAAAAAAACTGACCGTGAAAAAAAAAGAAGAAACATAAAATATGGTTTAAATCCAATGTTTTATTTGCCTTAAAGGAGGGACGGCACTCTTTCCTGTCAAGACTCTTAAAAATCCAAAAGCACTGAAACATAGATACTTGATGAAGAACTAATCATTATTTTATTAGAACTTATAAAATACTAGTATAAGTAGTAAATATAGTATATCATAGTACAATCTTCAGTCTGTACGAAATGATCTCTTAGTACACTACAATGTCTCTTGTGCACTTGCAAGTTAGTTGTAATATTTTAGATAAAACCTTTCACCCCATCAATGAACTGTGCTGGCTCTCCCAGTTAAGAACGAACCCAAACTGCTCTATTTGAATCATTTGGACATTCAATAAGCTTTGTCATCAGCAGAGGGGAAGAGAAGGCAGGTTCATGTGTTCTAAACTCGCAAGATGCTCACTGAGAAAGAAGCCAAATTGGACCCGAACAAAAATATAAAATTAATGTTGGTCTTAGCAGCCACTTGTCAGAGCCTTGGCAACATCCGGAAAGATCGCATCACAAATCACTTTGAGGTTGCTTCAAGTTTTCTAGAAAGATTGTCCGTTAGTATTTATGAATTAGAAGAAACATGAGCTATTTATTTCCAAAGTCTTGAAATTCGAACATATATAAAAGTCATTTAACAAACACAATATGCAATCTCCAATCACCAATAAAAGGATCATCCGAAAAAATACCACATTGAGTCGCTATTTTACAATTTCTCTAACACCTAAAAGAGGTGAATTAGAGAGTAGAGGGAATGAGTAACAAGTTACCCAGTGAAATTGTTATCTACAGAACTTTAATACTCGAAAATAGGCACTCAAACACACTAAACCAAAAATAGAACATATTTCGCATTAATAACTTTACATTTTACTTTCTTTACTTAATATTTCACTTATTTACTTATTTTTCACTTATTTACTTAACTTATCATTTTTTTTACTATTTACTTATGGCAAAGCCAACCCTTTTCTCGCGTTTTGGATCTGGTCTTCTCCGTCATCGGCCCTCTAAGGCCTATTGGACTACAACGGGCTAATATACGAAATTATTCGTAGTCCAATAAAAGAAGTTTTGCAACGGGCTAACAGACCCAATCGTCCGAAGAACTGACATCACGAAATGGACTACAACGGGCTTACATACACGATCTTCCACAAAAATTTCATTGCAAAATGACTATAACGGGCTTACGAACGCGATCGTCCATAGTCCAAGAAAAAATTCTACAACGGGCTAACTGATGCGATCGTCCGCAAAATATGACATAACAAAATGACTACAACGAGCTTACATACGTGATCATCCGTAGTTCAACAAACAAAGTCTTCTTCTTATTAATATATATCTTTTAATTAGTTCCTTAATTTAGTTCGGTACATATCTTATACGATTTAGTCAAATAATTTCTATTTCAAGATTTAGCATGTAAAAACACATATTGCTAAACTAGTATTGAATTATGTAGATCGCACTTACACCTTGGTGTTTTCTTATCAACGCAAAAATAGTTGTTGAAGTGGTTGGAAAATAGCGATTCGAGCGTTTGCGGGTGAAACACTATGCCTGGTGTTCTGAGGTTGAGTTTTAAGTGACTTACATTTGGAGGTTAAAGAAATCGCGTTTGAAATCTGCGTTTCAAGTAAAAAAGCGTTTTAGGTGTTCTGACAAAAATGGTCTTCTCTCAACTTGTATATAAAATGTTGGGAGCATCTTACTTCCGAATGATGATCCACAACTTTCTGTGGATTTCTTGCATAAAGATATTTCTGGGAATATGTAGAATGTATCCTAGTTGGTTAAGATGCGATCAGAATCTATTCTACAAAATCACTACCCGAAACTGGAATTAGAGTTTTAAAATAAAACTGTTTTAAAATAAATCTGTTTTAAAACAGCTTCGACCTTCCTTATTCAGACGACCATAAATCATTAAATATACCTTCTAACGGAGCAAGGCCGGTGGCTGTTGAAATCTGAGAGATAGATATTTTTAATGGTACAAAAATAGTAATTTGGGTCGTCTTGAGCAGATATCAATCTGTATTTTAATTTGGCATATCATAATCTTGTACCAATCTTACAAAAACGACGATAACATTTTTCACGTACCACCCAAACTTGGTGGCTCTAGAAAGCTAAGATTCAGATATTTCCATAGATATGAAGTACGTCTTATGATTCCTTATAGTTCTTTGGGAAATCCAATCTGAAGGTAGGTCTAAGTTTCTCGGATTATATTTTCGGTTTGAGAAATCAATAATGATTTTTTTTAAAATATTCAAACAAGAACTGTGAGCAGAATATACCTCTTAATTGAGATCGAAAAGATTCTACCGAAACTAGAGAACACGATCTTTCCAAAGGTATAAAGTTCGTGATCTGATTCTGCTTGAGTCTCCGGCTAACTGGCGTCCAAGATGACAACTCGGACTTAGCTTTAGGTGGAGAAACAAATGGGATGATCTTTCTGCTCTGCCTCATGATTGTAAATAGGGGTAGTGGGGGTTTACTTTCGTTTATTTGAATTAATTATGTTAATGACACATTGTTGATGATCATGAAAGTGATAATTCACTTATAAAAGTGACAGGGTCATTACAATTCTCCCCCACTTAGAAAGAATTCGTTTTCGAATTGTACGAGTTGAACCACACAAACAAGTTAATTCAAGGTTTCCTAGTGAATAAGTGAATCACACACTTATTCAAAAGAAGGGAAAAACTCTTAACAAAGAACACTCTTTGAAGAAACTAAATAATACTTTTTGATTGATTGAAAGGTGAATGATACAATGGACAAAACTAAGCCTTTATAGGCTATACAAAACAGTCACAATGACCAGAAATAAAGAAAGAAATCGAAAAGTGTAGGAAACAAGCCGTTAGGTTTGATTTGGTAAGGATCCACGGTTTGAATGATTTTCTTTGTATCTGGATGGTTTTAGGGGATACGTTAGGATCTCTGGAACATCTTTAAAGCCAAAGAATTCGTAGATTCCTTCTTTGGAATAGAGCTGTTGGCTTGGTATCTCCTTTGGCTCCAAAAATGGCAAGTTGAGCTCTTTATGATTTCGTGTGTTCTGGTGTGGTCTGGAGTAGCTTAGGACGTCTACACTTGATGAAAATGATCCCAAAACATGAAGCTTTGATAGTAAAAGGTTTGGTGCTGATTTGATCCCTTTAGTGTGAATGCATCCAAATAAGGCAAGTGTAGCATCTCCTGGATTAGAAGTTGAATAACTTTTAAACCATAATTCATTTTGAACCGAATCCAACTCTCTCTGAACCTCTGTTGAGTAAGGTTTCCAAAACAAGTTGGTTTACAACTTGATTCATCCTGGTCCGATCTGAACTCTCCAATAAGTGGCAGTTTGTCTCCAGCAGGTTCCTTGGAAATCTTCTGAGTTGTAACTTGCATATCTTCTTCATATGGAAAGATTTTGAAACACATTCACTTCGTGATGATTACTTGATGAGTTAAGTTTCTGGAACATGTTGATTTGTTTCTTAAGTCTTCCTGGTTGGGTAGATATGCTCCAAGACATGCACATATATCTCTGATGGGCTCAAACTGCTTCTCTCCAAGGATCTTGGTTGGTTGATTTATGTCCTCTTCATGCTCCTTGGTTGATGATGACTTGATGTCCTCATCAAATCCACAACAATAACAAATAAACATGAATAAATAAGTTGGAAAGATAACAAATAAATCCGAAACAGAACAAGAGAAATATTAAACATGAATAATCCTTAACATGAACAAACATATAACAAACAAAATCCGAGACAATACAAACAAATCTTCATGTTGACAAATACATCCGCAGCAATAACATGAACAGAAAATCCACCTTGACAGAGACTAAAGCCGAGTTGAGGATGACGGCGGATCTGGTTTTAGGGTTTCGGTGAAGAAGTAAACGGGGGCATACCCAAGTAGTTATTTCTGGAGATTGAAGCAAAAACCGCTTTGTTGCTAACCCGACAAAGCGGAGTTCAGCGAGTGCATAGTTAGAATTTTGTCGAGAGAACATGATTCGCCGTCTTGCAATGGTCATGGTCGGCAAGATAAAGCGGAGATTGGCGATTGTGGAGAAGTTTGGCGAGGGCAACGAGGTTCGGTGAGTGCAGCGTGGTTCAGCGAGTGCGACGGCGAGGTTCTACGAGTTTTTCATCTCTGACGAGTTCTTCGAGGTTCTTCTTGGTCAGCATTTTTTCGTTTTCTGGAGGAGAAGACAAACAAAAGAAACATTGAAAAAAAACTTCTACTTCTAAAGCTAATAGTGATTTAGGGTTAATAATGGGTGGTTAATTAGTTTTTATGAAAATGTTAATATTTTATTATGATTTAAAATTAATAATTATGTTATACAAAAAAGAAAATAATTATAAATTAGTAAATGACAACATAGTGTTTTTAATCATAACTGAATGCTATTTAAAATTTACTCTCTAATATTATCATAGTAATTAAATATAAAATTAGTGCTATTACAAATAATTTTCACTATTCTATTCGTATAAGAAAGTTCAAAGGACCAACAAACGGTAAGCATATAAAAAACAGAGGGAGAGAGGCTTGGAAGTTAAGTCGCAAAGGAAAGGCCTTCGTCATTGCTTAACTTGCAATCGAAGTTAAAGACGCAGAGTTTACTCTGAAGGGCCTAACGTTCACGTCAATCATCAAACACACACATTTAATTTGTAGAATCTTGGATTATTATCAATTAGTTTTTTTTTTCTTTTGAAAAGAAAATATCAATTAGATTTTTGCTATCACTACTAAGAATTTTCCCACCAAACACTGAAAGAACCATTTCAACTAGAGA
This sequence comes from Orychophragmus violaceus, assembly GCA_030180135.1. NCBI lineage: Eukaryota > Viridiplantae > Streptophyta > Magnoliopsida > Brassicales > Brassicaceae > Orychophragmus > Orychophragmus violaceus. The sequence goes on from CM058240.1 coordinate 40,007,814, forward strand.
TAAAGTAGAGTCAAGAAAACAATGAAACCAACAAACGAACAAAAAACAAAGCAAGAAGGTAGTACTGGAATCTTTAGAAATAACCCCCAAACACAAATGTTAAGAGACTTCTATTTGTGTCTTTTGTTTTTTTTTTTTTTTTTTTTGGGGAGGGGGACTCAAATAGTGAAAAGAATATCTCACTAACTGAGAATGAGTTCTAACGGAGAGAAAAGGATGATGAAAAGGTCAGAATTTGCACAGAAGTTGTTGAATGATCTTCGTGTAAGGAAGGAACAACTTTCAGTCTCTCAGAATACAGGTACGATTGAGCAAACATTGATTCATTAGCATACCTATGCTTTATTAGATCTTAATGTAGAAAATCCAATAAGAGCTAAGATGATTACAGCCAAATTCTTCAATCTTATTACATACAAACATGTTTTGACACAATAGGACAACCACATGAGTTTTCGATAGACTAATATCAAAGTTCATTAATGAATTATAACATTAATAAATGCATGTAATAGGAGAGCCGTGCTTACGTTTAAGGACCCTACAAAACTTTTAAGACAAAAATATGTAAAAATAATTACAAAACAATTTTTTTTTTTTTTTTTGCAAATTACAAAAACAAAATTGTCGAACTTTCGTTAATCTGTACATAGTTTTGTTCAAGATTTTCTTTTTAGTCTACATTTAGGTTCTAACTTTTTTCAACGCCTTTAAACTTTTTATGTTTTAAAATTGCACCACAGCGCCCTTACAGTAGAGAAAGTATATGATGTAATAGAGATAGAAAATCTAAAGCTCTTAAGCATATATTCCAACAGAGGTTTTTAATAGATTCAAAACGATCACCACATGCGAACTGAAACTTGGTACATAGAAAAGGCTTTGCAATGTTAATTTTGATTTTGATGGTTGCAGATAAGTTTTCATATTCTAACAGAGGATTCAAGGGATCCAAAGAAACCAGAGCAAAATCTGTAAGCTGTGAAGAATAATCTTTCTAACATTCTAAATCCATAGTGAGTCTTACCAAGGTTGGTTTTCGTTGCAGACAACATTTCAAGATTTCAACTACTGCGGCATAGAGGAATCAAATGAGATAGTTCCTTATGGAAAAGGCCGGAGCGTGGAGAAGATCGATCTATCGAAAGCATTAGCATTTGCACTTGAAAATGCTGGAAAGGCTACAAGAGCGGATCCTTCAGGGAATGCATCAATCATTAGTTTCCTTCATGAAGTAGGGAATAGATATTTGGGATATGGAACAGCAGAAAGAAGGAGGAGTCAACAACAACTTCCCATGGTTCATGTTCATATCAAAGAAATTTCAAAGGGAGCTCATAAACTGAATCAAATCATTAAAGCGTGTAGCAATGGCCTCAGTTTTCGAAAAGGAAGGTACTGCGGTGAACAACTCATGGAAGGTGCCGTTGAATTGGAACAATCTCTACGTTTGCTTGTAGACATTCAACAAGCTTCTTCTCAGTACATCACCAAGAAACAGAGAAAAAACAGAATCAAGCTGCTTGAAGAAAATGATGATGTTCCAAATCGAAAGATCAAAGAAGTCGCAAAGGCAGATATCGAAATGAGAGTATTGGCGCTTAACTATCCAGAGGATAAGAACAACAAACACACAAGGGAAACAAGTAGTTGTGAAGATACCGATCAGAAACCTCAGAAGGGAAGGATTCCAAATGTTGTTGCCAAGTTGATGGGATTAGGAGAGTTTCCTGAAGATGAAAAGGAGATCAAGAACAAGAATGATGCATCCATCAAATCTGCAGAGAATCTCACAAGGCCTCAAGCTGTTGAAACCAAGGCACAAAGGAACTCAACTCAGAAAACCGGGAATGAGATAAGTTACAAAGCCAAGTCTCAGGAGAAGGATGATTCAAAGAACAGAAAAAGAAACAATGTTATCAGAAAGAATTCATCTCCAACAGAAAATAAACATAAGGCAGTCGCAAGGACACAACAAAAGCCTTTACGTAAACTTAGTTTTGAGAAAAAACTAATTTCTCGAGGTGAGCAAGAAAAGTTGCCGCATGAAATCGGAGCAGTGACGAATTATTCACAAACAAAGTTACCACTTACAGAAAAGGAGAAGGCCGAGTTCCACGAGAAGAACCATCCAAATGGTGGACTTTGCAAAGTAATGAAGAATCAGAAACTTACCAAAGAAGCCGATGGAAAACATGATCGACTACTACTCACAAGTTTTAGTGACAGTAATAAGGTGACAGAAGAAGCTGCAGCGACATGTATCAATAATTCTCAACTTTCAGGTGTTGAGGTCAAATCTTCGAACATGAATGATGTAGAGCGTAAGAGAGAGTTCAAAGATGACTCAATTCTGCTTATCACCGCCGAGAGAGTTCCATCAGAAAATGTAAGCTAACTTCACATACCTATCTTGACATAGTAAGCTTATATCGCCTCTAATTAGTTTCGGATGTATAGCAGCATCATGAGCTTATGTTTACGGATGGGGTGGATCAACAAGCTCCAATATCAAAATCTGCAAATTCAGAAAGATTTTCCAAGACAGTATATAAAGGTAACAAGCAAAGTATGGACTATCACTTTGTATTTTTTTTTGTTAATCTCATTGCACCTTTAATTTCACTAATAGTCATGCATTGAGACGAGTCTGTAGCCAAATGTATCAAAGTATATCCAAAGCTTATGCTATGATATTGGATTTGGGCCCAAACAAAACCCACAAAAGATAACTTCTATGAGCTGGGTCCAAACCAAACCTAGAATGACCCTTGGATAAAACTCACCACAAAAGCTAACTTAAATATTTGATCTTATAAGGCTTTGATGTAATCCCTTTATATCCCATGTGGTATGTTATTTGCATACCCACATTCAAATCAGCTCATGCTCAGAACCATAAGCATTTTGCGCAACAAGTCACTGAAACTATTTTTTGTTGAAGAGGGAACTAAAATAAGTTCTCAATTGTTTCAGGGAGCAATGGGGAGGTGGAAGCTGGTATACCCTTGTTAGAGAAGCGACAAGAACACCAAAACCAAGAAACTAAAGAGACATTGTCTGAAAATGAAATGAACATCAAGAAGATAGTAGTGAAAAGTCAACTATTTCTAGACACATCAGAGGCACTTTTCAAACTTAACATTCCTCTCAATGTTCTTAATGAAGTCGGCGGGAACAATTCCTATCAAGAAGACAAGAATCTACTCCTCGATTGTGGCTACGAGATAATGAAACGAAAAGGGAGATATCAAGAGTTAAGTGTCCATCCTTTCGTGAAGGTACCCATCATTTCCTCTAAAGTAAACTCACTGGACCATCTTGTTAGACAAATAAGCAAAGAGTTCGAGAAGCTGAGAACCTACGGTAGGGATTGCAACACTGAGTCACTTGTTGAAGACTACTTGCCAAAAGTATTGGAAAGAGATGTTCACCATAAAGACCCGAACTTGAGCTCCATGTGGGACATGGGTTGGAATGATTTGATGCTCGCCTTCATCGAGAAAGATGATGTTATAAGGGACATAGAAAGGGAAGTCTTCAATGCACTCCTGGAGGAGATAACCAGGGATCTTATATGCATATAGCTGTTACCATTAAATTTTCCTGGTCCAAAGTGAGCGTTTTGTTTGAAAGTATATACTTTTCACTTCTTGTGAACAAATACAGTATATGGTATGGACATCGAGTCGTGTGTATTATCAATCTAGTTTCTGTCATAAATCTAGTTTTTTTTTTTTTTTAACACTGATTGATTATATCTGGTTTTACAAAATTACAACAATGAAGAAGCTCGATGTATGAAATATCATCGGGAGCTATTGATCTTCTCCACCAACATATTGGTGAAAGAAACATAACCATGATTCAATAGCTAAACCATACATAAGGATTTTCTAAAACAAAGTAAAATAGGATGTTCCCGATCCTACAATAGCAGGCGGCTTTCTAATATTTTACTTCCAATACATTTATTCTATATACCTTTTATTCTTAGATGTGTATATAGGTATTGAAAATTATCTAATTTAATCAATAAGGAGACTGTTGTGAGATCTGGGATTCACACTAAGAATTTGTATTCGTGGATTTGGACTTTAGGATATAGAAATTGTATAGTTTCCTATGAATCAAAGACTTTATTGAGATTGATCGTCGAGATAGAACAAACACAATCGAAAAGAGAGTACAAAGTATGATGATCGAGCTATCTAGTCGAAGTGTTCTAAGTTAGGGTTGGAATGTCTTGAATGAATCGCCACTTCTTCTTTAAATAGTCTCGACTTTGATCTTCTTGTTCCGATATTTTGGCCTCGCCGTGATAACGATCTCCTGGATTTGCGGAAATTAGTTGAACCGACGAAGACCAGGTTGCTCTATCTCTGCATCGTCTCCTGCCGAGCTCGAGCTCGATCACCTCTTACTTCGGCGTTGCTTGGGCCTTGTCAAGGTGTCGATCGTACGGGCCCAACAAAGGATAACGGTCGGTCTCTCTGTCTTGATTATGGAACGGGCTCATGATTATGGGCCTTTGTTTGGTTTGTTTATGGGCCGGATTTCTTAGAGGGAAATCCAGCACCAACAATAGCCCCCCAGCCCATTAATTTCGACAAGTCGAGGTTTATGGGCGGTTGACGTCCCCGGGAAGAAGCGCGTGCTTCGGGCGTGATAGACCTAATGATTACTTTCGCCCGTCCGTAAATCTTGTTTCGATCCATCGGTCGAGGATGGACGCGTGGGTCGAACTGACCTGCTTGTTGGCGCGTTGGAAGAATTTTGAGCTTTTGAAGGACCATTTCAGATCGTTCTGATTTTGACGGGACCGTTTCAGGTCGCTTTTTTTGAAGGGATAATTTCATATCGCTTGTTTAGAAGGGACCGTCTCAGGTCACTGAGGATTGAAGAGATAATTTCATATCGCTTGGTTTTGGGAGAGGCCATTTCAGGTCGCTAAGAAGGGATAATTTCATACCACTTGATTTCAGGAGAGGCCATTTCAGGTCGCTCAGAAATGATAATTCGATATCGTTGGAAGAGATAATTTCATATCACTCGGTTTGAGGAGAGGCCATTTCAGGTCGCTCAGAGAGTATAACTTGATATCGTTTGTTTCTGAAGAGATAATTTCATATCGCTTTAATTTTTGAAGAGATAATTTCATATCACTTTGTAACGGCGAAGTATTTCGCGATGACTCTGACTTTTACGACAGAAAGAGACATTGATCGAGAGACTTATTTTGATTTCACAAAGATAAGCTAGTAAGACTTCGTTTGAAGTTGTTGAGCTCGGTAAGAGCCATGTGTTTGGGGGGGGGGGGGGGGGGCTGCGCTCGAAGTCGAGCTGCCTACGTACCCTTTTAAGGGGATCAAGCCATTTCGTAGTTCAATTATGTTGTCGTACTCTTAGTGGAAGTACTTTTTGAGGTTGATGATGTTCCAAGGTCGTAGTTCAGGTTTCTGGGTTTCCACCGACTTGAGTCGGTAGACCCCGTCCTTCACAACGTCGGTGACCTGGTAAGGACCTTCCCACTTTGCTCCTAAGTTTCCAGCGTGTTCTTCCTTTTTATGGTCGAACACTTTCCGTAAGACGAGCTCGCCTACTTGAAACCTTTTTGTTTTGATCTTGGAATCGTAGTAGCGAGCCACAGCTTGTTGGTAGTTCTGGATTCGAACTAGTGCGAGGTTCCTCCTTTCGTCGACGAGATCGAGCTCGTCCGTTATCATCTTGTTGTTAAGTTTCTCTTGTCGTGGGCATTCTTCTTTGCGGATGCTTGACACGAGGATTTTGGCTGGTACTACCGCCTCGATCCCGTAAGCTAGCGAGAAGGGAGTCTCGCCGGTGGATTTGCGGGGGGTAGTCCGGTAGGCCCAGAGTACGGCTGGGAGCTCTTCGCTCCAGCTCATTTTGCACTCATTGAGTCTTTTCTTGAGGCTGTTCATGATTGCCTTGTTAGCCGCTTCCGCCAGCCCATTCCCTTGGGGATAGCGTGGCGTTGAGTAAGTCAGCTTTATGTTCCACGTTCTGCAGAACTCCTTGAAGGCGTTTGATATGAACTGGGGACCGTTATCGGTGACGATCTCGTGGGGTAGTCCGTGTCGGCAAACGATGTTTCGCTAGACGAACTCCTTAACATGAACGTCTTTGACTTTTTGGTACGACTCTGCTTCAATCCATTTGGTGAAGTAGTCCGTCATTACCAATAGGTGCGTGGCTTTCTTTCTGCCGGACGCGACTAAGGGTCCCACGATGTCCATTCCCCATCGCATGAATGGGTATGACGATGAGATAGAGGAGAGTTTCTCCGATGCCTGGTGGATAATCGGGGCATGCTTTTAGCATTTGTCGCATTTTTTGGAGAAGGACTCGCATTCGGTGGCCATTGTTGGCCAAAAGTAGCCTTGCCTTTTGATTCGTACAGCCAAGGCTCGTCCTCCGGAATGGCTTCTGCATGACCCATCGTGGGCCTGTGTGATCACGGCTAGGGCTTGCTTTTTGTTGAGGCATTTTAGGTAAGGTCCGGAGAGACTCCTTTTAAAGAGCTCTCCTTGTGTGACGCAGTACCTTGCACTTTGTATCTTGAGTTTCCGTGCCTCCCATTTGTCGTCGGGAACTTCGCCATTTGTAATGTATTGAATGATCGGAGTTCTCCAATCTTCGTCATTGTCAGGCTCGGGTCCTTGACTAGCGGATGCGGCTTGGATTGGTCCGTCGGGGACGTTCGCGATGTACACGGCGTTTCTTAGATCGAGATCATCATCAATCTCGATGATATCGCGACTGATATCCTTGGGACATTCCTTGTGCTCGACATCGTCCTTTATGGTAGGCTTGTCTTCTTTCAAGGACAGAGCTTTAAGGGCTATGTCGATGCTTGGTTTCTCGATCCCTTCGACTGGTATGATCCTTTTGAGGTTGGGATCTGATGTCGATGCTAATGCGGCCAGGGCATCGGCTGCGGTGTTTTCCCCTCGCGGGATCCGCATTAGATCAAAGAATTCGATCTGTTCGGCGAGCGTGTGGACTACCCGTAGGTATGCTTCTATTCGTTCGTCTTTGGCCTCGTAGTCGCCATGATATTGGCTCGTGACTAATTGGGAATCGCTGAAGGCGTCTACTTCCCGGGCTCTTATCGCTATCGCTAGTCTGAGCCCGGCTATTAACGCTTCATATTCTGCTTCGTTATTTAATGCGGCGAATCCCAGTTTGAACGATTGTTCTAGTACTTCGCCCGTTGGGGAGACCAGTTTCACCCCGACTCCGGATCCTTGCCTCGAGGAAGCTCCATCGACGTAGAGTTTCCATTTCTTGGTGGAGGTCGGGTCAAGTTCGACGGTCGGATGGAGCTCGATTATGAAATCTGCCAGTACTTGCGCTTTTAGGCACGTCCGAGCTTCATATTCTATGTCATACTCGCTAAGTTCGATAGCCCATTTGACCAGTCGACCTGACTGACTTGGACTGTGAAGGATGGTTCTCAGTGGCTGAGAGGTCATCACTATGATCGAGTGCGATTGAAAGTATGGTCGGAGTTTCCGAGCTGATGTCACTAGCGCTAAGGCGAGTTTTCCATGGCGGGGTATCTGGTTTCAGCGTCGATTAAGGTCTTACTGATGTAATACACAGGTCGTTGTTCGTTCTGTTCTTCGCGAACCAGGACTCCACTTACTGCTGCCGTGGAAACAGCTAGGTAGAGGTAGAGGGGTTCCCCTTCTACTGGTTTCGCCAGTATAGGTGGTTCGCTTAGGTAAGCTTTAAGCTGGGTGAACGCTTCTTCGCACTTTTCATCCCAGAGGAACTTCTTGTTCGCATTGAGCAAGTGATAGAAGGGCAGACATTTATCAGTCGACCTCGAGATGAAATGGTTCAGAGCAGCTATTTTGCCAGTCAGGCGCTGGACTTCTCGCGTTGTTCTGGGAGATTTCATCTCTATAAACGTTGCGATCTTTTTGGGGTTCGCTTCGATCTCTCTTTCGGTCACTAGGTAACCTAGGAATTCTCCTGAGGGGACCCCGAAGGTACACTTTGCTGGGTTGAGTTTCATCCCGTATTTATTGAGAATGATAAAACATTCTTTTAGTTGGGGGATGTGATCCTCTTACCTGGAAGATTTGACCAGCATATCGTCGATGTAGACTTCCATAGTTTTGCCTAGGAGTCCCGAAAACATCTTATTGACGAGGCGTTGGTAAGTTGCTCATGCGTTTTTTAGTCCGAAGGGCATGACTTTGTAGCAGTACGTGCCTCGATCAGTTATGAACGAAGTCTTTTCTTGGTCCTCGGGGTTCATTAATATTTGATTGTACCCCGAGAAAGCATCCATGAAGGATAGTAGCTGGTGGAAAGTGATCTCGTGGTCTGGACCTATCATTGGGATTTTTCCCGCTTTGTCGGTCTCGACTCTTCTTTGAAGAGCTTTGATTGAATTGACCGAGTCTCGGCAAAGCTTGGAGCCACCGAAGATGAAGTCAATTCGTTTAGGGGGTATAGCCCGTACACCCCCTGCAGAGACGAGGGAGATTGATTCGTGAGCGTAAACTCTTAACGGGAGCCGGAGGTGGAGATAACGCCGAACCTTCCGGGGTGCCGCTCAGGCTGAGCTCGCCGAGAATAAACTCGACTCGCTTTCGCGACCCCTGAGGGAGTGTTTCGGGAGATTCCGGCTCCTTTGTCCGTTCTCGTTTATTCTGAGAAGGCCTTTTGGTGTTCGACTCTTTGGTCTGTTTACTTTCCTTTCTGTCGGATGGAGTTTCCTCTTCGACTTCTGACTCTTGTTTGCTCTCGGACTCTCGCTTTTGAGCCTCGGCTTTAGCTCGAGTATAGCAATATTCAGTCGAGTGTCCTCTTTTGTTGTGAAATTCACATAATTTTTCCTTGTCGAACTCAAATTTCTTTGAGCTCTTCGGGCTCTCGACCGTATTGACGTTTCCTGATTTACGGGAATCCTTTTTTGAGTTCGAGTTCTGCGAGCCCGACGGGTTCTTTTCTTTTCGATGCTTTTCTCTGAGGGCCGTGGTTTCGTCCTCGAGGCGAGCGAAGGCCGATGCGCGATGAAGGGCGTCATCGAGTGTTTGAGGTTCGCGGACTGTTATTTCCTCGCGGAATCTGGTTGAATATCATAGTCCACGTTGCAGTGCTTCTATAGCTACTTCGTCTCTTGGGTTTACGATTTTGGATTTTATTTCCTTAAATCGGTCGATGTACGAGTGAAGCGGCTCGTCGGGTTTTAGAGAGACGCCAAATAGAGCTGCCTCAGTAGTCTTTTCCTCGATAAAGTGTTGGGATTATGTCCTGAAATCACATTGTACTTACTCTAGAGATAGTTGTGTTGGGATTATGTCCTGAAATCACATTGTACGAACTCTAGAGATAGTTGTATTGTCGAGATCGGACAATTCATGTGATACTAGGTAGTCATAATGTTTTGCTAGAAACCACTTATGACAAATGAGTTGTAGCTCATTTCTGGTATCGTGTGAACCTACAGGGTCACACACCTAAGCAAGTTGGATATACTCTGCATGGGATTGATCATTGGCATATGGTCTGATCGATGTGTATTAGAGACACATCGAGTTGAGTTTCTAAGAGGTGTATCGATCGACACCATTGGGTGCATCGGTCGATACAGGGCGTGTGTCGATCGACACCACTAAGTGTGTCGGTTGACACAAGGGCGAAACCGAGACTGATGTTTTGGTTCACCGCGAGGTCAATATATAAACTCGTTTTATGTATTTCGACCGAGAGTGAGTTGCTGTGCGCCGCCCAGAGTATTTTCCCAGAGAGAAAACACAGAAACCTCAGAGAACCAAAAGTCCCAGGGAGATCCGAGCACCGGTACTAGCAACCCGGCGGATTCCAGCTTGTGTGCGTGTGGACTACGATAGAGGCGCAGCATCTGAGGCGCAATAGATCTCGTGCTACCTGATCAATCTTCCGCTGCCTAACACCAGGTAATCACGAGGTGAGATCCATGATTCAATTAACTAGACCCTAGATCCTAGGCTATCGGGAACTCGCGAGAATTCTGAATCTGTAGAATTGGCTCGGATTCCCAACAGTGGTATCAGAGCCTTAGGGTCTTATCATTGAATCGAACCTGTTCATTGAATTTGATGATTTAGATTCGCTAGAACAAGTTGTTTAGATTGAACTGGTTAGATCGATTGAAACAGAAGTCCGATTCTGTGTTTTCGCATGGTGTCGATCGACACACTGAGTGTGTCGGTCGACACAGAGTTGCGAATTCGACAGAATCGGCGGCTAGGGTTTTTCGCGAAGAAAAACCGAAAGCCTTCTATGTCGATCGACACACTGGGTGTATCGGTCGACACAGAGCAGACACGGTCGAGTGTCGATCGACACAGTTTGAGTGTCGGTCGACACAGACCAATATTCGGCGGCTAGGGTTTTCTCGAAGAAAACCTAAAAGGCCTACTGCGTCGATCGACACAGGTTGAGTGTCGATCGACACATGCCGAGCGAATGGTTAATCGGTTCAATTGGATTGGACCGGTTATCATGCTTGGTTAAGTCCGAATAGATCGGTTTAAATTGGATGAATTAGTTCAATTGGATTGAACTGATTATCTCAATTAGCATGAACCGATGGGATAAATCAGTTTGATTGGATAAGTCGGTTCAATTGAATTGGACTGGTTATCACAATCAGTTGAAACTGGTTTAAACGGTTTAAATTGGATGAATTGGTTCAATTGGATCGAACTGATCATCCCAATTAGTATAAACCGATTGGTTAAGATCAGTTTGATCAGATAAGTCGGTTCAATTGAATTGGACCGGTTATCAAGAACTATCTGCGGTTTAGGTCTATGTCGATCGTCACACATGGGCTGCGTCGATCGACATAACTGGTTCGATGAACCGGGTTAATTGAATTAACCGGTCATTGAAATCCGGTTTTGTTTGGTTATGTCGATCGACAGACAGAGTCTGCGTCGATCGACACAGTATTCGAAATTCTGGTTATTGAACCTTGAATTTGCAGAAACCAAACTAGACTTAAACATTGATCGAAGATTAGCTTCAATATGGTCAACTGTCAAGACTCATTTAGTTGTGTGATATCTAGCCAAGAGCTTGGTGTCCACAATTACGTGAGTAAGGCAGGTAGTAGAGTTGATGAACATGCAGTGCTAAACATCAACAATTACATGACCTAAGAGATTGATTTGCTAAACTTTTGGGTTTAGTTTCCTCAACTAAATATCAAGTAACATTGATGTCTTGCCCAATCTTGTCTACTGTCAAAACTCGTGTCGTTTGTTGGATAGTCTTGGAGTCCTTGGTATCCACTGCTACATGGGTAAGGCAGGTGGTCATTGACAGACTTGCAGTGCAACTGTCAATGATCACAAGACTAAAGAGATTGGTTTACTTGACTGAGCTATCAGAAGTTCTGAGCCCAGAGACATCAGAGTGGATTAGACATAGTTTGTCTCATCCACAACCAAGAGTTGTACTGAGTACAATTAACAATGATTTGCTTACCTAGATAACTAAAGTTTGGGTAATGGCGAGTCGCCCACTCAGATTTTGGTGAAGTATGGATCTTGGATTATTATATTCATAGAGGAAACATTGTTTGAATATAATGCGAGTTTTCTTATTCGATAAGATTTCTCATCATATACATAACTAAATCTTTGTTTTTCTTGGATTTCAGCTTATGTCTATGACTACTTTCTCGTTGCGATCCGTCCTTGAGATGGACAAGTTAAATGGATCCAACTTCCTGGATTGGTATCGGAATCTGAGATTCATTCTCAAGCAGGAGAGCAAGGACTATGTCCTTGAGAAGGCTCTTCCAGAAAGGCTTGGGACCAATCGCTCGCATGCAGCATATAATGCTTGGAATAAGCATTATACTGATGTGGTAGATGTGCGTGGTCTGATGTTGGCTACCATGAACTCGGACTTGAAAGGTCAATACGAGAACATGGAGTCGCCAATAGAGATGATCACCAGCCTGAAACTGAAGTTTCAAGATCTGGCACGAGTTGAGAGATTCCAGATGGTGAAGTCTCTCACTGGGTGCAAGCTACCAGAGGATGCTCCAGTAAGTCCTCATGTCATTAAACTGATGGGTTACATTGATAACCTGGGGAAACTGGAATGTCCTGTCAGCTTAGAATTGGCCACTAACATCATTTTGCAGTCACTGCCGTCAAGCTATGATAAGTTCATTAAGAACTATATTAAGAAAGGCTTGATGAGAACGTTGACTGAGCTGCATGGCATGCTCAAAACAGCAGAGTATGACATCATAAAGGGTAAAAGATTTGAGGAATCTTGTGTTGGCAAGGGTAGAGGCTGGGCCGTCCAGATTTGGAATCAGGATAAGCCTGTGTCATCTTATAAGCCCAAGTCAGGCCCATCTGGTGTCAGAAAGTGCTTCTACTGTAATGAGTTGGGGCATTGGAAGAGAGATTGCATAAAATTCTTGGAAGATTCACAAGAGATGGAGAAGATGTATGGTACTTCTTCTTCAGGTATTGTGTTATTAATTCAAGTTCTACATAAGTATTGGATACTTGTTGTGGTACTGATATTTTTGAAATATGCAGGACCTAAGCAACAGTAGAACGTTGAAGAAAGGACAAGTGGAACTGCGTGTCTGGTTGAAGCAATGGTTGCTACATGAGCCGTAGAGATTCTCCACTTGTAGGAGCCTTTCCTACTTGGTTTTTGAAATTAAGTAATTGCCACCATGTACTTGCTATATGCAAAATGTCTTTCAATTTCTTGTAAAGAATTTGAATGTTTTTCATTTTGATAAAAGACAAGTCTTGTCCTTTTGATCTTAATGAAATATTTAATGGTAGCACCCCGTTTGGAATGGGTTTTATATCTCAAACCAACAAGAATTAGAATATAACATAAATACCAAACGGTTTAAGTCTGATGACTCGAACTCGATCTTTCCTTGGTATAGTCGTTTAACTACAAGTGTGAAGCGGATTCAGTAATTCCATAGTTTTGGACTCATTCGATTGTTAATCATTTGAGATATGAATTCTGTTCACTGGACCAAAATGACTAAGGCCCATTTAGCAGAGCTAAAAGGAAACGGGCCAGAGGCTTATTGGGCCCTACACATACTGATGTATGCGGCCCAACTAGCATTATTGCCAAAGAAATATTCTGTACTTCATTACTTTACTGATGGCATCAATAAGCATGGCTGTGTTCATTTGATGAGACACAAGCTGGAATCCCTTAAGGGAGTTCCAAGATGAAGTGTAGAACCAATTTGACAGAAGTATTGAGATCCTCGATTGAATCGCGGAGGAAAATACTATAGTCAAGAATTGAGTGATCATCTGAAAGAATGAATCAGATCTTATGAGATATGATTCGATTAAGGATGAGTCACATGAATCTTCCGTAACCATTTAAGAATACGTTCTAAAATGTCTGTCTTTGCGCAGAAAAGGGTTTCTATCAGAATCAGTGAAAAACACCACATTGGATGTGGACTGGATGATTTCCAAATTTGTTTTTCTGATTAATGAGGATTGCAAGGTTTGTGTAAGACAGAAGTCAATAAACAAACTTGAATCCATATCTGATAAGTTCTACCTCGCTGGTTGTCCTGAGGAAACCAAGGCTTAGTATTTTTGTTGTCCAGAACTGTGTCTTTTAAGAAAGGTGATACTTTCAAAAGGAACAGTGGGAGTAAAAGTACGCATCGAAGAAATTCGATAAACACAGGAGGCTGCTCGACCTGATGAGGAAGAGCAGCGGTGAGATCTACAAAGTGCTGTAGGATCTGCACCTGTGGAGCCTGAAATTCGCAGATCCGAAAGGATCCGTCACTAACTCGAGAGTGATTTCTCGTAACCTATTGTCGTGATCTGCTGATCATTGAAAAGTGACGAACATGCGAAATTCAAGGAAGCGATGGTGAGCCCCAACTCCGAAAATTGGCTAGGTATGCATGTTAGCTTCACCGATCCATTTCTGGATTGAAGCAGACATCTTGGAGTTGGAATCAACATTCTGATAATGTGGTCAATAGTTTTGACTTGATCAGAAAGAGATGAAACCATGCATTTGCAAGAAGACTAGTGGGAGCGTAATGGCAATTCTCACACAGTGTGTTGTTAACATACTTGAATCTCATAAATGACGTTCCGACGCTAAAGTCTTGTCAAGATTTAGGTCGGAAGTCAAATTTACACGATAGACATAGGAGTAGCCGCGTGAATTCTTGGAATAAGGATCCATTGGAATGGATCAGAGTAGCTAATTGGATCGTGTCAAAATCCTTATGTTGATAAGGTATTGGACAGATCTAATACGCTTGATTCCAAGAATGGCTTCATACCAAAGGTCTTATGGCAATAATCTGAGCAAGATGAAGTGTCTTGGACACTAGCTGAGCTAGTAACAATATTAGTAAGAAGAAGTGTTTCTGAACACTGTCTGAACTAATATTAATGAGTGTGAGTTCTAATGCTGCTGCAATAGAATCCATCATAAATGCCATATTTTGCGCTCGTCTAGATGCAGCTTAAGCATGACGAGAATATACCAATATATTCCGGTAATAGTCACTAAACAGTTACCAGAAATATCCCAAGTGTTGAGAAACACCAAGGATAGGTTCGTGGTAAACTGATAAAGTGACGAACCAGTTGAAAGTAGTTAGTCGGACAAAGACGATTCCCGGTTCCCACCTGGTTATGTCTCTTTGTCTGAATAGCGGTGCTAACTGTTGGAAAGGCTCCAAGCAGTGGACCGTAGAATAGTGCTTTTATCTGAATGGTGGTGTGCTCTATTGAAATTGTTTCAAGCAGAACACCGCACTCTCTCCCACAACCTAAGCACGGAATTTATTCTGTTGCTGTAGGTGTAAGATATCTGAAAAGATGATCTTGATTCTAGTGGGAGTTATTTTAGTTATGTTGTGAACTTTACATAGACATGCTTTGGCAGTATTTGTGTAAGTTAAAACTGACATCAGTATTATTTAATTATTGGATAATTAAATAATGTTCCCAAAGTACTTTATGCTCATCTTATAGGTCATCAAGTTGAAGACTTGATCATGAAACCCTATAAGTAAAAGATGACATAAATCATGATTGTCCCTAGTCAAGGTTGTTAAAATGGGACACTAACAGCCGCGCAGACTAGTATGTGAGGTGACTGTTGGACTAAGTTTCATGGAGTCAATGATATGATTATCACAGTCAGTCACATAGATACATGTTGGTGAACATATGATCGGACATGACCCGCTTAATGAGAACTCCACAGGATAGTTATATATAAGTATCATGGGAGGTTCTCGTTACGACTATAGAGTATAGTCCTTAGACCTGAGTTCATCATGCTTTCTAGCATATGAATTGGTGCGCTTTGACCTTGTCAAACGTCGTTCCGTAATTGGCGGCTATAACGGCATTGTTTCGACGTATCATGAAGTATGTGTAGAAACAGGGATGAAACAAAATGGGATTTGTCCCTCCTGTATAACGGGAGATAAATATCTCAGGGCCCATCGAAGATTTGATACTGAGAAAATGCATGGCCGTGCTCAAACGAGGTGATTGTCAGTCGTTTGTTTATCAGTATAGATCAGAAGTTCGATGAACATGATGTTGGCTATAATAAGGATGACACAGTCTCTTGCCTTATGCCATATCGAGATATAGAGACGAAGGGATTATAGGAATAGGTGATTCCAGTACAAGTGGGAGATTGTTGGGATTATGTCCTGAAATCACATTGTATGAACTCTAGAGATAGTTGTATTGTCGAGATCGGACAATTCATGTGATACTAGGTAGTCATAATGTTTTGCTAGAAACCACTTATGACAAATGAGTTGTAGCTCATTTCTGGTATCGTGTGAACCTACAGGGTCACACACCTAAGCAAGTTGGATATACTCTGCATGGGATTGATCATTGGCATATGGTCTGATCGATGTGTATTAGAGACACATCGAGTTGAGTTTCTAAGAGGTGTATCGATCAACACCATTGGGTGCATCGGTCGATACAGGGCGTGTGTCGATCGACACCACTAAGTGTGTCGGTCGACACAAGGGCGAAACCGAGACTGATGTTTCGGTTCACCGCGAGGTCAATATATAAACTCGTTTTATGTATTTCGACCGAGAGTGAGTTGCTGTGCGCCGCCCAGAGTGTTTTCCCAGAGAGAAAACACAGAAACCTCAGAGAACCAAAAGTCCCAGGGAGATCCGAGCACCGGTACTAGCAACCCGGCGGATTCCAGCTTGTGTGCGTGTGGACTACGATAGAGGCGCAACATCTGAGGCGCAATAGATCTCGTGCTACCTGATCAATCTTCCGCTGCCTAACACCAGGTAATCACGAGGTGAGATCCATGATTCAATTAACTAGACTCTAGATCCTAGGCTATCGGGAACTCGCGAGAATTCTGAATCTGTAGAATTGGCTCGGATTCCCAACAAGTTGTATTGTCGAGATCGGACAATTCATGTGATACTAGGTAGTCATAATGTTTTGCTAGAAACCGCTTATGACAAATGAGTTGTAACTCATTTCTGGTATCGTGTGAACCTACAGGGTCACACACCTAAGAAAGTTGGATACACTTGGTATGGAATTGATCATTGGCATATGATCCGATCAATGTGTATTGGATACACATTGATATCGTGTTTTAAGAGATGTGTCGATTGATGCCCTTGGTGCATCGATCGATACAAGATGTGTGTCGATCGACACCAATAGGTGTGTCGGTCGACACGAGGGCGAAACCGAAACTGATGTTTCGGTTTACCTCGAGGTCAATATATAAACGAGTTTTATATTTCGACCTAGGCAAGCGTGCCGTCGCAGACAGTTTTTCTTGACAGAAAAACTGATCCTCTTTCTCCAGAAAACACAGAAATCCCAAGAGATCCGATTCCCGGCGCTAGCATCCCGGCGGATTCCAGCTTGTGTGCGTGTGGACTACGATAGAGGCGCAGCGATTGAGGCGCTCCAGATCTCGTTTACCTGCTTATCTTCCGCTGCCAATCTCCAGGTAAACGCTAGATCGGTAAGGATTCAATTAACTAGACCCTAGATCCTAGGCTTCGGGAACATGACAACAATTCTGAATCTGGTAGAATTGGCTCCAAGTTCCTTCAGTGGTATCAGAGCCTTAGGGTTTAATAATTGAATCGAACCTGTTAATTGAATTTGATGATTTAAATTCGCAAGCTAGGTTGTTTGATAAAGAACAGGTGAGATCGTTTTCGATCAAGATCGATTCTGTGTTTTCGCACAGTGTCGATCGACACACTAGGTGTGTCGGTCGACACAGAATAGCGAAATCGACAGAATCGGGGGCTATGGTTTTTCGCGAAGAAAAACAGATAGCCAACTGTGTCGATCGACACAGATTGAGTGTCGGTCGACACAGAACAGATTCGGTCGAGTGTCGATCGACACAGGTTGAGTGTCGGTCGACACAGACCTCGCGAATGGTTAATCGGTTCAATTGAATTGAACCGGTTATCATGCTTGGTTAAAGTCCAAATAGATCGGTTTAAATTGGATGAATTGGTTCAATTGGATTGAACTAATTATCTCAATTAGCATAAACCGATTGGTTAAAATCAGTTTGATTGGATAATACGGTTCAATTGAATTGGACCGGTTATCGCAATTAGTTGAAACTGGTTAAAACGGTTTAAATTGGATTAATTGAATCAATTGGATTGAACCAGTTATCGCAATTAGTAAAAACCGAATTGATCCATTAAGATCAGTTTGATCTGATAAGTCGGTTTAATTGGATTGGACCGGTTATCAAAACTGTTTCCGTTTTAGGTCTATGTCGACCGTCACACATGGGTTGTGTCGATCGACATGACCGATTCAATGAACCGGGTTAATTGGATTAACCGGTTATTGAAGTCCGGTTTTGGTTTGGTGGTGTCGATCGACAGACATAGTCTGCGTCGATCGACACAGTGCTCGAAATTCTGGTTATTGAACCTTGAATTTGCAGAAACCAAACTCGACTTAAACGTTGATCAAAGATTAGCTTCAATATGGTCAACCGTCAAGACTCATTTCGTTGTGTGATGGTCTAGCCAAGAGCTTGGTGTCCACAATTAGGTGAGTAAGGCAGGTAATTATGTTGATGGACTTGCAGTGCTTGACATCAACAATTACATGACCTAATAAGATTGATTTGCTAACCTTTCAGCGTTTAGTTTCCTCAACTAAATATCAAGTGACCTTGATGTCTTGCCCAACTTTGTCCGCTGTGAAAACTTGTTTCGTTTGTTGGATAGCCTTGGAGTCCTTGGTATCCACTGCTACATGAGTAAGGCAGGTGATCATTGATAGACTTGCAGTGCGACTGTCAATGATCACAAGACTAAAGAGATTGGTTTACTTGACTGGGCCATCAGAAGTTCTGGGCCCAGAGACATTAGAGTAGATGAGACATGGATTGTCTTATCTGCAACCAAGAATTGTACTGGGTACAATTAGCAATGATTTGCTTACCTAGATAACTAAATTTTGGGTGATGACGAGTCGTCCACTCAGATTTTGGTGAAGTATGGATCTTGGATCATTATATTCACAGAGGAAACATTGTTTGAATATAATGCGAGTTTTCTTATTAGATAAGATTTCTCATGATATGCATAACTAAATCTTGGTTTTTCTTGGATTTCAGATTATGTCTAACACTGCTTTCTTGTTGCAATCCGTCCTTGAGAAGGACAAGTTAAATGGATCCAACTTCCTGGATTGGTATCGGAATTTGAGATTGATCCTCAAGCAGGAGAGCAAGGACTATGTCCTTGAGAAAGCTCTTCCCGAAAGGCTTGGGGCCAATCGCTCGAATGCAGTATATGATGCTTGGAATAAGCATTATATTGATGTGGTAGATGTGCGTGGTCTGATGTTGGCTACCATGAACTCAGACTTGAAAAGTCAATACGAGAACATGGAGTCGCCAATAGAGATGATCACCAGCCTGAAACTGAAGTTTCAGGATCTGGCACGAGTTGAGAGATTCCAGATGGTGAAGTCTCTCACTGGGTGCAAGCTACCAGAGGATGCTCCAGTAAGTCCGCATGTCATTAAAATGATGGGTTACATTGATAACCTGGGGAAACTGGATTGTCCTGTCAGCTTAGTGTTGGCCACTGACATCATTCTGCAGTCACTGCCGTCAAGTTATGATAAGTTCATCAAGAACTATATCAAGAAAGGCTTGACGAAGACGTTGACTGAGCTGCATGGCATGCTCAAGACAGCAGAGCAAAACATCAAAAAGGGTAAAATATTTGAGAAATCTTGTATAGACAAGGGTGAAGGCAAGGCCGTTCGGATTTGGAATCAGAATAAGCCTGTGTCATCTCTTAAGCCCAAGTCAGGCCCATCTGATGTTGATAAATGCTGCTACTGTAAAGAGTTTGGGCATTGGAAGAGAAATTGCATTAAATTATTGGAAGATTCACAAGAGATGGAGAAGATGTATGGTACTTCTTCTTCAGGTATTGTGTTATTATTTCAAGTTCTACGTGAGTATTGGATACTAGTTATGGTACTGATATTTTGAATATGCAGGACACAAGCGACAGTAGAACGTTGAAGAGAGGACAAGTGGAACTGCGTGTCTGGTATGAAACAATGGTTGCTACATGAGCCGTAGAGATTCTCCACTTGTAGGAGCCTTTCATACTTGGTTTTAGAAATTAAGTAATTGCTACTATGTATCTGCCTTGTGCAGAGATGTCTTTCATATTCTTGTAAGAATTTGAATGTTTTTCATTTTGATAAAAGGCAAGCTTTGTTCTTTAAATCTTAATGAAATATAATATGGTAGCACCCCGTTTAGAATGGGTTTTATATCTTAAACCAACATGAGTTTGAATATAACATAAATACTAAAAGGTTTGAGTCTGATGACTCGAACTAGTCTTTCCTTGGCATAGTCGTTTCAACCACACAGAGTGGAGCGGATTCAAAAGTTCCATAGTTATGGGCTTTTGGACTCATTTGATTTTAAATCATATGAGATATGTGTTGGGAATGTCCTGAAATCTACTGTGCTATCTCTAGAAAGTATGATAAGTGTCGAGATCAGACATAAGTCATAAATACTGGGAGGTCGTGATGACTTGCTAGAGCCCGCTCTTGATCTATAAGTTAAGTACTTATTATCAGTATTGTATGATCCCTAAGGGTCACACACCATAGCTAACGGGGAAGTTAACAAGGAATTAATACAGTAAGATGCAAGACATTTACTGTATTTGTACAGAGAATTGGGCCAGACAAAATACAGTCTTTTTGTCTGATTTGGGTCTTGGGCCCAAAAGCCTAATAAGCCATTAGTTTAATTACTTGGGCCCATATAAGGAAGAGGAGGCGCCAGTTAGCCTAAGGTTTCTGCGATTTTTAGGTCTGGTCGTCTTCCTCTCTCTCTGTTGTTCCAGCTTGGTCTAGCAGCCTGATCCAGTAGCTTGTAAGCGTGTGGATACCTAGGAGGAGCCGGTTTTTATCAGCTCTCAGTGATCTCTTCATTCCCTTGATCAATCCGCTGCAATCATAAGGTAATGATCCTGATCTGTTTATGATTCAACTGCAAATCACCTAGATCCTAGTTGATTATGTGATAGGTTGTAATCTGATAATTAAACCTATGAACAAACATAATCCTACAGTGGTATCAGAGCCTAGGTCGTTAGGTTTTTGCTGTTTGGATCATATTTAGGTTGTTTTTAAATGTTTAGAATCGAATTTGTGTTAAGAAATTTGATTAGAAAACTTGAAAACCTAATATGAAAATCGCATGAACCGATTGAAACCCATCGGTATGCGAAGTGGACGCCCGTATCGATCGACGAGGGAGCGTGATATCGATCGATATCAATCGGATCGATTGCTTCTCGCTGTTCCGATGACCCGATCGCAACGAGCTGATGCACGCGAGTATCGATCGACGAGGGAGCGTCATATCGATCGATATGCTGGCGAGGCATACGTTCCGCGAGTAGCCAATCGGTTCAGCCGAGCTTCGCGGTTCGTCCTTCCCTAACCCGCGACAATGAACCGATCAATCCGATTGTGTTTCATTGTTAGCTTAAGCTTAACCCGCAAGTTAGGTCAAAATCAGCTAAAATTGATTGGTTAGACCAATCTATTTCTTCCTGATTTTGGACTTAACCGAACCGATCCAATTTAATTGGTGGTTCAAGCGGTTAACCAAATCGCGGTTTGCTGGAAATTATGTAATACAATTGGTATTATTTAATTTCTGGTTAAACCGGATTTAAATTCAAAAATTGAATTTTAACCTAAACCGAAGGCTGGTCTAAGTTTGATTTGGTTGGACCAAATAATTTAGAGCTGGTCTGGTTTAGTAAATAACCAGTTGGATTTAGTAGTTAATTTGGTCTTGGACCAGAATTAATGAACCGACTCGGTTATGTCAAATTATTGGGCCAATTGGAATTCTGTGGTCTTGGGCCAAGAATTGGGCCTATAATTTGTGACCCAACCGAAAACTTTAATAAAATATTAAATTAGAAATTTCTATTTTTAGCATGTTTCTAGATTTAGAAAGTTTCTAAAATAAGTAAGTTTCCCAAAATAGTAATCTTCTATTTTTGGAAAGAAAACCTAAAATCCTCAAAACCAATATCAAGCTTGGATGTCTTGCCCAATCTTGTCAGCTACTTAACGCTTATTCAATTACAGATATGGCTTACAGTGTGAGGTGTCTGTTTTTGCATAAGTAAAGTAGTATATAGTCACTAATTTCATTGGGAGTCCCAGACTTTATTGATTATTTGGCTGTAAGAGATTGGTTTCCTTGACTGGGCCATCAGGAGTCCCGGGCCTTGAGACATCTGGTGAATTGGGCCTTGGGCCCAATCCACAACCGAGAGTTATATGGATATAACTAGCTGTGTGTATGCTTACCAAGTAAAGCTAATTTTGGGTGACGGCCAGTGGCCCATTTTGGTTTTGGTTGAACATGGGTCTCGGAATCATTGCATTCTTATGAGGTTAAACAAAGAAATTTTGAATGCAATGCGAGTTTTCTTATAAGTTATTAAGATTACTCTTTTATGAACTAAATAACTAAAACTCTATTGTCTCATAATTTCAGCTATGTTAAGCACAACAACACAAAACACTTTCTCGATCCGGTCTGCCCTTGAGAAGGACAAACTGAACGGATCAAACTTCCTGAACTGGTCCAGGAACCTGAGACTTGTGCTCAGGCAGGAGAAGAAGGCTTATGTCCTTGAAAGAGTTCTCCCCCCTAGACCTGCGAATAATGCCACACAAGCTGTGAAGAATGCTTGGGATACGCATTCTTCAGATGCTAATGACGTGGTTTGCCTAATGTTGGCGACAATGGCTCCCGATCTGCAGATACAGTGGGAAGGCCTGACTTGTCCCATGGAACTGATGGCAAACCTGAAAGCGTTGTTTCAGGAGCAGGCTCGTACAGAGAGATTCCAAACTGTAAAGAATCTCTTGGACTGTAAAATGGCTAAGGATGCAGCAGTGAGTCCACATGTTCTGAAAATGATGGGTTATCTCGATAATTTGACTAGACTCGACTGTCCTATAAGCCAAGAGCTTGCTTGTGATATCGTTCTGCAGTCTCTTACTCCTGCATATGACCAGTTCACCTTGAACTATAATATGCATGGGTTGACAAAGACTTTGCCTGAGCTACATGGTATGCTCAAGACTGCAGAACCTAATCTGAAGAAGGCCAAGGACCCGTCTGTACTCATGGTGCAGAAGGGCAAGGGTTTCAAGAAATCCGCTGGCAAGGCAGTCAACAAAGAAAAGGCCAAGCCCAAGCCCGTGTCTAAACCTGGGCCTTCTGATATCTGCCACTTTTGCAAAGAGGCAGGGCATTATCGCAGGGACTGTAAGAAATACCAGGAAAGTCTAAAGGAGAAGAAGAAGTCCTTCGCGACTACTTCTTCAGGTATTTTTGTTATTGAAGTAAATACTACTACTTCTGATAATACCACTTGGGTATTAGATACTGGATGTGGGGCTCATATTTGTACTAATGTGCAGGCACTCAGCAACAGTAGAAGGTTGAAGCAAGGGCAAGTAGAGTTGCGGGTTGGCAATGGAGCGAAGGTTCCAGCACTGGCCGTTGGCACTTACTTGTTATCTTTACCTTCTGGATTGATTTTAGAACTTGAGAATTGTTATTTTGTACCTGCTATAAGCAGAAATATCATTTCAGTTTCATTATTGGATTTACAAGGATTTGATTTTTCTATTAAGAATAAATTGTGTTCCTTTAATCTCAATGATATGTTATATGGTTGTGCCCCTCTTATTAATGGGCTGTACATGCTGGATCAATCTACTCCAGTATATAACATTAATACAAAACGGTTCAAATCTAACGAAGAAAATGAAACGTTTCTCTGGCATTGTCGTTTGGGGCACATTAGTGAGAAACGCGTCAAGAGGCTCCATTCAAATGGACTCTTGGGCTCATTTGACTTTGAGTCTTGTGAGCAATGCGAATCTTGCCTAATGGGCAAAATGACACGGGCCCCTTTTAATAAACCCACAGAAAGGGCCAGTGAACTATTGGGCCTGATACATACTGACGTGTGTGGCCCAATGTCCACAAATGCTAGAGGAAACTATCAGTACTTCATTACATTCACTGATGATTTCAGTAGATATGGATATGTCTACTTGATGAAACATAAGTCGGAAACCTTTGAGAAGTTCAAAGAATTCCAGAATGAAGTACAGAACCAGCTTGGTAAAAGTATTAAGGCTCTTCAGTCGGACCGAGGAGGAGAATACTTGAGCCAGGAATTCCGTGATCATCTGAGTGAGTGTGGGATCATCTCCCAACTCACACCTCCTGGAACACCTCAGTGGAATGGTGTGTCTGAGAGAAGGAATCGGACATTGTTAGATATGGTCCGATCCATGATGAGTCACACAGACCTTCCTATATCCCTTTGGGGATATGCTTTGCTGACCGCAACGTTCACACTGAACAGAGTGCCATCAAAAGCAGTAGCAAATACACCATATGAATTATGGACTGGAAAGGCTCCAGTAATGTCTTTTCTCAGAATTTGGGGTTGTGAAGCCTATGTCAAAAGATTAATCTCAGACAAGCTTACACCAAAATCTGACAAGTGCTACTTCATTGGTTATCCTAGGGATACCAAGGCTTATTACTTCTATCTGCGATCCGAGAACAAGATCTTTGTTGCTCGGGATTGTACTTTTCTTGAGAGGGAATTTCTCTCTAAGAAAGATAGTGGGAGTAAGGTACAACTTGATGAAATTCAAGAAGGACAGGAACATGTTCAACCTAATGAGGAAGAACAGCAGGATGAATTACATGAAGTTGTAATAGAACCTGAACCTGAAGTACCTGAAGTTCGAAGATCCGGAAGGATCCGTCACGAACTCGATAGATATCAGGGATTCCTCGTGACTAATTGCCATGATCTTTTGATCATTGACGGTGATGAACCCTCGAACTTTACAGAAGCCATGATAGGCCCTGACTCCTTAAAGTGGCGTGAAGCCACTGAATCCGAGATGGACTCCATGTCTGTCAACCGAGTATTTTCACTGGTTGACTTATCCGCTGGTGCTAAAGCCATCGAGTGTAAATGGATCTTCAAGAAGAAGATTGACATGGATGGAAATGTCCAGATTTACAAGGCCAGGTTGGTGGCAAAAGGTTTCAAACAAATTCATGGTATAGACTATGATGAAACCTATTCACCAGTGGCCATGATGAAATCAATTCAGATTCTCCTAGCAACTGCCGCTTATTATGATTATGAGATTTGGCAGATGGATGTGAAAACCGCCTTCCTGAATGGAATCTTGGAGGAGGATGTGTATATGACACAGCCTGACGGTTACATTGATCCTAAGAATGCTGGAAAAGTATGCAAACTTCATAAATCCATTTATGGATTGAAGCAAGCATCCAGGAGTTGGAATCTTCGTTTTGATGAGGCAATAAAGAATTTTGACTTCATCAGAAACAAGGAAGAACAATGTGTGTATAAGAAAACTAGTGGGAGCAAAGTGGCGTTTCTTATCCTATATGTCGATGACATATTGCTTCTTGGAAATGATATTCCAATGCTGAAGTCTGTTAAAGACTGGCTGGGAAGTTGTTTTTCCATGAAGGACATGGGTGAAGCCGCGTATGTTCTTGGAATTCGAATCTTTAGAGACAGATCTAAAAGGATGATTGGACTTTGTCAAGATTCTTATATAGACAAAGTCCTGCATCGATTCGGAATGGATAAATCCAAGAAGGGATTCACGCCAATGATACATGGTGCTACACTAAGCAAGACTCAGTGTCCTAAAACACCTAATGAGCTTAAGCGCATGAGTAGGATACCTTATGCTTCGGCTATAGGATCTATCATGTATGCCATGATCTGTACTCGTCCTGATGTTGCTTATGCACTAAGCATGACGAGTAGGTACCAGTCTAATCCAGGTGAGAATCACTGGATTGCCGTAAAGAATATCCTGAAGTATTTGAGGAATACTAAGGATAAATTCTTGGTTTACGGAGGAAGTGAAGTGCTTGAAATGAGTGGATTCACGGATGCAAGTTTTCAGACAGATAAAGATGATTTCCGGTCACAGTCTGGTTACATCTTCTGTCTGAATGGCGGTGCAGTAAGTTGGAAGAGCTCCAAGCAGAGCACCGTGGCAGATTCCACGACTGAAGCTGAATACATCGCTGCTTCAGAAGCTGCGAAGGAAGGAGTTTGGATAAGGAACTTCATGATTGAACTCGGTGTATTCCCAAATGCCACTGAGCCTCTAACACTGTATTGTGACAACAATGGTGCAATTGCTCAAGCTAAGGAACCGAGACATCATCAGAAATCAAAACATATTATGAGAAGGTATCACCTGATTCGTGATATAGTGAATAGAGGTGAAGTGATGGTCAGCAGAGTTCCCACTGATGAGAACGTGGCTGACCCGTTGACAAAGCCACTCCCGAAACCTAAGCACGAGTTGCATACTGCTGCTGTAGGAATTAGAGATATTCAAATGTAATCTCTTTTTGAGTGGGAGTTAAGAGGGCTTTATTTTAGTTATTTTGATTGGTTCATGTAAACATTTTTAATGTTAATGAAATTTTATTTCTGGATTATTTTTAACTGTGATATAAAATAATCGTTCCAAAATGATTCATGTCGTAATATATGGGCCATCGAAGTACATGAGAAAGACTTGATCATGAAACCCCATATTTAACGAAATGACATAAATCATAGTGTCCATAGTCGAAGGTTGTTGAAATTGGAACACCAACAACCACTTGAGACTAGAGTGTGTTGAGACTTATGACCAAGTTTCATGGGTCATGGATGCGCGGCATCAAAGTCAACACATAGGTATATGTAGGGAGCATATGACCGGACATGGCCCGCTGATGAGAACTCTACAAGATATTGATATATGTGTCATAAAAGGTTCTCATTTACGACTATAGAGTATAGTCCTTAGACCTGAGTTCGCATGCATGTGGCTGCACATGGATTGATGCGCTTTGATCATTGTCTAACGATGTTTCGTAACTGGGAGCTATAAGGACCTTGGTTGGGTGTATTATAAAGTGTGTAGTTCATAGTGATGGAACAAGATGGGATTTGTCCCTGCCGTTTAACGGAGGTAATATCTCTAGGCCAATCAGAGACTTGATAGCTGGTAAGAGAGTGGCCACTCCCAAACGGACTTTCCCAAGTCGTTTGCATTGTCAGTATCAAATCTGGTCCGATGAACACGGTCTGGCTATATAAGGATGACACGCATATTGCCTTATGCCAGATCGAGATATTGAGACAAAAGGATTAGGGAATGTAGGATTCCAGTACAAGTGGGAGATTGTTGGGAATGTCCTGAAATCTACTGTGCTATCTCTAGAAAGTATGATAAGTGTCGAGATCAGACATAAGTCATAAATACTGGGAGGTCATGATGACTTGCTAGAGCCCGCTCTTGATCTATAAGTTAAGTACTTATTACCAGTATTGTATGATCCCTAAGGGTCACACACCATAGCTAACGGGAAAGTTAACAAGGAATTAATACAGTAAGATGCAAGACATTTACTGTATTTGTACAGAGAATTGGGCCAGACAAAATACAGTCTTTTTGTCTGATTTGGGTCTTGGGCCCAAAAGCCTAATAAGCCATTAGTTTAATTACTTGTGCCCATATAAGGAAGAGGAGGCGCCAGTTAGCCTAAGGTTTCTGCGATTTTTAGGTCTGGCCATCTTCCTCTCTCTCTGTTGTTCCAGCTTGGTCTAGCAGCCTGATCCAGTAGCTTGTAAGCGTGTGGATACCTAGGAGGAGCCGGTTTTTATCAGCTCTCAGTGATCTCTTCATTCCCTTGATCAATCCGCTGCAATCATAAGGTAATGATCCTGATCTGTTTATGATTCAACTGCAAATCACCTAGATCCTAGTTGATTATGTGATAGGTTGTAATCTGATAATTAAACCTATGAACAAACATAATCCTACAATATGAATTCTGCTCTACAATATGAATTCTGCTCACTGGGCCAAATGACTAAGGCCTTTTAGCAGAGCTAAAAGAAAACGGGCCAGAGGCTTATTGGGCCTTACACATACTGATGTATGCAGACCGATGAGCATAAGTGCCAGAGGAAATCTTCTGTACTTCATTACCTTTATTGATGACTTCAGTAAGTATGTATGTGAATGAAGTATAGATTCGATTTGACAGAAGTATTAAGATCCTCGATTGGATCGCGGAAGAAAATACTCGAGTCAAGAATTGGGTGATCATCTGAGAGAATGAATCGGATCTTATTAGATATGCTCCGATTGATGATGAGTCACAGGAATCTTCCATAATCATTTAAGAATACGTTCTAAAATGTCTGTCTTTGCGCAGAAAAGGGTTTCAATCAGAATCAATTGAAAGACACCACATTGGATGTGGACTGGAAGTTTTTCAAGTAAGTTGTTTCTGATAATTTGGGGATGATAGCTGATAAGCTTGAACCCAAATCTGATAAGTGCTACCTCGCTGGTTGTCCCAAGGAAACCGAGGCTTACTACTTTCATAACCAATCCGAGAACAAAGACTTGTTGTTCGGAACTGTGTCTTTGAGAAAGATCATACTTTCAAAAGGAACAGTGGGAGTAAAAGTACACATCGAAGATATTCAATAAACACAGGAGGCTGCTCAACCTGTTGAGGGAGAGCAGCGGTGAGATCTACAAAGTGCTGTAGGATCTACACCTGTGGAGCCTGAAATTCGCAGATCCGAAAGGATCCGTCACTAACTCGAGAGTGATTTCTCGTAGCCGATTTTCGTGATCTGTTGATCATTGAAAAGTGACGAGCATGCGAAATTCAAAGAAGCGATGGTGAGCTCCAACTCCGAAAAATTGGCTGGGTATGCATGTTAGCTTCACCGATCCATTTCTGGATTGAAGCAAACATCTTGGAGTTGGAATCAACATTCTGATAATGTGGTCAAGAGATTTGACTTTATCAGAATAGAAATGAAACCATGCGTTTACAAGAAGACTAGTGGGAGAGTAATTGCAATTCTCACACCGTATGTACGTAATGTACTTAATCTCATAAACGACGTTCCGACGCTAAAGTCTTGTCAATATTTGGGTCGGAAGTCAAATTTAACGATGGACATGGGAGAAGGCCGTAAAGTTCTTGGAATAAGGATCCATTGGAATGGATCAGAAAGGCTAATTGGATCATGTCAAAATCCTTATGTTGATAAGGTATTGGACAGTTCATATGTGCTTAATTCCAAAAATGGCTTCATACCAAAGGTCTTATGGCAATAATTTAAGCGAGATGAAGTGTCTTGGACACTGGCTGAGCTAGTAACAATATTAGCAAGATGAAGTGTTTTGAACACTTGCTGAGCTAGTATGTATGAGTGTGATTCCTTATGCTTTAGCAATAGAATCCATAATAAATGCCATATTTTGCGCTCGTATAGATGCAGCTTACGCATAGAGCATGACGAGAAAATACCAATAAGTTCCGGTAATAGTCACTGAACAGTTACCAGAAATATCCCAAGTGTTTGAGGAACTCTAAGGATAGTTTCGTGGTGAACTGAGGAAGTGACGAACCAGTTGAAAGTAGTTAGACGGACAAAGACGATTCCCGGTTCCCACCTGGTTGTGTCTCTTTGTCTGAATTGCGGTGCTGTCTGTTGGAAAGGATCCAAGCAATGGACCGTAGAATAGTGATTTTATCTGAATGGCGGTGTGGTTTGTTGGAATTGTTTCAAGCAATAACACCGCAGTCTCTCCCACAACCTAAGCACGAAATTCATTCTGTTGCTGTAGGTATAAGATCTGAAGAGATGATCTTGATTCTAGTGGGAGTTATTTCAGTTATGTTGTAATCCTTACATAGACATGCTATGGCAATGTTTGTGTAAGTTGAAACTGACATCGGTATTATTTAACTATTGGATAATTAAGTAATGGTCCCAAAGTATTTTATGGTCATCATATAGGTCATCAAGTTGAGGACTTGATCATGAAACCCTATAAGTAAAAGATGACATAAATTATGATTGTCCCTAGTCAAGGTTGTTGAAGTGGGACACCAATAACCGCGAGAGACTAGCATGTGAGGTGACTGTTGGACTAAGTTTCATGGAGTCAACGATATGATTATCACAGTCAATCACATAGATATATGTTGGTGAACATATGATCGGACATGACCCGCTAATGAGAACTCCACAGGATAGTTATATCAGTGTCATGGGAGGTTTTCATTACGACTATAGAGTATAGTCCTTAGACATGAGTTCATCATGCTTTCTAGCATATGAATTGGTGCGTTTTGACCTTGTCAAACGTCGTTCCGTAACTGGCGGCTATAATGGCATTGCTTATGCGTATCATGAAGTATGTGTAGAAACAGGGATGGAACAAGATGGGATTTGTCCCTCCTGTATAACGGGAGATAAATATCTCAGGGCCCATCGAAGATTTGATACTGAGAAAATGCATGGCCGTGCTCAAATGAGGTGATTGTCAATCGTTTGTTATATCAGTATAGATCAGGAGTTCGATGAACATGATGTTGGCTATAATAAGGATGACACAGTCTCTTGCCTTATGCCATATCGAGATATAGAGACGAAGGGATTATAGGAATAGGTGATTCTAGTACAAGTGGGAGATTGTTGGGATTATGTCCTGAAATCACATTGTACTTACTCTAGAGATAGTTGTATTGTCGAGATCGGACAATTCATGTGATACTAGGTAGTCATAATGTTTTGCTAGAAACCGCTTATGACAAATGAGTTGTAACTCATTTCTGGTATCGTGTGAACCTACAGGGTCACACACCTAAGCAAGTTGGATACACTTGGTATGGGATTGATCATTGGCATATGATCCGATCAATGTGTATTGGATACACATTGATATCGTGTTTTAAGAGATGTGTCG
The DNA here is from genome assembly GCA_030180135.1 of Orychophragmus violaceus. Lineage (NCBI taxonomy): Eukaryota > Viridiplantae > Streptophyta > Magnoliopsida > Brassicales > Brassicaceae > Orychophragmus > Orychophragmus violaceus. The sequence goes on from CM058240.1 coordinate 40,038,347, forward strand.
ATCGATGCCCTTGGTGCATCGATTGATACAAGATGTGTGTCGATCGACACCAATAGGTGTGTCGGTCGACACGAGGGCGAAACCGAAACTGATGTTTCAGTTTACCTCGGGGTCAATATATAAACGAGTTTTATATTTCGACCTAGGCAAGCGTGCCGTCGCAGACAGTTTTTCTTGACAGAAAAACTGATCCTCTTTCTCCAGAAAACACAGAAATCCCAAGAGATCCGATTCCCGACGCTAGCATCCCGGCGGATTCCAGCTTGTGTGCGTGTGGACTACGATAGAGGCACAGCGATTGAGGCGCTCCAGATCTCGTTTACCTGCTTATCTTCCGCTGCCAATCTCCAGGTAAACGCTAGATCGGTAAGGATTCAATTAACTAGACCCTAGATCCTAGGCTTCGGGGACATGACAACAATTCTGAATCTGGTAGAATTGGCTCCAATTTCCTTCATAAAGATGGAGTATTGTTTGAGGAAAGCCGTCATGAACTGGGTGAAGTTGTCGATGGACCTTTCTTCAAGTCCGGCAAACCATTCTAGGGCGGAGCCCGATAGGTTTTCGGCGAAGAGCCTGCAGAAAGCCAGCTCTCTCTCCTCGTCGGTAAGGTATACCCTTGCCATTGCTAGTCGGAATGCCCTTATATGGGCTTTCGGGTCCGATTTCCCAGAGAATTCCAGAAATTTAGTTTTCTTGATTTCTCGGATCCTTGCGAAGGCGATCCGGTATGTGAACGGCGTTTGTCACGTTTCTTCGATCACTCGATCGATGTCGGGCGCCACGCTTGTTGCCATGTGAACTTTCGAGCTTAGACTGTTGAACTGGGCCTTAGCCTGCTCGATGTATTGTCTAAGCATATCGTGTTCATCGCCTACCGTAGGCGTAAACTGGGCTTGTTCTTGGTTTGACGCTTGTTCCTGGAAAACGGGGTCGAGGAGATCGATTGTTTGAATCGATCTCGTCTGGTTGACCTGCGGCGTTCAGAACTGTACCGTATTTGACCCGTTAATGGGTCCCGAGCTCGAGGCGAAAGCAGAGCCTCCTAGTTGCCTCGGCCGGATGTTGGAGTTATTCGGGAAAAGTGGTGGCCCAGGTAATGGTTGGTTCCCCTATCCGGTTGGATCTGTGACCATTGAACTCGAAGTGAATGGTGTCGGTATCGCGATAGGGGTCATTATAGGGCGGAGGCCGCTACTTGACGCATTAGCGAAACTTCCCGACGCTCCTGGGGGAGTTACTACCTGGGAGAAGTCCAAGCGTGTACACGGTGGAGGACTTATGGGGGTTCGTGGATCATGTGTTGACCTACCCCCCTGGTTTTGGCTGGCGAGATCTTCGAGACGGGAGTTAATGCGCCTTTCCTGTTCATCGAGCTGCGCAGCCAAAGAGCGGTTCGCGATCTCTTGGGCCCGTGCACTTGCCTCGTTATTTCTCGTTCGGTTTACCAGCAGGCTTAACATCGAACGGATTTCCGCGAGATCATCTGGGCCTTGTCGCTGTTGAGCAAAAGGCAATGGCGAATTAGGTCTGGTTGTTCCAGATCCACCTCCTGAAGCAGGGGAGGAAATGAAATCATTCCTCATCCACACCCAGTTTCTGCTCGGATCATTAGTTCCTGACAAAAAAATTGTCGGAGTCTGGCTCGTCGCGACTGTTTGAGCGACTGGGCCGGTTGGTGCCGAGGTCGTGGAGACTGAGGCAGAGCTCGTCAACACGCCGTCGGTCTGACCCATGATTCTTACCCCGGTGGTGTTCTGAGGAACGTTGTCAACCGTTTGAGGGTGGTCGACTGGTGGTGTGGCGCTGGGAGAGCCAGATTAGTCGGGATTCATCTCGATCTATCGGATCTAGGATCTGATTCTTAAGACAGGAAAACTATAGATAGTCCCCACAGTCGGCGCCAAATGTGAGATCTGGGATTCACACTAAGAATTTGTATTCGTGGATTTGGACTTTAGGATATAGAAATGGTATAATTTCCTACGAATCAAAGACTTTATTGAGATTGATCGTCGAGAGAGAACAAACACAATCGAAAAGAGAGTACAAAGTATGATGATCGAGCTATCTAGTCGAAGTGTTCTAAGTTAGGGTTGGAATGTCTTGAATGAATCACCACTTCTTCTTTAAATAGTCTCGACTTTGATCTTCTTGTTCCGATATTTCGGCCTCGCCGTGATAACGATCTCCTGGATTTGCGGAAATCAGTTGAACCGACGAAGACCAGGTTGCTCTATCTCTGCATCGTCTCCTGCTGAGCTCGAGCTCGATCACCTCTTACTTCGGCGTTGCTTGGACCTTGTCAAGGTGTCGATCGTACGGGCCCAACAAAGGATAACGGTCGATCTCTCTGTCTTGATTATGGAACGGGCTCATGATTATGGGCCTTTGTTTGGTTTGTTTATGGGCCAGATTTCTTAGAGGGAAATCCAGCACCAACAACTGTGCATACTTTTTATTTTATAGATGGTTCTAGCTAGTATATATACTAAAAGATATGTATTGTAGGTTTGAAGTTAACTGATGAGGACCTAGGAGCGTTGATCCCAAAAAGAATAATTGAGATCTTTCATAGAGATATAACACACACAAAATATATAGAAAAAAATATATACATATAAAGTCGGTTTTCTCTCTTTTTATGCTGTCACGTCATCTTCCACATCATTAATTAAATTTTAATTTTTTTTTTAAGACAAAACACACATTTACTAACTTTATGGCCAACAATTGGAGAATGGGTGTATGATTTAATGTTTCACTCATCACTTTATTTTTTTTTACCGTAGTAACATATATAATAAATGTCTAACGAAAATGACAAATTTAATAAGTAAATTACAAAATTTCATATCAAAACTATACTAAAAATTACAAAGCTTCATATTTTTCTCAACTTCTTGATAGCAATGATAAGGTTCGTGTTAGAGATCAACCAACACTAAACTGATAACTACTCAAAGAAGTTATTAACAACAATTTAAGTGAAAATTGAGAGTAATAAGCCACTAGACATTAATTACATTAAAGGATTAGAGATCTTAGAGCATCTTAATATACTGATTTCAATCTACTGAAGCCAAACGAGTCTGGAACCATCAACCACTCGAAAACCATTCAGACCCTGAAAAAGTTTCAGAATCCGCTTGCATTGACTAATACTACTCAAAAATAACACCAACCAAAGCAATACAAGCCTCATAACAGATCCTGCATACAAAATAAGACCATCTACCAAAACAACAAAACATCATAAACGATAGAGAAAACCAAAACAATACCATCAAGGAGAAGCATCCACAACTCCAGAACGCACGAGCACCCCACCGATTTTCCAAGGAAGACAAACCGCCTTTGACGCAAGAACCATGACCCGGACACGAAGAAGATCGAAGAAAGCAAAACCAACAAAACGTCATTGAACAAGGAAAAATAATACTTCTCTGATGGAGGCCATATATACAAACTCCGAGACAATCAGAAAAACCGGATATTCACTAACTGGAAAAAGCTAAAACTGAGAATCCAAACATGAGAGGCGACCTCCTTCTCCACTGAAACCTAAAATAGAACTTCTAACAAGACTAAACACCAATGCCGACACTGAATGACCCACTGACACCAGTGAAAATGGAGAAGAACTCAGACGGCGTATGTTGATGTCTTGAGAGAAAATAGGGTGAAATCGTCTAGTTAATGTTTAAGAGAAAAAGTATTCATGGCATATATAATCTTATAAAGGAAAAAATATAAAGACATAGACAAACTTTAAAAAAAATAGTTTGAAAATGAGAAAAAAGTAAGAACAACACGAGATACAAATCAAAAACGAAACGGTAAATGCAATATAACATATTACAAAAATTGGTCTGATCAAACAATTGGTCACATCAAACAATTGGGTTCAAAATAATCGGGGATTGGGTTAATTGGGTCAATATTATGAATTGGACCAGAAATTAGGTCTATGAAAAGTTTATTCACGAAATTAGGTCTATGGCAGAACACAAGGTATTTCACACGCAAACTCAGACTACTTTACCCTTGTTTCCTCGTTCTAGACAGTTTTATCCGACATGGAAAGGTCGCTGAAAAGCGACAGATACTTTTAAGAAAGTTTTGGCCGCTAGCAATTGATGTTGTGCAGTAACATCAACCACTTTTTGATAAAGAGAAAAGGTGAGCTGGCGATTCTTGTTCAACATTTTCCCGCTCAAATATATCAAGGAGGACTATGTTCTACCTCCATTGGGTCACCTACATTTCGAGACTTATAGAGACTTATCTGGTCCCCTGAAGATAAGAATATCTCGTTTTGTCAGAGTAAGAATCCGACATTCATTTTGTCCCACAAAATTTCGTAGACGACTACTTCGAGTAGTAGACAAAGAGGAATACTTTGCTAATTATCTAACTTTTCTTTGGCTGTAGATGGATGGAAGGAAGACAGTTTTGCTGCTTAGAGAAAAATGGCGTGAAGCTAACACTGGAACTTGGAGTTTCGAGGTCGAGAAAAAGGAAACAACAAAGGGATTTGGTTAAGCTCCAGGTCAACTTTTGACTATCGAACTGTGGAAATAACATACCAATGGCTGCAATACATGTTGATGGATGAGGGAAGAGACGCACCACATGTTTTGGTTCAGAACGACGACGATGTGTCCTTGTTTGTCGAAATGAGAGGTGAAATTGATCAACTCAACTTGTGCGTGACTTTGAAAGATACTGAAATTGCAGAGAATGATGTTGGTAAGTTTTCTTCGTAAATATTCGACTACTGTTTGCTTCTAACAGAGGCTGATTTTAGAGTAGTTGACTACTTTCATGGGTTAACAGATATGGTGGACTGCATGAACGAGGGAAAGGGGATTACACCTCAGAAGAGTGGTAAGATTCACCTAAATAGTGTTATAATATCATGTTATACTGGTATGATATGGTCTAACACTGTTTTGGTTTGTTCTAAAATGCAATGTATAAACTAGCTATGGTGTTGTTTCAAAACCCAGAAGTGAAAGTTCGGGATACTAAGATTGAAGGTGAGAAAGTCGATTACTAAGTTGTATTTATAAGTAGTTGAATACTCAGGTTATTATTAATGAGAATAGTTGTTTGATTGTAATCGTATACATAAGTAGTGGAATATTTCGTACTGTATAGTTGACTATTTTGTAATATAGCTAACATAGTTGCATACTCTGTAGCTTTGCTTGCATTGAACGACCTGGAAAACGACGAAGAAGAACCAGAAGATCTCGAAGAGATGGAAGATATGGCGATACTCTGTCTTGATGGAGAAGATATTGATAAGGGAAAAGGTGTAGACACTTCTGCTAACGACTCTGATGAAGAATGGCATGAATTTGCAGTTAACAAAAATGAAGAGAAAAACCATGCTGCTGGTTTTAAATCGGACAAAGGTGAATACAACTCAGGTGAAGAAGCTGATGAAGATCCTGAGAGCAGTACACAACAGTCAATGAGGTTTAGCTGCGCAAAATAAACGATTGTTGGAGTTTTCGAAGACACGGAAGACCCGCCAGCTATGTTTGGAAGAGATGCTCCACCAATTGTTGATGAATTGCCAGGTGATGGTACGTAGATGCCTACTTATTCCTACCTACTTATTTAGAGTAGTTATCTATTTGTAGATAACTATTAGTTTGCACAATTAATGAGTGTTTTTATGCAGGGATAGACGATGCTTTGGATGATGTTAGCTACGAGGGTGTCGGTATATTTGTGGGACGGATATTTAGTAACAACGCTGAGTGCAAATTGAAGATGGCTTTACACGCGATTAACAAGAAATTCCATTTCAAAACTCCACGCTCAACACCAACTTACATGGAATTCGTCTGCATTAGCGATAAGTGTCACTGGCGTGTGTATGTATCCATGATGGACCGTACTGGAAACTTCCAGATCAAAACAGCAAACTTCAAACACACATGTCCGATTGACGATAGGCGTCAATACCACAGACAAGCTACGACACAAGTAATTGGGGAGTTAATTCGTATTAGATTTACTGATGACGGAAAGGACCAGGTCCCATTGAGATTCAAAGGATAATGCAGGAAGATTTCTAGGTGAATAGTTTTTTGATAGACAACTACTATTTATTGAATACTAACAGTAGTCGAGAATGGAGGTATAACTATTTCTCAAAAATGGTTGTCTATTTCAGGTTAACATCTCGTACTGGAAAGCGTGGAGGTGTAAGGAAATCGCTATGGAAAAATCATTCGGCTCAGTATTAGGTAGCTTCGTATTGCTGCCATCCTATGTCAAGAACCTGAAAAACTCAAACCCGGGTACAGTTTGTGAAACATTATATGAGGTTGACAAAAATGGTAGTAAGCGGTTCAAGTATCTATTCCTTTCGTTCGCTCCCTCAATTGTGGGGCTTAAATACCTTAGGCCGTTATTGCTCATTGACAGGACTCATCTAGCTGGACGCTATGGTGGATGTCTTCTTTGTGCTAGTGCACAAGATGGAAACTTCCAAATTTTTCCAATAGCTTATGGGGTAGTCGACAGTGAAAACGATGCATCCTATGTATGGTTCATCCAATGCCTAAAGAAAATCATAAACGATGACAGTAATTTAATGTTTGTGTCAGACAGACATTCAAGCATTTACAAGGGGCTGAGACAGGTAACGTAATTGTCTAATTGTAGTCGATGATAAGTAGTTACCTACGACTATTTGTTTGTTTATAGCTGAATATCTAATGATATTTCTGAACCTTGTGTTTATAGGTGTATCCTCTAGCTAGACATGGGGCTTGTTTAGTGCATCTAGTAAGGAATGTAACATCAAAGTTTAGGGAAAGCCGGTTGCCTTCACTAGTGGTGAGAGCAGCGAAAGCTTATACCGTTTTAGAGTTTTCTCAAATATTTACAGAACGCCAATCTGTGAATCCTGAGTGCGCTCAATACTTGCTTGATTTGGGGCTCCCACACTGGACACGTTCATACTGTATGGGTGAACGATACAATCTGATGACCACAAACGTTGCTGAGTCGTTAAACAAGGTTTTAAAAGAGTGTAGAGAGTTTCCACTTATCTCGATGCTTGAAGCTATAAGAATGAGTCTGATCAGTTAGTTTGGGAGGAGAAAAGCAGCAGCCTCATTAGATGATAGCATACTAACGCCAAAAGTGGGAGAACTTCTGGATGTAAATTTTACTGACATCACTAATATGAAAGTAAGTATTTAATGTAGTCAGCTACGAAAATAGACAACTACTTTAGTAGGTAGTTACCCTATATAAAGTATTCATCTGGGTATAGTTTAACATATGTATATGTATAATTGTAGGTGCATGTGCTTAACTGCGATGAGTTTGAGGTGAGAGACCCAAAAGGAGTGAGGTTCGAAGTGACCTTAGCAAAAGGGATGTGCAGCTGCAGGGAGTACCAAATGATCCAGATACCTTGTAGCCACGCTTTAGTTGCCTCGTCTTATAGTAATTACACAACAGACAAGCTGGTTGGAATTGTGTACACAACAGAATTCATAAAAACAATCTATGAAGGGGTGTTTCATCCAGTTCCGACACCAGTAGTGTCCGGTAATGTAGATCTCCTACCGCCGGTGATGAGGTTCCCACCAGGTCGACCAAAAAAAACAGAGGATCCTCTCACGAGGAGAATTCAAGGTAAAAGTAGGATATTTGACAATTCGTTAATAAAAAGTAGTTGACTATTTAAGTTGAAATAATTCTAAAGAAGCAATTCCTATGAATTAGCGGCGGGCGAAGAAGGCTGCGAGAGTTTGCAGTAGGTGTCTTGAAAAAGGACACAATAGGGCGTCTTGCAAATTACCTAGGAGGAAAAGGTGAAGGAAACTTATTGTATTATTGCCATGGGAGAAGTGGAATTGATGCACATCAAAAAACTTGTAATCCTTAATAGTATGGGGAATTATTAACTATTTTGATGATTTGCTTTTGGTACAATGCATCATGTTTTGGAATGACTTAAGTTAGCCGGTTTGGCATAGTACTCTCTAATTTTGTTGTTTTGAACTCCCATATTTAATGGTAATTACCGTCTTCTTATATTTAGCAATTTTTTATTGGTTGTTGTTAGATAGTTGTTAGGGTAGATGAATACATGTAGAAATAACAAAATTAGTATTCAACCAATACTAGTAGTTGAATACTAATAGACTGATATGTTTAGTAATAACAAAACTAGAATTCAACAATAATAGTAATTGGATACTAGTAAACAGATACGTTCGGATAGATACTATAAAAGTAGTTAGATATATGTTGAAGTAGTTGAATACAGTAGTTAGATAAGTATACAAATAACACCAAAACGTAGAAAAGTTAACATAACTGAGGAAAGTAACATATTGTATAAGTTTACATAGATAGATAATTTAAACATAAAACAAACACGTAGGATAGTTTTACATAAGTTTACAGATAACCAAACATTACACCAGTCATAGTTAAGGATGCTCTAAGTAGTACCACTATGGTCGATCTCTCTGAACAGAGAGAACGCGTACTTCAGAGATGCATCACGGACCACGACTTCAGTAACATGAGGAGAGAAGGAAATCTGGCCGGATGACTGCAAGTCGAGTAGCATAAGTGTGTGCATCCCTAAATTTTCTGCAACAGTAGAAGAATACAGTTATAACTATTCTAATAATAAGTTAGCATATAATAGTTGACTATTTTTAAGATGCGGTTTACCTGATTTTTCTTTCGGTATAAGTGGCTTCCCGATATTAATGGTGAACGGTTTAGTGGACATAGACTTCATCTCTGAGTTGTAAGCAGTTTTCCGAATGAAGAATGGAAATTTTGTGCTAAGGTAGTAACAATACTCATAATCTCAGAGTCAGGCGCCTTTTGCTTGCTTGGTAGAACGCCTATGGTGTGGCTGTCCAGGTTGATGCATAGGCTAACCCAATGACCATTGTCCAACAGATATGGGCAGTACAGCAAAAAGATGTCTTTGCACCACTGCCTTCTTGATTTCACATACGTGACAGCATCGTTTGATATGTCAGGGAGTTTCTTTTCGGAATTTGGAGGTTATCAATTCCTCTGACGAAGTCGTATGCCAAATAGTCATAACCCTTGAGGGAGGAGGTCGATGTAGATGCCATATTGTGGCGAATTAAGAAAATAACAACGTCCATCGCCTGCATATAATTATTTATAATAGTAGTCAACCATCAGTAATCGTCTATGGAAGTAGTTGACTACAATAAAGAAACATATAATACTGGTGAACTTACACGAGCAGACATCGGGGAATCCAGGGAGATCATTTCCCATAAATTGGTTATAGATAACATAAGCCCGTTCCATGGTGGGAAGATACGGTCAAACCTATAAAAGTATGGTCAGAAGACAAGTATACTAAGAAGTAGTCATTATACTGCAAAAAGGTATTCTTACGGTGATGCGTTGATGGCTGACTGTAGCATAGAGATTTCATCAGGACTGGGGCTCACAAATATAAGAGCGAGTTCGTTAATTTTCTTGGGCCTTTTGTTGTATGTCACAAAATCTGCAAATGTTGATGAAGCAAGTCGCTGTCTACCACTTTTGCGTTGAGCTGGAGGTGCGGGAGTTGGAGTTTTTGCTTCTTGAGTCAGTCCCAACGAGAAGACAGGTTCAGTAATTCCTACTGGAACCAATGGTGGAGCATTGGTGATGGAATCTGTTGCCTGAAAATTAGTGAAAAATGTAATCGACTACTTGATACAAAGTAGTTAGACACTAATAGACAACTAGAAGACTAATAGACTACTTAGGTACCTGTTGCTGGTTGTCTACCTTGGTGGAGCATGTTGCCTTGGTGGAGCCTGTTGCCTGGTGGAGTTAAAAATGTTAAATAAAAGTAAGTGTAGTTACAATAATATCAACTAAAGGACCTGACTTATAAATGATAAAATATATTGATAGTTGTCTACCAATAACAATTATATGATTTCTTTTGTATTTGGTTAAAGGTATTGGACTACAAAAGGAAATAAAACTTCGATACCAGTTTTTGTTTATTCCCCTCGGCATGTTGCTGCTTGGCAACGTTTTCCTTGGTCACGTTTTTTCAGTCCTTTGCTCTTCTTCGGAATAATCCTCACCACTGTCGTCTTCGTCTCCAGTTGTTTCTTCTCCAGTTGTGTCTTCTTCTGAAGTAGAAGCTGGTTTTGTGTTTTTAGTAATAATTGGAAGAGCAGTGGTGGAAACAGTTGCTCCGACTCGCTCCTTGTTGGTTTTCGTAACGGCCTGAATATGGTTACTTAATTTAACAACTATCTAATGTAAAGTATTTGATTTCCAATAGTATTTGAATACTAGTATTTCAATTATAATTGGAAGTGCAATGATAGCTTTCGCTGTTTGTTCACATGGTCCTCTTCTTCGCCTGATTCGATGCACTGCGCTTCCTCTTCCAAATAATATATAAATTATTAGTAAATGAGTATCCACCTTTATAACTTTGCCAATATTAGTATCCGAATATTATTAGACACCTACGAAAAGTAGATTACCTCTCGTGTAGTAAAGTCAGAGTTTATAACTTTATTTATAATTTTATCAGCGTCGGATTCATCATCTTCATCTTGCGATGAACTTTCTTCTTCTTCTTCATCTCCAGATGTTACCTGGTGTAGTTATAATACAATAAGTTGAATACTTTTATAGTTGGCTATAAGTATTCATTTACAAAAAGGTAACAAAGTTGGGTACCTGTTTCTGTTTGTTCGCTTGTGCCTATTGCTGCTTGCCAACTATGTCCTTGTTCAGGTTTTGCTCTTCATCGGAAGATTCATCACCTGTTACTTCTTCATCTCCAGTTTCTTCTTCATAAGTAGATGCACCTGCTTTTCCATCATTTGCTTTTGCCGAAATAACTTTCTCTTAAGAAGGAACAGTTGTTGTACATGTGTTTAACGGTGGTTTAGGAGGTGGAACATAACTGATGCCAGATTTCTTGAGATTACTAATCTCAGCATAAAGTGTTGTGAACTTGGATTGAAATTCTATCTGTAGGAGAACGAAGTTCTGATTTAGAGCCTTCGTCTGATCCAAAATTGGTTTATTCGCTTCCTCAGATTTCTTGAAAAAAGCAGCAGCCGCAGCTTCGATTACACGGTCAACATTTATATCTGAAGGTACCGTATCCGTTGTGGATGATTGACCTTTTGCCAACTTCAAATGATCACTTTCCTTTGCACCACCTATCCAAGACTTCCTCGTGAACACATCGCCACGATTAATAGCTTTGAGGAGGTTATCGACGCGGGTGTCCTCCGTTTCATCATCGTAACCCATTTCGTTCTCGTCAAAAATATCCTCTTCGTCCTCGATTATTGCTTTAGCAGAGACCTGAAAAGTAGACAACTACTAGTGAGCCGAATATAATGGAATTTAGAGCCTTCAACTGATAAGATAATTTAAATCTAGATAAACGACTACTTAAACCACGACTATATTGAAATGTAGACAACTACTTCAGAACAAAAACATGTACCTTCCCATCTTTGTCTAGCATTTTGACGTAAGGCAAGGAGATAGTTATTGATATCTGGGTACCAGGGCGGTTTATCTGGACAATATCTTCTTCAACATCATCATCAGCTAGAATAAGTTTTGAAGACTTGCCTTTGACTTCCTTAGATAAAATGATGGGAGCAGAAATCAAGAGAACCATTTGTAAAGCGTGAGAGAGACCCTGAATGGCACAAGTGGCTTGACAAAGTGGCGGTCCGGCTTTTAATATGGTATAGAGTCATATAAAAAGACTTGCGACCCCATGGATAGTTTAGGAAGCGGTCAGGATTTTGGACCATTACAACTAGATCTCCATTGATCTTCGCTTGCTTGGATGTTGGACAAAGAACTCCCTCAACAAGTAACAAGAGTGATAATTTGAACCTGACCATAAGATAGCTAATTAAAAGTAGTCGACTACTAGTATGTAAATGTATAAACTACTAATCAGGAAAAAGCAATTTGAAACAGACAGCAAGATAGTTAATTAAAAGTAACCGTCTATTATATGGAAAGTTCCTTTTTACCTGATTTATTTGTTCTTATAAGGTTTGCCTAAAAGTTTTTTCATGATCCAAAGAGGTGTAGGTTTCGTTTCCATTGCAAACATCTGGTTCATGTACTTCGACAGTTCCTTCTCTTCCGCTTAAGGAATGGCGTCTTTAATAATTGAGAAGTTTAAACCTGTAGAAATAGCGAACTCTCTGATTGAGAACCTAATCGGTTGATCACCAAACATGACCCATATTTCGTGGCGCTTCTTGATGACAAGCTGTCTAGATAGGAGAAAGTGAAGAAATCTGACAGATGTTGCTATTTGGTTCCCGATATCAATCAGTTTCCCAAATTGGGAGTTATGAATCTTCTCCATGTCGTATTCTTCAAGAGAAAATTTAACTGCTTCGATATAATTAAGCTGGTAGTATGTGTTGAGTTTGTTGTCACCCTTTGGTTCTTGCCCCGATTTGAACAAACGTTTGGGTAGATTCGTATCACCCATAGTCAACTACCTATACCCAGTAGTTATATGTCAATAGATAACAGATTGAAAAAAAAGTATTCAACACACATGTATACGACTACTAATCAAAGTATAAATACAATATGAAGGACTACAAATTCAGAAACACACATATGACAATGAAACCAAAATGGCAGTAACCTGTGTTTTTCGATCTCGAAAATACAAAATTCTAAAAGATAAATCGATGACGAAAATACACAGATAGGCCAAAGATGAGAAACAATTAACTTGTTAAGTTGCTAGTTAACTAGTTTGAAATCACATGCAAAACGACAACACGAATCCCGTGAATCAGAGAGTAGAAATCAAAATAAACAAACATGCAAAAAGCCAAATTTTAACAAATTATTGACTAGATTCTATCTAATGTGCGCCTAATTGGTTGGGATTAATTCAAAACATGGTTTTAAGAGATGCTATGAAAATTACCTTGGGCTAAAGACTATGGGGCAAGAAAGCAACTTGCTTTTTTGTTGTTGTGGGGTTTCTTTTTCTTCTGGGTTTATTCTGATGTCGGAGGAAACTTCTCTACTTCGAGAGTAAGTTTTCGGGGCCAGAACAGTGGATTTGGAGGAAATATGAAATACAAAGATAGAGGTTGAAGAAGAAAGTGGTGGTAGAGTGAGAAAATGATATTAATGGGTCTTTAATTGGGACGCTGAACAATCCGAAAAGAAAGGGGAGGTTTTAAAAAAACGTGATAACAGTTATCGAAGCAAAAAATAACTGGTGTCAGAGGGATTTTTTAACGTTGTGGTTGCAAATTGGTAATTTGGAACTGGACCCATAATTGAATATTTTGTAAAATAACGACATCGAGTTAAATCTGGATATACAAAGTAAATTAATGATAGTAGTCGACTACGTTTTCTACGACAGTGATTTAAATCTTGATATACAAAGTAGTTATAAAATAAATTAATGATAGTAGCCGACTACGTTTTCTACGACAACGAGTTAGTAGATATAAGAACTAGTTATAAAATAAAATAGGCAAATACATTGACTAAATAGGTTACAAAATAGTAGTCGATTACTTGAGATAAAATACTAGAGAATGAGTTAATTAAAATATCTTATAATATTATTGGAGGAAATACCCCATTACAAAAGGGTCCTTAACATGTTGTTCACAAAACACATCCAATGTATTATTAAAGTCTAGGACATATGCCAAAATTCGTTCTAGCTAGTTTGCAAAACAATATGGTTTCTACGGTCCAGAAGCATCCATTGCACATGGTAGGTTGCTTCCACCCTTTATCCCAATAGCATAGCCATCGATTTATAATAGCACATCTGCACTTTGTGACGCTGTTGAGATCTACTTCCTTTTCTTTCTCCAACCACAGGTTAATTGGATCCTCTGGTCATGGTAGTACTTCTCTAACGCTTATTTGCATTCGCACTTTCTTTGCCACTTCTCTAGTTAGAATTAGCCCGCGCTTTTGCAATTTTTCATTCCCATAATTTAGTCACACTAGCATGTAGTAGATGTACTTACTAGTTTCCCAACCACCTTCTGCAGATCGTTTGATCATAGACTCCCCTAGAGCCTGCTGATTAGTGTACATGCATGTAGACATACCCTGTAGGAGAAGCGCTGAATGATTATTGTTGGTAATGCAAATGTCAACAAATGCGACTGCATGGGCTATTGGAACCAATGGTATTTGATTGAAGAAGAAATCAACATTTCTATAGAATTCTTCCGTCTCAGCCAGGTTCCTCATCGTCGTGCATGTTGCCTTTGTACGAATAAATTCACAGAAACCACACCGGAGGGAGTTTTCCAGAATCGTTAGTAAGAGGTTCTCATTTAGCCTCAACATGTTTCTCTTTTCCAAAACAATTTTTGTGGCAGTTCCCTCTTTCAGTTAGTGTTTTTATCATCTATTTATAGGGGTATGCCCATACTGACGAGAAGACACCGTAAAGACATCCTTTTATGATTGCATTTATGAAGACAATTATAACGGAAAAATAGGCAACTACATCTAGTAAATATATTAAACGATAGTAGTCGATTACTTTAGATAAATAGTCAAAACAAAGAAAAGAAACACTTGAGCAAGAGTAGCTAAAAAATGACATAGTACTAAAAAGGGAACGACATAGTACTTATTGGAGAGAAAATTCAGAGCTCAGTCCTCATAAGCTGGTAGTGCCAGAAAAGGTAACATTTAGGACATGTGTTGCGATCGTGGTGGAGAAAACATGAAGGGAAAGCGCCAAACACGGGTGGTAGATTGTAGCGTACATCAGTGGTTCTCATCATGGTGATAGTTTCGACAACATTTTGGGGTAGTTGGTCCATGTAATCCAATCAAGATTTCCATTCATGTATACGATTTAAGATTTCTTCAGCAAACTGAGGATGACCAAATGCTACCGAAAAATAGCAGACAAGAATGTAGCCTCTTCAATCCCACCTTTCGATGCAGTGCGCAAAAAAGGAGCAGCAGCGTAGATTTCACTTCCAACTAGTAACCTATGCAAGCCGGCTAAGTAATTAGCTTTGGGGTTTTTTGACTCAATTGCCAAACTGAAGAAGTCCGAAAAGTGGTCAATTAGTTCTGGGTCATGCATGAATTCTTCAATGTCGAGCACAGATATGACTGATGGCTCTTTAAATGCTCGATAGAGAACCTTGGAGCAGCATCCTAGACGACAAGCATCCTTTGCAGAGGATCTACCAACAAAGGATATAACTTTAAGTAGTAAGTCCGTTAGATCTTCATCAAGGGAAAGTGGAGCCATGTTAACCTTCAAACAAAAACAGAATTGCGTAAGTATATTTTAGTAAAATAGTAGTCAGAATGTAGACGACTACGGACTGCTATTTGGAGATAAGTAGACAACTAATGAAAAATATAACGTAGTCGGAAACAAATATACGACTACTATATGGAAAACCGTACACAATAGTAAATATTATCGGAAAGACATATCCACTTATATGGAAAACCATCTACAACTACTGAATGAAATAGTTGGACACACATATACGACTACTATAAGGATAAGCGTACAGAACTACTGTCAACTAGTGTAAAGAACATATACGACTATTATATCGAAACTGTAGACTACTAAAGAAAACAGACGACAAATTAAGATAGGTTCAATACAAGGACTTGCCGAATATTTTAAGACAAGGTCAAAAATAGGTTCAAGACAGAGTTTAATGCTGAGAAGTCATGAAAACCGAGATTACAAAAGAAAAAAAAACGATTTTGAAATCTGAAAACATATACAAAACCCATGAACAAAAATAAAACTCAGGTATCCTCATTCCGAAAGTAATAAACACCCATGAACACAAATAACACCCAGCTAGATCCACTAGTTCGGAAATGATTTTCCTACATACCGAATCTGAGAATCAACTACACCGATTTGAAAGGAACAAAATGGCGGATCTTACCGATTTGAATCACTTCAGCCGGGATGAAAAAAAAAGTGAGTGAAATTAAGTCTGGCCAAAAGAAAGGTTTATCGATGTTTATAAACAAGGTTTATCGATGGACAAATTCATGGTGGGGTCATTGTGCAGTACAATGTCAGCCGGATCGAAAAGTTCTCATAGATAGAGTGAATATTCAAGAGTGTAAAACGAGATATGGTGATGGGCAAAATTGAACTTTCCATCCTCTCCAAAAGCTACTTTTTATTTACCTAATTTGAGTCTCATCTATAGCTACGAGACCTAATTTCCCTTGGGGATTTTGGTTGGAGCCAAACTAAATTTTGGAATCTAAATTTTTCTAAGAGAATTCTAATTTTTTTATTACAATCTAATAATATTATAACATAGTTTACTTATGGCTGTATATATCATAAAAATATATTTTAATTTTTAAAATTTTAAAATTTAAGGATTCAAATTGTGATAAATGTTAAATATTTGTTTTGGATATATTATAATAGTTATATTTTTATATAATTTAAAGTTTTAAAATATGAGTTTAGGGTTTAGAGTTAGGGTTTAAGTGTAGTTATAAGTATAAGGTTAAAGTTTTATTTATTTGATAAATGTTGAATCTTTGTTTTTGCATATTTTATAAAGTTATATTTTATATATATTAAAGTTTTAGGGTATAGGGTTAGGGTTTAAGTGTAAGTATAAGGTTAAGGTTTGATTTGTTTATAAATGTTAAATCTTTGTTTTTGGATATATTACAATAGTTATATTTTTATATAGATTAAAGTTTTAGGGTTTGTGTTTAGGGTATAGGGTTAGGGTTTAAGTGTAAGTATAAAGTTAAGGTTTGCTTTTTTAGATAAATGTTAAATCTTTGTTTTTGAATATATTATAATAGTTATATTATTATATAGATTAAAATTTTAGGGTGTTAGGGTTTAAGTCTAAATATAAGGTTAAGGTTTGATTTGTTGATAAATATTAAATCTTTGTTTTTGGATATATTATAATAGATACATTTTTTTATAAATTAAAGTTGTAGGGTATAGGGTTAGGGTTTAAGTGTAAATATAAGGTTAATGTTTGATTTTTTTGATAAATGTTAAATCTTTGTTTTTGGATATATTATAATAATTATATTTTTTATATAATTTGAAATTTTAGGGTTTGTGTTTAGAGTTTAGGGTTAAGGTTTAAGTGTAAGTATAAAGTTAAAGTTTATTATTTTTTTGATAAATGTTGAATCTTTGTTTTTGGATATATTATAATAGTTATATTTTTATATAAATTAAAGTTTTAGGGTTTGTGTTTAGGGGTATATGGTTTAAGTATAAGTATAAAGTTAAAATTTGATTTCTTTTATAAATGTTGAATCTTTGTTTTTGAATATATTATAATAGTTATATTTTATATAATTTAAAGTTTAAGAGTTTGTGTTTAGGGTATAGGGTTAAGATTTAAGTTTAAGTATAATGTTAAGATTTGTTTTGAATATTTGTTTTGGATATATTATATTAGTTATATTTTTATATAATTTAAAAAGTGTTACAATATTAAAAGTGATATAGAAATAGTAAAGTACGTATATATAATAACTAAAATAATTGAATTTTATAGTTTAGGGTTTTAGGCTTTGTTTAGAGTTTAGGAATTTAATTTATTATAAGTACTAAATTATTACTAGATTTAAAAAAAAATCATTTGACTTAATTTTTTTGTTAAAAATATTGTTTAATTGATTTTATGTAAATATATATGTAAATGGTTTAAATATGAATTGTATGTATGTAATTAATAGTTCTATTTTGATTTGTAATTATGATTAAGAGCTTAAAGTTTAGAGTTTATGATTTATGGTTTGGGGTATAGGATTTGGGTATAGGGTTTGAGACTAGCAACTACTTGGCGACTAATTTTTCGGTCTCGACAATAGTCGTTAATCAATCATATATTCTGCGACTACTCGGAGACTAGTTTACGACTGTATTTCGACTACCAATATATGGTCATATATTAGTCGCCAATTTACGACCAACGAAGATAGTAGCTAATTTAGTCGCAAAATTAGCGACTACTTGGTGACTAATTTAACCGGTGTAGATAATAGCCGTTGTTAGTCGTAATTTGGCGACTAAATTGGAGACTAACCTTGTTGGTCGCAAATTAGCGACTAATATACGACCATATTTTAATAGTCGTAATACAATCGTAAATTAGTCTCTAAGTAGTGGTAAATTTTATGACTACAAATATAGTCTCCAAATGTAATCGCAAAAACGTTGTTTTCTTGTAGTGTTGATTCAGGATTTTTGGGTTTTCGAGTTTTTAGGTTCAGAGATATAAAACTCGTTCGGTATTTTAGAATTTTGATTCAGATTTTGTTTGGTTTCATCCGGATTCGGGTTGGATTTACATACCTGAAATATATTTATTTAAATGGTTAAATTTGAATAAAATTTGGTTAAATTTTGACAATCATACTAAATATTTAATGATTTTATGGTTATTTTAGGTACTTCAATTATTTTAATTTTAAAATAACTGATAACTTTGCGTATAGAATTGTAATTTTGGATATTTGGATATTTTAAGTTTAATTATAAGTAAATTTTTTGAATATTTAATTATATTTTGGTTACTAATTCAGTTTTTTCGGTTTGGGTTCGTTTTTGATTCTTTGGATTTAAGAATCTAAGACCCGTTCAGATATTTTGTCGATTCAAAATTCGGTTTGGTATCAGTTTTTTGGATTGGGTTCAGTTTGGATCTTTGGATTTAGATATTTTTCCCAACCCTACATGTCTCTATAAGTGTAAATCCACATAATAATTTATCACTTGTTCCCAAAGCAAATACAAATGGATTCCTGCAACCTATATAATTAAATTCGTTTTTAATTAGTTACCAAAATGCTATTATCTTCAACTTTAAGTCAAAAAACCATTTTTACATGAAAAACTTTTTTGAGATTTTTAAATCTGAAAATCATGCAAAATAAATGTTATAATTAATTAAAAACTTTAACTTAAAATCGTGAATAGTATGCATGTTTAAAAATCTAAAAGAAAACTTTAATGAATTTGGTGAAAAACCCAAAACACCAAATCATGCAAAGCATGTAAACATACCACATAGTATGAGGCTCTGATACTACTTAAATAAACGAAGAGAATCTAACCTTTTTTAAACAATCAATAAAATATGTATAATTTGTTTAAAAAAGGTTACATTCTCTTCAAGTTTATTTAAGTAGTATCAGAGATTAAACATATTCTATTTTTTCATATTCCTAATTATTTTTCTACCAAGAGATGAGAGCTTAAATAAAGAATATAGAAAAATAGTTTTTATGAAAGAGAGAGAACATTATGCTTTTTTTTTAACACTGATATTCATTTAATTAAAGTCCCGAAACAGAGGAGAAAGACTAGTTTCCTCAACAGAGGTTACAAAAAGCTCATAAAAGAAAAGAAAATTGTAGCAAAGCCAGTAGGTAGTGAGAAACGTTTCGACAGCCGAAACAAAAGCGTAGAACATGAGGAAGCTTGAGAAGAGCATGGACCAAACAGAGAATCAGTTTGGTCGTTCGCCAACGTCAAAGACCTAAGCTGCCTCTGTATCAATCATAGCACGGAGCCAATTTGGACCTCCCCGAGCAACATAAGATTGATGAAACCTGATATTAGCAGTAACACTAGTAGCGATGGACCGCGCTACCGAGTTCCTTGCCCTCACGACATGTTCGCAGCTAAAACTTTGAAACCACGATAGATTCTCACTCCCAGATGTGTAAAGAGGAAGTAAATTAGGGAAAGCTTGAGCGTTTGTCATGATCTCCCTAGCCAGTTGCAAGTCTGACTCGAAGATCATATTAGGAAGACACAAATCTTTTATGCTCTCAATAGCCCAGCAGAGAGCTAAGAGCTCACTTTCCGCATCCGAGCGAGTTGGACAGTACGACCTCCGGCTATGGAATAAGACCTCTCCGTTATGGTTGCGCACTACCCAAGAAGCTCCACTGGTCAGGTCGTAAGGTGACCAAGATGCACCAACATTACATTTGAGCTTACCGATGGGAGGTTTACACCATTTCTTGCATGGTAAAGAGAGTCGATCAGTCCCTGGTTCATAATCAGTACTTGCATTAACCTGAAACCAAATGTGAGAGTCTTCCAATGCTTTGTCGAGGATTTCAGCTGGACTTAGCTTAGTTCGCTCAAAGACGAGGGCATTCCTCGCTTTCCAAATGTGCCATAAGATCCACGGAATAGCTATGCGGGCTTTATCATCTAGAGCACGATCACTTAAGCTTTTCACCAAATGATGGATATTCAGAAAGACAGAGTTTACTGGACACATAAACAGGGTGTGGTTAATTGTCTCTGTCGCTGAGTCACAAAGTTTGCACGACAGATCAACTTGAACCCCTCTTGACCTCAGTCTTTCATTCACCGCTAAAGCACCAGCCAAAGCTTTCCAGAAAAAATGCTTTACTTTGGGAAGGGTCTTTATTTTCCAGATGCTACGCCATAGTTTCTTTTCTATAGGAGACAAGCCTTGAGAGTTATGAGACATAGTGTTTGTATTCAGCTCTAGGAGGCGATAGCCTGATTGAGTTGAATACACACCAGACGTTGTGAACCCCCATTTGTCTTCGTCGTTATGCAGGGAAGAAGGTGTGAGGCGCAAAATGATCGATGCGTCATGAGAAGTGAATGTTTGATGAACTAAGTGAACATCCCAAAAATTGGTATTAGGGATAATAAGGTCAGACACTTTGAGAGCAAGATTCACCTCGCTATCTTCTTTGTAATCTGGATATCTAGGCAATGGGTCCATAATCCATTTATGCGCCCACACGTTCGTGTCCACACCATTACCGACACCTCTAACCAGACCCCGAAGTAAGAGATCGCGGCCATGGAGAATGCTCCTCCAAGCAAAAGACGGCCGCGAGCCTGTGTTACAGTCAAGAAAGCTACCATTCTTGAAGTACCTAGCTTTCATGATTCTCGACAGCAATGAGTCCGGGGAAGACCAGATCCTCCAAGCTTGTTTACCGAGCAAAGCTTGATTAAATCTTCCAATGTCATGGAAACCGAGACCTCCTTCCTCCTTACGTTTACATAGTCTTTGCCAAGCTACCCAAGGGATTTTCCTTCTGTTATTCCCGGAGCTCCACCAGAATTCAATCAAAGCACTAGTGATCTTATCACACAGCTCTTTAGGTAGTTTGAAAACGGACATAGCATAGACTGGAAGAGCGAGGCAAATGGATTTAATAAGAATTTCTTTTCCTCCCTGTGATAGAGCTTTGGAGAACCAAACTTTCAGCCGGCCTTGAAGTCTTTCACGAATGAAGTTAAGAAGGTCAATCTTGGAGCCATTAAAACATTCCGGCAAACCTAGATATGTTCCATCACCTCCCTCTTTCTCGATACCCAGAGTATCTTTCACCGCAGCCTTGGTATTGCTACTGATCTTAGTACCAAAAATTATAGAAGATTTTTGCAGGTTGATGACTTGCCCTGAAGCCTCACCATAGAGTTTAAGACATCTTACAATCTCAGAGCTTTCTTCAACTGTGGCACAACACATCAAGAGACTGTCGTCTGCAAAAAGTAGATGGTGAACTGATGGGCATGAAGGCGTGAGTTTAATACCGTGTAATTGACCTTTTGCTTCAGAAACATTAAGGCAATTCACTAAAGCTTCAGCACACATGATAAAGAGGAACGGAGAAAGGGGATCCCCTTGTCTAATCCCTCGCTCGGGCTTGATGAAACCATGTGAGCGTCCATTGAGCAAAACAGAATATGTAACCGATGACACACAAGACATGACCCATCGTATCCATGTGTGAGCAAAGTTCATCTTCTCCATTAGAGTTTCAAGAAAGCACCATTCTACTCGGTCATACGCTTGCCATAAATGTATCGGAGACCTTGGCTTTCGTCCTCAAGCCATGGACCATCTCGTGAGCAATGATGACGTTATCCGTTATTAACCGGCCAGAGACAAAGGCACCTTGTGTGTCCGAGATTATATGCGGAAGAACTTGCTTCAGTCGAGAACAAAGAATCTTCGATATAATTTTGTAGTGAACAGAGCATAAGCTTATAGGTCTCATGTCTTTCATCTCCGAGGGATTAGGTACTTACGGGAGCAAGCTTAACAACGTATGATTCCAGCCAGCAGGGAGGATTGCCGTGTTAAAGAATTTTTGAACCTCTTCAGTGACCTTAGGTCCGACAATATCCCAAAACTTTGTATAAAACACTCCAGTCAATCCATCTTCACCTGGTGTACTGCTTCCTTTTACACTAAACGCGGCCTGTTGTATCTCATCATCCGAAACCGGAGAAGTTAAGATGGTATTCATGTCAGGGGTGACTTTTCCTGTGAAACCGTCGAAAAGAGACACCAAATCATAGGGGTTAGAGCTCATGAATAACTCGCGGTAGTAATCTACTGCGACTTGGCCTTTAGCACCTTCTGAAAATATCTCCTCACCAGCATTATTCCTGAGCATTATCACTCTGTTTTGTATCCTCCTCCCTCTCACACTGTTCTGAAAAAATGGTGTGTTCTTATCCCCATCCTTAAGCCACTGATCCTTACATTTTTGTCGCCAAAAAACCTCTTCTTCTTTGTAAGCGATGGCCAATTCAACCTTTAGCTTACGAATAACAGAGTGTTGTGGATATTGCTTAGACATTTCCTGTTCTAAGGCACAACGAAGTCTAGAGATTCTATCTTTAGAGTTAAGATTTGATGTCCGCTTCCATTTCGATAGTTCCTTACGACAGCCTGCAATACGATCAATAAAGGACATAACATCGTTATGTTGATCGCCACACCATCCTTTACGAATAGCCTCCTTAACCCCAGGTTTATCAACCATCCTTTGATCAAAGAAAAATCTTCCACGGCCATGTTCTTCAGGCTCCCACGCAAAACTGACTTTAACCGGACGGTGATCAGAGGCCCACAAGTCTAGGTAGTCTGATTTACACTTAGGAAATAGTCTAAACCAACCATCATTCCCGAAGCTCCTATCCAACCGACATTGGACCCAAACTTTGTCCCTCCAGCCAGCCCAAGAGAAGGAGTTCCCAGCAAAACTCATTTCTCTGATCTTACATTCCTCAGCCATCCTTCTAAAATTCCAAAAGGTAGATTCATGCCTCACTGCCCCACCAAGTTTCTCACTGTTATCCATTAACTCATTGAAATCTCCAACTAGCACCCATGGAACATTTCTTGATAAGCCAATATGAATAAGTTGGTCCCAAACTCCTTGTCTCCTTTCTCGCACATGATCACCATAGACGCAGGAGATAAAGAAGATCAAAGAACCAAGTTTAACACGTAAATCGATAACCCGTTTGTTTTTAGATAACACCTCCACATCATAACTCTTCTTCCACATCACCGCTAAGCCTCCACTAAGACCTTCTGGCTCAACAGTAACCAAATTGTCGTAACCCAAACTTAAATGTAACTCTTGCAAATAACTGAATCTTTGTTTCGTTTCCATTAAAAACATAAAATCGGGAAAAAACTTTTTACAAAGCTCCCGGAGGTGCTGAACTGTCTCGGTGCTTCCAGCTCCTTGACAGTTCCAACTCAATAAGCTCATTGGGAAGGCAACGACTTCAAATCGGAAACCACGTAATAGTAGTACTGCTTGAGACAAAACTAGCAGCAATCCAGAAACAATATCTTCAGTAACAAAATACTCGTGTATTTCCAGGTAAACGTTTTCAGTTTGCTGCTCTCCAACGATTTCCTTTTCTCCCACAAATTCTTAGATCAACAAAGAACAACTCAAGGATCAGACTTTTGAGAGAAACAAACTTCACACCAAAGACCTTGAAGGGAACCCACTTGGAAAGCTACAGGATCCTTCCTTCCCGAAGATCAATTTCAACTCCGGAGTAATGATTTTGACCAGTACCCAAAATCAGCATATCACTGATATTGATCAAATGGGTGGTAGCAGACTCACACTACAAGAAACTGGCCGTATAGCCGCGGATTTTTTCGCGGCTATGGAGACTATTTCGTAGCTAATTCGGCCGTAGCCACGACTAGCCGCAACCCAAAATCCGCGTCTATGGGCTTGTGGATACAACTTTTTTTGCGGCTATCTGCAGCTACGTAGCCACGACGTAGCCGCGACGATTTTCGTAGCTATTAGCCACGAATAGCGATGAACACTGTCATGGCTAATATACCCGCGAATGGCCACGAATTAAGTCGTGGCCTTAGCTATGAATTTTCCACGAAAACTTTCGTGGCTTTCGCCATGAATAGCCACGGATAGCCGCCAATTTTTCTGTGGCTTTTTTTTTTTTAAATGACAAAAAAAAATACAGAAATACAAAAATATAAAAATCATTAGTTTTTTTATTTAGAAACAAATACAAAATACAATAGAAAAGAATTGATCAAAAAAAAAATACAATAGAAAAGAAATACAATATATATATATACAAATCCGTATATATATATATTGATCTACGATTCCCGCCGTCGACCAAGCCACACACCGCTGGCGACCACGCCACACACCGCCGTCGCTGCTCTTTCCGGTGGTCATATCGCGGCTGGCTTATACTGCTTCGTCTTCAACCACATCGAGCTCACCGGATCTGGCGGAGACATTGAAGATTGGGACAGACGGAGAGGAGAGCGGTTCCTCCTCTGCCCAAACCGTCACGACGAGTGGGTTTTGTTTGGTTCGTCTTCGATTAAGCTCCGGCGGCTCCTCCTCTGCCCCAACTCACATCAAATCCGAACCTTGATTCGGCATAGACAACATCGCAATCATCATCCTTGAATCCCTGGAAATCAACCTCGAACACCATTCGTCTTAGTCTCTCTCTCACAGCGGCGGAGATCCGTCGGTAGAGACGGTGAGCGAGAGTGAGAGACGGAGAACTCGGCAGAAGGAGCTTCGGTAAAGATGGACGGTGGAGATGGACGGCGGAGATCTGGCCAGTAGAAGGAGCTGCGACAGGAGAGAGAAGGAGATGGAGGCAGAGGAGTCAAGGGGAAGAAAAATGGAGACCTGCGTGCGTGAAGGCTGGAGGCAGAAGAGATAAGGAAGAAGAAGATGGGTCTAATTTTATTTATTTTTTATTTGGTCATAAAAGTAAATCTAACGGTCCATATTTGACAGGAGATATTGATCTAACGGCTTAGATCAAGGATCCGCGTGAAAGCTGCTCAACCAATCACAATATTTTTTTATTTAGCTAATATATAATAATTAAAAATGGTATAAAAATAAATGAATTTGTTAAAACTAATTTTAAAAAAATTAAAAATTTAAAAGATAAAACTTTAAAAAGTATTAAAATTTTAAAATAATTTAAAATGAGTATATATAAAATTTTAAAATAAGATAAAACTTTTAAATTTATTATTGGTATTAAAAATTAGTAGATTTTTTAAAAAAAGAATCATAAGTAAATATTTTTAATTAATTATATGTAAAGTATATATATGAATGTTTACTTATGGATTATTATAAGAATTAGAGTTTTGTTGGTTAGGTTTTGTTTATAATTTAGGGTTTTAGGTTTGTTTAGGGTTTAGGGATTGTTTAGGGTTTAGAGTTATGATTTTCGTAAGTATTGAACTTTTAGTTATGGATATATTATAGGAATTAGAGTTTTGTTAGTTAGATTTTTGTTTGTTATTTAGGGTTTAGGATTTTTAGGTTTAGGGTTTGAAGGGTTATAAGTTAATGTTGAATGTTAGTTTAGTTTGGATATGATATAGTAATTTGGAAACAAAGACCTACGTAGGGTTTAGAGTTTAAGGGTTAGGGTTTGGGATTTAGGGTTTGTGTTTAGGGGTTAGGGTTTAGTGTTTGTGTTTAGGGGTTAGGGTTTAAGGTTTGGGGTTTAGGGTTTAGAGTTTAGGGGTTAGGGTATGGGGTTTGGGGTTTAGGGTTTAGAGTTTAAGGGTTAGGGTTTGGGTTTAGGGTTTGTGTTTAGGGTTTATGCTTTGGGGGTTAGGGTTTAGGTTTAGGGTTTTTACACAAGCCACAGATAGCCGCGAAAAAGGTCGTGGCTAGGGAGCAAGTGGAGACGCGGATAGCCGCGAAATGAGCCACAGCAACCAAGCCACGACATTATTCGCAGCTAGTTCGCAGCTACATTATCCACGAAGTGTTTGTAGCTAGTCGTAACTAAATTGCCACGACCAGAAGCCATTTTAAGTCGTAGCTACCTAGCTACGACACAGTTCGCGTCTATTCGCGGATGGTTATAGCTACGAAACAGTTGCGGCTATCCGTCGCTAGGTAGCTACGAATTGCTACGTCATGTTTTCGTGGCTACGTTGCTACGACTAGCTGCTAAGTATCTACGGACATTGCCACGACTTATTTGGTAGCTATCCGCGTCTGGAAAACCGTAGCCACGAACAAGTCGCGGCTGAGTCGTGGCTATGCGACAAATTTCTTGTAGTGTCACAAATGAAGCAACTGAAGGAAGCCAATTAACCACCACACCAACAATCCAAGCATCTACAACTTTAACTAAGCACCAAACCAAATTCCCAAAAGAGTCAAGAACCAGCAACGCAAAAGTGAAATCTTGTATACTTTTTAATACGCCAGATTAAGCAATCGATTATCCAGATGTATAACTAAAGCCCTAATTAGAAATTTGCCAGAATCCTATTTCCACAAAATCAAATCCAGAAGCTTACAACAAACCCGAGCTCATAAGGTTCCAGAGATCCCGACGAATTCAACTCATAGACTAATCCCAACAAACTGAAGAGAAACGAAATCTCAAGCTTTGCGAATTACGAGCTTGAATCTTCAATCGCGCTTCCCAAAGCTGCAAAAGTTTCAGAGGAAAGAAGACGATGCCTGAGAGAACATTATGCTTAGACAAACCAAATGATAAAAGCTCTCCTTATTTCTATACTTCTCATTTTATATACTTCTTCATCTCATGACATAACTAGATTCATTTAATTCAACCAATCACAGAATATAACTGACATCAAAATTAGTATCTATGCATATAATCTCCATATTTATAATTTATTAATCAATATCAAAGTCTAATCGCTTAATCAAAACCCATCACACCATATTTGGACTTAACCGAAATGACAATCTTTAATCCATAAATTCATATTTGGTTTCGAATCTATAATATCCAAACACATATTAAGTATTTTAAACCTAAATTAGAACTCGCAGGTTCTTTCCTTGTAAATTATAATTCGCCAATTTGGTTGAATTATACTACTAAAATTATCCGTACAACCAGGGGCGGACCTACTAAGGGTTATAGGGTGTCATCGTATAAATTGATATAAAAATTTATTTCTAGCCTATTTCATGTAAGTTCTGGTGGATGGGTTGGCAAAATCAGGTGTATGACACCCCTAGAAATCAGTGTTCGAGCACTAACTGACTCCATTACTACTACTTTTTTCCTTAGTACAACCATATATTGGCCATTAGTTTTCTGTGGTTAGCGACATCAGCCTAACTATGAAAAAGTTCATATAACCATGATGCTATTGTCACATAAATACCATGATGTTTTCTGTATGTATAGTATTGTATACCATGATGTTTTGTGACTATTTGAATTTTTTATTAGATGGAAAATTTGTGGTTACTTTGTTATTATACTAATAATTTTTACTAGTGTATATGGTTGTGTTAACACACTGGAAAGAAAAAAGAATCATATAACCATTTTGTTCAACAACAATAAAATTTTCTGGACACGTCGCAATACAAAATGATTCAAATACCCCCAAATTTTTGAAAATTTTGGTTCAAATGTTACCCCTTTTGTTCTTTTGTTTTCAATAATCAGTTACGTCTTTTAGAGGAAAAAAACCAATAGTTAAAGGGTGCTTTATCTTTTTCTTGTGCCACAACAAAAGCGACTTGGTCATCTTTTCTATTATTCTTTTCCATCTTTTTGGTAGATGTTGAAGTGTCTAATTCCTTGCCCTTCTCCACCACTTTCGTCGCATTGCTCCATTTCTTAGTAGAGAAGGAAATTCCAATTAACAAAAAGGCCACGATTACTTCACTTAGTTAATTATGTGGCTAATGGTTCATTAAGGGTGGGAATATGATATTCCATAAATATTATAACATTTGTCTCCCTTTTTCATGCAACTAATTTACTAAAGACATTTTAGGTTTTAATCCCATTTATTGTCTCTTTTGATCGCCTGCACATTGTCGTATTGTTTTTTTTTTTTTCATCTGAAGTTATACATTTTATTAAACCAAGATAGGATGCGTTTTTGGTACACAAAAGCCGGAAAAAAACAGATCTTTCTCCGGAAACAAAGCCCAAAAAAAGGAAACTAAGCCGGCGGAAAACAAAGATATCCCCGGAACCAAAACCTACAACTAAAACAGAAAAGTCGATACAATCCAAAACCAAACAAAATCAATCTGAAACTGCAAATCTTCACCCGTGCGGAGATGCTTAAGCGAGATTTATCGTTGTAGCCCACGGCCCACCAATGATAACATCAACTTCCCAAACAGTTGCTGAGAGACCCTCTCTCAGACTCAAAGAAACAAGACTCCATAACCCGACAAGAAGAACTCCTAAAAAGAATTCTAAGACTCTTTCGGATGCGGTTGCGACACACTTCTATGCGCCCAATGAACACCTAGATAGAAGCCTAAAAGAAATTCAAATCACCACATATTTGAATCGACCGAAGCCAAACCAACCCTATCTACCCCGAACACTAACTCGGATGTAACCAAAGGAAGGAAAGCACCCAAAGACAATCACCCGCAACGAATCAAAACAATGTAATAAGGAAAGACAAGCCTGAATCATGAATCAACAACCATCTGAAAAGGAGAGGTAACTACAAATTCTTAGACTAAAGCCGAATGATCCAAACCTAAACCTTTGACCCGTGACCCGGAACCAGAATCAACCCAGCCTAGACCTAAACCCGAAACAAGGACCCAGAACAAAACCTAAAGCGTTGAAACCATCCAATCGCTAGCAGAAACCAATAAACCCAGATCTAAAGAAATAGAACTTGCTCACCACAAGCGAGCGGGGAAGCCGGCGAGGAAACAGAAGGGCTCGCCGGCGCAAACAACTCGGAGGCTCTCAGCGACGAAGCAGGAGGAAACAGCGAGGCCGACGACGGACCAGGCGCAGAGCAGAGAGGAGGAAGCGACGGGAGCTGGCGAATCCGGCGAAAACCGTCGGTCACGGCAGAGGAAGATGAATCAGCAGTGAACCCGACAGCAAAAGTAGCCTCCCCGGCAACGGCAGTGGACGCCGGCCGGGGAGAAGACGGATAAAGGCAGGAGCGGCGGTCTCGAACTTCGTGCCTGAGAGGTTCTCAACTTTAGGGCGAACTGTTTTACTTAAATTTGATACGCACATTGTCGTAGTGTATTTTGCTTCTTTGTCGTGTATATGCAAATTGTATAAAAATGTATGGTATATTGGTATCCGTACTGTTTCAGCGAAGCTCCTTACTAAATTTGTAGGTGAACAATATTTTTAAGAAAAAAAGTTCCCACAAGCTTAAATAAGGTGATAAACTAAAACCCACTGATGAAAAAGACTAACACAAATATATCTGCACACAATAAAATCAATCCAAAGCTGATGAGTTTAGGTTTTCATCAGTCGAGAAGATAAATAAACCAATACTAATTATTTAGGTGTGATTGTCATTTTACACACACTTACATAGTTGAGCTCTAATATGCATTTCTACAAGTTAAATTTGGTTCGAGTAGATAAAGTGGTTTATTATAATTTAGACAAAAAGGAAATGTCTACAAGAACCCTGTAATGACAATTTCACATTAAGTCGGTTGTGCATGGATTTATCCAGACTGTATTATTTGTGTATTGGCCATATATGGACAACGAAGCTCCTATCCGAAAGAGATAAATAGATTTTGATTAAGGCAGTGGTTACGGTTATATCTAATCATGTGTCGTGTTATCAATTATCAAAAATATTTACTACAAAATTAACGAAGGTAGTTTATTATTTTTGGTAGAGTTTGAAGAGAACAAGTGATGTGGTAGAATAAACTATGTAAAGATAAAGGAAATAGTGAGATTGGAGATTGGGTTTCGCTCCTTTAGAGATGTTAATATGTTTTTTTTGGTAAAACAATTGTGGAGATTAATTGACAAATCGGATATTGTTTTTTTCAAAACTTTTCAAGGCCAAATATTTTCGGAGAACGAAACCTTTAGATCTTATATGGTCATATTCACCGTCCTATAGTGGCAGAGTATCAAATCAACTAGATTTCTAGTTAAAAAAGATTTATCAAGTGGATGGGAACATGTGAATCCATTTTATTAAGAAATGATCCATAGATCCCAACCTATCTTCTGAGACAAGCAAAACAAAAAATGAATGTAATTCAAAATTTGTTTACGATTGACCAATTGATTAATCATCAAAATAAAGTTTGAAATAAACAACTGATGGAGACAATTATTGATTCAAATAATGTATGATTAAGAGTATTCTGTTTAGTCTTCTAAAATGATCTGACTTGATTAGATGACATTAGACAAAGTCTAGTAGATACACGGTGAAATCGAGCTATTCTACTCAAAAAGATTTCCCTGATATTGGCGAGCTCAATCCTTTCTTAAGACCAAGTTTTAAAAGTCTTCAAGTATTTTCATGGAAGGTTAGATGCCCCCTAAAATAAGATATTTCATTTGGCAATCAATCTCATGTTGTTTACCGATAACAACAGAAATTGAAGGGAAGAAAACTAAAATGTGGTATATGGTGTGTTCGTTGTAGAACTGATGAGGAATCAATCAATCATGTTTTAATCGGATATCCACCGGCTATACAGACTTAGACACTATCTCAAATACCCACAAACTCAGAATTATATCCTTCGGTATTTACCTATACAAATATGGATTATCTATATTGGAGACTACCATCGGATAATAACACTAATATTTACCCTTGAATTCTATGATATATTTGGAAAAATAGAAATAATATGGTTTATAATTATATTGGTAGAAGTCCACATGATACTTTACAGATGGTTAAACTAAAATCTGCAATATGGCGATAGCACATTCACTTGAGATGAAAAAACCAACGGAGGATCTAGAAGGAACACAAACCACTGGAAGCGATCTTGTTCAACACGACCAATAGTGCTTTGTGGACGGATCATAAAAGGAGAGGGAAACTTTTTCTGGAAAAGGGTGGTACAATTGTTATAAGGGAGATGTTAATGTTATGATGGGTGCAATGATATTAGGACAAGTCTATCTCCTCTTCATGTAAAATTCGAAGCTCTTAGTTGAGCTATGGGGTGTATGAAGTTTTTAAAACAATTTCATATTACATTTGCAGTAGACTGTTTATAATTGGTTAAAATATTGTTGAAATCAGAAAAATGGCCAATTTTTTTGATCAACCTAGAGTATTTCAAACGAAGAAATATGAGTACTTTACGACATTCGATCTCAATCACATACCTCACACAAGTAATTTGATAGCAGATATGCTAGGACGGAGTTCTCGTCTCAGACTGTCACATAGTATTCACGTTGGTCCGAAGCCACCAACTTAAATTATTAAGAGAGGTTATATTTTGTATCTTGTTGACTATATATATATGAGATCATAGGCCTCAATTGCAACCAATTTATAGTTCAAATAAAAAAATAGTTTGTTATATCGGACATGTTATATGAATTATATTTCTTTAAAAAAAAAACATTATGAATTATATTTCTCAGTTCTCATGATGAATCTTTTAACCATTATAGCACCATACGTTAGTTATTATAATTATAAGCACTCACCATAGTTCCAAAATTTTCATAAAGAAAATTTCACTATTCTAATCAAGATGTTTTATAATTTCTCACTAAATTTGTTCATAGTATTAGTTAGGTCCAGTGTTCTAAAAATCGGTCTAGGCGGCCGTCTAGGCGGGGCCTAGGCGTTAGGCGGTCCTTGACCGTGGCAATTTCCTCCTAGGCGTTCGAATTAGGCGTTTATGTTATTAAGCGGATTTAAACGGTCCTAGGCGGTCCTAGGCGGGTCTAGGCGGTCCTAGGCGGGTTTAGGCGGTCCTAGGCGGCTACACATAATCTTTAACCAATTATCATTTGATTTTTATTTTTCATGTTTGTTTCGGTATAATTTTAAAAATTTATTACATATAACTAAATTTATAAGTTCTTACTTTATAAATTAATGGTTATCAATAAAAAATATTGTAAATTTAACAGATTTGATAGTAAATGTCGTGTGCTGATAAATTTAGCTAATATTCTTTTTGTTATTTCGATATACTTTGAGTTTTAATCTATTTTTAGACTAAGAATATTTGAATTATATGACATATATTATATAATATATCTAATATATATCGTTTTCTTTTATAAATACATATACCGTCTAGGCGCCGACTAGGCGTTCTAGGCGCTAGGCGGTGGGTCACCGCCCAACTAGCGCCTAGCGCTTTCTTGAACACTGGTTAGGTCTGAGCGTTCGGATATCTTTTTGGGTTCGGGTCGGGTTTTTCAGATTTTTGAATTTACAGATTTAAGGTTAGAAAACACGTTCGGATATTTCTATATATCGGATCCGGTTCAATTCAGGACTTTTTGGGTTCGGATCGGGTTCGAATACCCGAAATTACCATAATGTATGAAAACTCAAAACAATAATCGAAAATATTTAAATTACCCAAAAATTCCATAGAAAAGTCTACTCAAATTATCTAAAATTATTCAAAATTACTCAAAATTTGTATAACCCAAATATATAAAAATAAAAACTACTCAAACTATCCAAAATACTCGAAAATATCATAAATAACCGAAATTAGATAAAATTTTGAATTACTTCGAATACCCGTTCGAATTCGATTCGAATTAGAGGTATTACCTGATATCTAAAATACCTTGACTTAAGCCTCATTTGAATGTTTTTTTTAGAATCAGTTCGGATCGGGTTTCTCAAACCACGTTCAGGTTCGAATTCAAATTTTGGATAAAATATCCATACTAATATTAGTCTATCACATAATATTTCAAATTTTGGTCAGTCTCCTACCAAATGTTAATGTAATAGGAATATCTATACATTCTAACTTCTATAAATTAATACTTAACTAGTGTCTGACCCGCGTTTAACGCGGATTTATTCTTCTTTTTATTTAAATTTTTAGATTTAGTGAGACAATAATGTTAGAATATATATCATTTTTTATTATATTACAATTTCTGTTGGCTGGGTTTAATTTTATTTTTTTATTGTCATGTTATGAATTAGTTTTTGTTTTGGTTTTTATGGTTTTTAACACTTTATATCGTTTTGTCAGTTTTTAGTGTTGTATTTTAGTTATTGAATTTATACCTGCCGCTAGTACAATATTATATACTACTTTCTTATTTTAATAATAATTTATTAATTTTAATGATTATATAATTTATAAAATAATTATGTATTAAATTATATAATTATATGTACCAATTGATTTAGTAACTTAATTATGCTTGATTTTATTTTTTTAAGTTAAATTTTAGTTAAAAATAATTTATAATATTTATTTTAATATTAATTTCGAAATTAATTATTATTTTATTAAATTTTTGAAAAAAAATTTTTCGTTAGATATGATTAGGATAGAAAAAGGAAAACAAAATATATTATAAGATATTATGAATAAATCAAATATAAATTGTTTTACAGTTTTACCCTTAATGAAGAATACAATTCCTAATAAAATCAAGGGCAAATTTCGGAAACAACATTTATGTACCATGGTCAATATCCTGTTTTAATAGTATAGATAAACTAATACCTCCGTAAATTAATAATATTTTTTGAAAATAAATTTTGATTTAATTAATATTTTAATAATTTAATATTTTGCTAAATTAATAAAATATTATATGTTTGCACTTATTAATTTAATTTTATTGTAAAATCACTTACGTGTATGTTAGTCAAATAAAAGAGATCCTTTATGTATTATTAAGGTATTTGAGTAACTTAAATTGGCGCAAACCAAAAAGAGTGATGTTACTTTACTCTGTAATGACTTTACTCCTTTTTTACCATTCAAAATTTGAAATGATAGAAAAGAGTGAAGTTACTTTACTTTTCACCGTCGGTCGTTTTAGCATCTATATCTACAGATGAGCCATCTCTACTCGATACTTCTCTGTAATTAAATACAAAACAACAAAACAAAGCAAAAACCAGCCATGGCAGGGTCTGTTTTAGGGTCTGTTTATCCACTGATCCTACTCTTCTTCTTGTCTTTACATGCTCTTCATCAAGCAAGTGAGTTTATTTACAAGTTCATATTTTTCTATATATAAAACTTCTCTAAACCGGATTCTTTCACTGTTTCACATAAATCAAAACAGAGTCTCAACCGTTCATCGGAGTAAACTACGGCCAAACCGCCGACAATCTTCCTCCTCCGTCTGCAACGGCAAAGCTCCTTCAGTCCACAACTATCCAAAAAGTCCGTCTTTACGGATCCGACCCGGCTATAATCAAAGCCCTAGCAAACACTGGGATCGAGATCGTTATCGGAACCGGCGATGTACCCGGTTTGGCATCCGACCCGAGTCTCGCCCGGAGCTGGGTCGAAACCAACGTGGTCCCTTATTACCCGGCGAGCAAGATCACTCTCATCGACGTGGGAAACGAGGCAACAACCTTTGGAGACCGCAATTTCATATCGCAGCTCTTGCCGGCTATGAAAAATGTCCAAAGTGCCCTTGAGGCGGCCTCTCTCGGCGGCAAAATCAAGGTCTCGACAGTACACACAATGTCAGTTCTGGGCCAGTCTGATCCTCCTTCTGCATGTGTATTTGCACCGGAGAAAGCTGATATATTGAAGGGATTGTTAGAGTTTAATAGGGAGACCGGGTCGCCTTTCGCGGTTAACCCTTACCCGTTTTTCGCTTACCAGAGCGACCCGAGACCCGATACGTTGGCATTTTGCTTGTTTCAGCCTAATCCTGGCCGTGTCGACCCAAACAGCAAGATCAAGTATATGAATATGTTCGATGCTCAGGTTTTTCTCTACCTCTTTACTTCTTTGCGCCTTATTTTAAGTTTTAGCTATTTAGGTTTACGAACCGGAAACTTAGGGGATTAGAATATCAGAATTTTTTATTCACAAAAGTATTGTTTCATGAAATTTCTTTAATATTTTAGTTGATTTGTTTTTTTTTTTTAATATTAGGAAGTTAATTTTTTCTTAGAGTTTAAATTTTTTTCTTTGGGTTAAAAGGTTGATGCGGTGTATTCAGCTTTGAGCTCGTTTGGGTTCAATGACGTAGAGATAGTAGTTGCTGAGACTGGATGGCCATACAAGGGAGATCCGGACGAGGTTGGCACGACCATTGAAAACGCTAAAGCTTACAATAAAAATCTTATCGCACATTTGAAATCAATGGCCGGGACACCGCTGATGCCTGGGAAAGTTATCGAGACATACTTGTTCGCATTGTACGACGAGAATCTCAAGCCCGGGAAAGGGTCTGAACGAGCCTTCGGTTTGTTCAAACCCGATCTAACCATGACTTACGATATCGGTCTCACCAAAACTACCAACCAAGTAAGTTTTCATTACGAGATAAATGATGTGTTATACCGTAACGTAACCGGTAGGAGCCATGTTCAATTGGATTCAACCGATTCAAAAAAAAAATGATTACAGAATAGAATCGAAAAGAAAGTAAAACCGATTCTTTGATACTTTTCCCCTACCGGATAAAACGTATTATAAACTGAAAATAAAATAAACCGATCAAAACTATTTTCTGAAAAAAATATTATGTCAAACCAAATGGTATGGTATTCAGTTTTTATTGGATTTTATGTTTCCTAAAAAGTTATTTAAAACAAAAAACCTCTAAGAACCGAACAGAAAATTGGATTAACACCCTAATAAACAGTATAGACACTGAAGTTCGGTTCTTCGGTTCGGTTCAATTCAGTTTTTTTCCCCTTATTTTTGGCTCTTTCAGTTCGATTTAGTTTTTTTTGTTATCTGGTTTGGTTCCGATAGCAAAACTGGAAATCGGTTAATACTCGAAAATCAGGTTCGGTTCTATTACAGTTCGATTCGTTTTTTGGATAATTGCGAAAACTCGAGTATTTCAGATAAAAATATCGAGTATTTGAATATTTCAGATAAAATTCGGAAATTGCGGTTTATCAGATAAAAATATTCGGAATATTTTGGATAATTCGGTTTTTCTTAATACTATTTGGTTAATTTGATTTTTAATTATTTTAAATCTAAATATAATTAATATTATTATATAAAAATCATATTTAGTTACACATTCAGTTTTCGGTATAGTTCTGGTTCGGTTCGTGTATTTCGCATATGAAAATATAGGAACCCTTCGAGGATTTTCAATTTATCGTTCGGTTCAGTTACAGTTTTGTTCGAAATTGTTCGGTTCTTCGGTCGTTAGAACAAAAAGGCATACTTAAGATTTAAAATCGAAAAGAAAAAGAGATTTTAGAAAAAAAACATTGTTATTGACATATGATTTATATGATGCTGATCTCAGGTGAGGCAAGTCGAATACACACTATGATAACTTTCTATTGTGATTATTAACAAGCATATATTGTTTTTATTACGTCTCTCAGACTTCCATGGCTCCACAGTCGCCAACGCCACGTCTCCCACCAGCCGCAGCCCCGACAACTCAAACCTCACCTGCTCCGCCGCAGATGATCCTCCCTTCACCAACTTCTCCCTCCGACAAAAATTCTGGACAAACCGATGTTCACAATTCTACTCCTCGCTCTGCTTCTCTAGCTCACTTATGTTGTTCTCTTTCTATTTCGACGATGATGTTGTTTATCTCGGTTCTGTTTGCATTGATCATATAAATATTGTGGAGTCTTTTCTCTATCTTCAAGAGTTCAAGTGTGAATTATATTATTTGTCTCATACTAACTTAAAATAAACGAACTGAATGGACTGTAATGAAGATAACCAGACAAATTAAATACGGGTGGACAAAGAACACTATCAGAACAAATAAATATTTCATGATTCATCCCGATCCTAGCTTTATGCTGTAGTCCCAAATGAAAAAGCCTTGATAAGCTTGTAGCCGTAGCCGGAAACTATAAGTGTCACACCCGTCCAATAGAATCTCCTAACAACAATCCTATCAACTTCCAAACAATTTATTAAACTTCCAATCCAATTATTTTGTGTATGGTCGGTTTGCATCCATGATTAGACAGCATACCAAATCGGTAGTTATGAAAAGTTATTCTCATAACCTTTTAAGTGAACATATTCTACGATATATCTCTTTGATGAACATTATGTATCTTTTCGGAAAATGTCTCTTCGCAGTGTGTCTCTACACAGAGTGTTTCTTGGTTTTCTATATATATGAGGCACTACAAAGAGAATCTGATTACAAGAATAACAATTAGTGACTGTTAATAAAAGTACAAAAGTATAGAGAGAAAAACGTTTTAGAGAGAGAAAGCTAAGAGAAATCACAAGAATGACATTTGAACAATGATTAGTGGTTGATTTGTGTATGTGATATCTTTCCCGAGTTCTGCGCTCATTTCCAGATCATATCCAAGCCATATTCGTCGCTAAACCGGACAAAGGTATTTGTT
Source organism: Orychophragmus violaceus (assembly GCA_030180135.1). NCBI lineage: Eukaryota > Viridiplantae > Streptophyta > Magnoliopsida > Brassicales > Brassicaceae > Orychophragmus > Orychophragmus violaceus. Next base: position 40,076,035 of record CM058240.1, read on the forward strand.
CGGTTTACACGCTTCCGTATAAAGCTCTTACATTGATATTAGATCATTTGGATTCATATTTTAATGTTCTTAATATTCATGATTTAAAAGCGCTATGTGTTAGCCATGCTCATTCATGATGAATTGAAACATAAATAATGCTTAGAATGTATGAAAATGGTGAATCCATTCATAGTTCATTAAGTGAATTGAAACTCTACATATGTGTGCGTCATATTGGCTTAAATGTTTCTGAAAAGTATCGTATTAAGAACCGAAATATGTTGTTCAAATTTACAGGAAACTGAGTGATCTAAGTGTTCGCGCGTATATATTGAAATTATATTTTTATTGGTATATAAAACACATGATATTAATCTATTAAAACATGAGCATTATGAAATTATCTATACTTTGTCACATTGGTGTTGATCGAATAAACAGATTGGCTAGAGAAGGCCTTCTTGGCTCACTCGCCGAGTTGATCTTGAAACATGTGAACCATTTTTGGCTGGAAAATAGAGCTGAATTTCCATTGGGAAATTAGTCCATTCATACATTTATGATCCAATGAATGTGAGGGCGAGGCATGGAGCCTCATATTTCATCACTTTTGCAAATGATATCACTCGATTCAGGTATATATACCTAGTTTCCCATAATCAGATTCACTAGAGTGCTTTAGACCATATATTACTTTGGTCGAAAATCAGTTGGAGAGGACAATCAAGTGTTTAGGAACGGACCGAGACTGTTAATATCTATCTGAATAGTTTAAATATTGTATGATGAAAATGGTATGGTCAAATAGTTGACTACCCCCTACACACCACAATAAAATGGTGTAGCGGAAAGAGGAAACCGTAAACTTCTTGAAATGGTTAGATCTATGATGGCGTAAGCTAACCTTCCAATTTCATATTGGGGGATCCATTATTGACTGTCGTATATATACTTAGCCTTGTGCCTTCAAAATATGTTACTTCCACTCCTTATGAAGAAAACCCGACTTAATGCATTTGAGACCTTGAGGTCTGCAACATTTGTTCCCGATAATTCACATCCTCATGGAAAGTTGGGTCTAGACTAGTTCTTGTATATATAGTCTTTTATGTGTTTTTGAAGTCTTTTAAAGTCTTTACAGGTGTATGTACATTTGGAGCTTAATTAGAGTTTTTGGAAGCATTTGGACCAATTTTGCATATCATAGAGATTTTAAAGAGTTCATTGGCTGCGTTCACAGGTTGCATCGATCGATGAAAGGTGTGCGTCAGTCGATGCAAGCCATACCCCATAATTCTGCGTGTGCTTTTTAGGAGAATTGGAAATCTGCACTTTTTCCTAAGAGTTTTATTTATTTGCAAAAATGCCCAAATCGTGTTTTAGACTATGATTATGTTTTCTAAGCCATTTTTTAGGCTAAGCTTTATTTTTATTTCAAAGAGATTTTGTAGCAGAGATTTGAGACTGTTTTTCAGAGAATTCAAACCCCAGTTTTATTCAACTGATTTCTTATGTTTTCTATTCTTATTATGATAATTGTCTCAGTTGTCATGTATGAGTAGTTTTCTAGATCCACTTAGGATTTCTCATTAAGGATTTCAGGAATTGTTAGGTTGATCGATTAGTTAGAGATTCATAACTTCTAGTTCATCATCTTATGTTGTTCTTAATCCACAATTGTTATTAGGTTGATTCTCTAAACGAAAGTTGGTTAATTAGCTAGAAAGAACTAGGGTGAGAAAATTACATATTCGCAAAGAGATTTGGTTTACGTAATTTGTGAACAAATCGAACTTGGACTAATTGCATGTATAGATCTTAGAATTCGCAAAGAAATTTAGGTTTCTAGGTTGTTAGACATAGATAGTTTCCGCAACGAAAGTTGGTTGACTTTATATCTATGTTTCAAGTTCTAGGACATAGCGGAATCCTGACTATCAATTGATTTTCATTCCTGATTTCCTGAGATTTTTCATGAACCTGATGCTTCCGTTAATTGATTTACATCTCGTTTATTTTTCATTGCTATTACATTAAATCGATCTCGCTTAGCTTAATTGGAACCAAATAAGTCTATCGTGTGAAACAAGAGTCTTTTTGGATTCGACCCCTATATACTACGATTGTATTTTATGCACTTGTAGTGTAGCTCTAGGGAATTGAAACTTTGAGAATATTAGGTTTTTGGAGCCGTTTCCGGGGATTATTTGAGTTCGCCGATAGATTTTAGTTTTAGAATTTTGACTAAGTTTTTATTTTCTTTGTCACTCAAGTTTTTCGTCTTGTGTTTTTTTTTGGTTTTGTTGGAAACAATCAGAAACGTTCAGTTTCAATTGACACCGTCGTAGCATCGATCGACATCACTTACGACCACATATACCAGACGCTTGAATAAATAGCAGGAACAATGGATCTTGTGATTATGACTCACGGTGAATATGGTGTTTTACATGACCAAGAGGGTCATGTACGCAACACGGGAGGTCAGTGATTGGATGGAGACATAAACTCCACCATGCCAAATATTGTTGTGGGCGCAGAACTGGCACAACAGAAGCAGCAGCAGCTCGCAGCAGGAGCAGGTGGCCGCGGGCGCATCCTGCTGATTACAACATGCCTGATCAATTATACGCGAATAGGTCTGTGATTCAACCGCCAACACTTGAGAGACATGATTTTGAGTTGAAAACCGACTACTACACTATGGTTGGTCAACATCAGTTTCACGGGCTGCTTCGTGAGCATTCTATGGACCACATTGAGAGGTTTGAGGATCTGGTTACTAGCATGAAGTATGATTGAGTCTCCAACGACTATCTCTTCTGCAAGCTCCTCTCACACTCTCTTGCTGGAGAAGCAACTTATTGGTTGAAACTGCTACAACCACAATGTTTGACAACCTGGGAACATAACAAGATTGCATTTCTCTGCAATTCCTATGATGATGCTAGGTCTTAGGAACTTAGGAAAATGAGATCTACATTCAAGAAGGGTTCAACGGAAGCTTTTATAAGCTCTTGGATCCGATTCAAGGCGTATCAGAGAGATTGTCCTCATCATGGATTCAATGAGGTTCAGCTACGAGGAACCTCTTTCAGAGGAATTGATTGTAGATATCAGATGGCTCTGGATGCTGCGAGCTATGGGAGCTTCAATATGAGGTATCCCGAACAAGCTTATGAGCTCATTGAGAACTTTAGTTCTACCAATAATACCAAGAATGCAGACTTGGAGAGACATATAAAAGATGAAAGCATCGATGGATGTGAGATTTCTGCATTTAGTGCTAAGTTAAACTCTATACACAGCCATCTTTTGTGGAAGAAATCAGTCCTATTTTCTCTAGAAGTTGAAGCTATTGAAGAGAATGTGAACTACATCAATGGAGTTGGATTTCAAAATACCAGAGGTGACTTCACATGCAATCGAAACTCCTTTGGGTTCACTACTAAGAAATTTATCAACAGCCTTTTCAGAGCAATGCGTACACCAAGGATTATGGTAACTCCTGTTACCATTCACCACCTCCACCAGGACCATACAATGAGATGAAATTGATGCTAGAGCAAATCCTGAAAGGACAACAGAAGATGACAATGGACATCAATGGAAAAATTGATTCCATGTATCAGGATCTTAATGGAAAATTGGAGGCTCTCAAAACTAGTGTTGACATTATGGCTGCCAGGTTAACTAGAACTGAAGCTGTTATCAAAGGGAGATGGTTCAGAATGTACATGTCAGTGTCATCTCTTTTCAGATTGAAGATGAGTTAGATCAAGAGCAAGAAATTGAAGCAAAAGCTGTGGAAATCGTGGAAATGGTCGTTAGTATGAACATGCAGAGAGAGTGTCGATACACACCAATCCCTGGTGTCGGTCGACGCCATTTGATTTTCCTGAGTTTTCGAGTTTTGACGGACCTGAATCGACCGAGATTGACATGGAAATATTGGTTTCAACCCTCAATGTCGATCGAACACACTACTCTTCCAGACTAAACTTCGAGTTTTCATGGATCGAAATTGAGCTTAGTCGACATAAAAAGATTGACAGGCCTCAACATCAATCGATACCAACCTCATATCCTTCAACACTCACCTATGCCAACGCTAAAATCGCCTTCTTCGACACCAGTAAGACACACATCTGGTAGCAGTTGGTGCCCGTCCCAGAAGATCAAGCAAGCCTGAAACACCCCCATAACAAATCTCCAAGCCAAAGATACCATTCCCTAAGGCACCAAAATTTTCTAAACAAGATCTGGATGCGGCTAGATGTAAGGCTAAGATGGACGAGGAGCTGAATGTGATTTTAATTGTGGATGCCTTGAGAATCAACCTTCTTTGCATAGGTATTCCAAGAAGATGACACTACAAGAAAATAACGTTTTTGCGACTACACTTTTAATCGAAGAATAGTCGTTGATCGCGGTTTATGACTAATTTACGACTAAATATGGTAGTTGTAAATCCATAGTCTCTAAATCGCATAGTCGTATTAATAGTCGGCGAGTTACGAATATTAATAGTCATATTAACAGCAGTAGTCGGCGATTAAACGTAGCGTAATTGCAATATATAAGGACTAACTTCCGACTACACGGTGACAATTAAGGAGGTGTCCACATGTAGTTGGAGAAACATAGTCATCAAATAGTCATTAAAATAAGTTACTAATGGGCGATTAATATGTGACTGTCTAATATAGTCACCAAGTAGTCGTAACAATTGGCCACTATGTACCGACTGTGGAACGACCATATTAACGACTATCCATCGACGAATCGGAACATTCTTATACGATTATGGTAATGATTCGGCCACTACTTGTCGACTATTACATGACTGTCTAAAATAGTCATAATGTAGTCGTAATATAAGGTGACTATTTGGCGATTGTTTGTTGACTAAGTTACCGATGATTTGACGACTAATAGGAACATCAATATATGATTATGGTAAGCATTTTGTTATTCATTAGGTACTATTGTATGGCTAAATCAACGAATACACAGCGTCTAATCAGAACAACCATATTCGATTATGGTAATGATTGTGTCACTACTTGCTGACTACTGTCTGGCTGTCTTATATAACCACAACTTAGTCGAAATATATGGTGACTATTTGGCGAGGGTTTAATGACTAATTAACGATCAATCTGCGACTATTCGAAAAATCAAAATACATTGATGGTAAATATTTTGCGAATAATTAACAACTGTTTGTTGACTTTTCTTCGTAAAAATAAGAATTTGGATTAATTAAATTTACGATTGGGTAATTGTTGATACCGTTATTTGAATTGTACAAGAAATGTAAAATACATTTGTTTCAAAATAACATTGGTAACTTATATACTTATGTGTAGTATATAGACACAAACAATCTACATACGCAAACTCCAACATTAAGGAGTTGCCAAATTATATACCAAAAAAATTAAGAGTTGCAAGAGACATTGATAAGAAACTTATGATGCGGATGGTGTTGTAGTTTACGTTGAGCTTCCTTCAGTTGCTCTTGGTCGGCCACAAATGCTGAAAAGTGTCTGGGCTGTCTACGCTTGCCTATTAATGGATTTTTTTCGACTCCATAAGGATTTACCCGTCCATCCTTCTTACGGGCTAGTGATAATTAAAGACAGTAAGAAAAATATTTAAGTAAAGAACATGAGATTTGCCCCCCCCCCAAAAAAAAAAAGAGTAAAGAACATGAAATGACTTTACAAGCATGGATTGTGAAAAATGTTACTTTCACTCAGCAAATATGTAGTTATATTCATCTGTTGAGATCTCCCGAAGTCACAGTCCTTTGCAGTGCTTCTGCAGTCCTTTGGAATGCTGACCATTTCTTTCATCTGTCATTGACATATATCCTCGAAAAAATGTTTAAGAATAAAGTTATGGATTGTTTGGTCATGTCTCAAATGATACAAACACTATCTTGTAAACGCTCAGACAATCGAACATAACAAAATACAGAGAGTAGTTAAAACGAGTCATCAAACTCAATTTCTTGCTAACTATTAGATTAACATCCTAACCATCAGACTCTAACTCATCAAACACTCGTTGTAAACAAAACAACCAACTTATCCAGGATATGGATACCATATTTAAGCTGAAAGAGGAATTTAGTAGTCGTTTACAACCTGTATAACCACAATTAATTGTTCCAAAACAAGCTAACCACAAGAAAATCATAAGCAAACCAACAATCAAGACAAAAAACATCCTAACGTAATATCTTACCTGTATCTGTAGGGCTCGTATCATAGAGAGTTTCGTGATTGAGAGATTCAAAGAAGAGTTTGAGAGGGTCGATATGGTTTCTGCCAAAGTTAGTTATTAAACTGAGAGCCTCGAATAAGAGAATGAAATAAGAGATATCAGTTTTAAATGGGTGGGCATAGAAGAGGATTTAAAGAGAGATTAGCGAGATGAATCAACGGAGATTTCAGAAAAGGGGAAGAACATAATAAATTAGGGTTTGTCGTAATTGAGGAATTCTCGACACTTTGTCGAAAATTATTGGGTTCAGACGTTATACAACAACTAGAATCCGTAGGATATATCCCATTGCATTTTGGTAATGTCCCCATATAAGTTCATGGCGAATTAAAATTGCATGGTGCTAAAAGGAAAGGGAAATGTGTGTGTGTGTGTGTGTGTGTGTGTGTGTGTGTGTGTGTGTGTGTGTTGTTTTGATATTTAACGTAATACAACAACTAGAATCCATAGGATATTAAACATAGCATTTCCGAATTACCTTAATCATACATATATAGCGAGTTGAAGTGTTTGGTGTATATATGTACTATCATGCTAAGGAAATTTAATAATATCAGTTGTGATGAACATTTATTATTGTTCTTGTCTTCTTATCTTTCGTCTAGGGTTTAGAGTTCAGGGTTAAGGGTTTGGGTTTAGTATTTAGGATTTAGGGTTTAGTGTTTGGGTTTAGAGTTTAGGGTATATATATATGGTATAGTATTTAGGGTTTATTGTCTGATGTTTGGGTTTAGAGTTTAGGGTATATGGTCATTTGCATTTATAGTGGTTGATATTGACAAAATAATTAATAAATATAATATCACATAATAATATATTATGCGAGCGACCGTGAGGGCCACAAAGCGCATCTCTGCCCGGGGGCCGAGCCACACCACATCGCCGCACTGTCCCGCAGCGCACATCCTCAGCATCCCCCTGACACACATTCCAGCAGCTTCATCTGTGAGCCATAATGCCGCCTTTGTTGGGCATTCCGGTCTTGATGGAGACGTTAGATTAGGATTAGGGTAGGTCAGGTAAGTGGGGGTTCTGGCTTATTTTCTTGTGTTTATATAGATCGACTTATTATCGTCTTTGACGAACTTCGGGATGTAGCGGCGCAATTTTGATTTTGGGTATGATGGCGACCGCTTATATAGTAGACTCTGTTCGGCTGTTGTACTTAAAACCTTTGTATATGTGGACAAGACGTTTTATGTATGCAGTGGACACGGGGTGTTCGATCTTTCATTTTGAGTAACATAGTAATTATTTTGCATGCGTGTGATGGTTATGAATGCAAATAAATTACGATGTGAAAACAAATGACGATCGGAATAAGCAATCACTCATCATGAGCCATGAGACGACCGCACCGACATACCGCGACCGATCTATTGTTTGCTTGATTGCGTTTTGTGTGCTTGAGATGTTTTAGGTTTTGAGTTATTCCTTTGCTTGATTGATTATTTGTTGCATTGCATGGCGCGTAAGGTTGTTAGAATTTAGGTTTGTAGCATTCTTAGATTCGCTAGGTTGTTGGTAATTCAGAGATAGGGTTAGCGAATCGTGCGAATCCGTTTTATGGGTTGTTAGACCTAGAGAGAGTTTTATAGACCATAATTTAGGTTACCGGATATAATCGCGGTGTAGAGAAGATTAGTAAATCCTAGATAGAATTAAGCTCGATATTGATAATCGGTTTTGATAGGACGCTTATTCGCAAGGAAGCGGAATTATGGAATATTGTTAGTTAGTCATGGGTGACCGTCGGGTACTGATAGGTTCTAAGTTTTACCCTATTCTAAACTGCAAGTGAACAACAATGTCAAGTAGTATATAGGGTTATCGAATCCACAGGGACACTTGGTCTCAATAGAAACAGAAACGTAGAGTTTAAACTAGAAATAAAGCAAGTAGTGAAGTAAATAAATTGCGTTGCAAGAAAGTAAACAGTAGCAGGAATTCGGTTTTGTAAGCAATAAACTAAAAGCGTCAAGCCTAGGGTATTCTCAGGAAATCAGACAAGCAGACAAGCTAATCAGTCAGGATCAAATTAAACTCAGTTCTAGAACTCAAATCACGGAAATAGAGTTAACCAAATCTCTTTGCGAAAACTCTCTTAGCCTAAGTGCAGTAACCCAAATCTCTTTGCAATTACTAACAGATTAAACTAGCATTAAGTTCAAGTTCGATATGTTCACAATTAAACCAAGCCAAATCTCTTTGTGAATAATTTAATTGCTCAACCTAAATAGTTCAGATTCCTAAACCCCACTCTCGTGACGTATTTAGCAACCTAAGATCTAGATTCTAATTGATCAGGTTAGAACTAGCTTTAAGCACAATTTAGTTTGAAGAACATTCTAATCATGTGAATCCTAACTGAATTAAACAAGTCTAGCAAGTCATCAAACCCTAATGAGAAACCCTAAACTCAACTATGGATCTACTCAGACATGATTAATGAAAACATAATCAAAGAAATAATAGATTGCATATAAGAAATTAAATAGATAAAGGGGTTCGAAATCTTCTCCAAAATAAGTGAATACAGGAAATAGATCAGCCCCAAAAGCTCTAGAAATCTCTTAGCTCTAAGTATGAAAGCGTCACTAAATAAAACACCAAAAACTAGTATATATAGGCATAATCTCGGATGGGGCTTCTGTGTAAATACTGGAACTATCTTGGGCTTCTTTGCAAATCTTCATAACTTCATTAAACCGACGTGTACGGCCCATCTCGGTAGTGTGTCGACCGATGCACAAGGTGTGTCGGTCGATGCATGATCAATAAATCAGGCAGTGACTTCAGCTCTCGGCCAAAACGTCCCAAAAGTCCCAAAATGCTCCAAATATCTCCAATTAGCTCCAAACTTGATTAAACCTGTAAAAGACTCTAAACGAATACAAAAGACACTAAAAACACATCTATATCATGGTCTAAACTGGGCAAAAACCATGATATATCAACTCCCCCACACTTAGCCTTTGCTTGCCCTCAAGCAAAACAGAGAACTAAAATGTAGTGAAGAGGTTTGAAAACTCTTCAGAAACTCATTTTGTCCTAGAAGCAGCAGCATTCAGATTCCCCTTAGTAATCCACATGAAAGAATCAATCTACAGACATCAAGACCAACATATACTTCCCCCACACTTAGCAACTGTCCTAAGTAAACTCCACAATCACATTCAAGCATTCAAATTCTCCCTACTGACTTCTGCAAGTATTAAAGTGCGGTCTCACCTAAGGAGTATCGATCAAAGGGCACATGGGTTCTTACTTTGCCAGCTCTAGACCACCATACTATCTTTCTCTAGTCCCTTTCTTCTCTTTCCCTTCCTTAACAACTGATTTTTCCCCATTGGGTATCATTTTATTTTTTTTATCAGTGTTCTTCCCGTTATGGGGTGTACTTTGGACACATTCCATGGATACACAGGATATGAGAGTTTTAGCTGCCATTCCCATGACCACTTCGGAGTTACTAACTCATCCTCAGTTTATTATCTTCTTTTTTTTTTTTTTTACTTTATGGAAGGGGAGAAGGGAACTAGATAGAACAGGTTTACAAGCTGTGTCAGAACTAGCAAAGGAACCCGACACAAAGTATACCAAGCCCTTAGGTGAGAAAAATCTAAGTCAGTATTAGGGGTGAAGTCAGTAAAAGGATCCTCTGATACCTGAAGTGATGTGGGTGTCCTCAGTAGGTTGGTCCGTGATGGGGTTTTCTAATAGTCATAGATTAATCTGCAGCTTCATCTCAATGGTCACTTAAGTTCCTGCAAATGCTGCTAATCTTCTAAAAAAATCATTGTTCCCTACTTAAACAAATTTTGACTCGAAAAACAAATTTTTTTTTTAAATTTAACTGACTCTTAAGAAAACAAAAGAAAGTAATTAGTAGAACCTCCCCCACACTTAAGACACACTGTCCCCAGTAGTGTCAAGCAAGGGATTGGTTAAAAGAAAGAAAACAAAAATTAGTGAATTGAATGGTTAGTTCTCTCGGGTTTTACCTCTGTCGCAGTCAGGCATCGATCGTTGCACTAGGTGCACCGACCGTTGCTGTGCGATTTTCGTTGGGGATCGATCGTTGCTCAGGACCGCAACGATCGCTGCAATGCGATTCTTTCGTATTGTGACGATCGACACAATGGTGTGTCGATCGACGCACTGCGTTTTTCACGAACAGTCAGCAAGTTAGCAGGTTAATCCGTCGGTTTATGTCAATTTTCAATCCTGCAAGCTGAAAACACTAGAAACAGAGTAAAACTGAAACAACAAATGTATCAAATCATGCCAAACCATCCAAACATAATAGAATCCTAAGAAAATAAGAAAAGTGCAAAAGAAAAGAAAAAGTCAGAATACAGAAACGAAAGTATGGAGACTACTCTCACTCGCTCACATCGTCTATCCCACCATACAGTGCATCGTCATCGGCTGCCTCGGGTGCGGGATCAGTATCAGTCGGAGATCGCTGTCGACGACGTCGGTCAGGTACGGGCTGATGGATCTGTGGTGGCCTCCTGCAGCTGCAAGTACGCACGAAGTTCCAAAGAACTCGAAACATACCATCGGATCTCTCTCTCCACTCTGCCTCAGAATATGCACCGTAAGCCATCGCAGGCTCAGGAAAGGGACCCACAATGTCGACTGGGGCTGGCGCGGGCGCAGGAGCAGGGGCAGAAGAAGTCGAAGCTCGTGAGGAAGGCTCTCCCAGCGGATGAGCCATAGAAGGAATCCCACGCTGCGCAGACTCAGGAGGCTGAAATCTCAGTGCCTCTAATGTGTCAATCTGTGTCCATCTGGCAGCAGGAAGCTCTATACCAGTCCTCCCAGTGGTCGGATCGGTGTAAACCCAAATGCGCCCCTCCTTGAGCCAAGTAGCGCTCTGCAAATGGCTCAGATCCAGGAACTCCCGGGATGTATCACGCTCTGTACCATGAAGAGGGATCCCACAGTACTCAAAAATGGGAGTAAGCAAACTCCCTACCGTCTCAGTACCAGCTCCATCGAAAGGCTTCGTCTGCAGATCAACTAAATGCTGTGCGAAGATAGCTCCCAAGTTGAGACCCGTAGTAGTATCTCTCACACCAGAAAGTCTAAACTGATCTCTCAGTCCCATAAACAGCAGCTCCATCTCATATTTGCGCATCTTGTTTGCTTCGAACTTGCAAAGCAAGCTCCAGCACAAGATACGCGAGACATATCGCAGCACCGGATGTCTCATCTGCACTACGGGAGTGATCCTGGAGTTGTACCGACCACTGCCAATACACTCCCAGAACAGTCTGGCCTCATCTGCATCCCACTCTAGTGGCATGGCAATGCGCCTCGGCCCAGTACTGAACCCGTAGATCCTGCAAAGATCAAGTAGAGGAATCCGATACCTGACTCCCCAACTCATGAATGTAAATGTCCCAACTGTAGCGCTCCGGTTGTTGGGATCCGAGTAAACCACTCTGCAAGTGGCCATCAGCTGCCTGACCAGCTCAGGGTAGATCATGAGGTTGCATCGGCATTGTCCCTAGACCAATGCCTCTGCACACAGCGAGCACCTGCTCATCAATCCCAAGAGTCCTGCAGGTGGAGTAGTCAGCGAACTTGGTTGGCTTGAAGATCATCCCACACCAACCACTGTAGAGAAACGAGTCATACTCGTCCCATGAACTGAGCAATGGCCGCTCTGTGAACTCGGCAGACCTGAAGAAGGTTTTAAGATCCTCCGGCCACTGTCCAGTAGTCTGAAATGGCGTGTTATCTGCTCTGGGCCAAGGCAAAGCAACCGGTGGCCCATATCTCTGGTATGGTGTGGGTGGCTCTGACTCTCTGCTAAGCCACTCTGGTGGTGGGATGTGTTGTCTCGTAGCTGTAGAAGCTGTGGCTCGTCTCTTGCGGGATTGCCTTTGAGTTGCCATCTGCAAAAGAAACAAAGTTCAAACAATTATAAGTCTCGGCAATTCTCTGTGAAATCGCGAAGCAACGACCGTTGCATCTAAGGCATCGATCGTTGCAAGGCGATTTCAGCTTGTCGAACATTTCCCAAAATCGCAAAGCAACGACCGTTGCTCAAGAGCAATGACCGTTGCTCAAGAGCAACGACCGTTGCAAGGCGATTTTGCCGCAAACAAATCATCAAAATCAGTTCAAATCCAAGCCACATTGCCTCTAATCTGTTCAAATTCATAATCCATCACCCTAAATCGTCCTAATTTAGCATGCATCATCAATTTTTCAGTTCCAAAAATCTAAAACCCTAAAACCCTAGAATTCAATCCGAAAATTTGAGAAATAGAAGTCCATTACCTCGGATTCTTGAGATATGAGTGATAGACAAAGGTTTAGAGTGTTGAAGTAGGAAGATTAAGCAATTGAAACAAAGAAAAACGATGAGGAAATTTGAATTTTGGGTGTGGAACCGCCGGTGTACGGAAAATCAGAAATGAGGAAGAAAAGAGAAGAGAAAGGGTTTAAGGCACTAACCTGGTCGTGGGTGCAACGACCGTTGCATAGGGGCAGCGATCGTTGCTTAGTAAACCGAAATCGATTTCGCGGTTTAAGCACGTACCTTAATTTTAGCAATTGAACCAATTGCAACGACCGTTGCGTAGAAGCAACGATCGTCACAATGCGATTACCCCTCTTCGTCGAATTCACCTTGCAACGACCGGTGCACAAGTGCATCGATCGTCACACATCTCCAGACTCGAGCTCTGTATCTGAACTTAGCAAAAACAAAAACGAAAACGTGAAATCCTAACAAAAACACCAAAAATAAGAAATTAAAATAACTAAACCTAACAGTGGGTTGCCTCCCACTCAGCGCTTGTTTAAGGTCAATAGCTTGACCGGACGCACAAGATTTTTCAGGCTCTAAAAGATCCTGACAGAGACTTGTTCTGTCTCTGTTCAAGTCTCCTCATCCATGGTGGAGAATAGGCTGTTGCAGAATGCTTCAGTCCAAGAAAGGTGGGAGTAAAATGTGCTCCAGGGTCTAGAATCACTGCATCATCCGGCTGCCCATCATCTGCTTCCATGATTGTGAATGTCTGCCCTTCTACCAGTGGCTTCTGCAGCTTCTCCATTTCATACCGCAGCGGTTCATTTCCCAGATGGAGGTCTATTAGACTCTGTCTAACATCAATCACAGCTCCTGCTGTCGCCAAGAATGGTCTTCCAAGCAGCAATGCTTCATCAGGATCGCAGTCATATTTCAGCACAAGGAAATCTGTCGGAACTAAATAGTTTCCAACTCTCACTGGGATGTCCTTTAAGAGTCCTTCCGGAACTCGTATAGACTGATCAGCTAGGACAAGACGGGTCCCAGTAGGAGAAAAATCCAGCAATCCCAGCTGTTCCGCTACAGAATAAGGCATCATGCTTCCAGCAGCTCCTAAATCACACAGAGAGCGTCTAAAACTGTCTTCAAAGATAGAGCAATCTAGTATAAAGACTCCGGGATCAGGTAACTTCTTTGGAATCTTGTTTAGCAGAACATCACTGATATGTTGGGGAACTATAATCACCCATTCTCGCAGCTCATCATCCAAAGGCAGCATCTTGTTCAAGTACCTCTGTACACAGGGATGATAAGGTGGATCATCAGACGGTGGAAGTTCTTCCAAGTCTTCACCACTTTCTTCTAGCTTCTTCAGCTCTTCAATCTCTTGTTTAATTACCTCAGACACCTTGGGATATTGCCTAGTTGCTTGTGCATAAATCTCCTCCTGAGTTATTTCAGATATACCGGGGAATAGGCGGGCCAGTTCTGCATCAGTCTCATTATCATCCGACAATACTGTCTGCTTACGACCTGCATCGACCGACACAAGGTGTGTGTCGATCGTTGCAATGCGATTTTCACAATTTCCACCCGAGAGTTTTTCACTCAAATTCGAAAATTCTTCTTCATCCACCAACTCAGCTGTACTTAGCTCAAATTTCTCACCTAGATGAGATCCATCATTAATGAGTACAGACCAGGCCTTAATATGAGTATCTGTGACTCCTTTTCCCTTCATGGAACCTGAAATCTGATTTACCTGAGTGTCCAATTGCTTCATATGAGTGTTCATAGACTCAATCTTTCCATTGAGATCCCCATACATAGCATCGATTTTCTTGTTGCAGTCCACAGAAGTCTTGACTTGGCTTTCCAGCAACTGTTCCATCATTGTCTCCATCTTAGTCTCGAAAGCAGTGGGTGAAGGAGGTGTCTGATAAGATGAAGATCCGTAGGTCCTCTGAGCATTCTGTCCATAAGGCTTCTGAAAATTACTGGTCTGTCCATAGCTCGATGAGTTCTGATTGCCTGTGTAGGCACTTTTCTGTCCCCCACCGGAAAATCTGTTTCCAGATTGATATCCAAATCTGTTTCCTTGGAAACCAGATCCTCCAATGTAATTCACATCTTCTTCCTGAGTGTCCTCCTCAGTCTGAATTACCTCTACCTCTTGAGCAAAGTGGACAGCCTTCTTTTCACCTAGAAGAGTGCAGATTTTGTCCATCCTGGATCTCAGTTCAGCCATCTCTGAGTTATCAACACTTCCACTAGGTTTCTTCCTCCTTTCATCCATAGTCTTGCAGCTGTTGCTGCCAATTAGATTCTCAATCAACTGCTTAGCCTGTGTAGGAGTCCTGGTGTTGAAGTTGGCATTACTGGAATTGTCCAGCGCAGACTGATATGGAAGATCTATTCCTCTGAAGAAAATACCAATCAGCTGAACTTCAGTGAATCCATGGTGTGGGCAGTCACGCTGATACTGCTTAAATCTTATCCATGCAGTCTTTAAAGGCTCCACAGCTCCTTGGGAGAAAGTGAGTATGTCCTGTCTGGACTGGTCTGAACGCGCATCATCATAGAAGTGACACATGAACTCACTCTTTAAAGCTGCCCAAGTGGTATATTGGCCAGGTGCCAGCTGCCTCAGCCATACACTAGCGTCTCCAGCAAGACTGTGTGGAAATAACTTAAGGAACAGATAGTCCGGGCACACTCCCTCATACTTCATGCCAGTAACTATGTCCTCAAACCGATCAATGTGATCCATAGGCTGCTTCGCTTGGTGACCATGAAAAGCAATCTGTCTCATCAGCTGGTAGTAGATGGTCTTGACCTCAAAGTCATTCCTCTCAAAGGCAGGAAGCACTAAAGCTGCTCGGTTTGCATGAAACTCATCAGGTCTGTTGTAGTCAGCTAGTGTCCTCTCATGAACCACCATCCGTCTATCTTGAGCTTGTCTTTGACCCTGGTTTTGTTCCTGTTGCAGTTGCTCAGGAGGGTCAGGGATGACATTCCCTTCAGCATTAACCCTTTGCCCAGCAGCATTGTAAGGATTGTTCTCCGGATCCCTCAGGGTACCCTCAGCATCTGGTATCAAGATCAAACGTTCTCGTACCATTCTCTCTCTTCTTTCTCTTCTGTTAGCTCTTTCTAAACGTCCAAGTTCCTCTAGATTGAGATTAACCAAGCTCGAGTTCGGATTACTTCGAGTTTTCTGCGTTGGCATAAACTGTCTGTAATCGTCCAGCAACGATCGATGCTATCAGTGCAACGATCGATTCAATCTCAGAATCGCCTAGTGTCGATCGACGCAAGGTGTGCAACGGTCGACGCAAGGCGAGAGTCGTACCTGCGACAGAAAGAAACAGAGAAAAAGTTAGCAAAATCAAAAAATAAAAACGAAAAAGAACAAAAACAAAAAGAAAAATTTCTAGTAAAAACCCTAAGTTCGGTCCTATCGAAGACTCAAAGAGTCCCCGGCAACGGCGCCAAAAACTTGATAGGTTCTAAGTTTTACCCTATTCTAAACTGCAAGTGAACAACAATGTCAAGTAGTATATAGGGTTATCGAATCCACAGGGACACTTGGTCTCAATAGAAACAGAAACGTAGAGATTAAACTAGAAATAAAGCAAGTAGTGAAGTAAATAAATTGCGTTGCAAGAAAGTAAACAGTAGCAGGAATTCGGTTTTGTAAGCAATAAACTAAAAGCGTCAAGCCTAGGGTATTCTCAGGAAATCAGACAAGCAGACAAGCTAATCAGTCAGGATCAAATTAAACTCAGTTCTAGAACTCAAATCACGGAAATAGAGTTAACCAAATCTCTTTGCGAAAACTCTCTAAGCCTAAGTGCAGTAACCCAAATCTCTTTGCAATTACTAACAGATTAAACTAGCATTAAGTTCAAGTTCGATATGTTCACAATTAAACCAAGCCAAATCTCTTTGCGAATAATTTAATTGCTCAACCTAAATAGTTCAGATTCCTAAACCCCACTCTCGTGACGTATTTAGCAACCTAAGATCTAGATTCTAATTGATCAGGTTAGAACTAGCTTTAAGCACAATTTAGTTTGAAGAACATTCTAATCATGTGAATCCTAACTGAATTAAACAAGTCTAGCAAGTCATCAAACCCTAATGAGAAACCCTAAACTCAACTATGGATCTACTCAGACATGATTAATGAAAACATAATCAAAGAAATAATAGATTGCATATAAGAAATTAAATAGATAAAGGGGTTCAAAATCTTCTCCAAAATAAGTGAATACAGGAAATAGATCAGCCCCAAAAGCTCTAGAAATCTCTTAGCTCTAAGTATGAAAGCGTCACTAAATAAAACACCAAAAACTAGTATATATAGGCATAATCTCGGATGGGGCTTCTGTGTAAATACTGGAACTATCTTGGGCTTCTTTGCAAATCTTCATAACTTCATTAAACCGACGTGTACGGCCCATCTCGGTAGTGTGTCGACCGATGCACAAGGTGTGTCGGTCGATGCATGATCAATAAATCAGGCAGTGACTTCAGTGAAGGATGTTTTGGTGTTAATCCAGATTCAATTCTCAGATTCAACAGTTCCTAAACATGCGGATCTAGGTTCTCTTGAATAGAAACATTATGGATCTCACCTTATACCTGTTTATGCAGCGGAAAGAGAAGGTATGGTCTGAGATCAGAGAGCCACCAAGTGATAACTCCTCCAGAGGTTCACACACGCACACCGTCAGGAAGAGAGGCTGCTAGACCAAGCTGTGGGAGGCGCAGAGAGAGAGAGGAAAATCGCAGGGGGGCTAGGGTTAGGAGGAAAAATCAGACTTAAGTTTTAATTATAAAACTTGTCTATTTCCTTTTGGGCTTTTGGGCCCAAATACCAATCTGATTAAATCCCTTGGATTTAATCAGACCCATTAATCTCTCTCTTAGTACGACAAATGCCTGGCACTTTTACCGTACTTCTGCTAAGCCGTTCCAACACATTTTCCTGTTAGCTTAGGCGTGTGACCCATATGGGATCATATAATAAAGGCAATAAGTCCAAGACTTATAGATCATGAGCGGACTCTAGCAAGCCATCATGACCCCCAGTATTATATGACTTATGTCTGATCATTGACATACTCTTACTTTCTAGAGACAGTACCGAGATTACTGGACACAATTCCAACAATCTCCCACTTGTACTGGAATCTCTGTATTCATAATCCTTTTGTCTCAATATCTCGATTTAGTCATAAGGCAAGATTAGTGTCATCCTTATAAAGCCTAATCTTGTTCATCGGACTCTGATTCGATACTGACAATCCAAACGACTCGGGACAGTCCGTTTGAGCATGGCCATGCATTTTCCAGTATTCAAATCTCCGATTGGCCTAGAGATATTCACTCCATTTATATTGGAGGGACAAATTCCGTCTTGTTCCATCACTGTAAACTACTCATTTCATAATGTACCCAAACAAGGTCCTTATAACTATCGCAGAACGACAGCGTTAGACAATGATCAAAGTGCATCAGTCCATGTGCAGTCACATGCATGCGAACTCAGGTCTAAGGACTATACTCTATAGTCGTAGTAAGAATCTCTTATGACACAGATATAAATATCCTGAAGAGTTCTTATAAGCGGGTCTTGTCCGGTCGTATGTACCCCACATACATATATGTACTGACTTCGATGCCGCGCATCTATGACACACTGAGACTTTGTCATAAGTCACATACCAATCCAGTCTCACACGGTTGTTGGTGTTCCAATTTCAACAACCTTCGACTAGGGACAGGATGATATAATCCATCTATCAAATATAGGGTCTCATGATCAAGCTAAATGACTTTGATGACTCAAGATCAAGTCACTTACTTCGATGACCTATAAAATGGTTTATATCACTTTGGAACGATTATTTCATCACAGTTAAAATAATCTTGAAATAATAATTTCATTAAACATAAGAATGTTTTACAAGAACATATCAAATAACTAAATAAAAGCCCTCAAACTCCCACTCAAATTTAGATTACATTTCAATGTCTCTAATGCCTACAGCTTCAGTCAGAAACTCGAGCTTAGGCCTTGGGAGTGGCTTTGTCTACGGATCAGCGACGTTATCATCTGTCTGAACTCGGCTGATCTTGACTTCCTTTCTATTAATGATGTCACGTATCAAGTGAAATCTTCTTAGAACATGCTTGGATTTCTGGTGTGATCTTGGTTCCTTTGCCTGAGCAATAGCACCATTGTTATCACAAAATAGTGCCAGAGGCTCAGCCGCATCTGGTATCACACCTAGTTCAATAATGAACTTTCGTATCCAAACAGCTTCCTTCGCAGCTTCTGAAGCGGCGATATATTCAGCTTCTGTAGTGGAATCAGCAACGGTGTCTTGCTTGGAGCTTCTCCAACTGATTGCACCGCCATTCAGACAAAAGATATAACCGGACTGTGACCGGAAATCATCTTGGTCTGTCTGGAAACTTGCGTCCGTGAATCCACTGACTTTAAGCACATCACTTCCACCGTATACCAAGAACTTATCCTTAGTATGTCTTAGATACTTCAGGATATTCTTGACGGCAATCCAATGGTTTTCACCTGGATTTGACTGGTATCTACTCGTCATGCTCAATGCATAAGCAACATCAGGACGAGTACAGATCATGGCATACATGATAGATCCTATTGCAGATGCATAAGGAATATTCTTCATGCGCTCAAGCTCAGCAGCCGTCGTAGGGCTCTGCTTCTTGCTCATCGTTGTGCCATGTACCATTGGCGTGAAGCCCTTCTTGGAATCTTTCATGCTGAATCTTTGTAGGACTTTGTCAATGTATGAATCTTGACACAAGCCTATCAGCCTTCTAGATCTATCCCGGTAGATCCTGATTCCAAGAACGTATGCGGCTTCACCCATGTCTTTCATGGAAAAACAACTTCCAAGCCAGTCCTTTACCGACTTTAGCATTGGAACGTCGTTTCCGAGAAGCAGTATGTCATCGACATACAGAATAAGAAATACTATCTTGCTCCCACTAGTTTTCTTATACACGCATTGTTCTTCTTCGTTTCTGATGAAGTCAAATTGCTTGATCGCTTCATCAAAACGAAGATTCCAGCTCCTCGATGCTTGCTTCAATCCATAAATGGATTTATGAAGCTTGCATACTTTCCCAGCATTCTTTGGATCTATGTAACCATCAGGTTGCGTCATATACACATCCTCTTCCAGAATACCATTCAGGAAGGCGGTTTTCACGTCCATCTGCCAAATTTCATAATCATGAAAAGCTGCAGTTGCTAGTAGAATCCGAATAGATTTCATCATAGCCACTGGTGAATAGGTTTCATCGTAATCCACACCGTGAACTTGTCTGAAACCTTTTGCCACCAACCTGGCTTTATAAATCTGGACATTTCCATCCACGTCAATCTTCTTCTTGAAGATCCATTTGCACTCGATGGCTTTTACACCAGCGGGTAAGTCAACCAACGAAAACACTTGGTTGACCGACATGGAGTCCATTTCGGAATCAGTGGCCTTACGCCACTTAGAGGAATCTGGGCCCATCATGGCTTGATTGAAGTTCGATGGTTCATCACCATCAATGATCAGAAGATCATGACAGTCAGTCACGAGGAATCCTTGATATCTCTCGGGTTCGTGACGGATCCTCCCGGATCTTCGAACTTCAGGTACTACAGGTTCAGGCTCTACAATTTCTTGTAGGTCCTCCTGCTGCTCTTCCTCATTAGGTTGAGCAGTATCCTGTTCATCTTGAATTTCTTCAAGCAGTACCTTACTCCCACTGTCTTTCTTAGAGAGAAACTCTCTCTCAAGAAAGTTACAATCCCGGGCAACAAAAATCTTGTTCTCGGAACGTAGATAGAAGTAATAAGCCTTGGTTTCCTTCGGATAACCAATGAAGTAGCATTTATCAGACTTTGGTGTAAGCTTGTCTCAGATTAATCTCTTGACATAGGCTTCACAACCCCAAATTCTTAGATAAGACAGCACTGGAGCCACTCCAGTCCATAATTCATATGGTGTCTTTGCTACTGCTTTCGATGGCGCTCTATTTAGAGTGAACACTGCTGTTAGCAGAGCATATCCCCAAAGGGATATTGGAAGGTCTGTGTGACTCATCATAGATCGAACCATATCCAATAAGGTCCGATTTCTCCTCTCAGACACACCATTCCATTGAGGTGTTCCGGGAGGAGTGAGTTGGGATACGATCCCACACTCTCTTAGATGATCACTGAATTCTTGGCTTAAGTATTCTCCTCCTCGGTCGGACCGAAGAGCCTTAATGCTTTTGCCAAGTTGATTCTGTACTTCATTTTGGAATTCTCTGAACTTCTCAAAAGATTCAGACTTATGTTTCATTAAATAAACATATCCATACCTACTGAAATCATCAGTGAAGGTAATGAAGTACTGATAATTTCCTCTTGCATTTGTGGACATTGGGCCACACACATCAGTGTGTATCAGGCCCAACAAGTCACTGGCCCTCTCGTTAGGTTTATTAAAGGGGGCCCGTGTCATTTTGCCCATCATGCAGGATTCGCATTTCTCACATGACTCAAAGTCAAATGAGCCAAGAAGTCCATTCGAATGGAGCCTCTTGATGCGTTTCTCGCTGATGTGCCCTAAACGACAATGCCATAGAAACGTTCGGTTCTCCTCATTAGGTTTGAACCGTTTGGTATTAATGTTATAAATTGGCGCGGATTGATCGAGTATGTAAAGCCCATTCGTAAGAGGGGCATAACCATAGAACAAATTGTTGCGATTGAAGGAACATAATTTATTCTTAACTGAAAAATCATAACCTTCCAAATCCAACAAAGAAATTGAAATAATATTTCTGCTTATAGCAGGTACAAAATAACAATTATTGAGTTCTAAAATCAATCCCGAAGGTAAAGACAACAAGTATGTGCCTACAGCTAGTGCTGGAACTTTCGCTCCATTCCCAACTCGTAGCTCCACTTGTCCCTGCTTCAGCCTTCTACTGTTGCTGAGTGCCTGCATATTAGTACAAATATGAGCCCCACAACCAGTATCCATAACCCATGAGGTATTATCAGAAGTAGTTGTATTAACTTCTATAACAAAAATACCTGTCGAAGAAGTCTCGAGAGTCTTCTTCTTCAATTCCTTTAGACCTTCTTGGAATTTCTTACATTCTCTCCTCCAATGCCCTGGTTCTTTACAGAACCTGCATATGTCAGTTGGCCCAGCCTTGGACTTGGGCTTGGGCTTTGGCGTGTCCTTGTCCGCGACTTGGACAGCCTTGGCCTTTCCCTTATCCTTAGCAGAGGATTTCTTAAACCCCTTGCCCTTTTGCACCATAAGCACATTGGGGTCCTTGGCGGTTTTCCTCAAGTTGGGCTCTGCAGTCTTGAGCATTCCGTGAAGCTCAGGCAATGTCTTACTCAAGCCATGCATGTTAAAGTTCAGAATGAACTGATCATAGCTTGCAGGTAATGATGCAGAATGATGTCGCAAGCAAGTTCCTGGCTGATAGGGCAGTCGAGTTTCTGAAGATGATCGAGATAACCCATCATCTTCAAGACATGAGGACTCACTGCCGCATTTGCAGCCAACTTACAGTCTAAGAGGTTCTTAACAGTCTGAAACCTCTCAGTCCTTGCTTGCTCCTGAAAAAGCGATTTCAGGCTTGCCATTATCTCAATTGGTGACAACACACTCTCGAACTGCATTTGCAGCTCAGCAGTCATTGTCGCCAACATAAGGCAATACACATCATTTTCATCTGACGAATGCTTTTCCCAAGCATTATGCAGAGTCCTGGCGGCATTGTTAGCAGGCCTCTCGGGGAGGGGATCACGAAGGACATAATCCTTCTTCTCCTGCTTGAGGACCAGCCTCAAGTTCCTTGACCACGTCAGGAAGTTCGTTCCAGTCAGCTTCTCCTTCTCGAGAACAGACCGGATTGAGAATGTGTTTTGAGTGCTTGTAGTAGTCATAGCTGAAATATATAGATAAAAAGGTTATTAGTTAATATGTTCAATATGATTAATCTCGTATTAAGTTTAATATGATTAATCACGCATTATATTCAATAACATAAGTTACCCTCAATCGAATATAATGATTCCAAGATCCACATATAACTAAGATCAAAGTGGGCCACTGGCCGTCACCCAACCTTAGCTTATATCGGTAAGCCCTTTGTCGGCTAATTATATCCGTGATATAACTCTTGGTTGTGAATCTGGGCCCGAGGCCCAATCCACTCTGATGTCTCAAGGCCCGGGACTCCCGATGGCCTAGTCAAGAAAACCAGACTATACAGTCATGTAATCATTAATGTCTGGGACTCCCAATGACATTTATGAATCACAAACCGTCTTATCCACGCAAAAGTAGACATCCTCACACTGTAAGGCCATGAATACAATTGAATGGGCTTCGACAGCTGACATAGACTGGACAAGACATCCAACGCTTGATATTATTTGAGGTTTGTAGGTTTATTTTAAAATTTCATTCCCAAAATAGAAGATTACTATTTTGGGAAACTTTCCATTTTTGGAAACCTACTATTTTTGGAAATTTTCTAAAATTGGAAACTTTCTAAAACCGGAAACTTTCTAACTTTAGAAATTTCTTAAAATCCAAAACATGCAAATCTAGAAACTTCTATTTTAAGAAACTTTCTAATTTCAAAAATTTCGGAAACTTTAATTTAAAATCGACTTTATAATTTTATAAAATAAATTTTAAATTAATCTGAAGAAAAGACTCAAATAATTGGCCCAATTGTTTTAACTTCTTGGCCCGAGGCCCAAGAATTGGTCCATGTCCAAGACATGACCCAATTGTCCAATTAAATGACATAACCGGTCTGGTTCATTAAAATTGGTCTTAACCAAAATTAATTACTACGATGACCACAATTGTCAACCGGTTATTTACTAAACCGGATTTTCTCAATTTATTTGGTCCAACCAAATCAAATTAGAAAATCCTGGTTTAGGCACAAAATCCAATTTTTCGACTTTGGATTTCTTATCCCGGTTTAACCAGAACTTAATAAAATTATTAAATCTGTTTATTAAACCGTGACGTTTAAGTTTTAAAATCTTAAACCGAACCTTAAACCGAACCATCTCGAACCGACCATCTAGGTCACGGCCGCAAGCATCACCGCGAGTGGATGATCGAGACAGCCGCAAGCCTTATGACCGGGACGGGACGGGACGCGGGACGGGACGAGACGCGGCATGAGTTGGACTCGATCGGATCGATCCATGCCATCGATCCGTGATCAATGCATGCGATCGGCTCACCGATCGGTTCATCACTCGCCGCGAGCATCAAGCGATCGGCATGACCACGCGATCGGTTCACGATCGGCCCGTGCATCAAGCGATCCACTCGGCTCTCTCTCGGACGCATACCAATCCGATTGGTCCATGCAATTTCATAGTTAGGTTTTTAGGTTTTTAATATGTTTCTTAAGTGTTTTACAAATCAGATTCAATCAATCTCAGATTCAAAACACTTCTAAACAACCTAAAATTGAATCTAAACAAGAAAAACCAGAACCAACAGCTCTGATACCACTGAAGGATGTTTTGGTGTTAATCCAGATTCAATTCTCAGATTCAACAGTTCCTAAACATGCGGATCTAGGTTCTCTTGAATAGAAACATTATGGATCTCACCTTATACCTGTTTATGCAGCGGAAAGAGAAGGTATGGTCTGAGATCAGAGAGCCACCAAGTGATAACTCCTCCAGAGGTTCACACACGCACACCGTCAGGAAGAGAGGCTGCTAGACCAAGCTGTGGGAGGCGCAGAGAGAGAGAGGAAAATCGCAGGGGGGCTAGGGTTAGGAGGAAAAATCAGACTTAAGTTTTAATTATAAAACTTGTCTATTTCCTTTTGGGCTTTTGGGCCCAAATACCAATCTGATTAAATCCCTTGGATTTAATCAGACCCATTAATCTCTCTCTTAGTACGACAAATGCCTGGCACTTTTACCGTACTTCTGCTAAGCCGTTCCAACACATTTTCCTGTTAGCTTAGGCGTGTGACCCATATGGGATCATATAATAAAGGCAATAAGTCCAAGACTTATAGATCATGAGCGGACTCTAGCAAGCCATCATGACCCCCAGTATTATATGACTTATGTCTGATCATTGACATACTCTTACTTTCTAGAGACAGTACCGAGATTACTGGACACAATTCCAACATTCAGCTCTCGGCCAAAACGTCCCAAAAGTCCCAAAATGCTCCAAATATCTCCAATTAGCTCCAAACTTGATTAAACCTGTAAAAGACTCTAAACGAATACAAAAGACACTAAAAACACATCTATATCATGGTCTAAACTGGGTAAAAACCATGATATATCAGGTACATGACTAAGTAACCATATTACTATGAGGAAGTGACATCGAGAATAGGTTTGGGCGAATCTAACCGCTCCAGTGTGATGTTGTTGAATTAAGATGCAGGATGTGATTGACGATGAGACATGAATGCGAGACTGAATCCAAACCTGAAAGACAAGTCAAGTTCGATGAAGCCGCGAGACAGTTGACTCGAGCCGCGCGTGAGTAAGTGTAAGGTATTGGCAGCAGATAAGTTCGAGTCGTCTGTCAGTATGATGAGTTAGCAAAGAGATTTGGAAAAGAGCAGTGGTATCAGCATTGGATCGAGCAGCTATCAGCAGGAAAGCCGTGAAATCTTGGTAGCGTGAAATTCAGTTATCAGGATGTCTAGAAGTAAGCAAGGAAGGTGTTTCAGTACCGGACGATGTTAGAAGCCAAAGCTAAGTGGGGAAGCCAAAAGTGAAAATCAGAGCAAAGTAGGGTAACACAGACGAGTTTAGAATTCGGAGCAAAGCAAATAAGTCAAGAACAGTGGATAAGCGAACAGAGTGAAGACCAGTAAGGAACTATTGTGCAAGACAGAAGTTTGGTATCAGTTAGCATCGGGGGTTGGTTCAGTGATAACAAGGATTTTCGCAATCCTTTGAGGTATCAATTCCTCAAGCTTATCGATGTAGCTTTGAGGTATCGAACCTATTCTGGGATGGATAGAACCAATACGTACACACTAAACCTTCAGAGTCAAATCACTCAATTAAGTTTTTGGTTTTTAATTTCTAACAATCCTAACAAAGACAATTCAAATAGAAGTAAACAAAAAGCAAGTAAACAAGTGGATTCAATCAATGATAAAGATAAGGCCTAAGGGTCAAGGTCAACGGATAGGTGACTCGGGATGATCAAGGATCCTAATTCAAACTTCATAGAAGCTAACCTCCTAGCAAGGAACACAACAAGTTGATCAGCTTAATCTCTCAATACTAATCTCTTTACTTAATCCTAATTCAAGAACAAACTCTCATTTGTGAATTAAAATCAAGCAAGCAATCAAACAAGTTCCAAACCGCCAACAATCACTCTAAACATACATTCTCATGTGCTAGAATGTGAAAGTTCTATCAAAGCTATGAACAGGAATTTCATCGAACATGTTGTGAACAAGAAATATTAAGTATCCTAATCAACTTGATCAAGGCTAATTGGGCATTACACGCACTTTGACAGATGAGATCTCATACAATTAAACATTAGAATCCATTGATCACCCCTAAATCAACCTAATCCTACCTAACCCATAAGCCCTATGAAGAACTACTCACTAATCATAATATGAACAACAAAACTCATAGAAATAGTGTTGATCATTGAAGATTAGAGATTGAATTGATAATCAAAGAAAGAAATCACAAGAAAAGAGTACTAGATTAACCAAAAATCAAACTTGTTCTTACAAAAGGTTTAGAACAAAAAAACAGCTTAAGATTCTGTAAAAAGATAGGTTTTTGGCTTAAAAAGTCATTAGGGTTCGAGCCGGGTCAACCCGGAACAAACCGGGTGTTGACCCGGATCCAAGGCAATTTCTGGGACGCGTATCGGTCAGCGTATCGGTCGTCCGACCGATACGGACTCTCGGATTTTTCTGTGTTGAGATGCATCCAGTAAATCAGGCATAACTCTTTCCATATAGCTCCGAATGACTTCAAACCACCTCCATTAGAAAGCTAACTCAATTTCCCATGATTTTTATTCAGAATCCCAGAGCTAAAAGTCAATGTAATATCTTCATATGACTCAATCTTTCAAGCTCATCGGTTTGGTCCTACATCACCATTTCACTTGCAATCACTCCTTTGGCCTCCAAACTCTTCCAAACCTCCTTAGCAACTCCAAGAACCTACATAGGAAACACTCCAAATGCAAGCCTAGAATGCCTAAACATAGCCCTAGATGATCCTATACTCTAAACACATCAATGACCAAAGAAATGAAGTTAAAGGAAACTAAAAAGAAGTAAAACATGATCCTAACAATAGCCTAAATGCATGAAAATACAAGTATATCAATTCCCCCAAACTTAAACCTTGCTTGTCCACAAGCAAGCATAAGACCATCAAAGCAAGTTGGGAGAAAGGTTTGAAGGCGGGAGCTCATATCCAAAGACAAAACTGAGATCAACAAGTTCCAATTCGAGTCAACGTCACCAAGATGCAACCAAGTTAGGCCTACTCCAAAAATTTAGCCATGCTCATCAAGACAAAACTCCTAGCTCAATTCTCAACCTAGACAAGCATTCCTATCAACTAGCTCTTTAACATTCATTAGTTTTTCAAGTGGATCTTACTCAATGCAAGGTGATCAAACTCATTTGGCAAAGGGACAAGGTTTTGAGATTAAAGTGATCTCAATCAAAATAGGGGTTTATTCCAAAAGCATGAAGGTTCTCTCATAAAGAAGTGAATGAGCTATAGTAAAATGCCAAGAGTTAGAGGCAATTGGTGCATACTAGGTTGATTTCCATCTACCCATGCCCCAATTACTTCTTCTCCTAATCTAGCCCCCACCTAAATGGATACTACCCTTGACCAAGGCTATTTTTGCCTCATACCCTTCTCTCAATCAGATACCTTCCAATCAAACTCCCCAAGGATCAATAAAGACTTTTCAAAACAGTGGCAAATCTTTTCTTTTTAACTTAGCTCAAGTCTTTCTTTAGCAATGGTCTCTTTTCTTTCTTTAAGGTGAGCCTTTGGCTTCTTTTCATTTCAAAATATGAGACACTTCTTTTTTTCTTTAAACACATAAGAGCTTTTCTTCTTTTAAAACACTTTGCCAACAAACATAAGATCCTAACCAAAATCCCTTTCATTCTTTCTTTTCTTTACTCTCTTTTCCTTTCCCAATTCCTCCCCCAAACTTGGATTCTAGCCTATTGCAAAGCTAAAGGTGCCGAGCTTGCACTATATGGAAATTTCTCCTAGTCGCCTCATACTCAACACTTTTTACCTAGCTCATTCCAAATAGGCCTACCACTCAAGATAGTGTTTGTGGCTTGAAAGAAGGATGGTGAAAGGTATGGAGTCTATTCAAGCAAGCGAGAGTGGTAAAAGGGATAAGAATGCTTGAATATTTTCAGAGTATCCATGAGTTTAACACACAAAGCATGAGCAAGATAATTAGATGTCATCATTAAAGTTCTCACTTAGGTAGAGCTAGTGTCAATTCAAAGCCTATTTCAGTTTCAAATCAAGTTTCAAAGCAAGCAATCCTAGCATGGTTCGTCTTAACTTTCTAGCCTTTCTTGGATTGCAATCTTAGGACAATCAACTAGCTCAAACAACTAGCATAAAGAACACGTCATCACTCAATCAGTCTTACAAGGAATTTCAATCATTGCTCCCTATGCATGCGTCCTATATGATGCAACTAGACTCGATCCTATGATGCAATTGCAACTACATGCTTTCTTTTTGAATTTTTTTTGGAATTTTTTCAATTTTTTTGGTTTTTTCTATGCCATAAATGAAATGCATGAGACTCAAAATTAGCAAATGGTCTCTCCCCCAAACTTAAATCACACGGTCCCTTGTGTGATCTAAGCGAGGAAGAAAGACCGAAAACAAGCAAAAAGCAAACAAAGAAAAGAAGAAAACTATGTACAAAGATGGAGTGTAACCTGGCTAAAACCGTTTAGGTTCGAGAAAACTTACCCGGGCGAAGCCGCGTATCGGCCTGGCCAACCGATACGCGGGCCGATATCAACTCTCAGATTTAATTCATGCATCCCGTATCGGCCTGGCCAACCGATACGGAAGCCGATATCGATCTTTCTCTGAAATCCGTATCGGCCTGGCCAACCGATACGGTGCCCGATATTGAGCCTCAGATTATTTTTACCAGAACCGTATCGGCCTGGCCAGCTGATACGGAACCCGATATTGGCTCCTGCATCTTTTTATCTTCATTCCCGCGGCCTTTGCTCAACACCAACTGATCTACAGCCTCATCCTTAAACCAAAACCTGATAAAACTCAAAGCAAAACATCAAAAATAACAAGAAAAAGATCATATGTACAAGGATAAACATGGGAATGTCTCCCAAGTGCGCTTTTGTTTAGAGTCGTTAAGCTCGACTTTTGCAAACCAGTTTTTAGGCGGTTGGAGAGCGTGGCCTGCCTTCGAGATTGATGGCTAGGACCTGAGAAGTCAGCTCACTGAGATTAACTGAGTCACCTTGGAACCTTGAACTGATCGAAGCCTTTACAACCTTCAGAGGCATCTTTGTCACCATATCCACAACCCTTTCTTTTGGAGCTTTTTCCTTATCAATGCTCAACTTCTTCAAAGATTTGGACCCAACATACTCAGTCTTCATGGTCATAGAAGGAGTTCCTAAAGCTCTATCCACCCCCTCCTTTTGAGCGCGTCCCATGTGCTCACGGAATGATCCATAAGTAGCGGGTTTAGGCCAAACTTCCTTGCCTACATTTGCAAACAGCCTTTCCTCCTCTAACACATCATCCTCATTTGGAGAGAGGATGACACCACAAGTGTGAAGAGATGTGCTCCTCAGAGGATAGCAAACCTTGGTGTCAACATTATTCAGCACAGCACGTTTCTTTTTGAAATCCAGACAAGCTCCAGTGGTGTTGAGGAAAGAGGTACCAAGTAGGAGAGGTAGTTGGGTACTCTTCTTCATCTTCATGACAATAAAGTCGGTTGGGATAGTGCACTCACCAATCTTCAGTGGATAGTACTTGATCATTCCCATTGGAGTTTTTGAGTAAGAGTCTCCAAATGTAATAGAAGATGGGTACCTTTCCATGCTCTTAATCCCAAGAGATTCCACCATGTCAATAGATATCACACTCACAGTAGAGCCAGAGTCACACAATGCATCGTTAATCTTCAAGTCTCCCAAAGTACAACTGATAGAAAATTTACCTGGATTGCCAAGCTTAGGAAGCACTTTTGGTGTTGTTTGGACAATAGGCACAATGTCTTCAGAAAAAGTATCAGTAGCACTCATCACCTTAGCTGGTACAACACAGGAAGGCTTAACTACAGTGGCCTTCATCTCCTTGAGAGGAACAGGTGCAGCCGGAGGGAGTTCATAAACATAGAGAAGTGCTTCTATCTCATCAACCTCTCGCTCATGGTCTGATTTCTCATGATCAACAGTAGAGGAGATTGCATTGCAGTAGTCTTTCGGGTTCTTCTCCGGGTTTTCGGGCAAGGTACCGGTAGGTCTAGAAGTGGAAGCTTGGGTGTTCTCAACATTGATCAAGCGAGAAGTCAAATGTTGCAGCTCATTCTTTAGGTTCTTCACTTCCAATGCCGAACTTGCTTGTCCTTGGATGAGTTTTTGCATCATTCCCCTTAGCTCATCACCCAAACCCGAAGAGGAAGAGGCTTGTGGCTGTTGTTGTCCAAAACCGGGTGGAGGGTATTGTTTGGGGACATAGCCTTGTTGTCCTTGAGGTTGAGGCTGAGAGACAAACCCTTGTTGGTTGGTGTAAGGGACAAAAGGCTTTTGTTGAGGTTGTCCTTGAGGTGGAGCTTGAGGATAGACTTGGTCTTGAGGGTTGGCTACATTGGGGTTGCGGTATGAGAAGTTTGGGTGGTTTCTATAGTTTTGGTTGAAGCCCTTGTTGAAACCACCTTGTCCCGCAATGAAGTTAATCTCCTCTTGTGTCATATCCTCATCATCATCATAAAATTGTGGCTTAGAATCCTCATGGTTTCCCACAAAGCTGATGTTCTTTTGGCCAATGGAGATCATCTTGTCTAACTTCTCATTCAAAGCTTTTATCTCTTTCTCATACTTCTCATCTGAAGATGATGATCCTCTATTAGACCTCTCATAATCCTCATTGTAGTTGCCATCACTTGTTGCCAGATTTTCAATCAGCTCGATAGCTGCATCTACTCTCTTACCTAGGAAGTGTCCATTGCTGCATGAATCAAGCATTGCCCTCATTCTAGGAAGCACTCCACGGTAGAGGTTGCTGAGTAGTGTTTCCTTGGTGAAACCATGGTGTGGGCACTGAGTGGTGAGCTTATTGAACCTCTCCCAAGCTTCAGCGAAGCTCTCATTGTTGCGCTGCACAAACCCGGATAGCTCACTGCGAAAACGGGCAGTCCTAGTAGGTGAGAAGAACTTCTTCAGGAAAGCTTTCTTCAGGTCTCCCCAAGTAGTGATGGATCCTGGGGGGATAGTGCTTTCCCAATCCTTGGCTCTGTCTGCCAAAGAGAAGACGAAGAGACGCATTTTCAACCCAT
Organism: Orychophragmus violaceus; assembly: GCA_030180135.1. Classification (NCBI taxonomy): domain Eukaryota; kingdom Viridiplantae; phylum Streptophyta; class Magnoliopsida; order Brassicales; family Brassicaceae; genus Orychophragmus; species Orychophragmus violaceus. The sequence goes on from CM058240.1 coordinate 40,107,250, forward strand.
CGTCAGTCACACCATTCAGCCTCGTGGTGGCACAAATCTTGTCAAAAGTGTCCAAGTGCTGCAACGGGTCCTCAGATGCTAACCCATGGAACTGATTGTTCTGCACCATGTTCATCACCATAGCGCGGATCTCAAAGTTATTATTGTTCACCGCTGGTGGAATGATTCCATGCCGGTTAGCATTTGTGTCAGGTGTATCTCCATCACCAATGGCCCTAACCGGCCTTTGTTGCTGCTGTTGTTGCTGCTGCTGTTGCTGCTGTTGATCATCGTGGTTATCCATAACTGTTTGGTCAACACTTTCAACGTGTACAGCTCGTTCTTGTGCTCGTCGTTCCCTTGCTAATCTCCTCTCGTGTGCTTTGATGTCGTAAACTCTTGCAACTAAGTTTGTAGTCCCTTTGCTGCGCAAGTTCATACACCTAGCATCAAAAAGAGAGAAAGTAGCAAATTAGTAACAATAACTTGAACTAAAAAGGAATAGAAAACGAATTGATATATCCAGAATCCCAAAATGGCAACGGCGCCAAATTGATAACAAGGATTTTCGCAATCCTTTGAGGTATCAATTCCTCAAGCTTATCGATGTAGCTTTGAGGTATCGAACCTATTCTGGGATGGATAGAACCAATACGTACACACTAAACCTTCAGAGTCAAATCACTCAATTAAGTTTTTGGTTTTTAATTTCTAACAATCCTAACAAAGACAATTCAAATAGAAGTAAACAAAAAGCAAGTAAACAAGTGGATTCAATCAATGATAAAGATAAGGCCTAAGGGTCAAGGTCAACGGATAGGTGACTCGGGATGATCAAGGATCCTAATTCAAACTTCATAGAAGCTAACCTCCTAGCAAGGAACACAACAAGTTGATCAGCTTAATCTCTTAATACTAATCTCTTTACTTAATCCTAATTCAAGAACAAACTCTCATTTGTGAATTAAAATCAAGCAAGCAATCAAACAAGTTCCAAACCGCCAACAATCACTCTAAACATACATTCTCATGTGCTAGAATGTGAAAGTTCTATCAAAGCTATGAACAGGAATTTCATCGAACATGTTGTGAACAAGAAATATTAAGTATCCTAATCAACTTGATCAAGGCTAATTGGGCATTACACGCACTTTGACAGATGAGATCTCATACAATTAAACATTAGAATCCATTGATCACCCCTAAATCAACCTAATCCTACCTAACCCATAAGCCCTATGAAGAACTACTCACTAATCATAATATGAACAACAAAACTCATAGAAATAGTGTTGATCATTGAAGATTAGAGATTGAATTGATAATCAAAGAAAGATATCACAAAAAAGAGTACTAGATTAACCAAAAATCAAACTTGTTCTTACAAAAGGTTTAGAACAAAAAAACAGCTTAAGATTCTGTAAAAAGATAGGTTTTTGGCTTAAAAAGTCATTAGGGTTCGAGCCGGGTCAACCCGGAACAAACCGGGTGTTGATCCGGATCCAAGGCAATTTCTGGGACGCGTATCGGTCGGCGTATCGGTCGTCCGACCGATACGGACTCTCGGATTTTTCTGTGTTGAGATGCATCCAGTAACTCAGGCATAACTCTTTCCATATAGCTCCGAATGACTTCAAACCACCTCCATTAGAAAGCTAACTCAATTTCCCATGATTTTTATGCAGAATCCCAGAGCTAAAAGTCAATGTAATATCTTCATATGACTCAATCTTTCAAGCTCATCGGTTTGGTCCTACATCACCATTTCACTTGCAATCACTCCTTTGGCCTCCAAACTCTTCCAAACCTCCTTAGCAACTCCAAGAACCTACATAGGAAACACTCCAAATGCAAGCCTAGAATGCCTAAACATAGCCCTAGATGATCCTATACTCTAAACACATCAATGACCAAAGAAATGAAGTTAAAGGAAACTAAAAAGAAGTAAAACATGATCCTAACAATAGCCTAAATGCATGAAAATACAAGTATATCATTCAGTAGTTAGTGTTTGAGCAATGAAGCAGCGGAAGAAGATTAGTATGGTGTGGAGACTTATAGGGTTTGGTACCGATTCAAAGTCTGTTAGTGACGGAGAATTCGGGGACCGAATTCCTGTAAGTGGGAAAGAATGTAATACCCTGATTTCAAAAATGGGGTCAACGGGCAAAAGAAAAGTCAACAGCGGGAAAATGGTAATTTCTACAAGTTGGAGGGCATTTTGGTAATTTTACCAAAATACGAGCCGGAAGTCGAGACGGGCCAAATGCGTTTCTTTTTAAACAAAGAAAACATTTTGAAGACTAGAAATGGAAGAAACGGAGTTTAAACAAGTTTTTCGGACTATCCGGAATGGAAACCGATAGAACCGAGAAATATTGAAAAATCCATAACCGGAGCTACGGGAATCCAAATGTGGTGATTCAAGTTTATAAATTCATAAAAAATCATAGAGAATATGATGTTGGGGTTTGGAGGATTTATGAAAGCATATAAGGAGTTTTAAAAATATTAAATGCAGAATTATCTAAACGGACCATCGGGATGGAACAGAGTTTTGATCAGGTATGAGCTTGATGAATCCATGGTATAGGGAGCATATTTGACCCTAGGGAAACATATGCCAACCCTCTCTTTATCTCTGGCACCACCTGCCCATGCATGATTCAAAGAACCTAATTGGAATTCAATGAATCATTTAACCCCCATGCAAAGTACCTACTCTCTTACACTCTTCTCTCAATCTAAGTCACCAAGAATCCCATCAAGTGAATCTCTCTGATCTCTCTCATAACTCTCCCACGATCTCCCACCTCCCTCTCTCCAAATTCATCACCAAACACATGAACATTCAAATGTTCTTCCCCATGTTCTTGAAGTTCATCTTTTCTTCAAGCCCAAGTAACCCAAATATCTCTTAAATCCTATTGAATCTCCACAAACCATTTGCACCACTGAGACCACCATCGTCTCCTATTGAAACGCCGCCGGTTGGTTCACCGGAGAAGCTACCACCGGAGAGTCTTCATCACTTTCCTCCTTTCTTCAGCCGGTTTAAGCCTCCATTCACCTCTCAACAGTCATTACTTGTCAGTGATAATCTTCAGGAGCTGGAGCTTAATCTCAGCCACCAGAGTAGCATCATCCGCCGTGGTCAACGCCGGAGCCACCGTGGTCAACACCGCAAATTGGACGGCGGAGAAGACTTTCCGCCACTTTCTCGCAGCCGGTTTGATTTGAAGTTAGTGCTAGGAATGTGATTCAAAACCTGCGGGTCCCGCCCCGCTAGACTCGCCACGGGACGGGTGCGGGTCGAATTTATTTTTTAAAAAAAATTGCGGGGCGGGTGCGAGTTGGAGATTTTTTTGGCGGGGCGGGTGCGGGTTGAGAAATTTTGAAATGCGGGTTAGCGGGTACCCGCAATTTTTTATTTTTTTTATAAATTAATATTTTATTAATATTTTATGAATTTAATTGCTTAAATTTAAAATAAAATAAAAATATATAAATTTATTTAAAAATATTTATTTTTCCTTATTAAAATTATTATTTTACGTTTTTTAATATTAAAATTTTATCAATAATTAAATTTTATTAAAAATATATATAACTACAAATTTTCATTATTTTTTAATATTTGCGGGTTACCCGCGGGTAACCCGCAAATTAAGCGGGGCGGGTGCGGATTAGCTAATTTTGTTTTGCGGGTCGAATTTCAGCGAGTCAAAAATTAGCTAAACCCGCCGCGGGTTGCGGGTTGACCCGATTCCCAGCACTATTTGAAGTGTTATGGAGTTGGTTTGATTGAAATTGGACTTGGTTAGGCACTGAGATTAGTTTGGACTAAACCGGTCAAACCGGTGGTCAACGCTCGTCCGGTGGGTTAACAGTTCAATTTGTCTCGGTTCAGCTAAACCGGTCCGATTGCATTGGTTCAGGTGGTTAGGGATTTGGTCAACGGTTCAAGAATTGGTCAACGCTGGTCAACGGTAAACGTCGCCGGTCAACTTAGTCAGCGCCGGTCAACGACGGAGATCGAGCCGGTCAACGCTTGGTTAACGGCCATTCTCTGTGAGTTGGCTTAACTGTACTGTAGATAGATAGTCATATAGACCAGGAACCTAAAGCCGTAGAATAGGATTGCATGCCCGTAAGATAAGTGGAATTGATTGATTAATGATGACTATCAGATAACTACTGAATTGGTTAGGTTAATGAAATTCATGCTAGGTGATTAGAACTAATCCGTTGAATGCAGTTAGGTTTCTAGAGTTGATTGATTGTTGCATTCATATAGACGTTGCATGCTAGGACCTATATGCATATATACGTACTAAACAACGGTATTAAATGAATCTATATACGGGAATTAAGACGACATTAAAATATGGTATAAACCACTTAACTAACGTATAGAGTATATAACGGGTGGTTAGGTTAATAGTCGGGTTAAGGGTTAAAGAATGAAAGTTAAGCTAATAATGAGATGTCACGGAATTATTAACAGATACTTAGGAAAGGATAATTAAGAAAGTTGTGTGGTTGGAGAGCCGTCTACGGGTTAGCAATCTGCTAATCCAAGGTAGCGGACTAAATGAGATTAAAAGACTTTAAGGAACCTTAAAGGCCTGCTTAATTGTTTGTGTGCGTTTTGTTTCTTTGATGTTGTGTGTGCTGTGTGCAAGCTTGTTCTTAGACTACTCATGTAATACCCTGTCTCTCAAAATTGGTCAACGGGCAGCAGAAAGTCAACGAGGGGCGTTTTCGCAATTTTTGGAAGATGAGGGACATTTTGGTAATTTTACTAAAATGTGAGCCGGAAGCTAAGACGGGCCAAATTTTATTCTTTTTAATTGAAGAAAACATTTAGAAGACAAAGAATGGTGAAAACGGAGCGTAGATGGGTTTTTCGGACAATTGGGAATGGAAACCGATAAAACCGAAGAAACTAGTAGAATTCATATCGGGAGCTACGGGTGTCCAATTGGAGTGATTAAAATTGATAAATTCATCTAAGATCATATAGAATCTGAAAATGAGGCTTTGTGGATTTATAGAAGCAACAAAGGAGTTTTTAAAATATTAAACGCAAAACCGGTTAAACCGAAGCATCGGAAGAAATCGGGAATGTGAGCTTCTATAGGATGTTTGGAGCAATCTAATTGGTCATAAAGCACTTCACAGTGACATATGGAATTTATCAGATGGCGTCACCAATTGTTATTTGATGCAAAGAATGAGTTGATACATTGAATGTTTATAAGGTGCAAGGTGTCATGAGGAGAGGAGAAGGATTTGGCTACTTCTTGGAGTGATGGCATGGCTGTTCTGAGGAGAAGAGATGGACAGGTGTCTAGACAGGTGTCTTCAATCCATGGAGTTGCTTCAGCTATAAAAGAAGGTCCTTGCTTCCACATTCTTCACTCACAACAAAACAAGAACAAAAAAGAGAGAAGAGAAAGAGAGAAGGAGAAGAAGAGGGAGCGTGGGAAGAAGAAGAAGAAGAATACCGGAGGAGGAGGAGGAGGAGGAGAAGAAGACCTGAGGAGGAAGAAGAAGGAGAAGAAGGAGAAGAAGAAGAGGACCGGAGGAGTAAGAAGAAGAAGAAGAAGAAGAAGGAGAAGAAGATTGGAGAAGAAGAAGAAGATAAGCGTGAGAGAGAAAAAGATGCATGAGAAGAAGAAGAAGAGAGAGAGAGAAGAAGAAGCGTGGAGAAGAAGAAGAGATAGAAGAGGAAGCGCGAGAAGAATAAGAAGAGAGAGAGATGGGGGAGAACCGGAGAAGAAGAGAGAGAGAGATGGAGGAAAACCGGAGGAGAGAGAGAGAAAGAGGAGAGATAATGAGATTGGTCCGGAAGCTCTAGTGAAGATAAGATCGGAATCACTAAGGTCAACGCTCGGGTTAAGGTCGGGTCGCAGCTAGTCAACGGGTTAGGGAAGGTTCGGGTTAGCATCGGGTTCATGTCGGGTCTCGGGTCTCGAGTCTCGAGTTACCTGTTGTAAATCTTGAACCTCTCTCTGCAGTGACATCTGTTTTTCTTCCATAGCAGCTATGCAGTTGCTCTGGACTTGGAGACAAGCCAGTTTGGTCATGCTAATGCCTCTACCCATTGCTCTCAACTGGCCAGGATTATCAGGTCCCAAGATCTGTGTTAGCATGTCTTCCTTTGGATTCGTTGTCCTTGAATCTGAGGGACCTTCAAGTTCTATCTCTGATGCCTTTCTCTGGAATCACAACGCCAATTACTTAAGCAACTTGCATCAATAAATCCAATTCGTAGGTTCAGTTATAACAACACATAGAACTTACTATCTTTTCAGCCGCATTCACATTGACAGGCGTACCATCCTTCTTAGTACGAGATTTGACCCAAACTCTTAGCCTCGATACCTGAGATGGTTCTGTGGTAGTGTTTATCAAATCCTCTCTCAGTCTCACCATTCCTCTACGCCCACAAGTGTGAGGGATCTGCTTCTGTCTTCTCTCTTTTTATGAATAACTGACAACCTAAATTGGAAACCAAAGAAACTAATGTTGTTAGTCTCAAGGACAACATAATACAGATGACAGATGAGTGAATACCTTGAAGGCGTTACTAGTCTTCTCTCTGACAAATTTCCGCCATTCCGTTGTATTAACATTCTTTGGACGCAGATGAAGGAATTTCTAGCAGATTCCTAATCCAATTAGGCAATCCTAGTCTGAATTCCGAGCCTAGGATCTACAGGTTCATGTAATTGAATCTATCAGATCTGGAGATTACCTGGTGATTTGTGCAGCGGAAGTCTTAGCAAGTAATCGAGATCTAGAGCGCCTCAAGTGCTGCGCCTCTACTGGTATCCACACGCACACAGAACTGGACAGCAGGGATGCTAGTGCCTATCAGAGATCTTATCTCCAGAGAGGTTTCTTTTCTGTTTCTGGTGGCTATCAATTAGGTTAGAAACGAGTTTAGGTCGACCATATATCTTATATATGTCGACTTAAACCGCCACGGGATTAACTAATGATTAAACCGAATTAATCTGCTAATCCGCGAGTTGTGTCGACCGACACACTCTATGTGTCGATCGACACAGTCGATCCGTGTCGACCGACACACATAGTGCGTCGATCGACACTGCCCAGAAAAGATGACATCGAATGCATATCAAATATGCATTCGTCCGATCATTACATTAATGATCAACCTCACATTCAATGTCCAGTTTGCTTAGGTGTGTGACCCTGTAGGATCATATAACACTAGCAATGAGTTCTAAACTCATTGATCATAAGTGGCTTCTAGCAAAGCATTACGAGTACCTAGTGTCATATGATTGTCTCATCTCGACAACACGACTTTCTCTCAGAGTAAGTACAAATAGATTTCAGGACATTCCCAACAATCTCCCACTTGTACTGGAATCATCTATTCCTATAATCCCTTCGTCACTATATCTCGATCCGGCATAAGGCAAGATCCGTGTCATCCTTATTAAGCCAAAATCATGTTCATCGAATTCCGATTCATACTGACTGTTGGGAATGTCCTGAAATCTACCGTACTATCTCTAGAAAGTATGATAAGTGTCGAGATCAGACATAAGTCATAAATACTGGGTGATCATGATGGCTTGCTAGAGTCCGCTCTTGATCTATAAGTTTAGGACTTATTACCAGTATTGTATGATCCCGAAGGGTCACACACCATAGCTAACGGGAAAGTTAAATGGAATTAATACGGTAAGATGCAACGGCATTTACTGTATTAGATCAGAGAATTGGGCCAGACAAAATACAGGCTTTAGTCTGATTTGTGTCTTGGGCCCAAAAGATTAATGAGCCATTAGTCTAATGACTTGGGCCCATTAATGAGAGTGATAAAAATCGCCTAGGGTTTGGTAACTCCTCTTCTGCGATTTGTTCCAGCAGCCGTGAGCCTCCATCTCTCTCTCTCTATCTCTCTCTGATCTGATCCATCTCTTTGGTCTAGCAGCCATCCCTTGCTTGTAAGAGTGTGGATACTCAAGGAGGAATAGGTGATTCATCTGTTCTAGCTGATCTCATCATTACCATCCATCATCCGCTGCAATCTGAAAGGTAATAATCAGGTTTGGTTTTATGATTCGTTTTGCAAGAACCTAGATCTGTTAAGATTTTGTGTTAGGTTATAATACGAGAATTAAACCTTGTAAATCACCAAAATCCTACAGTGGTATCAGAGCAAGGTTGTAGGTTTCTTGTGAAATTGGATCATATGAAAGTTTGATGGTTTAGAATTAATTTTGAATTAAAATTGATTATAGAAATCATTAACCAAATTCGAATGTGATCATGTTTGTTAATCGCATGTCTTGAGCCAATTAATAAACCCTAATCGTTTAATATGGCTTGTTATTGGAATCGGTCATTGTCTGTTCATTAATGGATTCGTTTGTTGAATTGTTAATGAGATAAAAGAGGTTGACTTTGTTTTGTTCAAAAGGAATCATGTTAGGGTTTGATAATATTAAGCGATCGAAATTGATGTGCATAAGGTCAAAACCGGTTAATGTTTTGTCTTTAAGTGGTTCAATTATTGAATGATCTAAGGCTCGATTGTGTATCGTTTGATTATTGAATTGGTAAAAGACGAAAACGTTATGTTATATGAATGTTGTCTTATATGAATGTTGTCTTCTTGTGAAGAACATGATCGCTTGAAAATGTTTGTTGAATTAATTTTCAAACGATGGTAAGAAGGTTTGCGATCGTTGAGATCATGATCGCAACAATATGTGATTATATAAATCATTAATTATTTAATTAATGTATGGTTAAGGCGTTAACCCAAATCGCGGTTTGCTGGAAATAATTTAATACATGGTATTATTTAATTTCTGGTTAAACCGGATTTAAATTCATAAAATTGAATTTTAACCTAAACCGAAGGCTGGTCTAAGTTTGATTTGGTTGGACCAAATAATTTAGAGCTGGTCTGGTTTAGTAAATAACCGATGGTTTTGATAGTTAATTTGGTCTTGGACCAGAATTAATAAACCGGATCGGTTATGTCAAATTATTGGGCCAGCTGGAATTCTATGGTCTTGGGCCAAGAATTGGACCTATAATTTGTGACCCAGCCCAAAATATTTATAAAATATTAAATTAGAAATTTCTAATTTTAGTAGTTACTAAATTTAGAAAGTTTCTAAAATAAGAAAGTTTCCCAAAATAGTAATCTTCTATTTTTGGAAATAAAACTTAAAAATCCTCAAAAACAATATCAAGCTTGGATGTCTTTCCAATCTTGTCAGCTACTTAACGCTTATTCGATTACAGATATGGCTTACAGTGTGAGGTGTCTGATTTCGCGTAAGTAAAGTAGTATATAGTCACTAATTTCATTGGGAGTCCCAGATTTTAGTGATTATTTGGCTGTAAGAGATTGGTTTCCTTGACTAGGCCATCGGGAGTCCCGGGCCTTGAGACATCTGGTGAATTTGGGCCTCGGGTCCAATTCACAACCGAGAGTTATATGAGATATAACTAGCTGTGTGTATGCTTACCAAGTAAAGCTAATTCCGGGTGACGGCCAGTGGCCCACTTTGGATTTAGCTGAACATGGGTCTCGGAATCATTGTATTCTTATGAGGTTAAACAAAGAAATTTTGAATACAATGCGAGTTTTCTTATAAGTTGTTAAGATTGCTCTTTTATGAACATAATAACTAAATCTCTATTGTCTCATATTTTCAGCTATGTCAAGCACAACAACTCAAAACACTTTCTCGATCCGGTCTGCCCTTGAGAAGGACAAACTGAACGGATCAAACTTCCTGAACTGGTCCAGGAACCTGAGACTTGTGCTCAGGCAGGAGAAGAAGGCTTATGTCCTTGAAAGAGCTCTCTCTCCTAGACCTGCAAATAATGCCGCACAAGCTGTGAAGAATGCTTGGGATACGCATTCTTCAGATGCTAATGACGTGATTTGCCTGATGTTGGCGACAATGGCTCCCGAACTGCAGATGCAGTGGGAAGGCCTGACTTGTCCCATGGAGCTGATGGAAAATCTGAAAGCGTTGTTTCAGGAGCAGGCTCGTACAGAGAGATTCCAAACTGTTAAGAATCTCTTGGACTGTAAAATGGCTAAGGATGCAGCAGTGAGTCCACATGTTCTGAAAATGATGGGTTATCTCGATCATTTGACTAGGCTCGACTGTCCTATAAGCCAAGAGCTTGCTTGTGATATCGTTCTGCAGTCTCTTACTCCTGCATATGACCAGTTCATTTTGAACTATAATATGCATGGGTTGATAAAGACTTTGCCTGAGCTACATGGTATGCTCAAGACTGCAGAACCTAATCTGAAGAAAGCCAAGGAGTCGTCTGTACTCATGGTGCAGAAGGGCAAGGGTTTTAAGAAATCCGCTGCAGACAAGGGAAAGGGCAAGGTAGTCAGCAATGAAAAGGCCAAGCCCAAGCCCGTGTCTAAAGCTGGGCCTTCTGACATCTGCCACTTTTGTAAAGAGGCAGGGCATTACCGCAGGGACTGTAAGAAATACCAGGAAAGTCTGAAGAAGAAGAAGTCCTTCGAGACTAAATCTTCATGTATTTTTGTTATTGAAGTAAATACTACTACTTCTGATAATACCACTTGGGTATTAGATACTGGATGTGGGGCTCATATTTGTACTAATATGCAGGCGCTCAGCAACAGTAGAAGGTTGAAGCAAGGGCAAGTAGAGTTGCGGGTTGGCAATGGAGCGAAGGTTCCAGCACTGGCCGTTGGCACTTACTTGTTGTCTTTACCTTCTGGATTGATTTTAGAACTTGAGAATTGTTATTTTGTACCTGCTATAAGCAGAAATATCATTTCAGTTTCATTGTTGGATTTGCAAGGATTTGATTTTTCTATTAAGAATAAATTGTGTTCCTTTAATCTCAATGATATGTTCTATGGCTGTGCCCCTCTTATAAATGGGCTGTACATGCTGGATCAATCTGCTCCAGTATATAACATAAATACAAAACGGTTCAAATCTAACGAAGAAAATGAAACGTTTCTCTGGCATTGTCGTTTGGGGCACATTAGTGAGAAACGCGTGAAGAGGCTCCATTCAAATGGACTCTTGGGCTCATTTGACTTTGAGTCTTGTGAGCAATGCGAATCTTGCCTAATGGGCAAAATGACACGGGCCCCTTTCAATAAACCCACAGAAAGGGCCAGTGAACTATTGGGCCTGATACATACTGACGTGTGTGGCCCAATGTCCACAAGTGCTAGAGGAAACTTTCAGTACTTCATAACATTCACTGATGATTTCAGTAGATATGGATATGTCTACTTGATGAAACATAAGTCGGAAACCTTTGAAAAGTTCAAAGAATTCCAGAATGAAGTACAAAACCAACTTGGTAAAAGTATTAAGGCTCTTCGGTCGGACCGAGGAGGAGAATACTTGAGCCAGGAATTTCGTGATCATCTGAGTGAGTGTGGGATTATCTCCCAACTCACACCTCCTGGAACACCTCAGTGGAATGGTGTGTCTGAGAGAAGGAATCAGACATTGTTAGATATGGTCCGATCCATGATGAGTCACACAGACCTTCCTATATCCCTTTGGGGATATGCTTTGCTCACCGCAACGTTCACACTGAACAGAGTGCCATCAAAGGCAGTAGCAAAGACACCATATGAGATATGGACTGGAAAAGCTCCAGCAATGTCTTTTCTCAGAATTTGGGGTTGTGAAGCCTATGTCAAAAGATTAATCTCAGACAAGCTTACACCAAAATCTGACAAATGCTACTTCATTGGTTATCCTAGGGATACCAAGGCTTATTACTTCTATCTGCGATCCGAGAACAAAATCTTTGTTGCTCGGGATTGTACTTTTCTTGAAAGAGAGTTTCTCTCTAGAAAAGATAGTGGGAGTAAGGTACAACTTGATGAAATTCAAGAAGGACAGGAACCTGTTCAACCTAATGAGGAAGAACAGCAGGATGAATTACATGAAGTTGTAATAGAACCTGAACCTGCAGTACCTGAAGTTCGAAGATCCGGAAGGATCCGTCACGAACCTGATAGATATCAGGGTTTCCTCGTGACTAATTGCCATGATCTTTTGATCATTGACGGTGATGAACCCTCGAACTTTGCAGAAGCCATGATGGGCCCTGACTCCTTAAAGTGGCGTGAAGCCACTGAATCCGAGATGGACTCCATGTCTACTAACCGAGTGTTTTCACTGGTTGATTTACCTGCTGGTGCAAAAGCCATCGAGTGTAAATGGATCTTCAAGAAGAAGATAGACATGGATGGAAATGTCCAGATTTACAAGGCCAGGTTGGTGGCAAAAGGTTTCAAGCAAATTCATGGTATAGACTATGATGAAACCTATTCACCAGTGGCCATGATGAAATCAATTCGGATTCTCCTAGCGACTGCCGCTTATTATGACTATGAGATTTGGCAGATGGATGTGAAAACCGCCTTCCTGAATGGAATCTTGGAGGAGGATGTGTATATGACACAACCTGACGGTTACATTGATCCTAAGAATGCTGGGAAAGTATGTAAGCTTCACAAATCCATTTATGGATTGAAGCAAGCATCGATGAGTTGGAATCTTCGTTTTGATGAAGCAATAAAGAACTTTGACTTCATCAGAAACCAAGAGGAACAATGTGTGTATAAGAAAACTAGTGGGAGCAAAGTGGCGTTTCTTATCCTATATGTCGATGACATATTGCTTCTTGGAAATGATATTCCAATGCTGAAGTCTGTTAAAGACTGGCTGGGAAGTTGTTTTTCCATGAAGGACATGGGTGAAGCCGCGTATGTTCTTGGAATCCGAATCTTTAGAGACAGATCTAAAAAGCTGATTGGACTTTGTCAAGATGCTTACATAGATAAAGTCCTGCATCGATTCGGAATGGATAAATCCAAGAAGGGGTTCACGCCAATGATACATGGTGCTGCACTAAGCAAGGATCAGTGTCCTAAGACACCTGATGAGCTTAAGCGCATGAGTAGGATTCCTTATGCTTCGGCTATAGGATCTATCATGTATGCCATGATCTGTACTCGTCCTGATGTTGCTTATGCACTAAGCATGACGAGTAGGTACCAGTCTAATCCAGGTGAGAGTCACTGGATTGCCGTAAAGAATATCCTGAAGTATTTGAGGAATACTAAGGATAAGTTCTTGGTTTACGGAGGAAGTGAAGTGCTTGAAATCAGTGGATTCACAGATGCAAGTTTTCAGACAGATAAGGATGATTTCCGGTCACAGTCTGGCTACATCTTCTGTCTGAATGGCGGTGCAGTAAGTTGGAAGAGTTCCAAGAAGAGCACCGTGGCAGATTCCACAACTGAAGCTGAATACATCGCTGCTTCGGAAGCTGCGAAGGAAGGAGTTTGGATAAGGAACTTCTTGATTGAACTCGGTGTATTCCCAAATGCCACTGAGCCTCTAGCACTGTATTGTGACAACAATGGTGCAATTGCTCAAGCCAAGGAACCGAGACATCATCAGAAATCCAAACACATTATGAGAAGGTATCACCTGATTCGTGATATAGTGAATAGAGGTGAAGTGATGGTCAGCAGAGTTCCCACTGATGAGAACGTGGCTGACCCGTTGACAAAGCCACTCCCGAGACCTAAGCACGAGTTGCATACTGCTGCTGTAGGAATTAGAGATATTCAAATGTAATCTCTTTTTGAGTGGGAGTTGTGAGGGCTTTTGTTTTAGTTATTTTGATTGGTTCATGTAAACATTTTAAATGTTAATGAAATTTTATTTCTGGATTATTTTTAACTGTGATATAAAATAATCGTTCCAAAATGATTCATGTCATTATATATGGGTCATCGAAGTACATGAGTTGACTTGATCCTGAAACCCCATATTTAACGAAGTGACATAAATCATAGTGTCCATAGTCGAAGGTTGTTGAAATTGGAACACCAACAACCTGTTGAGACTAGATTGTGTTGAGACTTATGACCAAGTTTCGAGGGGTCATAGATGCGCGGCATCAAAGTCGACACATAGGTATATGTAGGGGAGCATATGACCGGACATGGCCCGCTGATGAGAACTCTACAAGATATTAATATCTGTGTCATGAGAGGTTCTCATATACGACTATAGAGTATAGTCCTTAGACCTGAGTTCGCATGCATGTGGCTGCACATGTAGTAATACGCTTTGATCATTGTCTAACGCTGTTTCGTAACTGGGAGCTATACGGACCTTGGTTGGGTGTATTATGAATTGTGTAGTTCATAGTGATGGAACAAGATGGGATTTGTCCCTGCCGTTTAACGGAGGTAATATCTCTAGGCCAATCGGAGATTTGATAGCTGGTAAGAGAATGGCCATTCCCAAACGGACTTTCCCAAGTCGTTTGCATTGTCAGTATCAAATCTGGTCCGATGAACATGGTCTGGCTATATAAGGATGACACGCATCTTGCCTTATGCCAGATCGAGATATTGAGACAAAAGGACTAGGGAATGTAGGATTCCAGTACAATCGGGAGATTGTTGGGAATGTCCTGTGTAGGATTCCAGTACAAGTGGGAGATTGTTGGGAATGTCCTGAAATCTACCGTACTATCTCTAGAAAGTATGATAAGTGTCGAGATCAGACATAAGTCATAAATACTGGGTGATCATGATGGCTTGCTAGAGTCCGCTCTTGATCTATAAGTTTAGGACTTATTACCAGTATTGTATGATCCCGAAGGGTCACACACCATAGCTAACGGGAAAGTTAAATGGAATTAATACGGTAAGATGCAACGGCATTTACTGTATTAGATCAGAGAATTGGGCCATACAAAATACAGGCTTTAGTCTGATTTGTGTCTTGGGCCCAAAAGATTAATGAGCCATTAGTCTAATGACTTGGGCCCATTAATGAGAGTGATAAAAATCGCCTAGGGTTTGGTAACTCCTCTTCTGCGATTTGTTCCAGCAGCCGTGAGCCTCCATCTCTCTCTCTATCTCTCTCTGATCTGATCCATCTCTTTGGTCTAGCAGCCATCCCTTGCTTGTAAGAGTGTGGATACTCAAGGAGGAATAGGTGATTCATCTGTTCTAGCTGATCTCATCATTACCATCCATCATCCGCTGCAATCTGAAAGGTAATAATCAGGTTTGGTTTTATGATTCGTTTTGCAAGAACCTAGATCTGTTAAGATTTTGTGTTAGGTTGTAATACGAGAATTAAACCTTGTAAATCACCAAAATCCTACACTGACAAGCCAAACGACTGACAATCACCTCGTTTGAGTGTGGCCACACATTTTCTCAGTATCAAATCTTCGATGGGCCCTGAGATATTTATCTCCTGTTATATAGGAGGTACAATTCCCATCTTGTTCCATCCCTGTTCCTTCACACGCTTCATGATACGCCCAATCAATGTCTTTATGATCACCAGTTACGGCTGACGTTTGACAAGATCAAAGCGGACCAATTCACATGTAAGAAATCATGATGAACTCAGGTCTAAGGACTATACTCTATAGTCGTAATGAAAACTCTCATGACACTTATATAACTATCCCGTAGAGTTCTCATCAGTGGGTCATGTCCGATCATGTGTTCTCTAACACATACCTATGTGATTGACTTTTAATACTCTTATTAATGACTCCATGAAACTTAGTCATCAGTCACCTCACATACTAGTCTCACGTGGTTGTTAATGTCCCACTTTAACAACCTCGACCAGGGACAAACATAATTTATGTCATTTATTATCTATAGGGTTTCATGATCAAGTCACATACTTGATGACCTATAAAATGTCATAAATTACTTTGGGACTATTATTCAATAACCATTATTAAATAATACAGATGTCAGATTTCAATAACATAATCAAATTATGTTTATACGAACATCATATCATAACTAAAATTAATAACAATGACTCCCACTAAAATTAAGATCACATCTTAAGACATCTAATGCCTTTAGCAGTAGTCTGACCCTTATTTGCCCTAGCTCAGCGTGTGTCGAAGGACACTGCGTCTTGCTAAGAGTAATACCAAGAGTCATTTGCACAAAGTCCTTCTTGGAATCATGCATACTGGATCTGTGTAATAACTTATCACATAAGTATCTTGACACAATCCAATTAGCTTGTCCAATCTATCTCCATAGATTCTTATTCCAAGAATGTATATGGTTTCTCCCATATTTCTCATCGAAAAACAACTTTCGAATCAAGTCTTAACAGACTTATACAATGGAACTTCATTTCCGAGAAGTAGTATGTTATCAACATACAATACTAGAAATGCAATTGCGCTCCCACTAGTCTTTTTGTAAACATTCGGTTCCTCTTCATTTCTGATAAAATCAAACATTTTGATTACTTTATCAAAACGAAGATTCCAACTCTGAGATGCTTGCTTCTATCCATAAATGGATCGATGAAGCATGCATATCTTCCTAGCTTCATTAGGATCAATGAAAACTTCAGATTATGTCTTGTACACATTCTTTTCTAGAATTCCATTAAGGAAAACTGTTTTCATATCCATCTGCCAGATCTCATAACCATTATGAGTGGCGGTTGCTAGGAGAATCCGAATGGACATAAGCATGGTGTCTGGGATTAGGTTTCTTCACAGTTAATACCATGAATTTACTTGAAACCTTTTCCACCAATCCAGCTTTGGACATCGCCATTCCGGATCCAGCGGCCTTCAGCCACTTTCAGAGTCAAGGCCCATCATTGCTACTTCAAAATTCGTAGGCCCGTCACTTTCAATGATCAGTAGATCACGGCAATTGGTTACGAGAAATCCCCATTTCTCGGGTTCGTGACGGATCCTATTGGATCTATGAGCTTCAGTCTTGTGTTAAAAGTCACGCACATATCTCATATGTAGACTTTTACCACGATCTAATTAACCAAGATTTAAACCGTACTTAATTAAATCATAAACCAAAATATTTTGGTTCGCGACCTGTGTCGATCGATGCAACCTTTGCGTCGATCGACACATCTTTAAAACTCGCTTTTGAATGTATATCTAATATTCATTCATCAGATCCTTGCAAACCTCAGGCACCACAGTTGCAGGTTCTACAATTCTTTGTAGATCCAACTGCTGCTCTTCCTCTTCGGGTTGAACAGTCTCCTGTGATTCTCGAATTTCTTCGAGTTGTACTTTTACTCCCACTGTTCTTCTTGGAAAGAAAGTCTTTCTCAAGAAAACATAGTTCCGAGCAACAAACCATTTGTTCTCGAATTGGTTGTAAAAGTAGCACGCCTTGGTTTCGTCAGGACAACCAATGAAGCAGTACTTACCGTATTTGGGTGTGAGCTTATCAGAGATTAAACGTTTTATATAAGCCTCACAACTCCAAATCTTCATGATGGATAAATCAGTAACATTTTCCATTCCACATCTCATGTGAAATCTCTGTAACTGATTTTGATGGAACACTATTTAATGTAAACTCAGACAATTCCTAAAGCTTATTCTTAGAAGGATAATGGAAGATCTAAGTGATTCATCATTGATCAAACTATATCTAATAAAGTTCGATTCATGAGGATTGAATTGTGAAACACTTTCACAATCTATTAGATGATCACTTAATTATTGACTTAAGTATTCACCTCCATGATCTCATCATAGAGCTTCAACACTTTTGTCAAATTGATTCTATACTTCATTCTGGAACTCTTTGAACTTTTCAAAAGATTCTGGTTTATGTCTTATTAACAAGACATAACCGTACCTACTAAAATATCAGTAAAGGTAATGAAGTACTGAAAATTTCCTCTAGCATTTCTGCTCATCGGCCCATATACATCCGTATGCATAAAGCCCAATAAGCCTCTGGCCCTTTCATTTTATCCGTTCGCGACCTGTGTCGACCGATGCACCGTTTGTGTCGATCGACACTACCCTTTTTCGAAAGGGGCCTTTGTCATTTTACCCAATAAACAAGATTCACTTTACTCATTGTGATTCATAATCAGATGAGCCCAAAAGCCCATCACTATGGAGCTTCTGAATCTGTTTCTCTTTTACGTGGCCAAAAATGACAATGCCAGAGAGAAGTTTGATGTTAATGTTATAGTTAGGCACATTCTGGTTTATAACATAAAAATCCATTCTCTAATGGATTGCTACTATAAAATATATCACTGTAATCAAATGAATAACACTTATTCTTAATTTGAAAACTGATATCCTTTCATATCCAAACAAGGATTAGAAATAATCTTTCTGCTCACAGCAGATACATAGTAGCAGTTTTAAGTTCAAAACATGCCATAAAAGGAAAAACAAATGAAATACTCCTACGGTTAATGCAGCAACTCTTGCTTCATTTCCACGCGTAGATCCACTTGTCCTTTCTCCATAATCCTACTTTTGCTCAGGCCCTGCACATTTTCACAAAATATGAGTACCACAGCTGGTATCAAATACCCAATAAGTAGGACTATAAGAAGTAACATTTACTTCTATAACATAATACCTGAAGAAGAAGTCTCGTACGTCTTCTTCAGCTTCTCATAATCCTCCAAGAATTTATTGCAGTTTCTTTTCAAATGCCCATAACCATTACAATAACGGCACTTAACATCTTCAGAAGGACTGGTTTTAACCTTAGGAGCTTGGGGAGACTCGCTTAGATTCACAATCGAGCTCGTCTTTCCATCACCTTTGTTCTTACCAAGTTTCTCAAACTTTTTACCCTTTTGTACCATAAGGACATCCGGGGTGTCCTTCTTGATGTTAGGTTCAGCAGTCTTAAGCATCCCATGCAATTCAGTCAACGTCTTCGTCAAGTTGTTCATGTTATAGTTCATAACAAATTGATCATAGCTTGACGGCAGTGACTGTAGAATGATGTCAGTAGCCAACTCTTGGCTAATGGGACAATCCAGTTTCCCCAGGTTATCAATATAACCCATCATCTTAATGACATGAGGACTGACTGGTTCGCCCATTGGTAGCTTGCACTCAATCAGAGACCTAACCGTCTGGTATCTCTGAGTTCGTGCCTGCTCCTGAAACATACTTTTCAGGCTAGTGATCATCTCTTTTGGCGACTCCACGTACTCATATTGCTTCTGCAATTCCGAGTTCATGGTAGCCAACATGAGACAACTCACATCCACCGCATCATTAGAATGCTTATCCCAAGCATCCTTATCTGACTGCCAGGCATTGGCTCGGTACTTCTTAGGGAGAACTTCCTCAAGGACATAGTCCTTCTTCTCCTGCTTGAGAACAATTCTCAAGTTCCGATACCATTCAAGAAAGTTCGATCCATTTAACTTGTCCTTCTCAAGGACGGATCGCAGGGAGAAATTGTTACGATGGTTTGTGCTAGACATAGCTGAAAAACAAGGGAGTTTTAGTTATGATGTTCAAGAAATGAGAAGTCTTAACAATTAAGAAAACTCGCATTATATTCAAACAATGTTTCCTCAAATGAATATAATGATCCAAGACCCATACTTCACTAAACTTGAGTGAGCCACTGGCTATCACTCAACTTTAGCTATCTAGATAAGCAACGACCTTGCTAGTTATATCCAATATAACTCTTGGTTGTGGATCGACATCTTATGTCCAATCCACCTGATGTCTCTGAGCCCAAAACGATTTTGATGGCTCAGTCAAGTAAACCAATCTCTTCAGTCTTGTAACTGTCGATGTCTTGCACTGCAAGTCCATCAACATGATTACCTCTGTCTTACTCATGAAATGCGGACATCTTGCACTGCAAGTCTATCACACAACTCAATGAGTCTTGACAGTTGACAAGATTGGAAAGACATCAAGTATCACTTGATATTTTAGTTGAGGAACGGAATCATTAAAACGTTCAGTTTTATTATGTTTTAATTCTTATAATTAATTGATTTATCATGCTTTGGTTCTGTGATTGCAGGCTCCAGAACCCAATCATCGAATCTGATGTCGACCGACACTACTATAGTGTCGATCGATACAGAATAACCAAAAGCAATCCGCGATAACCGATCAATCCAATTGATCCGGTTTCGAATACCAGTCGGTGTCGATCGATGCTACACTAGCATCGGTCGATACCAACCTAATCAAACCAATCGCAATTCAAACCATTTAACCAAGCTCGATAACCGGTCCAATCCAATTGAACCGGTTCATCAATCTCGCGAGGTTTGTGTCGACCGATACAACGCTTGTGTCGATCGACACTAGGCGAGAAGTTTTATTCGGGTTATCCTTCTGTTTCGACCGATACCCGCTTGGTGTCGATCGACACAGGGTGATAATCCCTAATCGTTTTTCAATTTAAAACCCTAAAACTAGATTTTAATCAAAAACGAATTTCAGCATGCTTGTATCAACTATACAGAGATCCAGATTCAACTAATCTAATCAACATGCCACAGATTCAATGGAACCCTAAAGCTCTGATACCACTGAAGGAATTTCTAGCAGATTCCTAATCCAATTAGGCAATCCTAGTCTGAATTCCGAGCCTAGGATCTACAGGTTCATGTAATTGAATCTATCAGATCTGGAGATTACCTGGTGATTTGTGCAGTGGAAGTCTTAGCAAGTAATCGAGATCTAGAGCGCCTCAAGTGCTGCGCCTCTACTGGTATCCACACGCACACAGAACTGGACAGCAGGGATGCTAGTGCCTATCAGAGATCTTATCTCCAGAGAGGTTTCTTTTCTGTTTCTGGTGGCTATCAATTAGGTTAGAAACGAGTTTTGGTCGACCATATATCTTATATATGTCAACTTAAACCGCCACGGGATTAACTAATGATTAAACCGAATTAATCTGCTAATCCGCGAGTTGTGTCGACCGACACACTCTATGTGTCGATCGACACAGTCGATCCGTGTCGACCGACACACATAGTGCGTCGATCGACACTGCCCAGAAAAGATGACATCGAATGCATATCAAATATGCATTCGTCCGATCATTACATTAATGATCAACCTCACATTCAATGTCCAGTTTGCTTAGGTGTGTGACCCTGTAGGATCATATAACACTAGCAATGAGTTCTAAACTCATTGATCATAAGTGGCTTCTAGCAAAGCATTACGAGTACCTAGTGTCATATGATTGTCTCATCTCGACAACACGACTTTCTCTCAGAGTAAGTACAAATAGATTTCAGGACATTCCCAACAGCAGATTCATCCTACCTTTAACAGTTTTAGCATTCCTGATAGAGGAGACCAGGCGTGATTTGGATGCTCTCCAGAGACATCCCATTTGCTTAAACACAACAGCCTTTTTGAACTCTTCATCCATGTCAAATCTCGTCTGTATTCAGTTAAAGGATTGTGAGACAGTAAATTCCAATTTAAAAAATTCATATTAGTATAAGTGTAGTCAGATTACCTCAATAGACTTCCAGAGCATTGTTTTGATATCTTCACTAACTTTTTTCCAAGTCTCCACAGTGACAGGAACATGCTCACGTACCAAGGGTCCTAAGTAGGATGATAACAAAACAGACCCTGGACCACAAGGTTCTCCCAAATCAGTGAAATCCACATGTTCCCTTTCATTCGGATCTTTGGCAATATGTTTCATTCTAGTTAGTCCTTTGCGTCTTTTAAGTTGAGGTTCATGTTCTTCTTCGCTGGTTTCCTTCATTTGGTGCATTTCAGTATCAACATTCTCATCATCCTCTTCTTCTTCTACGGTTTCCTTGTCAAGGTCCATCTCAGTAGCAACATTCTCATCATCCTCTTCTTCTTCTCTGGTTTCCTTGTCATGGTCCATCTCAGTTTCAACATGCTCAGCATCCTCTGCATCTTCTCTGGTTTCATTTTCATGGTCCATTGCAGTCTCCACATGCTCAGCATCCTCTGCATCTTCTCTGGTTTCATTGTCATGGTCCATTGCAGTCTCGACATGCTCAGCATCCACTGCATCTTCTCTGGTTTCATTGTCATGGTCCATTGCAGTCTCGACATGCTCATCATCCACTGCAGGAGGGTTCTCTTCTTCCTCCATTTCAACCACTTCCTTCTCTTCCAGCTCTTTCTTTTCAGAAACCACATCAGGGACTTTGTCAGTGGATTTCTTGGCCTCATTTGTCTTTTTTACACGTTTGTTCTTGCGATTACCCATCTTAGTTCACCTGAAACATGAAAACAAAGTGTCAAATTACATTATAAAGTTGAACTCGATCACAGACATAGAGCACACAATCAAACCAAAGCAATCAACACTTAACAAGAATTTCAAATCAATCCATTCTCATTAGCAAAATAATTTAAAGAACACAGAATTTCCAACATCAATCCAAAAACAGAAAACATTCTGGACATAAATTCCTTCACAGTCAGGCCGTGCATTTCTAGATTCATCAGCCAAGTCATCAGCATCCATAGCTACTAATGCTGGCAATGGGCCAACATCTGCATTTCCATCTTCAACATCTTCTTCACTGTATCTTCTTGTAGGACCTCTTATTGCTACATACCAGCTTGATGTCTCATCTACCTTGGAGTAAAATATTTGCTTGGCTTGAGAGGCTAGTATATATGGATCTCTGGCGAATGACACTTGACTTTGGTTGAGGTTGACAAGAGTGAAGCCGTCTTCTATCTTGACTCCATTACCTCTATTTGCCCATTGACAGCGGAATACAGGAATGTAGAAGGTATTGTAATCAAGCAGCAAAATCTCCACCACTCTGCCATAATATGATACCAAGTCAACCATCTGAGCTGTATCTCTTGCACTAGCTCTACACATTGTCGTGGCTTCGTATAAAACCCCACTGTTCTGTGTTTGCCTGTCAACTGAGATGGTGTTAAACCTCATCCCATTTATTATGTAACCTTTATACGACCTTGTGCTAACACGAGGACCGTAGGCTAACCATTTCAGCGTTTCTTCATGTTCTTCTGAAGTTATTGGTATCTACAAAAGAACATAAAGAATGTCAATATATACTAAAGATAAATATGTCTTAACGACAAAAATATGGAGGTTATAACTCAAACTAAAGCTTGCCTGATCTTTTAACCAGGATGCAAACTGCTGAATATGCGTACTCCATAACGTTGTGGCATCATGTCTACATCTAACGCTAGTGTCTTGTAGATGTTGTAGGTGCTTGTTAGAAATGGATTAACATAAAGTGTGAGTATTCATCAGGAAGTACATATTTAAAAATAGCAAAAGGAAATGTGTAAAACTTACTCCACATAAGGTTCAAACATTGCCAAATTCTGAATCACAGCAAGGTGGGCAATGTCCTTATCCTTCTCAGTAAGAACACAGGAAGTGGCTGCAGATATTGGACGACCCTCCAATATAGAGCTGCTCGCAAACTCAGAATTTCTATCAGGTTTGTCCTCAACACTTGTTGTGTTTTTCAAGAACTGACTGCAAAACCGCATGCATTCCTCGGCGAGATACGCTTCAGCAATGCAACCCTCTGGTCTTGCGAGGTTTCTTACATAATCCTTCAAAACTTTCATGTATCTACAGACAAAGAGAATTGAATATTAGAAGCATGATTATTGCATACGCTAACAACATGCAAGTTATAAAGTGTACCTCTCAAAAGGGTACATCCAACGGAAATGCACTGGTCCACATAACCGAGCTTCCTTGCCTAGATGAACTGTCAGATGCATCATCACATCTAAAAAAACTTGGAGGAAGAACCTCTCAAACATGCAGAGAGTTTCCACAATTTCAGTTTCCATTACTGAAATTGGCTCTCTATCAATTACTCTCTGGCACAGATGATTGAAGAATGCACATAGGCGTCCAATAGCTATCCTAACACCTTTAGGTAATAAACCTGCATATAAAAACAATGGAGATTAAAGATAGGAGAGCTAGTGATATAACATAAAAAATTCAAAGACCCTCAGGTGATACCTCTAATCGCAACCGGAAGAAGCTGTTGCATCAAGACATGGTAATCATATGATTTCATTCATGTAACCTTAGATTCTTCTAGCTTAACACACCTTGAAATATTAGAGAAGTACCCATCCGGACCTCTGAAGTCCAATAAACGCTTAAGGAATACTTTCTTCTCTTTGTTGGACAAAGACCAAGGAGCTGGAGGAAGATATGTTCTTTTTCCACGGGGTTCAGGATGTAAATCCTTCCTAATGCCAAGTAGTTCTAGATCTTTTCGAGTGTTAAGGCCATCTTTTGATTTTCCACAGTGCAATAGTGTAGCAACAAGGCTTGCAGCAACATTTCTCTCCACGTGCATCACGTCTAAATTATGTCTAACTGGTAGCTCCTATACATGATCAACCCATATAAGATAAAATATTGTTAAAGAAATGTAGAATAGATCATTTCAAGGAAGAGAGAAATATAAAAAAGAAACATATACCTCCCAATAAGGCAAGTTGAAGAAGATTGACCGCTTCTTCCATCTAGATAACTCCACCTCATCTACTTGTTCTTCCTCTTCCTCTGATTCACTGGATTCATCATCTGTATTGGAGTCTGATCCTACACAATCTTTCATCTTCCTCTTCCTTCCAGATACTTTCACATTTCCAAAATCATTCTTGTAATTTTTGAGTAACTGGTATATATTAGGACCACTCAGAATCCTATGTCCTCTCCCATGCTCAATTTTACCTTCAAACCATGCTCTCTTTCCTCTATAAGCATGTGTGGGAGGCAGACCTTTCCGATGGCCCATATATACATGCTTCCTGCAATTACTCAACCACAAATTATCTGTGTGTTTCCCACACACAGGGCAAGCCATTTTCCCCTTTACTTTACAGCCGGCAAGATTTCCATAAACAGGAAAATCTTGAATGGTCCATAGAAGCATGGCTCTTAATGTGAAAGTAGTGTGACTGAATGCGTCATATGTTAACTCTCCTTTCTCCCACAGATGGTTAAGATCCTCTATAAGTGGTTCTAAGTACACATCTATATTGTTTCCAGGTTGGGTTGGACCAGGAATCAGTAATGACAACATTATGTTCTCCTCTTTCATACACTTTTCAGGTGACATGTTGTAATTCACTAGCAGTACAGGCCAAGCACTGTAGTTAACATTTTTCATGTTAAAAGGATTAAACCCATCCGTCGAGAGTCCAAGCCGAAGGTTCCTTTCTTCAGCAGCAAATGACGGGTATTTGTCGTTCATCTGATCCCAAGTAACAGAATCCACCGGATGCCGGCTTTTACCATCAGTGCTCTTATTACGGAAATGCCACCTTAGGTCCTCCGCCATTTCCTTAGACCTGAACATTCTCTTCATACGTGGTATTAACGGAAAATACCTAAGAACCTTTTGTGGAATACCTTTCTTCACATCACCGGTTCGCGTGTTGATCTTCCAACGTGAGGTGTTGCATTTTGGACAATTGTCTAGCTGCTGAAACTCCTTTCTGAATAAACAACAATCATTCACACAAGCGTGTATCTTCTCATAACCCATTTCAAATGATCTCAGAAACCTCTTCACCTCATACAAGGATGTGCAAGACATTATCCTTGGGTAGCATATGTGGCAAAGTCTCAAGCAGAAGATCAAAGCTTCTATCAGACCAACCACTCTGTGTTTTTATCCTGAAGAGTGAAACAATCGCTGAGAGCTTGCTGTGATTTGCACAAGTTGGATACAGAGGTGTTTCTGCATCGGCTAGCTTTGCAAGAAACTCATCTTCTTGCTTATCCTCACCCTCGTCAACCTCACTTAAGTCACCTTGCCTAAGAAGATCTTCATCCACAAGCTCAGCTGCTTGGTATAAACCTAAAATCTCTTGGTTCCACTGACTTACATTCCTACTACAGCCTGTCCCTGATATCACTTCTCCATGATGATACCAATCCTCCTGCATCTTGTAACTCCAATCCATTCCCCTTGTTACAAGATGATCAACAACACCAGCTGGGTGACGATCTACGTTGCGACAGTCAATGCATGGGAAAATGATCATCTCATTGTCTCCTAAAGCTGCACCAACAGACCTCACAAAGTCCCAAGTACCTCTCTCATAACCAGACTCAACTCTTCGGTTTATAAGACATACGAAAGCATCAAACAATAGCAACACTTAAACTCTTTTTAATCACCCATTAAACACTTAAGTATATATAGTTTTCATTTACCTGTTAAGATGGACCCATGACTTTTCGATCATTTCTATGTTCTAACCCATAAGCAACAGAAAACAAACTCGTAAGAATACCTCAAACATCAAACAATCACATTGTCATTCACAATAGCAGCAATGAAGAGTCAAGTATTAAATCAAGCAGAAACTTAAAAGCCAGAAACAATCAAATACTCAAGCAAGACATATTAAACCAGTAAGCTACATAAACCAGAAATGCAAAGTTTTATTTGGATGAAAATAATTACCTCTACAAGCTCCTGAAGCTTCGTTGTAAGAGTTATAGTCGTCTACAACAAAAAGAACTTCAGATCTCCTTATGAAGCAACCCAAAATCTGCAAATCAATATCTTGAAGCTATTCAATTGTAATGAAAAAAAAATAACAAAGTTCAGACGAACATGTCCCAAAATCGATTCTTGCTGCAATTAGAGGTACTTGAAATTAATCAGAGAAAACGAAGATGCTTTGGATGAGGAATTAGTTCTAGGGTTCAGATCAAGCGAAATCGTAAGTCGGGTTCACCTCGAATTTGCAGACGGCGACGACACCGGAGGAAACAACACCAAATCACGCCGGATGAGAGCTGATTTTCAGTTCCGATCTACTTTCTACACGCCGAATTAAGAGGAGAATCGAGCCTACAATGGTTGAATTTGTGATGGAAAATTTGTTCAGTGTAACAAAGTTTAGAGAGAGAAGTAGATTTGTGTAGAAATTCAGAGATTTTGGTGAGAGAGCATGCACGAACCTGAGAATGGCGGAAAAAGAAAAAATGGCTAAGTAATTTTGCCTCCAAAAGAATAAAGTTGTCATTTTTATGTTCCCGCGTATCGAGACTTATTACTAGCACTAATTTAACGCTACTAAAAGGTTGGTATAAGAATTTAACAGTTTTAGTAGCAGTTGGTGAATTAGTGCTACAACGGCCTGCTACCAATGCCCATATTTCTTGTAGTGACACTGTGAGTCGGCTAAATTGTGTGATGCATTTAGACTAGAACATACATATCCATGATTTATAAACCATAGATTTATGTTGCATACCTCGATGATTGAATTGGTTAGAATGGCTAGGTTGATTAATAACTTGGTTAAATAAGTAAACAGTTAAGTTAAGAGATGCATGCTAGTTAGCTTATATCGGTAATTGATTGATAGTTCGTTGATTGCTTGATTGGGTGTTGCATTCATATAGAATGGCATGCTAGGACCTATATGCATATATATGTTAGTAAGTGCGTATCTAAATGAATCTATATATGGGGAACTATGAGATGATTAAAATACGGCTAAAATACATAACACACTTATAATATAATAACGAGGTGGGTTAATTGGTCAATAGTCGGGGTATCGGGTTAAATGAATTGATTAAATAGTAATATGAAGTCAGGAGGTTAGTAAGTTTACTAATCTCAAGGTGACGGATCGAAGAGGTTAAGAATAAGAATGTAAGGGATAAGATTAATTAAATGTGAATTAAGCCGACTACGGGATTAGTAATCCACTAATCCCAAGGTAGCGGTTGAATGAGTTAAGGTTATGAAATGAACCTAAATAATTAGTTGTGTGGTGTTGTGATTCTTGTTTGTGTGATTGTATATCTACTTCAGTGTGGGGCTGAGTAGATTGTGGATTGCTTGATTGTTTATTTACTTCGGTGTTGGGCCATGTAGACTGTACTGCCAGATACTTACTCTGGTGCGGGACCGGGTAAGTCCGGGTATGGATACCTAATCCGGTACGAAACCGGATAAGGTCGGATGATGTGGAGGTTTGTGATAGGACTTGCAGGATATATTGAGAATTGTGATTGGATTTATTTATGTTGACCTTGTCGGTCTTGCGTGATAGAGTCCCAGTGAGTTTGCTTGTTTACATTGCTATTATTAGGACTCTATAGGGTGCATTAGATCCCGCAAGTCTAGAGATGGTGTTCCGGTACTTCCGACCCGATTGGATCCTCGGGTAGTGACCTGAACGGTTCACGTACCTTCAGGTGGTGATTCTGGTATGGTGTTAACCTACTGAGTGACGCCAGTAGGTGTGTGATATATCATGGTTTTTACCCATTTTATGCCATGATATAGATGTGTTTTTAGTGTCTTTTGTGTTATTTTAGAGTCTTTTACAGGTTTAATCAGGTTTGGAGCTAATTGGAGATAATTGGAGTATTTTGGGACTTTTGGAGCATTTTGGCCGAGAGTTTAACTCACTGCCCGATTTGATGATCATGCATCGATCGACACACCTTTGGTGTCGATCGACACACTAGCGAGATGGGCCGTACGCGGCGGTTTAACAAAGTTATGAAGATTTGCAGAGAAGCCCAGAATAGTTCCAGTATTTACACAGAAGCCCCAGCCGAGATTATGCCTATATATTTAGAGTTTTGTCTTTTATTTTAGATACGCTTTCATACTTAGAGCTAAGACATTTTTAGAGCTTTTGGGGCTGATCTAATCCTGTACTTCATCTATTTTGGAGAAGATTTCGAACCCCTTTATCTATTTAATTTCTTATATGCAATCTATTATTTCTATGATTTCTGTTCCATTAATCATGTCTGAGTAGATTCATAGTTAGGTTTAGGGTTTCTCATTAAGGATTTGATGACTTGCTAGACTTGTTTAATTCAGTTAAGGATTCACATGATTAGAATGTTCTTCGATCTAAATTATGCTTAATGCTAGTTCTAACCTGATCAATTAGAATCTAGACTTTAGGTTGCTAAATACGACACGAGAGTGTGGTTTAGAATCTGAACTATTTAGGTTGAGCAATTAAACTATTCGCAAAGAGATTTGGCTTAGTTTAATTGTGAACATATCGAACTTGAAATTAATGCTGGTTTAATCTGTTAGTAATTGCAAAGAGATTTGGATTACTGCACTTAGACTTAGAGGATTTTCGCAAAGAGATTTGGTTAATTCTAATTCCGTGATTTGAGTTCTAGAACTGAGTTTAATTTGATCATGACTGATTAACTTGTCTGCTTGTCTGATTTCCTGAGAATTCCCTAGACTTAGCGCTTTTAGTTTATTGCTTTCACAACCAATTCCTGCTACTGATTTACTTTCTCGCCTTACTTTTATTTAATTCACTACCTGCTTTTATTCCTATTATTAATCTCTACTGTTCTGATCTATCGAGACCAGTGTCCCTGTGGATTCGATAACCCTATATACTACATTGATATTGCTGTGCACTTGCAGTTAGTATAGGGAATAAAACCTGACCTATCAAGTTTTTGGCGCCGTTGCCGGGGACTCTTAGAGTCTTTGATTGGACCGAACTTAGGGTTTATACTAGGAATTTTTCTTTTTTTTTGTTTTTTGTTTTTGTTTTTATTTTACTTTACTGATTTCTTCTCTGTTTTCTCTCTGTCGCAGGTACCGATTTCGCCTTGCGTCGATCGTTGCACCTCTTGTGTCGATCTTCACTAAGCGATTTGAGATTGAATCGATCGTTGCACTGTTAGCATCGATCGTTGCTTGACGATTACAAACAGTTTATGCAGAAGCGTGAAACTCGAAGTAATCCGAACTTAAGCCTAATCAATCTCGATCTTGAAGAACTTGGACGCCTAGAGAGGACTAACAGAAGAGAAAGAAGAGAAAGAATGGTAGTACAGAGGCTGATTCTAGTACGCGATGCTCAAGGTACTCTGAGGGACCAAGATAACAACCCGTACAATGCTGCTTGGCAAAGGGTTGATGCTGAAGGGAATGTCATCCCTGACCCTCCTGAGCCACCATAACAGGAGCAGAACCAAGCGCCAAGACAGGCCCAAGGGAGAGAGATGGTTGTCCATGAGAGAACCTTAGCTGACTACAACAGACCGGATGAGTTTCATGCAAACCGGTCAGCTCTAATTCTTCCTGGTTTTGAGAGGGATGATTTTGAGATCAAGACCATCTACTACTCGCTGATGAGACAGAATGCATTCCATGGTCATCCTACAGAGCAGCCTATGGATCAAATTGATACATTTGAGGACCTAATCAATGGCATGAAGTATGATGGAGTCTGCCAAGATTATCTGTTCCTCAAGCTCTTTCCATACAGTCTCGCTGGAGACGCTGCTGCATGGCTGAAGCAACTGGCACCTGGTCAGTATACTACTTGGGCAGCCCTGAAGAGTGAGTTTCTGCGTCACTTCTATGATGATGCGCGTTCCGATCAGTCCAGACAGGACATTCTGACATTTACCCAAGGTCCTACTGAGCCACTTAAGACCGCTTGGATGAGATTTAGGAAATACCAGCGTGACTGTCCACACCATGGATTCACTGAGGTCACATTGCTAGGTATCTTCTTCAGAGGTATAGATCTGCCATATCAGTCCGCGCTGGATAACTCCAGTAATGCAAACTTCAACACCAGAACTCCTGCACAAGCTAAGCAGTTGATTGAGAACCTAGTAAGCAGCAACAGTTGCAAGACTATGGACGATAGGAGGAAGAAATCTGGTGGAAGTGTAGAGAATACAGAGATGGCTGAATTGAGATCTAGAATGGACACAATTTGCAATCTCCTGGCTGGTAAAAAGGCTGTCCACTTTGCACAAGATGTAGAAGTAATTCAGACTGAGGAGGACACTCAGGAAGAAGATGTGAATTACATTGGAGGATCTGGTTTCCAAGGTAACAGATTTGGTAATCAACAGGGAAACAGATTCTTCAATGGAGGACAGAAGAGTGCCTTCGCAGGCAATCAGAGCTCAGCTGGTTTTGGACAGACAAGTGGTTTTCAGAAGCCTTTTGGACAAGGCACTCAGAGAACCTATGGATCTTCATCTTATCAGACTCCTCCTGCACCTACAGCTCATGAGAGTAAGATGGAGACAATGATGGAACATCTGCTGGAAAGTCAGACCAAGATCTCTGTGGACTGCAATAAGAAGTTGGATGCTGTCTACGAGGATCTCAATGGAAAGATCGAGTCTATGAACACTCACATGAAGCAGTTGGATACACAGGTGAATAAGATTTCCAGCTCTATGAAAGGAAAAGGAGTAGCAGACACTCATATTAAAGCCTGGTCTGTGTACATTAATGATGGATCTCACCTAGGTGAAAAATTTGAGCTAAGTACAGCTGAATTGGTGAAGGAAGAAGAAATCTCGGATTTTGGAGAAAATCTCTCGGGTGAAAAATACAGTGTTGCATCGATCGACACACATCTAGTGTCGGTCGATGCAGGTCGTGAACAGACAGACTTGCCGAATGATAATGGTATTGATGCAGATTTGAACCTTGATAGCTTATTCTCTAGAGTCTCTGAGATTTCTCAACAGGAAATCTATGCGCAAATCATTAGGCAACACTCCTCAGTGTCTGAGGTAATTAAGTAGGAAATTGAAGAGCTTAAGAAGCTAGAGGATATTGGTGAAGAATTGGAAGAAATTCCATCCTCTGATGATCCACCATATCACCCATGTGTGCAGAGGTATTTGAACAAAATGCTGCCTTTAGATGAGGAGCTGAGAGACTGGGTGATTATAGTTCCTCAACATATTAGTGATGTTCTGCTGACTAAGATCCCGAAGAAGCTGCTAGACCCTGGAGTCTTTGTGTTTAAATGTTCTATTTTCGAAGATAGTTTTAGGCGCTCTCTTTGTGATTTAGGAGCTGTTGGAAGTCTTATGCCATACTCTGTGGCAGAGAAGCTGGGAATGCTGGATTTTAAGCCTACTAGGACCTCTCTTGTCCTAGCTGATCAGTCTATAAGAGTCCCGGAAGGACTTCTTGAGGACGTCCCGGTGAGAGTTGGAAACTATTTAGTTCCAACAGACTTCCTAGTACTGAAATATGACTGTGATCCGGATGAAGCGTCGTTACTTGGAAGACCATTTTTGGCTACAGCGGGAGCGGTAATTGATGTTAGGAACAGCCTGATAGTCCTCCATCTGGGAGATGAACCACTGCATTATGAGATGGATAAGCTGCGAAGACCACTAATAGATGGGCAGACATTCACCATCATGGAAGCAGATGATGGGCAGCCGGATGACACTGTGATTATAGATCCTGGAGCGCATTTTACTCCATCTTTTCTTGGACACGAGCATTCTATGACAGCCTACTCGCCACCCTGGATGAGGGGACTTGAACGGAGATAGAAAAAGTCTCTGTCAAGATCTCTCGGTGCCTGAAAGATCTTGTTCGTCCGGTCAAGCTAATGACCTTAAACAAGCGCTGAGTGGGAGGCAACCCACTGTTTTCGTTTTTGCATTTTGATTTTAGTATTTTTATAGGACTTTACGCTTGTTTCTGGTTTTGGTGAGTTTTTGTTCGCAGGTCTCGGATTTATACGCAGTGCGTCGATCAACACACCACTGTGTCGATCGTCACAATACGACAGAAATCGCATTGCAGCGATCGTTGCGGTCCTGAGCAACGATCGATTATACACGAAAAATCGCCTAGCAACAGTCGATGCACTTAGTGTAACGATCGATGCCTGAGTGCGACAGAGGTACAACCCGAGAGAACTCAACCATTCCATAAATAAATTTTTATTTTCTTTCTTTTGCCAATCCTTCGCTTGACACTACTGGGGACAGTGTGTCTTAAGTGTGGGGGAGGTTCTACTAACTTCTTTCTTTTGTTTTCTTAGAGTCAGTTAAAAAATTTCAAAATTTTTGTTTTATTGAGTCAAAATTTGTTTAAGTAAGAAACAATGATTTTTTGAGAAGATTAGCAGCACTTGCAGGAACTTAAGTAACCATTGGGATGAAGCTGCAGATTATCTCTGACTATTAGAAAACCCAGACATGGATCAACCTATTGAGGACACCCACATCACTTCAGGTATCAGAGGATCCTTTTACTGACTTCACCCTAATACTGACTTAGATTTTCTCACCTAAGGGCTTGGTATACTTTGTGTCGGATTCCCTTGTTAGTTCTGACACAACCTGTAAACATGTCCTATCTAGTTCCCTTCTCCCCTTCCATAAAAAAAAAGGTAATAAACTGAGGATGAGTTAGTAACTCCGAAGTGGTCATGGGAATGGTAGCAAACACTATTTTCTCTCATGTGATCCATGGAATGTGTCTAAAGTACACCCCTTAACGGGAAGAGCACTGATAAAAAAAATAAAATGATACCCAATGGGGAAAAATCAGAATGCTAAGGAAGGGAAAGAGAAGAAAGGGACTAGAGAAAGATAGTATGGTGGTCTAGAGCTGATAAGGTAAGAATCTATGTGCCTTTGATCGATACTCCTTAGGTGAGACCGCACTTAAATACTTGCAGAAGTCAGTAGGGTGAATTTGAATGCGTGAATGTGATTGTGGAGTTTACTTATGACAGTTGCTAAGTGTGGGGGAAGTATATGTTGGTCTTGATGTCTGCAGGTTGATTCTTTCATGTGGTTTACTAAGGGGAATCTGAGTGTTGCTGCTTCTAGGATGAAAAGAGTTTCTGAAGAGTTTTCAAACCTCTTCACTGCATTTTAGTTCTCTGTTTTGCTTGAGGGCAAGCAAAGGCTAAGTGTGGGGGAGTTGATATATCATGGTTTTTACCCATTTTATGCCATGATATAGATGTGTTTTTAGTGTCTTTTGTGTTATTTTAGAGTCTTTTACAGGTTTAATCAGGTTTGGAGCTAATTGGAGATAATTGGAGTATTTTGGGACTTTTGGAGCATTTTGGCCGAGAGTTTAACTCACTGCCCGATTTGATGATCATGCATCGATCGACACACCTTTGGTGTCGATCGACACACTAGAGAGATGGGCCGTACGCGGCGGTTTAACAAAGTTATGAAGATTTGCAGAGAAGCCCAAAATAGTTCCAGTATTTACACAGAAGCCCCAGCCGAGATTATGCCTATATATTTAGAGTTTTGGCTTTTATTTTGGATACGCTTTCATACTTAGAGCTAAGAGATTTTTAGAGCTTTTGGGGCTGATCTAATCCTGTACTTCATCTATTTTGGAGAAGATTTCGAACCCCTTTATCTATTTAATTTCTTATATGCAATCTATTATTTCTATGATTTCTGTTCCATTAATCATGTATGAGTAGATTCATAGTTAGGTTTAGGGTTTCTCATTAAGGATTTGATGACTTGCTAGTCTTGTTTAATTCAGTTAAGGATTCACATGATTAGAATGTTCTTCGATCTAAATTATGCTTAATGCTAGTTTTAACCTGATCAATTAGAATCTAGACTTTAGGTTGCTAAATACGACACGAGAGTGTGGTTTAGAATCTGAACTATTTAGGTTGAGCAATTAAACTATTCGCAAAGAGATTTGGCTTAGTTTAATTGTGAACATATCGAACTTGAAATTAATGCTGGTTTAATCTGTTAGTAATTGCAAAGAGATTTGGATTACTGCACTTAGACTTAGAGGATTTTCGCAAAGAGATTTGGTTAATTCTAATTCCGTGATTTGAGTTCTAGAACTGAGTTTAATTTGATCCTGACTGATTAACTTGTCTGCTTGTCTGATTTCCTGAGAATTCCCTAGACTTAGCGCTTTTAGTTTATTGCTTTCACACCAATTCCTGCTACTGATTTACTTTCTCGCCTTGCTTTTATTTAATTCACTACCTGCTTTTATTCCTATTATTAATCTCTACTGTTCTGATCTATCGAGACCAGTGTCCCTGTGGATTCGATAACCCTATATACTACATTGATATTGCTGTGCACTTGCAGTTAGTATAGGGAATAAAACCTGACCTATCAGTGTGCGGTCTAGCGAATACGGGGTCGCGTCTTAGGGCAGGACTGCATGGAAGCTTAGGTTACCGTGGGGTAGCCCGAGTCGCTGTGTATCGATGAACTGAGAAAAATGTCCTAGGTCGTTGTACTTCGTGGAAACGTCTAGTGGCTATGTAAACCCGTTGAAGTTACCGAGTTTGTCTAGTGGGCCCAGTGGTGTTAAGTTTGTTGTGCACGATAGATAGATCGAGTCTCATCGAGGGCATGTGCCGCAGTGCCATCGATTTCCGTAATTATTTCCTTTCTTTTGCAAGTGCTTGTGTGTTGTGGGTTTATCACGTCATGGTGGCACGTGATAGATCGTTTCTTCCTATGATTGTTATTTTGGGATTTTGGGGAGGGAACCCGTAGCTATAGATAGCATAGAAGCCGTTATTGGGGAGCCGACTCGCTGGGTGCTCTTAGATCGCTCATTAGACTCTTTTGTGTTTTCAGGTTTATCAATGATGGTCGCGGGAGGTCCTTGGTGTAGTTTCTGGATCGCTTGTGGGCTGGAGTTCTTCATTCGATGATTTTGATGGATGTTTTTGGGTTCGGCTTTTGGCGCCTATTTACTTGTGTTTATTTTGTGATTAAGACTTAATAGGCAAATTGTTTTGTAAACGTTATGTAAACGTTTATTTACTTCGAAATGAATTCGCTTCCCTGGTATATTGGTTTAGTCGGAACCGACACAACTCACGGAAGCAATACAAGTTGAAAATATTTTTATTGTGGAAGCGAGGTAAACGGGGTCAAGGATGGTTTGGTGCGAACCCTTGTCTCAAACCGGACTGCCTTTGGCTTCGTATTCTGACGAACTTTTCGTGTTTGACTTGCTCGGGTTCGACTTGGTCATGTTCTTGTTTGATTGTTGACCGATCAGCTCGTCGGTCAGCGGATAATGGGAAAGGGGTGCTACAAACAATCTAATGATCAATCAAAAGCAACGATTCAAAATCAAAATCTAGGAACCTAGCAAGCAATAAACGCATCAATCACATCATCATCTAACACTCTAACAAATCAAACAATCTCACGCAATCAATCAATCAATCAAACTGGCTCATCCACATGGTGATGTCAATGCGGTCGTCTCATGGGTCCTGGTGAGCAATCGTTTGTTCGGACCATCATTTGTTTTCACATCGTAATTGTATTGCATTCACAAACCATCACATCCTTGCAATGTAGCTATTTTGTTACTCAAAACGATAAACCGAATACTCCACATCCACCATGTAAATAAAACATTCATATCCATACATAAGCGTTTTAATAAGTTTCATCAGAGTCTACCACAAGCGGCTGCCATCCATACCAAAAAAAGCACTGCTACATAGCTAAGATCGTCAATTACGAATAATAAGCCGATATATACAATCAAAAATGAGTTAGAGCCCTTACTTACATGGGCTTAAAACTAATACCTAAACCTAATACCTCGAGCACGAGCGATAAGCTCCTCACTGGCGGCGATACGGCTCATGAAAATAGCCGCTGGCAGGTATGCCAAGAGGATGGGGCGGGTGTGTGGAGCGCCTGCGTGGTGCTGGTGTGGGCGCTGCTCTGGGACGAGGACCGCGATCGGTCAAGATGGTGCCAGGTGCCCATTATGGCCGCAAATGAGGCATATGACTGGCGGCGCCCGCGGCCGAGAAGGCTCGTGGGCGAGTGGCTTGGAAAGGAGCGGACACTAGTGGAAGTGGAACCCAGTGGCTCCACATGCGAAACAAGATGGAACCGGCTCATATGTGGCTTGCTCCGGTGGCTGAGGCGAAGGAAATGCAGCCTGAGGTAGGAGCTGCTTATGTGCCTTGACGTGCTGCTCCATAATTTCTGCCAATAAGTTGGCATGCTCGGCCACCTGCTACTCCCAGGTGATGTACTGGGCGGAGTCGATCAGCTCCAGCGGGATGCTGAAGTCCGGGAGTAAATTAAGTAAGATATCACCGGACTGTAAAACTCCGGTAAGACGTGTATATCATGGAGAGGCACCTGCTATAGTGGCGAGAGAGGCGCTAAAGGTGGCAAGGGCGGAAGTTCGCTACCAGAAGCTAGAAAGGCATCGAAGTACTCGGCATAGGGCACGTCAGAATCGGCGTCATAACTGAGTGATGCAGGGAGAAGAGAGGGAGGTGCCGGGGCGGCACTGTCTGCAACATTAGCTGGTGCTACTACAACTGCACCGGCTGGGGCATAAACGGGAGCTGGGGCCTGAGCCGAATATGTGAACACTCGGCTGGTGGAAGGTCGTGCGGCCCTGGACTGGCCGGCTCGGATCCGACAGACTCTCGGTCACTCATAACGAACGTCGTTTGTCCACACCACCACACACTCACTCACTCTCCTAGGGCACTTGTTGTGTGTCTGCAACCAAAAACACAAAAATAGTTAGCACAATCCTAATAAAATCACTAACTTACCATTTCCCAGTTTGACGGAAGCGGCTCAGTTTCCTAATGGATGCATTGGCGACACATTTAGACTCGATAAAACACCAAAAACCTTAGAAAATAATTTTTTTTTGAACCCATGACGAACCATGCTCTGATACCACCTTTTGTAACGCCCATTTCCCGTTATCCGCTCACCGTCGAGATGACCGGCCAACAATCAAACAAGAACACGACCAATCGAACCGAGCAGGCCAAACGTGAAAATTTCTTCACAATAGCCAGAGATAGTACAGTTTGACTCAATGGCTCATACCAAACCGTCCTTGACTCCGTTTACCTCGCTTCCACAATACAAGGCCTTTCAACCAGTATTGCTTCCACGAGTTGTGTTGGCTCGGACGAAACCAAATACCCGGGAAATTTTTTCATTTCTAAGTGTGTTAAGTCTTTTAAATCCTTTAGAATATTTACAACTAGTTCCAAAATGTTTATGAATCATTTAGGCGCCCATAAAACCCGAAGTAAACATCAACATCATACCGTGGCCAAATGCAATCTCGAGACTACACCGAGGTCCTTCTGCGTCCGCCGAGCTAAGCCAAACCTGAAACAACAAAGATAGAGTCTAATGAGCAATCTAAGATCACCCAGTGAGTCGGCTCCCACGTATAGGCAGCTAAACAATCTACTGAATAACCCCGCCCCAAAAACCCCAAAATTAACAAACATACAAGAATAAATAGCTGATTGATATACTCAGAGTTTATTCCATAGAGTTACGCTGAAAGTGCACAGAACGTGACTGTAGTATATAGGGGTCGAATCCACAGAGACTCTAGATTCTTGCGATAGATTATAAAGTGTCGAATTAAGCTAAGCGAAGCAGTGAATAAAGCAGTAAACAAACAGAAAATTAAACTAAACGGTTCTATCTAGACAAGCGAAGCGTCAAGTCTAGGGAGTTCTCAGGAAATTAGGAATTCATGGAAATCAATCAATCAGGTTCAAATTAAAAACGTTTCTATACCAAGAAACACAAAAATATAATAGACCAACTTTCGTTGCGAATCTTAACTATGTCCAGAAACCTAGCAAACCAACTTTCGTTGCGATTTCTAGAGAACCTAAACATGCATTAATCTCAGGTTCCTTCGTTCACAATTTCCCTAAACCAAATTTCTTTGTGAATAGACAAATTGCTCATCTAAGATCTTTCTAGCTAATTAACCAACTGTCGTTGCGAAAATCAACCTAACATCAATAATCTAAGTAGATAATTCATATTAAGCATTAAGATCAACCCAATATGAAGAACTAGAAGTTATGAATCTCAATTAATCAGATAACCTAATATTCCATGAAATCCCTAATGAGAATCCCTAAACTTAACTAGTAAACTACTCAGACATGTCAGATGAAACACAAGACATGATGAATAGAATACCTAATATCATAAAAGAAATAAAGAATTAGGGGTTCATAATCTTCTCCCTGTCGATTATCGGATCAGCCCCTCAAAGCTCTCAAAATCTCTCTGAATATAAAATAAAGCCTCAATAATGGTTTAAAACCCCTAATATAAAGTTAAAACACAATTTGAGCATTTTTGTAAATCTGGAAAACTTCTGGGCAAAAGTGCAGATTTTCAAGAATGCAGATTTTACAGGCGCAAAATTTTGGAAAATGGGGTGCATTGACCGATGCACATACCGATGCAAATAGTGTAGTAACCGATGCACTGAACAGACGCATCTAGAGAACTCTGTGAAATCTCTAAATAGTGCAGAATTGCTCAAAATACTTCCAAAACGTCAAATTAAGCTCCAAATGTACATAAACCTCTAATACACCTGAAAAGACTCCAAAAAAAATGATAGACTCGATAACAAAGACTTATATCATGTTTAAAAACCATGATATATCAACTCCCCCACACTTAGCTTTTGCTTGCTCCCAAGCAAACATAAAACCAAGATCAGGAGAAAAAGTTTGAAAACCTCAGAAACTCATTTTATCTTCGGAGCACCACACTTAGATTCCCTTTAGTAAGCCACATGAAAACAAACCTGCAGACATCAATACCACAATGTACTTCCCTCACACTTAGCGATTGTCCAAGTAAACTCCATAATCAAAATCAAAGCATTCAAATTCACCATACTGATTTCTATAATATATTAAGTACGGTCTCATCTAGGGAGTATTGATCAAAGAACACATGGACTCTTACTCTGTTAGTACCAGATTACAATATTGTCAGCTTCTAGTTCCTTTCTTCTCCCTTTTCTCACTTCAGCAGCTGCTTTTTCCCCTTTGGGTATCATTTTATTTTTTAAATCAGCTGCTCTTCCCTCATTGGGGTATTACTTTGGACACATTCCATGAAGCACAAGAGGTAATAGGGGTCTCTACCACTCAATTTATTACTCTTTCTTTTTTTACTTTGCTTGAGGAGAAGAGAGAAGGGAACCATACTCAGACAGAGTTACAAGACTTTCAAGACTGCCAGAGGAATCCAATCCAAAGTATACCAAGCCCCTATGTGAGAAAATTCCTAGTTTCCTACTCAATGTTTGACTCAATAAAACAACTCAACAGACTCTAAGAAAATAGAAATGGTGTGTTAGTAACTACCCCCCCCCCCCCCCACACTTATAAAACACTCTCCCCAATGTTATAGAAGCTTGGGCTCGGGAGAACAAAAAATCAGATTGAACAGATACTGAAAATTCAGAACACTTACCTGTTTATGTAATCTGTGTTGACCCACACCAGGTTGGTGTCGATCGATGCTAATGATCGAGTATGCTTCGATCGACTCATAGAATGCGTCCCTCGATGTTGCTCGTCAGTGACCTGTTCTCACGTCCTTAACACACCAAAACAAAAAAAAACAAAGTAGAGAAAACCAAAACAAAAAACAAAATAAAGAGAGACTCACCAGTGGGTTGCCTCCCACCTAGTGCCTTTTTTAGTCATTAGCTTGACTATGAGAAAGAGATCAGACTCATTGTGGATTCAAAATATGCATTGAGTGCATCTAGTCTCCTCATCTAAGGTGGTGTATAAGTAGTAGTACCATGAGATCTACCAAGAAATGAAGGAATGGAACCAGGGTGGGAGCGAAGTGTGGGTGGGATACTGCATTTTCCTGCATTCATAGCAATGTAGTTATGAGGTTGAAGTCTAGATGATTCATACCTGTAATTTGGTGGAGGAGCAATGTCTGGAGCTTTACGTTTGGTAACAATTGCAAGCACTGAAGATGTTAGAGCAGGCTCAGGATGAGCCGCCATTTTCTCCTCTCCAATCTGAATCTCTGGCTCCACTTCAACACTGAAGCTTTGTCCATCAATGGCTGATTTCTGCAGCTTCTCCATCTTGAACTACAAAGGCTTATCTCCCAGGTGGAGATCAACCAGACCACGTCTCACATCTACAACTTCTCCAGCTGTAGCTAAGAAGGATCTACCAAGTAGCAGAGGATCATCTAGTTCAATGTCATATTTCAGCACCACAAAGTCTGTTGGAATGAAGTAAAATCCAACTCTGATAGGGATGTCCTCTAGGACTCCTTCTGGAATCCTCTTCGATCGATCATATCGGATAAAAGAGATCCTAGTAGGCTGGAAATCCATCAGTCTCAATCTCACAGCCACAGAGTATGGCATGAGATTCACACAAGATCCTAAGTCACACAGAGAACGCTTGAAGCTGTCTCTAAAAATGGAATCAGAAACCGCCGCGGCGTTCATCTCCTCCATCGCCAGCCGCTTCTTCTCTGCAAGTTCAAGCACCTCCTTAGTCAAGTCCAGCTCACCGGAAGCCAGTTCGGCAATGAGCGCAATATTGGCTAAGGCCTCTTGAAGCCTGATCTCGGCGCTCGTAGCGACCTTCCGCTGTCCCTCCTTCGCCTTAATCCCCTCGAGAATTTTGAGATACTGGCCATTGAGCTCCTTTTTCGCCTCGTGAGCGGCAACCTTCATGTCAAGCTCCCGATCGGTAAGGGATTTTTTCAGGTCAGCCTAAAATTGAGCAGCCCACAAGTCTGCCGCTTGGCGCGCCTCGACCGCCACTCGGCTCGCCTCCTCCGCGGCCACAATTCGA
This sequence comes from Orychophragmus violaceus, assembly GCA_030180135.1. NCBI lineage: Eukaryota > Viridiplantae > Streptophyta > Magnoliopsida > Brassicales > Brassicaceae > Orychophragmus > Orychophragmus violaceus. The sequence continues at coordinate 40,148,566 of CM058240.1, forward strand.
TTCGCGGCCACGTTCAGATTCTGAGTGAGGTCCTCCTCCTGATTCTCAAGGATCGTAAGACGGGCCTCCACTCCATCAAACTTGACGAGCTTCTCCTTTAGCTCTTCCTCCCGAGCCAGAGCCCCTTGAAACTGCACATTCACGTCGCTCACCGTTTTCTTGACGGTCTCGAGCTCACGTGCCTGCGGTATTTCACGCAGCTCACACGCTCAGACCTAGCCGCGAACCTGTTCGCAGCCTCCAAGGCCTACACAAAAATAAATAAATGCTAAGCATGAAACGAATCAAGAAAGCGAAGGAAAGAAACTATTACCTTCCCGGCGGCCGCCATCATCTCGGTGTAAGAATCACCGAGGGCCATATCCCCGACAGCCGGGAGCTGAACGCCTGCGGGCTTAAAATGCCTCAGCAGGTCGGCCACCCCTTTTGGGTAATCCGCAATCGGACATTCCTTCTGATGCCTGAAGCGCCAGTTAAAAGATCCGGAGGACCCGGAAGAGGCAGGCCTCGCCTCCACATTTTGGCTCGATCTTCTCGAGCTCACCTCCGCGTCGGTCCTTTGACGCTTCGCTGCCGGAGGAGGAGGGCCACCCTGACTCCGACCATTCGACCCCCTCGAGCCGTTCGATCAAGAGTCGCGTAAAGCTAGCCCTCCAGACGGGACCTGGGCTAGTTCCTGCCCGGTCAAAGAGGGAGGTAAATCCTCCGCCTCCATGGTCGCTTCTCCGGATCCCGTAGCCGGAGCAAGAGAGATTTGAACGGGGTGAGAAGGAGGGATCGAAGGAGGGGGAGGAGGAGCTTCGCCCATTGCGAAAAGAAGGGCGTTGCCCAAGTCGCCGACCTTCATTTTCCTTGCCAGGTCGATGGGATCCTTCCCGTTCCGACGGCTGCTCGATCTTCGCGACATCTTTTCGTAGGGAGGAGTTCTGGCGGTAGAACAGTCGTCCAAGACGGGTCGATCTGCGAACAAAAGGAACTCGAGTCAGCTCGATATATAAAAAAAGAGATATATGGCACGAAAACCTTCGCACGAACCAACCAAAATACATACTTTCTCCAGTCCACTCGGCGATCTGAAGCGGAGCCTGAATAACTCGGGCTGAAGCGGGCTGAGGAGGGGAGCGCGACTCGTTTTGTGAAAGTCGAGGTTGGTATGAAGGAGGTCGTCGGGCTGCGGGACCTAAGGCAGCTCGAATTCGCTGGTCTGTAAAGCTAGACCAGCATATATCTCCTCTCCGGAGACGAGCTATCAAACTCGATGTGATCTGGTTCAGAGGTAACGATTCAGGAGCTTCTACAAAGAAAAACAAAAAAAAGAGTATCAGAAAATAGCTCAATATCGATGAAGAACATCTAAGCAGTCAGGAAAACTGATAAACTCTAAAGGCTAACCAACATTAGCTGCCCATCTTGTCGAGATAACCGAATAATCGAAGTCCTCGACCGAATGATGGTTGATCCTAAAAAAAGTATTTATTCTTCCACGCATCTCTCGTCGGGATCTCCTCGAGGATCTTCCCATGACGAGGAGAGAGGTAGTAAGTCTCTGGGAAACGAGTATTATGTTTTACCGAACAAACCCTCATCAGTTCCTCGGCCCTGAAGTCAATGCCCTCCTCGACGGCTCTGACCCCGAGTCCGATAACATACCGGGAAAAATTTGGGGTCATCTGATGAAAAGCCAGTTGAAGCTGAGCCAGAACCCACAAGATAATGCGGGGGATTGGAAAAAACAATCCGCATTTATCAAATAGCCCTCTACAGCAGTTTCCGGCGACATCGCCGGAGACAGAATAACTATTTCCACCTCTGGTGGGATCTGGCCCTTCGACCGCAACCGCTGTATATGGTCCACTGTCAAGCCGGACTGCGGATGCGGACTGAATGATCTTGCCGCCGCGCTTGTACTCGCTCTGACCGCATCTTTCCGAGCCATAATGGTCGGTGTATCGAAAATTCTTTGTTAAAAAAAAAAGAACCAGAATAGAAAATCTAACGAGAGAAGAATTTCGGAATAACAGTAAAGGAAACAAGAGCGAGAAGCAGAGATTCTAAAATGAGGAAGAAGAAGTTACCTTGACGATTTGTAGTGCGAGCAGTAGTGGGAATCGTGCTAGGTAACTTCCCCTTTTAAGCCAACTCGTACTCTCCCTCCCCGAGATCCGTGGGATTTTTCGTATCCCACTATCTCAACCGCTCGATTCAAAATTTGTAATGATTACAAAAAATCGAGACGGTTAGGATCTTTCGAATTCTTACAATCTCGACCGTTGATACGAGATCTATGGCCAGGAGTAAGCGGATGATGATTAAGTCACATCCGCATGGATCGAGGCCCATAAGATTTATTGTTTTCGGGATATCTCAGCCATTGACGGTTGACTAGATCGATGGTAGATCAAATTATTCTCTAGAAAATACTAGTTGAGGTAGCAAACGCTCTAAAAATGGGTCAGTTCGATCCACGCGCTCGGTTTCAGCCGTTCGATCATGACAGGATCTGCGAATAAAGCCAAGATAATTATTAGGGTTGTTAACACCCGAGGCTCGCGCGCGTCTTCCCAAGAACGCCTACCGTCCGTTAACCTCGACTCATCGAAATTAATGGGCTGGGGGGCTATTGTTGGTGCTGGATTTCCCTCTAGGAAATCCGGCCCATTAACAAACAAAACAAGGGTCCATAATCATGAGCCCGATCCATAATCAATACGAAGAGCTCGACTGTCGTCCATTTTGGGCCCTTGCGACCATGATCTGACCAAGGCCTAAATGACAACCAAAACGAGAACTAATCGAGCTCGAGCTTGATAGGAGACAACGTAAAGATAGAACGACTTGGTCTTCGTCTGTTCAACCGATTCCCGCGAATCTCGGAGATCGTGATCACGGCGAGGCCGAAAGATCGGAACAAGGAGAACAATGGCGAGGACTATTTAAAGAAGAAGTGGTGATTCATTCAAGACATTCCAACCCTAATCTAGAAAACTTTGACTAGATAGCTCGATTTTCATACTTTGTACTCTCTATTCGATTGTGCTTGTTCTATCTCGACGATCAATCTCAATAAAGTCTTTGATTCATCGGAAATCTATATCACCTTTATATCCAAAAGTCCAAATCCACAATTACAAATCCTTGGTGTGAATCTCCGATCTCACAGTTGGATAGTTACTTAGAGGAGCTGAATCAAGATTAGATAAGGATTTCCGCTGCATATTGTTAAGTATGAAGGATCTAAGACTAGAAATGAATAAGGAAGTCAATAGGAAGATCCGAGGAATACTTGTCCTTGAGGGAAATTTTTTAAATATGTCGGATTTCATGAACGGATAGAATATGAGCTAACCGCCTAGGCCCTATGGCCGGTATAAGGTGTTTCAGGTGCGCTAGTCGGGTGTGTCGGGTGTGGTGGGGGTGAGTGTGGTGCAGCGAGACTCTTCTGTACTGGACCGTCGGGGAATGATGGAGAGAGGTATCCTGGGCGGCCACAAATGAGCCACGCTGGTGGTGGTAGCGGCAGGAAAGACGGGAAGGACACGTGGCAGAACATATACCATGAGGAATGGAAGTCCGTATCTCCGCAGACGAGGAAGGACTGGTCGGGCCTGTAGACAACAAGTCGCAATGGCCCGAGCATCTCTCGGGAACTCATTAGGTGACTAAGAACCTCCAATCGGGTGATAGGCTTGGCTAATCATAGGGTCTGGTCAGTCATAAGATCCTCTCAATGAAGATGCTGGGCGGAATAAATCTTTTCCATCGGGAAGTCGAAAACTGAGAGTGATGAAAATAGTGGATCGTCGCGGATTTATGGAGATGGCGGAGCCTGGGCCTCTGGGGAAGGAAGAGAATCTGGGTGCGGTGGCATCCCCAAAGACGGTAGCGCCGAAAAGCTGTCGTCAGAGGCCTGCGGCATGTATATGTTCCTGAGAAAGGGTACACTTGAAGTAGTCGTGTCGTATGTGAAGGAATGTTTAGATGCATCCTGATTCAATTCTCTGATTCAGATTATCCTAAACATGCGGATCTAGGTTCTCTTGAATAGAAACAAATGATGATCTCACCTTTTACCTGTTTTGTGCAGCGGAAAGGGAGAACAGGTCAGAGATCAGAGAGCCACCGAGAGGTAACTCCTCCAGAGGTTCACACACGCACACCGAGCAGGAAGAGGCTGCTAGACCAGTAGGGAATCGGCGCAGAGAGAGAGAGGAGGCTCGCGGCTAGGGCTTATTTTCGACCTGAACTCGTCTTAAGTTTATATAACTCGTTCAGTTCGTTTTGGGCCATTTGGCCCAAAGGCCAATTAACTCCGAGGCATTCGCGCACTGTGTCGATCGACACTCCTTGTGTATCGATCGACACACAGTGGCCAAAACCAATTATTCTCTCTAAGTACAGTAAATGCCTAGCACTTTTACCGTACTTCTGCTACACCGTTCCTACACATTTTCCTGTTAGCTTAGGCGTGTGACCCATATGGGATCATATAATAAAGGCAATAAGTCCAAGACTTATAGATCATGAGCGGACTATAGCAAGCCATCATGACCCCCAGTATTATATGACTTATGTCTGATCATTGACATACTCTTACTTTCTAGAGACAGTACCGAGATTACTGGACACAATTCCAACAATCTCCCACTTGTACTGGAATCTCTGTATTCATAATCCTTTTGTCACAATATCTCGATTAGTCATAAGGCAAGATTGGTGTCATCCTTATAAAGTCTAATCTTGTTCATCGGACTCTGATTTGATACTGACAATCCAAACGACTCGGGACAGTCCGTTTGAGCATGGCCATGCATTTTCCAGTATTCAAATCTCCGATTGGCCTAGAGACATTCACTCCATTTATATTGGAGGGACAAATCCCGTCTTGTTCCATCACTGTAAACTACTCATTTCACAATGTACCCAAACAAGGTCCTTATAACTATCGCAGAACGACAGCGTTAGACAATGATCAAAGTGCATCAGTCCATGTGCAGTCACATGCATGTGAACTCAGGTCTAAGGACTATACTCTATAGTCGTAGTAAGAATCTCTTATGACACAGATATAAATATCCTGAAGAGTTCTTATAAGCGGGTCTTGTCCGGTCGTATGTTCCCCAACATACACCTATGTACTGACTTTGATGCCGCGCATCTATGACACACTGAGACTTTGTCATAAGTCACGTACTAATCCAGTCTCACACGGTTGTTGGTGTTCCAATTTCAACAACCTTCGACTAGGGACAGGATGATATAAAACATTTATCAAATATAGGGTCTCATGATTAAGCTAAATGACTTCGATGACTCAAGATCAAGTCATTTACTTCGATGACCTATAAAATGGTTTATATCACTTTGGAACGATTATTTCATCACAGTTAAAATAATCTTGAAATAATAATTTCATTAAACATCTTAAATGTTATTTCAAGAACATATCCAATAACTAAATAAAGCCCTTTAATAACTCCCACTGAAATTAAGACTATATCTTAATTTCACTTATCCTACAGCAACAGTCCGCGACTCGTGCTTAGGCCTAAGGAGTGGCTTCGTTAATAGATTAGCAACGTTCTCATTCGTTTGAAACTTGCTGATCTACTTAACATCTCTGTCATTTATCTCACGGAATAGGTTATACCTATCCTCAAGGTGTTTGGACCTCTGATGTGCAGCTAGTCTCATCTATGCTGGAAATCACATCAAGTTCAGTGACGAACTCTTCTTTCCAAACAACCTTTTTCGCCACTCCCAAGTTGCGAAATGTTCAGCTTAAGTCATGGAGTCAGCAACAGTGCCTTGCACTGCCAGATAGACACAAGATATAACCGGACTGTGATCGGAAATCATCTTTGTCTATTGGAAACTTGCCTTTCAGACTCTACCGACTCGTAGCACTTCACTTTCTCCGTAACTCAAGAATTTATCCTTAGTATTCCTTAGATACTTTAGGATATTCTTTACGGCAATCCAGTGTTCTTTGCTGGATTTGACTGGTCTTTACTTGTCTTGCTTAACATTAAAGCAACATCAAACAAGTATGTTTCATGGCATACATGATAGATCCAATTGCCGACGCATATGGAATCTCATCCATGCATTTAAGCTCAGCAGTTATCGTAGGATACTGTATCTTGCTTAACTTAATGCCATGTGACATTGGCATAAAACCCTTCTTGGATTGCTCAAAACGTGTAGGACTTTGTCAATCTAAGAATCTGACTTTGTCCTATCAGCTCTTTTGGATCTCTATCTTTAGATCCAAAATCCAAGAACTACGTGGCTTTACCCATGTCAATCATTAGAACCAACTCCCAAGCCAGTCCTTAACCGACTGCAGCATTGGGACGTCTTTTCGAGAATCAGTATGTCATCGACATACAATATGAGAAATGCAATATCGCTCCCACTAATCTATTAGTAAACGCACAGTTCCAATTCGTTCCTGTTCAAGTCAAAACCTTGACTAATTCAACAGAACGAAGATTCCAACTACGATATGTTTGCTTCCATCCATGAATGGATCGATGAAGCTAACTTACATAAAATGTAATTTTCGGAGTCCGGGCTTACTTTCGCTTTTTTGAATTTCGCAGATTCGTCGCTTTCAATGATCATCAGATCATGCGAACTTTCAATGATTATCAGGTTCAACTAATGACGAGAAATCACTCTCGGATTAGTAACTGATTCATTCATATCTGCGAACTTCAGGCTCCACAGGTGTAGATTCTACAGAAATCTGTAAATCCTTCCGCTGCTCTCCCTCAATAGGTAAAGCAGCCTCCTGTATTTCTCGAATTTCTTCGAGTTATACTTTTACTCCCACTGTTCTTCTTGGAAAATAACTTCCCTTCTTAGAAAACAGAATGGACGTAAAAGTAACAAGCCTTGGTTTCCTTCGGACAAGGCTCCACAGGTGTAGATTCTACAGAAATCTGTAAATCCTTTCGCTGCTCTCCCTCAATAGGTAAAGCAGCCTCCTGTATTTCTCGAATTTCTTCGAGTTATACTTTTACTCCCACTGTTCTTCTTGGAAAATAACTTCCTTTCTTAGAAAACAGAATGGACGTAAAAGTAATAAGCCTTGGTTTCCCTGGGACAACCAGCGAAGTAGCTCAACTACTAATACTCAGTAAAGACGAATTTGGATCGATTCCAATCCACATTTACGTGGTGTCTTTCAACTGATGTTAGTGGAACTATTTCAGCGTAAACTTAGATATTTTAGAGCGTTATTCTTCAATAATATCATGGAAGATTCGTGTGACTCATCTTTAATCATTTCTGATAAGATCTGATTCTTTCTCACAGAAAACACCTACAGGTTTTTCAGGAGAAATGAGCTGTGAAACGATTTCACACTCATTCAGATGATCACACAATCAATGACTTAAGTATTCTCACTCGTGATTTTAATCCAGAGTCTTAATACTTTTGTCATTCAGATCCTATACTTCATTCTGGAACTCTTTCGACCATGTCAAAGAATTCCGACTTGTGTCTCATCAAATGAACACAGTCACACTCACTGAAGTAATCAGTAGAGACAATGAAGTACAGGAGATTTTCTCTGGCATTACTGCTCATTGGGCCACATACATGAGTATGTTCCAGGTCCAATAAGCCTTTGGGCCTTTCTCTAGCTCGGCTAAGATAGGCCCTTTTCCTTTTGGTCCAGTAAACAGAATTCAAGTCTCATAAGATATCTTATCAAATGAGCCCAACAGTCCATAACTATGGGATTTCTGAATCCGACTTACTCTATGTGACCAAGACTTTTATGCCAAGAAAAATCAGGTTTAATTCATTAGATTTAAACCAATTCGGTATTTATGTTACATTTAGGCACTCTTTGGTTTAAGATATAAAACCCATTCCATGAATAGGGTGCTACAATTAATATTTCATTAAGATCAAAAGAACAAAACTTGTCTTTTATCAAAATGAAAAACATTCAAATTCTTACAAGAAAATGAAAGACAATTCTGCTTAAAGCAGGTACATTGTAGCAATTACTTAATACAAAACCAAGCCTAAAAGGGATCTATAAGTGAAAACCCTACGGCTGAGGTAGCATCCCAAGCTCCTTCCAGACATGTAGTTTCACTTGCCCTTCCTTCAACGTTCTACTGTTGTTTAGGCTCTGCATATTATCACAAATATCAGTGCCACAACCAGTATTCAATACCTTTAAGGTAGAACTTGAAGTAATAACATGAATACCTGAGGAAGTAGTCTCATACATCAACTTCAATTCCTCATCATCTTCCATGAATTTAATGCAATTTCTCTTCCAATGCCCTGTCTCCTTACAGTAGCAGCACTTACCAACGCAAGAGGTATCTGACTCGGGCTCAGAAGACACACGCTTGCCATGATTCAAAATCTGGACAACTTTGTCTTCACCCTTGTCAGCATTAGGTTTAGTAAACCTACCCTTCTCATTCATGAAATTGTACAGGGTACTCTTCACGTTTGGCTCAACTGTCTTGAGCATATCATGCAGTTCAGTCAGCGTCTTCGTTAAGCCTTTCTTGATATAGTTCCTTCTGAACTTATCATAGCTTGACGGCAGTGACTGCAGAATGATCTCAGTTGCCAATTCTTGGCTAACTGGATAATCCAGTTTCCTCAGGTTATCAATGTAACCCATCATTTTACTGACATGAGGACTCACTGGATGATCATTTGGTAGCTTGCAGCTAGTGAGAGACTTAACCAACTGGTATCTCTCCACCCTTATCTGCTCCTGAAATTTCAATTTCAGGCTGCTGATCATCTCTATTGGCGACTCCATGTTCTCATATTGCTTCCGCAAATCTGAGTCCATGGTAGCCAATATCTGACCACGCACATCTACCGCATCATTATAATGCTTATTCCAAGCATCATATACTGCATGAGAAGCATTGGACCCGATCCTCACGGGGAGAGCTCTCTCAAGGACATAGTCCTTTCTCTCCTGTCTGAGGACTAGCCTCAGGTTCCGCGACCAAGTCAAGAAATTTGATCCGTTTAGCTTGTCCATCTTAAGGACAGACCGGATCGAGAAAGTGTTTTGATTGTTTGTGCTAGTCATAACTGAAAATTAAGATAAAAGGATTTTAGTTAATATGTTCAATATGATTAATCTCGTATTAAATTTAATATGATTAATCACGCATTATATTCAATAACATAAGTTACCCTCAATAGAATATAATGATTCCAAGATACACATATAACTAAGATTAAAGTGGGCCACTGGCCGTCACCAAACCTTAGCTTATATCGGTAAACCCTATATCGGCTAATTATATCCGTGATATAACTCTTGGTTGTGAATCTGGGCCCGAGGCCCAATCCACTCTGATGTCTCAAGGCCCGGGACTCCCGATGGCCCAGTCAAGAAAACCAGACTATACAGTCATGTAATCATTAATGTCTGGGACTCCCAATGACATTTATGAATCACAAACCGTCTTATCCACGCAAAAGCAGACACCCTCACACTGTAAGGCCATGAATACAATTGAATGGGCTTCGACAGCTGACATAGAATGGACAAGACATCCAACGCTTGATATTATTTGAGGTTCGTAGGTTTATTTAAAAAATTCATTCCCAAAATAGAAGATTACTATTTCGGGAAACTTTCCATTTTTGGAAACCTACTATTTTGGAAACTTTCTAAAATTGGAAACTTTCTAAAACCGGAAACTTTCTAACTTTAGAAATTTCTTAAAATCCGAATCATGCAAATCTAGAAACTTCTATAAAATAAGAAACTTTCTAATTTCAAAATATCGGAAACTTTAATTTAAAATCGACTTTATATTTTTATAAAACAAATTTTAAATTAATCTGAAGAAAGACTCAAATAATTGGCCCAATTGTTTTAACTTCTTGGCCCGAGGCCCAAGAATTGGTCCATGTCCAAGACATGACCCAATTGTCCAATTAAATGACATAACCGGTCTGGTTCATTAAAATTGGTCTAACCAAATTTTAATTACTACGATGACCACAATTGTCAACCGGTTATTTACTAAACCGGATTTTCTCAATTTATTTGGTCCAACCAAATCAAATTAGAAAATCCTGGTTTAGGCACAAAATCCAATTTTTCGACTTTGGATTTCTTATCCCGGTTTAACCAGACTTAATAAAATTATTAAATCTGTTTATTAAACCGTGACGTTTAATTTTAATCAAAATATTAAACCGAGCCTTAAACCAACCATGTCGATCGATGAACCAACCGTGTCGATCGATCCATCAACCACATCGGTCGATGCTCTTAGCATCGATCCTGCATCGATCGTGCATCGATCCTGTATCGATCGATGCTCTCACGCATGCATGGAACCGAGCCAAAACCTTATCAGTAGTTGATTCAAAACACCTTTAAACAAGAAAAACAATCCTAAACTTGAATCTAAACAAGAAAAACCAGAACTTGGCTCTGATACCACTGAAGGAATGTTTAGATGCATCCTGATTCAATTCTCTGATTCAGATTATCCTAAACATGCGGATCTAGGTTCTCTTGAATAGAAACAAATGATGATCTCACCTTTTACCTGTTTTGTGCAGCGGAAAGGGAGAACAGGTCAGAGATCAGAGAGCCACCGAGAGGTAACTCCTCCAGAGGTTCACACACGCACACCGAGCAGGAAGAGGCTGCTAGACCAGTAGGGAATCGGCGCAGAGAGAGAGAGGAGGCTCGCGGCTAGGGCTTATTTTCGACCTGAACTCGTCTTAAGTTTATATAACTCGTTCAGTTCGTTTTGGGCCATTTGGCCCAAAGGCCAATTAACTCCGAGGCATTCGCGCACTGTGTCGATCGACACTCCTTGTGTATCGATCGACACACAGTGGCCAAAACCAATTATTCTCTCTAAGTACAGTAAATGCCTAGCACTTTTACCGTACTTCTGCTACACCGTTCCTACACATTTTCCTGTTAGCTTAGGCGTGTGACCCATATGGGATCATATAATAAAGGCAATAAGTCCAAGACTTATAGATCATGAGCGGACTCTAGCAAGCCATCATGACCCCCAGTATTATATGACTTATGTCTGATCATTGACATACTCTTACTTTCTAGAGACAGTACCGAGATTACTGGACACAATTCCAACAGTATGGACTCTTGGGAACTGGCGAAGCTGCTACAGGCCAAGGCTATCCGAAACTGAACCAACGAATTCACAATACACCGAATCATCACTCATGCTGATGCGGTCTGACACCCACACACTCACTTCTCCCGGGGAAACACTACTGCAAGACGTCATAAAACACAACACAGTCAGTTTACACCCCTAACAAAACTTCTAACTTTACCCTTTCTCGGAGACGGAGGCGGCTCGGATTCCTAATGGTTGCATTAGCGACACAATTTTGACTCGATAAAACATTAAAAATTTTAAAACCTGGATTTTTTCAATCCGTGAACGAACCATGCTTTGATACCACCTTTTGTATGCCCCTTTCCCTTTTATCAGCTGGCCTACGAGCTGACGGGCCACCAATCAAACAAGAACATGACCGATCAAACCCGTGAAGGCAAAACTAGAAGGATTCACTACATATAAAGACAGAGACAGTCCGGTTTGAGTCAAAGGCTCGAACCGATGCATCCTTGAATTTGTTTACCTTGTTTCCACGGTACATGGCTTTTCAACTTGTACTGCTACTACGAGTTGTGTTAAGTTCTGACTAAACCATATAACAAGGAATAATTCGGTTTTTAAGTCTTTTAAATCTTTTAATCTGTTAATCCCAAAATAACAGTCAATAACAAACAATGAAATAAAATAGTTGATTATGTTCTACCACGACGTAATGGGCTCCACACAACATACAAATATTCTTTATTAACACAAACCATCAACGAAGGAAATCGAGAACATTGCGGCACAGGCCCTCGATTAGACTCGATCTACACTAAACGCAGCTCTATCGTAAACTCTACTCCATGGGCCCTAAACGCGAACTTGTTCAACTTCCACGAAAATACTTAGCTATCTCACGATAACAAAAACCTCCCACGACTCCTAGACTTAAACACGAAGTCCTATGACTAGAACACCGTTCTCTACCAATTGATACGGGGTGACTCGGGCTACCCCTACCAACGTCACTCCGTAGGTTAACGCCTAGCCAGAACCACTACCCAAAGGTTGTCCTCGATTGACTCGATCTATCTATCGCGGCTTTAACATAATCTATAAACCATTGGGCCCCAAATGCAAACATAGTAACTTCCACGGGAACACTTAGCTATCCCACGGTAACTAAAACAACCCTTGACTCCTAGACGTAAACACAAATTCCTACGACCTAGGACATCGTTCTCAGTCAATCGATACATGGTGACTCGAGCTACCCCTAGATAGCTAATGTTTCCATGCATTCCGACCCTAGGACATAACCCCATTCCTCTGGACGACACACCTACCGACGTCACTATGTAGGTTATCACCATAACTAGATTCACCATCCAAAAGGTACGTGAACCGATCAGGAAATACCCGAGGATCCAATCGGAAAGGAAGTACTGGAACACCATCTTTTGACTTGCGGAATATAATGCATCCTATAGAGTTCTGATAATAACATAAATATAATAAATCAGACTCACTGGGACTCTATCACATCACGCAAGACCGACAAGGTCAACAAGGTAATACTAACACAATTCCAATATCCAGTTTATTAAGAAAGTCCTATCATCATTCCACAACATCACTTAACCTACTCGGTCATGTACCGAAATAGGTATCTAAACCAAACTTACTTGGTCCCATATCGAAATAAATACGTACCAACACAGTCTACCCGACCCAACACCGAAATAGATAAACAATCAAACAATCACTATGTCTACCCGGCCCAACATTGGAATAGACAAATAACCACACAACAATACAGTCTACCCGGCCCAACACCGGAGCAGACAACCATCAAACATGCATCAATAACCAATCATCACTCATATTAATATTTACTTTCATCTAACTTATTAATTCATTATCTTACTTTATTTACTCCGCTAAATTGGGATAAGTAAACTTACTAATCTCTTGACTTCACATAAATTTTGATTATTACTTAACCCTAAAATCACCGTCTAATTAACCCAACCCTGATATCATATTCTTAGTGTGTTATGTATTTAAGTCTGTATTTTAATTTAACTCTTAATTTCTCGTATATAGATTCATTCATTACATTTGTAGTATATATATGCGTATACGTTCTAGCATGCCGTTATATATATGAATGCAATAACCAATTAACAATCAATGGTACGATCAAACAATTACTGATAAATAATACCTAACATGCCATGTAATAATCCATATCCGTATTCATTTATTAACCGAGTCATTTAACCAACCTAACAGTTCTATTAGATTCAATTACGGGTATGCAATCCTAATATTATGGTTTTATAACTCTAGTTCTATATGATTCTACCTAGATGCATCACGCAAAGTTTAGCCAACTCACAGAGCGATAAGTGACGGATGAACGGACTGACAGATCCATGAATCCTGAAAACAAACTAATGCTACCACGAACCCTTCCCGAACCGATCTAACTGTGACCCGAGCTTAACCAAACTTAACAGACCTTTGACCCGCACTCTGACCCGAGGCTTTGACCAATGGTTTACCCGTACAAGTTGACCGCGACTGAAAACTAGCGAGAAAAGTCCGACCAGCGGTGTTGACCAGTTCGCCGATAGTTGACCGATGAGGAGGGGAAGTTTCCTGTGATTCCGCCGGTGAGGGATTCCGGTGAGAGATGTCGCAGCATGAGAATGAGTGATATGGTGAGAAAAGTAGAAATCCGGTAAGACTTGACCGGCGGTGAGCTTGTCCGGCGATTGAAGCTTTTCCGGCGAGATCTCCACTGAGGTGGAGACCAGCGAGGAAGAGAGAAATCCGATGAGATCTAATAGATAAGAGGAGAACCGGCTGAGAAAGGAGGGAGACACGGCGGAGCTTCTCTAGCGGCGGCGACTTCCTCCAGCAATGAGGGGTGGTTTCTTGCGGCTACTGACGAGCTGAAGATTGTGGTTTAGTTTGTTCAAGTAGTTGATGAAGGCAACTCGAGTTGAATCGATCCTTGCATCCTAGCATCAATCTTTGCACTACGATTACCGACGTTTTATGCAGACGCGTGAGACCAGAAGTAATCCAAACTCGAATCTCGTGAATCTCAGGCTTGAGGAACTTGCTAGACTAGAGAGAACAAACAGAAAAGGTCAACGAGCAAGGATGAACAACAATTCTGTGATTTTGAGACCTGATGCTCAGGGTGTTCTGAGAGACCAACAGAATAACCCGTACAATGATGCTGGGCAAAGGATTGATGCTGAGGGACGTGTGATCCCTAATCCTGAACCTGAACCTGAAGGTCAGAGGCAGATGGGTAATCCTCCTGCTAATGATATGACTCTTGCTGGCTACAACCGTCCGGATGAGTTCTATGCTAACCGGTCAGCAATTGTACCTCCTGGATTTGAGAGGAATGATTTTGAGATCAAGACTGTCTACTACTCTCGGCTGAGGCAAAGTCCTTTCCATGATCTCCCACACGAGCAACCGATGGATCACATTGATGACTTTGAGGACTTCATCACTGGAATGAAGTATAATGGGGTGAACTATGACTATCTGTATCTCAAGCTTTTCCCCTATTCTCTCGTTGGAGAGGCTGCAGCTTGGCTGAAACAACTTCCAACTGGGAAGTATACTACTTGGGATGCTGTGAAGAGAGAGTTCTTGAGGCAATTTTATGATGATGCTCGCTCTGATCAGTCGAGACAGGATATTCTCACCTTCACCCAAGGTCCTACAGAGCCTCTTAAGTCTGCTTGGATGAGGTTTAAGAAGTACCAACGTGACTGTCCTCACCATGTATTCTCTGAAGTAACGCTACTGGGCATATTCTTCAGAGGCATTGATCTCCATTATCAGTCCGCATTGGACAATGCCAACAATGGCAATTTCAATACAAGGACTCCTGAACAGGCTAGGACATTGATTGATAACTTGATGAGCAGTAATAGCACCAAGACTGCTGATAGGAGAAGGAAGGAGTCTGGTGGAAAGATAGATAATCTGGAGATTGCTGATATTAGGAACAAGCTGGACACTGTTCACAGTTTGTTGACTGCAAAGAAGGCTGTCCACTTTGCTCAGGAAGTTGAAGTGTTTGGAGCTGAAGAAGATCACTAGGAAGAGGATGTGAACTACATTAGTGGCTCTGAATTCCAAGGAAACAGGTTTGGTAATTAGCAAGGTAATAAGTTCTTTAATTGTGGACAGAAGAGTGCTTTCACAAGCAACCAAAACTCTTCTGGATATGGACAGATTGCTGGTTATCAGAAACCTTTTCAGCAAGGTAATTCTTATCAGAGGACTTATGGATCATCCTCATATCAGACACCTCCTGCTGCTAGTGCTCATGAGAGCAAGATGGAAGCAATGATGGAACAGTTGCTGAAGGGTCAGACCAAGACTGTTGTAGACTTCAACAAGAAGATGGATGCTGTGTATGAAGATCTGAATGGGAAATTCGAGTCCTTGAGCACACATGTGAAGGAGCTTGATGCTCGGGTTGCGCAGACTGCTGGATATGTTAAGAGGGCAGATGGATCTCTTCCGGGACGAACTGATGCTAATCCTAAGTACCAGTGCAATGCAGTGACACTGAGAAGTGGTAAGGAGTTATTTCCTGCCCGGAAAAAGCAGTTGAGTTTGGAAGAAACCGTGGAAATTGAAGAGATGGAAGATGAGATCCGCGGATTTCGCAATGCATCGACCGATGCACCTATGCAACGGTCGATGCAAGGCGAAAATAGAGATCCTGAACCTAAGCTCGACGCAGAGGTCGTAACCGAATCACCTAGCAACGATCGATGCACCATTTGCAACGATCGACGCAAGGTGACTGCCAAGAGTTCAAACGCAGAGAAGCTGAAGAAGTCGAATGAAAGGGTCAGCCTAAGGTCCCTTTTCCTAAGAACCCCAGGAAAGCTAAGAACGATATGCAATATTCTAAGTGCCAAGAGATCATTAAAAAGGTGAAGATCGAAGTGCCTTTGATTGACTCTATGCAGACTACTCTTGTGATGAAGAGATGTCTTAAGAACTTACTAGCTGGTAAATGGTCTGATGAGGAGAGTGTAATGATGATCACAGAGGTATGTAGTGCAGTGATTCAGGGCAGAATTCCTGAGAAGTTGAAAGATCCGGGAAGCTTTGTGTTGGATTGTCGTATCTACAAGGATAGATTTGAGAGATCTCTGTGTGATCTTGGTTCTAGTGTGAACCTTATGCCCTTCTCTGTTGCCAAGAGACTTGGGATGACTGATTTCCTGCCCACTAGGATCTCATTAGTCTTAGCAGATAGAACAATCAGAATTCCTGAAGGAATATTGGAAGATGTGCCTATAATGATTGGCCAATGTGTGATTCCTACTTATTTTGTGGTTCTGCAGTATGGAGAGGAACCAAAGGATCCACTGATTTTGGGTAGGCCTTTCTTGGCTACTGCTGGTGCGATGATTGACTGCCAAAGAGGTAAGATAATTCTGAATGTGGGTGATCTGAAGATGAGCTTTGATATGGACAAACTGGTGAAGAGACCAACCATCGACGGACAGACCTTTTATGTGGATACACTCAGTGATTTGGCTGCAGATTACTTTCACAAAACACATGCTGAGGATCCGCTAGAGAGAGCTTTACTGAGGTCTATAATGGAGCTGGAGTATCTGCAAGATGAGTCCGCAATCTGCTATGCGAGGCTAATGGATTCTGCTGAGCAAGTGATGCATTTAGATGTATCTGACACGACTCTGCATCGATCGACACCTTTAGTGCATCGATCGTTGCAGGTCAACAGTGATTGGGAAGAGGAAAAAGCCCCGAAGATTGAGCTGAAACAACTTTCATCCGGGCTAAGGTACGCATTTCTTGGACCTAATTCGACATATCCAATAATTGTTAATGCTAGTTTGAACAACGCATAGCTCACTTTACTGCTAAGCAAGCTGCGCAAGTGATAGGCTTCTAAGTTTTACCCTATTCTAAACTGCAAGTGAACAGCAATGTCAAAGTAGTATATAGGGCTATCGAATCCACAGGGACACTTGGTCTCAATAGAAACAGAAAAGTAGAGATTAATACTAGAAATAAGCAGATGGTGAAGTAAATAAATTGCGAAGCAAGAAAGTAAACAGTAGCAGTGATTAACGGTTGAGAAGCAATAAACTAAAAGCGTCAAGCCTAGGGTATTCTCAGGAAATCAGACAAGCAGACAGTTCATTCAGCAAGGATCTAATTAAGCACAATTCTAGAACTCAAAACACAGATATAGAATTAACCAAATTCCTTTGCGATAATTCTCTAAGCCTAAGTGCAGCAAACCAAACTTTCGTTTGTGAGAACTAACAGATTAAACTAGCATTAATCCCAAGTTTGATATGTTCACAATTATCCTAAACCAAACTTCCGTTTGCGCAAAGTTTAATTGCCCAATTTAATTAGTTCAGATTCCTAAACCCCACTTCCGTGACGTATTTAGCAACCTAAGATCTAGATTCTAATTGATCAGGTTAGAACTAGCTTTAAGCACAATTAAATTGAAGAACAGATATAGTTATGAATCCTTAACTGAATTTGAACAAGTCTAGCAAGTCATGAAATCCTATGTGAGAAACCCTAAACTCAACTATGGATCTACTCAGACATGATTAATGAAAACATAATCAAAGAAATAATAGATTGCATATAAGAAATTAAGTAGATAAAGGGGTTCGAAATCTTCTCCAAAATAAGTGAATACAGGAAAAATCAGCCCCAAAAGCTCTAGAAATCTCTTAGCTATTAGTATCAAAGCCTAATGTAAAGCGTAGGTAAAATAAACACCAAAAACTAGTATATATAGGCCTAATCTCGGCTGGGGCTTCTGTGTAAATACTGGAACTATTCTGGGCCTCTTTGCAAATCTTCATAACTTGTTAAACCGACGTGTACGGCCCATCTCGCTAGTGTGTCGACCGATGCACAAGGTGTGTCGGTCGATGCATGATCAATAAATCGGACAGTGACTTAAGCTCTCGGCCAAAACGTCCCAAAAGTCCCAAAATGCTCCAAATATCTCCAATTAGCTCCAAACTTGATTAAACCTGTAAAAGACTCTAAACGAAGACAAAAGACACTAAAAACACAACTATATCATGGTCTAAACTGGGTAAAAACGATGATATATCAACTCCCCCACACTTAGCCTTTGCTTGCCCTCAAGCAAAACATAGAACTAAAACATGGTGAAGAGGTTTGAAAACTCTTCAGAAACTCATTTCATCCTAGAAGCTACAATACTCAGATTCCCCTTAGTAAACCACTGCAAGAATCAATCACAGGATATCAAGACCACAATGTACTTCCCCCACACTTAGCAACTGTCCTAGGTAAACTCCACAATCACATTCAAGCATTCAAATTCTCCCTACTGACTTCTGCAAGTATTTAAGTGCGGTCTCACCTAAGGAGTATCGATCAAAGGGCACATGGATTCTTACCTTATCAGCTCTAGACCACCATACTATCTTTCTCTAGTCCCTTTCTTCTCTTTCCCTTCTTTAACAACTGATTTTTCCCCACTGGGTATCATTTTATTTTTTTTATCAGTGTTCTTCCCGTTATGGGGTGTACTTTGGACACATTCCATGGATCACATGAGAGATAATAGTGTTTGCTACTATTCCCATGACCACTTCGGAGTTACTAACTCATCCTCAGTTTATTATATTTTTTTTTTTTTACTTTACAGAAGGGGAGAAGGGAACTAAATAGGACAGGTTTACAGGTTGTGTCAGAACTAACAAAGGAATCCGACACAAAGTATACCAAGCCCTTAGGTGAGAAATCTAAGTCAGTATTAAGGTTGAAGTCAGTAAAAGATCCTCTGATACCTGAAGTGATGTGGGTGTTCCCAGTAGGTTGATCTGTGATGGGGTTTTCTAACAGTCAGAGATAGATCCTGCAACTTCATCCCAATGGTTACTTAAGTTCCTGCAAGTCTTGTAAATCTTCTCAGAAAATCATAGTCTCTTACTTAAACAATTTTGACTCAATAAAACAAAATTTTTTGAAAAACGGACTGACTCTTAAGAAAACAGAAAACAAAAGTCAGTAGCACCTCCCCCACACTTAAGACACACTGTCCCCAGTAGTGTCCAGCGAAGGATCGGTAAAAAGAAATTTGAAAAGGTGAAATTATGTCTGTCGGGTTACCTCTGTCGCTAAGCATCGATCGTTGCACTAAGTGCATCGACCGTTACTAGGCGATTTTCGTGTATAGTCGATCGTTGCTCAGGACCGCAACGATCGCTGCAATGCGATTCCTTTCGTGTTGTGACGATCGACACAGAAGTGCGTCGATCGTTGCACTGCGATTTAACCGAGACCTGCAAACATAAACTCACCAGAAACAAAAACAAACGTAAAATCCTAACAAAAAACACCAAAAATTAAGTAGAAAAACACCAGTACCTAATGGTGGGTTGCCTCCCACCCAGCGCTTGTTTAAGGTCAATAGCTTGACCTATCAGAAAGAGATCGGACTCATGGCGGTTTCAACAGAGACTTTGAGTGTCTCTGTGAATGTCTCCTCATCCAAGGTGGCGTACAAGCATTCAGATCATGAGATCTTCCAAGGAATGAGTAATCAGAATCAGGGCGGGAGTGAAGCTTGGGCGGTCTACTGCGTTTTCCTGCATTCAAAATAATGTGGTCAGAAGGTTTAAGCTTATGTGATTTGTACCTTACCTTTGATGTATATCTGATGTCTGGAGCTTTCTGCTTATGAGCAGTTGCAGGTACTGAAGATGTTAGAGCAGGTTCAAGAGGAACCGCCATCTTCTTTTCTCCACTATCAGATACTGTAGTTCCACCAATCTGAACTTCTTCTTTCAGATGACCATCAGTGGAGATCACCTTCTTTTCATGAACTCGCGAAGTTTCAACTGGTGGTGTTTTATTCACCTTCTTATCCATCACTTTTATGCAGTTAGCCACTTCTAGCTCTTGTTTGGAAGGTTCGGGAACCTTAGGATATGGCACTGGGGGCTTGTAGACTCGTTCTGGTACTGTTGCAGGGTTCTGGACATGTCTGCGTTCTGTGTCGATCGTTGCATGATGTGTGTCGATCGATGCAAGGCGATTCTGTTTCTCGAAAGAACTCGAAATTGCCGTCAGAATGGCGTGTCGATCGTCACTGAGGGGGTGTCGATCGGTGCATGTATCAGGCAGACAATATTCATCCAGAAAATCCGAGATTATGCTCTCTTCTTCACCTAGCAACTCAATCTCATCCCTTAAGTTCACAGCATTGATGTGCAACTTCCGTTCAGCTCTCTTAGCTTCATTCTGCCTCTCTATTGCTACATCTCTTCGTTCAATTTTGATATCCAGCTCCTCCATATGTGTGTTCAAAGATTCGAACTTCTCATTCAAGTCTTCATACAAAGCATCCATCTTTGAGTTGAAGGACCTATCAATCTGTTGTTGTCTCTCAAGGTACTGCTCCATCATGATTTCCATTCTGCTCTCATGAGCTGTAGGTGCAGGCGGTACTTGGTAAGAAGAAACACTACAACTCCTTGTAAAGGGTTTCTGAAAAGCAGATCCGTGACTATAGAATCCAGTTCCTTCAACGCAATGGTTAGCTTCTTGTGCATACTTTCCAAGTAGAAGACTATGCAGAGAGTCAACTTGGTTCTTCAACCCAGCTATCTGTGAACTGTCAATCCCTGAGCTGAAAATATCATTCCGACACATCGTCCTGATGATCTCTTAGTCTTCTTGGTGATTCAGCGAAGTGTGTCGATCGATGCAGGATGGGCGTCGATCGATGCAATGCGAAATCAGAGAAAACAGAAAAAATAAATCAGCAAAAATAAAAAAAATAAAAACAAAAACGAAAAGAAAAGGAAAAATCCTAGTAAAACCCTAAGTTCTAAGCTATCGAAGACTCAAAGAGTCCCCGGCAACGGCGCCAAAAACTTGATAGGCTTCTAAGTTTTACCCTATTCTAAACTGCAAGTGAACAGCAATGTCAAAGTAGTATATAGGGCTATCGAATCCACAGGGACACTTGGTCTCAATAGAAACAGAAAAGTAGAGATTAATACTAGAAATAAGCAGATGGTGAAGTAAATAAATTGCGAAGCAAGAAAGTAAACAGTAGCAGAGATTAACGGTTGAGAAGCAATAAACTAAAAGCGTCAAGCCTAGGGTATTCTCAGGAAATCAGACAAGCAGACAGTTCATTCAGCAAGGATCTAATTAAGCACAGTTCTAGAACTCAAAACACAGATATAGAATTAACCAAATTCCTTTGCGATAATTCTCTAAGCCTAAGTGCAGCAAACCAAACTTTCGTTTGCGAGAACTAACAGATTAAACTAGCATTAATCCCAAGTTTGATATGTTCACAATTATCCTAAACCAAACTTCCGTTTGCGCAAAGTTTAATTGCCCAATTTAATTAGTTCAGATTCCTAAACCCCACTTCCGTGACGTATTTAGCAACCTAAGATCTAGATTCTAATTGATCAGGTTAGAACTAGCTTTAAGCACAATTAAATTGAAGAACAGATATAGTTATGAATCCTTAACTGAATTTTAACAAGTCTAGCAAGTCATGAAATCCTATGTGAGAAACCCTAAACTCAACTATGGATCTACTCAGACATGATTAATGAAAACATAATCAAAGAAATAATAGATTGCATATAAGAAATTAAGTAGATAAAGGGGTTCGAAATCTTCTCCAAAATAAGTGAATACAGGAAAAATCAGCCCCAAAAGCTCTAGAAATCTCTTAGCTATTAGTATCAAAGCCTAATGTAAAGCGTAGGTAAAATAAACACCAAAAACTAGTATATATAGGCCTAATCTCGGCTGGGGCTTCTGTGTAAATACTGGAACTATTCTGGGCCTCTTTGCAAATCTTCATAACTTGTTAAACCGACGCGTACGGCCCATCTCGCTAGTGTGTCGACCGATGCACAAGGTGTGTCGGTCGATGCATGATCCATAAATTGGATAGTGACTTAAGCTCTCGGCCAAAACGTCCCAAAAGTCCCAAAATGCTCCAAATATCTCCAATTAGCTCCAAACTTGATTAAACCTGTAAAAGACTCTAAACGAAGACAAAAGACACTAAAAACACAACTATATCATGGTCTAAACTGGGTAAAAACCATGATATATCAGCAAGCATCGCAAAGCTCTTGGCTATTCTCTTGATGACATTTCAGGTATCTCTCCGGAGTTGTGCCTGCATCAGATACATCTTGAGGACGAGTCTAAGACATCTGTTGAGCATCAGAGGAGGCTGAATCCTAATCTTAAGGATGTGGTAAAGAAGGAGATCATGAAGTTCCTAGATGCTGGGATCATCTATCCGATTTCAGACAGCGATTGGGTTAGTCCAGTCCATGTAGTGCCTAACAAAGGTGGAGTTACAGTAGTGAAGAATGAGAAGAACGAGCTGATTCCTACAAGGACTGTGACTGGACACCGGATGTGCATAGATTACAGGAAGCTCAATGATGCGACAAGGAAGGATAATTTCCCTTTACCTTTCATTGATCAGATGCTGGAGAGGTTAACAAATCACCCTTACTATTGCTTCCTCGATGGGTATTCAGGCTTCTTCCAGATTTCCATCTATCCATAGGATTAGGGAAAGACTACCTTTACTTGTCCATATGGCACATTTGCGTACCGCAGGATGCCTTTTGGACTTTGTAATGCACCAGCCACCTTCCAGAGATGCATGATGTCCATATTTACTGATATGATTGAGGACTTTATGGAATGGATGACTTTTCAGTCTACGGGTCATCTTATAATGAGTGCTTGGATAATTTGTGCAAAGTGCTAGCTAGATGTGAGGAGAAGCACTTGGTTCTTAATTGGGAGAAGTGTCATTTCATGGTCAGAGATGGCATTGTTCTTGGGCATAGAGTGTCTAAAGCAGGGATCGAAGTAGACCGCGCTAAGATTGAGGTTATGACCAGCCTTCAGGCACCTGATTCTGTGAAATCTGTGAGGAGTTTTCCTGGACATACTAGTTTCTATAGACGGTTCATCAAGGATTTCAGTAAGATTGCTAGACCACTAACTGCTTTGCTGTGTAAGGATACCAAGTTTGAGTTCATTGCAGATTGTCAAACTGCATTTGAACAGATCAAGAAAGCATTAGTGAGTACTCTTAAAGTTCAGCCACCAGATTGGGATCTACCTTTTGAGGTTATGTGTGATGCGAGTTACTATGCTGTAGGAGCTGTTCTGGGGCAGAAGAAGGACAGAAAGCTTCATGCTATCTATTATGCTAGCAGAACACTAGATGATGCGCACAGAAACTATGCCACTACTGAGAAGGAGTTGTTGGATGTTGTCTTTGCATTTGAGAAATTCCGCCCCTATCTTGTTGGCTCCAAGGTGATTGTGCACACTGATCATTCAGCCCTGAAGTATCTGATGCAGAAGAAAGATGCTAAGCCAAGATTGTTGAGATGGATTATGTTGCTTCAGGAGTTTGATATTGAAGTGAGGGACAAGAAGGGAGTTGAAAATGGAGTTGCTGACCATCTGTCAAGGATTCTGGTTGAAGAAGACGTGCCCATTAATGATTTCTTGCCTGAGGAGAACGTCAATATGATCGGGACAGTATTTGAAATGGATTTGGATGGAAATTTGCAGAACTGTCGGATTAATCGCATTGCGTCGATCGATGCAACATCTGTGACGATCGATGCATGTGACGAGGACGCAACGATCGATGCTGACTTGTGCGACGATCGTTGCAGTGCGAATACGAACCCATAACCTTTTAAGGTTCAAATTGGACATTACGACTTCGAAGTTCATGTTGTCGCGACGACTACTCGACCCTGGTTTGCACATATTGCTAATTACCTGGCTGCAGAGACTGAACCAGATGAGCTGAAGGGGTATGACAAGAAGAAGTTCTTCAGGGAGCTCAAACGATACTATTGGGATGAGCCTTATCTCTACAAGCATTGTTCCGATGGTCTTTACAAGAGATGCATTGCTGAATCAGAGGTTCCAGATATCTTATTCCACTGTCATGGATCAGATTATGCTGGACATTTTGCTACTTTCAAGACTGTGTCTAAGGTTCTGCAAGCAGGTTTCTGGTGGCCTACGATGTTGGCAGACGCTCATTCTTTTGTCTCTCAGTGTGATGCCTGTCAGAGGAGAGGGAAAATCAGTAAGAAGCATCAAATGCCTCAGAATTTCATTCTTGAGGTTGAGGTATTCGACTGCTGGGGCATAGATTTCATGGGTCCTTTTCCCTCATCCTATGGGAATAAGTTCATTTTGGTTGTTGTGGACTATGTGTCTAAGTGGGTGGAAGCTATAGCTAGTCCAAACAATGATTCTTCGGTGGTTATTAAGCTGTTTAAGACCATCATATTCCCTAGATTCGGAGTACCTCGGATAGTAATTAGTGATGGAGGATCTCATTTCATTAATAAGGTCTTCGAGAAGCTTCTACAGAAGCATGGAGTTCATCACCGATTTGCTACTCCTTTTCACCCTCAGACTAGTGGACAAGCCGAGGTCTCTAACAGACAGATCAAGGAGATCTTAGAGAAGACAGTTAGGAAGACGAGGAAGGATTGGGCAGCAAAGCTGGATGATTCACTATGGGCTTACCGGACTGCATTCAAGACGCCGCTTAAGACTACTCCATTTCATCTGCTGTATGGAAAGGCGTGTCATCTGCCAGTAGAGCTTGAGCACAAAGCAACATGGGCTGTGAAGCAGATGAATTTCGATCTTAAGTCTGCTGCAGAGAGGAGATTGGTGCATCTTAATGAGTTGGATGAGATTAGGCATTTTGCTTATGAGAACTCAAAGCTGTACAAGGAGAGGACTAAAGCTTATCATGACAAGAAGATTGTCTCTAGACAATTTGAGCCTAATGATCAGGTACTTTTGTATAACTCTTGTTTGCAATTGTTTCCAGGTAAGCTGAGATCAAGGTGGTCTGGTCCTTTCACGATCAAGGAGGTACACCCTTATGGAGCTGTTGTTCTAGTCAGCCAGGGTAAGGAGTTTACTGTGAATGGACAGAGGGTGAAGCATTATTGGGCTAAGGCCGAGATTCCGAGAGGTCAGATTCTGCCTCTAGATGATGCACCCTCTGCCTGATTCAACTAAAACGTCAAGCTAATGACATTAAAAGAGCGCTGAGTGGGAGGCAACCCACTGTTAGGTTCGTTTTTGTTTTCATATTTCGTTTTGATTTGGTGTTTTTGATTTTATGTTTTGTGTATGTTCAAGGCATGGGAAAAACAGGTAGAATCGCACTGCATCGATCGACACACTTAGTGCATCGGTCGACGCATTTGCGATTTACGGTTTGCCGATTCAATTGCGGTTCAGAAACCGGTTATCTACTTAACCGTGGGCATAATCGCCTTGCATCGATCGACACCCTAGTGGCATCAATCGACACAGGCCGACGACAGGTAAGTATTCTGACCCTTTTCGGTTTGTTTCATTCCGATTTCTTTTCTCACTGAGCCTAGGCTTGACACTACTGGGGACAGTGTGTTTCAAGTGTGGGGGAGGTAGATACTAACGCACGCTTTCTGTTTTCTTAGAGTCAGATTGTTTTATCGAGTCAAGACAGTCTAAGTAGGAAACAATGAATTTTTGAGAAGCCAACAACACTTGCAAGAACTTAAGTAACCATTGGGATGAGCTTGCAGGATCAATCTATGACTATTAGAAAACCCAATACAGATCAGCCTACTGAGGACACCCATATCAATTCAAGTATTCAGAGAATCCTTCACTGACTTCACCCTTAATTTTGACTTAATTTTCTCACCTAAGGGCTTGGTATACCTTGAGTCGGATTCCTCTGTTAGTTCTGACACAGCTTGTAAACCTGTCCAAGTAAGGTTCCCTTCTCCCCTTCCTTAAAGTAAAAAAAAAGAGAATAATAAACTGAGGATGAGCTAGTAGCTCCGAAGTGGTCGCGGGAGTGGTAGAGACCCCTATTACCTCCTGTGCATCCATGGAATGTGTCCAAAGTACACCCCATAACGGGAAGAGCACTGATAAAAAAAAATGATACCCAATGGGGAAAAATCAGTTGCTAAGGAAGGGAAAAGAGAAGAAAGGAACCAGAAAAAGATAGTATGGTGTCTAGAGCTAACAGAGTAAGAATCCATGTGCCCTTTGATCGATATTCCTTAGGTGAGACCGCACTTAATAGCTTATAGAAGCCAGTAGGGTGAATTTGAATGCTTTGGATTGATTGTGGAGTTTACTCAGGACAGTTGCCAAGTGTGTGGGAAGTATATGTTGGTCTTGATGTCTTGCAGGTAAATCTTTCAGTGGCTTACTAAGGGGAATCTGAGTGTTGTTACTTCTAAGATAAAAAGAGTTTCTGAAAATTTTCAAACCTCTTCACCACATTCTAGTTCTCTGTTTTGCTTGAGGGCAAGCAAAGGCTAAGTGTGGGGGAGTTGATATATCATGGTTTTTACCTGTTTTAGGTCATGATATAAGTATGTTTTAGAGTCTTTTGTCTTGTCTTTAGAGTCCATGATCGTTTGGGAGATTATTGGAGATAATGGAGCATTTTGAGCATGTTTTGGAGCTTAAGCCGAGAGATCTGACTTCACCAAGTCTGGACGACCTATGCATCAATCGATGCATCATTTGCATCGATCGACACACCCCTGCGACAGCTCATTAATGAAGACTTTGGAGATTTCACTACAAGAAATTTGAGTATATATAGCGTCCAAAAAACGCTATATATTGCTATCATAGCGGTTTGTTAAACGCTCTATCTGCGCCCGTTATAATAGATTGGGACCTTTACATAGCGGTTTTTCGTTATGCTATACTTTAGATATTTACAATAGCGCTTTTTTTAGTGCAATAATAAACGAAGTAATAGCGTTTAATTTCTGTTATAATATATTTTCTATATATATTTGATAGCGTTTTATTTCTGTTATTATGTATTTTGTATAGAGCAGTTTTTGTTATAGCATTTTATTTTGAATCGCTGTGATTTCTTATTCTTGTATGATCTAATTTGCTAAAATGTGAAACGTGCTTCAATTTCTGAAATCTGATAATATCATAAATAGAAAGTGAAACATATTTCATAACATTAAGCCCAAAACATCTTACAACAAAAACAAAACAAAAGTGAAAATTGCAAAGCAAGGATTACATATAAGTACTAACATTACAAGTCAGTAAAATAAACAAGATAAGAAATGGCATACTTTCATCATCGTCAGTACTAGAGATGTGTGAACTGCGGGCAGATGGATCGTCGTCATTTATGAAACTGTCGCTGTAGTCATAATCATCACTGCTACCTTTCTCCACGTCTGTGTCAACAATGTCTTCTCCAAATGACTCCCTTTTTTCAGTTCAAGTCAAGGGTACAAACAAATAACAATACCTCCATATTCAGTTATAAATCAATAAAGAAAAAGGATACGATTCGTCATCATGTAGCCTAAAAGCTGTACTACCCCTTCCGAGGAAGTAGCCAGTGAGGTGCACACTCAGAGGTCCGAGTACTCAGAAGTACACACACACCTCTGTCTCGACTCTCCCATTGATTAGCTCAACCGCATCTTTAAGCATCGTGACATCAACGTCTCCATTCTCTAATGGTACAACCATATTGTCCAGCATTATTCTCGTCAACCGAGTCTTGGATCCACTTACATACTCTAGCACTTCCTTCACTTCCTCAAGCGTCTGCGTCTCCACCTTCAAGAAGAGATAGAGAGATAGTGATTAGAACTTGTTTTCCATCTAACTTTCGGGCTCTAAGGGTTTGAAAGCTTTTATAAGATTCACCTCCACATCCATTTCGAAATTCTTATGCGTTAGATAGTCGTCCACAGATTTAACAGCATTTACTATACCTCCTGCAACTGAGATATGGTTATCTTTTATCATCACCATGTCAAATAATCCCATTCTATGATTCTCCCCTCCACCAATCAGCACCTAAGCTAAGTAAGACAACTTCCCGTGTATCAGAAAATAATCTCAGAATCTTAAAGAAGAGATTCATAATTTGTAACAAATGTGTCCATTTAAGTAGAGGTGCGAGAAAGAAGTGTAGAACGTACCGCCCATTTGTCTACCAATTTCAAACCAGTTATTATATACGAAAATATGGCTTCTGGGGAGGGACAGTCGGACAGACAGCTCTTTAGTAACAGAGAATCTTACATTACACATGGGAATTCTCACTTCTTCCACTGCGGAATCCGCTGAACCACAACCTGAACACAAATAAGAAAAATCATAAAAGATTTGATAAAACTCTTTGATCCAAAGCCTATGATAAAGATGATCCAATAACATGGATGGGTACATACATTCACGTTTTACTGAGTCCTTTTGCTTCACATGTAAATGCAAACGTAGATGTTTTGAAAGAAACAAAAAATTGATGTTAAAACAAACTATGTAGGCCGTAAGGTGTGTACCTTTCCTGAGTTTTCTTTGTTCCCTACTATTGTCTGACATGCCAGTCTCCAAGTTTCAGGTTTCTGCACAATACCCACCTTAAGATCTGAGCATCCCATGTTCTTATTTCGATCTTAATCTCCATGTCTAAGATGCCAATTAAAAGTTTAATATACAGAAGAGGGATTCCAACAAAAAACTTACCTTTTTCAGATACCGGTTTTCTGTATCTGTTCTCTCGTTCAGAAGATCTCTGCCATCTAGTATCTGCACATAAGCAACCCCAAATGGCAGTTATGCGTTTGTTGATACCCAAATCAATGTGTTCCTGAATTCTGAAACCGAAGCAAGCAGTGTCGCTGCAGTTTCTTCTCAAGAGTTCATACTCTTTAACCATGAGTCCACTTTCAAGATTGTGAACCAACGATCCTAATAACAACAGTTAAATCGTACAATAGGTGAAACCCTAAGACGATTACAGGAAATCACCTAAAAGTGGTTAAAGTTCGTAGAACCAGACAACGACATTCACAATTCGAAACAAATCCAAAAACCCTAGCATGTAGCTAGCGGAACAGATACAAGGAGAGTGATAATAGAGCAAGCTATTTCTCGTACCTGATTCCTGAAGATATCGGAGGATCAGAAAATTCAATTCGACGGAGGTGAGTGAAGACATATCCAAAAGCCAGATCCTCCTTTCAAATCACAAAGACAAAAAAGACCTCGACATCGAGAAGAATCGAAGGAGTTGGAGCAACAACGTCTCCCAGAAACGAGCTTGAAATATTTATCGAGATTGGCTTAATCTCGAGAGAAATGGGATGGAGAGAGAGATATGTGGCTTGGCTAAAATTTGTCCAATTTGATATACGGCCAAACCCAAATTTGAGAAACTAGTGTTTAGGGTTAGAGTAACCCTAAACCTATATATTTTTTAAACTATATTTTCTTAACCCGAGCCTTAAATCATATTTTTTTATAACTTAAATCCTAAATATTTGTTTATCCAAAACGAACTAATCTAAACTAAAATAAATCTTGATTAGTTTTCTTTCTTTTTCTAAACCCTACATCATAAACTCTAAATCATATACCCTAAACTCTATATTCAATAGCAAAGTGTAACTATGACAATGCGTATGTTATGATTAATAGCTATATTTTGATTTTATAGATTATGATTAAGAGTTTAAGCCTTAAGGTATATGATTTATAGTTTGTGGTATATGGTTTATGTTTGTAATCTTTTTTTACAATTGTACTTTATGTAGGGTTTAGATTCTTAGGGTTTATATTCTTAGAATTTGATTGTATGTTTGTAATCTTTTTTTCTTTTTCAATGTTATGTTCTTAGAGTAAAATAATATTTTTGTATTTTTTATGTTAACCGACAAATAAAAAAATTATGTTTAAGTGTAAATCGTAAACTTTTTATTCCAATACCCTAAACCCTAAACTATAAATAAAATGTTTTAAAACTTCTAATTTTTTTTATTTTTTTTAAAGTATAAATTTTATAGCCAGTAAAATTAAAGAGAAAGAGAAGAATTTTTTTTTGTCGACAAAAGAGAAAAATTTATGAAAGTGAAAAGTTAAAGATAACCAAAAAATTAAGAATTGATGAGAAATGAAATGAGGGAAAAAGAAATAATGAGAGGCAAAATAGGAAAAAAGGGCGCTTGTTTTTTATTTAGCGGGCAAATGGTTTTTTTTTCAGTCACTATTATACATAGCGTTTTAAAATTAACAAGTGCTATGTATACTATGTTTCCAAAAAAGCGTTCCCAGAATTAAAATCGGATCAACTAAATATAGCGTTCTTTTTTTGCAAACGCTATCTAAAATTAAGGAGTATGTCAATTATAGCAGAAAAGCATAAAACGCTATCTTCTACTGCTATAAATACCTCGATTTCTTGTAGTGTTTGCAGTTTTGCCCCAGAAAGTTCCAGTATTTGCAAAAAGACCCCAAGCGTGATTAGGCCTTTATAATTAGGTTTTTGGTGTTTTGTTTTAGATACGCTTTCATACTATTAGCTTTTTAGAGAGAGAGAGAGCGAGAGGCTGATCGTTCTTGTACTCCTGAGAGAAGATTTCGAACATCTTTTACTCTTACTCTTTGATTTTTATGATATCTATTTATTCATTGATTTGTGTTTCATTGATCATGTCTGAGTAGATTCATAGTTAGGTTTAGGGATTCTCGTTAGGGTTTTCATGACTTGTTAGATTAATTTATCAGTTTAGGAATTCATATCTTATTTGTTCTTCAACCTGAATTGTGCTTAACACTAGTTTCTAACCTGATCACTTAGAACCTAGACTTTAGGTTATTAAATTGACACGAAAGTGTAATTTAGAATCTGAACTATTTAGGTTGAGCAATTTAATTATCTGCAAAGAAATTTGGTTTAATTGAATTGTGAACAAATCAAACTTGCACTTAAGGCTAGTTTAATCTGTTAGGAATTGCAAAGAAATTTGGGTTTCTGCTATTAGACTTAGATAATTCTCGCAACGAAAGTTGGTTAGTCCAACACAAGACGTAGCACGCAAGGTTGAGGCTATTGCAAAGCTACATCAGAAAGTCAAGGAAAATCTAGAGAGGAAGATGGCCCAACACAAACGACAAGCCGACAAGAAGAGAAAGGAGATCACCTTTGAACCCGAAGATTGGGTGTGGTTACACATGAGAGTGGTTCCCAAACCAACGAAAATCGAATCTTGCACCACGAGGAGACGTCCCATTTTGATTCTTGGAGAAGATCAACGACAACGCCTACAAACTCGAACTTTCAGGTGATTGAACATTTCGTTGATCTTTAATGTGACTGATTCATCTCCTTTTTGTGCAGGTGATGTTGTACGAAGGACATGACCTTCTCAAAAGGGTGGGAATGATGAGGACATCATCTCAACCGAATCAGACCAGCTGTACCAGACCGAACAACTTGAGCCGTTCTCGACCATGAGGACCGCACCACAGACCTGATCAGGACAAAGAAAACTTCGAGAAGACTTCAACCGAGCAATGGAACACCTGATCACCAGAAGCAGCATAGAATACATTACAGAGCACCTGGATCAGCTGGCCCATGATTAACCCGTGTTGAACCAGCTAGCTCGGAAGATGACTGAGGCGATCGATCCACCTGACCTAACTCAAGACCATTTCCATAAATGATATCATTATGGAACACGAGACATCCAAGGCCACACGACCACATCCAATCCATACATTTGGATCATCCAAATAGTCAGATGGCCCATCCTCAATACCAACGGCTCGTCTGTGATCTTCACCATCATGGGCGTTGAGCTTTAGACCGAGCTGACTCTTTGGGCCGACGATTATTCTCTTTTTCCCTTCCAAGGTTTTCTCCCAAATTTGTTTCCCTTGCAATGTATTTAATAAGGTAATCTTAGGCTTGTCCATAAGAAAGAGAGAGGTCGTCCCATAAAATTTTCAGTCTTATTTCTTTTTATTTTCGCACGCCGACCATTGTACTTTTTGAAAACCCTTAGGCTATTTAGCTACTTTGTATGTCTTGTATCAAGTTAATTCTAATTTTAAAGAAAACCTAAAGTGTTCTATTGCCTTGACGGCGCCGGCCCTAGCAAGAATCGAGTGGTTTCCCCATTCTTGAAGGTCCATTGTTACTTGTTCAGTCTCATGTTCGAATCCATTCACAGACCATCCACTAAGCTGAGCAAAGAGTGTCTCCGACCAGTTGCACAATTCCCATCAACCACCTTGTTCCATTGTCCTCCTCTAGCTCGACCATCTTCGGCTGTCTCCCATCACCTGACCAGCCTCATTCGCGGACAAGCAAGGAGAGCACCCTCGGCCAGCCTTGTGTTCCACATCTTAGACCGTGTGTAGGATCTTACCAGGATCTTACATCAGGAACCTTGATTGGAAAGGTGTTTACTTCCTCCTTGATGCGGTTGAGATCGCATTACACTATCCTTTCGGGTTGCCATCTACCCTTTCAAGTAGGAAACCATCTTGTCTCTTCCTTGCCTAAGTAGTTTGAGTGAATTGCATGTCCAACTTCTTAGTATGGTGTTGAGAGA
Source organism: Orychophragmus violaceus (assembly GCA_030180135.1). NCBI lineage: Eukaryota > Viridiplantae > Streptophyta > Magnoliopsida > Brassicales > Brassicaceae > Orychophragmus > Orychophragmus violaceus. Next base: position 40,181,234 of record CM058240.1, read on the forward strand.
TTCATACTTCCTATTCAAGTCATTGTACAAACTATCTATTCTTGCATTGAACTCCTTGGACATCTTACATTGCTCTGAAGATTTTCTACATCATTCTCTCGGTTTATCTTCTCTTGATACGCCAAGGATTGCTTGTAGGGCAGAAGAAGGCACATTGAAAGGATCGGGACAAGAGTTAAAAGGAGCTCTCGATTGAAAATTACATTTCCTCCAAAGTTTTCATTCTGAAAACAATTTTGGAATGTTTTTCGCTATTGATGACACAACTTATCTCGTGAATTCTCCACATTATGAATTCGATATGAATATTATTCATGTTCTTAAAGTTTATGTTGAAATCGTTGTTAAAAATTCTGTTCAGATTCGGACATTGGGATCCAACAAAGTAAAATTCTTCTTCTTGATAGACTACATTGTCTTCAGCGAATTCATCATGATACTAGCCTTGATGGCTTCACACGAGTTCACTGTTAGTTATGGGATCTAAGCAGCTTCCATCATGTTTTTTTAGTTCAGAAATTTGCTTCGAATTGGACTCAGTAGAACAGACTATTCTATGAAAGCCATGAAAGTTGTAGCAATTACTAGCAAAAATATTGTCTATGAGAGAACGCTCTTGGACAACATTTTTCGTACTGAAATCACAATTAATTTCAGTGTCTAGATAGAGTTTTTATTTAGGCCGTATACCCTATAAAAGATGAATAACAAACTCAAACCAGGGAAACCATGACGGGATAGTCGCGTTCATATTCTTTGCAGCGCTTTCATGCTTCACATAAAGATTCAGTAGGACCTTGTTAAAAACTTTAAATCTTATTTATCAACAAGTTCGAATTGCACTTAGTATAAAAATGATTGAGGAATGCGGATATGCATTCCTCCAAACTACTAATAGATCAACCATGCACAAATTTCAACTATCAAGGAGCTTTGTCGCTCAAGAGAAAAAGAGAACAACTTAAATTTTAAATACTCTAGAAGAAGACGGTTGGTCCTAGTGGTGTTTCAGATCTCCTAAAAAGGTTCTATGTGATCCATATGAAGTATAAAGACCATGACAATGGTTTCGTGTTACCATATGATATATGGTTTGATCTCACAGCTGTTCCTATGAAATATAAGAACTTAGAGGGCTGATCAATTCTCAAGTTATTGATGAATAGTATCGAAATCAGCAATGGTGCAGTATTGGAGCTGCCTTCGCGGTTATTTTTGTGCAGAAAAGACAAGGTGAATCGCATTACATGTCGTCCTTCATGTGTTAATTATGAAATATCAGAGATTCCCTAGCATTGGCAGGTTTTTTCCTTATGCCATTTTCATAAGGTAAGTATGGCGAAGAATATGGTTACCTTGAGTGTTGAGAAGTGGATGTATGTTTGGATATACATCTAGCTCTCATTCATGTCCGTGTACAACATCACGACCGTGTTGGTCTTCTGAGAGGTCTATATGATCGTTCATCCTAATTTTTCTCCTAAGCCTTCGGACTTCTGTCTCGTGTCTATCAATCTCTTGTATAGGTTTCAAAATTTCAGAACATGTTATCTAATAGTCATGAACCTAAACATGTGGAAAGATAAAAATAGAAAGAGTTGTCATAAACAAAGTAAAAGACTCGAAAGAACTTAGTGTCTAGAAAAGAAAAATAGACAAAGAAATCTCAAGCTAAAAATTAAGTCCCAGACAGAGGCGCTAAAACCTTGATGTGTACCAGGTTTTACTCTTAAAACTTATCGCAAGTATACAATAGCTAGAGTACTATATTAAGGGATCGAATCCACATAGACTTGACGAGCTTTGGACTTCTATCGGTTCTTACTTTTTCTAGACTAACTAAAAGGATTTTGAGAGTGTAGAACGAAGTGGAGTTACAAAAAAAATTGAAAGCGGTTTGAAAACAATGTGAACGAATGTTGGAGGACATGGATTTCTGAAGGGATCTTTGGTCGGACACTAATATTAATACATTGGATTTCGACTGACTTTGTCTACAAAACAAATGTGCATAACCTACTACCTTAGAATTAGACACTTAATTTCTAACAACTTTACTAGTCAATGTTAGCAGCTAGCCACAAAAAAAGGACATGCATAATATCTAGTGCATCAACATTCACAATGACATATAAATGAACGGTCTCACCTTATATCACAGTTGCTCGCCTATCATAGTTTTGGTTGATGAATTTATCACGTTAGTGGTTTCAGAAATCCTACCATCATCTTCAAGATAATCAATCTACAGTCATCCATTAAGAATACACATATGACAAAAAAACCTAATTAAGACCTTAAACAAAAAAATGGCCATAAGGGCCTTACCTATTAATAACCCTTTGAAAATCTTTTAAACCCAACGAGATAACTACTCAGACTTAAAATGGAAATCATGATAAAAATATTTATAAAATGAATAAATAAAATTGAAATTATAGCTAGGGCTTTGATCTCTGCCCTGGAAAATTCAGGGCTAGAGATCTAAACTTCTTAAAACCTAACTAAAACTAAAACTAAGCATAAAATAAATTATATAAAAAGAATATAGTATTTCTCAAAGGAGGTTGTGAGGTCTCTATATATGGTGGTTCAAACCCATGATTTTTCCTTCAAAATTAGATGTGGGACACATAATTTAACTTTAAGTGGCCTTTTTGTTACAATGTACCATAGAAAAGTGAAATAGTTTGGCCGCAGCGGAGGTCACTCGGTCGCGACCGTACAGCCTAGGGCCGCAGCCAAGTGAATTTGCAGTGATTTTAGTGGCTGAGGTCGAGGCCAGCTTCATTTCCATGTGGTTGTAGGGGCTGAGGTCATGGTCAAGGCCTTCTACGGCAGCTGGTCAGGCCAGCTTGACAGTTTTTTAGATCTAATTGTTGGTTCTTCTTCAAACAAGTTGCTATTTGCTTATGGTAGATCTCTCTACCTTGAGTCCAAGTTTGAGCGTTATCAAACGGTGAGAAGATATCCATTTGATGTGGAACTTATGACAGAATGCATCAGCGGTGAGAAGGTCTCCAAAATATTGACGTTCTTACTTGTTTAGCCAATTTCGTGAAAATCATTTAAAACTTCAAACTTTGAAATTTCTTGAAACAATTAGAAAATACGTTATAACAAAAAAGTATATAATGATAGCTAAAACGCAAAACAGGTTATATCATGGCCTCCTCCTCATGGGGTAAAGCTTTACATACATTTGTTCATATTATTAATTGCTTACTCTCTTTTCTTATTGATTATAGAACACCCTTCTTCATTCTCTTTAAAAAACTGATATATCATGGTTTTTATGTGTTTTTAACCTTAATATATGTCTTGTATATAGAGTTTTTAGGTGTTTTGTGTCTTCTAGAGTCTTTGCAGGTCTAGGTACGAGATGAGATACTTTGGAGATTTTGGGAGCTTTTGGAGCATTGAAAAAGAAGTAGCAGAAAAACATAAGTAACTGCCCACATTAGGACTTGGTGTCGATCGACACCACCTCTGGTTTTGTTCGACACGTGTTGTTAGGGGTGGAACTATTATCCGAATTCTGATATTCGGATATTAATATTTAGGATCCATCCAAACCGGATCCGGATTGCTTGATTTTGAGGTCTTGATATCTGGATCCGAATCTTGACCATTATTTACATTTAAATATTTTAAAATATTAATAATTTATAGATATTTATATCATTTTATATATAAGTATAGATATAAATTTTAAATTTAGTATTGTTTTTATAATATATTTTATTTTACTGTTAAAAGTATTATATTAAATATTTTTTATTATTATACTAAAATTTTTAACATTTTTATTTGTTTTTGTTATTTTAAAGGAATCCAGATATCCACGAATATCAAGATATTTAGAAGGATGTCCGAAATCCGGATATCCAAGAACTTCGGACAAGGATAATAATTTTACGGATCCATCGTATAAGGATCCGGATCCGGAAACTTTAAAATTCCCCGGTATCTGATCTGTCAAAGGGGTACCCATTATGCCCAAAAGACTCTTGTGAGCTTTTAAAATAAGTTCAAGAATTGCACCCTCTTTCCCAAGAGTTTCCCTTATTTACAAAGAATCACATTCATGTTTATGATTATATTTTAGGTTTTTGGGCTAGGCTTATGCTTTACTTTACCTTGGTTTTGAGAGAGAGAGAGATTTGTAGCAGGGCCTTTGGGGATGATCACGTACTTCTAGAGAGAAGATTTTGAACCCATTTTTTCTCTATTGATTTATTTTATGCAAATATATTCATTTATGATTTATGTTTTATTAATTATGTTTGAGTATCTTTGCAAGTTTGGTGTAGGGTTCTCATTAGGAATTTCATGGTTTGCTAAGTTGATTGATTAGTTAAGGATTCTGGAACTCTAGTTCTTCACCTTAGGTTGTTCTTATTGCTTAATCTGGATTGGCCACTTAGATTATTGATCATAGATTTATTCTCGCAACGAAAATTGGTTAATTAGCTAGAAAGAAATTAGGTGAGAAAATTGTCTATTCACAGAGAAATTTGGTTTAAAGAATTTGTGAAAAATAGAACCTGGGTAAATTCATTTTTAGACTTTACAACTCAGAAATAAATTTTATTTTCTAGGTTGGTATACATAGATAATTTTCGTAGCGACAGCTGATTCACTTTGAGTTATAGGACAGCAAAATCATGACTGATTAATTAGCTAGCATTCCTGATTTTCTGAGAATTCTCTAAGCCTAACGTTTTCTCCTTCTGTTTACACCATTCGTCTAATTGCTTACTTGTTTTCAATACTCATTATCCGCTTAGCTTGATTTGAATCTACCAATCTACTGTGCATTCTTGAGGTTGTTTATTCGATAACCCTTTATACCAACAACTTTGATGTGCAGTTGCAGTCTGTTCTTATGGATAAACTTAGACCTATCAAGTTTTTGGCACCGTTATGGGCCTCTTTGAGTGCCAATAGATTTTAGTAGTAGAGTTTCGACTATGCATTTTTTTATTTTTGTTACTTACGCGTTTCTTCTCTTTTCTTTGGTATTTCAGGTGAATGCTTAATCGTAGAACCAGGAGGCACAAGGATCAATAGCTAGTACATCTCGGCAATCAAGAGCTAAAAGAGTTAGAGCGCATGAACCGAAAAGCTAAGAAGCCAGCAGAGATTGTAAATCATGTGATTTTGATTCGCGACGAAGCTGGTGTTCTACGAGACCAAGAGGGTTATATATGCAATGCAGAAGGGCAAAGAATTGATGAGGAAGGAAACCTCAGTGATGTACAAGTCGCTTCAAGGTACTGCAAAGGGGCAGCAGGCCAGTGCGGATGGAAAAAGAGCAGGTAGTTGTGGTATTACACTTACAGATTACTACAGGCTTGATCAGTTCTATGCTAACAAGTCTTCGATTCGACTGCCAACATTTAAGAGACATGATTTTGAGCTGAACTACCTACTAAACTTTAATTTGTCATTATCAGTTTCATAGATTTCCTCAAGAGAAACTTATGGACCATATTGAGAGGTTTGAAGATTTGATCACCAACATGAAGTACAATGGAGTTTCCAATGATTACATATTAAGCAAGCTTTTCTCTCACGCTCTTGCTGGGGAAGCAACTTACTGGTTGAATCAGCTGGAACAGGATTTTTGACAACCTTGGAATAAACCAAGAATGCATTCCTCAACAACTTTTATGATGATCTTAGTTCTAAGGAGCTGAGGAAAAAGAGCTCCACATTCAAGCATGGTTCAACAGAAGCTTTCATAGCTGCTTGGAACAGATTCAAAGCTTATCAGAGAGTATGTCCACACCATGGTTCATTGAGGTTCAACTGCTTGGAACATTATTTAGAGGTATTGACAGGATATATCATATGGTTTTGGATGCAGCATGCAATGGGAACTTCAATACCATGTATCCCGGAGATGCTTATGTGTTGACTGAAAACTTCGCTTCTAGCAGTAGTACTAAGAATGCAGAATTTAAAATGAAGCAAGATACAAGCATTGAGGGAAGTCACTACAAGAAAACAGTGTTTTGTGACTGCACTTTTGGTCGCAGAATAGTCGTTAAACCTGGTTTTACGACTAAATTACGACTAAATATGGTAGTTGTAAATCCATAGTCGCTAAATTTTATAGTCGTAAAAATAGTCGGCAAGTTACGACTACATTTACGACTAACAGCAATAGTCATATATTAGATGTAGCGTAATCGCAATATATAGGGACTAACTCCCGACTACACGGCGACAACTGTGCGACTAAAGAGGGTGTCAAGATGCAGTCGGAGAAATGTAGTCATCATATAGTCGCTAAACTAGGTGACCAATGGGCGACTAATATATGAATGTATAATATAGTCACCAAGTAGTCGTAACAATTGGCCACTATGTAGCGACTATGTAATGACCATATTAATTACTATCCAGCGACGAATCGGAACATCCTAATACGATTATGGTACTGATTTGGCCACTACTTGTCGACTATTACGTAACTGTCTTACATAGTCACAACATAGTCGTAATAGAAGGTGGCTATTTGGTGACTGTTTGTTGACTAAGTTACCGGTTATTTAGACGACTAACAGGAACATCAAGATATGACTATGGTCAATATTTTGCTATTAATTAACGACTATTGTATGATTAATTTAACGACTACGCGACGTCTAATCTGAACAACCATATTTGATTATGGTAATGATAGTGTCACTACATGCCGACTATTGTCTGACTTTCTTATATAGTCACAACTTAGTCGTAATATATGTGACTATTTTACTAGGATTTAATGACTAATTAACGATCATTCAGCGACTATTCGAAAATTCAAAATACGCTGATGGGAAATATTTTGCGACTACTTTGTGTGTAGTGCGAATAATTGACGACAATTTGTTCACTTTTCTTAGTAAAACTAAAAAAATTTGATTAGTTCAATTTACGATTTGGTAATCAATGATAACATTATTTGAATGATACAATCAATGTAAAAGACATTTGCTTCAAATAACATTGATAACTTATAATACTTATGTTCAGCATATAGAAAACGATCTACATACGCAAACTCCAGCATTAATGAGTTGCCAAAACATATCCCAAAAAATTAACAAGTGCAAGAGACAGTGAAAAGTAACCTATGAAGCAGATGGTGTTGTAGTTATATGTTGAGCTTCCTTCAAATGCTCTTGGTGGGCCACAAACGCCGAAAAGTATATGGGATGTTTACGCTTTCCCATTAATAGATTTTTTGACACCATAAGGATTTACCCGTCCATCATTCTCAGCATCATGTGATAATTAAAGACAGTAAGAATAATTCAGTTAAATAAAGAACAAGAGACGACTTTATAAACATGGATTGCGAAACATGTTACTTTTTTTTGTTAGTGTTGAAACATGTTACTTTCACTGAGCAAATGTGTAGTTATATTCATCTGTTAAGATCTCCCGAGGTCGCAGTCCTTTGCAGTACTTATGCAGTCCTTTGGAGTGCTGACCATGTCTTTGATCCATCGTTGACAGATATCCTCGAAAAAATGTTTAAGAAGAAAGTTATGGATGGTTTATTCACGTCTCTAATGATGCAAACATATATCCTCGAAAAAATCTTGTAAACGCTCACAAAATCGAACTTAACAAAACACATAGAGTAGTTAAACAGAGACATCAAACTTAATTGCTTGCTAACTATAAGATTAACAACCTAACATCAAAAACTCATTAAAAACACAACAACCAACTTATCCAGGATGTGGAGACCATATTTGAAGCTGAAAGAGGAATATAGTGGGCGTTTACAACATGTAGAACCAAAATTTACTGTTCCACCACAAGCAAACCACACAAAAAAATCATAAGCAAACCAACAATCAGACCCACAAGCATTCCTGTTTCAGAAGCAAAGCAAAGCAGAAGCAAACTAGAAGGTTTAACACACACCCTAACGCCATATCTTACATGTAGTTGTAGGCCTCGTATCACTGAGGGTTTCGTGATTGAGAGATTCTAAGAAGAGTTTGAGAGGGTTGATAGGGTTTCTGACAAAGTTAGCGATGCGTTTGAGAGCCTCGAATAAGAGATTCAAAAAAGAGATATCAATTTAAGATGGGTGGGCATAGAAGAGGATTTGGAGCGACATTAGCGAGATGATTCAAAGGAGACTCGGAAAAGGGGGAGAACATAATAAAATCAGGGTTTGTCGTAGTTGAGGAATTCTCAACATTTTGTCAAAAATTATTGGGTTTAGGCAGATAATTGAATTGTTTTGGGCTATCAATATGTGTTTTGGTTTCCCGGATTTTTTTGGCAATTTTTTTGAATTTTTACCCACTTGTAGGTGTAACTTACTCATCATATATTTCTTTTTTATTGTCTCAATTATAAATTTATCCTTATCTTTTTTCGGGATCTAATATACTTATCTATTATAAAAGAGTCTTGCGGGTTCTGAAACTCTAAAATTTAAATAGTACACATGAAAATTTAGATAGTTTTAGGAATTGAATGTTAAAGCAAAGATGAAATTTTATATTTTGAGGTTTTAAGGTTTCTTTGGTTTGGTTTGGAAAAGATTCTGAAAACATGGCATTATGCTAATGTCCCCATATATGTTTCATACCAAATGCAATTGCATGGTGCTAAGGAAAATGAAATATATATATGTGTGTTCTTTTGATGTTTAACATTACAGGAGGTATATACAATATGTAGGATATGTAGGATATATCCCATAAAGGATTATCCTAGGATATTCTCTAGTTACCATAACATGAGAATATATAATCCTACACAATTTATTCTCTAAACATAGCATTTCCGAATTACCATAATCAAACATATATAGCGAGATGACGTGATTGGTGTGCAATATCGGTTGTGATGAACACTTAATATTATTCTTTTCTCCTTTCGTTTAGGGTTTAGAATTTAGGTTTTAGTATTTAGGGTTTATGGTATAATGTTTGGGTTTATAATTTAGGGTATCAGGTTTAGTATTTAGTATTTAGGGTTTAATGTTTCGGTTTAGGGTTTTGTTTAGTATTTAGAATTTAGGGTATAGGGTCATTTGCATTATAGTTCTTGATATTGACAAGAACTATTAATAATTATAAATCTTCACACAAACACATATAAAACATACATTAAATACTTTATACAACACACAATATTACAATATTACATAATAAAAAATAATAAAAATTACATATATAATAAAAAAACATAAACATAAATTTTACAACGTTACATATAAAATACCAATATACTTAATCATTATTTCCATAATGCTCCCATATATGCTCATTCAACGCATTTCGTAGTGATAAGATATTACTAACAAATTTAGAATATGTTGATGATAAAATAAAGACCAAATAAAAAATAAAAAGAAGGTTTGAGGTTTTGAATAATGAAACCTCAAATTTAAGGTTTCACTATTCAAAATTTCAAAATTTAAGGATTGGAGGGTTGATTAGTAATACCCTTTAGTGTTTAGTATTTAGGGTTTAGGGTTTAGTATTTAGGGTTACTCCTTCTATGTTGGTCAAATTTTTTGATCAACATACCCTAATTCAAAGTTATAACTCATATCTTTAATATTTGGTGATGCTACTCTTGATACAGGCGAGGAATCAGCAGAACAACCTCATGAGCCGACTGAGCCATTGGGGAATGTTGATATTGGAGATGGTGATAATGTACAACATGACAATATGCATGATTCTGGTATGGTTGAATTATTTGAGCTTCCTTGGGTTGTGTAAGAGACAAAGCGTTTAGATGAATGGGAAGATGGTATGGGTTTAGAAATATGTCAAGAATTTAAAAGTAAAGAAGATGTAAAGTATTTGGTTGATAGAGCCGTAAATGAGAATTGTTTTGGAATTTTAAAAGCCAATTTAGATAAGAGTCTATACGAGGTGAAATGCCGTGAAGCGAAACAAGGTTGTAAATGGCAGTTGAGAGTTGCAAAGGTTACAAATTCAACCATTTTCTTGGTTAGAACATACACGAAGATTCATTCATGCTCTCGGATAAATTCAAATGGTGTTAGCAACAAGAGGAAAGGTACATCACGGTTAGTTGCAAGGATCTTGAACGAAGACTATGTAACTTTGATACTCCATGTCCTAAAACTATCATCAAGCTTGTCCAAGGAAGAGCCGGTGTGGAAGTGTCGTATTCTACGGCTTTTAGAGGGGAAACCCTAGTTGTTACTGATATCTGTGGTAGTCCAGATGAAGGTTTCAAGATGTTGAATTCTTATTTGTATATGTTGGAGAAGGTGAATCATGGAACATAAACAAGTTTTCTTTTGGATGAAGGAAAAAGGTTGAAGTACCTATTTATGGCTTCGGGAGCTTCCATTTAAGGGTTTCAAGCGATGAGGAAAATGCTCATTATTGATGCAACTTTCATTAAGAATGTATATGGAGGTGTTCTAATTGTTGCCAAAGCGCAGGATCCGAATCATCGCCACTATCCCGTTTCTTTTGTTGTAGTTGATGGGGAAAGGAATGAAAGTTGGAGGTGGTTTTTTAATACGCTGAAAACTGTTATACTGAATAGTCCTGAATTGGTGTTTACTACTGACAGAAATGCAATTCTCATCAAGGCAATAGCTCAGGTGTACCCTCTCTCGGAACATGGTTATTGCATCTATCATTTGTCCCAAAATGTGAAAGGATCAGTTTTCCACGTGAGCAAAGATGAAGTTGGAAAAAAAATCAGGGAAATTGCTCGGTTATACACGGAGGCTGATTTCCTAAAACAATATGGTGATTTTAGGAAAAAGTACCCTCAAGCAGCTGAATATCTTGACAAAAGTGTAGAAACAAATAAATGGTCATGGTGTTATTTTTCCGGTGCAAGGTACAACATAGACACCTCTAATTGTGTAGTTTATGAATTCATTTTTCAAGAAGGTGAGAAAGTATCATTTACTACCTATGATCGATGCAATTGTTGCAAAATTGGCTGAGTGGTTTAACAGTCATAGGAAAGATTATGTTGATGGATCGAGCGCACAAAAATTGGTTCCTCTTGTGGAGGTTGAATTGCACGGTAGATGTGTGATTGCGTCCAAACTTACGACGAATGAACTTAAAAAGCATATGAGCTTGAATATGGCGTTATTGGAAACAACAAAATTACTTATGTGGTGGATTTGAGACATAAAACCTGCAGCTGCAAGCTCTTTGATATTGATACGTACCCATGTGTCCATGCAATAGCTACTACTAAATTCTTGGTGCATGAAATTAGGCCAACGTACTTAAAGGATTAGTATGGTTTGTGTCCGCCTTATTACATGGTAGAGTTGTGGGCTTTGGATTATACAAGGAAAATTTTCCAGTTCCTCATATGTTTGAGTGGATTGTTCCAGAAGATGTCGAAAAATTGTACAGTTTACCTCCGAACTATACGAAAAAGGGAAGAGTTAAAAAAACTAGGTTTCCGTCAGTTGGGAAACTGTAGCATCCCCGTCCCGAGAACACATGGAGCCTATTCAGATAAAGGATAGCTTGAGGACGAAAGGATCCCATCTCTCTCTCTCTCTCTCTCTCTCTCTCTCTCTCTCTCTCTCTCTCTCTCTCTCTCTCTCTCTCTCTCTCTCTCTCTCTCTCTCTCTCTCTCTCTCTCTCTCTCTTTCTCTTTCCGTCACCCACACCTGAGTATGAAGAATTTCTCTCTGGATCCCTACGAAGACGAGAAGAGGCACAATAAGGAGATGAAGCGGTTGAAGGCTCATGAAAAGCTTCTTGACGCCATCAATGATGCCCAATACGAAATTCCAAAGGAATGCCCATGTGGTGGACAGATCATCCACAAGGTCTGTAAAACTTCATAGTATCGAAGAGATTTTGATAATTTACCAGGAAGTAGGTGCTTTACCTGCCACCAATTCAAGGTAAATTTTCAAATTAGGGATTTTTGGGTTTTTGGGTCGAATAAATGGTAATTCTTGGTGCAACTATGAGTTTTCTGGGTATTATTTGTAGGATGATGGACTCCACTTTCGTCAACCATGGGTTGTTGGTGTCGAAGAGGAGATTGACAAGCTACTGATCAAGCATGATGAGCATCGCAAGACGATTGAAGACATGCAAGAGGAGATTAAAAGCAATACTTAAGAAATTGTCAAGCTAAAGGAGTTGGTGGCTGGTGTGAGAGGTGTTTTCGGAGTGTAAGGAAGGAGTTTGGTTTCGTTTGGTTTTCTAAGACTTAATTATCTCCAGATTTATTTGTTTAGTAAGACTTATTGATTGTTTTATTTTTATATTGTTTAAGTAATTGCACTTGTTGAACTTTGGAAGGAATGATGTACTCATGATGGTAAAACAAGGCATAATCGGGTAAAACTTAGTATTTTTGTGTGCAAATTTGTTCATAGTTTTACTAATTATACCCTATAAAAAATGTTTTAATAAGTAAACGACATCAAAATATTCATAACAAAAGTATTCATAACCAGATACGATAGTAGGTACCAAAACGGGTACAAGCATAATTAAATCCGACCTTACACCAAAACATAATTCAAACATATATTAAGTTCTACAAGATTACACCAAAAATAAATAACATATTAAAGATTTAGTTTGGTTGGGTCGATTCATCATCAGTTGGGTTTGTTTTCACGTTCTTCCCTCTAGTAATCATGAGACTCCTATGCACGAGTGTAGACCCTTTCTTCCCCTTCTTTATAATCTTCACCCTTTTTGTAGGCGCTTTTTCAATTGGTTCTATCACTCTCTTTGTTCCTTTTGTTTCATCTTTCTTCTCCTTCTCGAATCCTTTCTTCTCTTTTTCGGATCCTTTTTTCTCCTTCTTCTCATTGCCTTTCTTCTCCTTCTTATCACTGGCTCTCTTTCTTCCCTTTCTTTCTTTTCTTTCCTATTTATCCTTAGCACCACTAGCCTCACCGTCCATGCATAGACCATTCCCACCCTCACCACCATCCGTGTTTTTACTGTTTTCTCTTGTGCATCACACTCACCTCTTGATCATTACCATCTTTGGTTTTCTCTCGATCTCTTTTGGGTCCGTCTCCTTCACATTACCACCTAAACCACCTAGTTCATTATCACTAAGTATACTCTAAATACATTCACCTCTGATTCCATAGCTGATAATCTACCATCAACCTTCTCAGACAATTCCTTAAACCTATCTTCAAAACCATCACTAATCGACACTCTGTGTTAAACAATCCGTCTTTGATTAATTTATGTAAATCTGTAGCATTACCAGAAGCAGGAATCTCTTCCGGATAATTCTCAGCCTCATGCGTCCTTGCCGCTTTCTCAATACCTGGACAATAATCCGCATTTGCCTGAGACGCACGAGCAGTCACATCTTGGTTGAAAAGCTCTTCAAACCAGATTGTTTTCTTTCTCTTAACCAGAAGATTGTTCCAACCATCAATGATAGGATCACCCACATCATTCCACCCAGTCTCGTCATCCACGTTTTTCCTTAGAAGATCTATCTCAATGGGAGATGACTCCAAGACACTTTGAATCTCCTGCAAATGTCAGAAGATAGAATTTCAAAATAACCCCAATTATTTATGAATTTAAGAAAACATAATTTAATAAGTATGATATGTAATATATTTTGTTACTAACTTTCATAGCGCCAAGTTTATCATGTATATCTGAAATACTAAAACACCTCGTCCTACCGGTTTTGTACCTCATCTTGCACATACGCGGACAATCATCATCTGCACCTTGAACATTTTCTCGGAAATGGTTCTTCAGAACCGGAATGGCCTCAAATCCTAGGAGCTACAACACAAGATACTTCAAACAATTAACTTTGTACCAAGTAAGACAACTAAAAAAACGAAAACAACTAAAAACAATTAAAAATGATTATACAAATGTTGTTACCTCCAAAGGAACAATGCATGCATAAAATACCCATGATGACTGCACCACTCCTTCGGAATGGTCCATGAAGAGCAAGATGTCTTTGATATTTTCCTTAATTGAAAAACTCCCCCACAAAAACTTTTTCACATTTCGAGAACTACTACAGCTATGAGGAACAAACTATCTATAGAAGGTGCTCCTTTTCCTGTCTTCTTCTTCCCAATGATCATGTTGGATAAGAAGTACAAGACTGCCATCTTCAAACGATCCTTAGAAAGCTTTCGTTTCCCTTACAGAGTTGGGAACATCTTCTCAACTTCTTCATATGTAACTCGGTTCATTCCGAAATATTTGGAAACAAAATCTAAGCCACCAAATCTATCATAATGGTTTGGATAAGAGTGGCAGAATAACCCGGATATCAGTGCATGCTCCCTAAGATAATAGCGGATTGGAACCCCGTTGACAATAAACCAAACCTCCATCTTCTTATCCGCACATGTGGTCCTAACGAGAAGCATCCACATTCCCATCCATTTGGAGCTTGCATTCTTACCCATATAGAAGAAGTGTTTGAATTGTGGGTGCTCATAGAACCATAGCAGCTCTTCTTTCTCAGGAATACCTTCAATAGTCTTCACGGCTTTAGCGATATAACACTTGACGAGAGTTTTTTTTGTCTTGACACACTCGGTGGGAGGTAAAAACATCTTTGTATGCTGCATTGGTTCCGTTTCATCCTCTGAATCCTGCACACAAGAAAAGTTCCATCAAGTATCACCAAGTTGTGCGAAAAAGTTCAACCAAGTATTACCAAGTTGTGCGAAAAAGTTACATCAAATATCACCAAGTATTGCCAAAGTTCTACCAAGTATCACCAAGATGCGCGTTTTCCAAACCTTGTCAAATTATACTAAGTTTTACACATCCGAATTACAAAATTATAAACATGCAATGGGTTTCGATGTCTAAAATCCAGTTTTCCAGTAGTATCAAACAAGATATACTAAGTTATCACCCCAAATTCAAAGTGGGATCCTTTCAAATTTCCAAAATTACAGTTACACTAGGTTTTACTTCGAAAGAAATACATACCGTTTTCGCTTCTTCCGAATCAACATGTTGTTCCTCACTGATTCGTTTCTCTTCTTCGTCGTGAAACTCTAAAGCCGGACGACTAACCCTAGAAACTTCCTCAGTCTCCTCATTCTCTTCCTCCTCATCTTCCTCATCCACGGATTCGTTTTCCAAATCGACTTCCTCCTCGACCTCTACTTCATCGAATTCCTTTTATATTTTTTCTTCTTCGCGATTCGTCTCTTCTTCGTGATTCGCCTCTTCCAAGTCGACTTCGACATCGACTTCCTTTTCCACTTCCGTTTCTACACATTTCGATTTAGCTTGTCTCCTCTTTGAATGTCTTCACAAAGTCGGATTCTTTGTTTTAGGCACCATGAGAATGTCGAAATTGAGCTCAAATTTGATGGGTATGAAAGAGTAAAACCATGAGGCTCGGACGAATTTAGGTTTTTCATTTAATTTTGGTTTTGATTTCAATTTGGGAGGATAGAATAAGCCGTGTGGTTCGATTTTAGAGGAAATAACCGGATCCAATTAGATTAAAATGGATCTCATCCGGATTGGCCCCAATAACCCTGGTTTTCTACTGGAAATAATTGGAAGTCTATTGGTTTTATAATTTTTTTATCTATTTGTAGGATTTTAAAAAAGAAATAAAATTAAAATTATTTTATTTTAAACATTTGAGATTTAGGCTAAAGAGTTCCAGAGAATTTGATCGGAAAAAATCGATAAACCTAGTTTTTCTTAATTGCCTCAACTTACGTTCGCCTTGCAGAGCAAGAACCTTCGTCGACACGTGTCAAAATCTAAGGTCTCCATGGTCCACAGCTGTCTCACGCTTCCCTATCGCTTTATTCTTCTCTTCCCCTCCTCACAACCCAGGAACCTTCTCCTTCTCCTTCTCCTCAGCTTGGAAGATCCTCAGGTTCTTAATCTTTTGTACCTCTCTCGATCAATTTTCATTTGTTCGATGGAATCGTTGATTTGGTTTAGATGAACGAACGACACTCGAGCTAAAAGATTCTGGATCGACTATCTAGTTTGCAATCAAAAACTGTTTCGGTGACTTTTCTTCTTGATTAAAGATAACCCAGCGAAATCTGTATAATCATAGCTGCATAACGAAGGAAACTGGTTTATAAGTTGACGTGTAATTGATTGTTTTTTTTTTGTCAACAACATACTTGTAATTGATTGTTGTGTTGATTTTTGATTATCAGTATGGCGTCATCAACGGCTCTGATTTGTGAGACCGAAGCCTGGAAGGATTTAAAGGTAGGTCTTTAAAGATTTTCTCATTGGTTAGTTTTGTCAATGGTGATTGTGTCGGCTTTTGAGAATATGTTTGTGTTTTTTTTTTAAATTCGCAGGGGCATGTTGAAGATATTAAAAAGACCCATTTACGTGATTTGATGAGTGATGCCAACAGATGCGAATCCATGATGTTGTATGTGGTTTTTTTCGATTTAGTCTCAAGTCTGCAATATCAAATGTCTGACTTTTTTCTCTCTCTTGTTCTTAAATGATTTTAAGATTATGTATCTATGCTTTTTATCAGGGAATTTGAGGGGCTGCTGTTGGACTACTCTCGACAGCGTGCGACTGTAGAGACGATGGACAAGCTTTTGAACTTGGCAAAGGTGTTTACTGGTAGCTTTTGTAGAACTGTGACGTATTTCACTTAGAGATTTTAATCATTTGTTTCTATATGCAGGCTGCACAGTTGACAGAGAAGATCAGCCGCATGTACAACGGAGAGCATGTGAGCACCCTATCGTGCAGCTGTTAATCTCACTTTGTTTGATCTTATGAAACTGTTTCTAATAGTTTTCCATAGTAGAGAATATACTTGAAGACATTTCTGTACGTTAGACAAGTCCGAGTATATGATACATTGACTACAGATTAACAAGTCGTATACCTTTTTTTCCTTTCTCATCTCCGTTGTATCATTCTCAAGTATTTGCGTAACTTTTGGAATGGCTTCCTCAGATTAACAGTACGGAGAACAGGTCGGTTCTTCATATTGCTCTCCGAGCTCCAAAGGATGCAGTTATTAAGGCTGACGGAAAGAATGTGGTTCCAGAAGTGTGGAACGTTTTAGATAATATCAAGGATTTTTCTGAGAAAATTCGCTCTGGTTCATGGGTAATCCGACATGTCAATTTAAAACCTACCTTTATTGTTTTCATCACCATGTATTAATTTTTCTGCACTTGTTGATAGGTTGGAGCTACTGGCAAGCCGCTGAAAGATGTCGTTGCAATTGGTATTGGTGGTAGCTTCTTAGGTCCACTTTTTGTACACACGGCTCTCCAAACAGGTGTGCTGCATGATGTCTTAGTACCTGTCCTCTTGCTGGTCTTCTTTCTAGCTTGTTTTGATTGTCATTTCTGCGTTTGTATGCGTGTTCTTTATCAGATCCTGAAGCTGCAGAGTGTGCCAAAGGACGCCAGCTGCGTTTGTAAGCACTACATACCTCTGTGTTTCTTTCTGCAAGGCTTTGGTAGTTTGACTTTATGTTTTTTCTTAATTGATATGCTTGACTTGTTAGCTTCTAGTTAGTTGTTTCGGATTCCATTATTTGTTATATTATTTCTTATGGCAATCTATGTTTATGCAGCCTCGCAAATATTGATCCTGTTGATGTTGCTAGAAATATCTATGGACTAAATCCTGAAACTACCCTAGGTTCATGCTCAAACCTATCAATAAATCCACCTTGATCATTTCCATTTACGGACTCTTACTCTAACTAATACTGAGGATATTTGTAACGTCAGTTGTGGTGGTCTCAAAAACATTTACAACAGCTGAAACAATGCTGAACGCTAGGACATTGAGGGAATGGATCACAACTGCTCTTGGGTTAGTATTTCTCTTTGCTTACCTTCCAATTTCCATGACTGCATTCATTTGATTTTTGTGTGGATATCGTCTTGTTTTGTTAGACAAATACAATTATCATGACCGTAGATGTGCATCTCTCTTTCATTCCTCCTATAACGCTGCCTTCAATATTTTTAGACGCTATATCTTATTGCCAGAGAAAATCTTTAATGCTTGTGCATTTTATAAGCAACTTCGTTCAAAATATAATCTCTACTATTCTATCCATGTTTCCGGTGTGGTGAATGATCAGCAGTCATTTAACATGTGGTAACTTAACAGGGCTTCGGCTGTTGCAAAACACATGGTTGCTGTCAGCACTAATCTTACGGTATGTGTTCGCGATAAATTTGTTTTATTTTTGGGACTTTATATCTTCATTATTCATTTTAGTACAATTAACCGAGAAACACATATCTAGTTGAGTCGTCCTTATTATGAAGGAATGGGCTCCAGTCTATTTAGAAACTGAGTATTCTACCAGGTCTGATGTACAATGGTAGTCTCCATATTCTTGGGCATTATGGTTCATTTGCTGCTACCTCCTACATGTTTCATATTCAGAAATCACAGAAAAATGTTTAAACCCTATGTTTCATATTCAGAAATCACAGAAAAATGTTTAAACCCTCGATGTTTCGTTTAACAGTTAGTGGAGAAATTCGGTATTGACCCGAACAATGCATTTGCATTTTGGGACTGGGTTGGTGGAAGGTATAGTGGTAAGTGCTCTTCTGTGTGGTTGTATCCATTTCTCACCCACATCCACTTCCTTAGTTTATAACTGAAATTCTTTTGCAGTTTGCAGTGCTGTTGGAGTCTTACCTTTGTCTCTACAGTATGGCTTCTCTGTGGTTGAGAAGTACGTTCCTTCTATTCATTACTCATCTCATAAAATGTCTTAGGCATATGCATGTCTGTCTTGACAAAATTATGTAAGATAAGTTTGCAGATGTAGTTTTAAGTTAGAACTGCCAACTATAAGACGACAGGAGTGAAAGTTGATGTATATTCTGTTTTTTTTCCTGAAAGATTTCTTCTTTTCTATATTTCTAAATCCAGCAGAAACCTTCGTAGTGGACCCAATTGAAATTCAGTCTTTTTTTTATTGCAGGTTTTTGAAGGGAGCTTCCAGCATTGATCAGCATTTCCAGTCCAGACCATTTGAGAAGAATATACCTGTATGTGCTTTATATTGATATTCGTTAGAATTGCTGGTCCCCATATAATTTGAACAGTATGTGTGAGTGCATTAGGTGTGTGATTATTCAGTCTTCTTATCTTTTTGCTATGTCCATTAACTCTTAATAGAGGTTCCATGAAGTTATTAGTAATTAGTGTAGTCAAGAGAGAGTGAGTGAGAGTTGATTTGGTGACTTTTGACGTTTCAGGTGCTTTTAGGGTTGTTGAGTATATGGAATGTATCATTTCTTGGATATCCTGCCAGGGTAAGAACTGACTCCTTTAACAGCAAGTGAAATGTTTTTCTCATATTAAAATGTTTAGTCTTTATCAACATATTTTGTTTTCTCAGGCCATCTTACCTTACTCCCAGGCCCTTGAGAAATTTGCTCCGCATATTCAACAGGCATGTGGACTGGGTTTCCCTTTTGTCTCCTTAACCTTTGCTGCTTCATATCTTTTTGTTGACATAAATATAAAAGGATTTTTTACTGGGAAATTGACGTAGACATTGTCTGATTTTTTAGGTTAGTATGGAGAGTAATGGAAAGGGAGTCTCAATTGATGGTCTACCTCTCCCGTTCGAGACTGGTGAGATCGACTTTGGTGAACCCGGGACAAATGGCCAACACAGCTTTTACCAACTAATTCACCAGGTATTTGCTACATATAATTCTGGGTCTTGGCAAGTTCTCATCACATAAAGAGCTGTAGATGAATGTACTAAATCTTTTTGTAACGATGTTTTAGGGACGCGTAATCCCTTGTGATTTCATTGGCACTGTGAAGAGTCAGCAACCTGTGTACTTGGAAGGTAGGCATTTCCTAACGATGTTTCCTTTTGCTGTAAATTTGACCTGAGCTCTTTTAAGCACTCCCTTTGCAAGCTCAAGTTCAATTCTGAATTGGATTCACAGGAGAGGTGGTCAGTAACCATGACGAGCTCATGTCCAACTTTTTTGCTCAGCCTGATGCCCTTGCATATGGAAAAGTAAGACATTTCTTATGGGGGATATAGAGACTGTTGAATGACTAAGGTTCCGTTCTGTAATGTACTCTTTTTGGTTTTCTTGTGCCTTGTGTAGACACCTGAACAGCTGCAGAAAGAGAATGTTTCAGAAAATCTCATTCCTCACAAGGTAAAAAAATATCCGGACCGATGTTAAAAAGAGCTTCTAGTTTTACAATATATGAACGTTGTATCTCTTTCCACAGACATTCTCCGGAAATAGACCTTCTCTGAGCCTTCTACTTCCAGAATTGAATGCTTACAATGTTGGCAAGGTATGTCCCTCCCCAAGGTTTATCAGTACTGTCTAAAGATTGAGATGAGAGGTTCATTGGCATTTTTTGTTTATGTTTTGTTCTCAGTTGTTGGCCATCTATGAACACAGAGTGGCGGTTCAAGGCTTTGTGTGGGGTATAAATTCGTTTGACCAGTGGGGAGTTGAGCTAGGAAAAGTTCTGGCTACTCAAGTCAGGAAACAGCTTCATTCATCACGTACTCAAGGAACCGCTCTCGAGGGATTCAATTTCAGTACGACAACACTTTTGAAACGATATCTCGAGGTATAATAACGTGCAATGACTCACGCATTCTCAACTGTCATTTATGGTTATTCGACACATGATATGATTAATAATATACATCTCTTCACCAGACAAGTACCGAGTCGAAGATATGAAGCTGCATCAGACGACGAACAAGTTTTTTCTCCTTTCAATCAAACGTGTACGGCTCCAGCGTTTGCAACCTTGTCCTCTCTTTTTTTTTTCCTGCTGTCCCTAATCAATATACTTTGAATGCTTGCTACTCGTTTCTTATCCTAAAAATAAGGTATTATAATCCATACCCCAAAATATCAGAATTGGGAGCATAATATCAGGGTAGTATTTTTACTCTTGTTTTTTTTTTTTTTTGACAACGTATTTTTATTCTGTTATTTATAACATTTTAAATATCAACTAATAACATTTTAAATATCCGAAAAACCATTATTACAAAAGAGCGGCAAGGGTAGTATGTTTAAGGTCGCTTCAAAATCAGCATCGATTGAATGAACAATAAGCATCCAGTGAGGTGCTTGAGCCGAGCAACATGTGTTCCCAAAATCAATTGTGGAAGGTGAAGACTTTTGGAAAGCTTAAACGCTTGATGTGTGGTTACATGAGTTATCTTTGTTTGGTGTGGTTCTCGAAATAAACGATTAACCTACATGTATGTGATTACCGAGATGGTCACAAGATCGAGATGCGCGTCTTGCTCGAGAGTTGACGTGCTCGGTCCGAGGGAGCTAGTTGTTCCTAAGAGAGAACCGACTAGATTCAGAGATAAGCAAGAGTGGACTTGTGTTCGGGATGAACAAGAAGAAAATTACGTTCGGGATTCTTTGAAGAGAGTGATGTGCTCGGTTTACAAGCGTGTCTTGTATTCAGATTCCCGAACAGGCCGAAAGACGTGCTCAGTTTACAATTCGGGAAATTGACTCTAGAGAGAGAAAGTAGTAAGAAGTGCACAGATCCCAAAAAATTACCTTAATGTACAGTGACGACTCCTATTTATAGTTAAATACGGTCGTACTTTCCACAGGCCGTTGACCGCGTGTCGAGCTCGTGCGGGTTGGGTCGTACTTGGTGACGAAATGGGCTGAGCCGCTTGTTCCTTCGGCTGTTAGCGTAGCCGAGCCGACTTGCTATCGTTCGGCTAAGCCGAGCCGAGCCGAGAGTGATGGGCTCGGCTCGAGCATACATATTTGGGCTCCAGTTGTTGTTGGGCCGTTTTGTTTCTGTTGGGCCGGCCTTTGTATGGAGAATAAATCCTGGGCCTTCTAAGTGGGTGGGGTGCTAAACCCACCTATAACAGTAAGCCCCCCCCAGTTCGTCGATCTTCATGTACTTGGAGTCGACGTATTTGAAGATGTGTTAGTTGGGCCGGTATTTATTCGGAGTAGGTCTGGTCAGCTAGTTCTATCGTTTCTTTCTTGGGGAGCTCAAAAGTTTCTTGGGAAAAGCTGGACACTGAAGAGTCGTGTTGGTGTAATGATGATGCCTATAACCGCCAGAAGCCGAAGAGGTGCGTAGGGGTCATCATTGCTCTTGTCTCGAGATCTTCCCGCTTTGCTTATAAATACATCGCACTATTCCTTCCCGTTTTCATTTCTCTCCTTCCGCAGGTAATTCGCTATCCCTTCTCTCTAGAATTCTCTCTCTAGATTGTTGTTTGTTGTATAATTTGTAAACATGAGGGTTGAATCTCATTCTCAGTCGTCATCCGACCGTGAGGATTTATACTCGGTAAGATCATCTCCGGGCAATTCTGCTCGATCTAGTTCATCCACTGCGCAGTCAGATTCTTCGACTAGTTCGGGGCGAACAGAGATTGTCGGGTCGTCCCTCCGAGAAGATCCGGTTGGTTCTGTTTCTGCTGTGCTCGGTGCTCCGAATATTCGGGTTCCTCATTTGATAGATTCGGACGACGACGGATCGAAACCTTGGCGTCCGTCGGTGATTTTTCCGTTGAAAGAAGAGGACGTTTGGCAGGTTGATCAGGCGCTTCTTGGAACTCTTTCTCCGGTTCCGAGCAGGCCAAAGAAAAGGATGAATCAGCAGGCCTCGGGAGATTCCGAGGAGGCGAAGAAAACTCGTCCTCCTCGTCCAGTTCTTCCCACTAAATGTACCGACAACGACCTGAAGTGGCTGGTGGAGAATTGTGTTAGTGGTGGAGCCGATCAGCTTGAGCTGCGTAGACCCGAGCCGCACCAAAGGCCTTGGGATTGTCTGAAGGGATGGGTATGTCTGTACGACTTCTGGTTCAGACAAATCCATCTACGGTTCCCTCTCCCGAAATTGCTCGTCGCCTATTGTGAGGAGAGGAGGATCGCGTTGTCCCAGCTGAGTCCTTTGGCTGTTCAGAATTTAGTCGGCTGTACCATTTTAGCTGCCGAGTGTGGCGTGGATATGAGCCTTCGATTTTTCGAGGAGATCTCATCTATTTCTACGAACGGGACGACTCTTGGGACTCGCTATGTGAGCATGAGGACTCGCTTTGATCTCAAGGTTTCTATCGCGAAGTCGTCGAAGGTCGATAATTGGCAGGATCGGTATTTTTACGCTCGGGTGAACGAGGCTTCGGTTCCAGATCCGAACAGACCGTATAGGACGAAATGGAATCGTTTTCATGGTAATCCTTTTTGCTTTGCTGTTCCTTTAAAATAACTAACTCATGCTCGTTTCTTCTTTTTGGTAGACCGTCATCCTACTACGCTTCCTCCTCCGGAGAATTTTCGGGAAGATTTGAGAAAACTTGTTGCTCGTGGGATTAAGAAGTGGCCGAAAGTCAAGGCTGATCGGGTGAGTTGAGCTTTCGAGAGCCTTGACCAGAGTATGATTTATCCTCTCTTTTTTTACTTCTGATCCTCTTCTCGGTTTTCCTTTTCTGATTGAGGATTTTGGCAGATTGTCTTCTCCGTTCGATTGAATCTTTGATAGAGCTAAACAATCAGCCTTACTATCTCTATACGAAGGGAGGCAAACAAGTGAGAGAGATGGGTCAGATGGACATCGAAGTTTTCGATTATGTCGGGGAGAACCTTATTAATCCGCAGCCCCCGATCATCCCTCCGAACGAGGAGGTAATATCTGTTGATCTGGATCCCAATCGTCCTTTTTCCCCGTCGGTCGGGCCAGTACCTTCGGGAATGATTTTTGTGAATGAGTATCATCGAGACTTGTTTCGTCAGGTGAGTGCGACGGTGGATGCGATTGAAGCTGAGCAGGCCGAGAAGCGTCGGAGGAAGAAGAAAAGCAAGAAAAGGACTCGAGTTGACGACGTGGCTGATGCCGAGCCGGGTGAAACGGAGGAGCCTTCCGGAGTGCCTCCTTTGGAGAGGAAGAAGAAAAGGGGAACTGCCGATGCGGCGACGTTGGCTGGGGATCGAGCGGATGAGCTCCTGGTCGAAGCGCCCGAGCATCCTATTATAGGAGGGGGTGAATTGGTGGTCCGTCCCGAGAACGTGGATCCTCAACTTGATCCTTTAGAGGACGATGGTGCTGATGCCGGTCTGGGGGGGGGGATGAAGATGGGGAAGCTTGTGCAGATCAGGATGAGGACGTGACCACCGACTTCGGCTTTGCTTTCAGCTATGAAGGCTCCAAACCGATCATTCGCGATGGGGAAGCTTGTGCAGACTTGTTTCGCATGCTGAGGGATAGTCCCCCAAGGGAGCTTCTTCCGGTTGACCGTACGCCTTTCGCGGAGAACAAGAAGGCGGCGGCGAAGAGTTTTGCTCGGGTAAGCTTTTTCTTATTTCTCCTTCATAATTATTTCACTCTGATCCGGTTTATTCTTGTTTTCTTCAGGGGCTTGATCATTATAATCTGCTTTTCGATGAGTATGAGAGGGATCGGGTTGACCTTGAGAGGAAGGTTAGCGGTCTGAAGAGGGATCTCGGCAAGGCCGAGAGGATCATTGCTGAGCTCGAAGGATGCCGAGAGATGGCAGCTACTGCCGAGGCTCTCCGTCTCTCTCTCAAGGTCGAGGAGGAGAAGGTGTCTGCTTTGGAGAAGCGCGTTGTGGATCTTTCTACTGAGAACGCTCGTCTGGACACTGAGAACAAACAGTGTCTGACTGATTGCTCCAACGCTCAGGCCGAGGCTGCTGAGTTGTCTCTTCGAGTATCTGATCTCGAAGGCAAGTTGGAGTCGGAACGTGCTTGTTTCCGAGCTTCTAGTTTGAAGGAGAGAGAGCGTATTTAGAAAAAAGCGCAGACTCGTCTTTCGAAGATCAAGAAGGCCAACGAAGAGAAAGAGCTCGGGAGGAAGAAACATATAACCATGAATCAGGCTGCCGCTGTTGCTGCCATGTTGAAGGCTCTTGTTGAGGAAGGTTTTGCTATTCCTGCTGAGAGGATAGCTAGGGCTGAATCCGACTTTTCTCGTCTCAAGCAGGAACTGGTCGAGATCCGGTATACGGATTTGACTGATGGTGACTTCATCATGACTCCTCCTAGTAGTCCGAATCGAACCGAGGAAAACTCAGCGGCGGAGGTGGACGCTCTTCGGGCCGCCGGCTTGATCGGGGATGAAGATCAAGATTGAGACTTTCGCTTTTGGTCAACTCGGGGCTTTTTAGCTTTTTCCTTTTCCTCTTTTTTTTTTTTGCTGTAATCGGGATCATGCTTTCGGGCATGTTAGCACTAGTTCGGGTTTCTTATATAACCGAACGTATTTTGTCCTTCCCTGTTTTTCTTCCGAGTAATATAAAGTGGATTCCGTTTGTGACCTGTTCGTACTTGTTTTTTTCGTTCCTCATACTTGGTATAATCGATGCGTTTTTGATTCCGTTGAACGGTATGCTCGGCCTTAGCTGGCTTAATGGGAAGTGAGCAGAATATAAATGCTCGGTCGGGTGCGAGTAAATGCTCGACTTACCCCTGAGGTCTAATCGGGGCATTTATGCGAAAGCTATGTTCGGCTTATTTACTGTCGATCAGCCTTGTGCGGGAACTGGGCCCGGCTTACTTGATTGTGGAGTTCGAGACTATGCTCGTTGTACCACAGGTCGGGTGCGAGTGAATGCTCAGCTTACCCCTAAGGTCTGATCGGGACATTGCGCGAAAACTGTGTTCGGCTTATTTACTGTCGATCAGCCTTGTGCGGGAGCTTGGCCCGGCTTACTTGATTGTGGAGTTCGAGACTATGCTCGTTGTACCACAGGTCGGGTGCGAGTGAATGCTCGGCTTACCCCTAAGGTCTGATCGGGACATTGCGCGAAAACTGTGTTCGGCTTATTTACTATCGATCAGCCTTGTGCGGGAG
The DNA here is from genome assembly GCA_030180135.1 of Orychophragmus violaceus. Taxonomy (NCBI): domain Eukaryota; kingdom Viridiplantae; phylum Streptophyta; class Magnoliopsida; order Brassicales; family Brassicaceae; genus Orychophragmus; species Orychophragmus violaceus. Next base: position 40,207,075 of record CM058240.1, read on the forward strand.
CTTGGCCCGGCTTATAATGTATCGAGCATTTGGCCAGAATGTCGATTTGTTCTGGTGATTTGAAACAAGAGACTTAATAAAATTTTATTATTGATATAGCTGAGCCTCGTGAGAGGTTGCCTACGTACCCCGAAAGGGGATCAAGCCGATCGTAGTTCACTTTACATATTACTCGAGCTCGTGTATAGCGAGCTCGGTTTGGAGCGAAATGCTCGTTTTTTTTTTTAACGCGATGCTCGGCTTAGTAGTAGTACCTCTTGAGCTTGTTCGCGTTCCACGAGCGTGGAATGGCTTCACCCTTCATCGTCACGAGCTCGTAAACGCCGGGTTTTACTATCTTCGATACGATGTACGGGCCTTCCCAGTTTGCGCCAAGTTTCCCTGCTCGGTACTCTCGCGTATTTTCGAACACTTTCATGAGGACGCGGTCGCCTTCTATGAAACGTCGTCCTTTAACCTTTTTGTTGTAGTGTCGGATGATCTGCTGTTGATAGTTTTGGAGACGTAGAAGTGCTCGGTCTCGTAATTCTTCTGCTTGATCGAGGCAATCGATGATCATGTTGTTGTTAAGCTCTTCGTGCTCGGGCGCGATACTCAGGCGTATTGTCGCGACGCACATCTCGGCTGGGGACATTGCCTCCATTCCACGAGAGAGGGAGAAAGGAGTCTGGCCGGTTGATGTTCTCGGTGTTGTTCGATGGGACCAGAGGACGCCGTCGAGCTCGTCGGCCCAGAGGCCTTTTTTGCTCTCCATTCGTTTCTTTAGCCCGTCGAGGATCGTTTTGTTGGTTGCTTCAGCTTGTCCGTTCCCTTGCGGGTATCTCGGGTGGATTTACTTAAGCGAATTTTCCACCTCGCGCAAAATCCTTCGAAAAGATTAGTGATAAACGGGGATCCATTGTCGGTTACGATCTCGTAGGGGACACCGTGGCAACAGATTATGTATTTCCAAACGAACTTTTGAACGTCGAGGTTTTTTATCTCCGAGTAGGATTCGGCTTCGACCCACTTGGTAAAGTAATCGGTCATTATCAGGATGAACTTCTTTTGATGCGAGGCCGGGAGGGGTCCGATGATGTCCATCGCCCATCGCATGAATGGGTAGGGCGTGGCTGCGGTGGTGAGGAGCTCGGCTGGCTGGTTATGCTCGGTGCGTGCCTTTGACATTTCTCGCATCGGGCTACATAGCTTTCGCAGTCGGCGATCATGGTCGGCCAGAAGTGGCTGTGTCGCTTTATCTTTGCGGCTAATACTCGGCCGCTTGTGTGATTTCCACCAGCTCCTTCGTGTGTTTGCTCGGTGACCCATTGGATCTCTTGCCCGTTGATGCAGCGTAAGAGAGCATTGGACGCACTCCATCGAAATAGCTCGTCCTTCATCATTACGTATTGCGCGCAGCGGGCTTTCAGACGACGAGCTGCCCAACGGTCCTCGGGAACCTTCCCGGTCAGTATATAATTTTTGATCTCGTCTCTCCAGTCGATAATGTCGGTATGCTCGGCGTCGGCGTATTTAACGACTTCCTCGTTGCTTTTATGGGCGTCGTCCAGTCCTTCTTCTTCCTCGGTAATGAGTAGTATGTCTTCGTCTGATGCTATGCTTGGTCGGGCTATGCATTTGACTGGAATGATTCGACGAAGGTCGGGGTCTGAAGTCGAAGCTAGAGCGGCCAGTGCGTCTGCAGAAGAGTTGTCGCTTCTAGGTATTTTTGTTAGCGTGACCGATCCGATTGTTGCGACGATTTCTTGGACGAGCTTCAGGTATACGTCCATGCGTTCGTTTTTTGCTTCGTATTCTCCGTTGAATTGGTTCACCACGAGTTGGGAGTCGGCGAACGCGTCTACCTGCTTTGCCCCTACCACTTCGGCTAATCGTAGTCCAGCGAGCAGTGCTTCGTATTCAGCTTCGTTGTTTGAGGCTGGAAATCCTAGGCGGAAGGACTGTTCGATTAATTCGCCGGTCGGGGATGTTAACTTGACTCCCACTCCTAAACCATTTCTTGATGATGAACCATCCACGAATAGAATCCATTTCTCGTTTGAGCTTTGTCCTTCGGCTATGGTAAGCTCGGCTGGTAGTTCGATGATTCTGCGAGGACTTGGGACATGGCGCTGGTCCTGGGCTTGTACTCAATATCGTACTCGCTTAGCTCGACTGCCCATTTGGCGATTCTTCCTGATTGGCTTGGACTATGCAATATAGTTCTGATTGGTTGATTCGTGAGTACGACCACCGCGTGTGACTGAAAATAGGGGCGGAGTTTCCGAGATGAGACGACGACTGCCAGTGCGAGTTTCTCAAGTGTGTTGTAGCGTGTTTCTGCGTCGTCGAAGATCTTGCTTATGTAGAAAATTGGTCTTTGGTCGCCTCGGTCGTCGCGGACGAGTACACTGCTGACTGCCGAGGATGATACCGAGATGTATAAGTACAGCGTTTCTCCTTCCTCGGGCTTGGCCAGAATCGGTGGGGTGGAGAGGTAGGTTTTTAGTTGTTGGAATGCGTCCTCACATTTAGCGTCCCACTCGAATTTCTTATTACCTCGAAGGAGATTGTAGAAAGGGAGACACTTGTCCGTCGATCGTGAGATAAATCTATTCAAAGCTGCGACGCGCCCCGTTAGGCGTTGGACTTCTCTGGTATTCCTCGGCGACGGCAGCTCGGTGATCGCCGTTATTTTCTTCGGGTTTGCTTCAATTCCTCTTCTCGTGACAATGTAGCCGAGGAATTATCCCGACGTGACCGCGAACGAGCATTTCACCGGATTCAGTTTCATTCCGTACTTATTTAGACTCGCAAAACATGTTGTGAGGTGATTGATGTGGTCGTCCACCGAGCCGGATTTGACGAGCATATCGTCGATGTAAACTTCCATTGTGTCGCCGAGCTGGTCGGCGAACATGCGATTCACGAGGCGTTGGTATGTCGCTCCTGCGTTCTTGAGCCCGAACCGCATAACTTTGTAGCAATATGTGCCGCGGTCGGTGATAAAGGAAATCTTTTCCCGATCATCAGGGTGCATCATGATCTGATTATACCCTGCAAAGGCGTCCATGAACGATAGCAGCTCGTGACCGGTGGTTGCTTCTACGAGCCGGTCAATGTGTGGCAGTGGAAAACTATCCTTGGGGCACGCTTTGTTGAGATCGGTGAAATCTACACACACTCTCCACTTGTCGTTCTTATTTTTTACCACAACGGGATTCGCCAGCCAGTCAGGATACTTTACCTCGGTGATCAAACCTGCCTTTGAGAGCCATTCTACTTCATCGTTGACAGCTTTAGCGCGCTCGGGGCCGAGCTTCCGTCTTTTCTGTTTAACTGGTTTGAAAATCGGATCGACGTGCAGTTCGTGGCATGCGATGGTCGGGTCGACTCCGGTCATATCGCTGGTGGTCCAGGCGAAGGTTGTAGCATTTTCCTTGAGAAATTCTATGAGCTTTTCTCGCAAGTCTGCGCGGAGATCGGCTCCTATTTCGACGCAACGCTCGGGATCTCTGATGTCGATATTGACTTGTATTACTGCATCTTTCTGCGGTCGATCGGGCGGTGGTAGCTCAACTCGAGGTTCTGCGACTAAATACGCCTGCGATTTGTGGTGCATCTTGTGCTCGATACGGAAGCATGTGCGGGATATCCTCTGATCTCCTCGTAGTGTAAACACGCCGAATGGGGTCGGAAATTTGACGCATTGATGAAATGTGGACGGGACCGCCCTCATTTCGTCAATCCAAGGCGTACCGAGGATGACATTGTAGATAGCTGGTCGGTCGACGACCACGAACTTGATCAGCTTGGTGATTCGGCCGACGTACACGGGAAGTTTGATTGTTCCGATTGTGTTGGTCGAGTCCCCCGAGAAGCCGGTTAGTGGTCTTGTCGATGGTTTGATGCGATAATCATTGAGTTCCATCCGCTGCAGCGTCTCTCTGAAGATTAGATCTACCGAACTTCCGGTATCGATCAGAATCTTCTCGACCTCGCAGTCGCCGATCCGTTATGCGGTCGGTCCACTCCTTCGGCATCTTGCTAGGTGAAACTCACTTCGTTGCCGATTTTGAGCTCGTCAGTGGCGTTTCGTCGGTAATGCTGGGCGGCCATGGCCCGCCGTTCGTACTCCTTGATCGATCGCACCGAGTCGTTTACCATAGGTAGTCCTCCCATAATCATGTTTATTCGTCTCCTCGGTGGACGTGCTCCATCTTCGTCTTCTTCGTCACGGGCTCTTTTATCCGCAGCTGCTGCTGCGTTGATTTGCTCAATTTCCTCGTCGAAGGCAACCTGTTTCCTTCGTTCCTCTTGGACGATCCTAAAGCGCTCGGCTTCGTTCTTCGGTTGCGTCACCTGGTTAATTTGCTTCGGGTGAGGTTTGTTGCGATCTAGCACTAGTTTCTTCCCGTCTTTTTGGTAGTCGGCGAAGAGGAGGGCTTGGAGGTTCCTTCATTCCTCGGTGTTGTGACCTGTTCGCTGATGATATTCGCAAAATAACTTGCTTTTATCGGCCCCTCGGACGAATTTGTTCCACGGCCTGCCTTGATTTTGACCTTGGTAGCCTTGGGTGGGTCGATCCTGCTGATGATTTTGGGAGCGGTCGGGATGATTTTGCTGATGATCCTGGGGGGATCGTTCCTTGTCCTGCCGGTGACCTTGTAGCTGATCGCTGACGTAATACGACGATTTCCCTTTTCTCGCGGTTTCTTCTTCCTTGGCCTTCTTGTAATCCTGATCATAGTGTTGCCGAGGTTCGTATTTCTCGGTATTCTTCTCGGCTTTGTCCTTTGAAGTCGAACTCTTGGGCCCGAACTTCTTGGCTAGGGTGTCCTTTTCTTCCTCGAGATCAACAAAGATCGATGCTCGGTGAAGAGCGTCCTCTAGTGAGCTTGGTCTGTTTTTCTTCAGTTCTTCTCGGAAGCTCGATTCATACCAGAGGCCGTTTCGGAGTGCGGGCAGACCTTCGCTATCGGTGATCGTGATTTTGGCCAGAATGCTTTTGAAGCGGGTGATGTAAGATCGGAGGCTTTCCTTTGGTCCTTGGGAAATGGCCCATAGGTCGGCGTTTGATACTTCCTCCTGAATATACATTGAGTAATGTTTGAGAAAAGCGTGCGTTAAGTCGTTGTATCCGTCGATCGAGTTCGGTTCTAAGCGAGAGAACCAATCCAAGGCCGAGCCGGTCAGATGCTCGACGAACAGTTGGCAGTATCCTGCATCACGTTCTCCCATGCTGAACTTTGTCCGCCCCATTGCGATGCGGAATGCCGTCAGAAACTGTCTTGAGTCGGATTTGCCATCGTAGGTCATCATCTTGATTTTGACCGCAGAGACAGGATGCTCAAATTGGATATCCATAAGGCGACGAGTGAAAGGTGTGTTCTGTGTTTCCTCCAGTACGCGGTCGATCTCTGGTGCCGAGCTGATTGCTTGGTGGACTTTGGACGTCATATTTTTTAACATCAGCTTCAAGTCTTCAATTTCGCTATCTCTGTTCGGTCCGAGTTCTGAGCTACCCGGGATATCCGTATTGGGAGGTTGTTCGTACTCGGTCTGCTGCGATACCGTTCGGTTTCTCGGATTTGGGGGCGGCGTTTCTTCGAATAACGCTCGGTGGAGATGAGTTCGGGGAACGGACCCTTGTTGGCTTGCCATCCGTAGATCGTTGATTTGCCCCTGGCATATTGCGTGTGCCGTGGCGAGCTGGTCAAAGCGTGTGTTTCTCCCCTGGGAGAGTTCGGTTACTTGAGTCATGAGAGTTTTGAGTAAGGTGGACATGTCCTGCTCGTTTGTCTTAGTTTCTGCGGCTTGTTGAGGTCGTTCGGTGTTTTGAGGTTGCTGCTCGGCGCCGGCCGGCTGGATGATTGGATCTGCAACCTGAGAAACGTGCTGGGGTTGCCCCCTAGCTCTCGAAGCTGTTTCTGAGCTCGTTATATCTTCGATGTGGACGTAATCTTTGTTCGGTGGTGCTCCTGTCATCGCTGAACCTGTCCGTTAGTGAAGACAAAACTTGTTCCCCTCAGACGGCGCCAATTGTGATTACCGAGATGGTCACAAGATCGAGATGCGCGTCTTGCTCGAGAGTTGACGTGCTCGGTCCGAGGGAGCTAGTTGTTCCTAAGAGAGAACCGACTAGATTCAGAGATAAGCAAGAGTGGACTTGTGTTCGGGATGAACAAGAAGAAAATTACGTTCGGGATTCTTTGAAGAGAGTGATGTGCTCGGTTTCTATGCAAGTCAATGAGTTGGTATGGAATGCTTTATGGGATAGTCGTCGTACCGGCAGAACTGGATTTTATGTACGATATTTGTTGAATAGGGGATATTGATGTTTAATAAAAAAAGTAGTTTTTCATAAATCTATACTAGAAAGACAGGATACCGTCCTTGGTACAAAAAGGTTGTATTCCCGAAAAGTGTCCTTGGAGTCGTTAGGAGTGTATTTTTTCATTAAGGGTAAAATCTGGAATTTTTGGATATTTTGTCACGCAGGGATATTGGGCGGATCCGGATTTGGAAACGGATATACACGCGGATCCTGTTTTTAAATCTTGATCGTTCATTCGTAGATCTAATATTACCCGTTGGATTAGTTGGGTTTCTTATCCTACCATTTAATTATTATTTTTAATTCATTTTGCCAACAGACTTACCATATATTTATTTTCGTAGCCTATATTTTAGGAAACATAAATCTGCAATCTTGATTAATATTTTTTACAATCTTGATGAATATCGATTTTAATTCATTTAATTAATTTATTTCCTAAAATGCACAATATCTTTCCAAATATCTTATTAGTTCGAATTTGAAGAAAAAATATATTATATGACATATACCAAGCTTTCGAGAGAAGTTTGTGAAATCCTATATAAATGGAGCTTGGGCTAGCCTAGAAACACAATTGTTTGCATATTCCACATTTTCAAGAAACTTTCTCTCTGTTTTTTTTGGCTATAGAAATATTCTTCCAGATCATTGAAAATTTAATCAAATGATCTGTTATCATTCATATTATTTTCGTCTTTATCGATTTAAAATGTATTTTTATGGTTTTTGGTTTTTTTATTCTGTTTTTTTCTTAGTCCCATGAAAGAAGAAGCTCGGTTATCTTGAGTTTTGGTGAATGATGTGAGGTAAAATATGGGTAGTTGCGATTTTCTTTAATACTTTTGGTTGAATCTATGAGTCTGAAATGTCCGAGTAAAGGTTGTTGCCCCGACGTCCGATTGATCTCATAAGTCCCGACAGTCCGAACCTCCCTGTCGATTTTTATTTTGTTCTTTGGTATATGCTGGATACACTGGTTTATGGGTATTTAATCCCTTTTCTTTAGTTTGGATAACTTTTTTTGTATCTTTTTTCATTTGCGCATAATTATGGGAGCAAATTAGGGAAGCTCGGTTACTTTTTTTCATATTATTTATTTGTATACAATATTTGATTTTATATAATTAAATATATTATTCTTAACATTAATTTATTTTTTAATTTATTTTTTCAATAAACTTACCATTTATATTTATTTTCGTGGCTTATATTTTAGGAAACTTAAATATGTAATTTTGATGAATATATACTTTACAATCTTAGTTTTACAAAAAAATAATATTTATTTATTATTATTATTAACATTATTTTCTTTTAAAAATAATATTAGTTTTTTGTCCAGAAAATAATATTAATTTGTTACACATTAATTTTTGATATTATTTGATTTATAGTTTGATATATACCAAGGTAAATTTGCAAGTTTTATTTTTTTAATTGAAATATAATAAAAAATATTTACTTATGTTAATATGTGTATATTATCACATATTTATTATGATTTATAAAATTAATATTTTATATTAAATTATTTAATTATGTATCATTTGTGGATTTCAAAATTTATAAGTCTTAAATATTTTTATAATTAACTATTTGTTTGTATAAAATATTTGATTTTATATAATTAATTATATCATTCCTACCATTTATTTTTTAATTTATTTTTCAATAAACTTACCATTTATATCTATTTTCGTAGCCTATATTTAGGAAACTGAAATATGTAATCTTGATGAATATATCTTTACAATCTTAATGAATATCACATAATCCTAAATTTATAAAAACTATTTCGAATATAATATTAGTTTTACAATATTCACATAATCCCAAATTCATTTTGTATTGTATGTTTGAACTAACGTGGTACTATGTTTTTGAGCTTAGGACTTTTTTTAACTCATTGCAAGTACTTTAGTTTTATGGATTAAATCGCTATTCAAGTTTATTATGGATTGTATTAAATTAAAAATATTAACGAGGACAAAGATGCATAGATTAAGAAATTTCCATATCAAACCTAAATTAATTATATGGAACATAAACTAAATATGCATCTTTAACAAAAATATTATGTTTCGTGGTTTACTTTTCTTTATCTAGAATTCGAATATTCATTTAACCAGATATGTTATATGTCAAAATATTAGAAATCATCAGAAACATTAGAAATCGTCAATAAGAAATATTAATTTTGATTTTGAAAATTAGTTAATATATGAATGTACAATAATAATTATTCAATATTCTTTTCTCCTTATTTAGGAAAAATATAATTATAAAAAGTTAAAATTAGAACCTAATTAAAGAAACAACTACTGAATATATGAATTCACAAAAAAAGAAACAATGAATCTTATCGATAATTATACCAAATATATCTTCAGTAGTCAATAATAAATATCATGTCTCCTTATTTAGAAAATTTATAACTACTAAAGATATATAATTAGAATTTGAGGAGAATAAAACTCGATAAAAGTAATGAATATACGAATCAAAGCAATATAAAGAAACAAACACAAAGGACATATAATAGAAGAATTATGTCCAAAATATTAAACCGTAATTTAATACATAGCCCAATTACAATAAGTCACGAAAAATGGCGATTGTAGATAAGTTCAAAATATCTTGCATATCAGTTTGAAGAAAATATAAAAACTGCATTAAGAACACGCCATACTTGCATTCACCACCACTAAATCCTGTAAAATTAAATTAGAATTAATATTATTGTTTTGTTTAAATCATAGTTAATTTAAAAATTAAATAAATTTTTATTTACCATGTTTTGATGGAAGATGTTTCTTCAATTTCAGGATCAAAAACCACGTCTGATATATCACCGGAATCCTCAAGTATTGGTACCCCTAAACATTACCAAAAAATCATATGGTGATTTAGATTAGCATTTGGACAATTTTTTATAAATAATAAGTGAACAGGTTTAAAAAAAAACTTGAGAATACTTATTTGCATCATTATTGACACGCCAGAATCTCAAACAAATCACAGATTTGTTATTACCACTTGAGTTCCAAAGATCATTGAACTTCACAGCAACTCTACCATTTGCAATGCAGTTTATGAATGTGCTGCTTCACAAAATCAAAGAAATAATATTTTTAATACATTAATAAATTATTAGATAAATTTAGATGAAGGTTTTTACACATGAATGCTTACTCTTTTCCTTGATCTTGAAATGAATTTTGTAATCCTGATATGTGGTGAGAGGTCCAACCCACATAACTGCACCTATTACATCAAGAGAAAAGAAAAACATACATAAAGATGCAACTCCATATTCTTTTAATCATGCAATAACCAGATTATATATTTTAACTTAGAACATACCAATGGTGTAGAGATTCTCAACATGGTCATGCAAGATGTTTTTGAAGATCACAAAATTGTAGAACATTTCATCAGAGATATTGTAGTGGCTTTCAACTTGACTTTCTTCCACAAGATATATTTTCTTTTCAGCAAATGTGTTTCTGTAACATCGATTGATATGAATCACTTCGAAGTTTTTAAGAGACTTCCAAGTTCCTTCTTCAAAATTGGCGTTGAATTTATCTACAAACATTTGTGGTATGATAGTTTCGATTTGGTAACCCTTTAACAAAAGAAAAAAATTAAATAAAGATTAGTAGGCCTTAACAAAATGTTTATTATTAATATTACAAAATGAAAAGTAGTATCTACATTTTTTTAGAAGAAGACTTACATATTCATAAGTTATGATGATGTGAATCTGAAGACCATCTGGAAAATCATTTGTGAACCATTTGCGGATGATCTTTCCTCGGATTTGCAGTTCTGGTTTAGTACCATCGAGTTGATACAAATCTATGAAATCACCTATTATTTATTTTTATTTTTGTTTGAAGAGGTTTGTTCTTTAATAAATGATTTTTTGTTCTTGATGAAGCAACACAACTCTTGAAGATGAATAAGAGATGGTCTAAACGGTTTCACTCAATTATGATTAGTTGTTTGTTGTAAAATTGAATGAAAACATTTATTAGGTTAATATAACTTGGTAATTGTCGAGAAAATAAGTAAACATAATGATTACATCTACTGGAAACTGAATCAAAATTGAATGTGTAACATATTTAGTAAAATATGAATATTCAGATTTTAGAATACATGTAATTAAAAGGAATAAATAAAATTCGTTAAAATCCAAATTGATCATAAATAATAAATAACAATAGATATATAAATACCGTGATTCTTGTGATACGTTTAGATATACTTAATATTATGTTGAATTTAAAAATAAAAACGTATGAAGTTAAATAAAAAAAACAATTTACCATGTTGAAATCTATTTTTATTTGAAATTTGATAATCTCCATGCAAAGTGATAATATTAGTAGGTATATGTCAACTCAATATTTAAATCATGATATTTATTACGTGAACCAATTATAATATATTTTATTGTTAAAAATTACAGATAATCAAAAAATTTGAGTAACAAAACAATGTTTTAATTTGCATGCAACGAAATGATGCATGTAGTTATATGTCAACTCAATATTTCATTAACTGTTTTGATCTAATTAATATAAATAAATATTTTACTATAAGTATACCTGCATGAGTAGTCATTTTGAAAACTCATTTTTGACTATTGATATATTTTAAATATTGATTCTCTTATGAAATTATATGTATCTATAAGAAGCGTCATATTTTCTTTTGAAAAGTAGTTTTTATTGTTTAGATTTGGTATAATGATATACAATTTTGAATATTATGCATCATCAATAGTTGCTTTGATTTAGATTTTGCATGATATATTAATAGATAATCTGGTTACAGATATTTCATGTTATTATTTGATTTAGTTGAATTATGGGGATATGTACTATATGAAATATATAGGGCGCTCGGGGTGTAGCCCCACTGATACTATGGATTAAGTCTGTAACTACACGGTTTTTGAATCGCATTGTTTAACCACACAAAATCATTTTCTCGAGTTGTAACCACAAAATGTTGACTTTTTGTTGACTTTTAACGGTTTCGTTTAACAGACGTTAAATTCAATTATAAATCGTTAATTTCATTGTTAAACCGAAACCAAAATTAAAACCAGGACAAATTAATAACTAAACCGGATTTGATACCTAGAACCAAATTAAAATCAAATTAACCCAGACCCAAATTAATAACCCATTCCCGGTTTCAATTCAAGCCTCTCTCTCTCTGTATTGTTTGGTTCTGGTTCCTTCGTTGAGGGTAATGAAGAAACAATGCTTCTCCTGCATTATGGATCTTCGCAAGTTGTAATCTGGAGAAAAGGGGAGCAGATTTCCTCCAAGCTAGCTCAGATATCTACTTGACTGGCACAGATCTTGGATTTAGGATCTGAAGAGAGCAATCAAGCGAATGTAAAATTCGTCAGACAATGGTGAGAGAGGTCTTCAAGGATTTTTGAGGAAATCCGGAGACGGAGAAGCAAGCGCTCAAGAGTGGCTGACGGCGGAGAGATGGAGACGTAAAGCCGGAAATCGGCTCGTCCTAGGTCTCGCGGTGGTTCAACGGTTCTAGTCACCGGAGCTGCTGGATTCGTCGGTACTCATGTCTCGATCGCGCTACGAAGACGCGGTGACGGGGTTCTAGGTCTCGATAATTTCAATCGATACTATGATCCGAAGCTGAAACGAGCGAGACAAGGGCTTTTGGAGAGATCAGAAGTCTTCGTCGTTGAAGGAGACATAAACGACGCCGTATTGCTCAGGAAGCTCTTTGACGTCATCCTCTTCACACACGTGATGCATCTCGTTGCTCAAGCCGGTGTTCGATACGCAATGCAAAACCCAGGACCGTACTTCTCATGTTCCTGTTACGAAGCTATTGAAGATGAAAGCTAAGAAAAAGATCATGCCTTTACCGAGGAATGGGGATGTCGAGTTCACTCATGCGAATATCACGTTAGCGCAAACAGAGATCGGTTATAAACCCTCGGTTGATCTTGAGACTGGTTTGAAAAAGTTTGTGAAATGGTATATGGGTTTTTACAGAGGCTCGAAGAAGAAGAAGAGAGAGAGGCTTGAATTGAAACTGGGAATGGGTTTATTAATTTGGGTATGGGTTAATTTGATTTTAATTTGGTTCTAGGTATCAAATCCGGTTTAGTTATTAATTTGTCCTGGTTTTAATTTTGGTTTCGGTTTAACAATGAAATTAACGATTTATAATTGAATTTAACGTCTGTTAAACGAAACCGTTAAAAGTCAACAAAAAGTCAACATTTTGTGGTTACAACTCGAGAAAATGATTTTGTGTGGTTAAACAATGCGATTCAAAAACCGTGTAGTTACAGACTTAATCCATAGTATCAGTGGGGCTACACCCCGAGCGCCCGAAATATATATTGTTGTAATATTATAGAATTTAATTGCATTAGAACGTATTAAATGTAAATAGAAATATTAGATGGGCCTTTCTAAGTATTAAGCAAAAACAGTTTCAATTTTGTCAAACTATGACAAATTTAATCTACTTACAAAGGCCCATTATACATCAGTTTTGTCCAACATTATATAAGGTCCGCTGTTTAAAACAAATAAATCATAATCTTGTCCAAAACTAATTCATAAAGAAACACAAAAATATGTTTACCATCTAAAATTTAAACACACAAAAAATTAGTTAGCTAGCATATATTAATTTTAAAAACCCGATATTAACAGAATTAAAACGTTGTATAAAACTCATTCAAAAATTAAAGAAAAAAATAACTGTTTGATCCACATGAATTTTAACATATCAATCATTGGTTAACTACCATAAATCAATACTAAAACTTTGATATTAACATAAGTTTTATAAATCAAACAATTATAAAATGGGAATAAAAAGAAAACCCGCACGCTCAGTGCGGGTCGGATCCTAGTTATCATATAAAAGAAGTACAGTTTTTGTTATGTCATATTCATGAATGCTTAAACAAAATAGTAGTTTTTTGCGAGTAATTTTATAATTTTGGTAGTTAAAAAGTGAAAGTTATTGTATCTCAGTATCTAAAACTAAAATTGTATTATATTTACTACTATTATGAATCGCTCGCACCATGTGCGAACACAAACATTATTAATATACAAAATTTTTTAAAATAAAAAATTATCAATTTAATTTAACAACAATAATATTATTAAAAAAATCTATATCTAACTATTTATAATTAAATAAAAATAAAAATATTAGTATACTTAACCTCTTATTAAAATATTTTATAGTTTATTCTAAAATAAAATTAATAGCAAATGTAGACAACATTTTCTCATCGCTTGCTGCCGGGAATCCCTCATCGCCTGGCTTCTATGGGATCACCGTCCCTGCCGGTGAACTCGCCCTCTTCTCCTGATTCACCTCTCTCCCAGCCTATTGCTCTTCCATGGATCTCTGCCGTCACGAATAGTGCAGGTTCAGATCCGAAACCGGTTTTCAATGTTGAGATTGGAGTTGCCACAGTTACGATTCCGGATGAGATTTTAACGAATACCTAGCCTCTGTGGGGAAGTTTTGTTGTCGGTTTTTCATTGGGGATGCGCCCCATATCGGAAAGATTCACGCCACGATCACAAGGCTATGGTCAAACGCTGGAGTAAAATCACGGTTCAATGTCCAGTTTATTGGTAAGAATAAGATCCTAATCAAGATCGATAGCCCCCCAGATTCAAGCTAGAGTTGTTAAGCGTCGGTACTGGCATATCTCGGATGTCCCGTTAGTTGTCGCTGAGTGGAATCCAGAAACTGCTCTGAACCCACCGGATCTGTCAACTATGCCCATGTGGATTGATCTGAAAGCAGTTCCAAACCACTTTTTCTCTCAGGTGGGAATTAAATTCTTATCAAGTATTGCAGGGAAGTTTGTCAAACTACATCATCATACAAAGAGGTGCACGGTTCTCGACTTTGCTAGAGCATTGGTAGAAGTATACTTACGAAAACGTCTGATTGAGCACATCAGGTTTACAGATGAGTTCGGGAAACTTGTTGACGTTGGAGTCTCCTATCCGTGGCTACCTCCGAGATGTTTGGCTTGCAATAAGTGGGGACATCAGACAAAGGATTGTCACGAAGATATCTCAATTCCGCGCAGAGATCCTCCGAAGGAAATGGGAAATATGTTTAAAGGAGAGGCTAGTAAGGATGTTGAGCCTAAATCCCAGGATGTTATCGCTGACTTGCTTGATGAACTGGAGCAATTTCCTGTCACCATTGAGCAGTTCCAGGTAGACTCTATGCCAAATGAAACAAGGATTGGAGAATCACATGTTAAGAATGCTGCAAGTAGTCCGCTCACTGTGGATCTAACGACTGCTACAGCCACAGAGAATTTGACCATAGTGCCATTCACTCGGCCTCCTCTATCTATCCAGCCAGAAGTTAATAATCCTGAGGTGACGACTCCAATCTCACCCTCAAGATACCAAGTACTTGCTGATATAGATGAAGAGGAAGAGAAACTTGATGTGGATGAGAATATCAATGTAGATGATGCTGAAGAGGATGGTGCTGAGGATGTTGAGGAAGGTGAGATTGTGATAAAGAAGGAAACCAAGAAAGTACTGAAACCGCAAAGTGCAAAGCAAATGAAAAAAGCAGCAAAGTCAACTAAGAAAACGTCCGCCAGATCGCGTGATCTGTTCTTTGTTTCACTGCATAAACCACTCAAAAAGGTTTCCTCACGGAACCTATGACATCTTTCTTTGCTTGGAATCTGTGTGGATTCAACAAAACACGCAAACACGGTGTGCTTCGTAGATGGATTTTAGAAACAAAGCCTCTCTTTGGTTGTTTATTGGAAACAAGAGTTCAGGAAGGCTTCTATCCTGATATTTTTAATTCTGCTTTGCCGGGTTGGAAAGCTATCACAAACTACGAGTTCAACGGGTTAGGGAAGATTTGGTTTTGCTGGTCGGAGGGGATGGAGGTTTTTCTTCTGCACAAAATTAATCAAATAATCACTTGTGTGGTTAAGGTTTTGGGGTCGGGATAAGTTTTTATATGTTCTGCCATTTATGCTTCTAATTTTGAAGTAGATAGAAGAATATTATGGAATGACATTCGAGGAACAAGAAGCGCTAGCTTTTGCCCATTTATCTATGCCATGGATACTGATTGGGGACTGTAACGAGATTATTTCATCAGCTGAGCACTCTCGAAGGCTTTACTTTACCTAACAAAGTCGGGATGACTTAGTTCCAAACCGCCGTAACTGACTGTAGTCTCATGGACCTCTCGTCGGTAGGTACCCTATATACTTGGTGGAATAAACATGCCCTGGATCCAGTCAGAAAGAAATTGGACCGTGCACTTGTTAACGCAGAATGGCTACAAGATTTTCCCAATTCCTATGCAACCTTTGAAGCGGGAGGAATATCTGATCATTCGAGATGTTTGATACGGTTAACCCAGGAAACTTCTTCTTTCAGGAAGCCATTCAATTTTTTCAATTTCCTAATGGACCATCCGGACTTTCTGAATATAGTTAAGAGGAGATGGGAGGAAAATAGACCACTTATCCATTCACGCTATGCGCTCTCAAGGTTTCATAAGCAGCTGAAAGAGTTAAAATGTGATCTCCGAGCCTTGAATAAGACTAAGTATGGTGATTTGCCTCTGAGAACAAAAAATGTGTATGACGAGCTTTGTATTCTCCAAAATAAGGCCCTCAATGATCCATCCCAGTTGAACACCAATGTTGTTTCTATAGCTGAGCGTCATTGGAACCATCTAGCGTCCATTGAAGAGAGCTTTATCCGACAGAAGTCTTGTGTCCGATGGCTGCAGAAGGGGGACCAGAACACAAGTTTCTATTATAATGTGGTCGCAGATCGTAAATCTAGGAATGGTATCAAGAAGTTAACAACTTCAGATGGGGTAGTCTTGACAAATCTGGCTGATATTAAGCAGGAAGCTGTTAATCACTTTCAGAAGTTTCTTCAATCGGATTCACATGCAGGCACAAGTTGGTCAGTAGAACAATTGCAACGCCTTCTCACCTTTCGCTGCTCTTCTGTTGAGGCTGCAGGTCTGGTCGCTCCGATCTCTGCTCAGGAAGTTACTGCTGCACTGAATGATTTACCCAATGAAAAATTTCCTGGTCCAGATGGTTACACAAAAGAGTTTTATATAGGAGCTTGGACTGTTATAGGTCCGGATTTTATCACAGCAGTGCAGTCTTTCTTCCTTTTTGGATTCCTGCCCAAAGGAGTTAATTCCACTATCCTATCTTTAATTCCAAAAGTCTCTCCGCCAAGTACCATGAAGGACTTCAGGCCAATAGCATGTTGCAACATACTCTAATAGGTAATCTCAAAATTTTTGGCTAGAAGACTTAAGCAGATCCTTCCAGGAGCTATTGAACCGAACCAGAGTGCATTCATCAAGGGTAGACTGCTTCTGGAGAATGTGCTCTTAGCTTCTGAGTTGGTTAATGGGTATCACAAGGCATCAAATCCTCCAAGTTGCGCTATAAAGTTCGATATTTCCAAGGCCTTTGACACGGTCAAGTGGTCGTTTATTGTCAATGTCCTTCAAGCTATGGGGCTGCCAAATATGTTTATCAACTGGATTCGTCTCTGCGTCTCCACAATGAGTTTTTCCGTGGCTGTGAATGGCGACTTGGAAGGCTTCTTCACGAGTGCTAGAGGTATCCGCCAGGGCTGCTCTCTATCCCCGTATCTCTATGTCATTCTTAATAATGTTCTCTCAAAGCTGCTTAGTAAGGGGGCAGATGCAGGCTGTTTTGGCTACCATCCACAATGTCAGGAAGTGAAACTTACTCACCTGAGCTTCGCATACGACATTCTTGTGTTTACGGATGGCTCACCGGAATCACTCATAGGTGTTCTGAAAATATTTGATGAGTTTGCGCTAATGTCTGGCCTCCATATAAATGCAGCTAAATCCTCTATATTCAAGGCTGGCAATTCACCAAATCTTGAGCGAGCGTCTGCTGAGGCTGGTATTCAAACTGGGCATCTTCCGATCAGGTATCTCGATCTACCCTTAAGGACGAAACTTATGTCTAAGCATGATTATGAACCACTAATTGACAAGGTAAGGAGCCGATTTCTTTCCTGGACAAATCGGTCTCTCTCGTACGCTGGTCGCTTGCAGCTGATTAAAACAGTTATTGGTAGCACCGTCAACTTCTGGAGCTCAGTCTTTATTCTACCAAAAGGATGTTATGACACGATTGAAAGAATGTGTGCTGCGTTCTTATGGTCAGGTTCTCCGTTAGACTCTCACAAGGCAAATATTACTTGGGACGAAGTCTGTCTCCCAACGGCTGAGGGAGATCTTGGAGTTCGTAGATTAAAGGAATCGGCAAGAGTCTTTGCTTTGAATTTGATTTGGCATCTTTTTACTCTGGCTAGCACACTTTGGGTCTCTTGGATCAACACACATCTTATGAAGCATAAGCCTCTTTGGACAATTAAGGTGGGAACTAAAGGCTCATGGATTTGGAGAAAATTGCTCAAAATCAGGGACCAAGCTTTTAACTTCATCAGATATGAGGTAAATGATGGTCGGTCTGCGTTTTTTTGGCATGATAATTGGCTAGGAACGGGTCAGCTAATTGAGACTCTGGAAAATGATGGTATGTGTGCTTTGGGTATTCCTATCAACGCGACAGTGAAAAAAGCATTTAGCTTGGTGAGATGGAGGCAAAGCAGTAGCATACGGAGGCGTTTCCCAGATTTAGTTGCCACGCTTGCCTCGATCTCCCCAGCAGTGGAAAAGGGGCCGAATATTCTTTTGTGGAAGCATGATGAGATGGACTTCAGAAACGTACTCTCTTCAGCCAGAACATGGGAACTCATTCGAGCACGGAAGGAAAGTGTAGACTGGGCACGGGTCATATGGTTTTCTCAACGTATTCCCCGTGTTTCTTTTATTGCGTGGCTGGCTGTTCGAAATCGTCTCTCCACAGGTGACCGTATGCGCAGTAGGGGTTGTTCAGTCGTGTCTGTTTTGCGGAGATCCTAATGAGTCAAGGTCCCATCTGTTTTTCTCTTGTCCTCTGTCGAGTGTGGTGTGGGCAAGAGCCACAACCGGCATGTTGGCATCATCGTCTTCGCCAACGTGGAATGCTGTAATGAACTCCCTGACACTTGGAGGTTTCGCGCTAGTAGACTACATCTTACTCCGTCTTGTGTTTCAGATAACACTATATACTCTGTGGAGGGAGCGTAACACTCGACGAAACAGTGGCAGAGCAAGCACGGTTCCTCAATTATCGAAGGAAGTTGAGAGGATTGTCAGGAACCGGATTACATCACTGGACTATAAGCCCCCCCCCCCCCCATCGACTTGCAAGCCTCTGTCTCAGGTGGTTCGAAGTTTATGCATCTTGATTTAGTTAGAACTGGACTTCTATAACCAGCTTAGCTACTTCTCATACTCTTTATCTTGAATACCTCCACTTTTACAGGTTTTTTACAGCTTTACACTTGTAAATGTAACATTTATTGTTGATGATCAATAAATTTGACATTTCATCAAAAACATTAATAGCAAAAAATAAATTACAATTATATATTTGTATGTATTAACATCAATATATAATTTATTTTATTAAAAATATTTATCGTTTATATATAAATTCAAAATTTATATAACTAATACAAATTTACAAAATTGTATTATCTATAACAACCATATTTATTAATATTTAAAGATATTTATAAATATTTTCATATTTATCATCTTACTTTTTTATTTTATTTTTATCCAAGGTTATGTATATCTTATAAATAAAATTAAAAATAAATATAATTCTATATGTATAAATATTATAACTTATTATTAAATTATTTTATCGTTTATATTTATTCAAATTTAAAATTCATATAATTAATACGAATTTACTATATAAAATTGTATTATCCCCAACAATTATAGTTCGATACTAAACACTCATAATTTAAAAATATTTTTCGAATTTATCATCTTATTTTTATTTATTTATTATTTAGATGATGCATATCTCTAAAATAAATAAAAATAATTTTTAAAAATAATATAATAAATGACAAAATTATAAAATAAAGTAAGGTTAATATTGTAAAAACTTAATTTCATTATGTTTAATTAGTAATAAGCCATTTTAAAAATGAATATAAGGCTAAAAACACTTATCAATTAATATAAATATATAAATTTAGATGTTTTGTTTTTTTATTAGAGGAGAATTTTATTAGATGGAAAGATTTTACAAATGACACAAGCAAGACTGCTACAAAGACAGTAACTAAAATTCCTGAAGTCAAAAGTCCCAACAAGTGACGATTTGAAACTCTAAAATCTCAAATAAAAAGAGACGATAAAGATAGTCTAACTAAAAAAAAAATCTCAACAAACAAAGGCCAAAGTAGAAATCATACGAGGAAAGATTAGAGGATAACTCGAACTTCTCATTCACCCTTACTGTTATACATCGGTTTAGCACCCATCTAATTAGCTCGTTCATACATGTTCTCTGGATATCAGTCGGCCCAATAAGAAACTGCAATTCGGCCCACAACCGAAGCAAAGCCACATTCGGCGAACGACCGGTTCGGTTCAACTCGACCGATTACTCTGGTTCAACTCGGTGCAGCTCGGTTCGACCGACAGTTGCAACATGGTCGGTTTGGCTCACTTTTCACCTGAAGTACGGTCCATTCGCCACGAGCTCAACAAGGAGTCAACGGCCCGTAGAAAAGGACGACCATATTTTACTATAAATAGGACTGTTCACTGTACATTACCATAACTTTTTGGGATTTGTGCACTTACTACTTTCTCTCTTTAGAATTAATATGTCCCAAATTGTAACTCGGCTTGTCTGTCGACCAGCTCAGACCATCTCTTACTTAAATACAAACACGCTCGTCCCACGACGATCCTCAACTTTCATGTTCGTTCCCGACCTTATCAGTTCTCTACAAAGATAAACTTAACTAGCGGATTTCACCGAGCACGTTAACTCAGACCAAGCAAGACGAGCATCCAGCCTTTGTGACGAACACAGTAATCACAATTGGCGCCGCCTGTGGGGACTAAGGTTTCTTTTCACTAACAGACAAGTTCGGCAATCACAGGACCTGCAATGAACAAGGATGTCATCACCCTCTCAGAAAATCAAAATTGGGAACGACCTCACAATCAAAGGGTCAACCAGACAAAGCTCACCACGTCTTTCAGGTCGTCGACCCGATTATCCAACTGGAAAACTCGAAGATACCCTCCGGTATCGAGCAAGCTCGACAGGTCATAAACAACCAGTCCAACGAGCAGGACATGTCTGTCCTGCTAAAGGCTCTCATGACCCAAGTGGACGACCTATACCGAGGGAACAATGCTCGTTTTGACCAACTCGTCACAGCACAAACATTGTGCCGAGGGCTAATCAACGATCTGCAAGCATCGGGAAAACATGAAACCACGCCTTAGCTGACCAACTTCACTCCACGTCTTCAACGAGTCATATTTGAAGGATCGCCAACCCCGAACATCAGACAATGCAGACCAATACTCTCACATTCATCAATGCAGCAGACCGAGGAAACCAACGATCAACCTCTCATCATTGGAACTCCGAGCGGCTCGGCGACAGACGCTCATAGAGATAGCGAGATCGAGGACATGAAGTTAAAGCTGCGAAGTATGACATCAAAAGTCCATCAAGCGATCAGCTCGGAACCCAAGATTGACCGCGTACTCGAAGAAACCCAAAACACTCCTTTTACCCGCCGTCTCATGGATATCCAAGTCCAGCACCCTAGGAAAATCACGATGATAACATATGACGGAAACTCTGATCCAAGGCAGTTTTTGACTGCCTTCCGCATCGCAATGGGCCGAACATAGTTCAACCTCGGGGAGCGCGATGCAGGCTACTGCCAGCTATTCGTCGAGCATCTGACCGGATCCGCCTTGGATTTATTTCTCGTTTAGAACCGAACTCAATTGATGGATACCAAGATCTAACATTAGCGTTCCTCAAACACTAGTCGATGTATATACAGGAAGAAGTGTCTAACGACGACCTATGGGCCATCGCGCAAGGATAAAAGGAGAGCCTCCGATCATACATTACCCGTTTCAAGATCATCTCGCGAAGATATCAATTACCGACAGTGAAAACCTACCCGCGCTGCGAAACGGTTTGTGGTGCGAGTCCACCTTTCGGGAAGACCTAAAGAAAAATAAACCGAGCTCACTTGAAGACACTCTTTACCGAGCAACCATCTTCATCGATATCGAAGAAGAAAAGGAAACCCTAGCAGAGAAGTTCGGACCAAAAAGCTCAAAATCGAAAGAAAAGGCAGAGAAAGTCGCGGAGCAGCTCGAACCACGCCAAAACTACGACCAAGATTACAAAAGGACCAAAGAGGAAGACATTGCAAGAAAAGGCAAGTCGGCATACTACGTTAGTGACCAATCGCAAGACTACCAGCAGGAAGAAGAACGACCCGCCCAAAACTATCGCCAAGACCGTCCGCCGAACCAGGGTAAGTCATGGACCAACAAGTATGTTCGGGGTGGTGATAAGAGCAAGCTCTTCTGTGACTTTCACCAACAAGGAGGTCACAGCATAGTCGACTGCAGAAACTTACAAGCTCTCCTTTACGATGATTACCAAAAGGATAGCAAAAAGTTGGTGGCAACTCGCAACCAACCTCCCGCAAAACAAGTTAACCAAGCGACGCAGCTGAAGAACGAAACCAAACGTTTCAAACTCGTTTAGGAGGAGAAGAAGAAACAAGTGACCTTCGTAGAAGATATCGAGCAGATAGACACGAACACAGAGGCACATAAACAAGCCCGCGACGAAAAAGATAAGGAATGAACGCCTCCTCCGAGAAGGCGCATAAACATGATAATTGGAGGATTACCACTAGATAGTGACTCGGTATGTTCGATTAAGGAGTATGAGCGCCGAGCAGCGACCCAATAGCAGTGGCAAAGGAACAACAACGACGAGCTCAAAATCGGAAGCGATATCACCTTCACTGAGCAAGACGGAGAAGGACTGAATAGACCGCATAACGATCTACTCGTCATCGCACTTTGGATTGGCGACTGCCAAGTCTCCAAAATTTTGGTCGACACCGGAAGCTCGTTCGACCTAATTTTCAAGGAAACATTGCAACGGATGGAGCTTAGTAATTATCGAATAAAGCCATCTGCGAAGCCCCTATCAGGCTTCTTCGGGGATTCAATCAATACGATCGAAATAATCAAGCTCCCCATCTACATCGGCTGGATCTCCAAACTCATCAAGTTCGTGGTTGTTGATCGTCCGGCTATTTACAACGTCATCTTGGGCACACCATGGATACACGAGATGAAAGCGGTCCCTTCCACCTATCATCAGTGCGTTAAGTTCCCTACGTCGTTCTGAATTTCCACTCTCCGAGGAGACCAACGAATCTCGCGAACATGCTTCCGAATCGAGCACAAACTCCACCACAAGTCACAAGCTTACCTGGTCACCGAACCACGGATCGAGCTGCCACCACCCAACCGACCGCAAAAAGATGATGTCGTTCAAGTCAACATCGACATCAGCGACCCCAAACAATGTGTGGAATAGGCGCCCATGGACGCCTTCGCAGGATACAACTAAATTATGATGCATCCCGACGATCACGAGAAGACCTCGTTCATCACCGATCACGACACCTACTGCTACAAAGTTATGTCATTCAGACTCAAGAACGCATGAGCAACATACCAACGATTGGTCAATCGCATGTTCGCCGACCAACTCATCAAAACCATGGAAGTCTATATCGATGACATGCTCGTCAACTCCACATCGGACGATGATCACGTCAATCACCTGGCCACATGCTTCGAAAACCCGACCAAATGCACGTTCAAAGTCAGATCAGGATAGTTTCTCGGCTACATCGTCACGAGAAGAGGGATCGAGGCTAACCCCAAGAAGATAACATAGATCATCGAGCTCCCTTCACCAAAGAACACTCGGGAAGTTCAGCGATTGACTGGACGAGTCGTGGCTCTAAACAGATTCATCTCTCGATCAACTGACAAATGCCTTCCCTTCTACAACGTGCTCCGAGCAAACAAAAAGTTTGGGTGGGAGGCAAAATGAGAGGACGAATTCTAGCAGCTGAAAACCTACTTATCCACCCCGCCAATCTAGGCCAAGCCCTAGGAAGGATAAACGCTTTACTTGTACATCTCGGTATCCACCTCGGCAATCAGCAGTGTACTCGTCCGGGACGACCGAGGCGACTAGAAACCCATCTTTTACACAAGCTAGATCTTCGATGATGTTGAGACATGATACAATACCCTCGAGAAGCTCGCACTAGCCGTAGTCATTTAGGCAAGGAAGCTCCAACCTTACTTTCAATCACACTCAGTGGTGGTACTAACAAACCAGCCGATCAAGACGATCTTGCGCAGCCCAAGCAATCCGGCAGGATTGCCAAATGGGCGGTCGAATTAAGCGAATATGATATCGAGTATAAACCAACAACTAGTGCCAAGTCTCAGGTACTAGCTGACTTTCTGATCGAGTTGCCTCCCGAGCTCACAATCAGCGACGAATAGATTCCGAAGGAGAAATGGATCCTATTCGTCGATGGCTCTTCATCAAAAATGGTTCATGGGTAGGAGTCAAGCTGACATCCCCAAAAGGAGAAATAATCGAGCAGTCATTCCGCCTCGCCTTCCCAGCCTCCAACAATGAAGCCGAGTACGAAAGCGCTAATAGCAGATCTACGATTAACCGAAGTGGTCGTAGCAAAACAAGTGGACATATTCGTTGATTCCCAGCTCGTCGTTAACCAATACAATGGAGAGTACGAGGCAAAGAACGAACGCATGGACGCATACCTTAAACTCGTCCAGAAAATTGTCGCCGGGATCGGTTCAGTTACGCTGACCAAGATTCCCCGAAGCAACAATTAATCCGCGGATGCCTTGGCCGCCTTAGCATCGACATCGGACCCCGATATTCGAAGAATCATACATGTTCGAAGAAACAAACACTGAAGTCGTATCTGAGAATTTTTGTTGATAATATCACAAAGGAGGTTGTCAATGCTAGTGTTTTGGATCTATTATTAATGCTGCCTATAATGAGATTACTCGTGCAGTTGTTGTTGATGCTTCTCTAGTTGTTACGGACTCTGCTGCATTACTTACGACTGGATTTATCACTACACTTTCTGCTAATCAGATTGATCAGGCTACTATTAAATATCTACAACATGTGTTGAGGTGGAAAAGCCACTTTCACCAGTCACTGGATCTGAAACCTTTCTTAAGTCTTAGAGTTTCAGATCCAGTGACTGGTGAAAGTGGCTTTTCCACCTCAACACATGTTGTAGATATTTAATAGTAGCCTGATCTATATGATTAGCAGAAGGTGTAGTAATAAATCCAGTCGTAACTAATGCATCAAAGAACGTAACAACTAGAGAAGCATCGGCAAAAACTGCACGAGTAATCTCATTAGAGGCAGCATAAATAATAGATTCAACAACACCCATATACCTACCCGTAATATAAACCCATAAAACATACCAAAATTCCCAATATGATTGTTTTCACATAAATCCCAAAAAACAAAATCGCCCAAAATTCATGTCTCTCTCCCTGAAACTATTTGCGAAAATGAGCAATGAGTCTGGAGCTTCGAGTGGAGCATAAATTGGCCGCACGAAACCCCGAGTTGTTTGTCTTCCAAAGAGATGTTGGTGTGGGGAAATGATTGTCTCAAAAATGTTGATATTCAACAATAATCCTTACCGGCGTTACTTCGGGTGTGCATATTCTGTGGAAAGAAAGGTAATTGTCATGTTTTTATGGCCAATTGTTATATGGTGTTAATTTCGAAATGGTTTTATTGTAGATTACCAATGACAATCACACTTAAAAATGGTTTGATGAGGCTTAAGTGGAGGAGATCGAAGCTCTGGGATTTCGGACAGGTTAACTTGAGCAACAAATCCTGTCATAGCGTATGGAGGAAGAGAAGAAGAGGTTGGATGAGCTACAATTAAAGATTGAGAAAGAGGCTCTTGAAGAAAAAACACATATGACAAAAATGATGTTGGTTGCAGTATTAGGATGTATATAGTCATTGTAATCGTTAGTAAACTAATGTAGTTTGATTTTTGTTTGATGTTTTCTTGTGTTTTCTATTGTAATGTAACAATTTCAAATTTGGTTAAGAGAATAAAATCCGATTTTATGCTTTAAAAGAAATATCTTACATAGAAACAAACCACCAAACATCCTCAACAAAAGCAACAAATGACTGAAAGTGCCAATAAGATCCGAAAACAAGCCAATTTCAAACTACATAAATGATCCAACAACAACGGATAACATTATGATCCAAAATAACAACACCATAATGGACCATAATGTTCTCCAAGCCGAAAAAACCGATCCTATTGACCCAAAACATATTCACTTGTCAAGCTGAGTGAGATCTCCCTATGAAGATTCAACCAGAGTGCACTCTTCACCGAAAGAAGCCTACATATAACATATACAACAATTATTAGATGCACATAAGACATATCGCATAGCATCAAGCCAGTGTACATAACAGTGTATGGTGATTACCTTTGACGATTTCTTTTTATGAAATTGTGAATTGTGATTAGCTGCACCATAAAGTTCGCAATGCATGATTCACTTCAAGACTATTTCTTTCATATTAACCAGAGATTCATTCATGACTATCTTCCTTTTATTATATGCCTTAGTTACTTTTTTACGGCCTGGATGTTTCAGAGGTTGGGGCGATTATAGGAGGTTCTCTTCCTTCTAGCCAAAATTTGCACCTCTGATTGGAATGATCCCTTCTTTATATCTTATACGCCATGTAGCTGTCCTAAACCAGTGACAAACAAAATGCTGTGGCAATAGATGATATCCCATCTTCTACAACTACACATACTATCCTCCATCAATATTAGATTCAAAAGGTCCTATTCGTGAAGGGTCTTACCGTACATTCATAAGATTTTTTATGCAAACTCTCAAGAGTTTCAGGAACATATGATGTGTAGATACCATCATGAGTGTCAGCGATGACTTCTCTTTTTGCTATTCGAACCATTGCAAGCCGAGCAATTGTCTCAAGCATGGGAACATAAGGCTTATCTCGGGCCTTACCTACATAGTTGTTAAACGACTCTTTAGAGTTGTTCTCTACATCCTCACAAAATGGTCCAAGCTTGAAGAAGTCCCTTGACCAATTCTCTGGCTTCGATTTCATAACATTAGTATATACATCTCTATCGTATTTGAAGATCTTTAACAAGTTCTCTTTGTAGTCAGCTGTAGCTCCAAGCGAGATTCCAAATCAGTGGCTTCATCTCCGGTTTCTTTCCATTCTTACTTTTCAGATTGGCGTATATGTGCCTCACACACATTTGATGCTCGATCTTTGGTAGTTCGATCTTGACAGCACCAATCAGTCCCTACATAAGTAAACAAACTGTGAGTTATATCCAAAACCATGCACATAAAGTGAGTTTTGTACAACAAAAAATGCACATAAACCTACCTTTTGTCGATCGGATACTGTAATATATCCATCCCCATCTTCAAGTCCCAAGTCTACTTTGATCTTCCTTACAAAACACAACCAGTTTTCCTTGTTTTCGACTCCAACCACAGCCCAAGGGATTGGATAAACCGCATTATTAGCATCTCGTCCCAAAGAAACCAGCAACTCTCCTTTCATTTTCGATTTCAGAAAAAACCAATCTACTCCAACAAGAGGCCTACACGTTTCTTTCCAACTCCTTCTCAGGTTATCAAAACACACATAGAACATGTTAATAAAAACTATACCATCTGAATTTCTCTCGAAATCAAGCTCCACAGTAGAGTTTGGGTTCGATTCCATTATCTCAGAGAACTAATCCTGAAGTCGTCCAAATTACTCATCATACTCTCGCTTGATCCATCTAAGCGCTTTTATCCTTGCGTGTTGGCTTTGAGCCTTGACACATTAATCTTCCATTTCTCCATTACCAATTCCTTTATCTTCTTAGGCATGAAGTATTTCGGTTCTTCTCTTATCTTGTCAACAAATAATCGAGAAATAACAAGGAATTTTAACAGAGAGCACAACTACAGACTTTTGACAGAGCATTAATCTCCCACAATGATCCTACCTTTGCCTCAAGTTGAGCAGTAGACACGCCATAAACATTTCTTCTCGGCACATATGAAGGCGAGCTTCTTATTGTCGTAACTACCCTGTTTGATATCTCGACCTACTCTCAAAGCATAATCTAATACCGCCTCTTTGAATGCAATTCCATTGATGAAGACTTGTCTTTCATATAATTCCCATTAACTCGATTGATGTTCTTAAGCGGGTAAACTGTTTTCTGAATCTCCTCCCCTCTTCATCCCTGTCGGTATCAGGATAGACGTTGTGCTTCATTGGTGGCTCATCGACAAACTCAGACACAAATTTTTCGATGTTGTAGTCGTTGCGCTCACGTCGATCTTCTCCATCAGAATCAACGTCAGAAGGGACGGAGTCGGGCGGCACTGGTTCAAATTTTGGGATATTACTCCATTCAACAATCGACATTGAAGCCCTAGGGTTAAAGAAACTTCGCGATTTTGGGTTTTATCTGCGATTTAAGGGGTGTGGGAAATTTGGGTTCGTCGCTATCTCAGGATTTTGGGTCGATTTGGGGGACAAGGTTGGGATTTTGGGTTAAATTAAGTTTATTTCGGATCCTAATCAGGTCATAGTTAGATTTATTGCTTAATTTTATGGTTTAATGAGGTTAAGGATTGGTAGGTTTATGATTTTAAACTCAGTTAACCGTAATTATCAAGTTATGCTGATTTTTGTTTCAATTTTTGATTTAGTGGGGATACGTGTTTCAATATTTCAAATTGGGGGGAGGGACTTAAGTTTCGATCTTTAAATTTAAGGGCAATCATATAGAGTCTATAACATTGTGTGCATCTATTAGTATATGATACTTCTGGAGAAAATAGGTCGTTTTCCCAAAAAAATTGAGCAAGTTGACTCCCATAACTCCGGTTAATATTATGTCCCCCTTCCTCAAACAAGTTCATTCGAGATTGTGCAAGGGATCTTTGGTAGCAATTACTTTGCTACTTTTGAACTGAGAGCCTCTAGAGTTGAGACGGATGTGCATCTTCTTCTCAAACATCCTATGGAGGAAGGTAAATAAAATCATCCCAAAAGTTCAATAAATATAATGGACCACGGTTCTTAGACATGGAAATCGTCGAGGAGGTCATGGGCGTGGATAATCTCAATATGTAGTTAATAGTTTGATCATTTTAACTATTTTCTCTATGACTTCTACTTAAGTATATGTTCACTACAAGAAAACACGCGATTACCGACGGCCATAATCGTCGGTAATCCGTCGGAAACACCGTTTATCGACGGAATTTCGATGGAACAAATCCGTCGGTTCTATTTTGTCGGAAAATCGTATCCGTCGGAAATCCGTCGGTTATTTCCGACGGATTTCTGACAAACTATTTTCGGACGGATTTCCGACAAACTATTTTCCGACGGATTTCCGACAAACTATTTTCCGACGGATTTCTGACAAACTATTTTCCGACGGATTTCCGACGGTTATTAAAATTATTATTTAAAAAAAGTTATTATTATATATATTAAAAGTATTTAAAATTTATTATATATATATATATTAAAATTTAATATTTTATATACGAAATATTTTATAAAAATTTTATTAAATTTATTAAAAGTATTTATTTCAACTACATAACATTGGGATTCCCATCGGATCCCAATCCCGTTCCTGTCCCCTGTACCGTACCCGTCCTCGTCCGTCCATGTCCCCATTCCCGAAGCTCCTGTTCCCACTCTCGGTTCCATCACTTGAGTTGTCCCGCCCAAATGGCTCCCGCTAGGAGCTTCTTGCCCCGAATGGCTCCCGCTAGGAGCTTCTTGCCCCGGAGCCGATGATACAGAACAAGACGGTCTAAGTTGAGTCGATCGAGCTCGCCGTGGAGGTGCCGACCGTGCTTGAGGAGGTTGAGAAGGCTCACCCGGAAGAGATCCACGGTCCTGGCCGGTACCGGACAAGAAAGCCTCGAACTCTCCGTAGTCATTCCTACATCACGTGAAAAAACACTTAGAGTCAAGCAACCGTTATAAAAACATTTATATAAATCATAATTTTATATAAACTTTTATTACAATATTAATAATTTCAAAAAACAGTTTTATAAATCTGAAAAATATAAACTCGTTTTCATATATATATATATAAAACTTTTTAATATGTTAAAAATTTATGAAAATTTTTTTTATATAGAAAAAATTATCTAATTTTTTTTGAAAAAAAATACTAAAAACATTTTTTTAATCTAAAAAAAATCATAAATTCGTTTTTATAAAAAAAAATATCTAATGTTTTTATAAAATACTTAAAAACGTTTTTATAATCTAAAAAATTATAAAATCGTTTTTATAAATAAAAAATATCTAATGTTTTATTAAATTACTAAAAAACGTTTTTTATAATCTAAAAAGTTATAAAATCGTTTTTATAAAGAAAAAATATCTAATGTTATATTAAATTACTAAAAACATTTTCATAATCCATAAAAATTTTAAAAACCTCTTAAACATTACAAAAATAAAGAAATAAAACTTATACAAACCAAAAAATGTTAGATAAATAAAAATTACATTTCTAAACAAACTAACATCAATCTAACAACCTAAAAAGGATGTTAAGCTCCTAGAATCAACACTCAAACAACATGAATCCTAGATCATAAATTCAAACACCTAAAATCTCATTATTCTCCAAAATTAATCGGTTCAAATCAAAGTTTACATGATTTTGATGTGGTTGGCGGTTGGTTTCGGAGAGATCTCGCCGGAATCGTGCGTGCAACGAAGAGAGAAGTCGGAGAAGAAGAAGTAGAGAGAGAGAGAGAGAGAGAGCTGTCGAAGAAATGAGGAGGAAGATGAGTTGGTGAAAAGATATTTAAGCTTTCCGACGGATTTCCGACGGATAATTAAGATCCGTCGGAAATCCGTCGGTTTCTAAAATTATATGGCGGTATTCCAAAATTTTCGGTTAAAATTTTTGGCGGTTCAATTACCGACAGATTTCCGACGGATCTAATATTTCTGTCGGAAATCCGTCGGAAATTTTCGACGGATTTCCGAGGAGATAGGTTTAGAGTATGTTTAGGGTTTATGGTTTAGGGTTCCGGGATTACGCAAGCTTAAAAGTTAAATAATACATTTCATATACAATATTTAGGATCGTATGACTTATATAATACAAAATTAGATTTTTGTAAATCAAACAAGAGATCCGTTCAACATATCGACAAATGACATTGTCTACTAAGAAGTGAATTCGACGATGGTA
Organism: Orychophragmus violaceus; assembly: GCA_030180135.1. Lineage (NCBI taxonomy): Eukaryota > Viridiplantae > Streptophyta > Magnoliopsida > Brassicales > Brassicaceae > Orychophragmus > Orychophragmus violaceus. The sequence goes on from CM058240.1 coordinate 40,237,852, forward strand.
CTTCGTATTTCCGAGAATGTGTAAAACAATCTTTAAGTGATATATAATGTTGATCTTCACTCATTAAAACCCTACCATTAATCACCCCGAAGTTTTACAAAGAACCAGGTTTAGGGTTTGTAACCCTAAACCCTAAATCAAACTATCCCTCGGAAATCTGTCAGAATTTTCCGACGGATTTCCGACTGATATTAAATATCCCTCGGAAATCTGTCAGAATTTTCCGACGGATTTCTGACGGATATTAAATATCCGTCGGAAATCCGTCGGAAAATAAAATGCATTGGAACAGATACCGACCGATATACGATACCGTCAGATTACCGTCAGAAATTTTCCGACGGAAATGTTTGCTGTCGGAAATTACCGACGCAAAACCGACGACTTCCAATCCGTCGATACGTCGTCGGAAACCTGTCGGAATTTCCGACGGCAAATTTTCTGTCGGAAATTCCGTCGGATTAAGGCTTGTTTTCTTGTAGTGGTTGTTTATTTTTTCTGGTATAAATATCTTAAACTATATGACCACAAGTCATATCTTTATATTTGTTTTCAGCATATTACTAGCAAAATTTTGTAAAAAAAACAATTTTTTTTATAATTAATACATCATTTTTTGTTGTGTTAACATGTCGCTACACCATGTCTTATAGAATGAGAATTTCGTTTTGAGGAACACCTTCTATCAAAATTGTTTGGATAAAATATATAGTAGGGTAGTTAACCATTACTGTAAATTTTTCATAAATTAATATTTTATAAATTAATAATCACCATAAAATGATAATTTTTTCAATTCCGAATCAGACCAATTAATGTAAAAATTAATAAAATTCAATAAGATAATAAGATATTTTCTGAAATCATTATGTATATATATATATGGTCTCAATTGTAACTCTAATTACTAATTATAAATATTATGCATATATACCAAACACAATTTAGTAAATATGACTTTTAGTGTTGCTAGTTTTTCCAGAGTTGAAATTTAGTTAAAACTTATCTCTAATATTTTTATTGCATTTGTTTTCTCAATTTGTATCTAAATATCTATTATATAATTAGAGAAGCTTCTCTCCACTTAGGGTGTCCAAGTGTCCCCTATTTTTGAAGGAATTTCTAGCAGGTCCTAATCCAATAGGCAATCCTGGTCTGAATTCCGAGCCTAGGATCTAAGGTTCATATAATTGAATCTATGGGATCTCAGATTTACCTGGTGATTTGCAGCGGAAGTTTTAGCAGATAATCGAGATCACGAAGCACCTCAAACGCTGTGCCTCTACTGGTATCCACACGCACACAAACTGGACAGGAGGGATGCTAGTGCCTATAGAGATCCAATCTCTTCAGAGGTTTCTATTCAAGTTCTGGTGGCTGTGAATTAGGTTTTTTTTTAAATCCGTTTAGGTCGACCATATATCTTATATATGTCGACTTAAACCATAACAGAATTAACCAACGATTAAACCAAATTAATCTGATTAATCCGCGAGTTGCATCGATCGATGCACTATCTGCATCGATCGACACTGCCCCAGAATATTGATATCGAATGCATATCAAATATGCATTCACTAGATCATTACATTAATGATCAACCTCGTCTTTAACGTCAAGTTTGCTTAGGTGTGTGACCCTGTAGGATCATATAACACTAGCAATGAGTTCTAAACTCATTGATCATAAGTGGCTTCTAGCAAAGCATTATGACTACCTAGTGTCATATGATTGTCTCATCTCGACAATACGACTTTCACTTGGAGTAAGTACAATAGATTTCAGGACATTCCCAAGAATCTCCCACTTGTACTGGAATCATCTATTCCTTCAATCCCTTTGTCACTATATCTCGATCTAGCATAAGGCAAGAACCGTGTCATCCTTATTGAGCCAAGATCATGTTCATCGAACTCCGATTTATACTGACAAGACAAACGACTGACAATCACCTCGTTTGAGTGTGGCCACACATTTCTCAGTATCAAATCTTCGATGGGCCCTGAGATATTTATCTCCTGTTATATAGGAGGGACAAATCCCATCTTGTTCCATCCCTGTCTCTTCACACGCTTCATGATACGCCCAATCAATGCCTTTATAGTCACCAGTTACGGCTGACGTTTGACAAGGTTAAAGCGGACCAATTCACATGTAAGAAAACATGATGAACTCAGGTCTAAGGACTATACTCTATAGTCGTAATGAAAGCTCTCATGACACTTATATAACTATCCCGTAGAGTTCTCATCAGTGGGTCATGTCCGATCCTGTGTTCTCCAACACATATCTATGTGATTGACTTTAATACTCTTATTAATGACTCCATGAAACTTAGTCATCAGTCACCTCACATACTAGTCTCACGCGGTTGTTAATGTCCCATTTTAACAACCTTGACCAGGGACCAATCATAATTTATGTCATTTATTATCTATAGGGTTTCATGATCAAGTCACATACTTGATGACCTATAAAATGTCATAAATTACTTTGGAACTATTATTTAATAACCATTATTAAATAATACAGATGTCAGATTTCAATAACATAATCAAATTATGTTTATACGAACATCATATCATAACTAAAATTAATAACAATGACTCCCACTAAAATTAAGATCACATCTTAAGACATCTAATGCCTTTAGCAGTAGCCTGACCCTCATTCGCCCTTGCTCAGCGTGTGTCGAAAGACACTGCGTCTTGCTAAGAGTAATACCAAGAGTCATTTGCACGAAGCCCTTCTTGGAATCCTGCATATTGGACATGTGCAAGGCCTTATCACTATAAGTATCTTGACACAATCCAATTAGCTTATCCAATCTATCTCTATAGATTCTTATTCCAAGAATGTATACTGTTTCTCCCATAATTTTATCGAAAAAAAACTTTCGAATCAATTCTTAACAGACTGAAACAATGGAACTTCATTTCCGAGAAGTAGTATGTTATCAACATACAATACTAGAAATGCAACTGCGCTCCCACTGGTCTTCTTGTAAACACACGGTTCCTCTTCGTTCCTGATAAAGTCAAACCTTTTGACTACTTCATTAAAACGAAGATTCCAACTCCGAGATGCTTGCTATAATCCATAAATGGATCGATGAAGCTTGCATATCTTCCTAGCTTCATTAGGATCAATGAAAACTTCAGGTTGTGTCAGGTACACATCCTTTTCCAGAATTCCATTAAGGAAAACTGTTTTCACATCCATCTGCCAGTCATCATAATGAGTGGCGGTTGCTAGGAGAATCCGAATGGACATAAGCACGGTGTCTGGGATTAGGTTTCTTCACAGTCAATACCATGAATTTACTTGAAACCTTTTTGCCACCAACCTAGCTTTGTACATCTGAATATAACCATCCATGTCATCTTTTCTTCTTGAAAATCCATTTACTCACAATGGCTTCTACACCATCGGGTAAATCAACCCAAGTCACACTTGGTTCTGTGACATGGATCCCATTTCGGATTCAGCGGCTTTCAGCCATTTTCGGAGTCAAGGCCCATCATTGTTTCTTCAAAATTCGCAGGCCCGTCACTTTCAATGATCAGTAGATCACAGCAATTGGTTATGAGAAATCCATATTTCTCGGGTTCGTGACGGATCCTTTCGGATCTGCGAGCTTCAGTTTTTCTGTAAAAGTTGCGCACACATATCTCATATGTATACTTTTACCACGACCTAATTAACCAAGATTTAAACCGTAGTTAATTAAGTCATAAACCAAAATCAATATTTGGTTCGCGATCTGTGTCGATCGATGCAACTTTTGTGTCGATCAACACTTCTTCAGAAACTCGCCATTTAAATGTATATCGAATATACATTCACCAGATCCTTTATAAACTCTAGGCACCACAGGTGCAGGTTCTACAAATCTTTGTAGATCCAACTGCTGCTCTTCCTTATCAGGTTGAGCAGTCTCCTGTGATTTTCGAATTTCTTCGAGTTGTACTTTTACTCCCACTGTTCTTCTTGGAAAGAAAGTCTTTCTCAAGAAAACATAGTTCCGGGCAACAAACAATTTGTTCTCGAACTGGTTGTAAAAGTAATATGCCTTGGTTTTGTTAGGACAACCAATGAAGTAGCACTCATCAGATTTGGGTGTGAGCTTATCAGAGATTAAACGTTTTATATAAGTCTCGCAACTCCAAATCTCCATGATGGATAAATCAGAAACATTTACATTCCACATCTCATGTGGTATCTCTGTAACTGATTTTGATGGAACTCTATTTAAACTAAACTCAGACATTTCTAGAGCGTATTCTTAGAAGGATAATGGAAGATCTAAGTGACTCATCATTGATCGAACCATATCTAATAAAGTCCGATACAGGAGGAGTGAATTGTGAAACACTTTCACAATATCTCAGATGATCACTAAATTCTTGACCTAAGTATTTACCTCCATGATCTCATCGTAGAGGTTTAATACCTTTGCCAAATTGATTCTGTACTTCATTTTGGAACTCTTTGAACTTTTCAAAGATTCTGACTTATGTCTTATAAATAAGACATAACCGTACCTACTGAAAAATCAGTAAAGGTAATGAAGTACTGAAATTTTCCTCTAGCACTAGTGCTCATCGGCCCATATACATCCGTATGTATAAAGCCCAATAAGCCTCTGGCCCTTTCATTTTGTTCGTTCGCAACCTGTATCGACCGACGTACCGTTTGTGTCGATCGACACTACCTCTGTTGAAAGGAGTCTTTGTCGTTTTACTCAATAAACAAGATTCACTTTACTCATTATGATTCATAATCAGATGAGCCCAAAAGCCCATCACTATGGAGCTTCTGAATCTGTTTCTCATTTATGTTGCCCAAACGACAATGCCAGAGAAAAGATTTGATTCGCATCATTAGACTTGAATCTCTTGGTATTAATGTTATAGTTAGGCACATTCTAGTTTAGAACATAAAGTCCATTCTCTAATGGATTGCTACTATAAAATATATCACTGTAATCAAATGAATAACACTTATTCTTAACTTGAAAACTGATATCCTTCCATATCCAAACAAGGAATAGAAATAATCTTTCTGCTCATAGCAGGTACATAGTAGCAGTCTTAAGTTCAAAACATGCCATAAAAGGAAAAACAAATGAAATACTCCTGCGGTTAATGCAGCAACTCTTGCTCCATTCCCACTCATAGGTTCACTTGTCCTTTCTCCATAGTCCTACTTTTGCTCAGGCTCTGCACATTTTCACAAAATATGAGTACCACACCTGGTATCCAATACCCAATAAGTAGGACTATAAGAAGTAACATTTACTTCTATAACATAATACCTGAAGAAGAAGTCTCGTACGTCTTCTTCAGCTTCTCATAATCTTCCAAGAATTTATTGCAGTTTCTTTTCAAATGCCCATAACCATTACAATAACGGCACTTAACATCTTCAGAAGGACTGGTTTTAACCTTAGGAGCATGACCAGACTCGCTTGGATTCACAATTGAGCTCGTCTTGTCATCACCTTTGTTCTTACCAAGTTTCTTAAACCTTTTACCCCTTTGTACCATAAGGACATCTGGGGTGTCCTTCTTGATGTTAGGTTCAGCAGTCTTAAGCATCCCATGCAATTCAGTCAACGTCTTCGTCAAGTTGTTCATGTTATAGTTCATAACAAATTGATCATAGCTTGACGGCAGTGACTGAAGAATGATGTCAGTAGCCAACTCTTGGCTAATGGGACAGTCCAGTTTCCCCAGGTTATCAATATAACCCATCATCTTAATGACATGAGGACTAACTGGTTCGTCCTTTGGTAGCTTGCACTCAATCAGAGACCTTACCGTCTGGTATCTCTGAGTTCGTGCCTGCTCCTGAAACATACTTTCCAGGCCAGTGATCATCTCTTTTGGCGACTCCACATACTCATATTGCTTCTGCAATTCCGAGTTCATGGTAGCCAACATGAGACAACTCACATCCACCGCATCATTAGAATGCTTATCCCAAGCATCCTTATCTGACTGCCAGGCATTGGCTCGGTACTTCTTGGGGAGAACTTTCTCAAGGACATAGTCCTTTTTCTCCTGTTTGAGAAAAATTCTCAAGTTCCGATACCATTCAAGAAAGTTGGATCTATTTAACTTGTCCTTCTCAAGGACGGATCGCAGGGAGAAATTGTTACGATGGTTTGTGCTAGACATAGCTGGAAAAACAAGGGAGGTTTTAGTTGTGATGTTCAAGAAATGAGAAGTCTTAACTATTAAGAAAACTCGCATTATATTCAAACAATGTTTCCTCAGATGAATATAATGATCCAAGACCCTTACTTCACTAAATTTGAGTGAGCCACTGGCTATCACCCAAATTTTAGCTATCTAGGTAAGCAACTCTTTGCTAGTTATATCCAATATAACTCTTGGTTGTGGATTGACATCTCATGTCCAATCCACCTGATGTCTCTGAGCCCAAAACGATTTTGATGGCCCAGTCAAGTAAACCAATCTCTTCAGTCATGTAATTGTTGATGTCTTGCACTGCAAGTCCATCAACACGATTACCTTCTGTCTTACTCATGAAATTGTGGACATCTTGCACTGCAAGTCTATCGCACAATTAGATGGGTCTTGACAGTTGACAATATTGGAAAGACATCAAGTATCACTTGATATTTGGTTGAGGAACGGAACCATTTAAAACGTTCAGTTTTATTATGTTTTAATTCTTATAATTAATTGATTTATCTTGCTTTGGTTCTGTGATTTCAGGTTCCATAACCTAAACATCGTATCTGATGTCGACCGACACTACTGTAGTGTCGATCGATACAAAATAACCAAAAGAAATCCGCGATAACCGATCAATCCAATTGATCCGGTTTTGAATACCGGTCAGTGTCGATCGATGCTACATTAGCATCGGTCGATACCAACCTGATCAAACCAATCGCAATTAAACCATTCTTAGCGTTTAACCATCATTAACCAAGCTCGATAACCGGTCCAATCCAATTGAACCGATTCATCAATATCGCGAGGTTTGTGTCGACCGACACAACTCTTGTGTCGACCGACACAACTCTTGTGTCGATCGACACTAGGCGAAACATAAGTTTTATTCGGGTTTTCGCCCTGTGTCGATCGACGCCGGATTGGCATCGATCGACACCATGCGAAAAACCCTAAATTTTATTCGGGTTTTCGCCCTGTGTCGATCGATGCCGGATTGGCATCGATCGAAACCATGCGAAAAACCCTAAAACGTTATTCGAACAAAACCCTAAACTAGGTTACTTTGATCAAAACGAGTTTTAGCATGCTTGTATCAATCATACAGAGATCCAGATTCAACCAATCTAATCAACATGCTACAAATTCAATGGAACCCTAAAGCTCTGATACCACTGAAGGAATTTCTAGCAGGTCCTAATCCAATTAGGCAATCCTGGTCTGAATTCCAAGCCTAGGATTTAAGGTTCATATAATTGAATATATGGGATCTCAGATTTACCTGGTGATTTGCAGCGGAAGTTTTAGCAGATAATCGAGATCACGAAGCACCTCAAACGATGTGCCTCTACTGGTATCCACACGCACACAAACTGGACAGGAGGGATGCTAGTGCCTATAGAGATCCAATCTCTTCAGAGGTTTCTATTCAAGTTCTGGTGGCTGTTAATTAGGTTTTTTTTTAAATCAGTTTAGGTCGACCATATATCTTATATATGTCGACTTAAACCATAACGGAATTAACCAACGATTAAACCGAATTAATCTAATTAATCCGCGAGTTGCATCGATCGATGCACTATCTGCATCGATCGACACTGCCCCAGAATATTGATATCGAATGCATATCAAATATGCATTCACTAGATCATTACATTATTGATCAACCTCGTATTTAACGTCCAGTTTGCTTAGGTGTGTGACCCTGTAGGATCATATAACACTAGCAATGAGTTCTAAACTCATTGATCATAAGTGGCTTCTAGCAAAGCATTATGACTACCTAGTGTCATATGATTGTCTCATCTCGACAATACGACTTTCACTTGGAGTAAGTACAATAGATTTCAGGACATTCCCAACAATTCTTAAAAAAGAAAGAAAAATGGGCCTTAGACCATTACACTCACTAACCACTGACAGCCCATCAGTAGATATAATCCAAACAGCCATTGAAGAACAGATTAGGCCTAAAACTTCAAGAGTCATCGTCTTCGTTTAACCTTCTCGATTAATTCTGATCATGGCGTTGAATCGGTTCAACTTCTCGTGTAGCCTTATGGCTCTAAAAGAAATCCACACTACCCCCAACTAATCTCCCATACCCTTCCCACTTTAATGAAATGTTGTTTGACCCTTTTTCCCTTGGTTTACGGATCCTGGTTAAATTGGGTCTTGGATGGATTTTGTTGGTTGGGATTTAATCCATTTAATTGGATTGATTTGGTTTATGAAAAAAAAAAATTCCCGAACCTCGCCTCGCCTCCGAGCCTTGCCTCCTCGTCTCGCCTCAACCGGGTTTTGCTCGTCGGCGCCGTCGCCTCGCGTCTCCGACCACCATTCGCTGGCTCCGTCGTGCCTCGTCACCATTGGGACTACCAATTGAGTAGAAATGTACTCCAGAGGTAATATTGGCCGGGGAAATTGATTCAAATTGGAATTTGTGTTACATGTGAACTGGGGACAACCAGTGCAACTAGTATAACTTGTAAAACTAAGAATTGTTCTGTATAACTAGTATCTTTGGTATAACTTGTATAACTGGCAGAACAATAAAACTAGTATAACTGGTACAACTAGTATAACTGGTAAAACTAAGAATCATTGTGTATAACTGGTACAACTGGTATAACTGGTACAACCTGTAAAACTGGTATAATTGGCACAACAAATCCGCAAAACTAGTCATAAATAGTCATAAATCGATATGACGTTTACACTTCTCTAAATATTATCAAATCAAGTTAATGGAGCTGTTTAATGCCTCATTTGATGCATGCAGGGGACAAAGAAGAACGTTGGACCGTCGCCTCGGGTAACTCAACAAATCCTTTATGGGTGAGTCTCTTCAAAGCCGGCGAACAGTCACGTCTCATCATTACAAATCCTTTATGGACGCTACCCATCAAAAGAGATTCCACTCTATAAATACAGAGTTATGCGTCTCTCTCTCATATCCATCACACAAGAGTAATTCGTTAAAACAGAGAGAAGTTAAAAAAAACAGAGAGAAGTTAGAAAAACAGAGACTCACCATGGCCAACAGGAAATTGATTGTCTCTCTTCAACAATTTCCGATTTCAATCCTCACCAAGATTGTTCAAAAACCCGGCAAAGCTTCCTCTGCCGATTACTGCAATCTCAGAGCAACCTGCAAAATTATGCGACGAGCCTCAGAGAAACCTGAAGTCCTACAATCTCTCTGTCTCTCTCCGCTGGTGAAGAAGCCTATCCGTGCGATGCTGCACGACCGGATTCTCCATAAATGCTTATATCGGAAGAACACCGCCGCATTCTTCATTGAAGGTATTCTCACTTACTTTGTAGAAAATAATGTAGCAGACGGATTTGCGTGTTTATGCATTGCAGCGCTTGGGGAGGGTGACGATGAGATTCTGGAAGCTTGTTATCTGTATGGTGTTCTGCGCTTCCTCCACGGAGATCCTCTAACTGTTAGAAAGTTTAGACTCTTGGTTCAATTCTCAGATTAGTTGAACCTACTAAACATGCATTAGATCTAGGTGTTCTTATTTAGAAACATATGATCTCACCTTTTACCTGTTTGTTTGCAGCGGAATTGAGAACAGGTCAATGATCAGGGAGATACACCGAGAGATGGATCCTCCAAAGGCTCACACACGCAATCACCGGAAACTGGCTGCTAGACCACAAGGAGGCTGGCGCAGAGAGAGGAGAGAGGCGCGGCTAGGGTTGGGTTAAGGGAGAAGAGAATTGGCTTTTAGTCATTTAAAAGCCTTCTCTTTCCCTTTTGGGCTTTTGGGCCCAATCTGATTAAATTCCATTTAATCAGACCCATTAGTCTTTCTCTCTTAGTACGACAAATGCCTAGCACTTTTGTCGTACTTCTGCTAAGCCGTTCCAACATTATTTCCAGCTAGCTTAAGCGTGTGACCCATATGGGATCATACAATAAAGGCAATAAGTCCAAGACTTATAGATCATGAGCGGACTCTAGCAAGCCATCATGACCCCCAGCATTGTATGACTTATGTCTGATCACTGACATACTCTTACGTTATAGAGACAGTACAGAGATTGCTGGACACAATTCCAACAATCTCCCACTTGAACTGGAATCTCTGTATTCATAATCCCTTTCGTCTCAATATCTCGATTAGTCATAAGGCAAGATTAGTGTCATCCTTATAAAGCCTAATCTTGTTCATCGGACTCTGATTTGATACTGACAATACAAACGACTCGGGAAAGTCCGTTTGAGCATGGCCATGCGTTTTCTAGTATTCAAATCTCCGATTGGCCTAGAGATATTCACTCCATTTATATTGGAGGGACAAATCCCATCTTGTTCCATCACTGTAAACTACTCATTTCATGATGTACCCAAACAAGGTCCTTATAGCTATCGCAGAACGATAGCGTTAGACAATGATCAAAGTGCATCAGTCCATATGCAGTCACATGCATGCGAACTCAGGTCTAAGGACTATACTCTATAGTCGTAGTAAGAATCTCTTATGACACAGATATAAATATCCTGAAGAGTTCTTATTAGCGGGTCTTGTCCGGTCGTATGTTCCCAACATACACCTATGTACTGACTTTGATGCCGAGCATCTATGACACACTGAGACTTTGTCATAAGTCACGTACCAATCCAATCTTACACGGTTGTTGGTGTTCCAATTTCAACAACCTTCGACTAGGGACAGGATGATATAAAACATTTATCAAATATAGGATCTCATGATCAAGCTAAATGACTTCGATGACTCAAGATCAAATCATTTACTTCGATGACCTATAAAATGGTTCATATCATTTTGGAACGATTATTTCATCACAGTTAAAATAATCTTGAAATAATAATTTCATTAAAACATAAATAATAATGTTTTACAAGAACATATCAAATAACTAAAATAAAGCTCACAAAACTCCCACTCAAATTTAGATTACATTTCAATGTTTCTAATGCCTACAGCTTCAGTCAGGAACTCGAGCTTAGGCCTTGGGAGTGGCTTTGTCAACGGATCAGCGACATTATCATCTGTCGGAACTCGGCTGATCTTGACTTCCTTTCTATTAATGATGTCACGTATCAAGTGATATCTTCTTTGAACATGCTTGGATTTCTGGTGTGATCTTGGTTCCTTTGCCTGAGCTATAGCACCATTGTTGTCACAAAATAGTGCCAGAGGCTCAGCCGCATCTGGTATCACACCTAGTTCCATAATGAACTTTCGAATCCAAACAGCTTCCTTCGCTGCTTCTGAGGCGGCGATATATTCAGCTTCTGTAGTGGAATCAGCAACGGTGTCCTGCTTGGAGCTTCTCCAACTTACTGCACCGCCATTCAGACAAAAGACATAACCGGACTGTGACCGGAAATCATCTGTGTCTGTCTGGAAACTTGCGTCCGTGAATCCACTGACTTTAAGCACATCACTTCCACCGTACACTAAGAACTTATCCTTAGTATGTCTTAGATACTTCAAGATGTTCTTTACGGCAATCCAATGGTTTTCACCTGGATTTGACTGGTATCTACTCGTCATGCTCAATGCGTAAGCAACATCAGGACGAGTACAGATCATGGCATACATGACAGATCCTATTGCGGATGCATAAGGAATATTCTTCATGCGCTCAAGCTCAGCAGCCGACGTAGGGCTCTGCTTCTTGCTTAGCGTCGTGCCATGTACCATTGGCGTGAAGCCCTTCTTGGAATCTTTCATGCTGAATCTTTGTAGGACTTTGTCAATGTATGAGTCTTGACACAAGCCTATCAGCCTCTTAGGTCTATCCCGATAGATCCTAATTCCAAGAACGTATGCGGCTTCACCCATGTCTTTCATGGAAAAACAACTTCCAAGCCAGTCTTTTACAGACTTCAGCATTGGAATGTCGTTTCCGAGAAGCAGTATGTCATCAACATACAGAATAAGAAAAACGATTTTGCTCCCACTAGTTTTCTTATACACGCATTGTTCTTCTTCGTTTCTGATAAAGTCAAATTGCTTGATCGCTTCATCAAAACGAAGATTCCAGCTCCTCGATGCTTGCTTCAATCCATAAATGGATTTATGAAGTTTGCATACTTTCCCAGCATTCTTTGGATCTATGTAACCGTCAGGTTGCGTCATATACACATCCTCTTCCAGAATACCATTCAGGAAGGCGGTTTTCACGTCCATCTGCCAAATTTCATAATCATGAAAAGCTGCAGTTGCTAGTAGAATCCGAATAGATTTCATCATAGCCACCGGTGAATAGGTTTCATCGTAGTCCACACCGTGAACTTGTCTGAAACCTTTTGCCACCAACCTGGCTTTATAAATCTGGACATTTCCATCCACGTCAATCTTCTTCTTGAAGATCCATTTGCACTCGATGGCTTTTACACCAACGGGTAAGTCAACCAACGAAAAGACTTGGTTGACCGACATGGAGTCCATTTCGGAATCGGTGGCCTTGCGCCACTTAGAGGAATCTGGGCCCATCATGGCTTGATTGAAGTTCGATGGTTCATCACCATCAATGATCAAAAGATCATGACAGTCAGTCACGAGGAATCCCTGATATCTCTCGGGTTCGTGACGGATCCTCCCGGATCTTCGAACTTTAGGTACTACAGGTTCAGGCTCTACAATTTCTTGTAGATCCTCCTGCTGCTCTTCCTCATTAGGTTGAGCAGTATCCTGTTCATCTTGAATTTCTTCAAGCAGTACCTTACTCCCACTGTCTTTCTTAGAGAGAAACTCTCTCTCAAGAAAGTTACAATCCCGGGCAACAAAGATCTTGTTCTCGGAACGTAGATAGAAGTAATAAGCCTTGGTTTCCCGTGGATAACCAATGAAGTAGCATTTATCAGATTTTGGTGTAAGCTTATCTGAGATTAATCTCTTAACATAGGCTTCACAACCCCAAATTCTTAGATAAGACAGCACTGGAACTTCTCCAGTCCATAATTCATATGGTGTCTTTGCTACTGCTTTTGATGGCGCTCTATTTAGAGTGAACACTGCTGTTAGCAGAGCATATCCCCAAAGGGATATTGGAAGGTCTGTGTGACTCATCATAGATCGAACCATATCCAATAAGGTCCGATTTCTCCTCTCAGACACACCATTCCATTGAGGTGTTCCAGGAGGAGTGAGTTGGGATACAATCCCACACTCTCTCAGATGATCACTGAATTCTTGGCTTAAGTATTCTCCTCCTCGGTCGGACCGAAGAGCCTTAATGCTTTTGCCAAGTTGGTTCTGTACTTCATTTTGGAATTCTCTGAACTTCTCAAAAGATTCAGACTTATGTTTCATTAAATAAACATATCCATACCTACTGAAATCATCAGTAAAGGTAATGAAGTACTGATAGTTTCCTCTTGCATTTGTGGACATTGGGCCACACACATCAGTGTGTATCAGGCCCAATAAGTCACTGGCCCTCTCGTTAGGTTTATTAAAGGGGGCCCGTGTCATTGTGCCCATCATGCAGGATTCGCATTTCTCACATGACTCAAAGTCAAATGAGCCAAGAAGTCCATTCGAATGGAGCCTCTTGATGCGTTTCTCGCTGATGTGCCCTAAACGACAATGCCATAGAAACGTTCGGTTTTCCTCATTAGGTTTAAACCGTTTTGTATTGATGTTATAAATTGGCGCGGATTGATCGAGTATGTAAAGCCCATTCGTAAGAGGGGCCGAACCATAGAACAAATTGTTGCGATTGAAGGAACATAATTTATTCTTAACTGAAAAATCATAACCTTCCAAATCCAACAAAGAAATTGAAATAATATTTCTGCTTATAGCAGGTACAAAATAACAATTATTAAGTTCTAAAATCAATCCCGAAGGTAAAGACAACAAGTAAGTTCCTACAGCTAGTGCTGAAACTTTCGCTCCATTCCCAACTCGTAGTTCCACTTGTCCTTGCTTCAGCCTTCTACTGTTGCTGAGTGCCTGCATATTAGTACAAATATGAGCCCCACAACCAGTATCCATGACCCATGAGGTATTATCAGAAGTAGTTGTATTAACTTCTATAACAAAAATACCTGATGAAGAAGTCTCGAAAGTCTTCTTCTTTAATTCCTTTAGACCTTCCTGGAATTTCTTGCAATCTCTTCTCCAATGCCCCAGTTCTTTGCAGAACCTGCACATGTCAGTAGGCCCAGCCTTGGACTTGGGCTTGGGCTTTGGCGTGTCTGAGTCCACGACTTGGACACCCTTGGCCTTTCCCTTATCCTTAGCAGAAGACTTCTTAAACCCCTTGCCCTTTTGTACCATAAGTACATTGGGGTCCTTGGCGGTTTTCTTCAAGTTGGGCTCTGCAGTCTTGAGCATTCCGTGAAGCTCAGGCAGTGTCTTACTCAAGCCATGCATGTTAAAGTTCAGAATGAACTGATCATAGCTTGCAGGTAAAGACTGCAGAATGATGTCGCAGGCAAGTTCCTGGCTGATTGGGCAGTCGAGTTTGTGAAGATGATCGAGATAACCCATCATCTTCAACACATGAGGACTCACTACCGCATTCGCAGCCAACTTACAGTCCAAGAGGTTCTTAACTGTCTGGAACCTCTCGGTCCTAGCCTGCTCCTGAAAAAGCGATTTCAGGCTTGCCATGATCTCGATTGGAGACAATACACTTTCGAACTGCTTCTGCAGCTCTGGAGTCATTGTCACCAACATCAGGCAATAAACATCATTTTCATCTGACGAATGCTTTTCCCAAGCATTGTGCAGAGTCCTGGCAGCATTGGCAAGAGGCCTCTCGGGGAGGGGATCTCGAAGGACATAATCCTTCTTCTCCTGCTTGAGGACCAGCCTCAAGTTCCTTGACCATGTCAGGAAGTTCGTTCCAGTCAGCTTCTCCTTCTCGAGAACAGACCGGATCGAGAACGTGTTTTGTGTGCTTGTAGTAGTCATATCTGAAATATATAAATAAAAAGGTTATTAGTTATATGTTCAAAAATGATTAATCTCGT
Organism: Orychophragmus violaceus; assembly: GCA_030180135.1. Taxonomy (NCBI): domain Eukaryota; kingdom Viridiplantae; phylum Streptophyta; class Magnoliopsida; order Brassicales; family Brassicaceae; genus Orychophragmus; species Orychophragmus violaceus. The sequence continues at coordinate 40,253,029 of CM058240.1, forward strand.
ATTAAAGTATAATATGATTAATCATGCATTATATTCAATAACCTAAGTTACCCTCAATAGAATATAATGATTCCAAGATCCACATATAACTAAGATCAAAGTGGGCCACTGGCCGTCACCCAATCTTAGCTTATATCGGTAAGCCCTATATCGGCTAATTATATCCGTGATATAACTCTTGGTTGTGAATCTGGGCCCGAGGCCCAATCCACCCTGATGTCTCAAGGCCCGGGACTCCCGATGGCCTAGTCAAGAAAACCGGACTATACAGTCATGTAATCATTAATGTCTGGGACTCCCAATGACATTTATGAATCACAAACCGTCTTACCCACGCAAAAGCAGACATCCTCACACTGTAAGGCCATGAGTGCAATTGAATGGGCTTTGACAGCTGACATAGCCTGGACAAGACATCCAACGCTTGATATTGTTTGAGGTCCGTAGGTTTATTAAAATCATTCCCAAAATAGAAGATTACTATTTCGGGAAACTTTCTATTTATGGAAACCTACTATTTTTGGAAACTTTCTAAAATTGGAAACTTTCTAAAACCGGAAACTTTCTAACTTTAGAAACTTCTTTAAAATCCAAAACCCGCAAATTCAGAAACTTCTAATTTTGGAAACTTTCTAATTTCGAAATTTCGGAACTTTATAAAATTTAAAATCGAATTTCATAATTTTATTTTATAAAATAAGTTTTAAATTTAAATCTGAAGAATGACTCAATTAATGGCCCAATTGTTTTAACTTCTTGGCCCGAGGCCCAAGAATTGGTCCATGTCCAAGACATGACCCAATTGTCCAATTAATTGACATAACCGGTCTGGTTCATTAAAATTGGTCTAACCAAATTTTAATTACTACGATGACCACAATTGCCAACCGGTTATTTACTAAACCGGATTTTCTCAATTTATTTGGTCCAACCAAATCAAATTAGAAATCCTGGTTTAGGCACTAAATCCAATATTTCTTTCGACATTGGATTTCTTATTCCGGTTTAACCAGATTTAATAAAATTATTAAATCTGTTTATTAAACCAGAACGTTGATTTTAATTAAAATCTTAAACCGAGCCTTGAACCGAACCGAATTAGTCACGAACCAAACCGAGTTGGTTGTGACCTAATTTCCAGCCGCCAACCCTAGCCAACTCGATCCGAGATCGTGATGGCCGCGAACGGGACGGGACAGGGACGGTTCACGGACGATCGGGACGGATGCTCGGCTTGGACGGACGCGATCGGGACGCACGGACGGTACGCGGGATGCACGGTCGTGACGCGATGATCGATCGCGATCGTGTGAAACGATCCGATCCGATCCGTCCGACCGGCCAACCCACCCGACCGTCCGACTCTCTCTCCCGACCGTCCGACCATACCATTTAGCCGATCCAAACCTGAGTCATATAGCTCAGTTTGCGATCTGTTTTAGTGTGTTTAGGGTTCTAATTCAGTTTCTTATGTGTTTTTCTTATCAGTAATGGATTCAAAACACATCTAAACAGATTAAACAACCTAAACAATGAATCTAAAACAAGAAACCTAAGAACCAATGGCTCTGATACCACTGTTAGAAAGTTTAGACTCTTGGTTCAATTCTCAGATTAGTTGAACCTACTAAACATGCATTAGATCTAGGTGTTCTTATTTAGAAACATATGATCTCACCTTTTACCTGTTTGTTTGCAGCGGAATTGAGAACAGGTCAATGATCAGGGAGATACACCGAGAGATGGATCCTCCAAAGGCTCACACACGCAATCACCGGAAACTGGCTGCTAGACCACAAGGAGGCTGGCGCAGAGAGAGGAGAGAGGCGCGGCTAGGGTTGGGTTAAGGGAGAAGAGAATTGGCTTTTAGTCATTTAAAAGCCTTCTCTTTCCCTTTTGGGCTTTTGGGCCCAATCTGATTAAATTCCATTTAATCAGACCCATTAGTCTTTCTCTCTTAGTACGACAAATGCCTAGCACTTTTGTCGTACTTCTGCTAAGCCGTTCCAACATTATTTCCAGCTAGCTTAAGCGTGTGACCCATATGGGATCATACAATAAAGGCAATAAGTCCAAGACTTATAGATCATGAGCGGACTCTAGCAAGCCATCATGACCCCCAGCATTGTATGACTTATGTCTGATCACTGACATACTCTTACGTTATAGAGACAGTACAGAGATTGCTGGACACAATTCCAACACTAACCTCTCCTTATGACGAAATGCCCTTCATGTACTGGCAGGAAGATGAGGAGGTTTTGGTGGCCCGAATTTGGAAGAACCTGAGGAAGATGCTGCATGGAATCCCTGTCGATAAGAAGAGGGTTTTTATGAAATCGTTGTGGAACGTAAGGCCCGATAGATCTTGCCATGTTCTCGATATGGAAATCGACTGTTCCAAGTGCTTCATGTACAAACGGGGCATGAAGTTGTTCTACATGACTCAATTTGTTCCTTATCTGCATTAATTTCCTTTCTCGTACTCTGTATTTGGTTTTTAATTTCTCGGCTATGTACTACTCTCTTTTTGGAATGTTATGTCTATATCATTTTTAATTTCTCTTCACTGTGTAAAACTAAGTGAATTTTATCACTAAACATATGTTTCACATTTTAAACATACGTTACACACAAAGACAACGAAAACATACAAAGACAACGACAATAACCAACAATACAACCACGAACTACATAGAACGACCAAGCTCAATTATATGCTTCTTTGCCTTAACAACCATTGTCATCACATTGGAATTGACAGTAACACAAATGAACCCAACACAACAACATTTGATCATCACTCTCCCCTTGTTAAGGTCTCTTTTTGTTACTAATGCGTCTTCCTCAAAGTCATTGATCCTACACTTTAAGGCTTGAATTTCGATACCATTCTCGGATTTGGCTTTCTCAATCTCAATTTCAATACTCGAAATTTTGGGCAACGCATCATTGACTTCCTCATACATGCTATCCTCCACCCATTTGAACAAATGTTTCTGAGTTTAAAAACAAAAGCAATATGTAGTGAATCATAAACAAAAAAACAGAGCATAAATCATTATCCACAAATTATTTGACAATATGCTTGCATCTTTCATGGTTGAACATCTGAAGAATGGTCTTCCTGGGTTGTCTTTCGTCTTAGACGTGAGAATGACGACGCCTTTACCGCAGTGACACTTCGCCGGAAACCCTCGGTCTCCATCTTCAACTGTCGACGAAGATGTATCGCAGCTCATGGAGGATGAAGAATATGGAGAAATCAAGGCACCTATGGATAGAATGAACGAGAGGTGAGATGAAATCGTTGTTTAGATGAAGAAAGCGAAATCAATTGAGAGGAATTGTAATTATTTGGATTTCTAGGGTTTTGAATTCAAGAGATTGGGGATTTTTTAATTCAAAGGGTCGTGTGGATCCGGGTCATGTATCCGTGGGGTCCGAAAGTTCATGGTTTAAATAACATTTTTCCCATTTTTCCTCATAATTAATATCATTGAATAAAAATATTTAACATATAATTATATGAAATTTGAACTTGTAAAATCACTTTCATCCTAACTATGATCAATGGGTGACATTACATCAAATTAGATTGGGAAAATCACTCGACTAAGTAATTCCACCAACAATGTTCATATACTTGCAAGATCATCTTTGGAATAACGGAAAAGATAGGAGGATAAATTTACAAAGGTTGAAGGTTATAACATATTAAAATACATAAGCATTAGATTCATATATTAATTGAGTAAAATCAAAAGTAAAACTATAAAATCGAATTTAAAGTTCTAGTAAAACTTATTATATTGAAAACAGCCTAAGTACAACTATTAAGAAATTTGGTACAACTACAAACTCCTGTAAAACTATGTATTAAGTTTGGCGCCAAAATTCCATCGTTTCGTATAACTAGTATAACTGAGAAAACTTGTGTAAAACTGTGTGAGTCTCTGTTTTTCGAAGAGACTTGTAATGATGAGCATCTTTCTTGCGTTTTTCAAGAGTCGCCTTGTCTTCCTTCTTTGTCCCCTGCATTAAACGGATCATTATTACAAGTCGGCGAACCGTCACATCACATGCTCCGTTTAATGCAGAGACAAGCATGATAACCCGTCGCTTGACAAACCCAAGAAAGATGATCATTATTACAAGCCTGCGAACCGTCACATATCTGCGTCTTATGGACGCAACCCAAACAAAATTTATTTCTCTATAAATACAGAGAAGTTCTTCCTCTCTCACATAACCGTTTTCCACACAAAAACAGAGAGAAGTTAGAGAAAACAGAGACTCACCATGGCCAACAGGAGATTGATTGTCTCTCTTCAAAATTTCCGACCGAAATTTTCTCCAGTGTCTTACTGAAAGCCGAGAAAAATTCCCCGACCGATTACTTCAACCCGCGAAAAACATGCAGAATTATGAACGAATCCGGCAAGAGTCAAGAAGTCCTCCGTTATCTCTCTCTCTCTCTCTCAACCATGGTGAAGAATCCTCTCAATGCGTATGAGCACATGGATTTTCTGGACTTATGCGTAGACAATCACAGCTATGCGGCTAACTTCGTGAAAGGTATCCTCAATATTTTTACTTTACCATTTCAATCAGTTTTACCGGTTTTACATCGACAGTTTTACTCAGTTTTACTCAGTTTTACATCGACAGTTTTACTCAGTTTTACCAGTTTTACGTCGATAGTTTTACTCAGTTTTACCAGTTTTACGTCGATAGTTTTACTCAGTTTTACCGGTTTTACATTAGGTACCCTCACATACTTCTAATAGGGTGATGTGGTAAATGGATTGTTATATTTTAACAATACCGCCATTGGAGAGGGCGAGGAAGAGATTCTGGAAGCTGCTTACCTCTGGGGTGTTCTGCGCTTCCTCCACGACGATCCTCTAGAAGGTGATCTTGAGGAAGTTGCTTTCCGTGACTGGCGGGAAGGTGAAGAGGATTTGGTGGCCCCCGTTTGAAAGAACTTGAGGAGGATACTGCATGGAGTCAATGTCGAGAAGAAACCGGTTTATATGCAAACATTGCGGAACCGAAGGCCCCCTGCATCTTGCCATCTTCTGGATATGGAAATCGACTGTTCGGATTGCTTCATGTACAAACGGTGCTTGAAGTTCTTCTACATGAATCAATATGTTCCTTATGTCCAATAATTTCTTTTCTCGTACTTTGTTTTTTTTTTTTTAATTTCTCGGCTATGTAATACTCTTTTTTATTAGTTTTAATTTCTCGGCTATGTCTACATCATTTTCCAAGAAAAATCGAAAGTTGTGCAAATTAATATGCAGAAGCATTAGATTCATAGATTAATTGAGTATAATCAACTGTACAACATTAAAGTTCCAGTAAAACTGATTATATTGAAAACAACCAAAGTACACCAGTTTTACGTCGACAGTTTTACTCAGTCTTACCCGTTTTACGTCAATAGTTTTACTCAATTTTACCAGTTTTTCATAGTTTTACTTAGATAATAATATATCCGGGTTATTTTAAAAAAAATTAAATAAAAACGGAAAGTTTAAAAACATATAAAATTTAGTGTTTTTGGTTTTTTTACACGAGAGAATAGATTCTGTTTTGGGATACCCTTTGTTCATGGTTTGATCACTTCTCCCCAAATCACTTTATATGTAATATAGCTTGAGTAGATTAACAATATAACACGATAGTTCAGTGGTTATGGTGTTTTTATTTCAAATAGCCACTCGAGTTCGGATCCAATCGGTGTCACTTTAGTGTGATATTTTTTTCCTCTTTGTGTTCAGTAAGGTTAAAATCGTAATTTCCAATATCTTTGAGTTGGGCGGGTTATCCGATTTGTGGGTTATCCGATCCGGGTAAACCACCGATTTTTGGGTTTCCTTGGTTCATTTACGGTTCAAAATTGGATTGCGGTTTGGTCGAGAAAACCGTCTGGTTTGTCATGTAATTTACCAAAAATCATAAGGTTTTTTGGTAAATTCACAAGTTTTCGATTAAAAATTAATGTTAATAAAAAGTCTAAAAAATCGAGGGGCATACGAGATTTGTTTCGTGTACGGAGGAGGGTCTCTGGAGACAATAGTCCCGTTGAATCCCGGAATCATAGGGGTTTTGGCTCTCATACCCCTATGTTGCCAAAGAAAATCCACAATGCCCCTCATTAATCTACAATACCCCTCTCGTTAAAAGGGGGGGTGGTTGTTTACTGTTGTACCCTTAATGAATTGTTTTTTTAAATCAAGTAAATATTTAATTTAGGTAAATGGGTTGGGTCGGTATGCTTGACCCGAAATCGAAATTGAATTTCAAACCGAAACCGAAATCGAAATTGAATTTCAAACCGAAACCGAAATCGAAATTGATTGGGCAAATTGAATTTCAAATCGAAATCGAAATCGAAATCGATTGGGCAAATTGTTTCAAATCGAAACTGAAACCAAAATCGAAATCTCAATTTCTCATTTTAGCTCTGTCGGATTCACCTCCAGAGCTTGGGAAACGTCGCTCTTCGCCGGATCTTCGCTGTGTACGTCTCAATTCGCCGTAGCGTTCCAAATTGGAGAAAATTGCTCTAAACGATTTGATGCACATTCCCATTTTAAATAATGTTTATGAGTAGTATGTTGACCCTAGTATAACTAAGTAAAACCAGGTAACACTAGGACGTGTTGTTTAACCAGTTCCATTGTCAAGAGAACTAGAACTGTCTCACGCAAAATGGAAAGAAACAGAGAGAGCATTCAACATAAACCAAGAGAGCAAAACATTAACAGAAAGAGTATTCAACATAACATAAACCGAAAGAGAGCATTCAACATAAACAGAAAGAGTTTTCAACGATAAACAGAGAGTGATACTAAAAAAACAGAACATGAAAGAGTTTATCAGTTGACCAGAAAAACCGTAAAGTGTTCATCAAGCATTCTACAGAAAAACGCTACCTCCAGGATCCAGAAACAATTATCGCACAACTCATCCTTCTCTGGCTCCACAAACTTAAACCCACACCCCCACCAAGGATCGATTTTGGAACAGTTGCAGTGCGAGATCAAATGTGGCTCATTTTGGTCTCGTTTAACAAGTATCCAATCAGGCAGCGCCCTTCCTCCCCACCCCTTTCCTGGCAGCATAGGCAGTTTGCTGCTAAGTTGAGTTGCACGTTCTCGAGTAAGGTGATGATTACCGAACAGACCTTCCTCCCAATCGTCCCTGAAGAGGTTGCTCATCATCCCGTAGATGTACTCGCTGACGAAGATTCCTTTATCTGCAGCCGCCTTGATTTGCTCGAGTCCTTCAACCCGCTTATTCTCGAAAAAGAGGTTAGAGATGCCTTTAAGGCTGACGGCAGTTGGGTTCCCTTCGTCGTAGCACCTTCTGTGAAACTTCTTCCAGTCAAAACCTGGAGACCAAACAAAAGTGTTCATCTCCATTAGATTAACAGAGGCAAAGAACGAGGCTCCCGTAGTGATAGCATTAAGGCGAGTGCATGTGATTCTCGAGTGACGGAGATCCTGCATGTCTTCTTCGCCCACACGAACCATTATTTTCCTTATGATATCCTCCGGCAATCCGAGCAGATCGAACGGTGGCTTTTCCTTCCGCCTTCTCGTAACAGACCTCGTTTCGTAGCGCGGCTGGTTGGGACGATGCCACGGCCAGTACACATGTGCGTTACGCATTTCTCTTCTTCGCGACCGTCTGTTTTCCTTCATACTTTGCCGTTATCTTCTTTCAGATTCGAGTTTGTTCCTTCGGAAGAAAGAAAAGACAGTTTTTTCTTCTAGGGAAGTGGTGTGGAAATGTGGAAATGACGAGGAGAGCAGTTGTGTTTGAGAAATAAAAGATCTTTTTTAGACCGGACGCGACTGTTTGATTTTCCCCACGCAGACCTATGTAATACTTAGATTTACTCTAAAGATTTTGTGTGTAATACTAGTATAACTATTTAATCATTATAATAACTATTTAATGAATTGTATATTTAAATATAATGAATCATATACTTAAACATTAGTCCTTAAATTATATGTTTTAGAAAGAATAAGTTAATATAATTATATTCGAAATGGGACTCTATGAATCATATTCACTTTCTATTTACCAAACTTTTCCTTGTGTTTTAAGAAACTCTTTCTAATTGAGAAGTGAAAGTTACTGAAAAATAATATTCAAACAAAAAAATGTACGAGGCAATGAGATTCATATGGTAGATAAATAAAACAAAATGTCATACTAGAAACAATAACTTTTATTTGGTGTAATACTAATTTAACTGTGAACCAAATAT